>JAYESA010000019.1:128093585-129405219 GCA_036927795.1 Iris macrosiphon
TTGACTCTTTGGGCTCCGACTTGACTTTTTGACCCAGATTTCACCGGTTTGACCCGTTTGACCCGTTTGACCTAGAACAATCCTAGAAGCTTGTTTTTAGTTTATTTAAATATATTTATCTCTCTAGAGCACCAAGTAACCTTGAATTTCCATATTAGGTCTTTGTGACGCCAGTTCGGACCTCGATCCTCTCCAGTTGCTCAAGACGTCAGGCGAGTACATTTTCTGATAGTTTTTATTATCTGATGATTATTATGATTCAGCTTTTTGTATAGTATTATCTAATTTTCTGGAATAACACTTACTAGTATTTCTGGATTCATTCACTTGCGACACATATATCTCATTTTTTGGCCTCTATTTCTAGAATTACCTACTGGCATCACATCAGGACCTACTACATGCATCACTCATGTTTCTGGATGGACTCATATTTATTTTACGTGCCGGGTTTTGGATTCACTTGTACTAGTCAGGGTGGAGAAATACTCGAGTAGATATGTAAATATTCCCAAATCTGGAATCACTCCCTCTGGTCTAATTTGGAATGATAGCAGCCGCACACCCAGTGTACAGTGAGCCCTACTTACCCCTAGCCGTTTATATATCGAAACAGGTATTTCAGAGACACAAGTTTATCCTTTCTAGTCTGGACTCACTTACACTTCTTGACTGGTCTCACCTATACTTTCTGGACTGGACTCATTACATTTACTTTTGCTGGACTCACTTCACGTTATTGTGCATACACTTGCTCTTAGTTTAGATTTCTTGTATCCTGCAGTCATTATTATCTTACTTCTGATTTTCATGCATCTTTACCTTTATGCACCAGTTGGAAGATATATATATATATATATATATATATATATATATATATATATATATATATATATATATATATATATATATATATATATTCTTGTTCATACTTCTTTTCCTTCACCTTGTGTGCTACTTGCTACAACGACTTTATAGTTTTTATCATTTAACTGGAACTGCTGTTAGAGGTGTACTTGCTCCAATCCTGACTGGATATATTTTTCAGAGGATCCGGAAGATTGGGGTCCGACGTTTTATGGACCTCATCCTGTCGATGGTGCAGACATGGACCCCCTAGTTCAGGAGTAATTTTCGGGTTAGTAGCCGGGATCACTAGGACCTCAGTTGTATTTATTAGCTTTGGTACCGGATTTGTCCCCGGCTTTTAGTTTGAGACTTTGTATTGTATTTCATTCAGGATATATTATTGTTATTATTATTATTGTTGCTGTCTTTAGTAATAGTTGTTGTTTAGACTTTGTAGTTGTTAGACTTCCTTGTTATCTTATCGCGCTTAGATCGTGATTGAGTATTTGTATTATCTTTATCATATTGTTCCTCCATTTGGAGTTGAGATCTTGGCAGGTACTTATATTATTTTGTGAGATTGTTAGCTAGATAGTAGACCTAGACACCGGTCTACCGCCGATGCTGTGGCGTAGGCTGGACGTACCATGACTCATGCCCGATTTTTTGGGTGGGGGTCGTGACATGTTCCACACTTGGATGCTGCTGTCATTTTTAGGCACTACAAATATGCGTGACAGTCACTATGCGCCTAAGTCATGGACGTCTATCTCTGCACATAAGTTTTTTTTATGTGCATGGTCATGCTACGTCTGACTTAGAAAATTCCAGAGGGAAATTAAGTTATATGCATGATTTGCATAACTAGCTATACACATGCCCTTTACGCGCATATGGCTTGCTTCTTTTAAAAATAATTTTTAGATAATGTAGATGAATATTTATCATAAGTTTCTAATAACTTGACTTTTTTCCATATTGCAATGTCACTGTCAGTAGCTCCTCTGAACAAGAAACTTTTTGGGTCTGCCCTTGGGATACTTGGCACAAATTTTGTGGAGGACATGGTTCAACCTGTTATGTCCCAGATCAACAAAAAATATCCTATTAACATGCAGAAGATGATAGCCCAGCAGGATGAAGTCTTCCATCAGAACCAGATTAATAACAAAAAGAGTCCTACATGCGCTTGCCAATTTTATTAAAAAAACTAGCCTTCTTGTTCGGGGATGAGTTGACCATAACTTGCATGTCGTCCTGAAATTCAAGAAGGATTGGTTTTTTAATCAAATGGTAGGAAGACGCATCTGCCCAAAATTGACCGTCAACTGCCGCTGTTAGCCTTCACCCAGGTGGCTTCTAAGAGAAGAATGGACTGGGATCTCACTCCAAACCAAGGGGGAGTCTTGGTAGGCCGAATTTATTATAAATTTAATAACAACAAGAGGGAAATCTTTTATCATGCTAGGGAGCCTCCTTCTTACACCCTAGGATGCTTGAGACTCGGCAGTATCGTCAATGGCGTGGGTCCAAAACTTCTAGCCTTTGGTGCCGAGACCTTCGCCAATCAACTTTTGGTGGCGAAGACATAATATCCCCCAGGTGCTCTTCGTCTACGTGGATGGACGCACCACGTTAATTCCTGGAGCAACCTGTCACTGTGGATGTTTTCAAAATACACTACGTACTTCAAGGAGATTGGTCTGTATTAGGCCCTGAGGGCTACTATCTATGGATTAGAGTTGAAATCACATATGTTCATTGCCCTTGTTGAAATATACAATTATCGTACTGGGACATTTTTTATGCTTGGTGGTGAAATGGATTTAGCCCTCAACGAAATGGATGCAGTCTCGAAGATGCCTTGCAGCATGAAACCATATGAAGAATATTCTCCTTACAACAAGGAGCACGAAGCTTTTGAGAAAAAAGATCCAGAGCTAAATGATAGTGTGCAAAGACTTGTTGTGTCATCACCATATCTACCAGAAGATGGCGAAGGAAGGGAATAAATCTGAGGGAGCTTACCCATACACCAACGATTGGCGCACTTATCTTTTTACTGAACAAAAGGATCCGTCGAAGAAGATCTACTTTTCTACCCAGAAACCCTAAACCGTAGAAGAAATCAAAAATTCGATAGAGGAAGTGGGTGAGATGAACCCAGCAGTGGTCGAGTTTGGTGACACACCAAAGGTTCCATCTACATCTACTTCTATCTGGACTTGCACAAGCTATCTCACAAGGCGATAGTGGCCGGATATTTGATGATCTAGTTACGCAATTGTGTAGTCCCTGGGGGCTTAGGGGAGATTGAAAGGCTAAGTAAAAATATTATCCAACCAGCTGTGAACTTAGCCTTCGAACATAAGCTTGCCCTGCTTCCGACAATGGTCTACAGCATTCACAAAGGGCAGCGAGACTTTGTTAATAAGGTGCTGACTTACGACAAAGAATCGGGTGATTTTGTTATGGTCGAGCTATCCTACTATTATCTGATGGATTGGTTGATTCTTCATCACCTTGAACTGATGAGACCTAGCACAACAACCAGTATAGAAGAGGAAGACATTTTCATCCATCGCTATTGCAAGATGAAGTGGCTTCACACCAGTATCCCAGTTTGCAGAAAGGCGCAGGATTTTCGAAAGAGTATGATTTCTACAAGATATCCCCTCATTTCGTAGGGGCCAAGAAGGGGATTCCTTGATAGATGAAGGAGCAGATGTTTCTAGCTTGTATAGAGGAGCATTTCATTGGCTTGTTTAAATCTGGCCTTTGCATCTAGTTTACTGAAACATGAATTTTGTTTTCCTGGAGACTTATTTGCTAAGCCGATTTGCACGTCAATTCGGCTACAGTCAACTTTTCTTGGGTAATCCGAGCCCTTATCTAGGATAAAGTGGCAACTTGCTTGACGATGCTCGAGATGACGATATTTCAGTATCGGATACACAGAGTGCAATTTATTGCCTAAGAAAGATGTCGAGACTCATCTTCTGAAAAAGAGGTAGAGGACTCATCTTTGTTGTGGCTAAATTCTATTTCTCAGTGAACTCCCTTCTCAACACTTATGATTGGGAGAGAAGATTCATAGTCGGCACCAAGCTGGAAGCTTCTGAAAAAGAGGTAGAGAACTCTCGAATGCTTCTACTAGGAAATGTTGATTTTGTATCAGCAACCAAGGTTGTAGTTGCGCCAGAAAAAGAAGTTATGCCCGACCACCATGCGGCTGATATCGAAACTTCTTTGAAACACAAAGCATCATCAGATGCCAACCCACAGTCTCATAAGAGAACTAAGTCCATCGTTATTTGAGAGCCGAAGAAGACCAAGGAGCCGAATCCTGCTCCCAAAAAGAAACTTGCCACGAATTCCTCAACTAGGATAATGGAGTAGGAGGAAACATAGACTATGGATCTAACCGATCTAGAGGTAGATCTATCCTGGAAGCAATGGCCATATCGATAACACTGCTCTGTGCATTAATAACCAACCCTCTTTATGAGAATTTCCCCAATAATATTTCTTCCATTGTGTAGAAATCTTGGGTTAAGTCAAGATGATCCAAGAAGTCATCTCCCATGGTGCCTTCTTCCGCCGAAGAAGATATACAAATAGTAGTTTCATCCCCTGAACTTGAACCAACGCCGACGCAAAAAAGGGATGTGGAACATAAACGTAGACCCTATCCCCGACCACCAGTAGGGGAGGAAGAATCTGAAGATTGGGATTGCCCAGAAAAGGCTAAAGAATATATACCAGAAGACCCATTAGTAGATGCTAGTTCTCCCTTTGATTTGTCGATAGGAAACTTATCTGCAATGGCTGTCGCTTTTGCGGAGTTTGACGAACTGTAAGTACAGTCTGCTCCCTTAGGTACATTATTCTCAAACTTCAGAAGGGATAAAATCTTTTACCTTCAAATTTTCATAATTCTTGTGAAAGTAACCACAAGTATGGATAATTTTGTAGGCGTACCGAGGGAGAAGCCTGTTGAAACCTTTGGAGAAATTGTCCTAAAGACAGGGTAATAAAATCAACACCCTTCGCAACTTCCCAGGCTTTAATTCATATTTCTGTTGAGGAAGAAGGGGACATTGAAGAGGGAGGAGGCCTTATTAGGAGGAAGTCCAAGTCTCTTCCTGGACCATGGCACGATTATGAATGAAGCCGAGCCGATTAGTACGCTGGTTGCCGCTGAATCACAAGCGACCATCATGGCTCCTTCCGCTCCTCCAGGTATAATATCTTTAAACAAAAAAGTTAAACTTTCTAGTTTATAAGCTTTTTTAACTATAATTGTATATATATTGTCTCTTGATGACAGCTTCTTCTATTGTGGTTGCCCCGCCAACTTTGCCATCGGTTGAGATATCTGGGGCACTAGAACCTATAAACCCATCTACTTTGGCCGAACATGATGGGTTTATCAAAATTCCTATCCATGCTTTCTATTCCATCATAAAACGAGGGGCATGAAAGGAACAAGTCATTTTCTATGGCGCATCAATCGGTCTTGTTCCAAGTAGATACATACAGAAAGTATCCAAGGCGTGAATCAATGGCTGACGAACTACAACCAACCATAGATGAGCTGTCACAATGTTTCTCAGGACTTCAGTAAATGCAACAGCAGGATATCACGGCTATTATCCGTGAAGAACATGCCAAACTAACTGCTATAGTGCTGAAAGAGGAGTTGCTTACGATAAGGAGAGAAAGTTCCTTATTCGTGCCACCCAATCTCTAAATGATGATTATGATCAACTGAATGCCTCTGGAGTGGATCGTGCTGCCATACATGACATGCTATCAAATGAAATGGTTGTCATCACAAAACAAATTAAGAAGCTTCAAAATTAATACGCCAAGCTAGAATCTTCTCTGAAGCAGGCAACGGAGGAAAATAATGCTTATATTTATGAAGGCAAGAAAAATTGCACTAATCTCCAATCGTTTAGACACACGACTTGCTGAATTAGAAAAAGACCACCAAGTGATGATGCCATTAAAGGATGAAGATGCTCGCCAAGCAGAGGCTAAGCATCGAGAATAAGCAAGGTGATGTTCAGAGATGGAGTCTCTGAGGAAGAGGATTGATGAACTTCTTACCCACAATTGAGACTCTCAAAAATTATAACTTTCATTTATGCCAAAAAGAAATAAAAAAATTTGTTACCACAAAATTTGTCTTCTGTGAAGTAAGGCATACCTATACTAGGTACATATAATAAGTAGAAACAATGCTTTTAGAGGTAATATGGATATTGTTGAGAGTTTGCTAAGAGATAATGTGGACATGACAAACTTTTTGAATTATAATCCAACTGGAGAACGTAATATATCTGCTTAGAGGTAATGCATACGTGGCAGAATAATAAAATATTTGTTGGGATTCAACTTTTGTGGGGAAAACAATTCAGAGGTAATATAGATGTGATTATTTTCTTTTAAAGTATAACGAACTCTGCTAGGGAGTAAGTTGATTAGGTTGACTCACTCTACTGGGAGGAGTAAAGAAGATAGTTCTGAGTTAATGTGGACGTGAACTACTGCCAGGAATATCCTGAACTAGCTGGATAAGATGTCATGCCCCAGTACCAGAATACGAAGATGGACACGGCCAACCACCCGTACAAGGTATTATATGTCGTACAACGATCACGGATGTAACTAGACAAGAGGGTGCATGCTACAATCAGGTCACTTAGGGTCACACGAACATCTATGTCTCAGTCAATCAAACAATAAACAGTAATCATAGAGCATATATGATAAAGCAATAAGGCGTCCCAAACGATTTCTCAAGATATTTTGGAGGCCAACTGTACAAAATAAGAAGCTGGTAGAATAACAAAAGTACTTGATAATATTATAGCTGTAATCTGATTTATATACAATCATAAAAATAAACTAATATCCAGACGTGTTGGCTAATAGGTGCCGGTGGCTAAACGTGCAAAAGACTAAAATGCACAATGACGAACGAGGAATAAGGAAATCCACTCGTTATCCTAGGCGGCCATGTTCTTGGTATGCGCCATGAGTAGGGGGAAGTACGCTGGATCCTCGGGTGTCAGCTCAAAACCTGACCAAGCAAAACCAGTGGGGTTAGACCCCAAATAACAAGTACCACAAAGGAAGTACGAAATAGAGAAACAAAAATCCAAGCAATAAATATATAATAATATTTTTTTTTGTCGTAACTTAGGTCCATGGTATATCCTAGCATAAAGGCCCAACCCTACAACCAAACAAGACAAGGGTTGAATCAATCACACTTTGATAGTCAATTTCTCTAGGATATTAACAGAATAATACAATCACAATAAAGTCCAATTAATAAGATCGGCCAATCACTTGTACGGCTAACTAATTATAGAGTCTGATATTATCTCAGAATAATGCATAATAGGTATCCTCAAATAACGCCATTATCGAAAATGAGCTAACCGAGCCAATAGATGATTATACATGCACTTCACGAATTGCATCAGTTTTCCATTGGGCCATTGTACTAGATCGCGGTATTAGCAGTTCCAATATTCCTATAGTGAAATAGTGGCTCAGCATTATTTATAATTGGTCAGATACTGCACTCCACTAAGGCGGATGATATACAGTATCTATCGTGGCCGGACCACAGCGCACTTAGAATAAATCTTTCTGGGAAGGTTCGTTGGCATGATCTCAGAATACTATTTTTTCCAATGTTACTACCACATTTAGTTGCTTAATTAACCCTATATTGTTTTGAAATCTCAATGCGTGGCCACATGAGAATTTCTCTTAAGATGTCGTATAAAGTACGGGCCCGCAAGATAGGAATCCAAGGAAGTTCAATCTGGATTCACCCAAGCATGTATGCAATATTCAATAAATCAATATCCTAGCCACGCTTTGGTACTTGACTCGCATATCTTGTACGGGAAGGGGGAAAGTATATTTATAGTATCACGCATTCAAGAATATGGAGGCATTCTTGATGCACAACCCAAATATAAATCACTTAAAATATAACACGGTATATCGTACCTCGGTGCATATTAGATCATGAACAATATCAGGAAATAATTATATCAGCACGAATACAGTATTTGAGTCCAATTAGCAATTATACATTGCGTCACATAAATCTTGATAATATTATAATACGAAGTTTATGTTATGCACATAGCTAGTTAGTCACTTACTACTCAGTCTGGTCCACATAAAAAATCTCAGTCCATCACATATTCATGCCATGTACATAGTCATGACTAGCACGAGGTCAGGTTACTAAATCCATTCTTTCTTAGAATCAAGACAAAAGCATTACTAGAATCAACCACATAGAATAAGAAAGATTCCAAATAAAATAAGTGAACACATTATGAAAGCACTACGTGTACGCATGAGGTCACTATGGATAACATGCGCATGAAGTTGTATACATGAAGGTCGGGCGCATGAACCAAACAAGCGCATGCTCAGGGTGCCGCATAGAGTCAAGGCGCAGATAGTCATATTAAGTCAGGGGCGCATAGACGAGGCAAAGTCCACTCTTCGGGACAAGTGACGAAGTGACAAAAAATAAATGAAGTATTTTGTTAGAAGACAAGCAATAAAGTTTGTTAGAAGAAAAAGACAAAATAACCAAAAGAAGTGCCAGGGTGGGGCGGAGTCATGCGTCCAAAGAAAAGGGGGACGCATAGCTCATGGTCGCATAGATGACTTTCATGCGTCTAGGAGAGACAACACAAAAGTTCTGACACTTAGCTTTTTCAAGCTCGAGTTTCAGAGCGCATGCGGTCTTCAACTATGCGCCAACAAAATGGATGCATGCTGGATGCTCGGAGCATGGAGCTTCATCTTCACCATAGCAAGTTTTGGCCATTGCGGAAACTCCAAACCAAAAGTTAGATTTTCTCCATGGAATCATCATCTGGGGTCAAAATCCGGCAAAGTAAAGTTCTAAAACACTCAAAAATCAAATGCTCTACAACATATAACAACAGGTTTTCAAAAATAATAAGTTTTTGAAGATTAAAACCAAGAAAAAACTCAAGAACACCCATACTCATAAAAATCTAGATCTGCACTATTTTATCCACCAAATTCAAAAATATCAAGTTCTAAACATGCTTAAAATTATACAATAAACATAATAGACTAATAATATGGAGGGTTTTTATATTTTTCATGTAAGGTGTACTTGCCTATGGAGGGAGAAAAAATCTAAGAGAGAGAAAGAAAAAAAGAATGAAGAGGAAGAGAGAAAGAAGTTGGGTTATATATTAGAATTTGAGATTTAGACCATGGGTTCAACTCATGACCAAACTAGCCCAAACCATAAACCAAGAACCAAGACAAACCAAAGAATGGGTCTAGTCTCATGCAACCAAATAAATAACATGTAAGCGAGAAATAATACGCTCCCAATACATATACTGGAAACGAAGAGTGACATCTCTATCCACCTTAGAAAAATTTTGTCCTCAAAATTCGAATTCAAGTAAGGTTAGAGAAGTCAGGACAAGCACAATACAAATCTACTAGCAAATCTATATATACAAGCAATAACATCATAACACATAGTTGATCGCCTGATCACGGAATCTAAGATTCGAAGGCATAAGGTAGAATATACCTTCCAAATCGAACAGGTACGGGTACCGAGATCGTATATCATTCTCGTGCTCCCACGTCAATTTTCCAAGAATGTGATGGCCCCAAGCAACTCGGACAAAAGAAATAGTCTGGTTCTTAAGTACCGTCGCCTTTCGGTCCAGAATGGATACAGATTGCTCCTCATAAGCTAACTCAGTATTAACGATTAATTCAGAGTGATCAAGGTTATGAATCAGATCCGGGACATATCTACGCAACTGAGATACATGAAATACATGTGCACCTCACGTAGCGAAGGTGGAAGGACAAGACGATAAGCCATATCTCCTACCCGATCGAGAATATCAAAGGTCCAACGTATCGCGAATTAAGCTTCCCGCGGACCCCGAATATAATAATTCTATGAGTTGGCAAAATTTGTAAGAACATGTGATCGTTGACACAAAAATCTAAAGGCCTATGATGTTGGTATGTCCAGTGACGATGTCGATCCCGCGCAACCCGAAGTCACTCTTTGATCTGCTTGACAACTTGTACTGTCTGCGTGATTATTTCGGGGCCGAACATCTTTCTCTCACCAATGTCATTCCATACCAACGGTGATCTACCCTTCTTACCGTATAGTGCCTCAAAAGGTACCATCTGAATACTGGCCTGATAACTGTTGTTATATGAGAATTTTACTTAGTGAAGGTGATTCTCCTAATATCCACCAAAGTCTAGGATACAGGCTCGTAACATATCTTCCAGGGTCAGGATGGTCCTCTCTGATTGTCCGTTTGTCTGAGGGTGGGTAATAAATCTTAACTTGGTACCCAATCTCTCATGAAAGCTTCTCCAGAAATGAGAAGTGAACCTTGTATCTTGTTCGGACACTATGCTTATCGATACACCATATTGCCTCATAATCTGTCATATATATAAATTTGCCAACTGCTCTGAAGACTATCCCATCGTAAAGGAGATAAAATATGTAACTTTTGTGAGTCGATCCACTATCACCCAAACTATATCTCGACCAATCGAAGATCTAAGTAAACCGGTCACAAAGCCCATGGTGATGTGTTCCCACTAGGAAACGGTTAAAATAACCCTGCCGATCTCTATTGTTCTGTCTTCACTTGTTGACATATCAGATATCGAAATACGAAGCATGCTATTTCTCTCTTTATTTTATTCTACCCAAAGTGTTGCTTGATATCTAGATATATCTTCGTAACATCCGGATGAATTAAGTACTGGAAACTATGTGCTTCAGACATAACTTCTTATCGAATATCCCTATTTGGTACACATAGACGATTCCCAAACCATAGAGGTCCATCCGCATGAATCGTCA
Source organism: Iris macrosiphon (assembly GCA_036927795.1). Lineage (NCBI taxonomy): Eukaryota > Viridiplantae > Streptophyta > Magnoliopsida > Asparagales > Iridaceae > Iris > Iris macrosiphon. The sequence continues at coordinate 128,104,387 of JAYESA010000019.1, forward strand.
ACTCTTTTCGAAGACCAAACTCATATTCTGCCCGTAGCTTCTGAATCTTCGGGTCCTCTACCTGAGCTATCTTGATTTTATCCACCAAAGTTGACTGGATCTGTAGACTAGCCAGAACATGTATCTTGTGGAAGTACTATCATGATTCCCATCTCTCGTAAGTCTTCTAGAATATGCTTCTGAGTGGTCAACATGGATTCTACATCTCTTCTACTAAATGCATCAGCTACTACATTTGTCTTTCCTAGAAGATATTAAAGTTTTACGTCATAGTCTCTCAACAACTTTAGCCACCTCTTATGATCTGTGAAGATCTCCACCCGATCGACATATAAGTAGTGCCTCCATAGCTTAGTGCAAATACTACCGCTGCTAACTCCAAATTATGAGTTGGATAGTTTTTTTCGTGGTCTCTGAGCTACCGAGAAGCATACTCTATCACTCTCCACTGATGCATCAAAACACATCCAAGTCCCTTACCAGATGCATCATAATACAATGTGAATCCTCCGGAGCATGCTAGGAGAGTAAGGAATGGTGCAGAGATTAACTTCTTCTTCAACTCTTTAAAGGCTATCTGGCACTCTTCGGACCACACAAATATAACTACTTGTGCGTCAACCGAGTCAAAGGTGCTGAGATCTTAGGAAACTCTAACACAAATATTCTGTAATATCCTACCAAGCCTAGGAAACTACGTACCTCCGCCAACGTCTTTGGAACTGGCCAGTTCTCTACTACATCTACCTTCTTGGGATCAAGTAACACTCCTGGTCCAAAAATAATGTGCCCAAGAAAGGATATGTGATCCAGCCAAAATCCACACTTACTAAGCTTTACATATAACTGGTTCTCCCTCAAAGTCTGTAGTACTATCCTGAGATGTTCTTTATGTTCTTCCTCATTATGAGAATATACAAGGACGTCATCGATAAATACTACCATAAATTGGTCTAAGTATGTCATGAAAATACGGTTCATTAAATCCATGAACACCGGTAGAGCATTAGTCAGTCTGAATGGCATAACTAAGAATTCGTAATGCCCATATCGTGACCTAAATGCTGTCTTTGGTATATCCTGCTCCCGAACTTTCACTTGATGATATCATGATCGCAACTTGGAAAAGACCCTTGCTCCGCTTAGTTGGTCAAACAAGTTACCAATCCTGAGTAATTGATACTTATTCTTCACTGTCACTGCATTTAATCGTCTGTAATCCATGCACAATCACATTGATCCATCTTTCTTCTTCATCAATAATGATGGTGCTCCCCACGGTGATCCACTGGTCCGAATGAACTTCTTTGCCTTCAGTTCTTTCATATGTCGATATAACTGATCCAGCTTTGATGGTGACATTGGGTATATCTTCTGGGGTACTGGTTCTGCTCATGTCATCAACTTTATACAGAACTCTACTTCTCTAACTGGGGATAATCCTAGAAGCTCATCGAGAAAGGCGTCCATGAATTCTTTTAACTATTTTTGGTATTGGGTCCTCTTCCGTTGCTACTGTTACGATTCCTTCCTTATAATGGTCTTATGCTATTCTTCTAAGAACAAACCCTTCTAGACTAGGGACTCTAAACAACACTCTACCCTCATGATAATTTATCGTCGTATGACTGTCTCTTAACCAGTCCATGCCTAAGATAACGTCAAAGTTACCCATAGGAAAATCGATCTACTTCACAGGTAATAAATGCCTACTTACTACGACTGGACACGCTAGGCACACCCTACTAACTCCTACAATCCCATTGTCAGTGAGTATATTCAGTCTATTTGGCAATGCCTCAAACTTTAATCCAATACATATCGTATATTGTGCAGATATAAATGAGTACAAAGCTACAGAATCAAATAATACTATGGCAGGAAATGTTATAACGAAAATGTTACCTACTACTATGTCGCTTAATGCCATAGCTTCTTCCAGAGATAAGGTGAACACCAACCCTTGGCCTTATCCAGCTCCCTGTTGGTACCTTCCCTGGTATATTTGCTGCTATTGTTGTCGATAAATTTGAGCCTGCGTCGACAACGGACACTGAGCTATAAGCCTCACCGCTACTACTGGTCCTCCTTGTTGCACTACCCTTGGAGTCGACAATGTAGAAATTTGTTGTACTGGCCCTCTTGGCCTCTGTATCATTGGACAAGTGGCAACCTTATGATTGGAGCTTCCATATCTCAAGCATAGTCCTATCGCTGCCTGGGAAACATTTTCGGTATGATCTCCCTTGTCACAATACGTAAAATTCGTCGGAATTATCCATCGTTTTTGTTGTTATTGCTGCAGATGCCTCGGTTACTGCTGCTGTCGAGTAGATGCTATCACTATCGATGTTACTGGCCTCTTCTATGTCAAGTTATAGATGTGAATGCCAGGGGATGGTGTTGCCGAGTATATGCTATCACCAATCTCTTGTAAGATCCTGGAGCTGCAAGCAAACCATGTCAACCTGTTCCTCGGCTGAAACTTTAGTTTCTTCCAGAATGGTCTCAATATCCTGAAGCCAATCATCTGCCATAATAGCGTCCTCTATGCCATCGAAATATCTAGGATTCGGTCCACAAAACCTAATAGATGCCCCAGAATCTACTCTCACACATAGTTCCAGGGCCGTCTACAACCCTTGGTTCAACATGACATTCTGTTCTTGTTGTTGAAGTTGTTGACATTGTTGTTCCTAATGTTGTTGCTACTGAACCACTATCTGATGTTGTTGGGCAGCCAATATTCCTTGAATAATCTCTAGTAAGGTCGGGGTATCTAGTGCTGCCTGTACTACATGAGGTATGGAAACATCTGGAGCCTTATACTCTGCCGTATTTATCGTGGGCTCAACTTGGATCACTGGCTGGGTCTCTACAGGACCTAATTCCACTAGCAACTCTACCTCTCTTGCTGCTGCAATATCTGGAGGAGTGAAAACCCTAAATAAGAGCATTAGAAAAATCAAGTACAGGACGAGAAGGAACAAGGAAGCAACCAATCTGAAAATTTTTAAGCTGAGTATCGAAGATGACGAATTCAGAATTTCAAGAAGGATCATGTTTGATTCAGACTCCTATAACCATGAAACCCCACAAGTCAATAAAACAGACCTGTATGGGCCACCACTAAAACCTTGTCATGCCCCAGTACCAAAATATAGAGATGGACACGGCCAACTACCCCTTATAAGGTATTATACGTCGTACAATGATCATGGCTGTAACTAGACAAGGGGGTGCATAATACAATCAGGTCACTCTGGGTCACACAAACATCAATGTCTCAATCAATCAAACAAGAAATTGTAATGATACAAAATATATGATAAAGCAAAAAGGTGTCCCAAATGCTTTCTCAAAATATTTTGGAGACCAACTGTACAAAATAAGAAGCTGGTGGAATAACAAAGTATATGACAGTATTACATTTACAGTCTGATTTATGTACAGTAATAAAAAGGAACTAATGTCCAGACGAGCCGGCTAAAAGGTACCGGTGGCTAAATACCCAAAAGAGTAAAATGCACAATGACGAACGAGAAATAAGAAAATAGACCCGTTATCCTTGGTGGCAATGTTCCTGGTACGCTCCATGAGTCGAGGGAAAGTACGCCAGATCCTCGGGTATTGGCTCGAAACCTGGCCATGCAAAACTAGTGGGGTTAGAACCCAAATAGCAAGTATCATAAAGGAAGTACAAAATAGAGAAACAAAAACCCAAGCAATAAATATATAATAATATATATTCTGTTTTGTAACTTAGGCCCATGGCATATCCTAGAACAAAGGCCCAATCCTACAACCAAACAAGGACAAGGGTTGAATCCATCACACTATGATAGTCCATTTCTCTAGCCTACTGACAGAATAATATAATCACAATCAAGTGCAATTAATAATATCGACCAATCACTTGTACGGCTTGCTAATTTATTATGGAGTCTGAGGTTATCTCAAAATAATGCATAATAGGTATTCTCAGATCACGTCATTGTCGAACATGAGCTAACCGAGCAAATAGAATATTATACAAGCACTTCATGAATTGTACCAGTTTCCCGTAGGGCCACTATGCTAGATCACGGTATTAGCGGTTCCAATGTTCCTATAGTGAAATAGTGGCTCGGTATTATTTATAATAGGTCAGATACTGCACTCCACTAAGACGGATGATATACAGTATCTGTGGTGGCCAGTCCACAACGCACTTAGAATGAATCTCTGTGGGAAGGTTCGTTAGTATTATCTCAGGATACCATTTCCTCCCAATGTTACTATCAATTTTAGTTGCTTATTAACCCTATATTATTTTAAAACCTCAAGGCATGGCCACATGAGAATTTCCCTTAAGATGTCATACAAAGTACGGGCACGCTAGATACGAATCCAAGGAAGTTTAATCTAGATTCATCCGAGCGTGTATGCAACATTCAATAAATTAAAATCCTAGCCATACTTTGGTACTTAACTCGTATATCATGCCCTTGCCGGGGGGAAGTATATTTATAGTATCGCACGTTCAGGAAATTGGAGATATTCTAGATGCACAACCCAAATATAAATCACTTAACATGTAACATGGTATATCGTATCTCGGTGCACATTTGATCATGAACAATATTAGGCAATAATTGCATCAGCACGGATACAGTATTCGAGTTAATTACCACTTATACATTGGGTCACATGAATCTTGATCATATTGTAACACGAAGCTTATGTCATGCACATAGCTGGTTAGTCACTTACTACTCAGTCTGGTCGACACAGAAAATCTCAGTCCATCACATATTCATGCCATGTACATAGCCATGTCTACCACGAGTTCTGGTTACTAAGTCCATTCTTTCTTAGAATCAAGACACAAGCATTAATAGAATCAACCACATAGAATAAGAAGTATTCCAAATGAAATAAGTGAATACATTATTAAAGTACTACGTGTATGCATGAGGTCACGATGGATAACAAGCGCATGAAGTTGTACGCATGAAGGTCGGGCGCATGAACAAAACAAGCGCATGCTCAGGGTGCCGCATAGAGTCAGGGCGTATAGAGTCACATGAAGTCAGAGGCGCATAGACGACGCAAAGTCCACTCTTTGGGACAAGTGCTGAAGTGACGGGCAATAATGGATGTATAAGTGAAGTAACTGAAATAATGGATGTGACAAGAAATAAAGTGTGTTAGGAGAAAAAGACAAAAAATCAAAAGAAGTATCGTAGCGGGGTTGAGTCATGCATCCAAAGAAAAGGGGGACGCATAACTTATGGCCGCATAGATGACTTTCATGCGCCTAGGAGAGACAACACAAAAGTTTTGACACTTAGCTTTTTCAATCTCGTGTTTCAGAGCGCATGCATCCTTCAGCTATGTGCCAATAAAATTGATGCATGATGGATGCTCGGCGCATAGAGCTTCATCTTCTCCACAGAAAGTTTTGGCCAAGGGAAACACTCCAAATCGAAAGTTTAGTTTTCTCCATGGAAACTTCGTCTGGGGTCCAAATCCAGCATAGTAAAATTTTAAACCACTCAAAAATTAAATGCTCTACAACATAGATTAATGTGTTTTTGAAAACAATAAATTTTTAATATCAAAACCAAGGAAAAATTCAAGAACACCAACACTCATAAAAATCTAGATCTACACCATTTCACCCACCAAATATGAAAATACCAAGTTCTAAACATGTTTAAAATTACACAATAAACATAATAGACTAATAATATGGAGGGATTCTCCATTTCTCATGCAAGGTGTACTGGCCTATGGAGGGGAGAAAAAACCTAAGAGAGCGAAAGAAAAGTAAGAATAAAGAAGGAGAGAGAAAGAAGTTATATTATATAGCTAGGGTTTTGAGGTTTAGACTATGGGTTCAACTCATGACCAAAATGACCCAAACCATAAACCAAGAACCAAGACAAACCAAAGAATGGGTCTAGTCTCATGCAACCAAATAAATAACATGCAAGTGAAAAAAAATATGCTCCCAATACGTATACTGGGAATGTGGAGTGACAAAAGAAATAATCGAGAATAGAGTATATATAATCTAATTAGGGATCATAAATAAGACATCATTAGAGCAATTGGGCTATAAGAATACGCTCACTTGCTTGGGAAAAACTTAATTTGGTGATCTCAACAAGAATATTTCATAGGATCTAAGGACTATTCCGCTGGGTGATTTTGGAAGATCTATTATCTATCGTGTATTCAAGACTCTTGAATATATGTAATAGCTCGAGTAATGTCGGGGACAACAAAATGCTTGCTGAGAATACTTTCGATATTAAAGAATTCCTAACCTTACTAGGAATCTGAAATTCTATAGGAGAGTTTTAGGTGGATCTATTATCCATAACATATCCAAGACTCTTGAACGCGGATAATAGCTTTAAAATATTATGGGAAAATAAATATTCTACTATACATTTATACTATTGCACTACTTTGTTGGGGATTTTGACAAAATATAAATACTTTACATTTAAAGCGATCCACTGGGGATAGAAAAATACACATCTTATAATGTCAATATTTCTAGGGTTAAACATAGTATTAATTTAAGAATTTGTCGTTGACCGACATCATCAACAAATCTCCATTAGGCTTTTCGATCCTGTAAGTGCCTTTGGAGTACACTAACTCCACTACGAATGGGCCCTCCTATTTAGGCTAAAATTTGCCGTTGGACTTGTGTGTCATGACCATCAGTCTTATCACTGCTAAGACGTGATCACCAATTTGAAACACCCTTTCTATCACCTTTCTGTTAAAGGCTTTAGAAATACGTGCTTGGTATAGCTCAATACGCCATTGAGCTAGCATGCATTTTTTTATCAAGGGCCTCCAACTCTTGCAATAGTAAATGATGGTTGTCTTCGGTTGTTAACTCATTGGAGAGAGCTATCCGGAGAGAGAAAATCTGAATTTCCAGGAGAAGAACTGCTTTGCTCCCATAAACCAAAGAAAATGGCATACCACTTGTCAGTGTTCGGACTATTGTTCGATAGGCCCAAAGATATTTACTAAGCTTCTCGTTCCAGTCACATTTATTTGAGAAAACAAACTTCTTGAACAGCTTTGTAATTGTCTTTTTGAATGCTTCTGCTAAAATATTCGCTGCTAAATTATATGTTGTCGAAGCTATATTCTATATTTGGTTTTTATCGCAGAACTGATAGAATGTGTGACTTATAAATTGTGGACCATTGTTGTGAATGATCCTCTGAGGAAGGCTAAAGCGGAAAATGACGTGATGCTTGACAAAATTGATCACATTCGACGTATTCACTTCGATGAGTGGTATAGCTTTTGCCCATTTGGAGAAGTAATCAGTTATAGCCAGGATGAACTAATAACCTCTAGATGAGGGAGGGCTAATCGGACCAATAACATCCATACCCCATGCTTCAAATGGCCATGATGCAACCATCGGATGTAAGAACGTCGAAGGTTGATGAATAAAGTCGGCATATAATTGACACACCTTGAACTTTCTCGCATATTCTATGGCATCTGCTACAATAGTGGGCCAATAGCAACCCATACGCCAGAGACGATCATGTAACTTAAGACCTGGTTGGTATAATACATAAGTACCATCGTGAACTTCACAGAGTATTTATTTTGCTTTTGCATTTGGTAAACATCGTAGCAAGAGCCTGTTATATGAATATCGATACAATATTTTAGTAGATGTATCATAATAGAATCGAATGGAGCATCTCTTAACAGAAGTAGATTCCTTCAGATCGTCCGAAAGAATTCCATAGATAACATAGTCTATGAACGAGAATCGCCTATCTTTGACGTCAACATTTGTCTCTGTATCATAGCTTTAAGAAATATACAGATTATTTCTGTTGTCGAATAGCTCTTGACCAATCACTATGACTGAATGTTGAGTCTTGAATGGAATAGCTAAGGAAGCTGACGGCCTAGCAAAAGCATCTGCTTCAATATTCTGTAATTGAGGCACATGCTCGATGAAAAATCCTGAGAAGATTGAAGCTATGTCCAGTATTTCCTGATAATAGGGAATAAGATCCTCATGCCGAACCTCATATTCTTCTCGGACTTGGCTAACTATCAGCTTAGAATTACCGTAATCTTCTAGATTCTTCCAGTTGTTTAGCTAAATGGAGTCCAATGATTTAAGCAGTACATTTTGCCACATTATTGGAACACAATTTTGAGAGAAAATATACATGATAAATAACGAGGTTGTCAGGGGAATCAAATACTACCCCCACCCCTACAATAATGTTGTCTTTGGGTCCTGTTCTTGAAACACTATCGAACAATATTCGCCAAATGGATTCTATTGTTGTGTTCGACTTTAATACTTTGTCTGGAATATCATTAGACAGTTTTGATATTTCTGGCACCATATAAGCTACTAGGAAATCGACCAATGCTTGGCCCTTGATTACCTTCTATGGGACGGACATCATGTCGTATGGAGAAAGCAGCATCACCCATGTAGCTAGGAAATAATTCAGTACACCTGGTTTAGCCATGAGCACTTTGAGGGGATTAACCTTGGAGATAACATGGATCATTTGCCTGTGACATAGTATCGCATCTTCTAGATGGCAAATATCAGAGCCTGACACTCTTTCTCTACAATATTACACTTGTGTTCAGTACCGACCACCATTCGGCTGAGATATAAGATGACATGTTTGTGACCTGTATAAATCTTTTGAGTTAACAGTGCACCAAGGGAATGTTCCATCGCACGAACATAGAGTAAATAGGGTCTTCCCACAACCAGAGTCACCAACAAGTGGGGGTTTGTGAGATACTTTTTTTATGTCATCGAATGCACTTGCATTCTTCAGTCCAACCGAAAGAGACTATTTTCTTCATCTACTGAGTAAATAGTTGACATTTCCTAGAGAGGGTGGATATGAATCTCCTGATATATGCCAGTCTTCCTTGATGTCCATGAAGCTCCTTGAGATTTTTTGGAGGACGCATTTCAAGGATAACTTTAGTCTTCTCATGGTCTAGATGAATACCATTTGAAGTAAAAATGAATCCCAGGAGCTTGCCGCTGGAGACTCCAAGGAAGGACTTAGTTGAATTCATTTTGAGTAGATGTGCATTCATCAGTTCGAACACTGTTCTCAACCCTTGAAACAACTTTTGACTGCTATGTCGTCAACATAGCATTCCATTATTTTGTATAAATTTTTACAAAAAATTATGCTCATAACTCATTGGTATGTCACACCTATATTTTTTAGACCGAAGATTGCACGACCCAATCTCAAAATATACGGGACCAGGTCACGTGGCAATGGCCAGCTACATATCCAAGTGGACTCCAGTCCAACATGAATGCGTATAAGTTGTTCTAAATTTGTGTAGCTATCTCTATATCAACTTTATATCTCAATCCATATGACAAGAATATAAGAAAGGTAATTATGAGTACCAGTCTGCAGCCCAACAATCATACTTGCCACAATAGACTCAAAAAAAAATAATATGAGTCTATCAAACACTAGTCTATTAAGCATATACAACTAGCAAAAATGAAATAAATACTATAGAAGAGTATATACCTAAAATAAAATGGGTGCTCATCATCAATCCAGCAAAATAATCTTTATAACCCACTCAGCTAACCTGGAAGAAAACTAGGCCCTCAGAAAAAAGTAATAAGATACATAATATACAAGCCATAATGCAATATAAAGTATAAGAGTCCAGGGGTGTTCTAGCAACTAAGTGTAAATGTAATGAGGACAACCTTTGACGTATGGGGTTGTCTCTAATTGGGTACTCGTGCAGTGGCACTCCTTCCGGATGCCCGTCTTGCAGCAACATCAAAGTGAAAGTTAATTATAGCCCCTACGTTTAATGACTGTCCTCCCCAGCCAATGAACTATATATGTTGAAACCTTAATACGCCAGGTCCTAATGAGCCTAACCAGTGAACATATGTAAGAGTACTACCATGGCCTATGTCGACACACTTCCCATCGTACTAATGATCAGTTAAAATATGGGAGTACGTATCATATATTATTGCATCATAACTCTGTATCCAAATTATGTGTCAGGGTCCCGTACGATACAATGTATCTGTCCGAAGTGCAAGGTGAGTCTCTTAAAGCCTTGCTCATAAAGTAATAAACCAACGTAGTCGTTGGTTGCACCCAAGTCATGCTCGGACGTGCAAATAAAATACAATAATATAATAATAGGACAGAACTATAATTAGAATAAAAATATATCATAGTGGCAAGGTATATTTGCATGGATCTTAAATGGTTTCCAGACAACGTCCATGTGACAAACATAGCAAATCAATGACAATAGAAAATGTAGGAGCAGAAAAAAATCTTTGAATACTGAAATAAATATCACCAATATGTCTGAAATGAGTGAGATAGCCAAAAAAAGCATACGCATAAGTCCAATTTGGATACAGGACAAAAATAGCAATTTCGAATCAAAATAGGGTCCACAAATGGTCCGCTTTGTACCAAAAATATGCCAGGAATAAAAATCTCTAAACTCAGCATATTATAGGTCAAACAAGATCTAAATGACGATAACCCAACAGTATTTCCAGATTTGGATTCGGATAAGCCGATCACAAAATAGCTCATTAAATCATATCATGGGGCCCACAAAACGGCGATTCGGTCAAGTATCTCCGAATCGAACCAAACTTGAGTCACAGGACCAGCGTAACGCTACGAGTCCAATAGGGAAAATTTTGTTGCAACTCGACAGAGTGCACAAACTAATTAGACAATTTTAAAAAATTATGATACGTTAATTTTTGACAGATACAGGTCAAATTTGTCGCGCACACGTGACCAATTCAAATTATGTCGAAGCCCACATATCGGAGAATATAGTATGTGTCTTTCAGTGTAATCGCTATACGACAAGGTTGTCTGGTTTGACGAAACCAACTCCGTATCATAAAAAATTTAATTTTGAAAACTAATTTTTCTATTATTTTTAAACTAAAATAACTTGGAAATAAGTTCAACATAAATAATTATATTCAAATATATGAAAGAGAGTTAGGTAGTGTTCAAACTTGCAAAGATGGATCCAAAAATGATCAAGAGATGATGGAGAAACAAGTCTGCAAAGTTGGCACCATGAAACTGGCAAAAGGAATTCAGTTTAAACACACAACTTTGCGACAAGTTTTGATATATCAAATGATCGAATTAATGGCTGAAAGTGGAGGGCAGGCTGAAAGTGGAGGGCAGGGTAGAGATATATACCGAGATTGTGAAGGAAGTTTCGTATCGTCAATCCAATGGTCGGATTGTCTAAAAAATTAGAACAAAGTCCAGCGCACAAGATTTTAACAAAATGCATAAATTGCCTACATTGGGGTGGATGATGGCACATTATGGGGGACGTCATAGATACGAACAGGATGCGAGGGTCGCGGCGAATAGCTGTGACCCCTTCTGGCTGTTGATCCATTCGTTGCGATAATTATTGCTTGTGCAGTCGCTGCTTCTACTGTGCGGCTGCTGCTGCACGACTACAGAGGACACGTTGCTTACGTTCGTGGTCGAGGCGATTATGCATCGTGCCCAGCGGGCACTTTATGGCTGCTTTCGAGTTGTTGCGATTATTGTCACTGCTTTATACAATAACTGCTGCAGACATGTGCACGTGCACAGATGGGCATAAGGAACTCGTTGTCGCATGGCCGGGCGACATCGATGGCCGCTGACTGCGCGGAAGGTATTGTATGGAGTCTTCACATGCTCCTCATGAGATGGGTCTGCTTTGAAGAAAGAATTGAATAAGAAGCAGGAAAATTTTAAGGAGTTATTGGCAATAGTGGTGAAGTGCAAACATAAAAATAGTTATTAGGGTTAGTTTTATGGAAAAAGATAGTTGATTCTCTAGTTATAGTATATAATTAAATGCTAATTAATATAGAGATCCAATTGTTTTCATTTGAATTGAATAAATTCATTATGAAATACTAGGCATATTATTTATATTAGAGAATTTTATTAGGAAACATTAAGAATGAGAATGAAGGCATAAAATATTTTTTTTAAATATTTGTTTTATATATAAAAATTCTATATTTCGTATATATATACTATATACATACAACTAATCATATGTATATATTTTATATATTATACACACATAAAAATAATAATATATATATTATAAGGGATGGGGTTTACAGAAGGGCATCACCGTATAGCAGTATACCACAACGTTGTTCGGAATGATGTGTGCTTCTTATAATCCAGGAATATCTTGATCTGATTGTATCCCTAGAACCCATCCATGAAGGACATCCGCTCAAAACCATAAGTGTTGTCAATAATCACGTCCGTGATTGGGAGAGAGAACTCATCTTTCGGACAAGCTGCGTTCAGATCACGATAGTCTATGCAGACTCGGATCTTTCCATTCTTTTTGCTCTTCTTCTTGGATGAAGCTTCTTTCTATCAACTTATTTACCTCTATTTCAATAGCTTCCATGATATTTTGATGAAACCATTATTGTTGTTGCTTTACTGGCTTAGAATTTAGAAGAATATTGAGCCGGTGCAATACGATCTAGGGATCCAGACCCGGCATGTCTTCATAAATCCATGTAAAGACATCAATGTATTCTCTAATAAGGTTTATAAGATATTCAAGATCTTCTTCAGAGAGGATTTTAATGATGAAGATAAGCTTGGTGGATGACTAGTCTCCTAAGTCAACTTGCATAATTTCTTCTTCAGTAGGCGGCTCTCATTGTTCAAAACGTAGCTCCCACTGAGACTCCAACTTTTGAGCCCATGGTTTAACTTTGAAAGTTTCAAGAGACTGATTATCATCTTCAACTTGGTCCACTAACACTATATTGATAGACAATGCTTATTTAAATGTTTCTCCGATACCGATATTGGAGTCCCAGATAGAAGACTCAGACGAATGAGAATATGTCTCGACTTTATCTTCTGAACATTCCGACGTTGTTTTAAGAGTGACATAACCTAAACCATATGGGTTCGCTGGTAATAGGTTTCCGGCTTATCTTTTGGAGCAAAGTGGCATAATGGTAGATGTCGTCCTTTGCCGTAGTTAAGACTTTTACTACTTTTCAAGTCATAGCCCATTTTTTGGACGAGATTTTTGTATTGAGAACTGTAACGATAAAGTTGTATTTTAACATTGTCAGGTTCAGGATCGTCGATGAGAAAATTTCTCTGACCTTCTACCCTACCAAAGATACAATCCTAAGCCATACTCTAAAGAGTACCTAGTACTTAAACATTGAACATCAGTATAATTCAAAGGCAGACATTTATTCAGGAAGTATAATATCACCTCCTCAAGGATAATATCATCGAGGGAGGTTACATTAGACTGTGCGCTTATGTATTCTTCAAGCGCAACATCATCTTTTGTCTCAGCCACAGATTGACATACAAGAGGTTGATCCGGACCTAGATTATTGGAATAATGAAGGTCGACTACTAAAGGCTCTGAGTTCTTTGTAGTAGAGAGATCAATTCTCAGCTAATGATCTCTTCTTCCTCTGCGGGATGGCTTTCAAAGACTAACCACAAGAGGCTCTATGACGTTGTGATTGACTTTCTTGTGTATATCTACCACAAAAAGAGGAGGAGTGTCCTTATTGATGATGCAACCCTTCACACGGATCTTCAAAGGACCTTCTATAGCTGAACTTGTCTCAGCTTTATCATCAGTATCATTGGCTTCTTCTTCTCGGTGTATTGGTTTATACAATATTGAATCAGAGTTATAAGCTTCCATACCATTGAATGGTTTAACATCAACAAACTTGGTTATGATAACCCCCTTACTGTCAACGTACTTGAAGCACTAATGGATGGTTTATGCTACAATCATATGCTCATATATCCAAGGATGTATAAGACGTTGTAGTATACATCTACGTCAGTGATGTAGCAAGTGACTTCGGTCCGTAGATCGCCTATTTGATATTTTTGGCGATCTTTCCCAAGGGATAGCTTCTTCCAACATTGAACCCACAGATAGTTGCGTTGGTTGCAGATAACCGATGCATAAAAATTCCCAGGATCTGAAGCAGGCTTCGAGGAATGATATTAAGTGATGAACCTGGATCAATGTGCATACGATCTACCTTGATATCACTAATGTATTAAGTATAGTTCAAAGGTCTCTCATGATGGTTGTTCTTTAACAACATACCCTCATGAGAGAAGGTTATGTTAGAAATTTTCTCTATCACGTTGTGGCAATGGGGATAAGCCGCCAGATCTTTAACTAACTCCCTAATTTGAGCCAAGTAGGAGTCAGCGTATTGTAATGCCTCGCTCGGAGCATTTTAGGTCTCTTTGGAGAGACAAAGTAGCTCAAAAATTGACAAACTCGCAGGTGTATTGGCAAGTTGTGCCCATATGTCGAAGATGTAAGGTTTGTCAAGCCCTGGTAGAGAGTTATTCTTCAATGACTTGTCAAAGAGATTCTTCTTTTGCTTTAATTTTTTCATCATTATAGGATTTTATGGACCATCAGGTACTACTGGAGTGGCAGGTGTAAGAGTTGAAGGAATAGCATCCTCTTGAACTAGATTATAGGTTCGTTGGTAAGACCTACCAGGCCTAGTTTTGTCGGATAAGACTTCATCGACGGACGCCAGAAGAATCATGTTACATGATCTGTTCTTCTTCCTACCACAGATCTTCTTAGCCCTATTCTTCCTTTCCTTTATCTGCTTCATCTTGGAACTGGAGGAAGCCGTCTCTTATTCTATTTTCGAAAGGATATCGAGATGAACCCACATGATCTTACCGTGCGGTGTACTGAGTAGTGCCAGCCCCTTTGCTTGGTTATGGGTCGGTGGAAGATTGACGATCTCTAATGTTGTCTTAAGAATCGAGACGACATTGTCTTAGACTTCCAGTTATGGGAAGTCAACGAACTATAGTGACTGTCTTATCATCAGAGTGCAGAGTGATATCCTTATAATCTACCAGCTGCTGGATCCATCTTTTTAATACATAAAAATCCTTTGTAGAATGATGTATGTATCGATCAAATAAATAGTATTTAGGATCGTTGATTAGATCCACTTCTTTAGGACGTCTGATGTCGAGCAATTTGAGCCTGTTGTTCTTCATCAGCATGTCGATGATGTCCTTATTATCGAAGGAATATGTTTTCTTGGGCTTCGATTCGTCAACAGGTTTATGCTTGGACCGGGAAGCGCCTTTGGGTACGTTAACGGTAAGGGCCTCCTTCCTTTTATCGTTGCAGTTGCGATTGTTGTTGTTGTTTTGGGGGTGCTTGCCTTGTCATCAGAGCTGGGTAACTTGAACCTGAGTAGCTTTAGATCATCGATCAACTTTTCGGCTGTGTCAGCAACGATAAAGGTAGACCATTGATCATATTTAGCTGGTCCCAAGTATAACTTTACCTGGGGGAGCATATTGTACATACAAGTGTCCATGAGCACATAGTCTAGAACACCAGTAAGAAGCTTCAAAGCGAGTTGTCTGAAGTGTTCAATATAGTCGCACATGAGCTCTCTTTTTTTTTGCCGGGTTGACATGAAAGTTGACATCATCACCTCTATCCCTTCTGCATAGAACCTAACAAGGAACATCCTCTCCAAGTCTTCGAAGTTTATGATACAGTCATTGGGTAGACTACAAAACCAATCAAAGGCCACCCCCGCAGGGTATCGATTAATAGCTTAGTGAGCAGAGCGTCATCCTTCGGCAAATGGGCTGTTTGTGAGTCGAAGTACTTCATATGCCGACGGGCAATTTTAGTCCGTAAAATAGGAGCAACGATGACGGCTTGTACTTAGATGGGCATACCACATTATCCCACTTAGAAGGATAAGGCTATGATATCCCTAGTTTTTGAAGCTCATTTTGATTATTTATCTCCTAGAAGCGAGCACATAAGTCTTGAATAGCTAATTGCATCGACTATTTGTAGAGAGAAAGTCGATTGTAGGGTTGCAAGTAGAACTTGGTGCATTAGTAGTATGGAACCACTCCCAACATTTTGAGGATCAGGAGGTGCTGCTATCGAGTCCTCATTGTTTATCGAATTCTACTTGTTTGACCTTGAACATGTGATTACGATAAAACCAGGGCTGCTCGGATGTCCAACATTGTCTATTGCATTACTTGCATTGAGGCGTTCACCCCTTGCATCATTGTCTATAAGGCATCAACGCGTTGGTGGTCATTATTGCCTTCCTCATTGTTGTTACCCGTCATGTATGCAAGCATTACATGAGAACAAAAAGATAAGGCAGTCTAGCTAGAGCCTACAATGCCGATTTTTGACTCTTGAGGCGCACTATCCTCAAAAAAGCTTGTCATCGTCTTCGGAGTCCAAAGAATTACTACCCCCAGCCTGTGATGTTGCACTAGCTGTTATGGTTTAAAGAGGGACACTGACCTCCGGTACATCGTCTTCAGTTCCTTGAGATTCATTATCTTCATGGAACGTGGGATTGATATGAAACACCGGAGGACTGTTACCCCCTGCTTGTGATGTTATGTTGATTGCATCAATTTACGGTACTTTAACTTCAGGTGCTTGAGGGTTACTACCTCCTTACTATGGTCTAGATCCTTCAGATAAAGACCTTGTCCTTAGACGAGTATTATGAAACACGTCTTCCATGAAAATAACCCTTTGACTGTCTAAAGGTATCCTTGCTCCTTATAACATTGAAGCAAGTACTCTTATTTGGCTTCTCGGTACACTGACCAGAGAAGGTGGATTGGAGGAACCCACCTTTGGATTCTTTTTCTTTTGAATAGGTTTGTCAGAAGGAGACCTCCAGGATGAGTAGTATGAGGCAAAGGGAAACTCCTCTTCGTCATCGCTTGATACTTGTTCCCCAAAATACTGTCGGGTAGAAGGAGCAGGGGGTAGTCTTTGGAACACGGACTTCCTAGTTGGATCTTCTGCTACTTTGGTACAACAACAATTAATGATTATGTTAGCACAATGATGCCCTGAGGAAGGCACCTCATGCGTAATATTATTCTCCCTCTCCTTGTGTTTATGACATAATACGTCACGCAAGTCAGTTGAGGTAATATTTGCCCTCAAACCCATTTTATGTGCATGGATAAAGTTCGTGCATGGGTTTGTGTGAAAGGCTAGTACTTTTAGACCTACTTCATGCGCATGGCCAAGCCATGTGCATAGGTCAAAAAACTTTTGAAATAAACCCACTTTATGCACACGGGAAAACCCTACGCATGGATTTATTGTTGTAGTCCCACGACTGGCGCTTGAAGGTTGAGTGCATGAACTACTCAGTTTATAGAGTTTGCCGTCTAATGTGCACATAAGTTGAAATGATGCATGTCTTTCATCTGCAGCAACTTGAATGCGCAAGGCTCGAGTTGGCTTAGATTTTTGTGACTTAGTACGCTGCGCTACATAGTACATAGAGTCTAATTCAGTGCCTACTCGAGAACCGTGGAGTATAGTATTTATTGTGATAGAAATTTTGTTGAAGATATAATTCAGCTTATGATGATCGGTCCTGCCTCATGATCATTAGTGCGCATAGAACGCCCTGCGCATAGAGGAGCCTTGCCCTTGTTGCACATATTATGGGAATCAATATTGTTATTCCCATTGTTATTCTTCTTTATCTGTGTATTACGTCAAGTGCACATGAGTTGATTAGATGATTTAAAACTCAAGTCCTTGGCATCGTAGTTTTTCTTTTGCCAAGACTTGAGTGTTTAGCACTCTTCTTCTTCTTTACGTGCATAAAATGCGACTGTTGAGTTGGTGATCTCGCATAGCCCTAAAGTGTTGTGCCAGTAGTAGTAGAACTTTTGCCAAATTCCCTCGCCCATTGGAGTCTCTCTTGAAGGGTGCGCGCATGGCACTTTGGCGCAGACTCTTTTTCTTGGCTATGCACAGCCAAAGGGGCAGATACGGGCTGCTCATGGGTTGGCTCTACGGCTGACAATACCTTCTTTGTGGCCATATCCTTTGCAAGACTAGTAGGGTATGTGGTATGAGTCTTTGGGAGCCAAGTCTTGAGATACTTATTCACCTTTGAGGTTCGTGGTAAGGGAGTTGAGCTATACCCCAAAAGCATCACCTTGAAAGCTTGTTGGTTGATTGGACGACCAACATCTTTTGAGTTGTTCCAATCTTTGCAGCGTTGAATTATGCCACAACCTTCTCGTCGGTAGAGAAGGTAGTCCCTAGCAGAGTCAACATTTTTGTTTTATAATTTACAATATATAAAGTAGTAAACTTTATTTTTGTAATAGGAACAATGATATCCTTTCGTGCTCCATCATCGTCAGGACAAATTAAAGAAATATCGGTCAATAGAAGAAGGAGCATATCATCTATGTAAGAAAATATACAAGCGTCTAAAAAAACAAAGGAGCTCGAATTCCAAAGCAACCTACTTATGTTAGAGTTCCGTGCTGAAAGGGAAGACTCATATGACATCGGTCATCTGCAAGGGCCAGAAGAAGAAGATTTTGATAAAATATGACGATAGATTTTTCCTTTTCTCACTATTCTCCTATTTATAGGCTTCCTCGAATATTTAGTCCTTGAGATAATAGCCCAAATTTTAAGATGATTTGATGACTTATTCCCCCATACTTCTCAGAGTTTGAAGCATCAGGATTTACTCATCAGAAGAAAGTTGCATTCAACCATTCCCTCAGAAGCTGAAGGCATGGCCTACTCTACAGGGTCTCTAACCCTTTCTTTTCCCCCAAGGTGGTGCTTTGCACGCACTCTTCTCCCCTCTAAGTATGTTCTACTGGCAATTTCCTTGTCTACTCAATAGTTTTCTCTCTAAAGCTGGGCATGCTTCTACTGTTTAAAGTATTTTCAAATGCTACTTCAAAGAACATTGAAGGGGGGGACATGTAGAAGCATAAATATTTTTCTAAAATAAATATCATTCCCAGCGGTCTCTCCAGCAAAAAACTCAAAGTAAAGCCCTTCAGCGAAAGAAGAGACATCACGTCACTCTACGTGACAGACCATCAATGCCCCATACTCTGTGTGGAACTTTCAACACATCAATCAATAAGCTGACAACCGTCAACTTGCCAGCCACGTCAAAGCCAATCCCGCATAAAATAGTCCATTTTTCTTACAAAGGATCGAAGCTTACTTCCGCGAGTCTTCTACCTGCAAAAAAGGGTCTAAATGCCTTCTTTTTCTCCAGTAGAACAGTCGAATCGAAACTACTGCTCTACGATCATCGTCCTCAAGTGACTACTTAGGATATCTGCTTCAACCACTTACCCTACGATCGCCACTACTCCGCCAAAAGTTCCAGCTCCGTACATACGTAGACAACTGCCTACCAACCATTCGCCACTCTCCTTCCCTATGATCTCGTCATGGGAAGAAATTGATTATAACTACAAAGCCGCCTGATATCTCCAGAAAATTAAAGCACCCTCTTTCATGGGCAACAATTCAAATCGGTCACCCTAGAACATGGGCTATGCCATCTCCATTACAGGCCATGATTTCCTATAGAAGCTTCCCACTCAGCAGCTTCTTTTGCCCATAGCTCGATGCTATAAGGAAGTCAAGTACAATCTCCAGCAGGTCATTCTTTTATAAATACCTTGCACTTTGTATTTATCAAGGACAACCAATGTGATAGTAGACATTAGTCTTGATAATAAGTTCCTGCTCGCCCAACACTTTCTCATCCCCACAGTTGTGTCAATAGTCAATGAAGTAAAGGGATCTCTATGATCCGATCCCTATCATCCCACTCCTCATAATTTTGACTTGTTTTTATGCTGTTTTATTTACCTTTCCTGTGTAATCCAGTTTGTAAACAAGCTCAATAATAATGTTTTCACCGAGAAGTTCAAGTTTCCTGAATTCCCTCTCTAGTAGAAACAAAAAGGATTTTCCAAAAGATAAGCTTAGGTTGCTGATTATGAGTTTTGTGTATGCTATTTCTTTATATGTAAAAAATTAAGACAATTTATAGCTGAAAAGTCAAAAATAGTTATTGCTGAAGTCCCACGGGAAGCAATATCCCTTAGAAAAAGATTTTTCGCAGGAAGCACTATCCTACAAGCACGAACTTTGTGCAGAATTGGTTAACCTATGTACGGATGGGGTTTAGTAGAAGCTGCATGTGGATGCATGTTCATGCAGCCTATAAGGAGATGCTGCTATATGGAAGCAATTATGCGAAGATTAAGGCACGTCTCTATGCAGTCGAAACCAACATTATGCCATGTGGCTTTCTATTATTGTGATTGCATGTACCACGAAGAACATGATCTGACATATGTTAAATAGTCGCTTCGGGCTTCAAAATATACTTCACATTCCACGTTGAACTGTCACATCATTTTTCCACGTAGGAAGCAAACTTCTTGCGAGGTAGCCTCTTGCGAGTCTGTAGTAAGACAAGCCGAAGGAAGCTAAGATTGTAAGAGGCACAAGTTATAGGAAGCTTAGACTGTAGGAGGTAAGGATTGCAGGAAGCCTAGTTTGCAGGTGGCATAATCTCGATTTTGACAACTATTCTGACTATTTGTTTCTTACAGGAATGGGTATTTACTTGACGTGATCATTTATTTGTTAAATATACTGCACGCGGGAAGGCTCTTCTCACGAGGTAGCCTCTTGCGAGTTACTTGTTTTTAGTAAAATTTTATGCTTATACAGCCTTCATTGTAATAATCCATCAGGCACAAAGTTGCTCATAGAAACCACCAATATCTTCCAACTTTTCGATAGAGAATTCAAAAGTTGTATGGCCTTAAGCTCATCCTTAATTACTATATTCATCATCGACAGTTGATTAATGATGCCCTAAACCTCATTCAGATGTTCCAACAAGGCACACTTTGTATACTTCGAGTTGACTGGTTGGCAAATTAGAAACGCATTTTTGCCAATCGTCTTTTGTTTTTATAATTAATGCATCTTCTCCCATAATGATTTTGACAAAATCTCCAGGGACACATGATGAAATATCAAATCATCCAACTGTTGTTGTATGAATTCAACAGCCTTTCGATCAAACCTCTTCCAGTCATCAGTAGATTTGTTTGATAGCTTATCGTTGTCACCCTCCAACGGACCATACAAATCTTTATACTAAAGTAAGTTCTCCATACTTGGTATTTAGATAATCCAGCCCCCCTCCCGTGAAGGTAACCATACATGTGTTTATTTTCTTCGGAGATATATTTGCATATTTTCTCTTAAAAACCTAATAGCTCTAATACCAATTATTGGTCGAAAAAATGCTACTAAAACGATACCAACCCACCTGAAGATAATAAACCATAAACTCACGCAAACACCAAAGACATATCAATATGTCATATATGTTTGGTGACTATGTCACATAAACAAATCCTAATTTATATAACTCGAAAAGAACAAGATAGATTGCAATATTGAACCATTTGCCCCCAAATTCAAGCCCTCACACATCTTAAGAAAGAAGAAAAAGATTACAATTGAAACCATTCACCAATCATGTGATGATCCCCCTGAACAAAGAAGACGATAACTCAAATAGATTTTTTGTCAAATCATCTCGAAAAGTGAGCCTATGAGCACACTAGGATTTTTTGCTGAATTTTGTGGACTTGTCTCCCCCGAATCCCTCTTATGATCTACTTTTAGCAAACCCCTTAGCCTCCTGATATAGGTTAAGAAAACCGAATTTAGGATTAGGAATTAGCTCAACAATAATATTGGTTGTCTAAATTAGATCACACGATCAAAAAATGCTAATTTAGGTCACGTTTGAACCAAATTTTGACAAGCAGTATACCGTCGATATACCACGATGTACCGTCGGACCTTCTGAAAAGGTTCTGGAATAAAACCCCCCAAAACTAGTATATAGTCTGTATACTGTGGTGTACCGCTACTACAATTTTAGCTCTATTTTGAACCCTGATTCAGCCACCGATCCTCTATTGCCTTCGTCGTAACTCCCATCGATGCTTCATGATGCCCCAGACTATTCCACACGGCTTGAATTGAGACTGTAATCCAATATGTAGTTGGTCACTTCTACTATTATATTTTGTTCTTCGATCACAATCCAAAAATTATTTATTAGATTTTTCACAACCCTCACTCGGATATTAGCGCACTAGTACGTGAGCAACGTCCAGCCTATACTGCATCATTGGCGGTAGAACGTTGTCTAGGTCATCAATATCATATATCCATCATACATAATAATATATGTAACATGTCAAAGATATCTTAACTCTATATGGAGGGCAAGATGACAATACATAATGGTAAATCAATACTCAATCACAATATACTAGAAGGAAGATAATGGCACGATATGATATAAGGAGAGCAATCCCAAAGTCACAAGTCTAGAAATACCAACATAAAGTCTAAATATCAAATAACATCTCAGATAGTCTTGGTAGCTGAAGACAAATCCAGTACAAATGTAGAAATACTAGCTAAGTATCGGCAATAACTAGTTGAGCCTCATCAACAGCTGGTACTGGCTCCTCATATACTACTGGTGCAACCTCAGCTAACTCTCCATCATGTGGTCCATAATGCGTAGGACACCAGTCCTCTAAATAGTCATCTAGAAAATATATCCAGTCAGGATTGAACGAGTATAACCCAATAGCAGTTCCAATATATGACAGAAGCTATGAAACAGTAATAGTAATAAAATAAGTGATAGAAAGTAAACTGAGATCATAAGCATAACTACTAGTGAGAAGTATCATGGCAACTAATAAAAAGTAAGTAACTCAAAGCAATATGACAGGTATCATCAATATATGGAATGGAGATAGAGGAGAACTATACAACTGGTGTTTTGAAATATTAGTTTGATATGTGATCAGCTTGGGCCTAACATGGTCTATAGATAAAGAGAGCTAGCTCAACTATACGTGAAGAGTATGATCAACTAATTTCTACGGACTATACTACTGCACGGTCTATAAGTTATGAACACATATCCAACTAATACTTCCCTTGTCCCCGACTAGTACACGGATCCAAATTATGGCACATTCCGATACGGTAATTACTATGTACGATTTATAATATCATGCACATTGATCACGCTCTATACGTATAATCATAGAGGAATAATAAAGTAATCACGGAGAAGAATATCTTATGACAGGGATCCAAGGTATACCAATCTGTGTACCATCGTGTCAAGAATCAAATATAACATCATTAAAAACTTGTAACATAGAAGCTATCAAATATAAAAACTATTAGAGAATGTACTCACTTGTGATCTTAAGTATTGAATGTAAATCGGTGTCTGAACTGGTGTCACACTGACCAATATATGTAATTCAATGTCAAATGGTGTTTTAGAATCAATAAAATATTTAATTAAATCAAAACAAGGTCAGAATAGTCAAACTAGGTTAACTCGATCAAACTATGTTATTACCCCAATTTAGGTTCATAACTAGGTCCTATGTTGATTTTATAGAGCCAACTAACTAAAACTAGGTGTTACTAGGTTGTATTTAGGTCATTTCTGGATCAATTGGTGTAAACTAGGTCCATTCCTAGATTATGGTTTCAATTGGGTTACTATATAGGCCTAATGGTGCGATACTAGCTAAAACAAGTCAATATTAGGTAATACTAAGTTATTCTAGGTATACTAGGTTATACTAAGGTATTCTAGCTCTATACACTATAACATACACCAATACCTAATATATAGATTAATACCCTAGCCTATAGGTAATTATCTTAGCTAGTCTCTAATACCTTTGTTACTATGACAGACACCAACCTATTGTATCTTAATACCTTGATACTAGGATGCCTAAACCCAATACTAACCTCTCTCTAAAACCTTCATTTAGATACCTTCCATCACGACATATCAATAACGTCACTCTAACACTTTACTTTCACTTTTACTAGTCAATATCTCACAATCATAACTTATCTACCCTTATTTCTGCATTGTCATCCATACACACACACACACTCATATATATATATATATATATATATATATATATATATATATATATATATATATATATACACACACACAACTAACACCTACACCAACACTACCCACAACCAACTCCAACACCAACTTACCACAGCAAAACCCCTGAACGACCTTACCTCACTCCATTTGTGTATCCTACTCCAACCCATCCCTACAACAACATAGCCCACTACTACAACCCCTTATCAATATACCTACATACAACAACAACCACAACAATCATCACACACACAACCATGCATAATACAACAGCAGCTACATCAACCATTACCTACCCGACCTTCACCAATTACCCGACTTCCCCGTACAACCCAATGCTCAATACCATACTGCTACTAATAAAAATACCCACACTAGCAACAGGTGTCACACCCCAGTCCCCAAAATACGTAGGACTAGAAACACGTAAGCATGCCAGCCGTATGTATATAGAAACTCCAATATATGGATACCATACACACGTGCATTGTAGAATGAATATAAACTCACATGTGGTATATATAATGTCACAAGTCACAGATATGCTAATTTTATCCACACAACAAGTCATAGAAAAGAAATACTAACTAGAATAATGAGTCTGAAATATCTAACATAATAGTCGGTGGAGACAAATCCACTACCAAAGACTATATCCAAAACTAAGATGAGAGAGGAGTATAAAATCTCCAATATAAAATAATGTGAAGACAGAAGTGTATAAGCTAAAAGAATCCATCGTTTGATGTAATCAAAGATGCTCAGAAGGTAAGACCTCCTCGGCAGAAAGTAAACGTCAGGTCCAGGTCCGTACTCCTGCAGATACTCCTGATCGTCTATATCTGGTAAGGGACCAGGTCCTCAGAGGGACATAACAAGATACATAGAAGCAAGCCAATTGAATACAATGAACATACATAATATTAAAAAAATATAAGTACGCTGTACAAGACAATCTATATGAATGCAAATGAGGACAACTTTTTGACATATGGGCAAGGGTAGGCTACTCGATCTAATCTCACAGCTCACACACACGTTAGGAACATCATCAGCCGACATACCGCGGTGGTAGCGACCCTCGTGACTCCATCAATCGACATACCATAGGGGTAGCAACCATCGGACATGACCACCATAGTGCGTGCTAGTTGCTACGGTTTACCAGAGTGGTTAAAGCCCATACGCCTACTGATTGTCCTCTATGATACTAAGTGTCAAGTGTGTGTCAACATATCTAATATATAGTAATGACTGAAAGAAACTACACATGCAATGAATAAACAGATATGCAATAAATATATAAAAATATACTAAGCATGCAAAGTACTGTAAATAATTTGGCAAGGTATCTTGCCTGGCAAGAAAGCTGCAAAATATAATATCCCGATGTCAACACCAAAAGTCAGAAGCTACGACCTCAGAACAAATATCTTCGGATGCTAAAATAAACATCACCAAAATTCCCAGAATAAGCAAAATAGCTATAAATCACTTCCCTTTCGTCCAATTTGGACAAAGGGGCAAAACAGTAATTTTGGGTAAAAGTGGGGTCCACATGTGGCCCACTTTGCACCGAAAAATGTGCCAAGGATAACAGTCTCTAAATAGGATAAATTATAGGTATAACAAACTCTAAATGTCAATACGAACCCAACGATATGTCCAAATGTGGATTTCCATGGGCCGAACACATTTTTGCCCAAAAAGTCAACCGTGGGGCCTGTCAATTGGCGACCTGGTCAACTGTCTCAGAATTGCGTGAAAATTGGATCAAAGGACCAATGCGTTACCGCGAGTTCAGTGGCGCAAGTTTTATCACATTTGACGAGCATGCACAAAATGCGCGCGACTTTCGCAAAAGTTGCGACACGGAGATTGTCTACCGATACGGGCTGATTTCGGCGCGCACACGCGTCCGAATCAGTTTTCGTGAACTCTCATGTGTCCGGTTATGCTGCGCACACCATTTGGTACACTTGGTACATGGTGGGGCGGTCCCGTTTGGCGGAGAGCACTCCGTTTCACAACTTTTAGAAATCTAGAAAAAGTGTGTTTACGGGATTTTCCAACGAATTTAATTCTACCTACAACAGTTAATAATCTAGGGTTATTTAACAGAAAATAAACTAGGTCAAGTGGTCTATGCATACCAAAAAGAATCATCGAATTTGGATCTCTGTGGTGGGAGATACGAATTCGGAAACATGGGTGATCACCGTAATTTTTTGCGATCCAAAAATTGGTCTATTTTTGCCAACTTTGGCGCTATTTTCGCCTATGTTTACGCGTTGTTCGAGGTCTACTATCACACAGATATGGAAGAGGGTTAAGGGACGAGGGTACTGGTGAAGACGGGTGGCGTTTGGTCGAGCAAGACGACAAAAAACTGCGCGGTTAGGGGGTGGTTTTGTTTGCTAACAAAAGGGGGAAATAAGAAATATATATAGGTATATAAGAGAGGAGAGAAGGGGGTCCGGTCGTTCACTCGCGGGTTAGGGGGTGGTTTTGTTTGCTAACAAAAGGGGGTGCTGTGAGGTTTTGCTACAAGGGAGCTGTGCATATTTTGCTAAGGGGCTGTTGCTTGTTGCTAAAGTCAGCGGGTGAGTTGGTTTGGTTTGGGTAGAATTGCTAAGGACCTAATAGTTATTAATGGTTTTTTTTCCATTTCTTTTCTTTTCTTTTCTTACTCTTTTTATTATATATATATATATATATATATATATTATATATATATATACTCATAGAAATAAATTCTAGAATTATATTAATGCATACCATTAAGCTAGCAACTGCCCAAAGGGTCTCCTACATGGAATAAATTCGAAAAAATTTCTAATGGTCCCATAAATCTCCTAAATTCACCAACACCTAAAATAAAAATTAATAAAAATCTATTTCTCCTAATTAGCCACTAATTACTATAATTAAATTAATAATTAATTAAAAAGGCCATATACGGTTTTTAGGAATAGGGATTTTACATTCTACCCAACTTATAAAAATTTCGTCCTCAAAATTTGCACTAACGCATATTCATAATGATCACTATAGCTATTATACTACATTGGTATCTAGCAGGACTTCCTAAATATCGTGGTCTGCCATTCTAACACTTCCTCATCTATTGTCCATACACTATTCGGTCATTCTCTATCTCGTCTACACTACCCAACTTACAAGAATTCTACTAGTAGTCATATTCTTTGAAGCTATTGTCTAGGTTGTAAGGCAATTATATTTATTGGGTCAAAAATCTTGGGATACCTGTCTGGAATCTCATAACTATGACTTTTTCTCGTAACCGTCAAGTATCATAGTCTAATACTGCCACACCACCTGGCCAGTATGGCTGCAAGTAATTCAACTACTCTACCAAAATCGTCTGGCTGCAATTGTCGCTACCTCGCCAGTGATTTGTCATAGTCATCAGTTCGTAACAAGTGCCTTCAACTCTTTCCTAGGCATAGTCTAAGTTTTTAGGAAAACACTTAAGGTCTTGACTAACTTATTAGGGGTATAATCTATTTCCAATGATCTAACAAATTTTTATTAGGCTACATGGTGCTACTTAAGGGTTAAACTAATAAAGAATACAGATATTGCGATAGTGTATATACATATTAAGAACTCATCTTAGTTATCAAGCATTACTAACACATTTATGTTTTACTAACAAAATAGGGGTGAGGTTGATATAAATCAACAATTCATAATGGTACGAAAAGATACAACTATGATAGAAAGAGTTAAGCACGAGATAAGGAATGAATATAAAAGGAGGAGATGAGTCACCCAAGAGGGCGAGATAAGGATAGGGGAAGAATACTACTACTGCTACTCACGTCATCCATTAGCATCACGTGTATGCCATCTAGGTAGAATATACATACATCCTCATAACTTCTAAACTACCATATATATAATTCTATATCTATTTATACATCTAAGATCTTGTGTCACATTAGGGTTGTAAGTATGCAAGGACAATTATAACTAAAAGGTCGTACCTGTATCAACGGCTTCCTGTGTCTGCTCTTCCATATTTGTCATAATGAGTGCTTGGCCTTGTCCTTGGTTGTTCAACTGGGGTCTAGTCCCCTCCATTTGTGCAGACTGTAGAAGCAGTGGTGGGTCCCTTTGGTCTTCTATACTTGAGAGTGTATGCGGTGTTCTTGATTCTAATGCCATGGGCCTCCGGTTCTGCTGAGGACATTATCGGGCTTGATGGTGACTTGATCCACATATCATGCACAGCCCTAATCAACGATAACAGTCTCTTAGAATATGACCTGTCTTACCACAATAGTGACAAGTACGGAGCTCCTTGGTTGGATATGGTGTGACACTATCTGGTTGCTGGCTTGTCAAAGGGTGTCTAATGGGTCCTCCTGGCTGTGTCCTTACTGGTCCTTGATGAATTCTTTGTTGAATTTCGTTTCCCCTGCTGATGGCCTCCTGGATCCTGGCCTCTGTCAATAGCT
The DNA here is from genome assembly GCA_036927795.1 of Iris macrosiphon. Taxonomy (NCBI): domain Eukaryota; kingdom Viridiplantae; phylum Streptophyta; class Magnoliopsida; order Asparagales; family Iridaceae; genus Iris; species Iris macrosiphon. Next base: position 128,132,890 of record JAYESA010000019.1, read on the forward strand.
CGGCATAAGAGATCTGGGACTGGGAGCTAGTGTAGTGCTGGAGCTCCTGAGTCAGCCCGCGATGAAACCTCTTAGCCTTCTCCAAGTCATTATGTATTAGGACTGTGCCATACTTACTGAGGCAGCTAAACTCTGCGTCATACTCATCAACTGTCTTATTCCACTGCTCCAAATGGAGGAACTGATCGTACAACGCGTCTCTTACAGTGTCCGAAAAGTACTTCCTCTCAAAGCACTCCAAGAATTGTTCCCAAGTTTGACGCGTACCCAACTGGCGCTCCATTGATTCCTACCAGTGATGTGCGTTGCCTTCTAACTGAGTCCTTACGCCTATCATCCATAGGTCAGAAGATAATTGTCATGCCTCTAACAACTTCTTGGTATTGGCAATCCAGTTCGTGGTCTCCTCTGGACTCTCATTGCCATTATACGGCTTAGGGTCCATATGCGCAAAGTCCTTGACTGAACCAACCCGAGCTTGTGGTACTGAAACTAGTGCCTGGGTTGGTGCAGGGGCTAGTACAGCCATTCCCTCAAATGCTGCCAGAAATTCTAGCCTCTGCTCTGCTGCTTGCTGCCACTGTTCCTGTATTATCATCTGAAAGAATTGGAACAGTTGTGTCTGGCCATCCTGCGGTGCTAGTGGAGCTGGAAAAGTCCCATTAGGTATCGTAGAAGGGGTTGATGGAATTGGATTGGTAGTCAATCCATCCGGTCCGAGAAGAAGAGGTGTCATTGAGGTCTCTCCGGGTGATTGGTCGTCGTCCCCTGGAGACCTGTTGTCCCCGGTGGCGGCATGCTCGTTATGCAAATTTATCTCTCTGCAAGAGATGGACGAAGGATTAAGAAGAGTACATGAATCAAGCAGGATGCAAGTACTTAATTAGGGTATGTTGGAAGGAAGGTAAGTTATAGTCAAGTGTGGATGAGATCTAAAATTCTAATCCTAGGTGCAGGCCCGCTCAGTACAGTTACGTAACCGAAACGGCTAACTAGACCTGCATGGGCCACCACAAAAACATGTCATGTCCAAGTCCACAAAATACATAGGACTAGGAACACATAAGCATGCCAGCCGTATGTATATGGTAACTCCAATATATGGATACCATAATACACACGTGCGTTGTAGAATGAATATAAACTCACATGTGGTATATATAATGTCACAAGTCACAGATATGCTAATTTTATCCACACAACAAGTCATAGAAAAGAAATACTAACTAGAATAATGAGTCTGAAATATCCAACATAATAGTCGGAGGAGACAAATCCACTACCAAAGACTATATCCAAAACTAAAATGAGAGAGGAGTATAAAATCTCCAATATAAAATAATGTGAAGACAGAAGTGTATCAGCTAAAAGAATCCATCGCTAGATGTAATCAAAGATGCTCAGAAGGTAAGACCTCCTCGGCAGAAAGTAATACGTCAGTTCCAGGTCCGTACTCCTGTAGATACTCCTGATCGTCTATACCTGACAAGGGACCAGGTCCTCAGAGGGACATAACAAGATACATAGAAGCAAGCCAATTGAATACAGTAAACATGCAGAATGTTGAAAACATATAAGTATACTGTAAAAGACAATCTATATGAATGCAAATAAGGACAACTTTTTAACGTATGGGCAAGGGTAGGCTACTCGATCTAATCTCACAGCTCACACACACGTCAGGAACATCATCAGCCGACATACCACGGGGGTAGCGACCCTCGTGACTCCATCAATCGACATACCGCGGGGGTAGCGACCATCGGACACGACCACCATAGTGCGTACTAGTTACTACGGTTTACCAGAGTGGTTAAAGCCCATACGCCTACTGATTGTCCTCTATGATACTAAGTGTCAAGTGTGTGTCAACATATATAATATATAGTAATGACTGAAAGAAACTACACATGCAATGAATAAACAGATATGCAATAAATATACAGAAATATACTAAGCATGCAAAATACTATAAATAATTTTGCAAGGTATCTTGCCTGGCAAAAAAGCTGTAAAATATAATATCCCGATGTCAACACCAAGAGTCAGAAGCTACGGCCTCAGAACAAATGTCTCCGGATGCTGAAATAAATATCACCAACGTTCCCAGAATAAGAAAAATAGATAGAAAGCACTTCCCTTTCATCCAATTTGGACACAGGGGCAAAACGGAAATTTCGAGTAAAAGTGGGGTCCACGTGTGGTCCATTTTGCACCGAAAAATGTGCCAAGGATAACAGTCTCTAAATGGGACAAATTATAGGTCAAACAAACTCTAAATGTCAATACGAACCCAATGGTGTGTCCAAATGTTGATTCTGATGGGCCGAACACAATTTCGCCTAAAAAGTCAACCGTGGGGCCCACCAATTGGCGACCTGGTCAACTATCTCAGAATTGCGTAAAAATTGAGTCACAAGACCAGCGCGTTACTATTAGTCCAGTGGCGTAAGTTTTGTCATAATCTGACGAGCGTGCACAAAATGCGCGGGACTTTCACAAAAGTTGCGACACGGGGTTTGTCCGCGGATACGAGCTGATTTCGGCGCGCACACGCGTTCGAATCAGTTTTTACAAACTCTCACATGTCCTGTTACGCTGCGTGCACCGTTTGGTACACTTGGTACACGGTGGGGCGGTCCCGTTTGGCGGGGCGCGCTCCGTTTCACAACTTTTGAAAATCTGGAAAAAGTGTGTTTATGGGATTTCCCAACAAATTTAATTCTACCTACAACAGTTAATAATCTAGGATTATTTAACAAAAATTAAACTAGGTCAATTGGTCTATGCATACCAAAAAGAATAATCGAATTCGGATCTCTATGGTGGGAGATACGAATTCGGGAACATGGATGATCACCGCTGTTTTCTGCGATCCAGAAATTGGTCTATTTCTGCCAACTTTGGCGCTATTTTTACCTATGGTTACGCGTTGTTCGAGGTCTACTGTCACCTAAATTTGGAAAAGGGTTAAGGGGCGAGCGTACCGGTAAAGACAGAGTGGCGTTTGGTCGAGCGAGGCAACGAAAAACTGTGCCGAAACACAGGTACCTCGCTGCTGAATTCTGCAGTGCGCAGGGTGCGCGGAGTCACGGTCGTCGGGATTGGTTTGGACGGTCTGGCGCGGTTCTTCGGCTGCGGTGGCGGTGCTCCTTAAGTCTAGATGGGAATAGGAAGAGATTAGGGTGATCTAGGGTTAGGGTTTGGGATGAAATAAGATATATATATAGGTATATAAGAGAGGAGAGAAGGGGGTCCGGTCGTTCACTCGTGGGTTAGGGGGTGGTTTTGTTTGCTAACAAAAGGGGGTGCTGTGGGATTTTGCTACAAGGGACGGCTGTGCATATTTTGCTAAGGGGCTGTTGCTTGTTGCTAAAGTCAGCGGGTGAGTTGGTTTGGTTAGGGTAGAATTGCTATGGACCTAATAGTTATTAATGGTTTTTTTTTCTTTTTTTTCCATTTCTTTTCTTTTCTTACTCTTTTTCTTATATATATATATATATATATATATATACTTATAGAAAAAAATTCTAGAATTATATTAATGGATACCATTAAGCTAGCAACTGCACAAATGGTCTCCTACATGGAATAAATTCGGAAAAATTTCTAATGGTCCCATAAATCTCCTAAATTCACCAATACCTAAAATAAAAATTAATATAATCTATTTCTCCTAATTAGCCACTAATTACTATAATTAAATTAATAATTTATTAAAAAGGCCATATACGGTTTTTAGGAATAGGGGTTTTACAACAGGTACTACAACATCAGTAGCAAAATCTGCTCAGTTCAACACATTACTGTAAAGCACAGTTGCACTTACCTCAAACCCCTACAGGCAACAGCCAAATAATAGCAGTGGGTATGTAAGACCCCTAATTTTATAAACCATATTAATTATTTATGGTAATTATGAGTTAAATAGAGGAGATAGATTTTATTTAATTTTTATTTAAGCTGTGTGTGCATCTAGGAGATTTATGGAGTCATTATAATTTTTTCCTAATTTTTTCTATGTAGGAGACCCTATGGATAGTGGTTAGCTTAATGGTGTGCACCGATATAATTTTTCAGAATTTTCTATGTATAAAAATGTATATATATATATATATATAGATATAATTAATAAGAAAAAGAAAGAAAAAGAAAATGATAGAAAATGGATTTCCTATTGGATCAAACCCAAAACCGCAACTCCTAAACCCACTAACCGCTTGCACCCGAACCCGCGTAAAAAAAAATATCAACAGCAGCAAAAACCAACTTTTCTTTCTCCCCTCCGCGCATAAAACAATCACACCGCTTAATTTCCTTTCACCCGCGCGTAAAGCAACTCCCCGCGTGTATTCACTCCGTTTTTCTGCATGTGACTCATCCCCCATCGCCTCTTTACCTATTATTACTAAACTCTCCTCAACCGCAACCTAAACCAATGAAAGGAAGAAACAGTAGCAGCAGTAGTTTCTTAAACACTAAGTTTTCCCCCACCGTCTCTTTACCTATTATTACTAAACTCTCCTCAACCGCAACCTAAACCAATGAAAGGAAAAAACAGTAGCGGCAGTAGTTTCTTAAACACTAAGTTTTCCCCCACCGCCTCTTATTCTCTATATATATACAACTCTCCCAAACCCTAACTACAATTCTTCCTTCACTAAAACTTAAACACTGTTGTGGACGCTTGCACTATACAGAACTGTTGCTCGGCAAGTATACCTTGCCATTATTGTACTATTTACATTCCAGATGATGCATGCATGTTTTATTTCTGCTTATTTAGTTCATTTATTTTAATTGCTATATAAACTATGTGTCCAAGGAAACCTGGGTGCAACGACGATGTCGTCATATGCTGTTTTTATTTATGTAATTGCATTGGACCTACTTTATGAGACCACCCCCATTATTATGAGGCATTTTATGTTTTATTGGCCATGACACTATTCTTACACGAGTATGAGTCATATGTAGGACACGAACTTGCGTATTCGGCTAGCCACTGGTACGTATAGGTCGTACGAAGGATAAGGATAACTGCTGATAGAAACTTTGTATGCTAGTAGACCTGGCAGTTATGTAGAGGTTTTACCATGTCATGGATGTGGCATGCTTAGTGCATTGGGCGGGGAGGACTACTAGTAGGCGTATGGGACACCCCACTTCCTTTATACTGATGCCACACTCGACGGAGTGATATGGACGATATATATACTACACTGATGCCACACTCTTCGGGGTGATATGGACGTTATATACTATACATATTCCATGTTCTTCAGAGCGGTAGGACGTTATCATATATATTGGGCCCTTGTATTGGGGGGCATATGTGGCATATACTTGCCAGTTGTCACGATCGGTGAATGACATCAGCATATGTCTAGCCTACATTTTCCATACACTCAAAGTAGTCCTCAAGTTATATTTCACTTAGACGGTTACGCGACCCATTGGATGCTTAAATTTTAGTACTTTATTGGCATATTTATATGTATCTTGTTACGTCCCTCTGAGGAACTGGTCCCTTTCCAGATATGGACGAGCAGGAGTATCCATAGTAGTACGGACCTGGACCTTACTCTACTTACCAGACTGAGGAGGTCTTACCCTCAGAGTATCTGTGATTTATTACCACTGTTTAGAGTTTTTATTGCTACTTCAGTATAGTCATTTTGTAGTGGATTTGTTTCCACCCGACTATCAGACCTGATACTCATCTTTGATATTTAGATATTATTCAGCTCTTTTTATTATTTGTGCTATGGATGAGATATAGATTTTATGTGACTTATAGTGATAGTATATTACCACTGGTGGATTGGATATTCATAAACAGCGTACGTGTGTATACGGTTTCCATATATTGGAGTTCGTATACATACGGCTGGGCGTGTTACGTATTCCTAGTCCTACGTATTTTGGGACTGGGGCATGACATGTTTTTTGGTGGTGGCCCATGCAGGTCAAGAATATATTGTCTCGGTTACGTAACTGTATCGAACAAGCCTGCGTATAGGAATAGAGTATAGGGATCTCATCCACACTTGACTAAAACCTCATTCTTCCTTTCAACCATCCTATGTTTGGATAAACCAAGTTTTACGCCAAAAACCTTTACCTTGTAACCAGACCCTTTACCCTTGTTGGCGTAAAAGCCAAATAACTGTTGTTGGCATAAAAGCCAAATGACTGTCATGTTGGCGTAAAAGCCAAAGGACTGTCTGGTTGGCGTAAAAAGCCAAACCATGAAGAAGTTTGCCTCCTTTACTCTTTGGTTATGACAACTACTACCCACATTCCCTTAGTCTTCCTAATCCTGCGTATGACACGTCATGCAAGCCACATAGGTGACTACCCCAGCGTAAACTTGATGATTCCTGAATAATAGATAACCAGCATAGAGTAGCCAGATTAAGCGTAGAATGCAAAGATGGTGATAGGAGCATATTTGTCATAGTCTTAGCTTTCCCAGTCATGACCAATCTCGTGCATTAAATATAGAGATATGCCTCGAGTCCTGTGCAAAAAAATAGCTTTTGAGGTGGTGCCTAATTTTGTCTTCTCTTGAGCGTAAAAACTCATTTATTTCCTTGTAGAATAGGCAGCGTATTCAGAAGACTCCATTTTTCCTTTTGGATGCGTAAAAACCGACTTGTATCCAATATGTCACTAAATGAGAACCTGGGTATCTGTGCAAATCATCATCACAGCCGTCCTCTCGATCATCGTGCAGTACTTTTGTCAGACGTCAGGTTCACTGAATTGTCTGACAAGTTCATCAAAGGAACACGAAGAGTTTCTCGTACTACTTTACGCTGCAACATATTTTAGATTTTATGTGCAGATCTCTTTACGCGCGAAAACTTTTTACGCTGACGTTACGCCGGAAGAATAGCAATCTTTTACGTAGACTTTACGCAGACAGATTTTTATGCCGACTTTACGCAGCAGAATTTTACGCACTGACTTTTTGCGCAAACTTTCACGCAGGCAGCTCTGAAGTCATATTTTATGCCAAACTACCTTGAATCCCTACTTTACGCCAGATAGCTTGAAACTCTGTTTTACGCAGACAGTTTCGAATCTCTACTTTACGCCAAATTATTTTATCTCTGCTTTACGCAGACAGTCTCGAATCCCTACTTTACACGGACTACCTTGAATCTCTATTTTACGCGGACAGCTCTGAAGCCCTACTTTACATTTCTATGCTTTACACGACCAACTCTGAAACTTTACTTTACGCTTCTCTTCTTTACGCGGACCACTCTGAAGCTTTACCTTACGCCAACTTACTTGAAATTCTGTTTTACGTGGACAGCTTAGCAATCTGTTTTACGCCAACTACCTTGAGTCCCTGTTTTACGCAGGGAGGGACTTCATGAATGTTGGGGGGTTTTGACTATAAAATATGCGTACAAATTCCCCAGCATATTTTATGCCTCTACATTCTATTTAATACATGTATCATGTTTGATTCATGTACTTCATCTAAACGTTGTGTACATCACCTACAGAGAGATGGATATGCAGAAGGGATATACTATCGCCGATGGTGATACAACTCCTGGAGTCAATGGTCAGACTCAAGGAGAGTCCTTAACAATTCCTAGACTTCCGGGACCAGACGGACAGATTCACAATCGAGTTCCATCTGACCTTCCCGTTCCACCTAATGGGAACCTTCCAGTTTCATCGACATCGCAGGTGGCCAGGCACAACTGTTCCAATTCTTCCAGATGATAATGCAGGAACAACGATAACAGGCCGCCACACTAGCTGCAGATTAGAGGCAGCAAGCAGTAGAACAGAGATAAGAGTTTCTAGCAGCACTTGAAAGGATGGTTGTAAGGACTACTGTACCAGCTCAAGCACTAGCTCCAGTACCTCGAGCTAGAGCTAGTTCAGTAAAGGACTTTATACAGATGGGTCCAAAGTCGTACCAAGGCATTGAGAGCCCAGAGGAAACTACCAACTGGATCCCTCATACCCGGAAGTTATTAGAGGCAGCATAGCTACCTGCAGACCTATGGATGACGAGTGTAAGGACACATCCAGGACCAAAAAGGACAAAGCAAGGAGGACCTATCTGATGTCCTTTAGCTCAGCAAAGAGCAGGACCATACCAGATCCCAGAGAAGCCCCGCTGCCTTTATTATAGGAAACGCGGGCACATTTTAAGAAATTGCCAGAAACGCTTAGGACAATGTCTAAAGTGTGGTTCCGAACAGCATTTGGTAAGAGACTGTCCAATACAGCAGACAGTGACACTTTCACCTACAGTACAGGAGCTAGCACTTCCAGCACCGAAGCCAGCTCAGCAGATAAATAGACCAGGAGAATCAACTTGGTAACGCGAGGACGGCAGAGACGCGAACGTTTTCTGAACCTATTCGTTGATCAAGTTATAAATTTACTTCGTCAATATAAACCTTATACCATCCTTGACTTTCTACCATGACGTAGTTTTAAATTTTGAGGATGAGATTTTTATAAATTAGTTAGTATGCCTCACAACCTAGTATCACATAATCCTCATGACTCCTTAGTAAAGTATGATAGTTGACTGACATTAACTGTACGCTAGCATAAGAAGATAATGTTTATCCAGACTGTAAATTTTAGAGGCCCATACCCTATTTGGTCAACTAGCAAGGAATTAGTATGACAACTGTAGAGACTGTAGAGTCTTATCTCTTTTTAACTTGAATTATTATGTACCTTCTTTCATCATGATTTAGTGTATTTATATTTTATATCCTACATTGACTTATGCTGCTATTTTATAGCCTAGTTTTGCAAAGCTTAGTCTTTTATCGAGCTTGTTCATAATATATGTATTAGTGGATGCATACATTAATACATTTCAGAATCAATGTATTAAGGCCTAGCTAACCTTAGTGCGCTTGGTTCGCCCTTGGAATAACTATTTTACGTAGATTGAGATATGTAGTGATTAGTAGACGAATATACTTGCCCTCTAGATATGTCTGAGCATATCGTACCAGTTACATAACTGTACCGATACGAGCATATGAATAAGAATTACCAAAATAGATTTCAATCCACAGCTACCTTGACAATTCCTTTTGAATTCATTAAACGCCTTGATCCCCATACTTTTAATTTATTACCTCCCCCTTGAACTTGTTATTATTGTTTTTCGTCCTTCATTATTTCGGAAAGACGAAACCTCGTGCTTAATATAAGTATGATATACAGATAGTACTAGATATACCCCATAGGCCAAACATATTATTTGATGATTACTTCCCGAAATTGAGGGTATATCATAGGTGATATATTTTGTGTAAACTTTGAGGATTGAATAACATGATTAAATAATTTGAGGAATAGTTTTCTTGAATATATAGCCTTGAGTAATAGATGGGTAAATTCTAAGTTGGATAGAAATTGTATTATTAAACTTGAGGTGAATTCTTTTAGATTGTAATAAAGAGAAATTAGATAAAGAGATCCTACCCTATTTTAATTTCGAGGACAAAATTTTTATAAGTTGGGTAGAATGTAAGACCCCTAATTTTATAAACCGTATTAATTATTTAAGGTAATTATGAGCTAAATAGAGGAGATAGATTTAATTTAATTTTTATTTATGGTATTTGTGCATCTAGGGGATTTATGGAGACATTATAAATTTTTCCTAGTTTATTCCATGTAGGAGACCCTTTAGACAGTGGTTAGCTTAATGGTGTGCACCGATATAATTTTTCAGAATTTTCTATATATAAAAATGTATATATATATATATATATATATATATATATATATATATATATATATAATTAATAAGAAAAATAAAGAAAAAGAAAAGGATAGAAAATGGATTTCCTATTGGATCATACCCAAAACCGCAACTCCTAAACCCACTATCCGCTTGCACCCGAACCCGCGTAAAAAAAATATCAACAGCAGCAAAAACCAACTTTTCTTTCTTCCCTCCGCGCGTAAAACAATTCCAACGCTTAATTTCCTTTCACCCGCGCATAAAGCAACCCCCCGCGTGTATTCATTCCCTTTTTCCGCATGTGTCTCATCCCCCACCGCCTCTTACCTATTATTACTAAACTCTCCTCAATCACAACCTAAAGCAATGAAAGAAAGAAACAACAGCGGCAGTAGTTTCTTAAACACTAAGTTTTTCCCCACCGCCTCTTTACCTATTATTATTAAACTCTCCTCAACCGCAACCTAAACCAATGAAAGGAAGAAACAGCAGCGATAGTAGTTTCTTAAACACTAAGTTTTCCCCCACCGCCTCTTATTCTCTATATATATACAACTCTCCCAAACCCTAACTACAATTCTTCCTTCACTAAAACTTAAACACTGTTGTGGACGCTTGCACTATACAGAACTCTTGCTCGGCAAGTATACCATGTCATTATTGTACTATTTATATTCCAGAGATGCATGCATATTTTATTTCTGCTTATTTAGTTCATTTATTTTAATTGCTATATAAACTGTGCGTCCAAGGAAACCTGGGTGCAACGACGATGTCGTCATATGCTGTTTTTATTTATGTAATTGTATTGGACCTACTTTATGAGACTACCCCCATTATTATGAGGCATTTTATGTTTCATTAGCCATGACACTATTCTTACACGAGTATGAGTCATATATAGGACACGAACTTGCGTATTCGGCTGGCCACTGGTACGTATAGGTCATGCGACGAATAAGGATAACTGCTGATAGAAAATTTGTATGCTAGTAGACCTGGCAGTTATGTGGAGATTTTACCGTGTCATGGTTGTGGCATGCTTAGAGCATTGGGCGGGGAGGACTACTAGTAGGCGTATGGGACACCCCACTTCCTTTACACTGATGCCACACTCGACGGAGTAATATAGACAATATATATACTACACTGATGCCACACTCTTCGGAGTGATATGGACGTTATATACTATACAGATTCCCCGTTCTTCAGAGCGGTAGGACGTTATCATATACATTAGGCCCTTGTATTGGGGGGCATATGTGGATATACTAGCCAGTTGTCACGATTGGTGAATTACGTCAGCATATGTCTAGCCTATATTTCCCATACACTCAAAGTAGTCCTCAAGTTGCATTTCACTTAGACGGTTAGGCGACCCATTGGATGTTTATATTTCAGTACTTTATTGGTATGTTTATATGTATCTTGTTACATTTCTCTGAGGACCTGGTCCCTGTCACTACCACATTCTGAAAACAGGGGTATTTTTGACTTTTTATAATTATCAGTATTGTGGTATTTATATTAAATGATTTCTCAATATTGTATTTAAATTAAATAATTGCATGAGGTGTGTATTTAAATATATTATATTATATACTGTGTTCTTAACGTCTGAGCTGGTAGACTTGACCTAGAGGCCACTAGACGAACACCTGATTCGATTAATGGGGATTTTGTATTTAATTGTTTTATTTTAGAATTAAATTATTGGAGGTTGTATTTAATTACCGTAATTTATTTAATTATTACGCATTGTCTTTGCTTCGATATTTGGAGCGCTACCCTGACTTTTGCCTTCCAACAATTTCACAATCTTGCCCTAGACATGCCCGCCTTCCATTCTGCTATTTTTGCAACACATAATTATGATCTCTGTACCTTCAGTTTAGCCGCACAAAAATCATCGCGGACGTTTATTTAATTTCTGGATAAATTCTTATTTTGTATTGTTGTGGGTTCCAATCGAAATTAGAGGCAATCTTGACCTATTTTTCGTGCGACCCAAATTTGGATAATATTCTATTCTGAGTCTTCTTCACTATTGGTATTGATGACCCGACCTGATTTTGGTCCCAGGTACTCCTAATTAATTTTAGAACACAACTTACATTTATTTCTAATTAAATTGAGGATACCATTTTATCTGATTTTGTAAATCCCGGTAAATTCCAATGCACTACTATTTAAGCCCGTACCAAACATACAGCGCCCCCTGACCCTACAAAACACCGAACACCGGATCGCCCGCCCAATTTTTATCATTTCATGTGTCTGTGCAAATACCCAAATTTAAGGGGGCTAATTTGCAAATTTGCATTTTTGGTGTCAACACCCCATTGGTTCACCCAAATGAAGAAAATCAACCCCCCTAGCTTTGACTAGTCAACACCACATCCTCACATGTAGAAAATTTCTTCATGACAAATCAGGACCACCCATTTAAAATGGGTGCATCCTCACCCTTGATTCCCACACATACACTATCCTATTTAATGTCCTATGAAGCCCTAATCCCCAAAAAGGGAAACCTAGGGAAATCCCCCCAAGCTCCCCAAACCGTAGCCTCCTCCATTTCTCCACTTCTCTTCTTCTTCTTCTTCTCTTTTCTCCACTTCTCTTCTTCTTCCTTTCTTCTCCTTTATTTTATTTTTAAATTTAAAAGAGAGGGGGGGAACACTGTTCACCCGGGTCTTCACCCCGAGCTCTGATCCTCCCCGCTACGACTGAACTCCGGCCCGCCGATCCTCCACCTTTCCCTCTCCCTGCAGCTCCGGCCGACCCGTCGAAGCATCATCCCCGCAGCCGACTGCTGCAACCCGGAGCCCCACACCCGGCGAGCTTCCCCGAGTCCCACTGTTCTCCGGCCCATCCGAACTCCTCCCTCCGCCAAGCCGCTCCGCCAGTCGCTACTCGACTGTGCTCGACCCGACGGCTGATCCCCGCAGCTCCGGCGCTGTCCCCGCGTCGAGCCCGTACCCCCTCCTCTTCGGCACAGCTCGCCACCATCCCGCTCCTCCTCCTGCACCTCCAAGCCTCGACACGACGCCTCCTTCCCCGAGCTGCAACTCCGGCCGACTGGCATCCCAACTCCGACAACCATTGCTCCGGCCTGCCCCGACCCCGCTGCACATCCAACCTCCCCCCCAGTTTCCTCTCCGGCCTGCTGTCCTCCCTCTGCAACTCACCTCGGCGGCCCGCTGCACCACCACCATCAACCCAGCACCACCACCATCAACCTAGCACCACCACCATCATCGTCCAGCACCACCGTGAGCCCTCTCTTCCTCCTTCTTCCTTCTTCCTTTGTATATATATATGTATATATATATATATACATACGTATATGTATATAAATAGTATTTATTTAATTAATGTTTAATACGTGAATATGTATAGTATATAAATACATTAGTAATGTATATTTTAATATATATACATGTATATTATTTATTTAATTAAATGTTAAACATGTATAAGCATAGTATATATATATACTTTAGTATATGTATGTATTAATGTATATATATATATGATATATGAAAATATTTTATTAGTATATATATGTATAAACGTATTTTGGTGTATAGTATGTGTATTTCATTTAATATATATATGTATGTATTTTGGTATAAAAATATATAATATTTGGTATATGTATATATATTTTGTATATATATACTTAATATATTTTCAAATATGTAAAATTAGTATAAATGTATATATATATATATATATATATATATATGTATATATTTTGTACATACATTTAATATATTTTCAATATATATATATGATTGGTATATATAACTACGTATTCTAGTATATGTAAATTGGTATATGTATATTTATGTATTTTGTATACATACTTAGTATATTTTAATATATAAAATTAATATATATGGTAAATATATTGTTCAACCTATATATATATTATACATGAATTAAATGGTACATATATATATATTGTATATGTATTTATTTGGTTGCAAGTAAATATTGTAGGTGTTAATGTTAGTTAAATAGATATAATATGTCTTATATATCTATCTACTAGACGACCCTAGATTGACCAGTGCCATACCTGGCATAGCCCCTGAGTTAGTTTTTGCTTGTGTGTTTAGTATAGCATCTGATGCAAACGTTGTATTATTTATTATATGTTTATAGGACTGTCGGATTCTCCAGACGATACTCTGGGACAGGACATTGGTATTGACAGCTAAGGACCCAAGGCGAGTACATTCTCTGATTAGCTTCTTATTTATGATATCCCCTATGTTCACTGTATCTAGTGTAAATATCTATATTCTCGACACGCTGGTTACACGGATTGGTGTATACAGATCTCGTCATGAGATGTTATTCCTTGTTCATGGTGTAGCTTGTACAAGACTTATTTCCTTGTTATCTTATGCATGTACAGACACTGATTTCCGGGGAGATTTGCTACCTCCCTAGGGAATCCTGTGCCATAGCGTACCATGGTTGGATCTACTATACCAGTCGGGGGTGGGGAGTATTTTAGTATAGATATGTGATCATACCCAACTCTACATGCATCATAGCTCACCCCACATCTCACGTCGGGTGCGGCCTGACCTTACATGAATCATAGCTAATCATATGTAACCAGCCTGATCAAGTTTCCAAGCCGATAATATGTTAAAGCTAGTACTCACACACTTAGTCATAGGATTCTTGCTCGTTGACATATTGTTTCTTTTCCTGCATTTACTTACAGTATTTCCAGTATTTTCTTTTTGTATATTTCTTGTTCCTATACATGCATCTCGTATATTTCTATCTAGAACTGCTACATAGTTTATATCATTAATATATAACTGCTATTTAGAGATGTACTTTGCTCCTTCCTGACTGAAAAAATATTTTCTAGACTGTGACCATAGTGGACTTGTTTCTGACACTTGGGGATTGGATGTTACTGATTGCAGGTATGAATATTTTGTCGTTAGACTTGTCTTGTATTTCTTTACTTACCTTGATATCTCATCGTGCTTAGTTTATGTGATTGAGTATCCAGCATTATTTTATGATATCCACGTCTCCTTATGGAGTTGGGTATTCTTGTGAGATGGATTAGATAGTTACTTGACCTAGACAGCGTTCTACCGCCGATGCTGCGGCGTAGGCTGGACGTACCCGCGCACTCGTGCCCCTAAACCGGGTGCGGGTCGTGACACGTTTTAGTGGTGGCCCATGCAGGTCTGACTTCGCAAGTTGTGCGATGTCGTAGTAGTGCGACGTCATAGTTGTACTACTACGTACCTGCTATTGAATATAGGACATAGGATACTAGGATGAGAGAGGATACTCAATCACAAAATTCTTGAGAGATTCCTGGGACGATCCCTTGAGAATCTTATTAAAATTTCTAATTTTAAATCCTTCGCCTTGTTTCCGTCCATCCTCACTCTTTGATATTGAGTTTGATTCCTGTTGATCAATTATTAAAATTAGGATTTTAGTTTCATTGTAGAGTTGATTTCATATCGAGATGAATTTTATGGACTGAACTTTACGGTATTATCTGATGACATATGTTGATGAGGACAGTGAGAAAGGTAAAACGTCTACTTTGGTTATGGAACCTAGAGTTTATCGCAGCCATATTAGCTGTCATGACGAGAACGTAGGAACCTGACTTAGATGTACATACTTTAGTTATAAAATTTAGAATTTCTCGCAGCCATACCGGTTGGCGTGGCGAAGATTCTAGATGACATGATTATAGAGTTGCATACCTTAGTTACGGAACCTGTCGTTTATCGCATCTATGCTTACTGGCGTGGCGAGGATTCTGAGTGTCATGATTTTAGACAGACGTGTATGATTATCAGGTTGTATCTTAAAATGGTTATTAAAGTGTCATCTCAACACTTATCTATTTCTGTTATACAGGACTTTTTCCATCGTTTCTTTTGTTGCTAGCATTAGAAACACCTTCAGTCCTCCATCCAGTCTTTTTGAGCTCCTATTCTTTGAGGATTCCTTGTTAAGTATGATGATTAATGACTTGTAATTATGGCTGTGTCTTGAGTATTAGTATTGACTGAGTGTTGCTAGTGAGTTAAGTGTTTCCTAGTTGGACATGTGAGCAGTAGGCCTTAACCTAGAGTTAACCCATAGCATAGTGCCTTGTAACAATGGTTCTAGGATAAGTTTCATTAGAGACTGAGAGTAAAGGAGAATATAGAGTATCAGTGATAGTTCCCAGAGTTAGTATCAGAGCCAGTATACCCGTCCTGGATAATCATGGTTATGTAATTGAGTGATCTATGTAAACAATTAGGTATCAAGAAATTGTGTTAAGAATTAATGGAGCATGATGTTCAATTTGATGATTGATATCGGAAGTGTCAAAGGTAAGGAAATATATACGCATAAAGTTAATGAGGTGTCATGAGTGGAGAAATATCGAAATTGGTAATAAAAATGGTGAGGCGTGTCACAGATCAGTTTAACAGGGTATAAAAGGTTAAAGGGAAATACCTATACATTAATCGAGATGAAAAACCATATACATGCCCATGAGAGTAAAGAAACATGAGTGTTATAGAAGGTACAGGTAAACGTAAGTTCTAATGAGCTTGATGAGATAATCCATTAATGAAGCTAGTGATATAATACCAAGAGTGCTAATGGTTCTATATCAAGGATTAGTCGAGAATGACACAAATAACAGTAAGCACACTGCTTGATGATAATTAGATTATATACTAGTTGATATAGATTGGAAAATCTTGGAAGAAAATACATTGATCATTTGGAGGTAATGGTGTAAGTGATTCAGGCAGTATAATTTTAGTACACAATTATAGACACTAGATGCATTGAGTGCACCTTGAGTATCAGAGACCGTGAGCACTGATATGTATATTTATGGATTTATGAATTAAAAAGTGGAAATAAAATTTTATTTTAAGAATAATTGAGGAGTTGAGATTATGTCATTAAATTTTTGAGGATTTCAATTATTGATTCAATAAACATGGTCAAGACTACGAAGATTTTAGAAGTGATTAAAATTTTATTTCGATGTTGAGTATCTGACTTTGAGGAGGCATATATATTTATTTTTAAGTTGATCGAGAAGTTAAACCTTGACGAATATTTTGAGGATTAATTTTATGGTGGATGAGAAATAATATATATGAGTAGATGATATACATGTGTAAGGATCTGGTGACTTGAGCATGATTGAGATGGCACCGCAGACTGACTTGGGTGTCCATCTAAAGTTGTATTGGAAAGAGCAGTACTTAGTATGGTGTGTTACACTTGGTGTGCACTTGAGTGATAAGAACAACTAGTATGAACAATTATAGTAGGAACGGGAACTGACAGAGGGTAAGTACAAAAGAGATAGAGGTATAAAATTGGATGCATTATTGAATCATGGTTATATTAGAGATTCTTGGCATCAGATTTAGGTGTTAATAGACAGGTGTGTGCAATATGGATATATTCCTGGATCTTGTGGATTAATGACTAGTTGATATTGGTACCAGTGTACAGGAATAGAAATTAGTTAGTGAATATGCTAGAGTTAAGTGTATGTTAGAGATAAGGGATACCGCAAGTAATATGTTAGCAGGTTCCTTCTTTCCTTCCTAATGTTCTTTTTTCGTCTTTCGATTGATTGATTTTCCTAGTACTGTAGTTCGTATGCATGATTTCTTGTTAGAATGTAGCTAGTAGTACACCCTGACAGAGAATGCAATACCATGATAAGACAGACCATAACCATGCATGTTTCCTCTAAGTTGTATGTTGTATGACTGTAGGTAAAATTTTTCTTAGACCATGATCGTAGGGGTTTTGACCATAGCAAAGATCTATGACAAGGTTATGACTTGACAAAAAGGGACAAGATGATTAAAAATTCAAGGATAAACATTCATTTAAATAAAGAGTTAATGAGTTAATATAATAGAATTGATGGATCATTGATTTTACGAAGATCGAGGTATGATTGAAATTTGAGGATAAACATTAATTTAAATAAAGGATTAAAAATTTAATATGGCATAATTGATGATTTATTAATTTCAGGAAGGTTGATTATGATATAATTTATCATTGAAAATTTGAGGAAAATTTGGAAAATTATCATTATATATATTTGATTGCAATATAGTAATTTAAATTTTTATATTGCGGACGTTACATTTGAAGGATCCATAAGTGTCGCATTATTAATTATTTTGAGGAAAAGGGAAACTGTAGAATCAGATCATTGATGGATTATTGTTGAATTCAGACTTTTAGGACGAGATTCAATACATTGATTGAAATTAAATTTGAGGAACAGATATCAAATTTCGAGTATTTAAATTAACTTAAAAAAATTTGGAGGAAATTGTGAGGAAAATGGACTTGATTTTTTTATTTTTGAGGATATTGCAAGAATACAGTAATTTCAGAATTTTTGAGATTGTGAAATGGCAAGGTGGATTACTACCTGATTTTGTGATTGATGAATTTAACTATTGATGAGAAATAAAATAATGAATAAACACTACTATGAGGACTTTAAATTTTGAGGACAAAATTCTTTAAGGAGGGTAGACTTGTCACTACCACATTCTGAAAACAGAGGTATTTTTGACTTTTTATAATTATCAGTATTATGGTATTTATATTAAATAATTTCTCAATATTGTATTCAAATTAAATAATTGCATGAGGTGTGTATTTAAATATATTATATTATATACTGTGTTCTTAACGTCTGAGCTGGTAGACTTGACCTAGAGGCCACTAGACGAACACCTGATTCGATTAATGAGGATTTTGTATTTAATTGTTTTATTTTAGAATTAAATTATTGGAGGTTGTATTTAATTACCATAATTTATTTAATTATTACGCATTGTCTTTGCTTCGATATTTGGAGCGCTACCCTAACTTTTGCCTTCCAATAATTTCACAATCTTGCCCTAGACATGCCCGCCTTCCATTCTGCTATTTTTGCAACTCATAATTATGATCTTTGTACCTTCAGTTTAGCCGCACAAAAATCGTCGGGGACGTTTATTTAATTTCTGGATAAATTCTTATTTTGTATTGTTGTGGGTTCCAATCGAAATTGGAGGCAATCTTGACCTATTTTTCGTGCGACCCAAATTAGGATAATATTCTATTCTGAGTCTTCTTCACTATTGGTATTGATGAACCGACCTAATTTTGGTCCCATGTACTCCTAATTAATTTTAGAACACAACTTACATTTATTTCTAATTAAATTGAGGATACCATTTTATCTGATTTCGTAAATCCCGGTAAATTCCAATGCCCTACTATTTAAGCCCG
The DNA here is from genome assembly GCA_036927795.1 of Iris macrosiphon. NCBI lineage: Eukaryota > Viridiplantae > Streptophyta > Magnoliopsida > Asparagales > Iridaceae > Iris > Iris macrosiphon. The sequence continues at coordinate 128,151,983 of JAYESA010000019.1, forward strand.
TACCAAACATACAGCGCCCCTTGACCCTACAAAACACCGAACACCGGATCGCCCGCCCAATTTTTATCATTTCATGTGTCTGTACAAATACCCAAATTTAAGGGGGCTAATTTGCAAATTTGTATTTTTGGTGTCAACACCCCATTGGTTCACCCAAATGAAGAAAATCAACCCCCCTAGCTTTGACTAGTCAACACCCCATCCTCACATGTAGAAAATTTCTTCATGACAAATCAGGACCACCCATTTAAAATAGGTGCATCCTCACCCTTGATTCCCACACATACACTATCCTATTTAATGTCCTATCAAGCCCTAATCCCCAAAAAGGGAAACCTAGGGAAATCCCCCCAAGCTCCCCAAACCGTAGCCTCCTCCATTTCTCCACTTCTCTTCTTCTTCTTCTTCTTCTCTTTTCTCCACTTCTCTTCTTCTTCCTTTCTTCTCCTTTATTTTATTTTTAAATTTAAAAGAGAGGGGGGGAACACTGTTCACCCGGGTCTTCACCCCGAGCTCTGATCCTCCCCGCTACGACTGAACTCCGGCCCGCCGATCCTCCACCTTTCCCTCTCCCTGCTGCTCCGGCCGACCCGCCGCAGCATCATCCCCGCAGCCGACTGCTGCAACCCGGAGCCCCACACCCGGCGAGCTTCCCCGAGTCCCACTGTTCTCCGGCCCATCCGAACTCCTCCCTCCGCCAAGCCGCTCCGGCAGTCGCTACTCGACTGTGCTCGACCTGACGGCTGATCCCCGCAGCTCCGGCGCTGTCCCCGCGTCGAGCCCGTACCCCCTCCTCTCCGGCACAGCTCGCCACCATCCCGCTCCTCCTCCTGCACCTTCAAGCCTCGACACGACGCCTCCTTCCCCGAGCTGCAACTCCGGCCGACTGGCATCCCAACTCCGACAGCCATTGCTCCGGCCTGCCCTGACCCCGCTGCACATCCAACCTCCCCTCCAGTTTCCTCTCCGGCCTGCTGTCCTCCCTCTGCAACTCACCCCGGCGGCCCGCTGCACCACCACCATCAACCTAGCACCACCACCATCATCGTCCAGCACCACCGTGAGCCCTCTCTTCCTCCTTCTTCCTTCTTTCTTTGTATATATATATGTATATATATATACATACGTATATACGTATATGTATATAAATAGTATTTATTTAATTAATGTTTAATACGTGAATATGTATAGTATATAAATACATTAGTAATGTATATTTTAATATATGTACATGTATATTGTTTATTTAATTAAATGTTAAACATGTATAAGCATAGTATATATATATACTTTAGTATATGTATGTATTAATGTATATATATATATGATATATGAAAATGTTTTATTAGTATATATATGTATAAACGTATTTTGGTGTATAGTATGTGTATTTCATTTAATATATATATGTATGTATTTTGGTATAAAAATATATAATGTTTGGTATATGTATATATATTTTGTATATATATACTTAATATATTTTCAAATATGTATAATTAGTATAAATATATATATATATATATATATATATATATATATATATATATATATATATATATATATATATATATATATATATATATATATGTATATATTTTGTACATACATTTAATATATGTATTTTGTATACATACTTAGTATATTTTAATATATAAAATTAATATATATGGTAAATATATTGTTCAACCTATATATATATTATACATGAATTAAATGGTACATATATATATTGTATATGTATTTATTTTGGTGCAAGTAAATATTGTAGGTGTTAATGTTAGTTAAATAGATATAATGTGTCTTATATATCTATCTACTAGACGACCCTAGATTGACCAGTGCCATACCTGGCATAGCCCCTGAGTTAGTTTTTGCTTGTGTGTTTAGTATAGCATCTGATGCAAACGTTGTATTATTTATTATATGTTTATAGGACTGTCGGATTCTCCAGACGATACTCTGGGACAGGACATTGGTATTGACAGCTAAGGACCCAAGGCGAGTACATTCTCTGATTAGGTTCTTATTTATGATATCCCCTATGTTCACTGTATCTAGTGTAAATATCCATATTCTCGACACGCCGGTTACACGGATTGGTGTATACGGATCTCGTCATGAGATGTTATTCCTTGTTCATGGTGTAGCTTGAACAAGACTTGTTTCTTTGTTATCTTGTGCATGTACAGACACTGATTTTCGGGGAGATTTGCTACCTCCCTAGGGAATCCTTTGCCATAGCGTACCATGGTTGGATCTACTATACCAGTCGGGATGGGGAGTATTTTAGTATAGATATGTGATCATACCCAACTCTACATGCATCATAGCTCACCCCACATCTCACGTCGGGTGCGGCCTGACCTTACATGAATCATAGCTAATCATATGTAACCAGCCTGATCAAGTTCCCAAGCCGATCACATGTTAAAGCTAGTACTCACACACTTAGTCATAGGATTCTTGCTCGTTGACATATTGTTTCTTTTCCTGTATTTACTTACAGTATTTCCAATATTTTCTTTTTGTACATTTCTTGTTCCTATACATGCATCTCGTATATTTCCATCTAGAACTGCTACATAGTTTATATCATTAATATAGAACTGCTATTTAGAGATGTACTTTGCTCCTTCCTGACTGGAAAAATATTTTCCAGACTGTGACCTTAGTGGACTTGTTTCTGACACTTGGGGATTAGATGTTACTGATTACAGGTATGACTATTTTGTCGTTAGACTTGTCTTGTATTTCTTTGCTTACCTTGATATCTCATCGTGCTTAGTTTATGTGATTGAGTATCCAGCATTATTTTATGATATCCACGTCTCCTTATGGAGTTGGGTATTCTTGTGAGATGGATTAGATAGTTACTTGACCTAGACAGCGTTCTACCGCCGATGCTGTGGCGTAGGCTGGACGTACCCGTGCACTCGTGCCCCTAAACCGGGTGCGGGTCGTGACAGTCCCTTTCCAAATATGGACGAGCAGGAGTATCCACAGGAGTACGGACCTGGACCTGACTCTACTTACCAGACTGAGGAGGTCTTACCCTCAGAGTATCTATGATTTATTACCACTGTTTAGAGTTTTTGTTGCTACTTCAGTATAGTCATTTTGTAGTGGATTTGTTTCCACCCGACTATCAGACCTGATACTCATATTTGATATTTAGATATTATTTAGCTCATTTTATTATTTTTGTTGTGGATGAGATATAGATTCTGTGTGACTTGTTGTGACTGTATATTACCACTGGTGGATTGGATATTCATAAACAACGTACGTGTATATACGGTTTCCATATATTACAGTTCGTATACATACGGCTAGGCGTGTTACGTATTCCTAGTCCTACGTATTTTAGGACTAGGGCGTGATAGGGTACCACACCTGCACACATGCTCACAGGAGCAGATGCTGCAACACCAACACAGGTAGGAATACCCCAACAATAACACTAGTTGCAACAACCCAATGCACATGACACAACCCGACCCTCATACTGTGACACAGCATGCCCATCACAACACTATGATACACATATAGATATACACGATACTCCATGTAGAATTACACCCACAAGCTAAAACTAAAAACTTGGTGTGCATTTGTGAGACGCACACGTATCGACCTCCGATACGCGTGATACATATCTCAAATAGCCACAGCAAGGTGATACCAACTACCAAATCAATTAGAATATATATATATATATATATATATATAGTTATTAATGTAATAAATAAAATATTCACACCAAATGGCCTAAAATCCCCAAAATATCGATACGCACCATGGCGTATCGCGGTACGACCTACACGTATCCAATTGTGGACACGTAAACACTAACAAATCATGAATCACACTCTAAAACTAATAAGGAATCATTTATTCAAACATCTAATGGTCTAAATTCAGATTTCTCCCAATTTGTCCACAAAAACCACTAGAACTACCACAATAGGGACTTCTATCACCTAGTTCTTCTCCCTAAAGGTGGTACTTAGCCATGGGTGGATTCCTAAGGGTCTAATATTATAAATTAGCATAAAAATTGAGGATAAATTAGAATTATACCTATTAGGAGTTGAATTCCAATAAAACTCCTCCAAATGGATACAAAATAGACACAAGCTCCTAGAATTACCCCTCCAAGTAGTGCTCCTTGCAATCTAAGCTCCTAGGTCTTCTTGGGAATGAATATGAGTATGCAATGAGAGTAATTTGATTAGAATTTGGTTTGGCTTGGTTCCAATTTAGGAAAGAACTATTTTGGGGATGAAATAAAGTATGAAATTACAAGTGGAAGGGCCACCCCCCCATCTTTCTAGGGTCGGCCACACTAGTCAACTTTTGGTCAATTCAATATGTTTATTGTACCCCTATTAGTTGTCATGAAGGAATATTTAATTATGGGAAGGGATCTATTCCAAATGGAAGGAATATTCTATCCACTTAACTAAAGAAAAACTAATTAAACTAGCCTAGTCATGACTAACCTAATTAATTGGAACCAATGGGTCAAGTCAAGTCTAGTTGGGTCCACTTGGGCTCACAAGCACTTAGTCTAACTAATAGGCTAACTCACTAATCATTATAACTACATTAAGACTATATATATATTATTAACAATTCAAAAAAAATAGAGATGACAAAAATACCCCTAGCAAGTGAAAGTGATGGTTACAGGATTCATCCAAATTGCCTAGATAAATTCCCCCAACCTAAGTTACTCATTTTTCCATCGATCTGGAAATGGATTTTGACTCTAAATTAGAAAAAGTCATCATAAATTTTTAAACTTTGTTTCTGAAAGTTGTAACCAAATTATTTTAGAAAATTACTCTTTTATTTACTTTTGGCCTCTACTGTCATGCCCCGACTCCGTAGAGTCGAAATGTAGCTACTGGGCGTGATAGCGTTACAAGTCTAGGTTGTACATGTACAAGACAAAAAAAACAATAATTGGTATGTCTCATAAATAATAACATTACAACAGAAGTAAGCAGACAAATTCAAGTCACACAAGATATAAGGAAAGTATCTCTTTTTAATAATATTGAATGGGTTACAAAGCTCTCAATAGCCAACTTAAAGTACATGCCATCAGGGCTTACAATTGTAACGCCCCGCTCCGCGCCGGTGTTATGTATCAAGGTGAGTGGGCAGAACTTCGTTCTCTGATTCTTGTACGCCTTAATAATAACCTGAGTTTTTGCTTGCAATGTTTTCTTAAGAGAATGATAGAACCTGCCTTGCATGTTAATGAACGAACTCACCTAGCTTGTCTTTGAAATAATGCCTGCTTAACGAGAATCCTGAATCGCCTGCTTAGAGTGCATGAATATGTTCACTATCGTCTATGCTTTGAGAGAACCATACTGTGCCTGAACGTGTTCAAGTGATAAGTCGGATTGCCCCACAACAACAAGTGTATTCTGATGGTTCGTCTCGTCTGCATACTAGAGTTTATTTGATAGTGTTCCATGCATTCGCACGCGGTCGGACAATGGCTTTTGGTGGAGAGCTGAACTGAATGCGTTATAACCACCATGGGTTACAGCTTCCATTAGCTTCAGAGAATGAGTCATTGGTATGCTGTTCCACCAGCTGCCGATCCTGAGATACTCGGGGACTGCCCTGCATATAGCTAAGTCATTGTGTTGGCTTGGATAGTGACTGCCCCTAAGAATATGCATTGTGTGTCTAGCTTTGCATCAGACCCTCGAGTCGCACGAGACACGCTGCGCACACCCTGAAACATGAACGGTTTGCTTGCTTGCATATTCAATATGAAACTCTGTTTCTAAACATGTTTCTAAACAAGTAAATCGACTCTGCTAGAACTGCATGAAACGAACCTAGGTAAAACTAGAAAGATCACTAGTAATGTAATGTTTTATAACATGATTACTTAGTGCCTGTTTGAGTGAATGCTTGTTTCTGTTCAGTTGATTTATCTCACCAGTACTTGTATAAAGTGCTGACCCACCAACAGTTTACTTGTTCGCAGGTACTGGATCATCCGAGGGAGCAATAGGCGTGCCACAGTCCCGAAGACCCAGAATCCTGGTTTCGATTGTTGTCCCGAGAATGCTATCGTATAAGGGGGCATAATGTATGGAACGAACGTGTGCCTTTGCTAAAGAAAACCCAAGTTGCCTCGATTGTCCCGAACACTCAGTTGGCTAATGCATTGCATTGCAACAAGTCCCTTTTCGCTGCTTACTCGATTGATGCGATGATAGCCAACTATCAACTTAAACGATTGGCCTTGCACGGGCGCAACCCCAGGCCCGTGCGGCATCACGTCCCCCGAAAGCTCGAACGGGCCATTCGCTTGGCTCCCTTCCTCCCTCGCACCCGCGGGACGGGCGCGGTGATTCGCGTTCGGCGCGCCGAGGCACGGTGATACGTGTCCGGTTCGTTAATTCCCGGCCGTACGGGGTGGGGCAGGGGGGAGCGGCGGCCCGGACGGGACCGGGGCGTGACAACAATAAACTTTCCAACTCAGCTTAAAACATTATTGGTACAATAAATAGGTAATGCTCTATATATTATGTCATCTATAGCAGAAGTCATCATCTCCATGAGAAGCTCTTCTTGTCACTACTATATTTCTAGATGGGGATATTCTGGTCATTTAACATATTTATTATTTAGTAATTAAATATTATATATTGTGCTACTAATTAATTATATTTTTTTATGCTATTTAATTATTGATTAGTGGGCTAGCATATGTTTATTTGGACTTGTCATTAGTGGAGCCATTAGATTGTCATGACACATTGAGCCCAATATTAGACTAGGCCCATTAGACCCATTCCCTTAATTAATTAAGGAAATTAGATTAGTTTCATAAAGAATTAGAAGCTTCCAAATATAGGCCTCCATAATTAAAGCTCATGACTAACTAATAGGGGTACCTTGGGCATTGTACATTACTTGGAGAGGGGGAAAGGGGGGCCATCTACTACAGAGGGTCTTACTCTCTCTCTCTCTCCCCTCATTAATTTATTCACTTAGATCCTTAATTGTGTTCTTTCTCAAATTGAATCATCCCTCCATCAAATTTAACCCAACTCACACGCATTCCCTCTCAATTTTGTAACTAAGAATCATTAGAGCTTGGATTGCAATGAGCACTTGAAGGAGGAGGAATTGACAAGGAGATTGTGTCCTAATTGTGTTCATTGAGCATTTCATTGGGAATCCATCTTCCAATAGGTAAATTCTAAATTTACCCCTTAATTTAGACTATAATTCATGCATTTAACCATTAAGAATCATCCTTGGCTTAGGGCTAACCAAAGGATCAAGAACTAGGTTCATATGACTTGTATGGTAGAATCTACATGGTTATTTATGTCCAATTAGGGGGAATTTCAAGATTGACACATTAAGTGTATATCATAAGACCAATTAGATCTAATTAGACTTAGTTCGGGGTTGTGGGACTAGATATGTGTCCATAATTGGACACGAGTAGAGCGTATCATCATATCTAGTGATACGGTGTGATACGGGGGCCCATTTTGGGTGATTTGTGTAATTACTCTTCAATTTCTTTTGTAGCAAGTTACTTTAGTTGTATATAGATGTAATTAAGATATATAATTAGTATTAGTTAGTTATTGGTGGTTTTGGTAGTTTGGGTGAGATTGTATAATAACATAGTATGAGTATCTTGATTGCGTGCTCAAGGTGTTCGATGGAAGGACATTGTCATTGTACATATTTATAGGTATGATATATATATATATATATATATATATATATATATATATATATATATATATATATATATATATATATATATATAGTGCATATGCTTACTAAGTTAAATGTATAGTGTGTGTGTACTTTTGTTAGTGACTGTGACTAGTGTGTGTGTGATGTTCAGTGAAGGGTGCTCGGGTTGGGGAAATGTATAGATTTGGTAGCAGCAACATTATGGAGGTATGGGGATCAGATGTACACTGTATAGTGGCAGCAAGGCTAGTGCAGGCATGTGTTCAGGCGAGTAAAGGTGAGGAGTATACTCGAGTACAGTAAAGAGTGGTGGTAGTTAATAAAGAATATCAAATAGGTAAGTTAGTATCTTAGGATACCCAAGTATGTTGGTGGTGGTTTTGTATCAGTGGTTGTGAGTGCTTTGGTGTCTATGTGCATCTGAATTATGTGTATGTACATTGGAGTACCTGTGTATGAGTATGAGATGAGGGCTTGTGGGGTGATACAATAAGCACACATCAGTGCAGAAATCACAGTGTAGTGTCCAAGCTAGTATGCATATGGGTATGGGTATCTCTGATACCTGGGTGCAGTGGTGTATTACCTAGTACCTCATGAAGATAAGGTATCGAACTATTAGTATGTGTGTGTATTTTTGGTTTAGAGTGTTCGGGTTAGTGTACATAATGTTAGGCTTGGGGTGCATTATGTTAGCATCTGTAGGGCCTAGATTTGGTGATGGGCAGGCAGTGCAATCTAGAGGAGTGTGTCACGCCCCAGTCCCAAAATACACGGGACTAGGCAACGTGGCAATAGCCAGCTGACACATCTCCAAGGATAACCCAATTTAATGGATCCTTACGAAGAGTGCTACGATGTCCTAAAATACTAACATGTACAATATCAGTCAATCAATAGGTAAACTAATCTCACCCACAATATAAACAGCAATAAGTACTAAATAAACTGCTGGAAGATAATCACCAGTCTCAAGATATCATAGTACAACCAATAATGTCTGGTGGGAACAAACCCACTACTATAACGAAATAAAATACTGAAATGATAGATGAAGATAATGACTAGGGCATCGGCTGACTAGATAATGATGCACCCAATCCTAGGCAGAAGGCCTACCAACTGATCACGGAAACTCTGACGGTTGTACCTCTAACTCCTCTGCGGTAGCGAACCTCATCTCCTGTCCTGGCCCGTATACGGTGGGGTAGTAAGCCTCGTCCAAATCTAAAAAGGTACCAGGTCCTCAGAGAGACGTAACAAAATACATAGAAATATGCCATATATATACATACTGAATAAAGTAAATGCAATAAAGGGTGTGCTAACCATCTAAGTGAATGCAATATGAGGACAAGTTTGGTACGTATGAGTAGGTGTAGGCATAACGTCCATACCGCTCCGAAGAACGGGGAATCTGCAAGTATATATACGTCCATACCGCTCCAAAGAACGGGAAATCTGAATAAAGGGAGTCATTGGGTCCGTGGCTCCTCCGGATACTACGAATTTCAATAGGTGTATCCCATACGCCTACTAGTGTTCCTCCCCGCCCAATGTAGAAATATACAACGAATACTCGACGTGCTCTATAAATAAAATATTCTGAGTTATGTACTAACCGTGATGCATGTCACACGCATAGATAGCTAGTCGAATACGCGAACCCGTATCCCAATATGAATGTCACTGTGAAACGTGCAAAGTGTCAGGTCCTGGAAGATATCAACATATCCTCCCATGGGGTGAGTCTGCTAGTGACTAAGCCAAGTATACTAAATCATCGACGTATCCATCGATAGCATCTGAATCATTATCGGACACACACAGTCAGATGAAATAGAACAACAATATATCATACAATATATACAGCATTAATTTAAACAGTAAATATGGCAAGGTATCTTGCCTGAGTCCTCAAGCTTCGAATGCCAAAAGCCGGTTCCTGCAGTATCTCCTGGCTGATCCAATGATCCTAAACACAATATAATATAGCAATCCAGCATCAGACATTTAAACAATACATACACGACTACGACGTTGCTCTTAGGTATTGACGCAAGTTTACGGTGGATCGACTACAGGGTCGCGTGTGCACGTAGCTAAGATGCAAGCATGCCCTGTCCTCTGTCACTGTGCACCTCACGTCAATAAATCGCTAAATTATGGTTTACGAAACTACACTACATCTTGTTAGGTTACACTTCCTTATTCCCCATGCATAAATGTACTAAGTCTATGACTACGCTTTTAGGTGGAATACAAGTTTTCTGCACAGGTCATATAGTCGAAATAATTATTAACCATAAACTCCATTTAATCTAATTAAACATTCATACTTATACACATGGTTTACTGCGACTTAGTCGTGTCATCATCCGACATGACGACACGGTTGTTACGATTTATCAATCATACAACGAAAGGGGGGATTTTTACCAATCATAGTCGAGGGAGTGTTGTCCAGTCGATGTCAGCCTCCGGCGCGGCAGCTCCGACATCGTGCGGCAACTCCGGCAGCAGCAGCAACAGAAACGGCAGGGGTCGCAGCAGTGGCTATGGCCGTTTGGTCGGCGGAGGAAGCAGCGCCTGGATGGAGGTTAGGCCGTGGGGGGTCGGGGTTGGTCTGCCGCGGGTGTGGGGCGGTGCTGATGGCGGTTGGGGCGGTCAGGATTGGTCTGCCGCAGATGTGGGGCGGTCGGGATTGGTCTGTCGCGGATGTGGGGCGGTCGGGATTGGTCTGTCACGGATATGGGGCGGTCGGGATTGGTCTACCGCGGATGTGGTGCGGTGCTGATGGCGGTTGGGGCGGTCGGGTGGCGACTTGCGGTGGTGGTGAGGGTGTTTGTGTAGTCGGAGGCGGTGGTAACCGGTCAGGAAGGAGGGGCTCGGGTGTGGTATTCGGCTAGGGTTTAGGGAAGAGTAACGAATAGTATTTTCTTAGGGTTTTATGGTTGAATATGTGTATTTATATGTGGGAAAGTTTGTGGGTTGGCCTTGAGGCTTGGGCTAGCCAGGACTCATGGAAGTGGGGGCTGGTCCACATGAAAGGGAACACGTGGGCTGGGTTAGGTCTTGCTTGAGGTGGAGTTGGCCTTTAATTTAATTAAATTAAACAATTGCACATGGTGTTTCCTAATGCATTGAAGAAGTATAGAACTAGGTTTGGGTGGGACACAAGAGTCGTGGGCATAGCAAGCTTGGTGTAGGCTAATACTCTAATTTGGGTACTTGGGAATTGGGTTATGGTTGTTACTCAATATTTAAATAAATCCTATATTTGTCGAAGGGGTTTACAATCTACCCTCCTTAGAGCATTTTGTCCTTGAAATTAACACATACGTAAGGTAAGAACTAAAGACTGAATTTAAAATGCTACTACATACCTAGGCCTTCGAAGAGGTGGGGGTAACGCTGGCGAATATCCTCCTCGCGTTTCTAGGTCGACTCGCCTGGTGCGTGATGCCTCCATGCAACACGTACTAGGGGAATAGTCTGTCCTCGCAATACCTTCTCACTTCTGTCTAGAATTTCCACAGGCTCCTCTTCGTATGATAGGCTCGGGCCGACTGTGATTTCGGAATAATCAAGCACATGACTCGGATCTGGTATGTACCTCCTCTGCTGAGATACATGGAAGACGTCATGGACTCCTTCCAAAGTCTGCGGCAAGGCTAATCTGTAAGCAACCTCTCCGACGCGTTCTAACACATCAAAGGGCCCGATGTACCTCAGACTCAGCTTTTCTCGGCCTCCGAATCTGATAGTCCCTCGAGTAGGCAAGATCTTTAGAAATATGTGATCTCCAACCTGAAACTCTAAGGGTCGTCGATGCGCGTTCGCCCAATGCTTCTGCCTGTCATGTGCTGCTCGTAGATGTCCTTGGATCTTCTTCACCTTTTCCACTGTACGAACAACCAACTCTGGTCCGAGAATTTGTCGCTCGCCTATATCGCTCCAGCATACTAGGGAATGACACTTTCTTCCATACAACGCTTCATAGGGAGCCATCTGGATGCTCGCCTGATAGCTGTTATTGTAGAAAAACTCAACCAAATACAAATGGTTCTCCCATGATCCTCCGAAGTCAAGCATGCACGCTCTTAACATGTCTTCCAACGTCTGAATGGTGCGCTCCGACTGGCCATCTATTTGTGGGTGATACGCTATGCTAAACTTCAGGCGGATACCGAGATTCTCTTGTATACTCCGCCAAAAGTAAGATGTGAACCTTGTATCCCTGTCAGACACGATACTAACTGGCACTCCGTACAGTCGTACAATATCTCTCATGTACATGTCTGCTAAGACCACTGTAGATTGCCCAACTCTGAAAGATAAAAAGTGTGCGGACTTGGTGAGTCTATCCACGATTACCCATACTGCGTTACGATCACTAGGACTCCTCGGAAAGCCCGTAACAAAGTCCATGGTGATGTGCTCCCATTTCTACTCTGGTATAGGGAGCGGTTGGAGTAATCCTGCAGATCTCTGATGCTCAGCCTTGACTTGCTGACACACCAGGCATTTGGCCACAAAGCGTGCTATTTTTCTCTTTATTCTATGCCACCAGTAGTACTGTCTCAAGTCTCTGTACATCTTCGTGCCTCCTAGATGAATAGAGTAGGTCGAACTATGTGCTTCTGTCATCAACTCCTGCTGAAGTTCTCTATTTGGTATATAGAGACGGTCTCCACATCTCAAGGTTCCGTCTTCATGTATCCGCAGTCCTATCTGTAATCCAGCCTCTGTCCTCTGTCTGAGCCTCTAAAATCTGGCCTCTGTCGGCAAAGCAGACTTGATTCTCTCCACCAATGTCGATTGTAACTGAAAACTCGACAACTGTCCATCTATTTCGGGCATAACAACCTCTATACCTATCTGCTCTAGATCCCTCAGCAGATATTGTTTGGTAGTCAGGAAGAATTCCATAGGTCTTCTGCTCAACGCGTCAGCTACTACGTTGGCCTTTCCAGGATGGTACTGTAGCTCGATTTTGAAGTCTGTCATCACCTCGAGCCAACGTCTATGCCTCTGGTTTAGGTCATTCTGGGTGTAGACGTACTTCAGGCTCTTATGATCAGTGAATATCTCTACTCTTTCTCCATAGAGGTAGTGCCTCCAAAGCTTTAAAGCAAAGATCACTGCTGCAAGCTCCAAGTCGTAGGTAGGATAGTTCTTTTCATGTATCCTCAACTATCTAGAAGCATAAGCTACAACCTTTCCATTCTGCATCAAGATGCATCCTAATCCTTTCTCGGATGCCTCGTTGTAGATCACGAATCCTTCGGGTCCAGAAGATATGGTCAAGATGGGTGCTGTAGTCAGGCGCTTATTTAGCTCATCGAATGCCTTTTAACACTCCTCTGTCCAATTGAACTCCTGCTCCTTGCGGGTCAAGCGGGTCATAGGCTCTGCAATCTTTGCGAAGTTCTCTACGAACCTCCAATAATATCCGGCAAATCCTAGGAAACTTCTCACCTCTGAGGCATTGGTAGGGGTTGGCCATGTCTCTACTGATGAAATCTTTGCCAGATCCACTGAAATGTTATCTCCTGAGATGACGTGTCCAAGGAAAGTGACACGATCCAGAAGAAACTCATACTTGCTCATCTTGGCATAAAGCCTCTCTCTCCTCAGGGTTTCTAACACTAGTCTCAAGTGTTCTTCGTGCTCCTCGTGGCTCTTCAAATACACCAAGATGTCGTCGATAAAGACTACCACGAACTGGTCTAAATATTGGTGGAAGACCCTATTCATCAAGTTCATAAATACAGCCGGTGCATTCGTCAATCCAAAAGGCATCACTAAGAACTCGTAGTGACCATAATGAGTCCTGAATGTTGTCTTTTGAATGTCTTCTCTTTGTACCTTTACCTGATGATAACCCGATCTCAAGTCGATCTTGGTGAACACTACTGCTCCTGTCAACTGGTCGAATAAATTGTCAATCCGTGGCAGAGGGTACTTGTTCTTGATAGTCAAAGCATTAAGGGCTCTGTAATCAATGCACATGCGTACTGTTACATCCTTCTTGGGTACAAACAACACTGGTGCTCCCCAGGGTGATCCACTAGGACGAATAAATCTCTTGCTCTGCAACTCCTTTAATTGTAGCTTTAGCTCGTCTAACTTCTTCTTCGCCAATCGGTACACATTAGAAGATACCAGTCCTGCTCCGGGTACTAGCTCAATGGTGAACTCTACGTCTCTATCTGGCGGTAAGCCTGGCAATTCTTCTGGAAACACATTCTCAAATTCTGCAACTATTGGCGGGGGTACAATTTCCATAGCCATGCAAGTTCCAGCTACCTGTCATACTCCTTGTTTGACGGTCCCTCGCATGTAGTCGAACTCCGGTTGATCTGGCGGTCTAAAGGTGACGCTACCCTTCCGGCAATTTAGTACGGCGTTATACTGGCTTAACCAGTCCATGCCTAGCACAACATCAAAGTATGGCATGGGCAATACCAACAATCGTGCTCTCATCTCTCTACAACATATGACTACCGAACACGTTCTAATAGTGCTGGTAACCGGCACGATACCTCCTCCGATAAGAATCTTCCAACTCTTAGGTAAGGGGGAAGTAGCTACTCTATGCATTGGTATGAATCTACTAGATATAAATGATAATGTAGCTCCAAAATCAAACAATGCAGTCGCAGGTAATGATGCAACTAAAATGGTACCTGTGATAGCTTCTCCTTCTGTTTTCTCCTTGGTAGCTGCAAATGCAAAGGCTTGTCCCTGTCTCTGTCCTCCGGTCTGCTGTCGAGCTTGCTCGAACTGTGCCTGCTGTGGGGCCAAGGATGGTCCCCTCTGAAATCCTCCGGGGGTTGGTGGACGATGTCCTCCTGGTGGTGGTAGTATACTCGGAACTGGTGCTGCTGGCCTCTGTCCTGTCTGTGGTGCTATATTTCTGTACTGTGGATAGTCCCGGGCATAGTGCTGGCTTGCTCCACAAATTATGCATATTCCTAATCTCTTTCGGCAGTCCTTATGGTAATGTCCTCTCTTACCGTAGTAGTTGCAAGTCGGAAGCTCATTTTGCTGGTATGGTGCTATTCTCTGCTGTGTCTGCACTCCGGGACGACGGTTCGATCCTCCTGCTCCGGGCTGGGCTCTGACTGGTACGGTCGTGCTGGGACGTCTAGCTCCTCTGGCAATGGCCTCCTGGATCCTCGCTTCTATAAGAACCTCCTCGTAAGAAATCCTCGCCTGTGTGGTGGTATACCTCTGTAGCTTAAAATTGAGGCCGTGATGAAATCTCTGAGCTTTCTCTAGATCACTGGGTATTAGAACGGTACCAAATCTGCTAAGACGGCTGAACTCCGCATCATATGCGTCCAAAGTCATATTCCCTTGTTCTAGATGTAGAAACTGGGAGTACCGGGCATTCCTAACTATGGCTGGAAAATAGTTCGCATTGAAGTATTCTAAGAAATATTCCCAGGTCTGGTTCTTGCCTATACTGCGCTCAATGGAATCCCACCAGTGATGGGAGTTGCCTTTTAGTTGGACCCTCACTGCAGTCATCCAAAGGTCTGGGTGCAGTTGTGAAGCCTCTAGTAACATCTCCGTGTTGGGGACCCAATCGGAGATCAGTTCTGCAGTCTCGTTTCCTGAGAAAGTATCTGGTCCCATCTGTCGGAACCATCTCATAGTGCCACCTGTCTAGGCTGGTGGAGGTGCTGGTACGAGTGCTGGGACAGGTGTTCTCGCTAGTACTGCCATCAAACTCGGTCTCAACGTCTCTGTCTGATGCCACTGTGCTTGCATTATAGTTTGGAGGAACTGTAGCATCTGTGGCTGTCCATCTAGCTGTGGCATCTGGGGTGTGTAGGGTGGAGGTGGTGGTAAAGGAATCTCTGGCTATGTAGTAGGCGTCTCCTCAGATGTCGGCCTCTCAGTCTGCGGCATCGGTGTAGCTACTAAAGTTTGGCCCTCACAATGCTGCGTGGGGATCGTCTGGGAAGTCTGTCCCTCATGTTGTTGTGTAGGATCGCCTTGGAAGCCTCGTGCCAATGTATTAGCGGGGTCTGTGGCAGGGGTCGCCCTTGGGATATCTCTTCTCTTTGGGTGGTGTTGTCTGGCACCGCGGCATTGGGTGCTCCTCGTCCACTGCGCAAATTCATCTTGCTGCAAGAGATAGGATTTCATCAAAAGAGAACGGAATCAAACAAACAGGATGCAGATATTTAGAAGTAACATGAATGAAGCTCAAAAACATAATCATAGTGGATGAGACCTAGTAACTTCTATCCTATTGCAGGCTCGCTGGGCACGTTAACATACCACAAGCGAATAAGTCGACCTACATGGGCCACCACTAAAACCATGTCATGCCCAGTCCCAAAATACACGGGACTAGGCCACATGGCAATAGCAAGCTGACACATCTCCAAGAATAACCCGATTTAATGGATCCTTACGAAGAGTGCTACACTGTCCTAAAATACTAACATGTCCAATATCAGTCAATTAATAGGTAAACTAATCTCATCCACAATATAAACAGCAAGAAGTACTAAATAAACTGCTGAAAGATAATCACCAGTCTCAAGATATCATACTAAAACCAATAATGTATGGTGGGAACAAACCCACTACTATAACAAAATAAAATACTAAAATAATAGATGAAGATAATGACTAGGGCATTGACTGACTAGATAATGATGCCCCCAATCCTAGGCAGAAGGCCTACCAACTGATCACAAAAACTCTGACGGCTGCACCTATAACTCCTCTGCGGTAGCGAACCTCGTCTCCTGTCCTGGCCCATATACGGTGGGGTAGTAAGCCTCGTCCAAATCTGGAAAGGTACCAGGTCCTCAGAGGGACGTAACAAGATACATAAAAATATGCCATATATATTCATACTGAATAAAGTAAATACAATAAAGGGTGTGCTAACCATCTAAGTGAATGCAATATGAGGACAACTTTGGTACGTATGAGTAGGTGTAGGCATAACGTTCATACCGCTTCGAAGAACGGGGAATCTACAAGTATATATACGTCCATACCGCTCTAAAGAGCGGGGAATATGAATAATATAACGTCCATACCGCTCCAAAGAACGGGGAATCTACAAGTATATATACGTCCATACCGCTCCGAAGAACGGGGAATCTGAACAAAGGAAGTCATTGGGTCTGTGGTTCCTCCGGATACTACGAATTCCAATAGGTGTATCCCATACGCCTACTAGTGGTCGTCCCCGCCCAATGTAGATACACACAGCGAATACTCGACGTGCATACCACGCATCTATATGCTAGTCTCTGCAAATAAAATATTTTGAGTTACGTACTAATCGAGATGCATGTCACATGCACCGATAGCTAGTCGAATATGCGGACCCGCATCCCAATATAAATGTCACTGTAAAACGTGCAAAGTGTCAGGTCCTGGAAGATATCAACATATTCTCCCATGGGGTGAGTCTGCTAGTGACTAGGCCAAGTATACTAAATCATCGACGTATCCATCGATAGCACCCGAATCAATATCGGACGCACACAGTCAGATGAAATAGAACAACAATATATCATACAACATATGCAGCATTAATTTAAACAGTAAATATGGCAAGGTATCTTGCCTGAGTCCTCAAGCTGCGAATGCCAAAAACCGATTCCTGCAGTGTCTCCTGGCTGATCCAATGATCCTAAACACAATATAATATAGCAATCCAGCATCAGACATTTAAATAATACATACACGACTACGACGTTGCTCTTAGGTATTGACGCAAGTTCACGGTGGATCGACTACAGGGTCGCGTGTACACGTAGCTAAGATGCAAGCGTACCCTGTCCTCTGTCACTGTGTACCTCACGTCAATAAATCTCTAAATTATGGTTTACGAAACTACACTACGTCTTGTTAGGTTACACTTCCTTATTCCCCATGCATAAATGTACTAAGTCTATGACTACGCTTTTAGGTGGAATACAAGTTTTCTGCACAGGTCATATGGTCGAAATAATTATTAACCATAAACTCTATTTGATCTAATTAAATATTCATACTTATACACATTGTTTACTGCGACTTAGACGTGTCATTATCCGATACGACGATACGGTTGTTACAATTTATCAATCATACAATGAAAGAGGGGGTGTTTACCATTCGTAGTCGAGGGGGTGCTGTCCAGTCGATGTCAGCCTCCAGCACGGCGGCTCCGGCGTCGTACGACAACTCCAGCAACAGCAGCAACAGAAATGGCAGGGGTCGCAGCAGCGGCTATGGCCGTTTGGTCGTCGAGGGAAGCAGTGCCTGGATGGAGGTCAGGCCGTGGGGGGTCGGGGTTTGTCTGCCGTGGGTGTAGGGTGGTGCTGATGGCGGTTGGGGCGGTCGGGATTGGTCTGTCGCGGATGTGGGGCGGTCGGGATTGCTCTGCCGCGGATGTGGGGCGGTGATGATGGCGGTTGGGGCGGTCGGGTGGCGACTTGCTGTGGTGGTGAGGATGTTTGTGTAGTCGGAGGCGGTAGTATCCGGTCGGGAAGGAGGGGCTCGGGTGTGGTGTTCGACTAGGGTTTGGGGAAGAGTAATGAATAGTATTTTCTTAGGGTTTTATGGTTGAATATATGTATTTATATGTGGAAAAGTTTGTGGGCTGGCCTTGAGGCTTGGGCCGGCCAGGACTCATGGAAGTGGGGGCTGGTCCACATGAAAGGGAACACGTGGGCTGGGTTAGGTCCTGCTTGAGGTGGAGTTGGCCCTTAATTTAATTAAATTAAACAATTGCACATGGTGTTTCCTAATGCATTGAAGAAGTATAGAACTAGGTTTGGGTGGGACACAAGAGTCATGGGTATAGCAGGCTTGGTGTAGGCTAATACTCTAATTTGCGTACTTGGGAATTGGGTTGTGGTTGTTACTCAATATTTAAATAAATCCTACATTTGTCGAGGGGGTTTACAGAGTGCTCGAGTTCTACTGTCATCGCCAATTTTTCTACTTGGGATAGTTTGGTAATTTAGCATGAGTATTTAATTTTAGGGTTATAATATTTATATTAGTGTGCTAAAATATTTATTTGATGCTTGTATTATTTATTTATTTATTAGAGTGCCATTTATTTAATTAGAGACTTGTATTATTATTTAAGTGTAGTGAGCTAGCCTATTAATTAGATTTGACACTTGTAAGTCAATTAGACTTTTCATGACAACTAGTGAGCACAACATGGACCAAACCCTATAACCCATTCCAACTAATTAATTAGAAGGATTAGACTTAATTAGAGATCTTCCAAAATTGCCCATCTTTAATCATATTCATAATTGGATGGAGAGGGATGTATTGGACATTTATAATTACTTAGAATAGGGGAAAAGAGGGACCGGCAATAAAAAGGCTTTTCTCTCTCTCTCTCTCTCTCTCTCACTCTCCTCCCTCAATTTCATTCTTTTTACTCTCAAATTCTATATCTCAATTCTCCATCATTCCCACCCTTAATTTCCCACTCATTCACCTCCATTCCCTCTTATTTTTATTCCTCAAGGAGATGCATCAGCCACTCTTAGTGCAAATGCACACTTGCATCAAATGCAGTGAAGGGGGAGGCAATGCATGGACGTGCAGGTAACCTCTTTAACTACAGTAACATATAAGAATAAGGGAAGTGAGGAGTAGGCTTTAATTTACCTACTGATTACTATGCAGCAAGGTGTTCGGGTGGTGAAGACTGGTGCTCTTGGCATTGGAGTGCAATACACTCGAGCCAATGGGAGAGGATCTGACATGTGAATAATGTGTGCACATGCAATATACTGGCTGGAGTGAGTATAATATTATGGTATTGGGGACAATTTGATCAGTGGGGTAAAGATGGAGTGTAGGACCTGAGCTCATGTGTGTGTTTTTGTGTGTTAAGAGTTAGGTAGGACTATGCACACAAGTATTAAGGCTAGGAGAGTGTGTAGATACTGTTAAGGTATAACTGATGCAAGGTTATAATGATGTTAGTGTTGTATGGTAGTAATTAGAAGAGTAAGACAAGTACCTGATACTGAAGTTAAGTGTTGACATTTGAATTAGGAAAGGGATGATGTATCAGTAGCAGTTAGTGGCAGGTGTAGTACCAGTTAATTACATTTTAGTCAGATGTCAGTAGTTAACTAGCTAGTTAGTTAAGTATCATGTATAGTATGATTTATTATTAGGTATAAGGTACCAGGTATTACAGCAATACCTGGACAGTGAATATTGGGTAGACTAGTAAGTATTAGTACTAAGTGTGAGCTAGTGTCATGTTAATACTAGTTAAGGAATTAACAGTTCTAAGTTAGTATTATTAGTTAGTATTAGTATGTTAGCTTTTAGTTAGTGTTATATATATAATATAAGTTAGTTAGACATAAGCTAGTTTTTGACTTAATAAGTAATATTGGACCTAAAATCTTAGTGTGGACCTAGTTTTGACATAGAAAGACATGTTTAGCTCATTTTGCATTTATTTCTTCTTATTACACCTATTAACTTGATATTTCCTAAATAGGAGTGTGTGACACCAGCTTAGGCATCGAGAAACACCATTTTCTTAGGACCAGAGATGAATACATCTCTCTGTTAGTTTTTATTTTATGATAGTGTATATATCGCATGTTCTAGAACTATATACTTGATTCTGACACAGTGGTTACACGGACTGGTACTTTATGGATCATGTCATGAGATGTTATCCCCTACCATATTCAGCGGGTACTCCTTTACATATATTTTATCGTGTGTATCGGGTATTGATTATCGTGTACTTTATGTTCATACACTGCTCATGTTCAGTGTGCTTATATTCGTGTTCATAACGTATCGTGATTGGATCCATGAGTATTGGTTGGGGACGAGGAAGTAGGAGTTGGTTATGTGATCAAGCCCAAGCGTATTCGTATATATGTCGATGACATAGCACACGTATAATCGAGTTACCATATTGAATTCGTGTTCAACCCAAACTGATCACATAATAAACTTGTACTCTATGACACATTAGCTAGTTTTACCTGTTTTCATTTAAATTACAGTTATTCATATTGTCTGTTCTTCATTCCAGTACATTATATTTTTACTCTTGTCATGCCCCAGTACCAGATTACGGAGACGGACATGGCCAGCTCCACCGTACAAGGAATAGAATGTCGTACGACGGTTACGGCTATAACTAGACAAGAGGGTGCATGTTACAAGCAAGTCATTAGGGTCACACAGAACATCTATTGTCTCAATCAGTAAAATAAGAACAGTAAATATAGAACATATATGACAAGGAAGTAAGGCATCCCAAACACCCTGCTACAACATTCAAGAAATCAGCTATGCAAAAATAAGAATGATGGCAGAGTAACAAGAGTACATGACCATGATCAGCTGTAGCCTGATTAATTACAATCATGTAGGGAACTAAATATCCAGATTCACGGCTAATAAGTGCCGGTGGCTAAACGCCAAAAATGAGTAAAATGTTAAGTAACGAGCAGGGAAGAAGAGACCCACTCGTTTCCTCAGTGGCCAACCGCCTGGTGTGCACCATTGTTCAGGGGAAAGTACACTTGATCCGCGGGTACTGGCTCTAAACTTGGCCATGCAAAACCAGTGGAGTTATACCCCAAATAGCAAGTACCAAAAATTAAGCATGAATACAAAAGTAAAACCAGGTTATGAAATATATATATATATATATATATATATATATATATATATATATATATATATATATATATATATAGTTATGTCTCATAGTTTTGTTTCATAGCCTATCGTGACACAATAATCTAACCCTACAACCAAACAAGGACAAGGGTTAAACCATCGCACTATGATAGTCCATGTCCTTAGACTATTTAACAGCAGATACAATACACAAACACGCTCAGTTACATAATCGGCCAATCACATGTATGGCTTACTAGATGGAGTCTGGGTTATCCCAGAGATATTATGCATATAGGAATCCTCAGATCGAATCAGGTACTAGCAGGGTTAGCCGAGCCACAAATCATCACATAGCACATAGTAGTATACACCGGTCCCTCGTAAGGCCACCGTGCTAAGATCGCATAGAACACATAGTATCATATAATAGTCAGATATTGCCATCCACTAATGAGAATTTAAATAATATACATGGGGACTAGCCTGCACACTCTAATTCAGATGACTGGAGGTGGCTAGTTAGGCACGATCTCGAGATTTTATTCCCTTCCAATGCTCTATAAGTTTAGTTGCCTAATTAACCCTACTGTTAACCGAAATCTTATGGCATGGTCACATGGTATTCCCCTTATATGACGTACCATAGTATGACCATGCTAGATACGAATTCACTTTGTCACTTGATAGTTTAATTTGGATTCACCCAGCCTGATGAACCAATCAACAGATCCTAGCCACGCTTGGTCATTGACTATCCCTTATGTCCATGCTGGATATTGAGTCATATCACATGACACATAGCGCATAGGTACACAGCAGTATAAACATATAAAATAATCGTGTAGGAAAACTTATCACATGGGAACACATAGCACGTAGTAAGTGTATCAGCATAGTACAAGTGGGTCTATTACTTTTACGGTCATCAAAGTCACACATACAACTCATAAAGTCTAAAGGAATATTCAACCAAAACTAGTCCAATAAAACGTATACGAGGGGTCGCATACGCACAGAAGGATCAAGGCCGTATGAGATATCAGGCCGCATGGAGTCATGTCGCATAGAGTCATGCCGAATGGAGTCAAGGCTAAGGTCTACTCCTCGGGATAAATGATGAAGCGACGGGAAATAAATAAATTGTCTGTGATATGACATAAAGTGTGATATGAAAAAAAGCCTGATGTGACATAAAGCATGCCAGGAAGAAAAGACAAAATAATAGAAAGATGTGCCACAGTTTCAGAGTCATGTGTCCAAGAATGGTGGCCGCATACTCTGCTTGAGGCATAAGTGTCGGTGTCACATAGAGTTCGATGCTGTATAGAGTATTTTGGACTTAGCAAAATTCTCATTCGTTCAGTGAGTGAACACAAGTGTTCAAGGACACTTGTGTGATGGCATTCATGAGGCCAACAAGATAGACTCATGCTGGTTAATATGCGGCAAGAGTTCAGCCGCATAGCCCTCTCGGGCCGCATAACACTCTCAACCACATAGCTTGTTGGCCGCATGAAGACTTCGTCTTTCTAATAACAGTTTCAGCCATGGCAAAAAAGCTCCAAAATTTAAATTTTGTTTTCTTCATAAAAACTATATTTTAACTCCGAATTGAGTGAACCAAAAGCCAAAACTTTGAAATGAAGTGCTCCATCCTTCCCAAAAAACTATTTTTCAAAAAATGCTATGTTTTAGTAGATCCAAACTGTCACGCCCCAGTCCCAAAAATACGTAGGACTAGGACACGTAAGCATGCCAGCCGCATGGATATGGCAACTCCAATATATGGAAACCAAATCCACACGTACGCTGTAATATGAATATCAAATCCACAAGTGGTATAACTGTAATACAAGTCACAGGGTAAAATCTAAATCTCATCCACCAAAATCATATAGAAATAAATAAACAGTATTGATGAAACTAGATCTCAATAAGAAATATCTAGGATGATAGTTGGATGGAAACAAATCCACTACCAACTCGAATAGGAAAGGTAAATACAATATAAGTACAATACAATCAAACCCAATATAAGTATACCAGCTATCGATCACGGCTCGAAGAGAAGACATCCACTAAGCATATACAACCATCCAAATCTGCGCTCCTGCAAATACTCAAGAATAGATACACCTGGCAGCGGACCAGGTCCTCAGAGGGACGTAACAAGATACAGAAAATACGAGCCAACTTGAATACAGTAAACATGCATATAATTTGAAAATAAATAAGTACGTTGTACAAGACAATCTATATGAATGCAAATAAGGACAACTTTTTGACGTATGGGTAAGGGTAGTCTACTCGATCTAAGCCTCACAACTCACACACCCGTCTAGAATATCAGAAATCGACATACCTCTGGGGTAGCGACCAGCGCGACTCTACAGAAATCGACATACCTCTGAGGTAGCGACCAGCGCGACACACGTCCGTAGTATGAACTATATACTACGGTTTACCAGAGTGGTTAAAAGCCCATACGCCTAATGATTGTCCTCCCATGATACTAGGTGCCATGTGTGTGTCAACATATCTAATACATAGTAATGACTGGAGAAAACTACACATGCAAGAACTATACAAAAATAAAATAAATAAAAAGAAATATAAATAGCATGCATAGTACTGTAAAAAATTTGGCAAGGTATCGTGCCTGGGGTCTTGCTGCTGGTATGAATCAGAGTCCAAGTCACAGTCCAAATAGCCTATGTATTACAAATTTATCACGTCAAAAGATAATTTATTTTAATTTATTTAATTCTGGAATAATTACTCTAAAATCCTATTTTAATCTTATTATTCTGATTTTTATGTTAATTCCTAAATTTTGTCCAAAGAAACTGAATTTTATCAACTCGAGACTCGTGGCACGCAAATCGAGGCGATTTATTGACCGAAAAGTCAACCGACACAAACTCAATTTTCATGCATGATTTCCTGTAGATTTCAGCGCCAAAAACATGCTAGAATTTACGGCTCATCCGAATTCAAATTTGTTTGGGAATTATGGCACATACAAATTTTGTATTGTGCACCGATGGTTAAATTCTAACCTAGAAGTTCTACAGAATTAACAGTATGTAAATACTTTGAATTAAATTCTGGGAAAAATATATGTCGATGATCTCGACATTAGCTTTCCGAAACTTTAAATGGTTCATGATTCTGATTCTGGGTTCTCCCGAAATTGCGAAAATATCAAAATATATCTATTTTTGGACATACTGTGCTCTACAAATTTTCCAGAATTTAATACTAATAATTTAGAAAAAAATTTATATAATCAGAAAGCTAACCTCATTATCGTTCTAACAAAAAAATAGGCCTCGTTTGGAGTCCGGAGCTATGCGTAATGGCTTCTGGAAGATGAAGGAACCCTAGATGACAATTCTCCAAAAATTGGCTGAAGAAAAACCCTAGAAATTAATATCTAAACTATTATATATATATATATAGGAGAGAGAAAGTGCAGCCGCGGCTCATAGCGTGCCACGTGGCAGCCATCCGCGCAGCCCCGCCCAGATCGAACGGTCGCAGTTCGATGCGGCTCGGCTCAGCTGAGTCCCAGTCGAACTCGGTCTCGGCTCGGCTCGAGGTCGGCTCGGCTCGGCTCGCACCCACTCAGCGGTCACTGACAGGCGGGCCCGGCACTGTTCACTGCTGGAGGCTGACAGGTGGGCCCCCTGTTTGCTGACTGGGCAGAATTAATTACTTTTTGGGTTTTCTTTTTCAGAAATTAGTTTTTAATTCAGTTTTTCATCATTAACTCGAAATAAATGCTAAAAATAATCGAAAAATTCTCAAAAAATTATAGAAAATATATTTTATTATTTAGAACCTAAATTAAAATTTTGGGATATTTTTAATTAAGTTTGAACATAAAATAAATTCTTTAAAGTCCTCAAAAATTAGTGTTACTAGTTTTTAATTAACTAAAAATTATGAAAAAATCCCAATAATCTAAAATAGCCTAAAAATAATTCTAAATAAATATTTATATAAGTAAATATACTAAAAAAATTATTTTCTAATTAACTAAGATAATACTCTAAATAAATTCAACATCTATAATAAATATAATAATATAAAATATACACAAATACCTATTTTGGGTGAAGGAGTTTACCCAAATCACGAAAAACTCAAAGAACCCATAAAACCCTAAAGTAGAAAAATAGATCTAAGCAAATCTATCCATCAAAACCGAGAAATCCAAGTATTAAAAGCGGTCAGAATCATCATAAGCATAAAATAGACTAATAAAATGCAAGAAAGGAACAAGAAACAAAAATCAAAAGGTTTTTTCATGTAGTACAATATGTACTTGCCTAGAAATAAAAGAAAGAGGGGTAATGAAGAATGAGGGAAGAGAGAAAAACAAGTTAGCTTTATAACTAGGTTTGAGGTTTAGACCATGGGTTCAAATTAATGAATAAACCAACCCACAAATAAACCATGAACCATACTACACGCATGCAACATAATGATCATGTGAGCAAGAAATACTCTAAGTAGGAATAAATACAAGCAAGAAATAAATATATTCCAAAATACGTATTTCGGGAAGGGGGAGTGACAACTATATTTTATTCCATTTCTTATGGCTATTATCCTGTATTATATTTTATTATCTGTTATATATGCTCGATTATGTATTTGGAACTGCTTTTAGAGGTATGTACTTTGCTCCAATCCTGACAGGATATATTTTTCAGATGATTGGCTTGTGGACCAGTGTCCCGCAGGACGGAGTACCATTAGAGGATACTCCTTTAGAGCAGGAGGACCTAGTACCAGATGTTGAGGAGGTTTAGACTTATTGTTTAGACTTGTATTTGACTTTTATTGAGACTTTTGGCATGGAAATATTATTGTGGACTTGTGATTGTATTATGATTCATATTTTATCTTATTTATTCCATATCGTGCTTTATCTCCCTTTAGTTTTATTTTATGATTGAGTATTATTTATCATTATTATGTCATTATAATTGTTCCTCCGTTTGGAGTAGAGATGACATTGACAGGTACCTTATATATATTGTATGAGATATTTAGTTAGTATTGTTGACCTAGACAGCGTCCTACCGTCGATATTACGATGTAGGCTGGGCATTTCTCACTACTCGTGCCCTTATTCCGGGTGCGGATTATGACACATTTTTAGTGGTGGCCCATGCAGGTCTAGGGTCGCAATTAGAGTGATATCGTAGTAGTGCTCACCTAGAGTACTGCTACGAGCCTGCTTTAGGATATATGATATAGGTTAAGAGTATACTCAATCACAACTAGGAAATATTTCCAAATATCTGTTTTGTTATCCTTATCTATTTGAATGCTTGCTTTACTTTGAATAATTTAGACCTTCTTTGATGATATCGTATCTTACTGAATATTGATTCCTTGTTTCAATCTATCTTCAGGATGCCGTCGAAGACGCGTTCCCAGCGCTCAGGCGCAGTGTCAGAGAGGTCGGTCACTTTGTCACCTCAGAGGGCAGCAACAGCAGGCACCGTTCTAACAGCTTCAGTTTAGATTTTCGCTTCACCGATCCAGGTAGGCGTTTCCCCAACAGCTTTCGGGGGTACTCCACCTCCGGTACAAAGGACAGCGCTGACAGTCTCAGATGATCTTTTACCTCCACCACCCACAGTCGACCAAATGCAAATGTTTGTGCTCTTTCAGCAGATGATGGAGGAGCAGCAGCGCTAGTCAGAGGTATAAGACAGGGCAATGAGAAAGCCCACTAGATTGTGCTCGCCGCAGTTAAGAGAGTCGCTTTAAAACAGCCACAAACGACACCACCTCAGTTCACCTTGCAGCAGCCAAGGCCGGGGACTATCATAGATTTCAAGAGGATGGGGCCAAAGGACTTTAAAGGCACTGAGGAAATTATTTATGCTGATGATTGGATAGAAGACATTGAGAGGAATCTGCAGCTGGCACAAATTCCAGAGAGGTTTTAGGTAGAGGTCGCAGAAAGCATGATGTTTGACATCGCATTAACTTGGTTCAGGATGGCCCCAGGATCTCAGTACCGGGACTTACTTGGGATGATTTTAAGGAGCTCTTCAAGAAAAAGTTCTTCATAGATATGGCTCTGATATCTCTAGAGGGTCAGTTTTAGTACATCATTCAGGGAGGTATGACAGTAGATGAGTATATGGCAGAGTATTGCAGATTAGGCCACTGTGTGGAGGGATAGAACCCCAGAGGAAAGGCCAAGAAGCTCAGAAAGGGCCTAAATAAGGAGATCAAATCACATACGAATGGAGACCCCACCACTACTTTTGAGGAGATTCTTAGGTAGGCACAACGGGTAGAGGAGGATCTAGAGCTTGGCTCCAAGAGGCCGAGGGACATAGGAGGATCCAGTACTAGCACGGGTCCAAAAAAGCGGGATCACTTTCAACAGCAACATCAAAGACACTTCCAGCAGCCGAGGCAGCAGTACCATGTACCAGCTAGAGCGCCAGTGCATCAGACGCACCAAATTCAGAGGCCAGCTATTTCTTACCCATTCTGTAAGAAGCCGGGACATAGATAGGATGCGTGCAGGATAAGTTTGGGCCAATGTTTATTCTGCAGATCAGGAGACCACCAATTGCAGCCTTGTCCTAGAGCTCCAGCTTGCCCCGCTCAGGACGGAGCTCAGGCATAAAGAGCACCAGTGAGACCACCAGTGGGACAACAGAGAGGACCTCCATTATTGACTCAGCAGCAGAGGTTCGTACAGCACCAGCAGCAATAGAGAGGAGCTCAATAGGGGCAAGATTTTGTCTTGACTGTCGAGAAGGAGGAGGAGGAGCCAGTCGGTGATGTTATTTTAGGTTCAATCTATCTTGATTCTTTTTTAGCTCATGCTTTATTTGATTTTGGTGCTTCACATAGTTTCGTATCTGTATCTTTTGCCTTGAAGCATCATCTTGTGTCTGAATCATTGGTGAGAACTTGCAAGATTATGACTAAGGGTAGCATTATCCTGGTCCGTGATGTTTGCAAGGGTCGAAGAGTTTCCTTGGGAGGCCGAGAGTTAAGCACGTGTCTACTCGTAATACTACTTCTGAGCTATGATATAATACTCGGGATGGATTGGTTGAGTAGTCACCATGCTAGTATCGATTATCGTAGAGGAAGAGTTTTATTTCAGGCGCCAGGAGAGCTAGAGCTTGAGTTCATCAGAGAAGCAGTAGAGCAGAGTGAGGGAGACTTCTAGGGAGCTTTGGTGGAAGAGTAGGAGTCGCCACATCTAATGATTATAGAGTATATGGACATATTTTCGGAGGAGTACCGGGGTTGCCACCAGACAGCGATGTAGAGTTCTCTATAGACTTAGTGCCAGGCCCAGAGCCGATATCACATCATATCTTTACGGTAAACAATAGCAAACTGGTAGAGTTTAAGAAGCAGGTGGATGAGTTACAGGACAAAGGCTTCATCCGCTCTAGTTCATCCCCGTAGGGTACTCAGATATTATTTGTATCGAAGAAGGATGGGTTGGTATGTATGTGTATCGACTATAGGGCTCTCAACAACCTCACTATCAAAAACAAATACCTGGTATCGCGGATTGACAATCTGTTTGATCAGTTGAGCAGAGCAAAGGTATTCTCAAAGATAGACTTGAGGTCAGGGTATCACCAGGTGAAAGTGAAGAATAAAGACATTTCGAAGACAGCTTTTAGGACTCGGTATGGGCAGTTTGAGTTCTTGGTGATGTCGTTTGGGTTGACCAATACCCCGACGGTATTCATAAAACTGATGAATAAGGTGTTTCATCAATACTTAGATCAGTTTGTTGTGGTCTTTATTGATGATATATTGATATATTCGAAGACCCCAGAGGAGCATGAGAAGCACCTGAGAATAGTTTTGGAGATTCTCAGAAAGAAGAAACTGTATGGCAAGCTTTTGAAATGTGAGTTCTTCCTTGATGAGGTTGAATTCCTCGGGCATATGATTACAGGAGATGGGAACTCAGTAGACCCGAAGAAGATATTAGCAGTTGAGTCATGGTCTACCCCAAGTTCAATGGCGGAGATCAGGAGCTTTCTTGGATTGGCAGGCTATTATCGGAGATTTATTTATAATTTTTCCAGGATAATGGAGCTGATGACTAGACTAACCAGGAAGGATATGGAGTTCATCTGGACTAAGGAGAGTCAGTCTGCTTTTGAGGAGTTAAAAAAGAGGTTAACTACAGCTCCAGTATTGATATTTCCATCAGGGATAGGAGAATTTTCTATATATAGTGATGCTTTGGATAAGGGTTTGGGTTGAGTGTTGCAGCAGAACGAGAAGGTGACTGCCTATGCTTCCAGAAACTTACGTCCACATAAGAAGAATTACCCTATCCATGACTTAGAGTTGGCAGCAGTTATTTTTGCTCTTAAGCTGTGGAAGCACTACTTGTATGGAGAGTGAGTGGAGATCTTTACAGATCAAAAAAGCTTAAAATATATGTTTACACAAAAGGAGCTCAACAAGAGGAAGAAGCGATGGTTGGAGTTGATGAAGGACTTCGATATTTCTTTGCAGTACCATCTAGGGAAGGCCAACATAGTCGTTGATGCTTTGAGAAGGTATCCAATGGCTATATACTTGACGAGGGACAGATATTTATTGGATGATCTTGATATCTTTGGTATTGAAGTACTAGTCCCTGGAGTTGCGGCACAGATATGGGGACTTCAGGTACAGTCATAGTTGATGGACCGGATCAGAGCCGTATAGTTCAAGGATGAGTCTCTGAGGAGCATCAGAGCGCGGGTCCGGATAGGATTGGCAAAGGAGTTTAGTATTGCACAGGATGGATCATTGCGGCACGATACCAGATTGTGTGTTCCCAGTAGAGCATTATGCGAGGAGGTTCTTCAAGAGGCATATCGATCTCAGTACTCTATGCATCCAGGTTCCAACAAGATGTATAAAAATATGAGATAGCATGGTTGGTGGTATGGTATGAAGCGGGAGGTAGTGAGCTTCATATCCATATGCTTGGTATGCTAGTAAGTAAAGGAAGAGAGACAACGGCCAGGTGGGTTACTTCAGCCTTTACCCATTCCAAAGTAGAAGTGAGAACATATGACGTTGGACTTTGTTTCAGGATTTTCGCATTCTCTAGGAGGTAAAGATGCAATTTGGGTCATCATAGACAAGTCGACCAAATTGGCCCACTTTCTGCCATTCAAAGTGGGTACATCTACGGACAAGCTCGTGGAGATGTATGTGCATCAGATAGTCAGATTGCATGAAGTTCCTATGAGCATAGTCTCGAATCAGGATAGTCACTTTATATCCCACTTTTGGAGGAGTTTGTAGGCTAGCTTGGGCACCCAGCTCAAGTTTAGTACCGCATATCACCCCCAGAAAGACGGACAGTCGGAGAGGACTATTCAGACTCTCGAGGATATGTTACGCACCTATGTTTTAGATTTTGGAGGCTCTTGGAAGGA
Organism: Iris macrosiphon; assembly: GCA_036927795.1. Lineage (NCBI taxonomy): Eukaryota > Viridiplantae > Streptophyta > Magnoliopsida > Asparagales > Iridaceae > Iris > Iris macrosiphon. The sequence goes on from JAYESA010000019.1 coordinate 128,182,873, forward strand.
TCATTTTCACTTTGTAGAGTTTTCTTATAACAACAGATACCAGACCAGTATCGCGATATCCCCAATTGAGGCATTATATGGATGGAGATATCGTACTCCATTATCTTGGGACGATATGGGTAAGAAAGCCTTAGTGGGGCCAGAGATGGTTGTAGATACAGCTGAGAAGGTGAAGCTTATTAGAGATAGGCTTCGGGTAGCACAAGACAGACAGCGACATTAGGCTGATAGCCACCGGAGACTATTGGAGTTTGAGGTATAGATTTTATTTTGTATTGCTTGTGTTTGCTTGTTTTAGTTAGAGTGCTAAGGATGTGTCTCATGCTAGGTTGGCGATCTGGTATTCTTGAGAATTTCTCCAACACGGGGCACGATTCATTTTGGTGGAGGCGGGAAGCTTAGTCCACGGTACATTTGACCATTCGATGTTCTTGAGAGGGACGGTGCAGTGGCTTACCGACAAGACTTATCGTCTTTACTAGAGAGAGTGCACAATATATTCCACATATCGCAGTTGAGATGGTACGTGACAGATCCTAGCCATGTATTGGATCACTCAGAGATAGAGGTTGGTCTGACTCTCAGCTACCCAGAGAAGCCTGTGGAGATTCTGGATCGTAGGTAGAAGGTGCTACAGAACCAGATGATTCCTTTAGTACGCGTCTTGTGGAGGCATTACTCGCTAGGGGAGTCTACCTGGGAGCGAGAGGCCGAGATGCGCGAGCGTTATCCTTAGCTTTTTGAGCCGTGAGTATGATTCTTTCTTGCATGTTATGATTGCTTTTGTAGTTAGTTTCTTCCTTAAATTTTAAGGACAAAATTTTTCTAAGGAGGATAGACTTGTCACCCCTACTTTTTCAACTAGGGGTAGTTTGGTAATTTAGTATGAGTATTTAATTTTTGGGTTATAATATTTATATTAGTGTGCTAAACCATTTATTTGATGCTTGTATTATTTATTTATTTATTTGAGTGCCATTTATTTAATTAGAGACTTGTATTTTCATTTAAGTATAGTGAGCTAGCCAATTAATTAGATTTGACACTTGTAGGCCAATTAGACTTGTCATGATAACTAGTGAGCACAACATGGACTAAGTCCAATAATCCATTCCTACTAATTAATTAGAAGAATTAGACTAATTATACTTAATTAGAGATCTTCTAAAATTGTTCATCCTTAATCCTATTCATAATTGGATGGAGATGGGTGTATTGGACATTTGTAATTACTTTGAAGAGGGAAAAGAGGGGTCGGCCATACAAAGGCTTTTCTCTCTCTCTCTTCTCCCTCATTTTTAATCTTTTCACTATCAAATTCTAGATCCCCAATTCTCCATCATTCCCACCATTAACTTCCCTCTTATTCACCTCTATTCCCTCTCATTTTTATTCCTCAAGAAGATTTGAAGCTTGGAGAAGCAAGAAGCATAAGGAGGAAGAGCTTTGGCAAGGAGATCTTGTCCGAATCGTGTTTATTATGCTCTTAATTGGGAATCCATCTCCCAATAGGTACATATCTGAATTTACCTTCATTGTAGGTTCCAAATCATGTATTTAACTCTTAGAAATGTCCCAATGGCATAGGTCTACCTATAGGAACAAGTTCTAGGCCAATTGGTTGTGTATTAAGAATTATACGTAGGTTTTTGTTTGTATTTTGAGAGAATTACGAGATTGACACATCAAGTGTGTGTTATAAGACAAATTAGATCTAATTAGACTTAGATCGGGTTTGTGGGACTAGATACATTTCCACAATTAGACACGAGTAGGCCGTATCACGATACGGTACGATACAGAGTGATACAGAACTCATTTGGGTGTTTTGTATAATTACTCTTTATTTCCTATTATAACTAGTTCTAATAAATATTATATTATGTAATTTATATGTAGGAATGGTTAATTATGGAGAATTATAAATTTGAATATTTTGATGGGAGCATATCATAATTATTTATATAGTGCACTCTAGGTGTTTGATAATAGAGTCATTGTGTAGATTGGTGCATTGTATCATAGTGTACATATATATAACTATACTAATGTATTTATATTCTATAGTGTACTATGATTAGTTTGTTGTGTTATGTGGTTGTGTAACTACTAAGATTGGTGAGAGAGATGTGTGTGTACCTACAGTTAGTTTGAACTACCAATACATGGCAGTCATTAGTGATACCTGGGCAGTTGGGTGTTTGGTAATACTTGGTTGTATCAAATCCAAATTGGGACAGGTGAGTATCAGTATAAGGAAAAGAAAGGGATTGGTATCAGAAGTTGGAAGCTGCAGACTGAATACCATATTTAGAACAGAAACAGCAGCTAATGCATCAGCCACTCTTAGTGCAAATGCACAGCTGCAGTAAATGCAGTGAAGGGGGGAGGCAATGCATGGATGTGCAAGTAGCCTCTTTAAGCACAGCAGCATATAGGAATAAGGGAAGTGAGGTATAGGCTTTAATTTACCTATTGATTACTATGCAGTAGGGGGTTCGGGTGGTAAAGACTGCTGCTCTTGGCATTGGAGTGCAATGCACTCGAGCCATTGGGGGAGGATCTAACCTATGCACAATGTGTGCACATGCAATGTGCAGGCTGGAGGGAGTGTAACATTGTGGTATTGGGGACATTTGATCAGTAAGGTAAAGATGAAGTGTAGGACCTGAGCTCATGGGTGAGTTTTTGTGTGTTCATAGTTAGGTGGGACTATGCACACAGGTATTAAGGCAAGGTGTCACGCCCCGGCCCCGCCCGGGCCGCCGATCCGCCCTGCCCCGCGCCGTGCGGCCGGAGATTAACGAACCGGACACGTATCACCGTGCCTCGGCGCGCCGGACGCGAATCACCGCGCCCGTCCCGCGGGTGCGAGGGAGGAAGGGAGCCAAGCGAATGGCCCGTTCGAGCTTTCGAGGGACGTGATGCCGCACGGGCCTGGGGTTGCGCCCGTGCAAGGCCAATCGTTTAAGTTGATAGTTGGCTATCATCGCATCAATCGAGTAAGCAGCAGAAAGGGACTTGTTGCAATGCAATACATTAGCCAACTGAGTGTTCGGGACAATCGAGACAACCTGGGTTTCCTTTAGCAAAGGCACACGTTCGTTCCATACATTATGCCCCCTTATACGATAGCATTCTCGGGGCAACAATCGAAACCAGGATTCCGGGTCTTCGGGACTGTGGCACGCCTATCGCTCCCTCGGACGATCCAGTACCTGCGAACAAGTAAACTGTTGGTGGGTCAGCACTTTATACAAGTACTGGTAAGATAAATCAACTGAACAGAAACAAGCATTCACTCAAACAGGTACTAAGTAATCATGTTATAAAATATTACATTACTAGTGATCTTTCTAGTTTTACCTAGGTTCGTTTCATGCAGTTCTAGCAGAGTCGATTTACTTGTTTAGAAACATGTTTGGAAACAGAGTTTCATATTGAATATGCAAGCAAGCAAACCGTTCATGTTTCAGGGTGTGCGCAGCGTGTCTCGTGCGACTCGAGGGTCTGATGCATAGCTAGACACACGATGCACATTCTTAGGGGCAGTCACTATCCAAGCCAACACAATGACTTAGCTATATGCAGGGCGGTCCCCGAGTATCTCAGGATCGGCAGCTGGTGGAACAGCATACCAATGACTCTTTATCTGATGCTAGAGGCAGCTGTGACTCATGGTTGCTTTGCACTATCATGGTAGCAGCCGTGACACATGCAGTTCAGCTCTCCACCAATATCCATTGTCCGACCGCGTGCGATTGCATGGAACACTATCAAATAAACTCTCGTATGCAGACGAGACGAACCATCAGAATACACTCATTGTTGCGGGGCAATCCGACTTATCACTTGAACACGTTCAGGCACAGTATGGTTCTCTCGAAGCATAGACGATAGTGAACATATTCATGCACTCTAAGCAGGCGATTCAGGATTCTCGTTAAGCAGGCATTGTTTCAAAGACAAGCTAGGTGAGTTCGTTCATTAACATGCAAGGCAGGTTCTATCATTCTCTTAAGAAAACATTGCAAGCAAAAACTTAGGTTATTATTAAGGCGTGCAAGAATCAGAGAACGAAGTTCTGCCCACTCACCTTGATACATAACGCCGGCGCGGAGCGGGGCGTTACATACTTACCAACCAACAAAAAGTTTCGTCCTCGAAACTTCAAGGATAAACTTCTCGATATCTCGAGTAGCGATAGTGCCGTCCCTCGCCGTACTCAATCGAAACAATCAAGCAATTCAAGTTCAGGAAATATTTTGCACTTTGAGAATATCTATGGACTTATTGTATGGAACGCTCTTTGCAAAACCATATCGATAATATCTCAGAGTCATAGCAACGGTTTGGGCCAGAGAATCGATTCCGCTCTGATACCATTCTGTCACGCGCCGGCCCCGCCCGGGCCGCCGCTCCGCCCTGCACCGTGCCGTGCGGCCGGGGATAACGAACCGGACACGTATCACCGTGCCTCGGCGTGCCGGACGCGAATCACCGCGCCCGTCCCGCGGGTGCGAAGGAGGAAGGGAGCCAAGCGAATGGCCCGTTCGAGCTTTCGAGGGACGTGATGCCGCACGGGCCTGGGGTTGCGCCCGTGCAAGGCCAATCGTTTAAGTTGATAGTTGGCTATCATCGCATCAATCGAGTAAGCAGCGGAAAGGGACTTGTTGTAATGCAATGCATTAGCCAACTGAGTGTTCGGGACAATCGAGGCAACTTGGGTTTCCTTTAGCAAAGGCACACGTTCGTTCCATACATTATGCCCCCTTATACGATAGCATTCTCGGGGCAACAATCGAAACCAGGATTCCGTGTCTTCGGGACTGTGGCACGCCTATCGCTCCCTCGGACGATCCAGTACCTGCGAACAAGTAAACTATTGGTGGGTCAGCACTTTATACAAGTACTGGTGAGATAAATCAACTGAACAGAAACAAGCATTCACTCAAACAGGCACTAAGTAATCATGTTATAAAACATTACATTACTAGTGATCTTTCTAGTTTTACCTAGGTTCGTTTCATGCAGTTCTAGCAGAGTCGATTTACTTGTTTAGAAACATGTTTGGAAACAAAGTTTCATATTGAATATGCAAGCAAGCAAACCGTTCATGTTTCAGGGTGTGCGCAGCATGTCTCGTGCGACTCGAGGGTCTGATGCATAGCTAGACACACGATGCACATTCTTAGGGGCAGTCACTATCCAAGCCAACATAATGACTTAGCTATATGCAGGGCGGTCCCCGAGTATCTCAGGATCGGCAGCTGGTGGAACAGCATACCAATGACTCTTTATCTGATGCTAGAGGCAGCTGTGACTCATGGTTGCTTTACACTATCATGGTAGCAGCCGTGACACATGCAGTTCAGCTCTCCACCAATAGCCATTGTCCGACCGCGTGCGATTGCATGGAACACTATCAAATAAACTCTAGTATGCAGACGAGACGAACCATCAGAATACACTCATTGTTGCGGGGCAATCCGACTTATCACTTGAACACGTTCAGGCACAGTATGGTTCTCTCGAAGCATAGACGATAGTGAACATATTCATGCACTCTAAGCAGGCGATTCAGGATTCTCGTTAAGCAGGCATTGTTTCAAAGACAAGCTAGGTGAGTTCGTTCATTAACATGCAAGGCAGGTTCTATCATTCTCTTAAGAAAACATTGCAAGCAAAAACTCAGGTTATTATTAAGGCGTGCAAGAATCAGAGAACGAAGTTCTGCCCACTCACCTTGATACATAACGCCGGCGCGGAGCGGGGCGTTACACTAGGAGAGTGTGTAGATAATGTTAAGGTGTAACTGATACAAGGTTAGAATGTTGTCAGTGTTGTATGGTAATAATTAGAAGAGTAAGACAAGTATCTTATACTGATGTTAAGTGTTGACATTTGAATTAAGAAAGGGATGAAGTATCAGTAGCAGTTAGTGGCAGGTGTAGTACCAGTTAATTTTATATTAGTCAGATGTCAGTAGTTTACTAGATAGTTAGTTAAGTATCATATATAGTATGATTTGTTATTAGGTATAAGGTACCGGGTATTACAGCAATACCTGGACAGTGAATATTGGGTAGACTAGTTAGTATTAGTACTAAGTGTGAGCCAGTGTCATGTTAATACTAGTTAAGGAATTAACAGTTCTAAGTTAGTAGTATTAGTTAGTATTAGTATGTTAGCTTTTAGTTAGTGTTATATATAAAATGTAACTTAGTTAAACATTAGCTAGTTTTTGACCTAATGACTAATATTGGACCTAAAATCTTAGTGTGGACCTAGTTTTGACCTAGAAAGACATGTTTAGCTCATTTAGCATTTGTTTCTTCTCATTACACCTATTAACTTGATATTTCCTAAATAGGAGTGTGTGACACCAACTTGGTCATCGAGATACACCCTTTGCTCAGGATCAGAGGCGAGTACATCTCTCTGTTAGTTTTTATTTTATGATAGTATATATATCGCATGTTCTAGAACTATATATATGATTTTGACACAGTGGTTACACGGACTGGTACTATATGGATCATGTCATGAGATATTATCTCCTACCGTATTCAGCGGGTAATCCTTTACATATATTTTATCGCGTGTATCAGGTATTGATTATCGTGTACTTCGTGTTCACACACTGCTCGTGTTCAGTGTGCTTATATTCGTGTTCGTAACGTGTCATAATTGGATCCATGAGTATTGGTTGGGGACGGGGGAGTAGGAGTTGGTTATGTGATCAAGACCAAGCATATTCGTGTATATTTCGATTACATATCACACGTGTAATCGAGTTACCATATTGAATTCGTGTTCAATCCAAATCGATCACATAATAAACTTGTACTCTATGGCATATTAACTAGTTTTACCTATTTTCATTTAAATAGCAGTAATTCATATTGTTTGTTCTTCATTCCCGTACATTACCTGTTCACTCGAGTTTATTCCATTTTTTTATGGCTAGTTATCATGTATCATTTTTCTATTATCTGTTATATATGCTCGATTATGTATTAAGAACTGCTTTTAGAGGTATGTACTTCACTCCAATCCTGACTTGATATATTTTTAGATGATTGGCTTGTGGACCAATGTCCTACTTACTACGGGCCGCAGGACGGAGTACCATTAGAGGATACTCATTTAGAGCAGGAGGACGTAGTATCAGATACTGATGAGGCTTAGACTTTTTGTTTAGACTTGTATTAGACTTTTATTGAGACTTTTGGCATGTAAATATTATTGTGGACTTGTGATTGTATTATGATTCCTATTTCATCTTCTTAATTCAATATCGTGCTTTATCTTTCTTTAGTTTTATTTTGTGATTGAGTATTGTTTATCATTATCATGTCATTATAATTGTTCCTCCGTTTGGAGTGGAGATGTCATTGACAGGTACCTTATATCTATTGTGTGAGATATTTAGTTAGTACTGTTGACCTAGACAGCGTTCTACCGCCGATACTGCGGCGTAGGCTGGGCGTTGCTCACTACTCGTGTCCTTATTCTGGGTGCGGGTCATGACAGCTACGGTGTTCAGCATAACAGATGGGGATACTACTCATAGGTTGTGTATTGGACTGTAGAGTAGCATCAGTAGGAAAGGAGAGTTGGAGTTCATTTCCAGTTAGTGGGGGAAGTGATGAGTGTTATTTGAATATTATTATAGCTACAATTGTGTTGGTGTTATATGTCAATTGGTGTGTGAGGGCATGTGCCAAAGAGAGTTAGGTGTACTAGTTTTAGAACTTCATATGTGTATTAGGGAGCTAATATCTTGTGCATATGTGAGTCAGTGTAGGTAAGTTGATGTCAGTTGGTAGTGTATACCATAGTAAGTTAGTTAAAGTATTTAGATATCATGTTAGTGTCTAATATTGAAATATTATACATATAGTGTAATTATATAAATATTATAATTTATAAATATTAAGATGACTTATTATCTTGGGTAATAACCTAATTTAGCTATTATAAGCTAGTGTTAGTAATTTAGTGACCAGTACGTACTAATTAACTTAGTATGGACCTAAAAACTTATGTATGGCCTAGTTTAGCTAGTGTGACCTAGTATTGGCCTAAAAAATCATATTAGTGCATTTTTGACTCATTTCTCACTTCATTACACCAAGTAACAAGATATTCCTATTTATGTGTGTGTAACACCAGCTCAGATTCCGAGATATACCATTTGCTCAGGACCACAAGCAAGTACATTCTCTGATAGTTTTTTTATTTAATAGTCTCTATGTTTCATGTATTTAGTATTGAGATATTTAATTCCTTATACGATGGTTTCAAGGATTGGTATACGTGAATCTTGGTCATGAGATAATATTGTCATGATGACTCAGTGATCACCGTATCATGCTTCGTGATTACTCAGTGATTACCATAATATCTTAGTGATTATATAGACCATGATTATAGTATATGATATTATAGACCGTGCAGTGTAATATACGTATTATAACATCTCGTGATTTGGATCCGTGTACTAGTCAGGGATTGGAGAAATATTAGTGGATATGTGATCATACCTTATAGCCCATAATTTAGTGCAGCCCGTGATAGTTTGTAGATCATGCAACTCATGTGTGATCACGCTAGTTCACATTTTATATAGCCCGTTTGGCCCAAGCCGATCACATTATCTTACTAGTATTTCAAGTCACATTTATATATTGTTTTCTTTATTCCAGTTTATTATATTATTGTTCATCACCATATTGTTCTCAGTTTTTTGCCATTATTTACCATGATACTCTTGCTCATGATATATGCTAATGTAGTTACTTCCATCATTTATTTTCATTGCTATTGATGTTTTATAGTTTCTGTCAATTATTGGAACTGTTATTGGGTTGTACTTTGCTCCAATCATAATTGGATATATTTTTCAGATGGTTTATTAGAGGACTGGTGTCCTACACACTATGGGCCACAGGATGGCGAGCCTGTTGCGTTAGTACCAGCAGTCGATGAGACATAGCTAGTTCATTCATGATATTGTATATGTCAGTTAGACACTTTGGCAGTATATTATTATTTGATGTCTCGTGTTGAGATTAGACTTGGATTTGTGATGTATTATGACTTTATTTTTTTTCTTTCTATTCCATATCATGCTATATCTTTCTCTAGTTTGTTATTGTGATTGAGTATTGTTTACCATTATCATATTATCATATTGTCCTCCATTTGGGAGTTGAGATATCTTGACAGGTATATTATATATTGTGTGAGATAATTATATAGTATTGTTGACCTAGATAGTGTTCTACTGTCGAAGCTGTAACGTAGGCTGGACGTACCCATGTACTATGCCCTTACATCGGGTGTGGGCTGTAACATATTTTTGTGGTAGTCCATGCAGGTCAGGCATCGCAACTAGTACGATATCGAAGTAGTAGTACTCAGACTTAGAGTATTGCTACAAGCCTGCTATATGATATAGACTAGGAATATAGGATGAGAGGATACTCAATCATTGCTAGGAACATTTTTAATCTATTGAATATGTTACCTTTATCATTCGAAATAATTAGTTTCTTTGAAATATTATTGTCCTTCCTTGATGATATCATATCTTATGCAAATTGATTCTTTTATTTTGAATCTATCTTCAAGATGCCGCCAAAGACCCGATTGTAGCACTCTGGAGCAGTTTCGACGAGGTCTGTTACTTTGTTACCTCAAAGAGAGACAACAACGACTGTTCCACCATCTTTCGCTCAGAGGATTGCTTCACCAGTCTAGGTGGGCATTTTAGCAGCAGCTTTTGGGGAGCTCCACCACTAGTTCCGAGGACTATTCTATTAGTCATGGAGGATCTTCCACTACCACCACTCATGCCAGCAGACATGATGCAGATTTTTCTATGTTCCAGGAGATGATGGCAGCACAGCAGAGGCAGACGATCGTTCTACGTCAGGGCATCGAGAGTGCTCACCAGTTAACACTAGCTAATATGGAGAAGGTAGCGTTTGTTCAGCCACAAACCGTACCGCTTTATCCCGCCCCGTACCAGCCGAGGCCAGGTACTATCATTGAATTTAAGAGGATGGGACCCAAGGACTTCAGGGGCATCAAAGGTGTAAACTCCCTCACCCAAAATAGGTATTTTGTGTGTATTTTATATTATTACATTTATTATAGTTTATTTTAAATATTGATTTTTTTAGAGTATTCTCTTAGTTAATTAGAAAATAAATTTTATGATATATTTACTTATACAAATATTTATTTAGAATCATTTTTAGGCTATTTTAGATTTTTGGAGATTTCTCTAGAATTTTTTGGGTAATTAAAACATAGGAAACGTAAAGTTTTAGGACTATCATGATTTACTATGAGACCATACTTGCATATTGTTCCTACCAAATATTTATTTTAGTTTAAAATATTTAATTATATTTTTCTATAATTTATTTAGAATTTTAAGAAATTTATTTAGATTTTTAAAATTATTTAGGATTTATTTGGATATATATAGTCTTAATATTAGATAGATGCTAATTTAGTGTTAATAGATATTAATAATATTTTATAAATTATTTGTATTATCTTTAATTATATTTAAGATTATAAATTATTGAGATAAATTCAAACTCTATTTTAAATTAATTCAAATCCTGAACCTACTAGGAAAGCAACCTCATGCATATCATATCCTTATTTAAATTTATCATAATCCTATTCAAATTAACCAATCCTAGTCGTATTTAATTAAGTAGTGTCCACCATTATAAATACCTCATCCTTCATATTTTTCTTCCCCAAATTTCTCTCTTTTTCGTCAAAAAATAGTCAAAATTCGTCATAAATTCAGCCTCATTTTCTACTAGTTATGACGAATTAAAAGGACGATATCTCCTAGCTCCGGACTCCAAACGAGGCCTAGTTTTTTTTGTTAGAATGATATTCAGGTTAGATTTCTGATTATATAAATTTTTTTATGAAATTATGAGTATTAAATTCTGGAAAATTTGTAGAGCACAGCATGTCCGAAAATAGACGTGTTTTGATGTTTTTGCGATTCCGGGAGAACCAGGAATCAGAATCATGAACCGTTTAAAGTTTCGGAAAGCTAATGTCGAGATCATCGACATATATTTTTCCCAGAATTTAATTCGAAGTATTTACATACTGTTAATTCTGTAGAACTTCTAGGTTAGAATTTAACCATCGGTGCACAATACAAAATTTGTATGTGCCATAATTTCCAAATGAATTTGAATTCGAACGAGCCGTAAATTCTAGCATGTTTTTGACGCTGAAATCTATAGGAAATCATGCATGAAAATTGAGTTTGTGTCGGTTGACTTTTCGCTCAACAGATCGCTTCGATTTGCGTGCCATGAGTCTCGAGTTGATAAAATTTAGTTTCTTTGGACAAAATTTAGGAATTAACATAAAAATCAGAATAATAAGATTAAAATAGGATTTTAGAGTAATTATTCCAGAATTAAATAAATTAAAATAAATTATCTTTTGACATGATAAATTTGTAATACATAGGCTATTTGGACTGTGACTTGGACTCTGATTCATACCAGCAGCAGGACCCCAGACAAGATACCTGCCAAATTATTTACAGTACTTTGCATGCTATTTATATTTCTTTTTATTTATTTCATTTTTGTATAGTTCTTCCATGTATAGTTTTTCTCCAGTCATTACTATGTATTAGATATGTTGACACACATATGGCACCTAGTATCATGGGAGGACAATCATTAGGCGTATGGGCTTTTAACCACTCTGGTAAATCGTAGTATATAGTTCGCACTACGAGCGTGTGTCGCGCTGGTCGCTACCCCAGAGGTATGTCAATTTCTGTAGAGTCTCGCTGGTCGCTACCCCAGAGGTATGTCAATTTCTGATGTCCATTGACGGGTGTGTGAGTTATGAGGCTTAGATCGAGTAGCCTACCCTTGCCCATACGTCGAAAAATTGTCCTCATTTGCATTCATATAGATTGTCTTGTACAGCGTACTTATTTATTTTCAAATTATATGCATGTTTACTGTATTCAAGTTAGCTCGTATTTTCTGTATCTTGTTACGTCCCTCTGACGACCTGGTCCGCTGCCAGGTGTATCTTTTTTTAAGTATTTGCAGGAGCGCAGATTTGGATGGTTACATGTGATCCGAGGATGTCTTCTCTTCGAGCTGTGATGGATAGCTGGTATTCTTATATTGTGTTATGGTGTTGTACTCATATTGTATTTGCTCTTATATTCGAGTTGGTAGTGGATTTGTTTCCATCCAACTATCATCCTTAGATACTTCTTATTGAGATCTAGTTTCATAGATACTGGTTATTTATTTTTATATGATTTTGGTAGATGAGATTTAGATTTTACCTTGTGACATGTATTACATTTTATACCACTTGTGGATTTTATATTCATATTATAGCGTACGTATGGATTTGGTTTCCATATATTGGAGTTGCCATATCCATGCGGCTAGCTTGCTTACGTGTCCTAGTCCTACGTATTTTTGGGACTGGGGCATGACATATTTTTGTGGTGGCCCATGCAGGTCGAGAGTATATTGTCTCGGTTACGTTACTGTACCAAGCAAGCCTGCACCTAGGACTAGAGTATAGGATCTTATCCATAATTGACTGTGATTCATCTCCTCCTATCTGTTCTATTTTGAATAATTGTATCCTGCTTGATTCATGTGCTTCCCTAATAGTTCCTTGAGTATAGTCTTCTGCTAGAATATAGGAACCCCTGTTATTAGGATGATAATTAGAGTAGCACACCTATTAAGAATACAACGAGAATATAGACACACCACTAAGTTTAGAATATCTAGTGAACCCTAGAATTCCTTATCTTTAGATTGGTATACCATTACCCCTTGATGTATTAAGAAGACTTGAGAGTGGTATAGACACTACTAGAGTTAGTTAGAAGTTTTACCATAATGTTTGACACCTAGTATCACATAGTCTTTTGACCTATTAATTGAAGTGTAACCGAATGATATTTATCGCATGCTAGCAAAAGACGACAGTGTTTATTCAGACCATAGAATTTAGAGGTCTTTGCCCTATTTGGTCGACTAGCGACTTAGATAAGGAGGTTGTATGATAACTGTAGAGATTGTAGAGTCTTTTATTATTATTGCTTATGTTATTTTTACTTTTGCGAACTTGAATTATTTTGTAACTTCTCACATCATAATCCAGCGTTATATTTTCTGTGCTACCTTGAATTATGCTGCTATTACAGCCTAGTTTTTGTAAGCTTAATCTTATATCGAGCTTGTTCATAACATATGTGTTATTGGGGCCTGATCAACCACACTAATACAAATTGTCTAATCAGAATCAGTGTATTATGGTCTAGCTAGCCATAATGCGCTTGATTCGTCCTTCGCAATAGTATTTTACGTGGATTGAGATGTATAGTGGACCAGTAGACAAATATACTTACCCTCTAGATACGACAAAGCATATCATATCAAGTACATAACTGTACCGATGTGAGCATGCGAATAGGAAATTACCAAATTAAGATTTCAATCCACAACTGCCTTGACAATTCCCATTTGAATTCTTCAAACGCTTTGATTCCCATACTTCCATTCTATTACCCCTCCTTGAACTCTTTTTCGTTGCTTTCCGTCTTCCCTTATTTCGGAAAGACGAAATCTCGTGCTTGGATATAAATGATACACGGATAGTACAAGATATACCCCATAGGCGAATCATATTATTTGGTGACTATCTTTCATAATTGATTAAGGGCATATCACATATGATATAGTTGGTGTTAAAGTTTTGAGGATTGAATGACATGAGAAAATAAATTGAGGAATATTTTTCTTAAGTGTAAGAGCCTTATGTGATAGATGGATAAATTCTAAGTTGGGTAGAAATTGCATTATTAAACTTGAGGAGAATTTTTTTAGATTGTGATCAAGTAGGATTAGATTGAGAGATTAAGTCCTTTTAAATGTGGAGAATTTTAAAAGAAGGATTAAGATAATGAGAATTTAATGAATTTTAAAAATCTTGATATTGAGGACCCAATATTTATACTTTGAGCACATGATTTAAATTTTGAATATCGAAGGATGAATCATCGATTTAAATTTTTAGGATAAATATAGAATTTTAGACTTGAACAACTGGTGAATTAGATTTAAATTTTACAATTTGATGATTTGAATTAAAAGTTTAATTTTGATTGTTGGGTCACCTATTTGAAATATTGAGGATGTAAATTGAGTTTAAATATTTGAAGAGTACAAAATTCTTAATCTGAGAATAGGAATAAGATTTGATTAGAATTGTTTATTGTTCAAAGTCTAGAGGAGATTATGATAGTTGGAAATGGTGATATAAATTTTGATATGGGATGTCATATAGACTTGAGTTAGATTTGAATGTTGATTATAAAAAAAAAATCGAGAAGAGATTACGACAGGTTGAATTTTGATTTAAACAGTGGTTATCTTAATTTTGAAGTGATCGCGATAGATTTGAATAGATTTTGTTATTTAAATTTTTGGAAGAGATTGCGATTGACGTACCTTATGTATGAATGTGAAGGATTTAACAAATTATGCCTTATTTTAATTTCGAGGATAAAATTATTTTAAGTTGGGTAGATTGTAAACTCCCTCACCCAAAATAGGTATTTTGTGTGTATTTTATATTATTATATTTATTATAGTTTACTTTAAATATTGATTTTTTTAGAGTATTTTCTTAGTTAATTAGAAAATAAATTTTATGATATATTTACTTATATAAATATTTATTTAGAATCATTTTTAGGCTATTTTAGATTTTTGGAGATTTCTCTAGAATTTTTTGGGTAATTAAAACATAGGAAACGTAAAGTTTTAGGACTATCATGATTTACTATGAGACCATACTTGCATATTGTTCCTACCAAATATTTATTTTAGTTTAAAATATTTAATTATATTTTTCTATAATTTATTTAGAATTTTAAGAAATTTATTTAGATTTTTAAAATTATTTAGGATTTATTTGGATATATATAGTCTTAATATTAGATAGATGCTAATTTAGTGTTAATAGATATTAATAAGATTTTATAAATTATTTGTATTATCTTTAATTATATTTAAGATTATAAATTATTGAGATAAATTCAAACTATATTTTAAATTAATTCAAATCCTGAACCTACTAGGAAAGCAACCTCATGCATATCATATCCTTATTTAAATTCATCATAATCCTATTCAAATTAACCAATCCTAGTCGTATTTAATTAAGTAGTGTCCACCATTATAAATACCTCATCCTTCATATTTTTCTTCCACAAATTTCTCTCTTTTTCGTCAAAAAATAGTCAAAATTTGTCATAAATTCAGCCTCATTTTCTACTAGTTATGACGAATTAAAAGGACGATATCTCCTAACTCCGGACTCCAAACGAGGTCTAGTTTTTTGTTAGAATGATATTGAGGTTAGCTTTCTGATTATATAATTTTTTTACGAAATTATGAGTATTAAATTCTGGAAAATTCATAGAGCACAGCATGTCCAAAAATAGACGTATTTCGATATTTTCGCGATTCCGGGAGAACCGGGAATCAGAATCATGAACCGTTTAAAGTTTCGGAAACTAATGTCGAGATCATCGACATATATTTTTCCCAGAATTTAATTCGAAGTATTTACATACTGTTAATTCTGTAGAACTTCTAGGTTAGAATTTAACCATCGGTACACAATACAAAATTTGTATGTGCCATAATTCCCAAACGAATTTGAATTCGGACGAGCCGTAAATTCCAGCATGTTTTTGACGCTGAAATCTACAGGAAATCATGCATGAAAATTGAGTTTGTGTCGGTTGACTTTTCGGTCAACAGATCGTCTCGATTTGCGTGCCATGAGTCTCGAGTTGATAAAATTCAGTTTCTTTGGACAAAATTTAGGAATTAACATAAAAATCAGAATAATAAGATTAAAATAGGATTTTAGAGTAATTATTCCAGAATTAAATAAATTAAAATAAATTATCTTTTGACGTGATAAATTTGTAATACATAGGCTATTTGGACTGTGACTTGGACTCTGATTCATACCAGCAGCAGGACCCCAGGCAAGATTCCTTGCCAAATTATTTACAGTACTTTGCATGCTATTTATATTTCTTTTTATTTATTTCATTTCTGTATAGTTCTTGCATGTGTAGTTTTTCTCCAGTCATTACTATGTATTAGATATGTTGACACACACATGACACCTAGTATCATGGGAGGACAATCATTAGGCGTATGGGCTTTTAACCACTCTGGTAAACTGTAGTATATAGTTCACACTATGGGCGTGTGTCGCGCTGGTCGCTACCCCAGAGGTATGTCGATTTCTGTAGAGTCTCGCTGGTCGCTACCCCAGAGGTATATCGATTTCTGATGTCCATTGACGGATGTGTGAGTTATGAGGCTTAGATCGAGTAGCCTACCCTTGCCCATACGTCGAAAAGTTATCCTCATTTGCAATCCTATAGATTGTCTTATACAGCGTACTTATTTATTTTCAAATTATATGCATGTTTACTGTATTCAAGTTGGCTCGTATTTTCTGTATCTTGTTACGTCCCTCTGAGAACCTGGTCCGCTGCCAGGTTTATCTTTTCTTGAGTATTTGCAGGAGCACCGATTTGGATGGTTATATGTGATCCGAGGATGTCTTCTCTTCGAGCTGTGATGGATAGCTGGTATTCTTATATTGTGTTGTGGTGTTGTACTCATATTGTATTTGCTCTTATATTCGAGTTGGTAGTGGATTTGTTTCCATCCAACTATCATCCTTAGATACTTCTTATTGAGATCTAGTTTCATAGATACTGATTATTTATTTCTATATGATTTTGGTGGATGAGATTTAGATTTTACCCTGTGACTTGTATTACATTTTATACCACTTGTGAATTTTATATTCATATTACAGCGTACGTATGGATTTGGTTTCCATATATTGGAGTTGCCATATCCATGCGGCTGGCATGCTTACGTGTCCTAGTCCTACATATTTTTGGGACTGGGGCGTGACAAAAGGTATATTATACGCCAACGATTGGATCGAGGACGTAGAGAGGGCCCTGAGGCTAGCACAGCTTCCGAAGAGCCTACGATGGAGGCAACGGGCAGCTAGATGTTCGATATTGCTCTGACATGGTTTCGCACAAACCCGAGGATCATGGCACCAGGAGTGACTTGGGAAGCTTTAAAAGAGCTTTACATGGAGAAGAAGTTCTTTTCGAATATGGCTCTGAGTGCTTTAGAGAGCCAGTTCCTAGACCTCGTCTAGGGGAGCATGACGGTGGACGAGTATGCAGCAGAGTTCTACAGACTTGGCAGATTTATAGAGGGACAAAATCCTCTAGGAAAGGCCTGAAAGTTTCGGAAGGGTTTGATCAGGTAGATCAAATCTCTCACTAGAGGATACTGCAAAATAACATTTGAGGATATCTTAATGGATGCATAGAGGGCATATGAAGACTTAGAGCTCAAATCCAAGAGGATGTGAGATACGTCAGAAGGAGCTAGCAGTAGTGCGAGTCCAGCCAAACAACCCCACTTCCAACAGTAGAGGACCTTCCAGTAGCAGAGATAGCAGTTTCATGCACCATTCTGAGCACCAGCACAACAAGCATACCAGGCCCTGAGATCGGCACAGTAGGCCCCGCAGTGTACACACTGTGGAAAGATTGGGCATACATGGAAGGTCTGCAGGAAGAGGCTTGGAGTGTACCTCTATTGCAGAGAGCCAGGCCACAAGTTGAGAAAGTGTCTAGTAGCTCCAGTTCGAGCAGGCTAGGGAGAAGCATCGGCACAAATAACACCAATGAGGCCACCTGCTGGACAACAGAGGGGACCTTCTTTACAGACTCAATATCAGCGTTTTGTCCAACACCAACAACAACAGAGAGGTGCATCTCGAGGGCGAGCTTTTGCCAGACAGTCGAGAAGGAGAAGCCAGTTGGAGATGTGATATCAGGTTCAGTTCTCCTTGATTCTATTTCTTCTTATGCTTTATTTGATTATGATGCTTCCCATTCATTTGTATTTGTATCTTTTGCTCTTAAGTATTGATTAGAGTCTAAACCATTGGCTAGGACTTATAAGATCACGACTGGAGGAGGCATTATCCTGGTCAGTGATATTTGCAAGGATCATAGTGTTATACTCGGAGACCGAGAATTGAGCGCGTGCTTACTCGTAATGCCACTTTCGAGCTACGATATTATACTCGGGATGGATTGGTTGAGTAGGCACCATGCTAGTATAGATTATTGGAGAGGCAGAGTTTTATTTCGACCACCAGGAGAGACAAAGTTTGAGATTGCCAGAGGAGGAGCGGAGCAGAGCAGAGCGAGGATGCCATCTATGGAGCTATGGTGGAAGAAAAGGAGTTGTCATATCCGTTGGTAGTAGAGTTTATAGATTTTTTTAGAGGAGTTACTAGGTTTGTCACCAAACCGAGATATTGAGTTCTCTATAAATTTGGTGATAGACACAGAGCCGATATCTCAGCACGTCTATAGAGTTAACAACAAAAAACTGGTAGAGTTGAAAAAGCAGGTGGATGAGTTGCACGACAAAGGCTTCATTCAATCTTGTTTATCATAATGGGGTGCTCCGGTATTGTTTGTACCAAAGAAGGATGGGTCAGAGTGCATGTGTATCGACTATAGGGCTCTAAACAACCTCACTATCAAGAATAAATATCCACTACTGAGGATTGATGATCTCTTTGATTAGTTGAGTGGAGCAAAGATATTTTCAAAGATAGACTTAAGGTCAGGTTACCCCATAGGTAAAAGTAAAGAAGGAGGACATTTCGAAGACCACTTTTCGGACTCGACATGGCCAGTTTGAGTTTATGAAAATGCCGTTTGGGTTGACCAATGCTCCGAAGGCATTCATAAATCTGATAAATAAGGTGTTCCACCAGTATCTTGATAAGTTTATGGTGGTATTTATTGATGATATTCTGGTATATTCGAAGACCCCGGAGGAGCATGAGGAGCACCTGAGGATAGTTCTGAAGACTCTCAGGAAGGAAAAGCTTTATGGCAAGCTTTTAAAGTGTGAGTTCTTTCTCGACAAGGTTGAATTCCTTGGTCATGTGATTACATGTGACGGGATCTCAATAGACCCAAAGAAGATTTCAACAGTGGAGTCGTGGACTACTCCGAGTTTAATGGCAGAGATCAGGAGTTTTCTAGGACTGGCAGGTTATTATCGAAGGTTTGTACAAGATTTCTCCAGGATTACGGAGCCGATGACTAGGCTGACCAGGAAGAATTTAGAGTTTGTCTGGACTGAGGAAATTTAGGCCACTTTTGAGGAGCTGAAGAAAAGGTTGACGACAGTTCCAGTGTTGACGTTGCCATCAGGATTAGGTGGATTCACTATTTATAGTGATGCTTCGGGAAAGGGTTTGGGTTGTGTCTTGCAACAAAACAGGAAGATGATCGCCTATTCTTTTAGGCAATTATGCCCTCATAAGAAGAATTACCCTACCCAGGATCTGGAGTTGGCAGCGGTCATCTTTGTTCTAAAGCTGTAAAAATACTATTTGTATAGAGAGCGTATGGAGATCTTTACAGACCACAAGAGGTTGAAGTACGTGTTTATCCAGAAAGAGCTAAACATGAGATAGCGATGGTGGTTGGAGTTGATGAAGGACTTTGACATATTATTGCAGTAACATCAAGGAATGCCAATGTAGTCATTGATGCCTTGAGCAGGTATCCAGTGACAATTTGCTTGATTACAGACAAATATTTATTGGCCGATCTTGAGAGCTTGGATATTGAGGTGCTGGTACTTGGTATCAAGATGCAGATGTGGTGATTGTAGATACAATCTGAGCTGAAGGATAGGATTCGAGCTACGCGATATAACGATGAGTCTCTGAGGAGCATCAGAGCACAGGTTCGAATAGGATTATCCGAGGACTTTACTATTACTGATGGATCACTATGGCATGGTACCATATTGTGTGTGCCAAGTGGGACATTGTGTGAGGAGGTTCTTTAAGAGGTGTATCAATCGCGGTACTCTATACATCTAGGTGTCAACAAGATTTATAGAGATTTGAGGGAGTATGTGTGGTGGTATGGTATGAAGTGGGAGGTAGCGCACTTCGTATCCAGGTGTTTAGTGTACCAACAGTTAAAGGTAGAGAGGCAGAGGCCAGGTAGTTTACTTCATCCTTTACATATTCCAGAGTGGAAGTGGAAGCATGTTACTATGGAGAAAAAAATATAATTTGGGTCATCGTAGACAGGTTGACCAAATCAGCTACTTCTTGACATTTAAAGTGGGTACATTAATGGAGAAGCTAGCAGAGATGTATGTGCGACAGATTATCGGATTGTACGGAGTACCTGCGAGCATCATCTTGGATCAGAAAAGTCGCTTCATGTTCCACTTTTGGAAGATTTTATAGGCTAGCTTGTGCACCCAGCTCAAGTTTAGTACCGCATATCACCCCAAGACAGACGGGCACCCGGAGAGGACTATTTAGACTCTAGAGGATATGCTTCGCACTTGTATTTTAGATTTTAGAGGCTCTTGGAAGGATCATCTTCACCTGGTAGAGTTTTTTTATAATAACAGCTACCAGGCCAGTATCGAGATGTCAATATTCAAGGCTTTATATGGACGAAGATGTCGCACTCCTCTATTTTGGGATAATGTTGGTGATAGAGCCTTCTTGGGACCGGATATGATTGTTGATGCAGCTAAGAAGGTGAAGCTAATCAGAGATAGACTTTGGGTGGCGCATGACAGACAGCGGCATTCGGCCCATAGCCACTGGAGACCTTTGGGGTTTGAGGTACATCTTTTGTTTGTATTATTTATGATTGCTTTATCGTAGGTTGTTTGTTAAGGCATTTTTTTGTTCTAGGTTGGTGATCTGGTGTTCTTGCTAATTTTTTTGATATAGGAGACGATTTGTTTTAGTTGTAGCAAAAAGCTTAGTCCACGGTACATCGGACCCTTCGGTATTATGGCGAGGGTCGGTACAGTGCCTACAGACTAGACTTGTCGCTTGCACTAGAGGGAGTGCATGATTTGTTCCATGTATCACAGCTGACACGGTATATGGAAGATCCCAGTCACGTATTGGATCACTCGGAGATCGAGGTGGGTCCGACTCTCAACTACCCAGAGAATCCAATGGAGATTCTGGATATTAGGGAGAAGGTGTTGCGGAACTAGATAATTCCCTTGGTATGCATCGCGTTGAGGCATCACTCTCCAGAAGAGTCTATCTGGGAGAGGGTAGCCGAGATGCGCGAACGATTCCCTTATCTCTTTGTGCCATGAGATATCATTCTTTCTTGCTTGCTGTTATTGCTTGTTGTGGTATTATTTCTTCCTTGAAATTCGAGGACAAGTTTTTTCTAAGGAGGGTAGACTTGTCACTACCATATTTCTAGAAGGGGCATTCTTGTCATTTAATATATTTATTATTTAGTAATTAAATATTATATATTGTTCTACTAATTAATTATATTATGTTGTGCTATTTAATTATTGATTAGTGGGCTAGCCTATGTTTATTTGGACTTGTCATTAGTGGACCCATTATATTATCATGACACATTGAGACAAACATTAGACTAGGCCCATTAGACCTATTCCCTTAATTAATTAATAAAATTATATTAGTTTTATGAAGAATTATAAGCTTTCTAATATAGCCCTCCCTAATTAAACCTCATGACTAACTAGTAGGAATACCTTGGGCATCGTACATTGCTTGGAGAGGGGGAAAGGGAGGCCGGCCACTATAGAGGGTCTCTCTCTCTCTCTCTCTCTCTCTCTCTCTCTCTCTTCTCTCATTAATTCATTCACTTAGATCCCCAATTGTGTTCTTCCCCAAATTGACTTATCCCTCTATCAAATTTAACCCAATTCACACCCATTCCCTCTCAATTTTTTTATCTAAGAAGTATTGTAGCTTGGATTGCAAGAAGCACTTGAAGGAGGAGGAATTAACAAAGTTATTGTGTTCATTGAGCATTTTATTAAGAATCCATCTCCTAATAGGTAAATTTTGAATCCATCCCTTAATTTAGACTCTAATTTATGCATTTAACCATTAAGAATCATCATACGGCTTAGGGCTACCCATAGGATCAAGAACTAGGTTTATATGACTTATATTGTGGAATCTACATGGTGATTTGTGTCCAATTAGGGAAAATTCTGAGATTGACACATCAATTGTGTGTCATGAGACCAACTAGATCTAATTAGACTTAGATCAGAATTGTGGGACTAGATATGTGTCCACATTTGAACACGAGTAGAGCGTATCATCGTATCTTGTGATACGGTATGATACGGGAGCCCATTTTGGGTAATTTGTATAATTACTCTTCTATTTCTTTTGTTGCAAGTTATATTAGTTTATGAGTATCTTGATTGTGTGCTTAAGGTGATCGATGGAGGGACATTATCATTGTGCATATTTATAGGTACGATACTAATATATATATATATATATATATATATATATATATATATATATATATATATATATATAAAAGTTATATAGTGCATATGCTTACTAAATTAGATGTGTAGTGTGTGTGTGCTTTTGTAAGTGACTGTGACTATTGTGTGTGTGATGTTCAGTAAAGGGTGCTCGGCTTGGGGAAATGAATAGATTATGGTAGCCGCAACATCATAGAGGTATGGGGCTCAGATGTACACTGCACAATGGCAGCAAGGCTAGTGCAGGCCTGTATTCAGGCAAGTGAAGGTGAGGAGTACACTCGAGTACAGTAAAGAGTAGTGGTAGTTAATGAAGAATATCAAATAGGTAAGTTAGTATCTTAGGATACCCAAGTATGTTGGTGGTGGTGGTGTATAAGTGGTTGTGAGTGATTTGGTGGCTATGTGCATCTGAAATGTATGTATATACATTGGAGTGTATGTGTATGAGTATGAAATGAGGGGCAGTATAGGTAGTGTGGTGCTACAGTGAGCACACATCAGTGTAGAAAGCACAGTGTGGTGTCCAGACTATCATGCATATGGGTATGTGTATCTCTGATACCTAGTTGCAGTGGTGTATTACCTAGTACCTCATAATGATAAGTATAGGATTGTATCTGTGTGTGTGTGTGTGTTTTTGGTTTATAGTGTTCTGGTTAGTGTATATAACGTTAGGCTTGGGGTGCACTGTGTTAGCATCTGCTAGGACTGGGTTTAGAGAAGGACAGGTTGTACAATCTAAAGGGGTACTTGAGTGATACGGTGTTCAGCACAATAGTTGGGGATGCCCAAAGGTCAAAATTAAGTGACTTTAGGTAGAAACTCATACGTGTCTTCTAATATGTGTAGTTAGTACCATCAAATAGGGGTGGCCTATTTGTGGACTGGCCTTCACCATTATTGGTGTAGATAGATCTAACAGTTGCCATAAGCCTCTTAGGATGTTAAGCCAAATATCAAGAGAACTTGCTCTGATACCAATTAAAGGACCGTAAGGCAACTCTAGAGGGGACTGAATAGAGTGCAGTAGAATAATCTACCAAATTTAAGATTAACAGAATAAAGGCAGTTACTAACTAACAATGTATATAAGGACAGTGAAGTAAAGCAGTAAAGTAGAGAGAGAAATCAAACGCAAACACTAAGACGTATACTGGTTTCCCTCTGAGAGGACTAGTCCAGTCCCAAGAACTCAAGCTCAGAGTTTTATCCACTATAATCAACAATAGTGAATCACAATATTTGATCTGAAGGCTCACCACTTCTTTATACAACGAGGTTTGATCGAAAGTCTCGTAACTTCACAACTAGAGAGAGAGAGAGAAACAGATAGAGCCAAGCTCTTTACAGCTCTGTAGACTTCTAGACCGAGATCGCACTTGGCACGAGGAAGGCTAGGGAGTTGCTCTTGGAGATAGGAAAGTTAAGGCTCAAATATTTTCTCACAATAGGATAGAAGATTTAAAAATGGTTGAGTGAGTAGGAATATAGAAATTGAATCCTATTTATAGTGTATTGGCAAACAGAATTTGGCCAAAATTTGGATGGGATTCAATTCAAATTTTCAAACGTTGGGCCAAAAAATCAGGAGCTTATTAAACTAGTTGATTTCATACAAAAAGTTTGGTCCGAGTTTGGCATAAATTTGGCCCGAGTTTGGTTTTTAAGTATGGTAGATTTTGTTAATGAATATGGCCTGATTTAGTGGATAGGTTTTTTGGTTTATTTGAGTAGACTAGATATCTGGGTATAGGTACTTTGATTTGCCAGTGTGACTCAGCTTACATCAATCCTAGACTCAGATAAATAAATAAAAATATTTGAATAGACGTAATACAGACGACATATAAAAGTAGTGTTGATGCTTCAGATCGTGACATATCATTGTATGGTTTAGTTAACTATTAAAATCAAGTTGACTGAGACCGGATGGGCCAACAAACTGGGTGTATCATTCACCTTCTTAGATTGGCCTAACAATGTGGGTGTTAGGGAAGTATGAGAAGACCTTGAAGGAGGCCAACCTCTATTACGCTATAAGGGGTTCCTATTATGGTTTGGAGAATAACCCAAAGTTGTTTGTAGCCTTGGTCGAGATGTACAACTGCCATACCGGGACCTTCTTTACTCCTGGAGGGTAGATGGGGCTCTCCCTTCATGAGATGTATTATGTTTAACCATACGAGTACACCCGTCTAACGAGAAATTTGAGGAATTGGAGTAGCAACATCCAGGAGTTTTTACCATGTACCGGGAAGTATTGTGCCACTATAGTACTTGCCAACAGATTTCAAATAAGAAGGACAAGATCTCGGAGGGGAGTTTACCCCATATCAAGGCTTGGATCAATTATATTTTTAGTACTAAAGCTTTGGGTTAGGTCACCGTTCGAATCCCATAAACTCAGAGGGAAGTTGACAACCAAGTGCATGGCACCAAGAGAACTTCCACAACTGGCGAAGGGTTTAGTAGTTCTGGTGACACCTTCACTTATTTATACCAAGACACCCAACCATTGTTTGACAAAGTTGTCTTGGTTGGGTTCTTGATGATATGGCTACGAACTTGCATAGTCCCAAGAGGCTCTAAGGTGATTAAAAGGATTAGCCATAACCTCATCCTCCCTGTTGTGAAGTTAATCTTCAAACATAAGCTTGCTTTGCTCCCAGCGATGGTCTGTAGCATCCATTATGGACTTCGTGCTTTTACCAGTAAGATAATTGCCAGGACCCCTCCAAAGATTTCAACCGAGTCGAAACGCCTTACCACTATCTAATGGGTCGGATATTGATGCATTACCCATCTTTGATGTGACCCGGTGTCGAGGGGATGACGAAGGAGGCTGACGCCTTTATTCGTTGATATGGTGGGATGCCTTGGGCTCATACTGAGTCTCCTACTTGTCAGCACATGCTTGCTCACGTGGCAGACTATTCTTTCTTTTTTTCAGTCCCGAAGTTCACAGAGGACAAGGTGAACGGGGTTCAGTATGATGGTGGCACCGACCATCAGGTTTTGTCTCCGACGCTCTTCCACTGGCTGCTTTTCATCCAGCACTTCCACTTGGTGTATCAAAATCAAAACCTCATCTTCTTGGAACCATATCTATCGAGTAGGTTCGCCCGATAATTTGGTTATAGCCATCTTTTTTTAAGTAACCCAAGCTCGTGTCTTGGTTTTGAGGGTAGCATCCTTGATGGAGCCAGAGCCCAGGATTATTATTTTCTGACCAGTACTCAAGTCCAATTTTCTCTGCCGATGATAAAGTTTGTGGGTATATCATGCATGCAACGGTTGTTTCTTATGTGGTCGTGAACGCCCCTCCACCTGGCTTTGATCAGGATACCAACTTTATTGTGGGCACTAAGCTGAATAGCTGGCGCTGGGAGCCATGGCAAAGTTGAGGGAAAGGCAAGGGAAAAGCCGTTGTTGTTGACTCCAAGTCGGCGATTGAGGAAGGAGATATTTCTGACAACCCTTCTCTTCCCATAAATTTTCAGGCGAAGCATAGGGCCTCCCCGATATGGAGCCCTCCATCGAAAAGGAGAAGACAGGAATGCTCTAGGACCATGAGGCCTCGTTAAAGAAAGCAGGTTGCTGTTAAGGCCCCTGTGCAGGCTGGCGAAGAAGAATAAGAAGGAGGTGAGGGAAAGGATGTAAAACCCCTATTTTAAAAAGATTGTATTTATTATTTTTTTATTAATTAATCATTTAATTATGGTAAATATGTGCTAAATAGGAGAAATAGATTTTATTAATTTTTATTATAGGTGTTCGGGCACTTAGAGGACTTACCGGACCATCAGGAATTTTTCGGAATTTATTCCATGTAGGAGACCCCTTGAGCTGTTGCTAGCCTAACGATGTGCAATACCCTAATCTATAAATTTTCTTATGAGTATATATATATATATATATATCTATATACAAATATATATATGTATATATATATTTTATAAAGAGAAGAAAGGAAAAGAATTATTAATTAATAACTAACTAAGTATAATAGTATAATAATATAATAATATTAATAATATAAGCCACTACTATTCCCTTAAGCAATTGCTTCCATCCTTAGCAATTGCCATTCAGCAACTTTTGGATGCCAGATCACCCGCCCCTCATCCCCTTAGTTTTGCAATTAGCCAACTGTATGAGACCCGACCCCCCTTCAGCGCTAACTTCACAGACCCACTTTAATTGTTTCAGCCGACCTCTTCACCCGCGGACCCGTCCATCTCTCTCTCTCTCTTTTCCTAATATATATATATATATAGTTATATCTCAAAAACCCTAACCTAAAACTCCAGACTTCCTCTTCCCATCTAGAGCCGTCACCGCAGCCAGAGAAGCCCCGTCAAGCCATCCAACCATCCCGTCGACGCCGACCTCGCGAACTGCAGTTTCCCACCCGAGGCACCTTCGCTCCGGCATGATTTTCCGTCGACTCGCTCGACCAAACGTTATTCCGTTTTCATAGGTATGATCATCCCTTAACCCTCTCCAATATTTGTTTTATAGTCAACCTCGGAAAACGTGTGCCCCTAGGTGAAAATCAGTGCCCAAGTCGGTGCGGACAGACCCAATTCTGGGATCGCAGAATTCCAGAATGACCACCCATATTGTCGAGTTCGTATCTCCCACCACAGAGATCCGAATTCGATAATTCTTTTTGATACCTGTAGAATTCCTGACCTAGTTTATTTTCTGTAAATAACCCTGTGCTATTAGTTGCTGTGGACAAAATTATATGAGTCACAAAACTGCGCGCACCCACTTTTTCTAGATTTCCAAAAGTTGGAAAACGGAGCGCGCCCCGCCAAACGGGACCGCCCCGCCTTGTGCCAAGGGTACTGAATGGTGCACGCAGCATAACTGGACACGTGAAAATTTGTGGAGGACTGATTCGGACGCGTGTGCGCGCCGGAATCAGGCCGTATCCGCGGACACATCCCGTGTCGCAACTTTTGTGGAACTCGCACATATTTTGTGCACGCTTGTCAGATTGCGACAAAACTTGCGCCACTGGACTCGTGGTAATGCGCTGGTCCTGTGACCCAATTTTCACGCATTTCGGAGACGGTTGACCAGATCGCCAATTGGCGGGCCCTATAGTTGACTTTTTGGACAAAATTGTGTACGGCTCATCGGAATCCATATTTGGACATACCGTTGGGTTCGTATTGACATTTAGAGTTATTTGACCTATAGTTTGTCCCATTTAGAGACTGTTACCCTTGGCACGCTTTTCGGTGCAAAGTGGGCCACACGTGGACCCCACTTTTGCCCGAAATTACCGTTTTGCACATGTGTCCAAATTGGACAAAAGGGAAGTGCTTTTTAGCTATTTTGCTTATTCTGGGAACGTTGGTGATGTTTATTTCAGTATCTGGAGACGTTCATTCTGAGGCCGTAGCTTCTGACTCTTGGTGTTGACATTGGGACACTACATTTTGCAGCCTTCTTGCCAGGCAAGATACCTTGCCAAATTGTTTACAGTACTTTGCATGCTATTTATATTTCTATTTATTTATTTTATTTCTGTATAGTTCTTGCATGTGTAGTTTTTCTCCAGTCATTACTATATATTAGATATGTTGACACACACATGACACTTAGTATCATAGAGGACAATCATTAGGCGTATGGGCTTTTAACCACTCTGGTAAACCGTAGTATATAGCTCGCACTACGGGCGTGTGTCGCGCTGGTCGCTACCCCCGCGGTATGTCGATTTCTGGAGTCTCGCTGGTCGCTACCCCCGCGGTATATCAATTTCTGATGTCCATTGACGTGTGTATGAGTTGTGAGGTAGATCGAGTAGCCTACCCTTGCCCATACGTCGAAAAGTTGTCCTCATTTGCATTCATATAGATTGTCTTGTACAGCGTACTTATTTATTTTCAAAATTATATGCATGTTTACTGTATTCAAGTTGGCTCGTATTTTCTGTATCTTGTTACGTCCCTCTGAGGACCTGGTCCTCTGCCAGGTGTATCTGCTCATGAGTACTTGCAGGAGTACGGGCCTGGACCTGACGCATTCCTTTCTGCCGAGGAGGTCTTACCTTCTGAGCATCGTTGATTATCTAGCGATGGATTCTTTTAGCTGATACACTTCTGTCTTCACATTATTTTATATTGGAGATCTTATACTCCTCTCTCATTTTTGTTTTGGATATAGTCATTGGTAGTGGATTTGTCTCCACCCGACTATTATTTTGGATATTTCAGACTCTTTATTCTAGTTTAGTATTTTTTTCTATGACTTGTTGTGTGGATGAGATTAGCATATCTGTGACTTGTGACATTATTTATACCACATGTGAGTTTATATTCATATTACAGCGTACGTATGGGTTATGGTTTCCATATATTGGAGTTGCCATATCCATGCGGCTGGCATGCTTACGTGTCCTAGTCCTACGTATTTTGGGACTGGGGCGTGACATATTTTTGTGGTGGCCCATGCAGGTCAAGTTAGCCGTTTCGGTTACGTCACTGTGCCGAGCGGGCCTGCACCTAGGATTAGAATTTTAGATCTCATCCACACTTGACTATAACTTACTTTCCTTCCAACAATTCCTACTTAAGTTTTTGCATCCTGCTTGATTCATGTGCTCTTCTTAATCCTTCGTCCATCTCTTGCAGAGAGATGAATTTGAATAACGGGCATGCCGCCACCGGGGACAACACGTCTCCAGGGGACGACGACCAACCACTAGGAGTGACCTCAACAATACCTCTTTTTCCCGGATCGGATGGACTGACTAACAATCAAATTCCATCAACTCCTTCCACGATACCTAATGGGACATTTCCAGCTCCACTAGCACCGCAGGATGGCCAGACACAGCTATTCCAATTCTTCCAGATGATAATACAGGAACAAAGGCAGCAGGCAGCCGAGCAGAGGCAGCAAACAACAGAGCAAAGGCTAGAATTTCTGGCAGCGCTTGAGAGAATGGCTGCACTAGCCCCTGCACCAACCCAGGCACTAGTTTCAGTACCACAAGCTCGGGTTGGTTCAGTCAAGGACTTTGTGCAGATGGGCCCTAAGCCATATAATGGCAAGGAGAGTCCAGAGGAGACCACGAACTGGATTACCAATACCAAAAAGTTGTTAGAGGCATCACAATTACCTACTGACCTATGGATGATAGGCGTGAGGACTCAGTTAGAAGGCAACGCGCATCACTGGTGGGAATCAATGGAGCGCCAGTTGGGTACGCGACAGACTTGGGAACAATTCTTGGAATGCTTTGAGAGGAAGTACTTTCCGGATACAGTAAGGGACGCATTGTACGATCAGTTTCTCCATCTAGAGCAAGGAGACAAGACGGTTGATGAGTATGACGCAGAGTTTAGCCGTCTCAGTAAGTATGGCACAGTCCTAATACCTAATGACTTGGAGAAGGCTAAGAGGTTTCACCGCTGGCTGACTCAGGAGCTCCAGCACTACACTAGCTCCCAGTCCCGGATCTCTTATGCCGAGCTATTGACAGAGGCCAGGATCCAGGAGGCCATCAGCAAGGGAAACGGAATTCAACAGAGAAGTCACCAAGGACCAGTAAGGATACAGCAAGGAGGACCCATTAGACACCCTTTGATACGCCAGCAACCAGATAGTGCTGCACCATATCCAACCAAGGACCCCCGTACTTGTCACTTTTGTGGTAAGATAGGTCATATTCATAGAGACTGTCATCGTCGATTGGGGCTGTGCATGATATGTGGATTAAGTCACCATCAAACCCGAAGATGTCCTCAGCAGAACCAGAGGTCTATGGCAGTAGAATCAGGAACACCGCATACACCCTCAAGTATAGAAGACCAAAGTGACCCACCATTGCTTCTACAGTCTGCACAAATAGAGAGTATTAGACCCCAGTTGAACAACCAAGGACAAGGCCAAGCACTCATTATGACAAGTATGGGAGAACAGACACAGGAAGCCGTAGATACAGGTACGACCTTTTAGTTATAAATGTCTTTGCATACTCATAACCCCATTGTGACACAAGATCTTAGATGCACAAATAGATGTAGAATTATATATATGGTAGCCTAGCAGTTATGAGGATATATTTCTATTCTACCCAGATGGCATACATGCGATGCTAATGGATGACGTGAGTAGCAGTAGTAGTATTCTCCCCTATTTTTATCTCGCCCTCTTGGGTGACTCATCTCCTCCTTTTATATTCGTTCCTTATCTCGTGCTTAACTCTTCCTATCATAGTCGTATCTTTCGTGCCATTATGAATTGTCTGATATCTATCTCACCCCTATTTTGTTAGTTAAACATAAAGGTGTTAGTAATGCTTGATAGCTAAGGATGAGTTCTTAATATATATATGCACTATAGCAATATTTGCATTCCTTAGTAGTTTAACCCTTAAGTAGCACCATGTAGCCTGGTAGAAATTGTTAGATCATTTGAGCTAGATCATACCCCTAATAGTTAGTCAAGACCTTAAGTATTCCCTAAAAAATTAGACTATGCCTAGGAAAGAGTTGAAGGCACTTGTTACGAACTGATGACTATGACAAATCGCTGGCAAGGTAGCGACAATTGCCGCCAGACGATTATAGTAGAGTAGTCGAATTACTTGCAGCCATACTGGCCAGGTGGCGAGGCAGTATTAGACTATGATACTTGACGGTTATGGGAAAAAGTCATAGTTATGAGATTTCAGACAGGTATCCCAAGATTCTCGACCCAATAAATATAATTGCCTTATAAACTAGACAATAGCTTCAAAGAAGGTGACCACTAGTAGAATTCTTATAAGTTGGGTAGTGTAGACGAGTTAGAGGATGATAAAATAGTGGATGGACAATAGATGGGAAAGTATTAGAATGGCAGACCATTAGTTTTAGGAGTCCTACTAGATACCAATGTACTGTAATAGTTATAGTTATCATTATGAATATGGGTTAGTGTCAATTTTGAGGACAAAATTTTTGTAAGTTGGGTAGAATGTAAAACCCATATTTTAAAAAGATTGTATTTATTATTATTTTTATTAATTAATTATTTAATTAAGGTAAATATGTGCTAAATAGGAGAAATAGATTTTTATTAATTTTTATTATAGGTGTTCGGGCACTTAGAGGACTTACGGGACCATCAGGAATTTTTCGGAATTTATTCAATGTAGGAGACCCCTTGAGCTGTTGCTAGCCTAACGATGTGCAATACCCTAATCTATAAATTTTCTTATGAGTATATATATATATATATATATATATATATATATATATATATATATATATATATATATACAAATATATATATGTATATATATATTTTATAAAGAGAAGAAAGGAAAAGAATTATTAATTAATAACTAACTAAGTATAATAGTATAATAATATAATAATATTAATAATATAAGCCACTACTACTCCCTTAAGCAATTGCTTCCATCCTTAGCAATTGCCATTCAGCAACTTTTGGATGCGAGATCACCCGCCCCTCATCCCCATAGTTTTGCAATTAGCCTACTGTATGAGACCCGACCCCCCTTCAGCGCTAACTTCACAGACCCACTTTAATTGTTTCAACCGACCTCTTCACCCGCGGACCCGTCCATCTCTCTCTCTCTCTTTTCCTAATATATATATATATAGTTATATCTCAAAAACCCTAACCTAAAACTCCAGACTTCCTCTTCCCATCTAGAGCCGTCACCGCAGCCAGAGAAGCCCCGTCAAGCCATCCAACCATCCCGTCGACACCGACCTCGCGAACTGCAGTTTCCCACCCGAGGCACCTTCGCTCCGACGTGATTTCCTGTCGACTCGCTCGACTAAACGCTGTTCCGTTTTAATAGGTATGATCATCCCTTAACCCTCTCCAATATTTGTTTTATAGTCAACCTCAGAAAACGTGTGCCCCTAGGTGAAAATCAGCGCCCAAGTCGGTGCGGACAGACCCAATTCTGGGATCGCAGAATTCTAGAATGACCACCCATATTGCCGAGTTCGTATCTCCCACCACAGAGATCCAAATTCGATGATTCTTTTTGATACCTGTAGAATTCCTGACCTAGTTTATTTTCTGTAAATAACCCTGTGCTATTAGTTGCTGTGGACAAAATTATATGAGTCACAAAACTGCGCGCACCCACTTTTTCTAGATTTCCAAAAGTTGAAAAACGGAGCGCGCTCCGCCAAACGGGACAGCCCCGCCTTATGCCAAGTGTACTGAATGGTGCACGCAGCATAACTGGACACGTAAAAATTTCTGGAGGACTGATTCGGACGCGTGTGCGCGCCGGAATCAGGCCGTATCCGCAGACACATCCCGTGTCGCAACTTTTGTAGAACTCGTACGTATTTTGTGCACGCTTGTCAGATTGCGACGAAACTTGCGCCACTGGACTCGTGGTAACGCGCTGGTCCTATGACCCAATTTTCACGCATTTCTGAGACGGTTGACCAGATCGCCAATTGGCGGGCCCTATAGTTGACTTTTTGGACAAAATTGTGTACGGCTCATCGGAATCCACATTTGGACATACCGTTGGGTTCGTATTGACATTTAGAGTTGTTTGACCTATAGTTTGTCCCATTTAGAGACTGTTACCCTTGGCACGCTTTTCGGTGCAAAGTGGGCCACACGTGGACCCCAATTTTGCCCGAAATTACCGTTTTGCCCATGTGTCCAAATTGGACAAAAGGGAAGTGCTTTTTAGTTATTTTGCTTATTCTGGGAACGTTGGTGATGTTTATTTCAGCATCCGGAGACGTTCATTCTGAGGCCGTAGCTTCTGACTCTTGGTGTTAACATTGGGACACTACATTTTGCAGCCTTCTTGCCAGGCAAGATACCTTGCCAAATTGTTTACAGTACTTTGCATACTATTTATATTTCTATTTATTTATTTCATTTCTGTATAGTTCTTGCATGTGTAGTTTTTCTCCAGTCATTACTATATATTAGATATGTTGACACACACATGACACTTAGTATCATAGAGGACAATCATTAGGCGTATGGGCTTTTAACCACTCTGGTAAACCGTAGTATATAGCTCGCACTACGGGTGTGTGTCGCGCTGGTCGCGACCCCCGCGGTATGTCGATTTTTGGAGTCTCGCTGGTCGCTACCCCCGCGGTATGTCGATTTTTGATGTCCATTGACGTGTGTGTGAGTTGTGAGGTAGATCGAGTAGCCTACCCTTGCCCATACGTCGAAAAGTTGTCCTCATTTGCATTCATATAGATTGTCTTGTACAGCGTACTTATTTATTTTCAAAATTATATGCATGTTTACTGTATTCAAGTTGGCTCGTATTTTCTGTATCTTGTTACGTCCCTCTGAGGACCTGGTCCTCTGCCAGGTGT
Organism: Iris macrosiphon; assembly: GCA_036927795.1. Taxonomy (NCBI): domain Eukaryota; kingdom Viridiplantae; phylum Streptophyta; class Magnoliopsida; order Asparagales; family Iridaceae; genus Iris; species Iris macrosiphon. The sequence continues at coordinate 128,216,768 of JAYESA010000019.1, forward strand.
ATCTGCTCTTGAGTACTTGCAGGAGTACGGGCCTGGACCTGACGCATTCCTTTCTGCTGAGGAGGTCTTACCTTCTGAGCATCGTTGATTATCTAGCGATGGATTCTTTTAGCTGATACACTTCTGTCTTCACATTATTTTATATTGGAGATCTTATACTCCTCTCTCATTTTAGTTTTGGATATAGTCATTGGTAGTGGATTTGTCTCCACCCGACTATTATTTTGGATATTTCAGACTCTTTATTCTAGTTTAGTATTTCTTTTCTATGACTTGTTGTGTGGATGAGATTAGCATATCTGTGACTTGTGACATTATTTATACCACATGTGAGTTTATATTCATATTACAGCGTACGTATGGGTTATGGTTTCCATATATTGGAGTTGCCATATCCATGCGGCTGGCATGCTTACGTGTCCTAGTCCTACGTATTTTGGGACTGGGGCGTGACAAAGGAAGAAGATGAGGTAGGGTAGAGGATTCTGGAGTATCCCCTGCTTTTGGTGCTGAGGTGGTATTTATAGACCCTCTCAGTTTAATTCTTTCTGGTCCCTTGTACAAATATTTTGGTTCTAGTATGTTTGACAATTTGCAGACACAAGGAAAGAAGAACCGTTCCCGATGAGCGATTGCCTTGGTGGTCTCTTACAAAGAACCGGAGGAGGAGACTTCCCCGGAGTCTGACATGGGTGCCTCAGAGCCTCCACCTGAGATTTTTGGATTTCAAGAGATGGGTACAGGCTTGTCAGAGCCGGCTTTTGAAACTTCGGAGGCCCACAAGACGGGTGCCGGTATGTCAGAGCCCTTCACCCTATTCGAGCACGTCCCTGTGGATGATATAGAAGCCATGGGGAATGCTTTGACGGCGCTAGGTGGGCCGCAACCCCTGTCGCCTTCTCTTGGTATGTTATCATGTATACTTACCAATAAAGAGATATTCTGGCTTCAGCTTCTCATTCTTCGGACAAAGCTGACTATTGGTTGTTCTGGATGTGCAGGCACTGCCTCTCCCTTGAGGACCGTGGATGTGGCCACCGAAGAGGGCAAGACAGAGGGTCAGGACTGCGGGCTTGTTCAGAGGAGGCCTAATTCTCTTTCTAGCCCTTTTAGAGGTAAGGAGCACCATATAGGGTCTGTTGTGGGTTCCTCTGGTGCGGAGGCGCTTCCCCCTCCTATCGTTAAGGTCCCTTTAGATGGTGAGGTAGCAAGACATCCCGAGGAGGCTGTTCCCAATGTCCGTGACACCATGGTGGTTGGGTCATCATCTGAGGTTGTTGTGACGCGATCTGGGGTTGGTAAGAAAGCAGAATCCGAAGTAGAAGGGCGCCCTGGTACTCTTGTCCTGGGTTGCATCACCAGTCTTACTCAACTGCCGGGTGTCCGAGCCTTTGAGATCGCTATGAGGGATTGGAATGCAAGCCATGTCTCTGGTCGCTCCTCTGCTACTGCCTTCCCTTCAAGGTCATAGGGTGTTATTATACAACCTATTGCGCCCGCGACTTCTTCCTCTTACCAGCCGCCTTTAACTCCGACAACACTGGAGGAGATTGATAAAAATTTCCAGATCTTCCTTCGGAGCTTCTACATATTTCTGAGGCAGGGGGTCTAGAGTGTGTTGGAGCGGAACAGGCCCTTCGACTGGGCGAAGCGCTTTGCCGAGATTCAGGTGAATCCTCTGAGGAGCATCCCTGGCTTAGAAGAGACGGTGGACTTCCTGGACCAAAACTTCACATAGGTAGAGCAATGTATGATGGAGCTGCGACGACATCAACAGACCGATATGGGGATACTGATATCCCGTGAGTATGAGGATTTCTCAGCTGGGCTTGATACAGAGAAGGCCCTCTTTGCTTCCTCTAAGGAAGTCTTGCAACATGATCTCCAGAATTTATAGGAGGAGCGTGGTCGGCTGGGTACCCTCAGGGAAGAATGCCTCACTAGGCAAAAGGACTTCACCGAGGAGATCAGACAGCTCCAAGCCAAGCTAAATGTGTTGGGGAATAACCTCCGGGAGGCCCTACAAGAAGAAGAGGCAATTCGAACCGAGGTGAGCTGGGTAGCGAAGAACACGATTGTTGTTGTTGTTATGGTGCAGAAGGTGGATGACCGATATGAGTCCTACATTCTCTACGAGGATCCTAAGGTCATGGCAAAACAGCATTGAGTTAAAGTGCGCCAAGATGGTCACGTTGCCCATCTCCATGGGCGAATACCAAAGTTGTGCTCCAATGATGAGCAGCACTAGTTTGCATTTCATTTTCTGAGACCATCCCTCTTCTTCTTCTTCTTTTTTAAAGTTTGTTTTATGGTTGGGGCTCTGGTAGCCCTTTAAGTGTAGTTTGCTCTTTTTACTTTAGTAAAATGAAATAAAAGCATTCATTTTTGTTTTGATTGTCTGCTTAGCTTGATTTGTATCCTAAGAGAGAAATGACCACTTCTTGTGTTTCAAATTTTGATGTGCGCTTGACGTGTTCACACCGCTATGTCAGTCCGGATCTCTGAGAGAATTACCTTAAATTCTGGCAATCACATCTTGGGTTGTGCAAGAGCGAATTATTATGTTTTATGGAGTAAATAGTTATGACTGTATAAGTAAGCCGTCAATTTTTCGCTTATAAGTGGCAGACGATCTCGAAATACCTTACATAAATTCATCTTTAGTGTGATGGCTTCTGGAGATGTTCCAAAGAAAACCAACACGTCTATTTTTGCAACATCGGTTACCCTTGATCCACACTCCAGTGAGCCCGAGTTGCTTCCTGTTGAGAGAACAGAAGAAACGTTCACTATTCGAGTGTGCAAGGCGGACATCTTCCAAAAACTCTTGGAAACTCCTGCTGATTCGGGGGAGCTAGATGTTGGAGATGCTCCACGTCAATTACTCGCATCCTCAGACGCTTGTATTTTTTATTTTCTTGCTATATACATCAGTAATTCAGAAGATTCAGATTCCTCTTCTTCTTAATGTTTGTAATCTCTCCTTCCTTCTTTTTGTTTTAATAAAAGGAGAAATTACTTTCTTTAGACATCGTGATATTAGGGGTGCTTGTACTAGAGGTAATATGGACATAGTATAGCAACTGTGGTTAATAAGGACATTCCATTAGAAAATTTTGGTAGACCTATTACCCTTTTGCACACCAGGGGTGCAAGTAATAGATTCAAAACAAAGCCTAACAGAGGTGATATGGACGCGATAGATTTTATGGACTTAATACCGCGGGTATACTCCGGATTGGGTACGGGTGGTAAGTTAGTAGACAATCGATATCGGAGACATGGACATGATATTTGATGGTCAAGACCAGGAAGTTTGCTAAGAGGTAATATGGACATGGCAAACTCGGCCGGAGTGGTGTATTAGAGCGACATTTCCAAAGTAATTATTGACATGAACTAGCGCCTAAGAAGATACGATATAGTTTGGTAATAGAGGAGTACAAGTATAATTTAGACGTAGTACTTTTTGAGGAACTTGTCATTGATAGGCATCATGAGCCAATCGCCATTGGATTTTGCCAGCCGGTAGGCACCGTTGGAGAACACGATTTCCACAATTAATGGGCCCTCCCATTTGGGTTAGAATTTGTCGATCATTTTGTGAGTCATAATCATCGATTTTCTTACTGTTAAGACGAGGTCACCCTGTTGGAAAGTTCTCTATTTTACCCATTTGTTGAAGGCTCCAGAGAGACGTGCATGATATAGCTCGATATGTTGTTGAGATAAGAGTTGTTTCTCGTTGAGTGCTTCCAACTCCTGTAACCGTCGGCGGTAATTAATATCTACGGTTAGCCGGTTGAAGAGAGACACTCGTAGTAAGGGGATCTGGATCTCGAGCGGGAGGACCGCTTCGCTTTCGTACACCAGAGAGAGTGGCATATTGCCACTACTGTCCGGACAGTTGTACGGTAGGCCTAGAGACATTCACCCAGCTTCTCGTTCCAGTCGCATTTACTGGAAGACACGAATTTCTTGAGGAGCTTGATGGTTGTTTTGTTGAATGCTTCGGCCAGACCATTTGCTGCAGGGTTGTAGGCCATGGAGGCTACATTTTGGATTTGGTTCTTGTCATAAAATTAATAGAAGGCATGACTCGTGAATTGCGGACCATTGTCGTGGATGATCCTCTGAGGCAAGCTGAAATGATATATGACGTGATGCTTAATGAAGCTTATCATGTTTGATGTCTTTACTTTGGCGAGTAGAACAACTTTTGCCCACTTGGACAAGTAATCAGTGATGCTAAGGATAAACTGAAGCCCCTTAGACGAATGTGGGCTTATCGGTCCGATGATGTTCATTCTCCATGCTTCGAATAGCCAAGATGCTACCATTGGGTGTAGGAACTCTGAGGCATGGTGGATGAAGTCTGCGTATATTTGGCATGTCTGGCATTTTCTTGCATAATTAACAGCATCTGCTACCATCGTAGGCCAGTAGTTGCCCATTCTCCGAAGATGGTCTTGTAGCTTCGGACCAGTTGATGCACCCCACAGACGCCGTTGTGAGCTTCACGGAGAGATTATTTTGCCTCTACGTTCGATAAGCATCATACTAGAAGGCCATCATAGGATCGACGATACAATATTTTGGTTTATGTGTCATAATAGAAACGGAGGGAGAGTCTCCTAATTGAAGTGGCCTCCTTCGGGTTCTAGGGGAGAATTTCATAGACTGCATAGTCAATGAATGGAAGCCTCCAATCCTGAGTATCGGTGACGACATCTACTGCATAGCTGAGGCACAAGCATAGGTTGCTCTTGGGATAGACCAGCTCTTGGCCGATCATATCGATTAGCTTATAGGTATTGTTTGGTACCGCCCAGGAAGCAGCGAGGTCGGCTAAGGCGTCAGCCTCAATATTTTACAACCGAGGGACGTGCTCTATGAAGAATATCTTGAAAGTTGTGATAATGTTAAGCGCATCTTGGTGGTAGGAGATTAAGTATTTGTTTCAGACTTTATACTCGTCCCGGACATGTTTGACTATTAGTTGAGAATCACCGAAAGCCTCCAGGTATTCTACTCCAACTTGTTTAGCAAGTTGGAGCCCGATGATTAAGGCATTGTACTTTGCCATATTGTTAGAGCACGGCTCTGTGAGCGAGTAGGCACGATTGATGATGAGGCCATATGGGGAGATCAATATTATCCCTACCCTAGCGATGACGCCGCTTTTGGCCCTGCTCTTTGTAGAAGCATAAAAAATATGCTGCAGAATTATACGCACTATGCATGAAGCCCGCATAAAGCAGAGTTTCAGTGTTGTGAAGTGTAAAGTATGACTTCAGAACTATTGGCGTATAACGGAGCTTCAACTCTATTTCAGCGTTCAATAGATCTCAAGAACAATCTGCGTAAAGCGTTACTTTCAAGGCCATTTGTGGCGTAAAAGGTGGCTATTCCCCTGCTACAGCGTAAAATACGTCTGCTTATTAATGCAGCATGGAATTGTACGAGGAACTCTTCGTATTCCTCGAATGAACCTGTCAGACAGTACAACGAACCTGACCCCTGACAGAGAGTACCGCACGACGATCGAGAGGACGGCTGTAATGATGATTCTGCACAGAGACCCAGACTGTCGTTTAGTGACATTTCCTTGATACAAATTGCTTTTACGTATTCAAGGAATATGCTGCCTACTTTACACAGGCAAGCATGAGCTTTTACGCTCAAGAGGAGACAAAACCAGACTCCACGTCAAAAGCAGTTCTTCGTACAGAACTCGAGGCACGTCTCTGCATTTAATACGCGAGATGGGGGCAGATCTCTGCATTTAATGCACAAGATTTTATTCTATTTCCAATGACTAGGAGAGCTAAAATAAGGGCTAATACGCTCACGTCATCATCCTTCTGGCATTTTATGCCAAACAAGGCCATTTTCAACTATAGGAGCACTTTGTATGTTATCTCCTCGAAATACGCCAACCTGGATATTTTCAATTATAGGAGTACGCCGTATGCTATCTCCTCAAAATATGCCAACTCAGGCTATATTTGCAAAGGTACGTGATAAGGCTATCTGGTCCAGAATATGCTCAAGACCCTAGTCAACATCAAGTTTTACGTGCTATTTGGCTTCTACGCCAGTACGACAGCTATTTTGCTTCTACGCCAGTATGATAGCTATTTGGCTTCTATGCCAATACGACAGCTATTTGGTTTCTACGCCAGTATGATAGCTATTTGGCTTCTACGCCAGTATGACAGCTATTTGGTTTCTACACCAACAAGAAAGCTACTTGGCTTTTACACCAAAATTGGCTTCTATGCCAATCATCTCTACGTGAGGGGCAGTTACCTACTTAGCTTGCATGCCATAATCTTCGCAGCAGTTATACGTGTTACCTCATAATAGGACACGCGTCACACGCAGAGTCAGGAGATTATTCAGACGTGGGTAGCAGTTATCATAACCGCCGCGTAAAGAGCACCACACTCTCCACTGTTCGGCTTCTACGCCGACTGGACGATTACTGCAACTGGGCTCTATAAATAGAGACCCCTATTAACAGAGAAGTGATCGATTTTTTTTTGAGAGAGAAGAGTCGAAAGCACAGACAGAGAGTAGTGATTGACGACTTTGGCATCTAGCATCCAATCCCTCTTGCGATCTTTGAAGCTTCTTCTTCTTCTATAGTATTTTTTCGTCATCGTGTGGTCCAAGGGACAAAGTGATCGACGGCAGATCAGACTCCTATAGCAATATTTCCCTAGAATCAAATTTTTGTACTTAACATCCTCGTATAGGATTAATTGTACTTCTTTTTCTTGTTTGTAAACCAAAGAAAGGGTTTCGTATAAACCTAGTTTCATTTCTTTCATTTATTATTAAACACAAGATGTCGACTCTACTGGAAATACTTTCTCATCTGACGAGAAAGCCATTTCTCAACACGATATTGTATCCGTCGGATCAACGAAGAAGACTCTGGTCATTTAATTCGACCAATCTGCTTATGAAGACATGCTTCGCGTAGGGGATAGCTCTCATTCCCTATCTATTCAGGACAGCAGGAAGTTGCATAAAGTATGGATGCCCCGGACATCCTCTACCCTTCCTGCAGGCTCTCTCTCTCTCTGATCAACAAGGTTGTGGCATCCCAACCTATACGCTCTGTTCGTAAAAACCCGTCTCCCGTCGCTGACGTGGCTGACATAATTTCTGGCAAGGCCTCAGCGCCAAGTCAGAAATTTCAAACGCGCCCTACGCGTAAATACTCGTCTCCCGTCGCTAATGTAAACCTCCTCACCCAAAATTAGGGCTACTTGGCTTAGATAGTAAAATTAGGGCTAGTTTGAACCCAATTAGAATTAGAACATGGCTTTTTAATTACGCAATAATTAAATAAGGTATAGCGCACCTTACCGTGCTTCGATAATTGGAGTACCTCACTAGCCATTTCCTATCTAAAAACTTCACAATCTCATCCTAGACATGTCCGCCTACTATTCTGACCCTTGTGCAACTTATAATATTGCTCACTGATGCTATATTTTAGCCGCACAATAAACGTTGTGGACGTTATTTCTTAATTCGATATAAATTCTAATTTTGTACCCTTGTGCGTCCCAATCGAAATTGGAGACACAATCTTGACCGTTTTGTGCAAACCAAATTTTATTAATATTCTACACTGTCCCCTCTACGCCCTGACAATTGTGTTCCATTTAATTTAATCCCATGTACTCCTAATTAATTCTAGAATATCGTTCGCGGTTCAATTTAATTAATTAAATCTAAATTTCTGCCTTTGTGTAATTTCCTAATTGTTGGGGGCTTTTATGCAAAAATGCATTGAGATTTCTCCACCAATGGACAATTCATGAAGAAACCTAGTTTTCCCTTCACATAGATTTTTCCTACAATTTTCTGGATGTGCAAACGCGCAACATCGCCCTCCTATTTCAATCCAACCCTTGCAATTAAATAATTATAATTTAAAGCCCCAACATCCTCATGTGAGGCCAAGACCCCCAAGGATTGTAGCCCAAGGCCCATCCCAATGAGAAGTTGACCAAGTCAATATTACCTAGGTCAAACCCAAAAGTCCTCATGGTTATAAATACAAACTTTTCTTAATTGCAAACCCAAAAACCTAGAAAAATTATTCAGCCGACTTCCCTCAAATCACTGTTCTTCTTCCCCCTCCTCTTTCCCTTGTTCCAGCCACCACCGCTCATCTTTAGACGGCGAGGAAAAGGGAGAAGCCGCTCGTAGCCGACTCTCTTCCGGCGAGTCGACTCCGTACAGTTCTCGGTCATCAGCGCATGCACCCGACGCCAGCATCAACCGAGCCACCTTCAGCGTAACCACGTCGAGACAATGGGGGTGCACTTGTCCATGCCATCTCCAGCGTTCACCGGTATCTCTACCGTGCTGATCCGAGCTGGTGCCGACATCCACACGTGCATAGCCGTCATAAAAGTTAACCTCGTTCAGAAGGCGGACCGAGCTTTCCCGCTCGACCATCTTCTCGAACTCATCTACGATCCCTGCCTCTTACGTAGTTGACGGCTATCGACCTTCCCCTAACCAATTACAGCCAAGCTCGCCTAGTCAACATGGTTTCTTCTCCGCCGAGCACGGGCATATCCCTGTGTACACCCTGCCCGACACCAGATGAACATCTACTTCGCGAGAGCCGGACCTGCAAGCTTCCAACGCCATCACTCGACCTCTTCCCTGTCTCCTTATTGGTTCAACTCAGTCGTGTTTTATCCAATCGACACCAGCACCAGTGTGTCAAGAGCCTTTGAAATTCCTAATGATGGAAAAGAAAGATGAAAAGAACTTTTGTTGCTTCCTGGAAAGAAAGAAGACATGTGTACTTCTCTTTAATAAAAAGAAAGGTGGTAGGTCCCATGAATTAAAAGAAGAGAGAGAAGTAGGTGCGGATACTTTAGTTCCATGTTAAATTGCATGTAAGTCCTCATACATCAGGTAATTACAAACCTATCATTAATTTAAATAGTTTAAATTATACTATATCATACTAATAAACTAATAGTGGTGCTAAATAATAATATTTTTTTTTATATATATAATTTGTTAGGCTTTGGATTTATAAGTTTGGACAAATTCTTTACTCCTCAACGAAACGGGACAACCCTCCAGGCAAGTATACCTTGCCATTGTACTGTTATTCTTATTCCATATGATTGCATGCATCTTTATTTTCTGTCTTTAGTTCATCTATTTTAACTGTTATATAAAATGCGCGCGACGGTGTCGTCGTAAAATATTTTTATTTATGTATTTGCATTGACCTGTTTATAAGACTACCCCATTATTATGTAGCATCATTAGGTTCATTGGCCATGACACAGTTGTTACACGAGTTGTGAGTCTCATGTAGATCACGGACTTGCGTGCAGGTTGGCCTCCTGTACGTGTGGGCCGTGCGTTAGGAATAACTGCTGTTAGAAACTTTGCATGCTAGTAGACTTGGCAGTTATTAGAGGTGTACGTGTCATGGATGTGACATGCTTAGAGCATAGGGTGGGGAGAACAAAAAGTACCGTATTTGAGCTCTTTTACACTTTTCCTTCTGTAACCCGGAAGCTCCGCTGGAGATACGGGCGGTGATGACCCCTATACTACTTGGCGGGCCTCTGCCATTCAAAAGACGATATGCCTTTGAGGCCCCTGGTTCTCCGAGAGAGTCATGCCAATCCCAGTTCTCAGCCAGATAGCTCACTTGTTAGAAAGTTGTTCTCAAACTGCATGCACGTAGACAGTTAGGCGACCCCTTTGGATATTTATTTCAGTACTTTATTGGCATGTGTTTAAGTATCTTGTTATGTCCCTCTGAGGACCTGGTCCGCTGCCAGGTGTACCTGTTCTTGAGTATTTGCAGGAGCGCAGATTTGGATGGTTATAGATGCTTCGTGGATGTCTTCTCTTCGAGCCGTGATCGATAGCTGGTATACTTATCTTGGGCTTGATTGTGTTGTACTCATATTGTATTTACTTTTCCATTTGAGTTGGTAGTGGATTTGTTTCCATCCAACTATCATCCTTAGATACTTCTTATTGAGATCTAGTTCCCTAGATATTGGTTATTTAATTATATTTGATTTTGGTGGATGAGATTTAGATTTTATCCTGTGACTTGTATTCCTTTTATACCACTCGTGGATTTGATATTCATATTACAGCGTACGTATGGATTTGGTTTCCATATATTGGAGTTACCATATCCATGCGGCTGGCATGCTTACGTGTCCTAGTCCTACGTATTTTTGGGACTGGAGCGTGACATGTTTTTGTGGTGGCCCATGCAGGTCAAGATCATATTGTCTCGGTTACGTTACTGTACCGAACAAGCCTGCACATAGGACTAGAGTATAGGATCTCATCCACAATTGACTATGATTTATCTTTCTTCTCTCTGTTCTATTCGAACAATTTTATCATGCTTGATTCATGTACTTTCCTAATAGTTCTTTGAGTATAGCCTTCTGCTAGGATATAGGAACCCCTGTTATTATGATGATAATTAGGGTATTACACCTATTGAGAATACAACGAGAATATAGACACACCACTAAGCTTAGAATGTCTAGTAAATCCTAGAATTCCTTATCTCTAGAATTGGCTTACCATTACCCCAGATGGATTATGAGGACTTGAGAGTAGTATAGACACTACTAGAGTTAGTTAAAAGTTTTACCATAATGTTTGACCCTAATATTGAGGAACCAATGGAGAACCAATATTGAACATTAGGACTGAACCTAACCCTCATAATTGGATAGTATTAGAGAACTATAAAACTTATGTCATTTTCTTGTTACTAGTAGACAGCACCCTAGGAAGCCTAGAGGAATGTAATCAATCCTTTCCCTTGATCATACCCCGAACATGGCAACTAGCATGCCACCCCCTTAGAGAACCATAATGCTATCTAGAGCCCTCTATTTTTGATTTCATAACTTGTCCCCCTGCAACCTTAGCGTTCGCTAATTGTGTGACGACTAAATTATGATTCTTCTTTCTTAATCATTTAACTCCTGCCACATAACTCGTATGATTGAAGGCCAAGTAATCTTATTCTATGTTAGGACATGTAGTTTGCTAGGGTATAGCTTGGTAATTTGAACTTTGAATTTTGTGCGGGATAGTTAGGATTTGATAGTTTGCGTAGTTCCCTTAGGTTGTGACCTAATGATTACCCCTTAGCTTTAAATCACGAAATCTGTACCCATAGCTCGATACGAGTTAAATCCCTTTCTCCTTAACGGCTAGTAACTCTTCTATCCCTACGATTGACACCTGTTCTATGAGCACTTGACCCTTACCTATATAATAAAATAGGAGACCCTAATAAGAGTTTCTGTTCTATGTACACGTGCAAGGTTATTTTTGTAGGTATCCTTAAGACAATACAATAGTAGTTAAGTTATTTTAAGTTGGGTAGTATGCCTCACCACCTAGTATCACACAATCCTCTTAACCCATTGGTGAAGTATAACCAAATGACACCGACTTTAGACTTGCATAAGAAGATAACATTAATTGTATGCTAGCAGTAGACAACAGTGTTAATTCAGACGGTAGAATTTAGAGGTTCATGCCCTATTTGGTCGACTAGCGACTTAGACAAGGAGGGTGTATGACAACTGTAGAGATTGTGTAGTCTTTCATTATTATTGCTCATTCTGCTTTTGTTTTTATGAATTTGAATTGTTATGAACCTTCTTTCATCATAATCTAGCGTATTCATATTTGCTGTACTACCTTGACTTATGCTGCTATTATAGCCTAGTTTTTTTGCAAGTCTATTCTTTATCGAACTTGCTCATGGCATATGTATTATTGGGTGCACATAATGATACAATTGCCTAATCAAAATCAGTGTAATACGGTCTGATCAACCCTAGGGCACTTGGTTCGCCCCTTCGCATAACTATCGTACGTGGATTAAGATATATAATGATTAGTAGACGAATATACTTACCCTCTAGATATGTTTGAGTATATCGTATCTGCTACATAACTGTGCCGATGCGAGCAGGTGAATAGGATTTACCAAATAGGATTTCAGTCCACAACTGCTTTGACAATTCCTATTGGATTCCTTGAAATGCCTTGATCCCCATACTTGCATTCTATTACCTCTCCCTTGAACTCTTTATTATTGATCTCCGTCTTTCCTTATTTCGGAAAGACGAAGCCTCGTGCTTGGTATAAGTTTGATACACAGAGAGTACTAGATATACCCCACAGGCCAATCGCATTGTTTGATGACTACCTTTTATAAAATGACTAAGGGAATATCATAGATGGTATGTTTGGTGTTAAAAAGAAAAACTTTGAGGATTCAATATCATGATTAAATAATTTAGGACATAGCCTTTGTAGATGTATAGCCTTAGATGATAGAGGGGTAAATTCTAAGTTGGGTTGAAACTGCAATGTTAATTTAAGGAGAATTCTTTAGACTATAATAATAAAGATTTGATAGAGAGAACCCTACCCTATTTTAATTTCGAGGACGAAATTATTTTAAGTTGGGTAGATTGTAAACCCCCTCACCCAAAATTAGGACTACTTGGCTTAGATAGTGAAATTAGGGCTAGTTTGAACCCAATTAGAATTAGAACACGGCTTTTTAATTATGTAATAATTAAATAACGTGTAGCGCACCTTACCGTGCTTCGATAATTGGAGTACCTCACTAGCCATTTCCTATCTAAAAACTTTACGATCTCATCCTAGATATGTTCGCCTACTATTCTGACCCTTGTGCAACTTATAATATTGCTCGCTGATGCTATATTTTAGCCGCCCAATAAACGTTGCGGACGTTATTTCTTAATTCGATATAAATTCTAATTTTGTATCCTTGTGCGTCCCAATCGAAATTGGAGACACAATCTTGACCGTTTTGTGCAAACCGAATTTTATTAATATTCTACACTGTCCCCTCTACGCCCTGACAATTGTGTTCCGCTTGATTTAATCCCATGTACTCCTAATTAATTCTAGAATATCGTTCGCGGTTCAATTTAATTAATTAAATCTAAATTTCTGTCTTTGTGTAATTTCCTAATTGTTGGAGGCTTTTATTCAAAAATACATTGAGATTTCTCCACCAATGGACAATTCATAAAGAAACCTAGTTTTCCCTTCACATGGATTTTTCCTATAATTTTCTGGATGTGCAAACGCGCAACATCGCCCTCCTATTTCAATCCAACCCTTGCAATTAAATAATTGTAATTTAAAGCCCCAACATCCTCATGTGAGGCCAAGACCCCCAAGGATTGTAGCCCAAGGCCCATCCCAATGAGAAGTTGACCAAGTCAACATTACCTAGGTCAAACCCAAAAGTCCTCATGGTTATAAATACAAACTTTTCTTAATTGCAAACCCAAAAACCTAGAAAAATTATTCAGCCGACTTCCCTCAAATCACTGTTCTTCTTCCCCCTCCTCTTTCCCTTGTTCCAGCTACCACCGCTCATCTTTAGACGGCGAGGAAAAGGGAGGAGCCGCTCGTAGCCGACTCTCTTCCGGCGAGTCGACTCCGTACAGTTCCCGGTCATCAGTGCATGCACCCGACGCCAAGCATCAACCGAGCCACCTTTAGCGTAACCACGTCGAGACAATGGGGGTGCACTTGTCCATGCCATCTCCAGCATTCACCGGTATCTCTACCGTGCCGATCCGAGCTAGTGCCGACATCCACACGTGCATAGCCGTCATAAAAGTCAACCTCGTTCCGAAGGCGGACCGAGCTTTCCCGCTCGACCATCTTCTTGAACTCATCTACGATCCCTGCCTCTTACGTAGTTGACGGCTATCGACCTTCCCCTAACCAATTACAGCCAAGCTCGCCTAGTCAACATAGTTTCTTCTCCGTCGAGCATGGGCATATCCCTGTGTACACCCTGCCCGACACCAGATGAACATCTACTTCGCGAGAGCCGGACCTGCAAGCTTCCAACGCCATCACTCGACCTTTTCCCTGTCTCCTTATTGGTTCAACTCAGTCGTGTTTTATCCAACCGACACCAGCACCAGTGTGTCAAGAGCCTTTGAAATTCCTAATGATGGAAAAGAAAGATGAAAAGAACTTCTGTTGCTTCCTGGAAAGAAAGAAGACATGTGTAGTTCTCTTTAATAAAAAGAAAGGTGGTAGGTCCCATGAATTAAAAGAAGAGAGAGAAGTAGGTGCGGCTACTTTAGTTCCATGTTAAATTGCATGTAAGTCCTCATACATCAGGTAATTACAAACCTATCATTAATTTAAATAGTTTAAATTATACTATATCATACTAATAAACCAATAGTGGTGCTAAATAATAATATATTTTTTATATATAAAATTTGTTAGGCTTTGGATTTATAAGTTTGGACAAATTCTTTGCTCCTCAACGAAACGGGACAACCCTCCAGGCAAGTATACCTTGCCATTGTACTGTTATTCTTATTATATATGATTGCATGCATCTTTATTTTCTATCTTTAGTTCATCTATTTTAACTGTTATATAAAATGCGCGCGACGGTGTCGTCGTGAAATATTTTTATTTATGTATTTGCATTGACCTGTTTATGAGACTACCCCATTATTATGTAGCATCATTAGGTTCATTGGCCATGACACAGTTGTTACACGAGTTGTGAGTCTCATGTAGATCACGGACTTGCGTGCAGGTTGGCCTCCTGTACGTGTGGGCCGTGCGTTAGGAATAACTGCTGTTAGAAACTTTGCATGCTAGTAGACTTGGCAGTTATTAGAGGTGTTATCGTGTCATGGATGTGACATGCTTAGAGCATGGGGTGGGGAGAACAACAAGTACCGCATTTGAGCTCCTTTACACTTTTTCTTCTGTAACCCGGAAGCTCTGCTGGAGATACGGGCGGTGATGACCCCTATACTAATTGGCAGGCCTCTGCCGTTCAAAAGACGATATGCCTTTGAGGCCCCTGGTTCTCCGAGAGAGTCATGCCAATCCCAGTTCTCAGCCAGATAGCTCACTTGTTAGAAAGTTGTTCTCAAACTGTATACACGTAGACGGTTAGGCGACCCCTTTGGATATTTATTTCAGTATTTTATTGGCATGTGTTTAGGTATCTTGTTATGTCCCTCTGAGGACCTGGTCTGCTGCCAGGTGTACCTGTTCTTGAGTATTTGTAGGAGCGCAGATTTGGATGGTTATAGATGCTTCGTGGATGTCTTCTCTTCGAGCCGTGATCGATAGCTGGTATACTTATCTTGGACTTGATTGTGTTGTACTCATATTGTATTTACTTTTCTATTTGAGTTGGTAGTGGATTTGTTTCCATCCAACTATCATCCTTAAATACTTCTTATTGAGATCTAGTTCCCTAAATATTGTTTATTTAATTATATTTGATTTTGGTGGATGAGATTTAGATTTTATCCTGTGACTTGTATTCCTTTTATACCACTCGTGGATTTGATATTCATATTACAGTGTACGTGTGGATTTGGTTTCCATATATTGGAGTTGCCATATCCATGCGGCTGGCATGCTTACGTGTCCTAGTCCTACGTATTTTTGGGACTGGGGCATGATAGCTGACGTGGCAGACATAATTTCTAGCAAGGCCTCAGGCCAAGTCAAAAATTTCAAACGCGCCCTGCGCATAAATACTCGTCTCCCGTCGCTGACGTGGCAGACATAGTTTCTGACAAAGCCTCAGCATCAAGTCAGAAAATTCAAACGCGCCATGCGCGTAAAAGTATATCTCCCACCAATAAGGAGGCAGATAGTCCCTGCAATCACCGCAAGGGAAAACAAGTGGCAGATTTCTCGACCTCTCAGCTTTTAAGCCATCAAGAGAAGAATTTGTCAGCTCTTCAGATTACGCGGAATGCTGATGGCCGTTTGAGGACTTCTCATATTTTACGCCAACCTGAGCAAAATTCCAGATTACGCCAAGAGAAGCCCGTCCGCATAAAGAAAACCCATTTCATGGAAAAATACGCTCCTAAGGAGGATAATGGAGCGTATGCTACTCACATGGCTGAACTGCAGTATTCCTACGGCAGAGAGAGGGTTGTGATCCCCAATCTCCACGTACCGACTAATGTAAAAAAGGCAGAATAGGCCTTCTTCTTCTTCTGTTAATCCCCCTGATTTGCGCGATTTCTTGATCCACATACGCAAAGACAAGGGATCTTCTAATATGTCTATTACACCTCCTAGGGAGCACTGTTATAATAGTCATAAAGTTGTAGTTAATTACTGTTGTTCTAAGGCAAAACAGTCAGTTTTTGACCGGTTGAACTACTCTTTGTCCTTACAGGAAGAAGAACCGACATTCGCATCGGTAAACATGGCATCGCACATTCCTAAAGGAAGGTCAAGTTCAAGACGTCACCCCTCTAGAACTCTGAGCCAAAGGAGATTCGACAGACTCCTTGAGAACATTGAAGAAGGTGTTTTTCGAAACACTCGCTCGAGGTCGCGACAATCGGCTTCATATTCTTCCGATTTCGACACTAGGGGTCGGCAATTTCCTGAATGTGATACTGACAGTATAGACTCGATCTCTACAGAGATCTATACCAATCCTTCAGTAGCATCCAGAGAAATGGGAGTATATGCCATTGGAGATGAACATGAAGAAGCTTCCTCATCAGGAAGTACGGAACAATGTGTCGTTGTTTTAGAAGCATCACTCAAAGAGATGCATACCATGATGTAGAGTATGCACCAAATATTGGTGACTCAACACACAGCTGTGCCTGTTCCTCTGACTCAACTACGGGTGGGGGTAGATATACTATCAATTTAAGAGCCTATTCAAAATCAAGAATCGGCTGCTCCTCAACCTCTCAACCCGGAAAATGTATTACCTCCTGTTGGGGTCACAATACAGCCGGTCTTCCACCTCTTTGTGGTCCCTTTACCAACTGAAGATCCGATGCAAGCAGTACGAGAATTACAAGCCTAATTTGATGCCCTGAAGCATAAGGATCAGCTCAAAAAGTTGGGGATCAATCAGCCATACCCTGCTATCTGGGAAGA
The DNA here is from genome assembly GCA_036927795.1 of Iris macrosiphon. Taxonomy (NCBI): domain Eukaryota; kingdom Viridiplantae; phylum Streptophyta; class Magnoliopsida; order Asparagales; family Iridaceae; genus Iris; species Iris macrosiphon. The sequence continues at coordinate 128,233,790 of JAYESA010000019.1, forward strand.
AATTCCTTTCCCACTAAAATATAAACCACAGGCTATGGTTTTGTTTGAGGGAAAGACGTCACCAAGCCAGTACATGAACTACTTCAGCATGATGACAGTGTTGTTGCAAGGGAATGACGCCCTTCTCACTCGAGTGTTTAAAGGTTGTCTGGCTGGCGTAGCCTATCAATGGTACCGTAGTCTAGCGGACAATTGCATTACTTCCTTCGAAGATTTCAAGACTCTGTTCTTCGCTCGATTCTATGTGGGAGGAATGGACATGTCTATGTCATCGCTCATCGAAGTGAAGCAGAAGGAGAAGGAGAACGTTCGTACTTTTATTGAACGTTTTCGTCAGGCCACTTTGCAGATGCCTCCTAGAGTTCTAGATTCTGCCTTGGTGGACATTTGCAGGAAGAACCTTCTCCCACTGATTTCGATATTCACGGGACCATATCAGTTCCATGATTGGCCCTCGTTTATTATATCACCGGTAGCCGCTGAAGACAACAGTCGGAAGGCGCGTGACAATGGAATCATGATCTCCACCTCTGCCAAAGGGAAACGGTCATCTTCCAATAGCGACCATCCTCGTGGTTCCAAAGGAAAGAAAGCTCTGGCGATTAACACGTCCAGACAATCTACCCCAGCAACTACGCAGACGAAACCTGGGACTTCTAGACCCATAAAAGAATATTCTTTTGATGATGATGATATTCCGAGCATATTCGACTGTCTAGTCAAAAGTGGCAAGCTCACTCTCCCCGAAGTAAAGCGGCCAAATGAAGTCGGCAGTACCAATAATCCTAAGTACTGTATTTTTCATAGGTACATATATCACCCCACAAAGGCATGTTATGTACTAAAAAGGAAAATCTAGGAGTTGATCGATGCCAAAGCCATAACTCTACGTAACAGACAACATGATCTCTCTCCAATTTGGCAATCTGCCTCCTCAAGAATCCTGAATGGTGTAGTACCTATCCCACGGGCGATGATGAACATTGTTAATCTTCCTCCCACCAGGGGTCAAAATCATGACCTAGTACCCTTAACTACTAAGCGTGGGGAGATCATGTGGGTTCATCCTGATCTGTTGTCAGAGATTGAAGAAGAGACTCAAGCTGCTAAGACTAAGTCTAAAAAGAACTCCAGATGCAAACTATGCCATATGGTTGCAGTATCTCCGACATCAAAAGAAGAGGCTTTGGCTAATGGAACCCGGTCAGGGAAAGCCTACCTCAAGGACTATGGAGGAAATCAGGAAGAAGCAACGGCAGACACTTCAGCTGCCAAGCCTTCAGAGCCTGAACCTGTTGTACAAGAGGCAGGTCCTTCTAAACCAACGTCGACGGACAAGGGCAAGCAGAAAGAAGTTTGTTTCGATAAACCTTTGAAGAGTATTCAAAACAAAGTTTAGAGAAACCTTATAACTTCGACGTTTTGGCTCAATTGGCTAATACTCCAGCCAGATTGTCCATCTTTGAGCTACTCAGGCTATCAAAAGACACTCGTCAGGCCTTGAGTAAAGCATTAATGCAGGCATATGCATGCTTGACTCAGCTCAAGACTCCTGATAAAGAGCCCGTGGCATGTCCTCAATGCCACAGTGTCATGAAAGTGGTCCCTAACATCACTTTCACTCAAAAGGACATGTTATTAAAACATAACAGACATGACAGGCCTCTTTATTACACCGGATATGTCGGCTCCATGGAGGTAGACCGGATTTATATAGATCCAGGATCATCGATCAGCATTATCCCTCATAGTCTGCTAAGACCATTGAGGATCCCTACAAGCGAACTGGCTTACACTACCACTACAATCGTGGGCTTCAATGCCAGGAAAAGCAAGCCATTGGAAAAGATTCGTCTGAGGATCCAAATTGGTGACCTTATATCAGTGGCTACATGCTACGTCATTGATTCAGAGGTATCTTACAACATTCTGTTGGGCAGACCATGGATCCACAATCATAATATTATTCCTTCCACTCTACATCAATGCTTTAAATATGTAGACTCCCAAAGGACAGTGAAGATAGAGTTTGCTGATCTCAACCCGTTCAAAGGAGTTGAGTCTTACTACTCTGATGCCATATTGTATACCCAAGACTACGTGAAGGAGGTATCGGGCAAGACGAAAGAGGAATCCCACCGGGAGCTAGGAGAACCGTCTATTGAGCAACCTCTGTCAATCCAGGTGAAAGGACGGACTACCCGTCCTAAAGTCATGGAACCCATGGCTATCCACTTGGACAGAACCAAATCAGGAGGAGAAAAGGATCCCCTAGTGATCATTCTAAACCAGAAGCCTCCACCCTTGGTCATCAACCTTCGGCACAACAAACAGCCGATTGATGTAAATACAACTGGGAATATAGTTTCTGATGATAATAAATAACCTCTTTTCTAGTATACTGACGCTCAATTTCTGATTGAGGAATCATCCCTTCATAACGATATAGAATCTCTAGCACAAAAATTCTTGAAAGCTATAGACTTCTATCAACCGTATGTATGGGAAGTGGCATCAACATCTAACGTCATCACGACATATGGGTCACATGAAGATTCTATCTTTATTGTCCCACCTACCCGTAAAGATCAACATCCAATAATCTTTGGCCGCATGCGGAATTGACCGATTGTACAAGAAGATTCTCACGAGTCTGATGCTGGAAAAATACAGCTTTTCAGATATAGCCCACAGGCCTTGAAAATCATACAAAGCATGGGTTATGACTTGAAGTTGGCACTAGGCCTCAATTATGGAAAAGGCTGACGAATGCTGTTGCATGGTGATCCCTACTGTCAACGAACTCATTTCGGGTTAGGGTATACCATGTCTCTTACAACTTCGAACAACTCTGAATCAAGCGGAGAGACCATTTCCTCTTCTCAGGATGGTTTATCGTCCTCCGATTCAGATGATGAACTCCCACGGATATTGTCAGCAAACACGATATTGACAGATTCTCTCAAAGCAGAGGAACAAGAATCTGAACCATTTGAAAACGAATCCTGGGCACAGCAAATGGATACACAATGGGAACTCCAGTTCGAGCAAAGGGAACCGCCCACTGAAGATAAAGTTGTCCAAGTCGATGTTGGGGATGAAATTTTACCAAAGCCGATATTTATCAGTAACAATCTTTCTCCAACAGAAAGAAAAGATATAATCTAATTGATAAAAGAATATATCAATATCTTTGCATGGAATTATGAGGATATGCCAAGTCTTGATTCAAAAGTGGCTACCCATAAACTGAACATATTGCCCAATTCAAAGCCTGTAAAGCAACACCAACGCCGATTCCGCCCAGATATGATGGATGTCATTGAAGCTAAAATCAAGAAATTTGTAGCCTGTGGTTTCATCCTTGAAGAGCAACATCCTGATTGGGTCGCCAATATAGTCCCGGTCATGAAGAAAAATGGGAAAGTTCACATTTGCATCGACTTCTGAGATCTAAATGTGGCCTGTCCTAAAGATGAGTTTCCTCTTCCCATCATAGACGTCATGATCGACAACACATGCAGCTTTGAACGCATGTCTTTCATGGACGGATTTTCAGGGTACAATCAAATTAAGATGAATCCTGAAGATGAAAAGTATACTGCCTTCCGTACACCACTGGGGGTATATTGCTATACAGTCATGCCTTTCGGATTAAAAAATGCTGGGGCTACATATCAGCGAGCTATGAGTAACATACTCCATGAGCATCTACGCAAAACAGTGGAATGTTACGTAGACGACATCGCTGTCAAAATCTGTCTCAAGGGTACTCACATCCAAGACTTGAAGACAGTGTTCGAGTTGATGCGCCAATACCAACTCAAAATGAACCCTACAAAGTCCTTTCTCGGTATATCTAGTGGCAAATTCCTGGGATTTATCATTACTGCCAAAGGCATTCAAGTTGATCCTGATAAAGTAAAGGCTATCCTCGAGATGCGACCTTCCCGTAATCTGAGAGAACTCAGGGGATTTCAAGGTCGTCTAGCCTATATCAGGAGATTCATATCCAACCTTTATGGGAGATGTCAACCTTTTTCCCGTCTGATGAAGAAAGGTGTGTCCTTTATATGGGACGAAGCCTGTCAGCAAGCATTGAACGATATCAAACGCTACCTTACTAATCCTCTAGTTCTGGTGCCTTCCGTTATAGGAAGACCATTTTTGTTGTATGTTCGAGCAATGGATCATTCTTTAGGGGCTCTTCTTGCACAGAAGAACGATGAGGGTCATGAACAGGCTATCTACTATTTAAGCAGGATGATGATCGGGGCTGAACATCGGTACAATCCAGTAGAAAAATAATGCTTGGTCCTAATGTTTGATATTCAAAAGACGTGACATTACGTGACGGGCCAAACTATTCATATCATCTCCAGAATCAATCCTCTCCGGGTATTGATGAGTAAGCCGAGTGTTCTTAATTCCTGACTCGCGACTTAGGCGATGTTATTAACATCGTATGATATGGTGTACGTCCCTCAGAAGTCCATGAAAGGTCAAGCCTTGGCTGATTTCTTAGCTGCCCATCCAATTCCGAAAACCTCCAAACTATACGAGGACATTTCCGACGAAGTTGCAGAATGTAACTCTGCAATGGAAGATGATATATGGCAGTTATTCTTCGATGGTGCTTCTCGGACTGGTCCCAAGGGAAACGTGGTTTCAGGAGTAAGAATTATTCTGGTGACTCCTGACAAACTCGTCATCTATCGAGCATATTCTCTTAGCGAACCCTGCTCTAATAATGTGGCAGAGTATAATGTCCTACTCATCTGGCTTCAAGTCGTTAAAGAATTGGAGGTTGAATACTTGGAAGCTTTTGGTGATTCCCAGCTGATCGTCAATCAGGTTAGAGGAATATATGAAGTCCGTAATCCAAACCTCATTCCTTATCACCAAGCAACGATCGAGGTAGCCATGTCTTTTAAAGGATTCTTCTTAGAGCACGTGCCTCGATCTCAAAATCTGAAAGCTGACGCTCTGGCCAGTTTAGCTGCAGATCTGGCTATTCCTATAAGAAGGCAGAACTCGGTGATCCTTCTTAACAGAGATTTATTTTGTGTGAAAAATAATTTTTACATGGAATGCAGCTACGCCGTAAATACGGTTCCTCCTAAGAGAGATTGGAGAAGTCCCTTTATAGACTTCGCAGCATACGGAATCTTACCAGAAGATCCCAAAGAAGCAGTATCGGTTAAAAGACGATCACTACGCTTCTATTTTGATACTTCTTCATAAAGTCTATATCGTCGAACTTATGATGGACTATTGTTACGATGTCTCCTTAACGATGATGCAAAACGGGTTATCCAAGAAGCTCGTGATGGGGTATATGGAGCACATCAACCCGGTCCTAAGTTACAGGATCGTATCAGGAGGATGGGTTATTACTGGCCTACCATGATTGCAGATGCCGTGAAATATGCAAGACAATGCAAAGCTTGTCAGGTTCATACGGATTTTATACATCAGCCTTCTGAGTATCTACATCCTACCATTGCATCATGGTCCTTCGAAGCATGGGGTATGGATATCATTGGTCCGATTCACCCATCGTCTTCTAGGGGACATCGGTTCATATTGACTATCACCGATTATTTCTCCAAATGGGCAGAGGCGGTCCCTTTTGCTGAGGTAAAGATATCCAACATAATCAGCTTTATCCAGCATCATGGCATTTATCGCTTTGGGATACCCCGAAGGATAATCCATGACAACCGGCCTCAATTCATCAGCCAAGCGTTTCACCGATTTTGCGATAAAAATTGGTTACAAAATATGGCCTCTACGACATACAATCCTGCTGCTAATGGTTTGGCGGAAGCTTTCAACAAAACCATCATTAAACTCTTGAAGAAGTTCGTTTCTTCGAACAAAAGAGATTGGAATGAGAAGCTGGGAGAATGCCTCTGGGCATACCGCACAACGGTACGAACACCGACAAGTTGTACCCTATTCTCATTAGTCTACGGGTGTGAAGTAGTTCTCCCCATTGAAATCCAAATTTCATCACTCAGAATAGCAGTGGCTAATGAGTTGACTCAGGAAAATAATGATCGACTACGGCTGCAAGAGCTAGAAGGATTAGACGAAAAATGCCTTCAAGCCCAACAACGCATTGCGTTCTACCAGGCACGCATTTCTAAAGCTTTTAATCAAAAAGTTAAAGAAAGAGTGTTCAAAGTTGGCGAGCTAGTTTTAGCTGTGAAAAGGCCAATGATCATCACGCACAAAAGTAAGGGTAAATTCCAGCCCAAATGGGAGGACCCTTATGTGATTGAAATAATATTTTCAAATGGCGCTTACAGATTAGCCAAGCCTAATTGAGACTTGTTAATGGCTCCTATCAACGGCAAATTCCTAAAGAAGTACTACGCTTAATCGCCCTTGCTTAAACGCAGTATGATCAAGATTTTATTCTAACAACACTACGTACAAATTTTAGTTGGAGCATATTCTATCATGTTCTTATGACCTCTGAATAGACATGTCTAACTAAATTGGAACTTCAAAACCTATCACGTCCATATTACCTCTGATAGTATTTTGTATACAAATTTAGTTGGATTATATTCTATCATGTCCATATAACCTCTGAATAGATATATCCAGCTGAAGCTTACCGAAAGTATATCACGTCCATATTACCTTCGATATCACTTTCACCCTAGCCTATCATTTATGTTCAAAAATGATGGGTCCACCAAAGTCAGATAAAGTCTCTTTATTATCTCCAGAAAGAGCAAGTTACAAAAAGAAGCAAAAGGGTACATCATTGGGGAGGAGCAGTTAAATTGCGAATCTGTTTCGCCAAAGCAGTCATCCTCTCATTTTTGGAGTTCAAGATGTTATTGCGAGCCCGTTCCAGCCTTGACTCATCGTTGTTCAGGAAAGATAGTCTGGACAAAGACTCAACATAACCTGTGTGGATGACACCCGCATGGGCCAAGTTCTGCTGAGATCTTTTCATTTGGCCCTCAAATATACCATGAACTGCCGACGTCTTAAGAAGCCTCTCTCTTGCCTGAGCGAGTTCAGCTTCCAATCCTTGAACTGTCGCTTCATTTTCCTCACGTTCGGCCTGGTACAGAGTTAACTGAGGAATAATCTCCTCCAAGACTGCTCGCTCTTTATCCATCTCTTGTTGTTGTCCCTGGATGGATTTGTTTAGCAATTCTATCTGCTGAGAAAGTTCTGCAGTCAGAGAGTCATACTCGGCCTGAACCAGATCATCGATGCCACCTCAGGATAGCTGCAAATATTCGTTAATGGGTTATTCTAAAGAATTAACTATTTTCTCTAACGCATTAGCTCTTTCAGCGTCATTGAAATTTTTAATCTGCGCTATGGTGAGATTGGAGGACATCTTCAGAGCATCAAAGCCCAGATTCTTCTCCAGCACCATGGATATCAACAATTTTAAAGTGACATAGAATATGCTAGTATATTGTTTAACTAGCATAGTAAAATGCGAATGGACACTGGGAGTGGCCGCGATATCAATAAAACCCCGTTGTGGAACGTTGGTAGAGGATGTTGCCACAATTGTCGCTTCAGTGGATGGCGCGACAAAGGAGGAGACGCCAACAACAGTTGAAGTTGCTGGCATGCTTGACGAAGGAGGCATAGTCGAGACGATAGGCTCATCCTCCTCTGATATTGATTGAACTGCTACTATTGGGACGACCCCCGAGAATGTTGCGGATGGAAGATCGACAGCTTCAAAACCTGCTTCGTCGACGTCGAACACCGCCGGTTCATTAGCAGGGTCCGCAACAAGGTCAGAAGTGGTATCAACTCCACCCTCCCCAATGATGTCTTCGCCAGAAAAGAAGACAAGAGAAAGTTAATATCAAATTGATGTTAATTTTCCAAAAAAAAGCGTGAAGACAATATTTACCCATGGTCGATGGTATGTATGTTACGTCCGCAGCTTGTATAGCTAAATTATTTCTTAATGATGCTAAGCAAGCTGTCATACCTGGAGAAGAGGGTGCACCAAATGACGTCTAAGGGTAGTAATCCCAGTCTTCACCCAGATCCACTCGAGGTTCATCGGGTGGAATCTCGCTGGAAATACTTACAAATAAAAAGGAGCTGGACTCATTACTTGTCTAGATAAAGATATCCTTAATATGCTCAGCCTCGAAGGTGACCTCACTGCACTACCAGTAGCGGTAGTAGCGACAGCAGTCTCGAGCAAAAATCTTCGGCACTGTCAGCCAGAACTATGGAGGTTCCCTCTCTAAAAGGCGAAGGACCTCTGATCAAAGAATCATCCCCGACCGGGGAAATAACAAGCTTACTCCTAGAATCCTCACGGCTGGAAGTCCTTTTAGGACCCCTGACAGTCTTCCTTTTCTTACGAGGGGAAGGCTCTTTCAAAGTAGGAGCCCTTCGCTTATTGGGGGTAACAAGAGGCTCTGCAGGTAGAGCTATTATGCCTCTCGGTATTGTCAACAAAAACTTGTCTGGACCGACAAGGTCTTCACCTTCATCAGAGGAGACTGATGGGATCTCCTCTCTTCCAGTGAACTTATGAGGGGGCATCCTAAAACTTCCACACACATCAAAATCACGATGGAAGGTATTAATGGACGCATAAAATTGCGCGTACGAATGGAGGGTGGGCAACTCCATGGAGAGAGAAGTCACGGGCACAGTAAAGGTTGCTCCAGTATAATATATTTTAAAGTACCACCATCCTCTGGCTCCGTCGATAAGTCCACCTCTAAACTTGAAGCTGGTGATAGCATTCCCCACGTGCAACTGGTCGTACCCAAATTTCCTGGCGAATCGGATAGGCAGATACGGCTCTAAATAACAGTGGTCCTCACTCCTGTACAGCAGATGAGAAGGTCTAATACAGACCAACCAGTAGAAGGCTTCAAAAGAAAGAATAGTCCTTCCATGACCTAAATCCTGAAGTTTCGTCCCCTGTTGATTGATATGTATAGTGGGGATGATACAGAAGAGCTTCTAGCTATAAGAAAAATTTAATGCTCGCCGACAGTCTACGACGGTGGTCACATTCCAAAGGGAATTCTTGTAATTCAACAAGAAATTATTTCCCGAATTACTGGCAGAGCTGGGAGACATTACCCTGGGGTTATGAAGGATTAACCATCCCATCAGATATAGGAATGGTAATTCCATTCTGGGAAATCCTTCACGCCATGTTTCATCTGCACGTAGCCCATCAGTAATGGCCCTCAGGCCAGCATATATCCGGCATACCATGGCAGGGAGCAGGCCCAGTCTTGCTCCAAATACCAAACACACTGCAGGCCATAAGGTGTTACGATAAATATGATCCGTAGACGCGATGCCAGGTACTACCCATCGACGTAACCATACAGAGAGGAAGCCAGCCAGTTGAGCTTCCCTTGACAGAGGCTTGCGATAATGCCTCATATAACTGTAGACTTTAGTGTCGGCAGGATAAACCCCTATCTCCTCATCGAGAACATGATCTGAAGCCCCAGAGTCTTCAATAATATCATCGACCGTTTGGGTATTAAGCATGCTCAGAAGATTCAAGGGCTTATCTCTGTTATCCACAACCTTGTCTGGCTTAGCTTCTCTGGCCTGATAAAAGAAGAGATAGGATGCCCATTTGTTGGTATGAGCCAAATTAGAGGGCTCATTGTAGAAGGTGGTGCACGCAAGATAATGGCTCATCAGCTCCTGGTACACTGCTACTGCCCGAGGGTTTGTATCCCTCAGCTCCCTGTTTGTGGAAATATACTCTTCATAAGGAGTATCCCCCATTGCCAGCCTTGAAATCTCTACCATCTCATGAAGGGACAATCCCAACTCCCCTAGCGGAGTGGCAAAAGTCCCAGTGAGCGAGATATACCGCTTCATCAAAGCCAAAAATAGGTTGGGGTTGAGAGGCAGCCCAACACTAGTAGCACTCACAGCCGCAAATAGACCAATGCTCTCCAGCTCCGTCTGAAAGTGCTTCAGGGCCCAGACAGTTAAACGGGCCCATCAAAGATTCCCGGGGCTAAGCCACCCGCTGGTCCGAGGATTAACCTTGGGGTATACTCCTTCCTGCCCCATGAAGTCATTGTAAAAAGTCAATATTTGAATCGGCTAGAGCAGTGAAGTGTCTTCACTCGGGACCCTGCCTGGCAGTAATCCCCTGAAAGGCACAACAGGGCCTGAAGGACGGCTCACAAATAATCCTTAGCCTGATCCTTTCTGATAAAATATCTTCTCCGGCTGACCGTGAAGATCAGGAGTCAGGGTCCATGACATCTTCCTGGGATGCATGGCATGGAAGAATGCCGAGATAGGGTAATCTCTGGGCATCCTTGGCAGGAACATAACCATGCCCTAAGTAGTAAACACCCAATTTTCCTTTTTGGGCTTCGTCTGGGATTGTTTATCAATCATATCCACGAATAGGAAAGCTGGCTTCCTATATTCGGTCCCATCTATATACTTCAGGGGCTCCCCAATGATCATACTCAGCAGCATGCGTTCTCCTTGGGACGATATCAGGGTTCCCCTTTCTTCAGGATAGTTGGTTCCAAAAATAGGGAATATCACATGGGACAAGTCCTCCAGATAATTGGAGTTTAGCATCCCAGCAGCAGAACCCATCACTTCAGCCAAATGAGGGATCTGCAAGTCCACTACAAAATACAAGAAAAATGAGTCAGTTCTACACTAGACACTACACTCTTGCAGCATATACCAAAGACTAACAGTGTATTTTTACGCTAGACTGCAAAAACTTAAGTCTTACGCTGGAATTTACATCCAGTGCATAAGAACGCAAGAGTGGAAGTTTTTACGCCAAAACCTGACAGTCCGTGCTTTTATGCCAGACTGTTAAAAATTAGGATTTACACTGGAATTTACATCCAGTGCGTAAAACGCAAGGTTTTGTCGTATACGCCAAATTTTGACAGTCTGAGCTTTTACGCCAGACTGCGAAAATATGGAGTTTTTACGCTGACACATTAGGAATGTGGACGTAATGATAAAATATTTTTGTGCATCATCTTCCTCGAAGAGGCTCTCAACACAGAAGATGACCTTGCACGTTCACGTACAATGTGTGCGAAGGATTTTTCTCTTCCCAAAAACTTTACCTATGACGCCTGGTGCACAGTTTGACGGTGGGACACTTCGTTCAGATCGGGGTTCGCTCAGCCCAATGGGAGTTGCTCATGCTTGAGCAGAGGAGCGAGAAGAAGAGGCAACTTTATTTCCCTTAGCGGTAAAAGTTTGTTTCGGTGCCATGGCTAAAACTCAGAGTGCTCAGAGAAGAGACGAAGAAAAGTTCTCAAAGAGACGAAGGTTTTTTGCAAAATATAGATGAAGGGTTTCTTCTCTGAAGGCCTTGGAGTATTTATAGAGTTCAGATAACTCTTCGAATCCCTAACCAAATCTGATATTTAATAATTGGTTATGATTGGGGACCACGTCAGCATATCATTAGAAGACGGACAGTTATACTGCATAAGCAGATCCATGATACACGCTTAGGAGCTTTTACGCTCAGTAGCTACAAGTCTACGATCTTAAGCCCAGGATCTTTTATGCTCAGAAGCTATAGACCCATGATGTTACGCTCAGAGGCCACAAGTCTATGATCTTACGCTCAGAAGTTTTTACGCTCAGAAGCTACAGATTTATGATTTTACACTCAGCAGCTACAAACCTATGGTTTTACGCTCAGAGGTTACGAATCTACGATTCTACGCTCAGAAGATACAGATGCTACAGATCTATGACTTTCCGCATATCTTAAAATACGCAGGCCAGAGAACGCGTATATCTGAACAATTTTCAAGAAGGTCAATTACAAGGATCTATGCAAAAAATGCTCCTTCTTGGCTACAAAATATTCCAAGTGCCCAAAACATATAGAGTTCAACATTGAAGATAACTCTTCTTCTTGGGTCGATTGGAAGCTCATCCGAAGTCCAGCCGGAATCTCTCTCAAAAGTTCAAGTATGGCCTATTTGACCGCCATTTCTTGCCCTATTGCATGGGATTTTCGGGAAACCATTCTTGAAGATGATGGTCTGAACAAGAATCCTTCATGTCAAAGAAGTGACAGTTCAGAAATTTTATGCGACTCCTCGTCCAAAACAGCATGATAGTTTGGATTATCAAAGATGACTTAATGCTAAGAAGATTTTTACGCGTCTTTAGATCTGCGTAATCAGATACTCTTTTATCAGAGTCGGCGTAAAATTATTCAAACGTGTTGAAGCTACACATATTCAGACTTTCTCACAGAAAAAATGGCAAATCATCAGATGCGTAAAAGAAGACAATTCTATTAATCATGATTACATATGATGGAAATCCAGTTTACAAAGGGTTTTTCATCTTCATGATTACATTTGCTGGAAATCCTTTCTCTACAAAGGGTTTCTCATTTAAGATCACGCCAAGAATCTACTGTACCAGGTTATCATATTGGTGGAGATCTTTTTTCGTCTTCTTCAGCAGTTAATCGGTTTCTGCGGCTGATTAATAAAAAAATGATAAATGGCGGGAGGATACAGAACTGGGCCTGTATCAATTTTGCAAGCCCATCCTCCATACGCCATGGCAGACATGCCCTAGAATTATGTTGGGGGTTCAGACCTAACTCAATATTGGAAGACAGGGCCAAACTGCCTACCCTCGTCCACCGCCATGATGGGAGAAAATACAGCTTGCAAGCTGTGTAGTCCAATACGACCCTTTCTCTCTCCTAGATAAATCGCCATATGAAATTGCTGATCATCCCGAACAAAAGAAGCTATGATATCCTTTCATGATCCATCGTTGCAGAGGATATTAGCTCGAAGATGCCTCTTTTTACGGCTCCTCACATGCTGGAATAACATGATCTTCTTCTTCCTCAAGTCAGCAAGACGAACATCGACAACCATCTCTTCTGTGGTGAAGGAAGTGTGGGAAGAATAGGTTAACTCATTAGCCTTTATATAGGCAGAGGAGATCACATCAAATCCCAACAAATTCCTAAATATTTGCCGAGAAATCAGCCTCGTGGAACGAGTCAAATTTGACCGTTTCATGCTTCATTCAAAGTATTTCAAATTACGAGGAATTTGAAAACTTTGAAGGGGGTCTTCTAGAAGCATGAAAAATACGCTACAGAATTATACGCACTATGCATGAAGCCCGCGTAAAGCAGAGTTTCAGTGCTGTGTAGCGTAAAGTATGACTTCAGAACTATTGGCGTACAACGGAGCTTCAACTCTATTTCAGCATTCAATAGAGCTCAAGAACAATCTGCGTAAAGCGTTACTTTTAAGGCCATTTGTGGCATAAAAGGTGGCTATCCCCCCTCTACAACGTAAAATACGTCTGCTTATTAATGCAGCATGGAGTTGTACGAGGAACTCTTCGTATTCCTCGAATGAACCTGTCAGACAGTACAATGAACCTGACCCCTGACAGAGAGTACCGCACGACGATCGAGAGGACGGCTGTAATAATGATTCTGCACAGAGACCCAGACTGTCGTTTAGTGATATTTCCTTGATACAAATTGCTTTTACGCATTCAAGGAATACGCTACCTACTTTACACAGGCAAGCATGAGCTTTTACGCTCAAGAGGAGACAAAATCAGACGCCACGTCAAAAGCAGTTCTTCGTACATAACTCGAGGCACGTCTCTGCTGTTAAAGCGCGAGATGGGGGCAGATCTCTGCATTTAATGCACGAGATTTTATTCTATTTTCAATGACTGGGAGAGCTAAAACAAGGGCTAATACGCTCACGTCATCATCCTCCTGGCATTTTATGCCAAACAAGGCCATTTTCAACTATAGGAGCACGCTGTATGCTATCTCCTCGAAATATGTCGACCTGGCTATTTTTAATTATAGGAGTACTCCGAATGCTATCTCCTCGAAATATGCTAACTCAGGCTATATTTGCAAAGGTACATGATAAGGCTATCTGATCCAGAATACGCTCAAGACCCCAGTCAACATCAAGTTTTACGTGCTATTTGGCTTCTACGCCAGTAAGACAGCTATTTGGCTTCTACGCCAATATGATAGCTATTTGGCTTCTACGCCAGTACGACAGCTATTTGGTTTCTATGCCAGTATGATAGCTATTTGGCTTCTACGCCAGTATGACAGCTATTTGGTTTCTACACCAGCAAGAAAGCTACTTGGCTTTTACGCCAAAATTGGCTTTTATACCAAAATTGGCTTCTACGCTAATCATCTCTATGTGCGGGACAGTTAACTTCGTGGCTTGCATGCCGTGATCTTCATAGCAGTTATACGCGTTACCTCATAATAGGACATGTGTCACACGCGGAGTCAGAAGATCATTCAGACGTGGGTAGCAGTTATCATAACCGCCGCGTAAAGAGCGCCACAATCTCCACTGTTCGGCTTCTACGCCGACTGGACGGTTACTGCAACTGGGCTCTATAAATAGGGACCCCTATTAACAGAGAAGTGATCAATTTTTTTTTGAGAGAGAAGAGTCAAGAGCACAGACAAAGAGTAGTGATTGACGACTTTGGCATCTAGCATCCAATCCCTCTTGCGATCTTTGAAACTTCTTCTTCTTCTACAGTACTTCTTCGTCATCGTGTGGTCCAAGGGACAAAGTGATCGACCGCAGATCAGACTCCTATAGCAATATTTCTCCAGAATCAAATTTTTGTACTTAACATCCTCGTATAGGATTAATTGTACTTTTTTCTTGTTTGTAAACCAAAGAAAGGGTTTCATATAAACCTAGTTTTATTTCTTTCGTTTATTATCAAACACTCTTGAAGCGCCGTCAAAAACTATTCGCCAAACAGCTTCATGTAAAGTGACATTGGAGTCTGCCGCATCGTCTGGAATCTTCTTATAGAGCTTCGTGATTTTTGACCCTAGGTGAGCTGCCAGAAAGTCGGCCAATACTTGGTCCTTGATGGCCTTCTGTTGGACAAACACCATATCATATGGAGATAATAGTATTGCCTAGGTAGCCAAGCGGGAACTGAGTGCCCCTGGTTTGGTCATGAGGATCCTGAGGGGGTTGACTCGCAAGATTACATGAATGGTCTGTCCAGCCACGTAATATCGATTTTTCTGAATAGCGAATACTAGAGCAAAGCATTCCTTCTCAATGTGGTGTACCTTTGCTCTGCGTCGACCATCATCCGTCTAAGGTAGTATATGGCCTGCTCGTAGCCTGCATCACTATTCTGGGCTAACAGGGTACCAAGAGAGTGCTCCATCGTGCGTACATAGAGCAGGAAGGGCTTTCCTATGACCGGGTTCACCAGCACAGGAGAGTTTGATAGGTATTCCTTAATGTTGTCAAATGCGTGTTAGCATTTTTCATCCCAGACAAAGGAGACACATTTCTTCATGAGATGAGTTAACGGCAAACAACGTCCAGAGAGGTTTGATATGAACCCCCTGATGTATGCCAGCCTCCCTTGAAGGCCGCGGAGTTCCCGGAGGTTCTTTGGCGGGCTCATCTCCAGAATAGCCTTGGTCTTTTCGGGGTCTATGTGTATACCCCAGGAAGTAATGACGAAACCCAGTAATTTGTCGTTGGAGACTCCCAGGAAGGACTTGGTAGGGTTTATCTTAAGGCGATGTGCATGTATTAAGTCAAACACAGTCCTCAAATCTTTGAGATGGTCATTTTTAGAGCGACTCTTGACAACTATGTCGTCGATGTAGCATTCCACCGTCTTGAGCAAATGTTCACAGAAAATGGTGCTCATAGCTCGCTAGAATGTAGCACCTACATTCTTTAGACTGAAAGGCATGACCGTGTAGAAATATACGGCTATTGGGGTCCGTAACGACGTATGCTTCTCATCGTAGGGAAACATCTTGATTTGGTTGAAGCCTGAGAAGCCGACCATGAAGGACATAAGCTCGAAGCCACAGGTATTGTCGATCATTATGTCGATGATTGGGAGAAAGAATTTGTTCTTAGGACATGTCGCATTCAGATCATGAAAGTCGATGCAAATTTGAATCTTCCTATTCTTTTTGACAACCGGTACTATGTTAGTTACCCAGTCGGGATATTGTTCCTCGCAGACCCAGTCGGGATATTGTTCCTCGCAGATGAGGCCACTAGTTATCGTCTATTTGACTTCAGCTTCGATGGAATTAATTTTGTCTGGCCGAAACCTTCGTTGTTATTGCTTGACCAGTTTGGCATTCGACAAAATATTGAGTTTATGGACCGCGATTTGAGGATCCAGCCCTAAAATATCATTATAACTCCAGGCAAAGATATCAATATATTCTTTGATGAGCTATAGCAGGGATTTTCGGTCTTCTTCGGATAGACTTTTGCTGATAAAGATAGTTTTGGGGAAGGATTCGTTGCCCAGATTGACTTATACGACCTCGTACTTGGTAGAAGGTTCTCTTTGTTCGAATCACATCTCACATTGTGCATCTAGGCGTTAGACCTGCGATTCTACTTCAAGGAGTTCCATTGGATCTTCGTCGTTTTCCTCAGGGTCAGCTGACACCATGTTGGAAGACAACGTTTACTTGAGCATCTCCCCGATACTGACGTTAGAGTCCCAAGTGTAAGATTATGAAGAGTGAGAGTGAAACTTATCTTATTCATCTGAACCTTTGGGGTTTGTGAAAGGTGTTATGTACCCTAATCCATGCTTGGTTTTATAGTAGTAATCCTCGGACTTGTCTGTGGGAGCAGGTAGACGCAGGGGCAGCCGTCGATCCTTGTTATAGTTTAAACCTCAGTTATTTTTAAGATCATAACTCATCTTCTGGATGATATGTTTGGCTTGACTGCTGAACCAGTAGAGTTGTATTTTTCTTGTGTCGAGTTCTGGCTCTTGTTCCTCCGGGGTGAAGGACCGGGGGCATTCAATCCTGCCGAAGATAATATGTTTGTCTCCCCTCCTCCTTGCTGGAACCGTGAAGTAGGAACCTTGACTAGGGAGGATCTGGTTTACTCCGTAGGTGGTAGTCACATGTGCTTGCAGGTGTAAGCCTAGACCGTGCTCCATAGAGTACAATGTGTTGATATGAGTACGCTCAGAATAATTCAAAGATAACCCTTTATTTATAAAATAAGGTCTCTTTTTTGTAGGAATCACATCATCGAGGGAAGGGACGTTGGCCTTAGCGGCCACATATTCTTCTAGTTTGTCATCCTCATGGGCTACCCCCGGTACAGTTAAAGGCATTGGTGGCTTCCTGTACAGTTTTACCACCAGAGGCTCGAAGGCTGCAACCGTGGCCGGGTCTTCTTTCGGCGGTCTGCGAAGACGAACAACCATAGGTTTTGAAGGAGCAGATGGTATGGTATCCTCCTTCTGTGATCCTCCTTCTGTGGTCAATTTGTCCTATGAAGGTGAACGACCAGAGGTTCGGACATTGTGGAAGATGCCAGAGATTCTTGTGCCTTCTTGTACAACTTGACGACGAGGGGAGTGGCTGCGTCGGGAGTGTAAGACTTGAGACGGGTTCTCATAGGCTCCTCCGGTGTTGTCGTAACCTCGGCCTCATCATCGGCCTCATTGCCACCTTTGTCTTGGTAGGTTTGCTTGTAGAGGAAGACGTCAGAGTAGTACGTCTCGACTCCCTTAAAAGGGTCGATGTCTGCGAACTCCATTATGATAATGCCATGATCGTCGACGTAATTTAAGCACCGGTGTAGAGTTTATGGCACGATCATATATTGGTGTATTAAAGGGCGTCCGAGCAAGACGTTGTAGGATACATCTACGTCGATGATGTAGCAAGTGACCACTATTTTTAGGTCGCCGATCTGGCACTTCAGACGAATCTTGCTCAGAGGGTAGCTTCTTCCTGCCTTGAAGCCACTAATGGCAGTATTGGTAGCTGTCAGGCGGTGCATCGGGATGCCTATGGTTTGCAGCAGACTCCTCGGGATAATACTGATTGATGAACCAGGGTCAATGTGCATTCGGTCTACCTTTATCGCACTAATATACCCTGTATAGTATAGGGGATGATCATGCTTGTTATTCTTTAGCAACATGTCTTGTTACGAGAATATAATATTGGGTACTGCATTCGTAATATTATTACAATGGGAGTATGTCGTCAGATCTTCAGCTGGTGGCTTGACCTGCACCAGATAGGTGTCATCATTTTGTAATGCCTCGCTCAGGGCGGCTCGGGTGTCTATGGAAAGTCGGAGCAACTCGAACAGTGACAACTTCAATGTAGTATTGGTGAGTTGTGCCAGAATATCAAAGTTGTAGGGTTTTTCCAGCCCTTGTGCATCCTTACGCAGCGGCTTATTGAAGCAAGTTTTTTTTGCTTAGACTTATCCGTTGGCGGAGTCTAGGATGGCCCAGGATCAACAGCGGTAGATGTGATAATCGAGAGTATATTATCGCCCGGGGCATCGTACGAGGGTTGGTACATTATGCCCGATCTCGTTGTTCATGCCGCCACTTTCTCGGTTGGGGAAGAAACTGTATAGCAGGAGTTGGACTTCTTGCCCTTGGAGTTGGCGGCGAAAGATGTTTTCGGCTACGTCAAATCCAGAATGAGATATGGATGGACCCACATGACCTCTCTCCGTGGTGTGGTGAGAGGTATTAGTCCGGCCATCTGGTTTCGAGGGGACGAAAGGTTGACAACTTCCATAGTTGTCTTAGGGATCGGGATCACCCCGTCTTGGGTTTTCATCTGTGGGAAGTTGCCAAACTTGAGGGACACCATGTTAGCGGCAACCATTATATCGTCGAAATCCAGGGAGAGAGCCTTGGTATCGATTAGCCAATGGATGTTTTGCTTCAAGGTGTAGCACTCCTGCGTCGGGTGGTGAACGTATCGGTAGAAGTGATAATACTTTGGGTTGTTCATCTCCTCTGCTTCAGGATGATGTTTGATGTCGGAGAGGCAAATTTAACCTCCCTGCATCGGCATATCGAATATGGGCTTGACATCATAGTCTTTGAAAGAAAAGGTTGTCACGACCCGCACCCGGTTTAGGGGCACGAGTGCGTGGGTACGTCCAGCCTACGCCGCAGCATCGGCGGTAGAACGCTGTCTAGGTCGAGTACTATCTAAACAATCTCACGCTAGTATCCAACTCCATAAGGAGACTCGGACAACACTATAAAAATATGAACAACATACTCAATCACAACTACAGCACGATAGGAATTTGAAGAAAAATAAAAGAATACAACACAAGTCTATGACAAAAATCATACCTGCAATCAGTAAAAACCAAATCCCCAAATGTCAGAAACAAGTCCACTAAGGTCACAGTTTGGAAAAATATTTTCCAGTCAGGAAGGAGCAAAGTACATCTCTAAATAGCAGTTCTATATAAATGACATAGACTATGTAACAGTTCTAGATGGAAATATACCAGATGCATGTATAGGTACGAGAAATGTACAATGAAAGAAATACTGGAAATACTGTAAGTAAATGCAGGAAAAGAAGCAATATGTCAATGAGCAAGAGTCCTATGACTAAGTGTGTGAGTACTAGCTTTAACATGTGATCGGCTTGGGAACTTGATCAGGCTGGTTACATGTGATTAGCTATGATTCACGAAGGTCAGGCTAACCGTTGGTTAGCTATGATGCATGTATAGGTCAGGCTAATCACACGTAACAGCTATGAGGCACGGAGATGGTCAGGCCGCACCCGACGTGAGATGTGGGGTGAGCTATTATGCATGAAAAGTTGGGTATGATCACATATCTACACTAAAATACTCCCCACCCCCGACTGGTATAGTAGATCCAATCATGGTACGCTATGGCACGGGATTCCCTAAGAAGGTAGCAAATCTCCCCGGGAATCGGTGTCTGTACATGCACAAGATAACAAGGAAAACAAGTCTTGTACAAGCTACACCATGAATAAGGAATAACATCTTATGACGAGATCCGTGCATACCAATCCGTGTAACCAATATGTCAAGAACATGGATATTTACACTAGATACAGTGAACATAGGAGATATCATAAATTAGAAACTAATCAGAGAATGTACTCGCCTTTGGTCCTTAGCTGGTGAATACCGAGGTCCTGTTCCAGAGTGTCGCCTGGAGGAACCCACAGTCCTAATGACATATAATAACAATACAATATTTGCATCAGAAGCTATACTAAACACGCAAGCAAATACTAACTCAGGGGCTATGTCAGGCATGGAACTCAGTCAACTAGGGTCGTCTGTTAGAGACATAGAAGTGTGCACATTGTACCAACATATACATCAAATACATTTGGTACGAAAATAGATAAGTGTATATATATATACCTTAAGTAATATTAATACTGTATATTTTAATTACAATAGCTACTGGGAAATACGTTATACAAGGTATAGTCATAAAAATAAGCCAAGTTAGAATTTTACTATATCTACTAAATTCCAAGGTACAATGACTATGCTAATACATGAATTTAATTTATACTAGTATATATATACTTTTAAAATAAATAATACTTGTGTATATATATAAACATAATAAATAATACTTGAATGTATATATAAGCATAATAATTAAAACTTGAATGTATATCTATATAGACATAGTTCATTGAAAAGGGATACAATACGTATTTATATTATACTATACCAATTTATAATTATACCAAAAATATATTATTATGCTACATTTATTTATATATGCTAAATCATGTTTTTGTTAAACATATACCAGTTAACAATTTCCAACATATACTGAAAATATAGATATGCACATATGTACCAATTTTATATTAAAATATATTAAGTATATACAAAATATATACATATACCAATACGAAAATATAATCTACATATATGTATATATATACCAAAAATTTTATACAAAATATGTATAACTGATTAATTATTTAACTAAACCAAACTAATTATGTATTTTAACTAATTATATACTAAACTAATTTATATGAAATTACTAACTAATTAATTAATAAATCAATTAACTGATTAAGAATTTATTTACTGATTATAAATAATTAACTAAACTAACTAATATAAATTAACTATTCTAATTATTATAATTAAACTAATTAAACTAACTAATCTAATTAATTAATTAACTTAACTAATCACATTTAATTAAACTAATACACTATAACTAATAAACTCTAACCTACAGAGCAGAAGAAAGGGGGAGGAGAAGAGAAGCTCACATTCGTCGTCGACGGAGGAGCAAATCCGCCGGGGTCGGCGCGGGTCAGGCGTCGGCGAGGTCGACGTTCGACTCGGGGCGGCGGATCTGTTCGGCGGCGGTCTTTTCGAGGAGGCGGCGGTCTGTTCGAGGAGCGGCGGCGGTCTGTTCGAGGAGCGGCGGCGTCGGTTCCAGCGGCGGTCTGTTCGACTCAGCGGCGGTGCTCGATTCTTCTCGGCGGCGGCGGTCGTTCTCGAGGAACCGGCATCTCGACTCAGCGGAAGGAGATCTCGGCGGATCTGGGCGGCCACCGGCGCTCGCCGAAGTTAGGTTAGGGTTAGGTTTAGTGGATGTGTCGGGGTGCATCGTGTCGGCTGGACACGATGGGTTCGCTGTACAGTAGGCGTGTCCGGGTGTTGGACACGGGGTGGGTGTTTGCTGTGGTGTGGGGGTTGTGTCCGGGTGTGTCGGACACGAAAATCAGGTTGTAAAGTTGTAACCGGACACAGGAAATGAATGGATACGGCGGGACACCCGGGGTCGGACCCGAGGCCAACACGGCTGACACGGTGATGCTGGACACACGAACACGAGCACACAAAATGGTGGTGATGGCTTGTTGGCTTGTGGGGATTTGTGAGGGCTAGCTAGGGTTCCTTGGGAATGGTGATGAGAGCCTTAAATAGGGAGAGAGAGTTGTGGGCTAAAGGGTGAGGATTGGCCCAATGACGAATGGCCAGGATTAAATATGAATGAGTTCTTTATGTGAGAACGAGGGTGTGCTGGCTAGTTAATAGGAAATGGCAACTTGAAAAAAATTTAAAAAGAAAATATTAGAATTTCAGAAAATATTTTAGGAAAGCTATGTAATTTATTTATTTACTATTCCATTAAATATAAAATTATTTTGAAGAAACAACTAGTCCTTTAATTAATTTTATCCAATAAATAATTTTATGATTTCAAGCCAATAAACATTTGAAACTAGAGGAATATATATATTATTATTTATTTATTTATTTTGTAATACATCGTCATTTAGGAAAAATGATTTTTTTTTTATAAAAGATTTTTAAATTACCTTCTACAATCAAACATCGTTCAAAATCAAATAAAAATTTTAAGGAAAAATATTTTATAAAACTTGATATTTTAAAATAAATTAAAATCTAATTATTTTGGAAATTGGAAATCGGAGGTTACAAGTCTATCCACCTTAGAAAAATTTCGTCCTCGAAATTTTAGGGATGATTAGGATAGAAAAAAAAAATTGTTGTTCATAATGATGAATATATCATTGAAGAAAATATTTCTATAAGGAGAATATTTACCAAACAGAAGAAAACATGAAGAAAAAGAAAATATGGTTTAAGACAGGAATAACTTGAAGGAATCATGGCTCGGTCTTGAATCCTCTAGAAAGTTTAGGTTTTGGGAAGTAGACACGATCACTGAAAAACAGATAATTGGAATAATGCACGTTACCTTTTCAAAGTAACTAAACCAAGGAAGACCCAGTATAATGAATGATATAGACATGAAAGTTATAGCTAATTCGAAAGATACGGTCGACAATTTGATTTAAGAAACTTAAATACATCCTTCAGAATGTAATCAAGAGACATCTAATCGCCTTTCTTAATTTCTAGGGAAAAAGAGCAGTCTTTACTACCTTCTGAAAATAATCCTTCCTTTTTATCCTCGTTCATTTTTACTTTTCTCAATCTTGTGATTCATCATTAACTAATATCTATAAAAGTTTCAAATTCCACAAACTTTATTAGATTAGATCTTAGAATTTCTGAATCAAAATTTATTACATGTCCAAAATCCTTATCATCAAATTCGAGTTGTTTATCTTAACATCAACTATACCTCGATTATTTTCTTCGATTTCAAATGTTACTGTCATGGTCAAGATTTTAATTTAGATCACAACCTCAATATACCATGATCTTACCTTACGACCTTCAATTATATGATCCCATAATCAATTATATTATAATATTCTTTACCATGAGCTTCATTTCATTCCATATTTCTCTACCCGTATGTATAATGTTTCCGAATTTTGAACTAAATTTTTTTTTTTATCCTCTGAATTTATTATCCCAATGTAAAATTCTTACTACTCAAATCCTCAATATTTTAATTGAATTCCAGTCGTATCATAATCTCCTCAAATTTTGAGTAAATAACTAAATACAAAATTTACTATCCAATCCTTTAATTGAAATCTAATCAATGCATATTTATAAAAATCGTATCCCAAAATTTTAAATTTTAAACACAAATCCATCAATCACCTTACTCCTCTAACTCAAATTCAATTGATGCTCATTCAAAATCTAATCCTATCCCGAGAATTGAATTCGACACTATTTCATTAACGATTTTATTTCCTCCTTTCTTTTCTTTTTTTTTCTTTTTTCCTCAAAACACTTAACGATGTGATACTTACGAAATCTTCAATGCAACATTCATAATATAAAATTTCAAATTTCTATCTTGCAATCAAATATATATAATGATAATTTCCCTAATTTTCCTCAAATTTTAATAACAAAATTTTTATCATATCAAGACCTTCCTAAAATCATTAAATCCTCAAATTTTGCCCTGTGAATTTCTTAACTCTCCTTTCAAGTCAATATTTATCCTCGAGTTTCAATCATCCTCAATCTTCGTAAAATTAATGATCCGTCAATTCTGTTATTAACGCCTTAACTCTTTATTTAAATTAATGCTTATCCACAAATTTAATCATCTTGTCCCTTTTGTCAGTCATAACCTTGTCATAGATCTTTGCTATGGTCAAAATCCTAATGATCATGGTTTAAGAAAATTCTACCTACATCCATGCAATTTAAGAAAATATATAGGTCATGTGTCTTGTCATGGTATTTCAGTCTCTGTTAAGGTGTACTACTAGTTATATCCTAACAAGGAAATCATGAATACGAACTACAGCACTTAGGGAAATCAATCAATCAAGAGACGGGAACATTAGAAAAAGAACCTGCTAGCATATTACTTGTAGTATCTACTATCTCTAACAAACACTTAACTCTAGCACATTCACTACAAATTTTTATTCATGTACACTGGTACCCATATCAACTACTCATATATTAATATTCATATCTCTCATCTACCAAAAATTAATCCTCAAAATAATCGTCAAGGTTTAACTTCCCGATCAACTTAAAATAAAATGCATATACCTTCTCAAAATCAGATACTTCACATCGAAAAAATTTAATCACTTCTAAAATCTTTGTAGCCTTAACTATGTTTATTGAATCAAATTTAAATCCTCAATATTTTAACAACATAAAATCTCAACTCCTTAAAAATTCTGAAAATTTAAAATTTATTTCCACCTTTTAATTTATAACTCCTCAATGTACATATTAGTGCTCGCGGTCTCTGATACTCAAGGTGCACTCAATACCTCTATTGTCTAGAACTGTGTACTAAATTTGTACTGCCCGAATCACTTGCACTATTACCTCCAATGATCAAAGTTATCATCAACTGTGTTTTCTTTCATGATTTCAATTTATGTCAATTGGTATATCGTCTAATTATCATCACACAGAGTGCTTACTGTTATTAATGTCATCCTCGACAAATCCTCGATGTAGAACCATTAGCACTCTTGGTATTATATTACTAACTTCATTAATGGATCATTCATCAAGCTCATTATAACTCATGATTACATGTATCTACTATAACACTCATGTTTCTTTACTCTCATGGGCATGTATATGGTTCCTCATCTCGATGGTTGTATAGGTATTTCCTTTTAACCTTTTATAGCCTGTTACACTAATCCGTGATACGCTTCACCATCTTCATTACCTATTCCGATATTTCTCTACTCATGACACCTCATTAACTTTATGCGTATATATTTCCTTACCCTTAACACTTCCGATATCAATCATCAAATTGAACATCATGCTCCATTAATTCTTAAACAATTTCTTGATACCTAATTGTTTACTCAAGTGCATAATCAAGATTATCCAGGACGGGTAATTGGCTCTGATACTAACTCTGAGAACTATCACTGATACTCTATACTCTCCTTCCACTTATAGTACTATAATGACACTTATCCTAGAACCATTGTTACAAGGTATTATGCTATGGTTAACTCTAGATTAAAGTCTACTGCTCACATGTCCAACTAGGAAACACTTACAACTCACAAGCAACACTCAGTCAATACCAATACAAGACACAACCAAAATTGCAAGTCACTAATTATCATACTAACAAGGAATCCGCAAAGAAAATAAGCTCAAAAAGGAACTGGATCAAGGACGGAAGGTATCTTTACTGCTAGTAAAGAAAAGAAGCGATGGAACAAAGTCCTGGAATAATAGAAATAGATAAGTCTTGAGATGATACTTTAAGAACCAATTTAAGATACAACCTGATAATCATACACGTCTGTCAGAAATCATGACGTACAGAATCCTCGCCACGCCAGTAAGCATAGATGCGATAAACGACAGGTTCCGTAACTAAGGTATGCAACCCTATAATCATGTCATCTAGAATCTTTGCCACGCCAACCGGTATGGCTGCGAGAGAATCTAAGTTTCATAACTATAGTATATACATCCAAGTCAGGTTCCTAAGTTCTCGTCATCACAGCTAATATGGCTGCGATAAACTCTAGGGTCCATAACCAAAGTAGACGTTTTACCTTTCTCACTGTCCTTATCAACATATGTCATCAGATGATACCGTAAATTTTAGCCCATAAAATTCATCTCGATATAAAATCAACTCAACAACGATACCAAGAATTAAATTTAACAACTGGTCAACAAGATTCAAACTCAACAATGATACCAAGATTTTAATTTTAATAACTGATCAACAAGAATCAAGTTCAGTAACAACAAGCGAGAGCGGACGGAAACAAGGAAAGATTTAAATTGAAAATTACAATAAGATTCTCAAGGGGTCGTCCCAGGAATCTCTCAAGAATTTGTGATTGAGTATCTCCTCTCATCCTAGTATCCTATGTCCTAGATCCTATCGCAGGCACGCAATAGTGTAACAAAGATGCCACACTACTACGACATCGCACAACTCGCGAAGTCTGACCTGCATGGGCCACCACTAAAAACGTGTCACGACCCGCACCCGGTTTAGGGGCACGAGTGCGTGGGTACGTCCAGCCTACGCCGCAGCATCGGCGGTAGAACGCTGTCTAGGTCGAGTACTATCTAAACAATCTCACGCTAGTATCCAACTCCATAAGGAGACTCGGACAACACTATAAAAATATGAACAACATACTCAATCACAACTACAGCACGATAGGAATTTGAAGAAAAATAAAAGAATACAACACAAGTCTATGACAAAAATCATACCTGCAATCAGTAACAACCAAATCTCCAATGTCAGAAACAAGTCCACTAAGGTCACAGTCTGGAAAAATATTTTCCAGTCAGGAAGGAGCAAAGTACATCTCTAAATAGCAGTTCTATATAAATGACATAGACTATGTAACAGTTCTAGATGGAAATATACCAGATGCATGTATAGGTACGAGAAATATACAATGAAAGAAATACTGGAAATACTGTAAGTAAATGTAGAAAAAGAAGCAATATGTCAATGAGCAAGAGTCCTATGACTAAGTGTGTGAGTACTAGCTTTAACATGTGATCGGCTTGGGAACTTGATCAGGCTGGTTACATGTGATTAGCTATGATTCATGAAGGTCAGGCTAACCGTTGGTTAGCTATGATGCATGTAGAGGTCAGGCTAATCACACGTAACAGCTATGAGGCACGGAGATGGTCAGGCCGCACCCGACGTGAGATGTGGGGTGAGCTATGATGCATGAAAAGTTGGGTATGATCACATATCTACACTAAAATACTCCCCACCCCCGACTGGTATAGTAGATCCAATCATGGTACGCTATGGCACGGGATTCCCTAAGAAGGTAGCAAATCTCCCCGGGAATCAGTGTCTGTACATGCACAAGATAACAAGGAAAACAAGTCTTGTACAAGCTACACCATGAATAAGGAATAACATCTCATGACGAGATCTGTACATACCAATCCGTGTAACCAATGTGTCAAGAACATGGATATTTACACTAGATACAGTGAACATAGAAGATATCATAAATTAGAAACTAATCAGAGAATGTACTCGCCTTTGGTCCTTAGCTGGTGAATACCGAGGTCCTGTTCCAGAGTGTCGCCTGGAGGAACCCACAGTCCTAATGACATATAATAACAATACAATATTTGCATCAGAAGCTATACTAAACACGCAAGCAAATACTAACTCAGGGGCTATGTCAGGCATGGAACTCAGTCAACTAGGGTCGTCTGTTAGAGACATAGAAGTGTGCACATTGTACCAACATATACATCAAATACATTTGGTACGAAAATAGATAAGTGTATATATATATACCTTAAGTAATATTAATACTGTATGTTTTAATTACAATAGCTACTGGGAAATACGTTATACAAGGTATAGTCATAAAAATAAGCCAAGTTAGAATTTTACTATATCTACTAAATTCCAAGGTACAATGACTATGCTAATACATGAATTTAATTTATACTAGTATATATATACTTTTAAAATAAATAATACTTGTGTATATATATAAACATAATAAATAATACTTGAATGTATATATAAGCATAATAATTAATACTTGAATGTATATCTATATAGACATAGTTCATTGAAAAGGGATACAATACGTATTTATATTATACTATACCAATTTATAATTATACCAAAAATATATTATTATGCTACAATTATTTATATATGCTAAATCATGTTTTTGTTAAACATATACCAGTTAACAATTTCCAACATATACTAAAAATATAGATATGCACATATGTACCAATTTTATATTAAAATATATTAAGTATATACTAAATATATACATATACCAATACAAAAATATAATCTACATATATGTATATATATACCAAAAATTTTATACAAAATATGTATAACTGATTAATTATTTAACTAAACCAAACTAATTATGTATTTTAACTAATTATATACTAAACTAATTTATATGAAATTACTAACTAATTAATTAATAAATCAATTAACTGATTAAGAATTTATTTACTGATTATAAATAATTAACTAAACTAACTAATACAAATTAACTATTCTAATTATTATAATTAAACTAATTAAACTAACTAATCTAATTAATTAATTAACTTAACTAATCACATTTAATTAAACTAATACACTATAACTAATAAACTCTAACCTACAGAGCAGAAGAAAGGGGGAGGAGAAGAGAAGCTCACATTCGTCGTCGACGGAGGAGCAAATCCGCCGGGGTCGGCGCGGGTCAGGCGTCGGCGAGGTCGACGTTCGACTCGAGGCGGCGGATCTGTTCGGCGGCGGTCTTTTCGAGGAGGCGGCGGTCTGTTCGAGGAGCGGCGGCGGTCTGTTCGAGGAGCGGCGGCGTCGGTTCCAGCGGCGGTCTGTTCGACTCAGCGGCGGTGCTCGATTCTTCTCGGCGGCGGCGGTCGTTCTCGAGGAACCGGCGTCTCGACTCATCGGAAGGAGATCTCGGCGGATCTGGGCGGCCACCGGCGCTCGCCGGAGTTAGGTTAGGGTTAGGTTTAGTGGATGTGTCGGGGTGCATCGTGTCGGCTGGACACGATGGGTTCGCTGTACAGTGGGCGTGTCCGGGTGTTGGACACGGGGTGGGTGTTTGCTGTGGTGTGGAGGTTGTGTCCGGGTATGTCGGACACGGAAATCAGGTTGTAAAGTTGTAACCGGACACAGGAAATGAATGGATACGGCGGGACACCCGGGGTCGGACCCGAGGCCAACACGGCTGACACGGTGATGCTGGACACACGGACACGAGCACACAAAATGGTGGTGATGGCTTGTTGGCTTGTGGGGATTTGTGAGGGCTAGCTAGAGTTTCTTGGGAATGGTGATGAGAGCCTTAAATAGGGAGAGAGAGTTGTGGGCTAAAGGGTGAGGATTGGCCCAATGACGAATGGCCAGGATTAAATATGAATGAGTTCTTTATGTGAGAACGAGGGTGTGCTGGCTAGTTAATAGGAAATGGCAACTTGAAAAAAATTTAAAAAGAAAAGATTAGAATTTCAGAAAATATTTTAGGAAAGCTATGTAATTTATTTATTTACTATTCCATTAAATATAAAATTATTTTGAAGAAACAACTAGTCCTTTAATTAATTTTATCCAATAAATAATTTTATGATTTCAAGCCAATAAACATTTGAAACTAGAGGAATATATATATTATTATTTATTTATTTATTTTGTAATACATCGTCATTTAGGAAAAATGATTTTTTTTTATAAAAGATTTTTAAATTACCTTCTACAATCAAACATCGTTCAAAATCAAATAAAAATTTTAAGGAAAAATATTTTATAAAACTTGATATTTTAAAATAAATTAAAATCTAATTATTTTGGAAATTGGAAATCGGAGGTTACAAAGGTCTAATTTGATTTTGGAGCCTCTACCTACTTTTGCTCTGGTTTTTTGGTCACATTAGTGACCATGGCTTGTTTTTCTTTCGTATCGCGGTTGCTGCTACCGCTATTGTTGTTGTAGCTGTTGCTAGGGTGCTTGTCGTTTCCTCGATAGTAGGGATATGGATTCCCAAGTGCCGGGTGTCTTTGAGCTTCTTTTCAGCGTTAACAGCCCTTATAATGAACGACGTCTAGTCTTTGAACTGGCTATCGCGCATCTAGAGGCTGACTGCCGGAAGCATATTTTTCTGGCACATCTATATTAGTATGGCCTCGGAATTGCCAGGGGACAACCATAGCTCTGTTTGTCGAAACTGCTCAATGTAATTTTGTGTCAATTCCCTTTCTTCATGGCGACATCCATCAGAGAGGACGTCATCATATCATTTACCGTCTCATAGAATATGTTGAGGAACAGACGCTTGAGGTCATCGAATGATGAGATGCAATTATCTTTGAGACTACAGAACCAGTCGAAAGTTACCCTAGCTAATGTTCCGACGAAGATTCTGGTAAGGATAGCATCGTTGCGGGGTAGGTGTCCCATTGTAATCTTGAAGTAACTCATAAACCGGCAAGGGGAGAACTTATCGTTAAATGTGTTTATGTTGAACGAATTGTATTTGGGTGGATACGATACATCCCTTCATTCTATTGGGTATGGTTGCCGCACCCAGAGATCGTGGAGTGAGTCTCGATTGCCCATGGAGTCTAGGCGAGCCCGAAGTTCCCGGACCTCCATCATTGCTTTATTGGCCTCATCTCCTGCAGAAGGTGCAAATGAGCCAGGTAGGTGAGGATTGCTGTCCGCGGGTGGGGCATTTGTGTTTGAATTCACGGGTCCCAGGGTCCAAGTTTGCTTGTCCAGGGGTCCTTGCTGGTTGAGAAACCATATTTGCTTTCATTTCCAGCATTGTCTGTGTTAAGACTTGCATTGATGCACCCATCGTCTGCATCATGGCCTCGAGGGTCTCGAGGCGCTAGCGGTCGCTGGGGCCTTCATGGTCGTCCCTGGCTATGTATACCGTCCTCACGTTGGGAGAGATGGACGGGGCAGTAGATCTCGCACTTTTTGTCATAGATCCCTGGCGAGAGTAGTCATCAGGAAAAGTTGGCAGCACCGTCTTCTCCATTTACTCGGAAGGAATACTACCCCCAGCGTAGGAGGCTACATCAACCTGGCAAGGGGAGCTACCCCCAGGGATCTCGGAGTCCATTCCTTGGGAATCATTATCTTCTTAAAATGTTGGGTTGTTGCATAAGTCGAGGGGAATACTACCCTCAGCTTGGGCCACCCCCAAGGATTCTGAGAAAGAACTACCCCCAGTAGCTGACAGTTTCTTCCTTGAGCGGGTACCCTGGAAAATGCCTTTCGCAGGTCCCGTTGTTAACCCTCCTGGTAGTCGCCATCGCAACGCACTGGCAGAGAACGACGGACTGGAGGTATTTGACTTCTTTCCTCCCTTGGTGGCGGGAAGATTCTAAGTCGAGTAGCATGAGGTAGAGGGCAGCTTCTCCTCCTTTGGTACTTGCACCTGATCTTCGGGTTATTGCCAGATAGTTTCTTTCTGGTGCAGTCGTTGGAAGTCCGACTGCCTGCTTATGGGTGTTGCCACATTGTTGTAGCAACAATTGATAATAATCTTGGCATAGTGATGCCCTGGAGAGGATATTTCTCCGGCCAGAGTTGTTTCCTTCGCCTTTTGCTTGTGATTGATCACATTACGCAAGTCAAGCAAGGGTTATTCCACCTTTGTACCCTTTTTTTGGCCCAGAAGGACCGAGCGCACAGGTGCGTAGGTGTTGTATTTGCTTCCCGATCTGGGGTTTGTACAAAAAGTCCCTCGGATCTTCAGCGGAAGACTTTTGAAACCGACGTTGTCCATTTGCCGCTGCGGGCTAGACGCACGAGGCGGTCTTATATAGCTTTCCATTAGGGGTCCGTGTAATGGTTAACGGTGCCTGCTGATGGTCAGCTAACTGGATAGTTTCTTGAGCCTGATGAGCTCGCACTGTCCTGGGCTTCTTTGACTTAGCACCTACAAGTGCATAGTATAAAGAGTCCAGGTTTAGGTTTTTGCCATTCTCGATGAGCCGCATAGAATCTGCGCCGCATGAGATACGGTCAAACATAGAAGTTTTGTTAGTGTCAAGGCCACATGCGGCAGTCGGACTGCGAATGTGAGCTGGTATCGCATGGTCAGTCTTATGCGGCCTCCTTCTTGGTCGCATAGAACCTGCCTCAGCACCAGAACGTCTGGCATCGTAGTGCTTTCCTCTGCCGGAGTCTGGGTGTCGAGCAGTTTCTGCATCAGACGGGGATGCTGTATGGACGTGGACGTCCTAGGTGTTTGACTGACGACCATCATCAGCAACAGATTGAGAAGCTAGAAGCGTCTTCTCCGCAGTTGGACGAGGAAGATCGGCCTTTGCTACCCACGTCATGCGGGTCTTCTTAGGCTTTGCTAGTATTAACGAAGGATTAGCACTTCCTTCAGAGAGTACTTCCTTGAACGCCTGCGGGTCAAAGTGAACTACCAACATCTTTTGTATTGAGCCAAGCTTGGTCGCATCGGATTGCATCACCAACTTCTTCTCGGAGGAGAAGGATCTCCCCAGCAGAGTCGCCATCTTATTTGCCATTAAATACAAAATTTTGAAAAGAAACTTGATTTAATTAAACAAACTAAAGAGAGTACAGAGAGAAGTCATAAACAGACAATCTAAGTACAAATTTTGTGTTCTGGGGTGATGATGGAGGGTTAGGAGTGTAGCAACTATCTTTACTCCATGGACGATCTGATACGGAAGCTCTTTTCTCTTGCTCGAGTGTAGATTCGCAGATAGCCAGCCACCCCTTTGTTCGGGTGTGGTATCCTACTATTTATAACCATACTTATGGCCGCATAGATTTTGGGCCGCATGGATGGTGGGGGTTTGCCACGTGTCCCCTCTTAACAGAAGAGAGCTACAGCCATGCACGCGAATTTGGGCCCCGCAGCCATGTGTACATTTGTTGGGATTTTATTATTTGTTAAGTATCTGGGTAGTTCTCAACTGTTGTAGGTGCGACTTGGTCAAATGAATTCATGGCCACTATTTGGTGGGAGAGAATCACTTCAGTTGTAACAGCAGGATTTTGTTTGCATGGCATTTCGGACGCATGGAGTCTGGGACGCATGCGGCCAAAAATGCATAAGACGCATAGAATCTAGGATGTATAGACTGTACAGCGGTCAGAGACGAATGAGATGCATGGAAAGCATAGAGTTTGGTACACATAGAATGCATAGGTTTTGGAATGCATACGGCCAGAAATGCATGGGACACATGGAATCTGGGACACATGGACTGCACGGCGGCCAGAGACACATGGGATGCATAGAACGTAAGGAGTCTGGGATGCATACGGCCAGAAATGCATGGGATGCATGGAGTCTGGGATGCATGGGCCAGAGCCGTATGGAATCTTTTGTCGTATTGTACACGTGGTGCTGCACACTCCTTGAGACGTCTATCTTTTAGTGAGGTTTCATTTTTCGAGGAGTTCAAAGAATCCTTCCTGTCAGGATTCTGTGTCAGACTCAATCTGGTCGCCAGGATGTCTTGTCAGGTCCTTTTGCGACCAAGATTTGCTTCGGCTATTTGGATCGCATGAATGTAGATTTTCTGGGCCGCATAGTGACTATGTGGTCCCATTTCTGTTAAGCTTTATCGTGGGGCGCATTGTTGTTGGCCGCATGGATCCGTATTTTTCTTGCTTCTACACCAAGTTTTCGTCTAACCATTTTCAACATTCGTTTGTATCCTTTATATCCCACATATGCTAATTCCTTTGAACTTCTCATACGGTCCATCTCAAATAATATTTATTTTGAATAACCATGATCCTTCTAGCTGTAACTATATAGGCAACATGGACTAACTATATTATACTATTCACCCCAACACTAAACTTAATTTCTGCCAAACTTAAGGGACATCTTATCTGAAACAATAAATTTGTGCTACCCCATAAACTCTGAAACACAACTTTCCATCTTAGTGTTATCAATATCCAATAAACCCAGAGTTCCCTTCGAACCATGTTTTGGTCCATATTTACAAACCCAATAAAGCATACTTAGTAACAATTCCACCAACACAAAATTTCATCTCGTTGTTGTGAGTTTTCATTCCTTTATTCCAAATTTGATATTCCAACATTCAAATGTACTTTCAACTAGCTGAACAAATTTTCTCATCCGTTATCCCGTCAAAGGCAACCAATCTTGTTTTCCTGAAATCGTCACTTCCAACTTGTTCCTCAATCCAGTTAACCATTCCAACATGATCCATCTATCCGACAGCACCCATGTTGATTCCCAAACCAACTATCTACCATATGCTGACTCCCAACGCATACTAAGCAAATCTTACTGACGCTATAAAACTCAGGCAATATCGATAGGTTCATTCTGTGGGTCTCCAACGATCAACTTAACTTTCGGTCAAGCCTCTATGGTTAGCTATACTGACAGCTAAACCTATGCATTATAGGTAACTTGCCTAATACAGATGGTTGCTAGGGCATTACCTATCTCTTATCTTAGGGACAACCAATCTGAGGGAATCTACCCCACTCTCTTAGCGTGCTCTCTTTCTTAATGTATGATGCACCACTGCCATTTACCCTCGACCAATACTACCCATCCAACACAGTAGGGTCAAGTCTCTATGCCAACATGCTTTTCTTAAGGGACGACATCCAACCAACTAAGGAACTCTACCTTAGTCTATAAGCAACATCTTAGTCCAACATTCAAAAATCTAGGGTCATGTCTTATTGTCCGACAATTATTTTCCCCGGTTTAATCATCCAACCAACTAATTCTAGACTTATTCTAGAATCGACCAAGTCAATCCCTTAACTTCAATATCCAAATACAAATCCATCAAGTAATCTTTCGATAAATCATACCCAATTTTCAAGTTTATCATTCTCGAAACCCATAATCATATGTTCACTCCAATTTGTATTCTCTTATCGAATTGAAGTTTCCTGCTATTTGATTTCATTCTTTTATCTGGCAAACTATTCCGAATCCATACATATTCGGCTTATTAATTCAACCGTCTATCATATAAAAAAATTTATCTCGATTCTCTCCCATTGTACTCGAAATCTCTATGCCTCTTTTGTCCGACACCGATCGGTCAACTCATTCACATTAACCATCAAATTTTCTATCGTACGACCATATCGAGGTCTCATAGAGGATGCTATTATTGCTAACCCATATTCCATGAATATTCATATATTCTATTTACTGGTCATACACCCATCTAACGATCATTCAGCTTCATACATGCACCATCCCAATCATTATAACAAGGTTATACTCTTACTTAAATTTTGATACATCTGGTTCGTTAACTAATTGCTATATGTGCACCTAATCTTTCTATCAATAATAGCTATTCCAAGTTTTCGTTCCAACTTTCTATATCTCAAACTTTATTTTTATCCCATCACTCGAAGTCTCACAAGAACTTCCTTATAAACTTACCCCAAATACTCCAGTTTAATCCGACATGCACATAAATTGATCGACCAATATTCATGCAACCAACACATCTAGGGTCAGCATTCCTTATTTCGTAACGCATCTTAATCCTTCAAGTTCAGGCACACGTATCCAACTATCTATCAATGTCGAGTACATTTCTAATATCGTTGGTACTATCCTTGAAGTAACTATGTATTGCCATTATACACCTGAGGTCAAAGGTATCGTTCTCCAAAATTCTTGTTTCATTTGTAACCGTTCTATTTTATTCTCATATGTCTCCGACACATTTTATCCAACATAAAGTTTCTATCCGACCAATACAATTTTTTCAATCACTATACGATCCATATTGTTTTCTCATGAGTCCTCGACAATGTACTGCATTATCGATATCGGTATGAAACTTTTTTTACCCAACCGGTTCAAGCCACCCTCTGAATCTATCAAACGTTATGCCATAATTTCCAATCGGGGCATCCATGTTTTACATTTCCTAATTTCTTATTTTACTGTGAGTCTCTTATAACAATCTAAGTAACCATCCCGACACGCAATCGGTTATCGATTTTCATCAAAATTGCTCCAATCGTTAGTCGTAACTATTCAAGTTCTCATCATCGTTCCGTACCCGTGTTCAAACTGAAATACTATTCCAATATGACATCAAACTGACTGATTTTCATCATTGTCTAACATTTATATAACTCATATTGTTGTTTCCAACCAAGGCATTCCTATATGCTTTTCATTATCCAACGTAGAGATTTTCGTCCACCGTCTATTACAGATCATCTAAACCCAACTTATCCAGGGACACTCGAGTCATATAATCGCATAGCATAATATCCTCATTGTTTGGTTCCAACTCGGTAATTCTATCCACTAGCCACTCTGTGCTCTGCAACAGGATTACCGCCCTCAGCAATGGGATCGGCGCAATAAATGATATACCATTCAGGAGCCAAACCATTCCCACAAAATTTTATTCTTGTACCGATTCAGCATTTGTACCAAGCTATCTTCCCTCAGTGGCACTGTTGTCCACAATTACCATACAACTATCCCATTCTGAAACATAACCAAGCCCACGCACTAATCAACTAAATTCATGTTGATTATGTCACTGGTGTTACTGTCGATTTCTCTTTGGCATACCATATCGGTACCCACTATCGATTTTCACACATCAATTATTTCCTCTGAATCCCACAAACAAGCATCAACACAGATTACTGGTTTATTAATGCATCGTTTCATTGTTGGTGTTTCTTGGCATTATTACCATCAATAAATTCTTTTTTATGGATCGTACCATATTTAGACTTATTGTATGGAACATCCAGTGAGTGTAAGCGAGGGTCAAAGAACTTTCCATCGAAAAAATTCAGAATGCTTGCGGAAGCAATTAGAACAATCAAGGGATCAAATTTTGAATACTTGCGGAAGCAATCTTTGAATAAACACATAAATTATGGTGACTAATCGCAGAGAAACTTTGAATAGTCACTGAGGTAACTTTGAGTATTCGAGGAAGCAACATTGAGTAATCGCAGAAGTAACTTTAATTTGAAATGAGTCGAATTCAGGGACGTAAAGCTGTGCTCTGATACCAATTTGTTATGCCCTGACTCTGTAGAGTCGAAATGTAGCCAATGGACTTGATGTCATACAAGTCTGGGTTGCACTTGTACCAGGCAATAAGATAAACAAGCATTGGTTTGTCTCAAAAACAATAATATTACAGCAGAAGTAAGCAGACAAATTGAAGTCACACAAGATATAAGAAAAGTATCTCATTTTATTGATATTGGATGGGTTACAAAGCACTCAATAGCCAACTTGAAGTACATGCCATCTAGGCTTACAATGAACTTTGTCAACTCGGCTTACAACATCACTAGTACAACAAATTCCCTGTTCCATACATTATGCCATGTATAACAGAAGTCATCATCTCCATGAGAATAGCTTCTACACACCCAACAGTCCTGTGATGCCTCAAGGATTGTCAAGTTGTGTCCTCGTACCTGCGAACCTAAAATTGTGCCCATATACGTGGGTCAGTACTCCATAAGTACTGGCGAGAGGGCTGACCCAACTCACCTAAAATCAACACTAAGTAATCATGTGATAGGAACATTATTAAGTATGATATTGATCAGATGCCATAGGGTAAATTTTAGTTCATAGTGACAAGAATGTAAAGTAGATATCTTATTTATGTAAAGAAGGCATATTGATCATATTCGATAGGAAATATAGAGCATACAGTTATTCATGATTAATAGAAAATATAAAGCATGCAAGTTACCACCCTTTGGTGATTCTTACCTACAGTCGTTCAGTCATCCCTGTAATTGAATAATAACTTACTCTGCCTGCATAAGACATTATTAGCATGCATGTCTATATGAAGGTCACTGACTTCGCGTCAACTTGGACTAGAGTTGGGTAGAGGCTTCCCTCCCCGTTGGGTAGCTAGCCCACTTGGAGGTTTTCGAATCCCCCGTGCCACTAGCACATGCTCTTATTTCCCCCAGGTCGAACGGGTCCGTGGCCCCCGGATTGTCGTTAGAGGAATCTACCTTCTGCACAGGTTGTCAATGACCACGCATACTTATACAACTTAGCTATAAGGAAACATATAATGCATGATAATATAACTTAATTAAAATCTCACATTTCTTATTTGTATAAGGTTATTCGACTCGGCCAATCCAGCCGCTAGCCAATACCGCACTCAGCAATGATTTTACCACACTCAGCAACGGGACCGGGACATTACTCTCTTGTGTTATCGATATCTCTTCGAGCCGTAGCCCGACATACTCACTGCCTAATCCTTGCGTCTTAACATAATTGCCAACACAAAATTTTGATATTTGCTATCACAGTATATATAATCCACATTCTAAAATAGCAGCGGGTTAATAGACGTGTGATTATTATCTTTCTTTATCTTTTATGATTTTTTGCTATATAACTTTAAGCAACAACTTACACAAAGATAAACTAAATCATTTTGTTAAGAGTGAAGATAAAGGATTGAAGAACCAACACCACTCACATTAATCTGAAGGAACTTCCCAGCACGATCTCATAGCCTTCTGAATTGATCCTCCCGCATAACCCAAGTCCAACCATCATAGTGCACCATGCGGAGTGGGGTACTACATCTACCTACTATAAAATATCTCTACTATTATAATATAGCTTGAAAATAGCTCAAAAATAAACTATATAAGCCATTTGTATACCCTCCATATTAAACAAAATATATATATATATATATATATATATATATATATATATATATATATATATATATATATATATATATATATATCATGTTTTCTCACATAGTTTAAAGAAAAAACCATTACTTCCTTCTAACTAAGAAAAAATAAAAAATCCTTTTCAAACTCATATAAATATTTATAAAAAATCATAAAAAATATTTAATATTAAAATTATATTTAAACTAAGTATATGGTATTATCTAAATAAACGCATATCCAAATTTATAAAAAATATATCTATAAGAAAACATAATTAAAATATATTCAAATCATATTTAAAGTATTTTACTATCAGAGAATTTTTTTTCTTTTTGACATGTGCAATGAACATTAATGTGACTAGTATGTGTAAGAGTATGTAAGGAGTCAATCCAACTATGG
The DNA here is from genome assembly GCA_036927795.1 of Iris macrosiphon. Classification (NCBI taxonomy): domain Eukaryota; kingdom Viridiplantae; phylum Streptophyta; class Magnoliopsida; order Asparagales; family Iridaceae; genus Iris; species Iris macrosiphon. The sequence continues at coordinate 128,272,722 of JAYESA010000019.1, forward strand.
AAACAAAAATTAACTCCAATTTTCATTTATACGTGTAATTCCTAGCAGCTTTCACACACGACCAAAATCGATTAGTTAGATGTCAAAATCTAATATCCTTTCCTTAAGGGCAATTTTGTGGAACGCTTTTTCGCTCTTAAATTTTATTTTTATAGTCCTAGAATTTTAACTAACAATTGACTCTCCTTCTTTTCAGATTATACAGAAGAAATCTGTCAACCAACTAGTAAATTGGTCGAATGATAGGTTAACAGAGTATGTTGGCTGACCAATCCCTTTAGTAAAAAGCCAGCATTATACTCACCTAACTAAGAATTAGAAAATTTGAACCTTGTGTATAAATATATGAGGGTTCAAAATCCTTCAAGATAATAATTTTGAGCATTTAACTCTCCTCGTGAAAAATTTTTCAAGTCAAGTTCGATCTAAATAAGTTAATGGGTATTTGAAAGAGATCGTTGATCAGAAAATTTCCTACAATGTAAATTTTGATAAAATTGGTTGTAGGGTATCAAGTTTGCAAAGATTGACGACAGACAGTCTTATGTTTCTACAGTGAACGCTAGATCATCTAGCGTTTTCTTCACGAAAATACCAAATCTTCCGACATTTTCATAGTAGCATTTTGTTTGCAATTTACTTCCCATTTTTTCAGTTTCCACTATAATAATTAGTTTTGGGATTAAAAAATTACCACTCTTCTATCCATTTTTTCTTCTAGTTTATTTTTTTGTTTTTTATCTTTTTATGTTGTTGAGATATTTCTGAATTCTAAATTATATGTATGGTCCTAGTCAATGATCCAATTAACCGGGGACTTGGGAGCATTGGCACTATCTACCTCCCACGATATCGACGGGAGTCGAGGGGACAACGCCCCTCATAGGGGTTCGGGGACAAAGCTTCTGAACCTAATTAGTTCTTCAGGTCTGGTATAACTAGGTTTTTATGTGTCCATATTCTGTTTTAAGGATATTTTAGAAATTTCGTCTATAAAGAAGTAATCTGTTATGGAATTGGGTTGAGAAAATATACAATCTCCTCCTTTTGTAGCACTCAGTTTATTTATCTAGTGAAGATCGATATGTCGTTGCACGTGAAAGTAGTCCAATTCAGACAGCCATGAAGTGAGTTAGATTTATTTTTCTTCTCAATTTTTTTATTTTTTATTTTACTTATTAATATGCAAAAACTAATTTATTAGAAGGAAATTACAAAAATGTTATCCCTGATATTTTCGAAATAAAAATAGTAGAAAAATATAATATTTTTGTCACAAAAATGCTAGACAATAAGACAAATTGGCACCCTACAGCCGACTTTACAAACTTGATGACATATAGTCAATTTTTTAAACCTTTAGAGCCCTACAGAAAATTCTAATATCTAATCGACACTAAGGGGGCATTTGGTACGCGATAATTTTTTGATTTACGAAAAAATTTAAGGTGGAAAACTATTACCATGTTTGTTTAGGTTATAAAAAAATTATTCCTGGAAATTACAAATACCCGAAAAAATAATTTATCCACAAAACATCGGGATCCTATCCCTTAAGAATATGTGGGGGGGGGGGGGGGGTTCGGGCAAAATTTTTTCAGTTTCTTTCGTTTTTGATTTTTTTATTTTTTATTTTATCGTTTTTGATCTTTTTTTATCATTTTTATCATTTTTCGTTTTTTGATTGCTTTGTCCGCTTTTGCCGTTTTTATTCATTTTTTATTTATTTATTTTCTCGTTTTATCATTTTTTTTTGTCGTTTTTAATCATCTTTAAACATTTTTTATGGTTTTTTATCAAAAAAATTATTTTTGGTCGTCTTTTGTCCCTTTTTTGTTTTTAATCATTTTTGAACATTTTTTTCGTTTTTGATCATTTTAATCAAAAATTTCCTTTTTATCGTTTTTTCGTTTTTTATCGCCTTTTGTGTTTTTTGGTCATTTTTATTCGTTTTGATCGATTTTTATCATTTTTTTCGTTTTTGATCATTTTTTTTTCTAATTTTGATCCATTTTTATCATTTTTTGGATCGTTTTTTGTCGTTTTTGATCAATTTGAAGGCTTTTTCATTTTTGATCATTTTTTATCGTTTTTATTCGTTTTTTATCATTTTAATCTCTTTTGTCGTTTTATTCCTTTTTTATTGTTTTTTTATCAAATTTTTTTGTTTTTGATTTTTTTTTTTGTCGTTTTTATTCGTTTTTGTTCGGTTTGATCATTTTTTGTCGTTTTTGACAATTTTGAACATTTTTTTCTGTTTTTTATCATTTTTTAATATATCATTTTTGTTTTTTGTCTTTTTTCATTTTTGATCATTTTTATTCGTCGTTGATCTTTTTTATCATTTTTGATCATTTTTTCATTTTTGATCATTTTTATCTTTTTGTTTTGTTTTTCATCATTTTTGTCCTTTTTATTCTTTTTTTTATCGTTTTATTCATTTTTGAAGGCAACTCTAGAGAGGGGTGAATAGAGTTTGTGACAATATTTACCAACTAAAAATTAAGGCTGATAACCAACTAATAACTTATGCAAGCAGTTATGAAAATATAGCAAGTATATGAAAGAAACACTGAGTAAGAAATCACAATACACTAACACTGAGTTTTATATTGGTTTTTCTCATGGAGGACTAATCCAGTCCCGAGAACTCTTGCTTGGAGTTAAATGCACTATCAGTGAAACACAAGCTTTAGTCTGAAGACTTGCGAACTTCTTACAGACACGTGTTTTGATCCGAAGAGCACGACGACTTCATACTTCGGGATGGAAAGCAGACTTATAAATTTTAAAGCTAGCACAACTTGAACAACTTCTAATCGACTCGCACTTTGTCACTTAGAGCTTGGGAAGTTGTTGCTTTGGAGATGGGAAGATGTATAGCTCAGGATATAAGAGATATGAAAGAGAATTGGAGTTTTTAGAATGAGAAACTTGAGCTCTATTTATATGGCTATTGTGGGACTAAATTCGGACCATGTTCGGTCCCCCAACGTTCATAAATTTGAACATTGAGTTCTTGGTCCAGGGGTTGAAGGAGTCATTTCAGGAAACTAAAAATACTAGGTCCTAGGGGACCGAGTTCGGTCACCCTAATTCCAGAATGTTTCAATTAAGTATTGGTCTCTATTTACAAGAAATAAAGGTTGGGAATGAAGGACGGGGGTCAATGGCAGCTGGTGGGGATTAATATGGTTTGTGGATAATTGGACTTGGATTAGGGTTTTGGGCTGTTTAAGTTGGACTAAAGTTTATAGAAATGAATTGAGCATCTAGTTGCCATGTACTAGTTAATATACAACATTTTCTAGACTCAAATAAATGTAAAAATTACTGACTCAAGTAAAAACACAATTTCGTCATTTGAGCATGTAGAAGCTTTGTCTATAGTGATGTAACGAAGATTTGTCGGTCTTCATTTAATGTGTCGTATTAAGTCATATCAGACCATAGTTAGTCGATTAACAAAATCGAGATATTTGTGACCAGTTTGGGACAACAATGTAACCGCCTAAAATTAGAACTTGGGTTATTTTGATAATTTTACCCTTTGTTGATAATTATATTATTATAGTTAATTAAGTAATTAGTTATAATTAATTAGTGTTAGTTGTCATGGATATAATATTTCCTATTTTTTAGTTAGATACCTTCCTATAATTAATTAGATTCCTCCCTAAACAAAAAGATTTCATTTATGACAATTCTAGAAAAAAATTAGAGAGTGGAGAGGGGCAAATTAGTTATTGAACCAACATCCAGTTCCTCCATAGGGGCTGGCTATAGTGGAGGGATCCCCACTCACACTACTAAAATTTGTCCAATTAGCGACGTCATTAGCGACGTCAGAGTAAAATGTCACCAATTCCTAAGAATTTAGCGACTCCATTAAAAAATATCGTAAAACATCGTTAGTGGCGACGTTCAACGTCATCCAACGACTATCATTATTATTATGGAAATAGACGTCGGTAGTAGTCGCTGAACGTCGATAATGTTTTAATTACAGTAACGTATTTAGCGACGTTGTGTCAATTATGTCATAATATATTAAAAAATAGTGACGTTTAGCGACTCCTATTGTATACGTCGCTAACTTTTTTTAATATAGGGTTCTAATTTTTAATTTCCTCCATTTATTTTCATTCCAAAAAATTTGAAACCCCTCCCCCGCAAGACCTAGGCAATTGTGCCCTAGTGCCCCCCTCCGGCACTATGATCCCCTCCGGCGCTCCGGTCCCCCTCCCTAATGTCGTGCTCCCCCTTTCGCTCCCCCTTCTGTGCTTCAGTCCCCCCCCACCCCCCGTGCTCTGGCTCCCCCCCCCCCCCTCTGTGCTCCAGATCCCCCTCCGACTCCCCCTCTACCTTCGACTCTCCTATCAGTCAGCCCCCTCCTTGGTCAGGTAAATCCTAACCCTAATTCTTATGACACCGATACGGACACACACCCTAATTATTCTGACATTGACACGGACACACTAACATTGGCATTGTGTGTGTGTGTGTGTGTGTGTGTGTGTGTGTGTGGTGGTGGTGGCTGGTGCCTTATGTCACGCCCCGATCTCCCGCAGGCAAATCGGCCGTTCCCGCTAGGCGGGAATCACCCTCGCCAGCGCTCCCGCGGAACGATCGCTTAACCCATCCGGGCGTGATGCCGCACGAGCGTGAGCCACGCCCGTGCAAGGCCATGGTTCATTGGCTGGCGGCAAGAGTTCTAAGCCACAGAGTCACACAGATTGTCCGAGTGCAGCGGAGTCATGAACGCATAGGCGATTGGTAACAGGTTCACTAAGTCGGCAAATATAGCGGAAGCATTAAAACAAGTAAAGTAATCTCTTTATTGATATGAACAAGTGTTACAGGCGGCGTATAGCCGAGATTACAAGTCGCTCAAGCCTCTCTCTCTGAAACAGTAAAAGCGTGCCAAATGGCTACAACTGTGAAATAATTTGTACAGGCGATGGTCAGGCGATGTTCACAACTTATGTCTTGTATATGTGCTTCAGTCCCGGATGCACCGTTGCTTCGGAGTGTTGTCCACGCCTTAGCACGCACGTTGGAGGCATCCGCACCGCACGAGGTTCTCCCGCACCCTGCATATCAAACTGGTGGATTATCAGTACATTGAATGCACTAGTGGGGAAGCTACTCGCCCGCTCGATAAATCCAAACACGTAATACAGGTTCCGTGCACAACTATTAAGTTGTCTTTCTAGTTGCCTTAGGATCAGTTTCATGCAAACATTGAATAGCCTAACGTGTCGGGCAGTGCGCCGTGCGATGTTTGAGGAAACACGGCGAGACTTACCAACTTACCATTTATCCTTCCCTGTCCAAGGCAAACATGATTAATTTAAGCACGGGCAAGTATAAGCATTCAGGAGCATAGCATATGCAACATGCAACACGAGAGTTATTGAACGGGACAGTATTTGGTGTGCTCAGTTGTACTTGATGCGATGCAGTAACTCGCACGCGGATAGCCGCTAAGCGAGGATGACTTATCTATATGAACATGAGTCGCTGGCAAAGCCATAAAGGACTAATCCCAGACGAGAGTGGAACGCAACGAGAGCACACAATGCGCTACGAACCATCTCGCCCGTACACGATGGATTGCATATGTAGTCCAAGGCCAAGATGGAATGCAACCAAGTACACGATATGTTGCAAACCATCTCGCCAGCACACGATAGACTACACATGATGTGGTCCTAGGCCAAGTGGAATGCAACCGAGTACACGATATGCTGCAAACCACTTGCCTGCACACGATGAACCACACTTGAAGTTCCATCCGGATCGGAGCGGCCCCAGTGCCCCGGTGACCGTCCGTGGAACTATGCCTCGTTTCTGAGTTGTCCGCGACATGCAAGTCAGGGTTAAACCAATCTCAGGTAACACGATTTATTTCACCAATCTCAGGCAACACGATTTATTTGACCAATCTCAGGCAACACGATTACACGATTATTTGACCAATTTCAGGCAACAGGATTATACGTTCAGTGAGTAACTTGTCTTGATGCATTCTCCTGGTTCGGGGCTGCCTTGGGTGACCTAACGGTCCCGGACACTTGCAGGTTCATTCAGGCACGAAGCGACTACGTAGTAGTCTTCCGGGGTTTGTATGAAAATATGGCAACATTCAAGCAGACTAGCATGCGTTTCTAAGGAACTTAAACAGGCACGTTGCTCGGACCCGAAGGTAAGCTGAGAGTTGAAACCGTTAAGGGACTTAGCATGCGAGGGTCTGAACATAAGCAGTATTTCCATTTTCCATGTTCTAGCAAGCAATACAAGTTGGGATTATTCCCTTAGCTAGGTGCGTTGGATTTATTAGCATGCAGGGGTGATTCACCTAGCGACTAGCATGAATATTCCAGATTTTATGTGTGCTGGCTAAGCAAAGACAAGTTCACCGTAGCCACCCACCTTAGCGATGATTCGCCTCGGTAGAGCGATACGTCTGAGCGAGCCTCTGGAAGTCCAAGCCGGATTCCTGTTGGGACAAGTCTGGATATCCTTTGCTTCTTGATCGAGGCAAAGCGGGTCGGAACAACTGCACGATTGCCGATTGAGACGACAGTCCGCTTGAGCGGAACGGGGTGTTACATCCTACCCAACTTAGAAAAAGTCTCATCCTCGAGACTTACTAAGGGCAAGCAGTAATTTAGGGTTGAGGCAATCCTAGACAAGTCGTTTGTACTTGTTTCATTTGGATATTCACTTGCACAAGCGTCGAAATCAGCATATCGCTTAGACTGGATCGTGCGCACCTTCGACATGCATTTCTAGTATGAACACGTCAACCAGCTTAGTGATAGCGAAGTCTCAGCACTCGAGTTTCACCTTTTCCTAAGTCTTGGATGGTGCACTAGTTCAAGGCGTCCCTCGAATAGATGCATTCAACCAAACTTAGAGTTAGTGAAATCTCGGACAAGCTACTAGCGATACTCTCAAGGGTTCGCACAGGTTGGCACAAAGGCCACTCGCAGCATACAACCAGACAAGCAAGAATATCATTCAAAACGCATTTTGAAAGTATTTAGACTTATTGTTGGAACATCCCATCGAGGCATTGAGAGAGAGCATGCACATAACCCACGAACGAACTTTCGAAACAGAGATATCGAATCGAAGTCCAAAGGCATAGAAGCCAGGCTCTGATACCAACATGTCACGCCCCGATCTCCCGCAGACAAATCGGCCGTTCCCGCTAGGCGGGAATCACCCTCGCCAGCGCTCCCACGGAACGATCGCTTAACCCATCCGGGCGTGATGCCGCACGAGCGTGAGCCACGCCCGTGCAAGGCCATGGTTCATTGGCTGGCGGCAAGAGTTCTAAGCCACAGAGTCGCACAGATTGTCCGAGTGCAGCAGAGTCATGAACGCATAGGCGATTGGTAACAGGTTCACTGAGTCGGCAAATATAGCGGAAGTATTGAAACAAGTAAAGTAATCTCTTTATTGATATGAACAAGTGTTACAGGCGGCGTATAGCCGAGATTACAAGTCGCTCAAGCCTCTCTCTTTGAAACAGTAAAAGCGTGCCAAATGGCTACAACTGTGAAATGATTTGTACAGGCGATGGTCAGGCGATGTTCACAACTTATGTCTTGTATATGTGCTTCAGTCCCGGACGCACCGTTGCTTCGGAGTGTTGTCCACGTCTTAGCACGCACGTTGGAGGCGTCCGCACCGCACGAGGTTCTCCCGCACCCTGCATATCAAACTGGTGGATTATCAGTACATTGAATGCACTGGTGGGGAAGCTACTCGCCCGCTCGACAAATCCAAACACGTAATACAGGTTCCGTGCACAACTATTAAGTTGTCTTTCTAGTTGCCTTAGGATCAGTTTCATGCAAACATTGAATAGCCTAACGTGTCGGGCAGTGCGCCGTGCGATGTTTGAGGAAACACGGCGAGACTTACCAACTTACCATTTATCCTTCCCTGTCCAAGGCAAACATGATTAATTTAAGCACGGGCAAGTATAAGCATTCAGGAGCATAACATATGCAACATGCAACACGAGAGTTATTGAACGGGACAGTATTTGGTGTGCTCAGTTGTACTTGATGCGATGCAGTAACTCGCACGCGGATAGCCGCTAAGCGAGGATGACTTATCTATATGAACATGAGTCGCTAGCAAAGCCATAAAGGACTAATCCCAAACGAGAGTGGAATGCAACGAGAGCACACGATGCGCTACGAACCATCTCGCCCGTACACGATGGATTGCATATGTAGTCCAAGGCCAAGATGGAATGCAACCAAGTACACGATATGTTGCAAACCATCTCGCCAGCACACGATAGACTACACATGATGTGGTCCTAGGCCAAGTGGAATGCAACCGAGTACACGATATGCTGCAAACCACTTGCCTACACACGATGAACCACACTTGAAGTTCCATCCGGATCGGAGCGGCCCCAGTGCCCCGGTGACCGTCCGTGGAACTATGTCTCATTTCTGAGTTGTCCGCGACATGCAAGTCAGGGTTAAACCAATCTCAGGCAACACGATTTATTTCACCAATCTCAGGCAACACGATTTATTTGACCAATCTCAGGCAACACGATTACACGATTATTTGACCAATTTCAGGCAACAGGATTATACGTTCAGTGAGTAACTTGTCTTGATGCATTCCCCTGGTTCGGGGCTGCCTTGGGTGACCTAACGGTCCTGGACACTTGCAGGTTCATTCAGGCACGAAGCGACTACGTAGTAGTCTTTCGGGGTTTGTATGAAAACATGGCAACATTCAAGCAGACTAGCATGCGTTTCTAAGGAACATAAACAGGCACGTTGCTCGGACCCGAAGGTAAGCCGAGAGTTGAAACCGTTAAGGGACTTAGCATGCGAGGGTCTGAACATAAGCAGTATTTCCATTTTCCATGTTCTAGCAAGCAATACAAGTTGGGATTATTCCCTTAGCTAGGTGCATTGGATTTATTAGCATGCAGGGGTGATTCACCTAGCGACTAGCATGAATATTCCAGATTTTATGTGTGCTGGCTAAGCAAAGACAAGTTCACCGTAGCCACCCACCTTAGCGATGATTCGTCTCGGTAGAGCGATACGTCTGAGCGAGCCTCTGGAAGTCCAAGCCGGATTCCTGTAGGAACAAGTCTGGATATCCTTTGCTTCTTGATCGAGGCAAAGCGGGTCAGAACAACTGCACGATTGTCGATTGAGACGGCAGTCCGCTTGAGCGGAACGGGGTGTTACACCTTATAGCCTATTCGAAATAACACTATCACGGATACACTGACACGGACACACACTACAATGGGAGGTGAAGGCCTACGGGCCATATGTTTATGCTATAAATTAGGGTTTATGAACTTAAGAATCATTTATAGAGATTGCTTGCTAGTTTTTTTCTTTCATATAGTAATTGTCATAATGGCTAGGTGTCGTTGGATTAAAAATTTGTAATATTAAATCCATTCAACTCATCTTATGGACTAAAAAAAAAATTATGTGTAGTTTGATTAGGGTTGGATATGATCATGTGTTGCTCGTTCTATTATCCAAGCTAAATGACGTTCATATGTGTGTAGACTTGAAAAAATACTTTAAGGCATCCATACCCTCCCAATATTTGTGCTCATGTGTGTCAATTAGTAGTATATATGAGTGTCGAGTGGTAGATTGTCCTTGTGTGAATGATGGTGTATTTGTACTAGTGTATCGTGTATGTAAGTGTGTGTTTAAGTGAGTGTCAAGTGTGAGTAACGTAGAGTGTATATTGGTACCAAGATACCAAGTATCAAGTATAGTTAGTGTCATGGGTATTTGAAACTGTATCATAATGTCAAGATACAAGAGAGTATCAATGTAAGATTGTGTACCATGGTATGTGATATCCACATGATACACAATTACCTATTTAATGGACATGAACACATGACGACACCCATTTAATGGGGTTTAAAATCGGTATATATTATACCAATGAGTTGTCCACATGTCTACTAGGTTTCGAAGTCTGATTTCTTATTATATACCAATGAGCTAATGCTTAGTCCAAAGATAAAAAATTTCTAAAATTGCATGATGAAAGTGATAACATATCACATTTTATGATTTTGCCAGTTTTCTTGCTATATACCAACCTACAACTAACTTCATAAATTATCTTCATCAGAAGTACATTAATGGATATGAATTACTACCAACAGTATCGTTCGTGGATGTACAACCTTCATCCTGATGACATGTGAGTGTGTAGAATGAATTCATAGAGGGTGTACAGCAGTTCTTGCAGGCGTTCCCTTAGTACATGGACGGTACCAAAACTTAAGTGTCTATGTGTGAGATATCGCAACTTGAAATATCATCCAGAAATGGAAGTCACATATCATTTGTACTCGAAGGATTTTATGCCAAATTACTATCATTAGACCGCGAATGGAGAACTTGTGTCTTTAGCATTGGAGTCGGAGCCTTATGTTGAGCAGTATATGGATGTCCACGACCACGCTACTTATGACGACGGGTGGGTGAATATGGTTTTTGATATGGCGGGGCCTAGTTTCTATCCGGACAATCATGATGCAGCAAAGGAGGCACCGAATGTCGATGCTACGAAGTTCATGGAGTTGTTGGAGAATACAAGGACTCTATTATATCCTGGTTTTGAGGATTATTCACCGTTGGAGGTGGTTACAAGATTGTTGAGCATCAAGTCCAATTTTAACATGTCGCAAGAATGCAACAATCGACTGATAGAGTTGATTATAGAGATCTTGTTGGAGGGTGCTAAGTTGCCTAAAGACTTCTATCGATATAAGAGGATGGTGAGATCGCTCTAAATAGGATAAGAGAAAATTGATGTATGTCGCAACGGGTGCATGTTGTACTACAAAGATGACAAGGATGAAGATGCGTGCAAATTTTGTGGTGATGATCACTACAAGGCCACGGGTAGAGAAAGGTTTGTCGGTGCAAGAAAGCCTATCGAATTGATGCACTACTTGCCTTTAACGCCACGGTTGTAGAGGTTCTTTATGGTGAAGGAGACTACAGAAAATATGAGTTGGCACATTCAAAAATAGACTGAAGAAGTGTTGGATCATCCATCCGATGGAGAAGCATGGAAGCACTTTAATCGAGAGTATCCAGATTTTGCTTCGGATCCACGTAATGTCAGATTGGGGCTCTACTCTGACGATTTTACCCCATTTGGACTTTTGAGCTCCCAATATTTGTGTTGGTCGGTGATCGTCACTCCGTATAATCTACTGCCTTGGATGTGCATAAAGACTCCATATATGTTCATAATTATTATTATCAAGGGTCCGAACAATCTGAAGAGGAACATCGATGTGTATTTATAGTCGTTGATAGATGAGTTAAATCAACTATGGGAAGTAGGTACTAACACGTACGATATTTCTAGAAAACAGAATTTTCAGATAAGGGTAGCACTTATGTGGACCATCAACGACTTTCTGGCCTATGGAATATTATCGCGATGGAGCATCCATGGCTGTCTCTCATGTCCATATTGCATAGATCGCACTAAGGATTATCGTTTGAAACATGGAGGCAAATCGTCCTTCTTTGATTGTCAATCATCGACAATTTTTGCTGAAGGATCATCCGTACCGGAGGAACATGAATGTTTTTCGTGTCGGCGTTATGGATAAGGCCAATCCACCGCCAAAGTGGTCCGAAGACGATATGGGAAGAGGTAAAAGATTTACCAAGTGCTATCGAAGATCCTGCTAAGGGGTACAAGTGTGACGGATTTGGTCGCACTCATAACTGGACGAAGAGGAGTATATTTTGGGATCTACCATATTAGAGCACCAATCTGATCAGATATAACCTTGATGTCATGCATATCAAGAAGAATGTATTTGATAACATAATTAATATTGTAATGGACGTAAAAAGGAAGACAAAAGATAATCTGAAGGCCAGGTTGGACTTGGAAGAAATATGTAGACGTCCTGCATTATATTTGATAGAGGAGAAAAATAAAAAGTTAAAGCAGCCTAAGGCAATTTTCTCACTGGAGAAGGAGGATAAAGGAAGACTTTGTAGGTGGATTCATGGCCTAAAATTTCTAGACGGGTACCTATCGAACTTGAGAAGATACGTCAAACTCAAGGAGAACAAATTGACGGGTATGAAGAGCCAAAATTGTCACGTATTCATGGAGAGGTTAATTCGAATTGCATTTTGGGAATTCTTATCGCAGGTTATTTAGGATCCATTGACAGAGCTCAGCATATTCTTCAGAGATCTTTGTTCTACTAAGTTGCTCGTCGATCGTCTAGAAAAGAAAGAGAAGGATATTACGGTAATACAGTGCATGCTCGAGAAGGTATTTTTTTCTAGATTCTTTGACTCCATGGAGCATTTGCCAAATTATCTTTCCTATGAGGCATATGTTGGTGGGTCTATCGGTTATCGGTGGATGTACCCATTCGAGCGGCATTTGAATCACTTAAAGAGAAAGATAAAAAATAAGGCACGAGTTTAGCGTTCTATTTGTGAATCTTATGTTCTTGAGGAGATTACAAACTTTTGCTCGACATATTTCAAACCTCATAGAATGGTAAAAATGGGTATAGATAGGTGAATCCAATCAAAATATGGTATAGAATGTGCGTAGATTGGTGAAAGCCAGTATAGATGCGTAACTCTAACCGAAATAAGGTAAAAAGTAGTCTAGATTTGTGGAAACGAGTATTGAAATGTGGTTCTAACCAAAATAAGATTTCCAATAATCGTAGAACGGTAAAAACGAGTATAAATGAGTGATTCTAACCGAAATTAGGTATATAAGTGGCCTACATTAGTGAAAACGAGTATCTAAAGGAGATTCTTACCGAAATAACGTTTCAAATGCTCGTAGAATGGTGAAAATGAGTAAAATAGATAATTCTAACCGAAATATATTTTAGAATGATCGTACAATAATAAAAAAGAGTATATAGTTGGTGTATGTGTACCAGAGTGCCTAGAGAGTGCAAGTATTCAGGGTGTATCCAGATTTGGATGAGTAACATGTTATATGTGTAGTGTATTAGTCTAGTATCAGGGAGTATTATTGTGGATGTTAGAATTAGTCAAGTGTATCAGTGTAATATGGATGTAGAGTATATACGGAAGTATCATAAGATATAGGAGTGTCACCCTCACATTTTTAATCAAAGGTAGTTTGGTAATTGACACGGGTATTTTTATTTTAGGATTTATTGTATTTAAATATGCATGTGTGATTAATTATTTATTGAATTACTTATTTATTTTTAGATGCTAGATTATTTTAGACTTGTGTAGTGGACCTAACCATTTAATTAGATGCATGAACCCAACATTTTAGTTTAGTTTAGATTGAGCCCATTAATTAGGCCCATGGATTAGGAGGATAAATTAATTAGTGAAACCATTAGACTAGAACCTTCCCCCCTTAATTAATTTCTTCATGAGAGGCCCCAAGAGGTATTTTGGACATTTTACATAGCTTGGGAGAGGTGTATATGGCCGGCCACAAGAGGAGGAGAGAGAGTATCTCTCATTTTATTTTGTTCATTCCAATTAGATCTACGTTTTTCCCTCTTTCCATTTTTCTTTATTCCTTCATCATTTTCTTACTAATTTCTTCATAAATTCCTTTCCTATTCTTCAATTAAGGCTACTACAACAAGGATCTACAAGAAGAAAGCAAGGAGCAACAAGGAGGAGGCCAAGATCTACAATGAGGAACTACATTTCAATTTTGGGGATTTTTATTGGGAATCCATCTCCTAATAGGTATATTTTAGTTTTTCCTCTTGTAGTAGGTTCTAAATCTGAGATTTAACCATAAAAAAGTAGCCCACATGCATAGACTACCCATAGAATTTTGTTTTAGGTTCATAGGAGACCTATGGTAGAAGTTATGTGTGTTTTTGTGTCAATTTTGGGAGAATTCCGAGATTGGCACATGTGGTGCTTGTCAATTGGTCAAATAGATCAATATGACATATGATTGATTATTTATGACTAGTGTCGTGTCCATAATTGGGTACGTGTAGGCTGTATCTCGTCAATTTGGCGATACGGATTAATTTTAGGGGTTTTCCTCCGACACGAAATTTGTGCATATCAATTCTTGACACGGACACGTAGTTATTATTATTATTGTTCGTATTAGTCATAATTAGTATTCTAGACTTGCTCGTGTCCTTCTGGATACATTTGATTGTGTGGTGGAGCCGTATCGCAAGCGTATCATAGAATTAGTGTGATACGGGTGCGGTGCACTCCACATGTTTCGTTTATTGCTCTTAATTCTATATGTACTTGTGTATATATACATGTATGTTATATTTTATGATCTATATATATATATATATATATATATATATATATATATATATATATATATATGAGTATATACCAATAGTGTATAGTATACATAAGTGTATATAGCTACATATCTAAAAGTGTATATGTATCTATGTGTATAGCTATATATATATATATATATATATATATATATATATATATATATATATATATATATATATATATATATATATATATATATATATACATATAAGTGTATATATATCTATGTGTTGGGTGTATGTGAATTTTTTGTGTATATGTGTGAGTGTATATATATATATATATATATATATATATATATATATATATATATATATATATGAGGGATTGATACATATAGATTAAGATTAATAGAGTGTATATATGTATGCATATGTAGATTGATATATAGATACATGTATATATGTATATATGTATGTGTGTTTGTGTTTGGGAGTGATCGGGGTAGTGACAATGCAATCTAACTATAGAAACATAGGAGTAGCTGCAGTTCAGCAAGGGGGAGAGCAATCAGCAATGTTCACTAAGTTTTGGGTATTGGTTAGTAGTATATGAATAGTTAGTTTGTTGATCTAGTGTATCAGTTAATTAGTAAATAATTAATAGTTAGTGTAGTTAAATAAGTTATTTGTATATAGTTATATGTAACTATGTATGTATTGTATTGTAGTTAGTATCTATGTATTATATTGATACATAATATATGTTAGTAGTTTATTTATATTCTATAGTTCGGTATATGGGGTTATTTATATACTAGCTATAAATAATGATTGAATTACCTTGGGATACCAAGGTAATGTCAAGATAATGGATCGATACCAAGGTATTGGATTTAGGTATCGAGATAGGTAGTGTGATACGCATTAGTGCAAGGCTAAGGTATCCTAATTTTAGTAATTAGTTAAGATACTATAATTATTGACTTGTATATATATACAAATTACTATTTTCTTATATTAAACTTGTATATCTTAGGATACGACATTTTTGTGTGTTTCATAGTATCGTAGATTAGCTAGTAAAGCTTAGTTTCATAGTGTATCGATATAGTATCTTAGTGTTAGACTCTTATAACCTATATTTAGTCGGTTTGACTTAAAAATGACTTTATGACTTAGAATCGCATCAATTTAACTTATTTTTATTCCAGAACCTTGTATTGATGTAACGTACCATATATAGGTTTGTGTGACACCAGCTTGGGTATCGAGAGACACACCTTGCTCAGGACTTCAGGCGAGTATATTTCTCTGATAGTTTTTAATTCATAATAGTGTATATATGCATGTTCTAGAATTGTATACTTGAATCCGACACAGTAATTTCACGGACTTGTACTACATGGATCCCGTTAGGAGATGTTATCCCCTACCGTGTTCAGCGGGTACTCCTGTACATGTATTTTATTGTGTACATTGGGTATTGATTTATATTTTATGTTCATACACTGATCATGTTCAGTATGCTTATTCGTGTACACACACTGCTCGTTTTCAGTGTGATTATATACGTGAACACCCACTGCTCGTGTTCTGTGGTCATATTCGTGTTCGTAGCGTGTCGTGATTGGATCCATTGGTTTTAGTTGGGGATGGAAGAGTAGGAGTTGATTATGTGATCAAAGCCCCATTGTTCATCGTGTATATTCTGATTACTTACCACACTTATAATCGTCTTACCTTATTGATCATGTTCACCCAAATCGATCACATAATAAACTTATATTCTGAGGCACATTAGTTAGTTTACAGTTATTTCATCATATTGCAGATATTATATTGTTGTTCTATATTCTTGTACATTACCTGTATACCTATTGTTCATTCATTCATATGTTAGTGATCTTGTATTTCATTCCTATTATCTATTTTATATGCTCAATTATGTTATTGAAACTGCTTTTAGAGGTATGTACTTCGTTCCAATCCTGACTGGATATATTTTTTCAGATGATTGGCTTATAAAGCAGTGTCCCATATTCTACGGGTCTCAGGACGGCGTACCTTTAGAGGATACTCCTATAGACCTGGAGGACTTAGTTGCAGAGTCCGAGGAGGTCTAATTTATTTATGTTGGCTTGTATTAGACTATATTTGTGGAGATTCACAGTTTTTATATTATTTCAGATTATGGATTGTATCTTGTTCTTTCCTTCGCTATTACATTCGTGCTTTATCCTCATTAGTTTATTTTGTGATTGAGATTAGTTATACTTGTGAGATACCATATTGTTCCTCCATTTAGAGTTGAGATGATTGACAGATACCATATTATATTGTTGAGATGTTAGATAGTTAGAAATAACCCAGACAGCGTTTTACCACCGATGATGCGGCGTAGGCTGGGCGTAAACATGTACTCATGCCCGAATATCTGGGTACAGGTCGTGACACATTTTTAGTGGTGGCCCATGCAGGTCTCATCTATCCTACGATATCGCACTAATTGTGACTCTATGATACGATATCATAGTGGTGCTCGTCTAGAGTACTACTACGAGCCTGCTTTAGGAAACAGGATTTAGGCTGAGAGTTACTCAATCACAATTAGGAAACATTACGATATCAGTTTTGCAATCCTTATCTATTAAATATTGTCTTTACTTTGAATAAAATTATGTCCTTCTTTGATGATATCATATCAAATTCAATATTGATTCTTTATTTTAATCTATCTTCAGGATGCCACCGAAGACGCGTTCCCAACGCTCAAGTGCCACGACAGCACGATCAGTCACTTCATCACCCATGAGGGCAGCACCCTCAAACGATGGTCCAGAACCTATATTTAGGAGGTCAGCTTCACCGGTCTAGGTGGGCGTATCTACAGCAGCTTTCGGAGGTGCTCCACCTTCGGTACCGAGGACAGGGCAGACAGTTTTCGGGGATCTTCCACCCCCACCACCTGCAGTTGATCAGACGCAGATATTTGCGCTCTTCCAGCAGATGATGGAGGCACATCAGCGTCAGTCAGAGGTCCTGCGATAGAGTATGGAGAATGCTCACCAGATCGCTCTTGCAGCAGTTGAGAGAGCTACTATAGTCCAGCTACAGATGGCACCACCTCAGTTTATTCCTCAGTAGTCGAGGCCGGGGACCATCATAAACTTTAAAAAGATGAGCCCGAAGAACTTTAGAGGCACAGAGGTGATCCTTTATGTGGATGATTGGATCGAGGACATCGAGTAAAACCTACGGCTGGCGCAGATTCCAGAGATGTTACAGATAAAGGCAGCGGGGTGCATGATGTTCGACATTGCTTTGACATGGTTTAGGACAGCCACCAGGATTGTAGTACCAGGACTCACTTTAGAAGCATTCAAAGAGCTTTTCAAGGAGAAGTTCTTTCCAGACGTGTCTCTAACATCCTTAGAGAGCCAGTTCCAGTATCTCGTCCAGGAAGGTATGTCAGTGGATGAGTATGGGGCAGAGTACTGCCGACTAGGTCGCTTCATGGAGGTGCAGAACCCCAGAGGGAAAGCCAGGAAGTTCAGGAAGGGCCTGAACCGGGAGGTCAAATCCCACAAGAACGGAGATCCTACCTCCACCTTCGAGAAGATTCTCAGACAGGCGCAGCGGGCAGAGGATGACTTAGAGCTTGGCTCTAAGAGGCCGAGGGACACAGGAGGATCCAGTACCAACACGGGTCCAGCGAAGAGGCCTCATTTCTAGCAGCAGCACCAGAGGCACTATCAGCATCTGAGGCAGCAGAATCACGGGCCAGCTAAAGCGCCGGCACAGCAGATGCACCAGATCCAGAGGGCAGCTGTTCCTTGCACTTTCTATAAGAAGTAAGGACATGAATGTGCTGCATGCAGGATGAGACTAGGCCTGTGCTTATTCTGCGGGTCAGAAGACCATCATTTAAGGGCTTATCCTAAAGTCCCAACTCATCCAGTTCATGGCGGAGGTCAGGCACAGAGAGCACCCGCTAGACCACCAGTGGGACAGAAGAGAGGACCTCTACCACCGTAGTAGCAGTAGTTTGCTCAGCACAAGCAGAGATGTGCTCAACGACATGGGCGAGCTTTTGCCTTGACTGTCAAGGAGGAGGAGCCGGTTGGCGATGTCATTTCAGTTCCAGTTTATCTTGATTCATTTCCAGCTCATGCTTTATTTGATTACGGTGCTTCTCATAGTTTTGTATCTGTATCTTTTGCTCTGAGATATCGTCTTGAGTCTGAACAGTTGGCGAGGACTTATAAGATCACGACCGGGGGTGGCATTATCCTGGTAAGTAATGTTTGCAAGAACTAGAGAGTTTATTTGGGAGGCCGAGAGTTGAGCGTATGTCTACTCGTAATGCCACTTTCGAGTTACGATGTAGTACTCGGGATGGATTGGTTGAGAAGACATCACGCTAGTATCGATTATCGTTGAGGTAGAGTTTTGTTTCAGACGCCAGGGGAGCCAGAGTTCGAGTTTGTCAGAGGAGCAGCAGGGCAGAGCGAAGGTGACTTTAGTGGAGCTTTGGTAGAAGAGCAGGAGCGGGCACATCTGTTGATTACAGAGTTCATGGATGTCTTTCCAAACGAGTTGCCAGGGTTGCCACCGGACTAAGATATGGAATTCTCTATAGATTTGGTGTCAGGCGTAGAGCTAATATCTCAGCACGTCTATAGAGTAAACAACAGCGAACTGGCAGAGTTGAAGAAGTAGGTGGATGAGTTGCAAGACAAGGGCTTTATCCGTTCCAGTTGATCACCATAGGGTGCTCTAGTACTTTTTGTACCAAAAAAGGATGGGTCGATATGTATGTGTATCGGCTACAGGGAACTTAACAACCTCACTATCAAGAACAAATACCCTTTGCCGCGGATTGATGATTTGTTTGACCAGTTGAGCGGAGCAAAGGTATTCTCAAAGATAGACTTGAGGTTGGGGTACCACCAAGTAAAAGTGAAGAAGGAAGACATCCCGAAGACAGCTTTCAGGACTCGTTATGGGTAGTTTGAGTTCTTGGTGATTCCGTTTGGATTGACCAATGCCCCGGCAATATTCATGAACCTGATGAACAAGGTATTTCATCAGTACCTAGATTAGTTTGTTGTAGTCTTCATTGATGATATTCTGATATATTCAAAGACCCCAGAGGAGCATGAGAAGCACTTCAGGATAGTTCTGGAGACCCTCAGGAAGGAGAAGCTATATGGCAAGCTTTTAAAGTATGCGTTCTTCCTTGATAAGGTTGAATTCCTTGGGCATGTTATTACAGGAGATAGAATCTCAGTGGACCCGAAGAAGATTTCAGCAGTTGAGTCGTGGTCTACCCCGAGTTCAGTAGTAGATATCAGGAGTTTTTTTGGATTGGCAGGCAACTATCGGAGGTTTGTTCAGGATTTTTCCAAGCTTGCAGAGCCGATGACTAGACTAACCAGGAAGGACGTGGAGTTCGTCTGGGCTGAGGATTGTCAGTCAGCATTTGAGGAGCTGAAGAAGAGGTTGACTACAACTCCACTATTGACATTGCCATCAGGAGCATGATATTTTTTTCATATATAGTGATGCATTAGGTAAGGGTTTGGGTTGTGTGTTGCAGCATAACGGGAAGATGATTGCCTATGCTTGTAGGTAATTATGCCCGCATGAGAAGAATTACTCTACCCATGACTTAGAGTTGGCAGTAGTTATCTTTGCTCTTAAATTATGGACACACTACTCATATGGAGAGAGAGTCAAGATCTTCACATACCACAAGAGCTTGAAGTATGTATTTACACAAAAAGAGCTCAACATGAGGCAGCGATGATGGTTGGAGTTGATGAAAGACTTCAATATTTTCTTATAGTACCATCCAGGGAAGGCTAACATAGTCGCGGATGCCTTGAGCAGGTATCTCGTAGCTATGTACTTGACGAGAGATAGACATTTATTGGCCGATCTTGACAGTTTGGGCATTGAGGTATTAGTTCCTGGAGTCGCAGCACAGATGTGGGGACTTCAGGTACAATCAGAGTTGATGGATCAGATCCAAGCTGCACAGTACTAGGATGAGTCTCTGAGGAGCATCAGAGCACAGGTCCAGATCAGATTGGCAGAAGACTTCAGCATCGCAGATGATGGATCATTGCGACACGGTACCAGATAGTGTGTACCAAGTGGAGCATTGTGCGAGGAGATTCTGCAGGAGGCGCATCGATCTCAGTACTCTATGCATCAAGGTGCCAACAAGATGTATAGAGATATGAGAGAGCATGTATGGTGATATGGTATGAAGTGGGAGGTAGCTAGCTTCGTATCCAAATGCTTGGTTTGCCAGCAAGTAAAGGTAGAGAGACAGAGGATAGGTGAATTGCTTCAGCCTTTACCTATTCTGGAGTGGAAATAGGAGCATGTGACCATAGATTTTGTTTCAGGACTTTCGCGTTCTCCAGGAGGTAAAGATACGATTTGGGTCATCGTGGACAGGTTGACCAAATCAGCCCACTTTCTGTCATTCAAAGTGGGTACATCTATGGAGAAGCTTGTGGAGATGTATGTGTGCCAGATAGTCAGATTGTTTGGTGTTCCAGTAAGCATAGTCTCGGATCAGGATAGTCGCTTCATGTTCCATTTCTAGAGGAGTTTGCAGGCTAGCTTGGGCACTCAGCTCAAGTTCAGTACCGCATATAACCCTCAAACTGACGGACAATCGGAGAGGACTATTCAGACTCTCGAGGATATGCTACGCACTTGTGTTTTGGATCTTGGAGGTTTTTTGGAGGATCATCTTCACTTGGTAGAGTTTTCATACAACAACAGCTACCAAGCCAGTATCGAGATGTCACCATTTGAGGCGTTGTATGGACGGAGATGTCGTACTTCGTTATCATGGGATGATGTTGGTGAGAGAGATTTATTGGGACTAGAGATGGTAGTGGATGCAGCTGAGAAGGTGAAGCTCATCAGGGATAGACTTTGTGGCGCAGGACAGACAACGGCATTGGGCCGATAGCCACCGAAGACCTTTGGAGTTTGAGGTTTAGATTTTTTTTTTGCATTACTTATGATTGATTGTTTGTTTTTGTTATAGTGATAAGGTTGTGTTTTGTTCTAGGTTGGTGGTCTGGTTTTCTTGAGGATTTCTCTAACACGTGGTATAATTCGTTTCGGTGGAGGCGGAAAGCTTAGTGCGCTATTCATCGGACCTTTTAGTATTCTTGAGAGGGTTGGTGCAGTTGCATACAGACTAGACTAACTACCTGTATCGGAGGGAGTGCATAATATATTTTACGTGTCGAAGCTGAGACGGTACGTGGCAGATCCCAGTCATGTTGGATCACTCAGAGATCGAGGTGGGCCTTACTCTTAGCTATCCAGAGCAGCCAGTTGAGATTCTGGATCAGAGAGAGAAGGTGCTGAGGAACCAGATGATTCCTTTGGTGTGCGTCGTGTGGAGGCATCACTCGCCAAGAGAAAATACCTAGGAGCGAGAGGCCGAGATGCGCGAGCGATATCCATATATGTTCGAGCCGTGAGGTATAATTCTTTCTTGCATTGTATTGTTTGCTTTTGGAAGTTAGTTTCTTCCTTAATTTTGAGTACAAAATTTTTCTAAGGTGGGCAGGATTGTCACCCTCATATTTTCAATCAAGGATAATTTGGTAATTGACACGGGTATTTTTATTTTAGGATTTATTATATTTAAATATTGTGCATGTGTGATTAATTATTTAATGAATTATTTATTTTTTGTTAGATGCTAGATTATTTTGGACTTGTGTAGTGGACCTAACCATTTAATTATATGCATAAACCCAATATTTTAGTTTAGTTTAGATTAAGCCCATTAATTAGGCACATGGATTAGAAGGATGAATTAATTAGTGAAACCATTAGACTAGAACCTTCTTCCCTTAATTAATTTCTTCATGAGAGGCCCCAAGGGGTATTTTGGACATTTCACATAGCTTGGGAGAGGGGTATATGGCTGGCCACAAGAGGAGGAGAGACAGTGTCTCTCATTTCATTTTGTTCATTCCAATTAGATCTACATTTTTCCCTCTTTCTATTTTTTCTTTATTCCTTCATCATTTCCTTACCAATTTTTTCACAAATTTCTTTCCTATTCTTCAATTAAGGCTACTACAACAAGGATCTACAAGAAGAAAGCAATAAGCAATAAGGAGGAGGCCAAGATCTACAAGGAGGAGCTATATTTCAATTTTGGAGATTTTCATTAGGAATCCATCTCCCAATAGGTATATTTCAGTTTTCTCTCTTGTAGTAGGTTCTAAATCTGAGATTTAACCAAGAGAAATCACCCCACATGCATAGGCTACCCATAGGATTTGGTTTTAGGTTCATAGGAGACCTGGAAGTTATGTATTTATGTGTCAATTTTGGGAGAATTTTGAGATTGACACATGCGGAGCTTTTCAATTGGTCAAATATATCAATATGACATATGATTGATTATATTTGACTAGTGTCGTATCCACAATTGGGTACGTGTAGGCTGTATCTCGTCAATTTGCCGATACGGGTTAATTTTTTGGGTTTTTCTCTGACACGAGAATTTGTGCATATCAATTCTTGACACGGATATGTAGTTATTATTATTATTGTTCGTATTAGTCATAATTAGTATTTTAGACTTGCTCGTATCCTTCGGGATACGTTTGGTTGTGTTGTGGAGCCGTATCGTAAGCGTATCATAGAATTAGTGTGATATGGGTGCGGTGCACTCCACGTATTTGGTTTATTTCTCTTAATTATATATGTACTTGTGTATATATACATATATGTTATATTTTGTGATATATATATATATATATATATATATATATATATATATATATATATATATATATATATATATATATATATATATGTGTGTGTGTGTGTGTGTGTGTGTGTGTGTGTGTGTGTGTGTGTGTGTGTTTATATATATTGATAGTATATAGATGAGTGTATATATATTTATGTGTTGGGTGTATTTGAGTTGTTTGTGTGTATATATATATATATATATATATATATATATATATATATATATATATATATATATATATATATATATATGAGGGATTGATACATATAGATTGAGATTAATAGAGTGTATATATGTATGCATATGTAGATTGATATATAGATACATGTATATATATATGTTGGTGTATATACGTACGTGTGTTTGTGTTTGGGAGTGATCGGGGCAGTGACAGTGCAGTCCAACTGCAGAAACATAGGAGGAGCTGCAATTCAGCAAGGGGGAAAGCAGTCAGCAATGTTTACTGCACTGGGGACCAACAATGAGAGGCAGTGCTTGTACAGCATCAACTCTGTGCTCGTGCACATGAGAAGCTGACTGCAGCATCAAACTCACTGCCCTGAAGAGCAGCAGTATCAGTGCAAAGGGAGAGCAGCAGGAAGTACCATTCAACATCGAGACACTGTACTGTGCAAACCTGATTCCAGTGCAGTCTGCAGCATTCCAGTAAGGGAGCAACTGACAGTGTGGCATTCAGCAGTTCCAACCAGAAGTGGCAGCCAATGCATCGAGCCACGGCACAACACTTGAAGAAGCACATGTGTAGTATCAGCACTGGCACACTGCATTCTACTGCAGTATCAGCAAGAAAGAGTATAGTGCAGGCAGCCTCTGAGGTGTTCTTCAGCACAGTGCAACCTTCAGTTCAGCACAGTTTCAGATTCAGCACTGTGTCAGTCCAGTTCAGTATCAGTTAGTTTGGTTATCAAGGTATAGATGGTTAGTTTGGGGTATTGGTTAGTAATATATGAATAGTGAGTTAGTTGATCTAGTGTATCAGTTAATTAGTAAATAGTTAATAGTTAGTGTAGTTAAATAAGTTATTTATATATAGCTATATGTAACTATGTATGTATTGTATTGTAGTTAGTATCTATGTATTATATTGATACATAATATATGTTAGTAGTTTAGTTATATTCTATAGTTTGGTATATGGAGTTATTTATATACTAGCTATAAATGAGGATTGAATTACCTTGGGATACCAAGGTAATGTCAAGGTAATGGGTCGATACCAAGGTATTGGGTTTGGGTATCAAGATAGGTAGTGTGATACGCATTAGTGCAAGGCCAAGGTATCCTAATTTCAGTGATTAGTTAAGATACTTTAATTGAATTAATATACTATAATTATTGACTTGTATATATATACAAATTACTATTTTCTTATATTAAACTTGCGTATCTTAGGATACGACATTTTGGTGTGTTTTATAGTATCGTAGATTAGCTAGTATAGCTTAGTTTTATAGTGTATCGACCTAGTATCTTAGTGTTAGACTCTTACAACCTATATTTAGTCGGTTTGACTTAGAAATGGCTTTATGACTTAGAATTGCATTAATTTAACTTATTTTTATTCCAGAACTTTGTATTGATGTAACGTACCATATATAGGTCTGTGTGACACCAGCTTGGGCATCGAGAGACATACCTTGCTCAAGACTTCAGGCGAGTATATTTCTTTGATAGTTTTTAATTCATAATAGTGTATATATACATGTTCTAGAATTGTATACTTTATTTTGATACAGTAATTTTACGGACTTGTACTACATAGATCCCATCAGGAGATGTTATCCCCTACCGTATTCAGTGGGTACTCCTGTACATATATTTTATCATGTACATTGGGTATTGATTTATATTTCGTGTTCACACACTACTCGTGTTCAGTGTGCTTATTCATGTATACACACTGCTCGTATTCAGTGTGATTATATTCGTGGACACCCACTGCTCGTGTTCAGTGGTCATATTCGTGTTCGTAGTGTATCGTGATTGGATCCATTGGTATTAGTTAGGGATGGAAGAGTAGGAGTTGATTATGTGATCAAAGTCCCATTGTTCATCACGTACATTCTAATTACATACCATAATTGTAATCGTCTTACCTTATTGATCATGTTCACCCAAACCGATCACATAATGAACTTGTATTCTGAGGCACATTAGTTAGTTTATAGTTATTTTATTATATTGCAGATATTATATTATTATTCTATATTGTCGTACATTACTTGTATACCTATTGTTCATTCATTCATATGTTAGTAATCTTCTATTTTATTTCTATTATCTGTTTTATATGCTCGATTATGTTATTGAAACTGCTTTTAGAGGTATGTACTTTGCTCTAATCCTGACTAGATATATTTTTCCAGATAATTGGCTTATAGAGCAGTATCCCGTATTCTACGGGTCGTAGGATGGCGTACCTTTAGATGATACTCCTATAGACCTGGAGGACTTAGTTGCAGAGCCCGAGGAGGTCTAGTTTATTTGTGTTGGCTTGTATTAGACTATATTTGTGGAGATTCATATTTTGTATATTATTTTATATTGTGGATTGTATCTTATTCTTTCCTTCGCTATTCCATTTGTGCTTTATCTTCCTTAGTTTATTTTTTGATTGAGATTAGTTGTAAATTCTCTCACCCAAAATTAGGTCTACTTGGCTTAGATAGTAAAACTAGGGCTAGTTGAATCCAATTAGAAATAAAACATGATATTTTAATTAATTTTATAATATTTATATCACTTAGTGCACCTTACCGTTGCTTCGATAATTGGAGCACTACACTAGCCATTGCCTTCCTACAAATTTTACACCCTTGTCCTAGATGTGCCCCCTTCTATTCTGACCTTTGTGTAACTTATAATCATGTTCTCTTGTGCTACATTTTAGTCGCATAATATTCGTCGCAGACGTTTATATTTAATTCTAAATAAATTCGACTTTGTATCCTTGTGTGTTCCAATCAAAATTGGAGACGCAATCTTGACCCATTTTGTGCAAACCAATTATGACAATATTCTATCCTGAGTCTTCTATGTCCATAATACTTGTATCTCACCTAATTTTAGCCCCATGTACTTCTAATTAATTTTAGAACACCATTTATATTAATTTTAATTAATTTAATCTAATTTCCATCTTTGTGCAATTTTCTAATTGTTGGGCGCTTTTATGCAAAAGTGCATTGAGGTGTCCACACCATTAGACAATACATGAAGAAACCCATTTTTTCTTCATTATTTGGTCATGTAAATTTTTCCCATGATTTTCGAAATGTGCAACACACAACATCGTCCCCTCATTTAACCCTAGCCTTGCATTTTAAATAATACAAATTATAGCCCTCCAAATATCCCCATGTCAAGCCAAGGCCCAATTCCAAGGATGTTGACCAAGCCCACCTCCCTATGTCAACATCAAACCCTATTTTTCTACATGTATAAATATCCTTTTCCTATTTTTTTTACCCAAAACCCAATCTCTAACCTAGCCAACCCCTCCCTCTACTATTCATCACCCCCTGCCTCCGCCACCTGCTCGTTGGAGCCCCACCTGGCCTGGCCATCTCCACTGAGCCATTCTCCCGCCTGAGATCTCCTTCCCCGCCTCGATCTCCCTCGACCGGAGCCCGCCGACCCACCATCATCGGAGCACACGACCACTCACCGCCGTGCTCCTCCGCCGCTCACATGGCCGACCTCTCCCTCTCTTCTCTGACTCACCCTCTTCCTCGACCCATCAGCCCATCGTCTCCTTCCCTCTGCACCCGCCAGAATCCCTGTACAGCAACCACGTCTCCCTCGACTCGATCACCTCCTCCTCCCGTTCCAGTTCCCCTCGTCATCCCCTGACCGCCGAGCAGCAGCCCATCACCGCTGCCAAGTCCTCCGTCGACCTTCCGCCGGATCCCCTCGACTCGTCTACACCACCACCACCATTATCAACCCAACCACCCGCCTGAGAACTCTACGACTGCCACCACCGTCCCTCACGACGACCCGCGGCCATCTCCTCGCCCCTGAGCACTGCCACGACCACCACTCCTCGCCTGAACTTCCTCCTTCCCTGCTCTATGTCCTTCTTCCTCTCCCTGCTCAACCTTCTCCTCCTCGCCGGACCTCCCCCTGGCCGGAGCAGCAATCACCACATAATCACCATTGTAATCATCATCATCTTTATTATAATCATCATCACTATTATACTCTCCATCATCAACATAACCACCACCATCATCTTCATCATCATCATAATCATCACCTTAACCTAATCATCACCAATCATCATCACCAATCATCATCACCATCACCCTCGTCATCAATATCGATATCATCGTCGTCATCGTGGACTCGTCACCCTCGTCGAAGACAACCTGCAGCAGTCACCCCCGATTTCCGTGCATGTGCACGCTAACCCCAAGGTTCGAACCTGTCCCTCTCCTTTTATTTTATGTGTGCTTGTGTGTATGCTATTAGGACATTAGTATTGCTTTATGACAGTTAGTTGAGTTCAGACCGTGTCGGAGAACCCAAACTCGTATACGTATACGTACGCGTATGCGTATATTGTTCAATTTGGTATATATATATATGTATTGTATAATTAAGTAAATGCTAATTAATAATTATGACTATATATGTGTTTACTTGCTGTACGACCCTAGGACACCGTGGATTTTGCCCGCATATTTACCTTGACTTTGTGACCTAAAAATTAGGGAATTGCCTGCCTTGTGTACACCGACGTACTGGCTAGACAAGTGTTAGTTGACTGTCTGATTGTGTACAGCATTTGAAGATGTGACACCCGCATAATTAGACGCGTATTTGACCATGTTAGTTGACTAGTGTCACCCCTAGCGTACCCTCTGAGTTCCGTGTAATTATGGTTGTGTATGTGCTAGTGTAATGGCTGATGTTGTATTGTGTTATATTATATGTATATAGGACTATTGGATTGTTCTGTGCGACTTCTGGAGCAGGTTATTGGTACTATGCAGCTTTCTTGCCAAGCAAGTATACCTTGTCATTATACTGTAATTTATATTCCATATTTTGCATGCATTTTAATTTCTGTTATTTAGTTCATATATTTTCACTGCTATATAAACTGCGTGTCCAAAGAAACTTGGGTGCAACGACGGTGTCGTCGTATTTTGTTTTTATTATGTATATGCATTGACCTAGTTTATGAGACCACCCCATTATCATGTGGCATTCTTAGGTTTATTTGGCCGTGACACATCTGTTACACGAGTGTGAGTCTCATATAGATCACGGACTCGCGTGCAGGATTTGGCCTCCTGTACGTATGGGACGTGAGTTAGGGATAACTGTCGATAGATACTTTGCATGCTAGTAGACCTGACAGTTATTAGAGGTATTACCGTGTCATGGATGTGACATGCTTAGAGCATGGGGTGGGGAGAACAACAAGTAAGGCGTGTGGGCTCCATTTCACTTTTCTTGTGTAACCCATACGCTCCGCCGGAGATGCGCGGTCTTGATGACCACTATATATTATATATTATCAGACGGCCTCTGCCGTTCAAAAGACGACATACTTTTTAGGCCCCTGAATCTCTAAGAGAATCATGCCAATCCCATTTTAGCCAGATAGCCCACGCATTGGGAAAGTTATTCTTAAACTGCATTCACATAGACGGTTAGGCAACCCCTTGGATGTTTATTTCAGTACTTTATTGGCATGCTTCTATGTATCTTGTTACGTCCTTCTGAGGACCTGGTCCCTTTCCAGGTATAGATGTTCATGAGTATTCGCAGGAGCGCAGATCCGGACTTGCTACTTATATTTTGAGGAGGTCTTCTCTTCGAACCTCGTGATTATTAGTGATGTACTTATATTGTGTTTGTTTTTATATTCTAGTTCGGCAGTAGATTTGTTTCCATCCAACTATTATCCTTAGATACTTCATATTGAGATTTAGTTACTTGGTTGTTGGTTATTTATTTTTATTTGATTTCTGTGGATGAGATTTAGTTATACCCTGTGACTTGTGATAAATTTTATACCACTTGTGAATTGTCATTCATATTACAGCGTACGTGTGTTATGGTTTCTATATATTGAAGTTGTCATATACATGCGGCTGGCATGCTTACGTGTTCCTAGTCCTACATATTTTGGGACTGGGGCGTGACATTAGTTATACTTGTGAGATACCATATTGTTCCTCCATTTGGAGTTGAGATGATTGACATGTACCATATTATATTATTGAGATGTTAGATAGTTAGAAATGACCCATACAACGTTCTACCGCCGATGCTGCGGCGTAGGCTGGGCGTAACCACGTACTCGTGCCCGAATATCCTGGTGCAGGTCGTGAAAAGGAGTATAGGGTATATGGGTGTCAATCCAATGTGTATCAGTGATTAAAGCAGTACATACATATGTCAGTGAGTGTGGAGTCCTAATATTGGACATATGAATGCTTGAGGGCAATATATGACTATGGTATATATGTGTTCGATAGTAAGGATGGGGGTTGGACTGATCAAGGGTATTAGTGCACCTTGATACATGGGTATCAAGTGTTGGTGAATAGGTAGTATAACTAGTTTGGGGGTATGGTACTATGATGCAGTACTAGTGTGAGGTAATAGGTAAGAAGTGGGTTTAGGCTAAGGTATTTGATAAGATAATATAATGTAACAATGTACCTAGAGTTAGAGTTTATGATATTAATCTTAGGGTATTCCTCTTCATCCCTGTTTTAAATGGTGATGTTCTTTTGATCTAGAGCATGTCCTTTAGTGTTAGTATTGGTTGTCAAGAATAATGTTCTTGCAAGGCAATATTGGTCGTTCCTTTCTACCATCCTCTAGTAAATAAGTTAGAACCCTAGAGATTGAATCTATTGTAGTAATTCTTGTCCTTTTTTCTAGAATTTAGGATAAAAACTGTTTATAAGCTTCTTATTTGCATCCTGGAAGATGTTTGAGAAACTTTTCCTTAACTATTGAAGATGATCGTATCTCCTGATCATCCTAACTAATTCATGTTTCATATTCTTCATGTTATGAAGAATTCTTGATCCTGTTACTTTGAGAGGTAACGTATAATCTCTCGGTAATCTATCTTATTCTTGTACTAGTGTCTACCTTAAATTTTGAGGACAAATTATTTTTAGAGGGGTAGGATTGTAACCACAACTTTTCACCCCAGTGGTATTTTGGTAATTTTATTTGTTGCTAATATTTTTATAGTAAATTATGTTAGTGGTTAGTATAGAATTTATTTGTATTGTCTAGGATTAATTATTGTTAGTTGTTAGTGCTAATTAATGACTATATTTAATTTAATTAAGTAGTTAGTTGTCATGAAGATAATATTTCCTTTTAGATGTAGATATTCCTTTCTTTAACCAATTAGATTCTTTTTTCTTCCAATTTGAATTTGAATTAAATGATGGAGTGGCACAATTAGTAATTAGGACCAATTCCAAGTCCATGATGTGGCCGCCTAGTGGAGAGAGATTCAAATTCAAATTTTCTCTTCAATTCTCCCTACTTCTTTTTCAAGCAACTTTTATTTTATTTTCCACCAATTTCTAGATATTGAATTGGAATTACAAAGCCATTTCTTCACCAATTCCATTCATTATTCTTCCATTGGAGAGCAAGGAGCTTGGAGCACTAAAGGAAGCTTGAAGGAGAGTCCAAGCCTTGGTGGATTATGTTCGACTCGTCTTTCTCGTATCCAAATTCGGAGTTCTTCAAAGGAGCTACACAAACACTAGGTAATCCTCTCATTTTCATCAAATTTATGCTTAGGAACACCCCTTGGACCTATAGGATCCTTTCCATGGTTGGAATTAACCCTTAAATGGTAGATCTAGGCACTAGGAGCCTTACAATTGGTAGATCTATGCTTGTGTCATGTGAAACATTAATTTTATGGCTCAATTTAGGAAAAATTCAAATTGTGTCCATGTGGTATTTAATTTGTGTCCTCATATGGACTATTATTGTTCATTTGATTATGTGATGGTGTCCATGTGTCCATAATTGGGTACATTGAGTCCATATCATGAAATTCCATGATACGAGTGGTGTGAATTGGTAATTTCTTCATATTAGTGTTCCTTGGTGTCAAATTCTTATAGATTCATTAGATTTACTTAATTCTAGCTGTATTTTATATATTAAGTGTGTTTTATATATTTTAGTAGTGTAATGTGGTGATTGGAGTAGGTATCATTAGAGTATTCTATAGTTAGTGTGTATCATAGAGTGATGCACTCTAAGTATTTGTGTTTATGTTTTGTGTATATTTAGTGCCAATGTATTGGGAGTTTGGTTCGTGGAGGGGAATTATGCATTGGGATGTTGGTGCTCATTGCATTAGTGAGTGTTAGAGTTTAGTGTGCATTGGATGTGTGTGTAGTTGTTAGAAGTGACTGCGCTATGAGGATGTACACGGGTTTCAATCAGTGAGAGAGAGGACTATGCAACACTAGTTGGGCTTGGGAAATTGCCAGGCAAGGTGTTACTACAACAAGGTTGCAGAGGCAACAAGGAGTTTGGGTGATGCACATGTGTGCACGATCAGATGAGGGAATGTAGTACAGTCAGTCCACGTATTTGTGTGAGGGGGGAGCTGCAAGGGACTGCACTTGAGTGCATTGATAGGCAGCAAGATTAGAGGGGACTTTATGTATCATAGCAACATTAGTTGGGACTGAGATGGGCAGGATTCAGTTGGGACTGAGATGTGTAGGTGTGGTTGGGTTCAGCCTGTGTGCAGACTTGTATTTTTGCAGAACTTGCCAGGTCTGAATATGTGTGGAGGAGTTGATGCAGGAAGTTGCAAGTAACTGATGTAGGTTCAGTCCAGGTTGGGGGAATGAGGTTTGTGTGCAATCAGTGGAGTTTGGATTTCAGTGTTAAGTTATGCTGGGATAAGGTAATAGGAGGGGGTTTGTGCTGCAGTTTGTAGTGGCTCCACCTACTGCCAGGCAAGTAGATAGGTAGCTACCAGTGGTCAGTCATTGTGTGTGCGACTGTGTTCAGTCACATAGGGTTGTATCAGAGTAAGAGGGCTTTGGAGATGGGTGTCAAGATACCAATAGAGTATTATTAATAGGTAGGTTGGTTTCATATGGGTAAGATACTAGATATTGATTAGGATAAGGTAAGTGATGATACTAGGCTAGTGTATAGTTGGGTATCCATGAATCAATAGGATACATGGAATATCCTAGTGTGTTATTAGCATATAATGTTATAGTGTCAGGCATGGATATTGGATATTGATATAGTTAAGGTACTAGTCAATTTATTAGATATTGGGCTAGTTAATGACTAAGATAGTATAATATATTATTATCTATGAGACTATAGTATATATATGATACTTGGTATCCATATTAGCTAGTATAGCCTAGAATACCTAGATTTGACTAATTGACTATATAGGTCAACCTAGTTGGCCTAGTTTGACTTGGTTTCATCGTTTGACGGACTTCCAAAATTTTTAGAATTGTAAAAAAATAATGTTTCGACCTCCAAATTTTACTTTCGGTAATTTTATTTTTGATTTTTTTACAGAAAATTTATTATACCGATAATAAATTTATATTAATTAAATATAACGATAGAAATTTGGAAATTTTTTAAATTCTGATACATATCAAAATTTTGGATAACTTGATTTTCGCCAACTAGGTTGGCAAAAATTCGACTTTTGGGCGAAAATAGACATATTTTCGTCAACTGAGTTGGCAAAAATTTGGGAGCCTCCGGCGTTACCACCTATTCGCATATCTTGACAACTCCATCAGCAACGATGCCATCTCAAGTGGAGGACAGTCAAGGAGGTGGTGATGATGCTGCCCCAGAGAATATACGAGAAAAAAGGGACCGACTCAATCTAAGAGACATTGATCGTCTGAACTATCGGGAATTAGCCAAGAGAGGTCGATAAAATTGTTATATCAGTACAAACTTTATTGGAATATAACTTTGTTCTATTTCAATAAAATTACATATTGTTCTTATAAAATAAAACTATTTAAAAATCTACGGCAATGCCTTTATTCTCTTGGTTGGTTTGTACATCTCCTTCTATTGTGTCCTAAACCAAAATCTCCTTCTTATAAATTGTTATATTTCAGCTTCCAGATTTAAATACCACATACCAAAATCAGCCAGTGGATGACCCGTTGCGCACAGCGGTTGGCAATTTTTTGGCTGCTATGCAACGAGGACTGACTCCTCCGAACCCTCCCTTACTTATTTCAGGAGATTATACTCAGGGTCTTGTTGCACAACGACAAGCACGCCCCCCTAGGAAGTATACCTCAGTTTGGTATCAAGATGATAGTTTGCCACTGCAAGATGACGATGTCCCTTCTCAGGCGACGACCGGTGTGGGTACTTCTCAGTGGGCTGGTGCGGGCACTACTCATTGGCCTGACTGGGGCACTTCTCAGGCGACGGCCGATGCGAGCACTACTCAGTGGGATAGTGCGAGCACTCCTCAGTGGGCTGGTGCGGGCACTTCTCATTGGCCTGAGTGGGACACTTCTTAGGCGACGGTCGGTGCGGGCATTTCTCAGTGGGCCCCCGAGGGAGATTCTCAGTGGGCCCCTAAGGGAGATTCTCAATGGGATAGCCTATTCGCCCCCGGCGTTACCACCTATTCACATATCTTGACAACTCCATCAGCACCGATGCCATCTCAAGTGGAGGACAGTCAAGGAGGTGGTGATGATGCGGCCCCGGAGAATACACGAGAAAAGTGGGACCGACTCAATCTAAGAGAGATTGATCGTCCGAACTATCGAGAATTAGCCAAGAGAGGTCGATGAAATTGTTATATCAGTTACTATTAACATACAGACTTACTATTAACATACCTATAAAATAAACCTACAAAAAAAAAAACCACAAAGAAAAATTAACACAAAAAAAAAACCCCTAAAAAAAAACCAAATAAAAAAACCAAAAAAAACCAAGGACCCAATTTTCGCCAACTGAGTTAGCAAAAATTTGGGAATCCAAATTTTTGCCAACTCGGTTGGCGAAAATATGGTTTTTGGAATTTTTTTTTTGCCACGTCGAATTTTTGGTCTGATTTTCGTCAGCTGGGTTGGCGAAAATCAAGTTATCCGAATTTTTGCCAACCCAACTGGCGATTCCTACCGTAATTTCAAAATTTATTAAATTTCTATCGCTATATTTAATTAATATAGATTTGTTATCGGTACAGTAAATTTTTTGGAATATAAATTTCAAAAATATAGAATTTTCGGATATAAAGTATTTCTCATACCAAATAGCTCATAACAAACAAACAAAAATAAGATAAACAAGAAAAAGGGACGGTGGGTTGGGTCACCTGGCCCTCTCCACAGTCAACACAACATACGCTCTTTTTTTTTCTCCCTTGCTTCTGTAGCCGCCCCTCCCCCCTTTCTTTGATTTCTTAAGTCACCCCACAAAACCCTGGATGTTAAAAATTGGAAAAGAGAAGAATAATGATGCACTGTGTTGTTAGTTGATTTCTTTCTTTGTTATGTGAGAATGAATGTGATTTGAACGGTGGTAGTTGGGAGCTACTTTCTACTCACTTCTACCGCTCTTTGTCCACATTTCGTTCCCGTCTCCTTCGAATATTTAAGGAAGGGAAGGCAGTGGGCAGGTACAGATCACGTGGCCTTCCCCATCCCATTTAAGTTCTCTCCCCCTCTCCCCCCTTCACTATTCCTCATCTCCTCTCCCCTCTCGCTCAGGAATTCCGTCCTTAATTCCTCACAGGGAGAGGATTTCTGATCTGGATCATCCTCCAATTCCCTTCCCTGTAAGTCTCCTCTACTTCCAACTTGTGTACTATTATTAGGTTCTTGCTCGATTTCCCAGTGCAGAGTTGAATTCCGTTTCTTGCGTTTTGGGAAGAGTTTTAAGTATTGCAAATAGAATTCCGTCCGTCGTCATCTGTGTTGCTGGACTAGAGATTGTTCTTGAATTGGAGGCAGGAAAATTGGAATTTTCCGTTTGTCTGCCATTAGTTATACATGTTTTTATTCAGTCTCGGAGTAACATACTAGCATATTCTTTCTTGGTGTAAAATAAAATTATGCTTTTATGTTTCAGGACCGGTTGTTGGTTTACTGGGCTTTATATGCCTCCATATAGTCTTTATTTTGTCCACTCTTATAGTCTGGCAGGGCCGGTCCTGAATAATTGAAGGCCTTGTGCGAATCTCAAACAGAGGCCATAAATTTATTTATTCGTATTTTTAAAGGTATTATTCTATGTCTTTATCAAAATCTCTGGAGATGTTCTTGATTGTATATTATAACTGAATCTATAGATAGTTACTAAATAAATTAACCATAGCTCAAATTATCTATATTCAAGCACATTACATAGTATAATAAATATATTTTAGATAGAAGACGTACTGGCCGTTAAATTGTATAAATAAAAACTAGGCATGCACATTAATGTTTCTTAAATAAAGACTAGGCCTGCACATTCAAATTCCTAATTATATAAATAAAAGAAACTCATGTCAGATCTTTATTGTAGAATATAAAACTCACATCAGATCTTTATTGTAGAACATAAACTCATCTAACAATTAAGGGATCTTTAGAAGCAAAATAGCAATTGAACCATTTAGAAATGATAAACAACACAACGGTCAATACAAGATCTTTGATAAACCCTAGAAATTTTGTATGATTATAAATAAGAGTCTTAGGGTTGGTAGAGTCGGTAGGAAATAGTGGTCGGAGAATTGGAGGTCTTTGTGTGGATCTTAGAGTCTAGGGATTGAAAAAAAAAAGGGACGACTTAAATTACGAAATTACAAAACTGACCATAATGTGTGTGTGTGTATATATATATATATATATATATATATATATATATATATATATATAAATTTTTTTGAGGTCCTCCAAAATTGGAAGCCTGTGCGGCCGCACTTTTGGCACGGCCCCAGGGCCGGCCCTGCTTGCTAGCTATCCTTTGTAACCTTCCATTCTAGTTTGTGTGTTTTTTCGGACTTTCAAAAGTAGTTTTTAGACTACTTCATTGAGTTATAGTGTATGCTCAGGACTTGCAATACATTTTCAATTGATTATTGATCAAAACCAGGTTCATTCTTGCTTCGTTGATCTGTTTTTTAATAGCAGTAGTTATTCCTAAGATATATTTCTTTTTTGAGGTAAGTGAGAGCTATGTTGCACTAATGTGGACATGCATACAGATACGGGATACAACCATTTTCAAATAGGTACAATAAGTAGTCAACTAGGTAGCCGATACGGACATGGACACAAACACGATATGGATACGGAGGACACCATTTTTCCATGTCCTTCCAATATAGTGCGAGAGTAAAAAGAAAGTAGTACTTAACCCATATACCGATGACAGAGAAGTCATATTGATGCTTGGGTATTTAACTGGTCGCAGTAGGAATTATTTCATGCTTAGTAGGAACACAGTAGGAATTATTGCATGCTTAGTAGGAACACTGTTTCATATTTCTAGTCATGCCATCATTCAATTAGATTGGACATTACTGATTAATGTTGTATTCATGCAGCATTCTCTGAGGCCCGTGGAGATTACGCATGGCAGAAGCTTCGAAGATCAACGGGTCTGCAAGTGGAACAATCCAAAATAGAAATGCAGCTACAACTTCAAAAATCGACGACTTTTGCATGGCCCTTGGTGGGAAGACACCTATACACAGCATATTGGTTGCCAACAATGGAATGGCAGCAGTTAAATTCATGCGAAGCATCAGAACATGGGCTTATGAAACCTTCGGAACGGAGAAAGCAATACTCTTAGTAGCTATGGCTACTCCTGAAGACTTGAGAATCAATGCAGAACACATTAGAATTGCAGATCAATTTGTGGAAGTTCCTGGTGGAACTAATAATAACAACTATGCTAATGTTCAACTTATTGTTGAGGTTAGCTCTAGAAAACTTTGTGGTTTGTCAGATTGTTAATTTGAAATTGCAGTAACTTCAACATTATTTTCTGTATGTAAAATTATAGATGGCAGAGATAACAAGGGTTTCTGCTGTTTGGCCTGGTTGGGGCCATGCCTCGGAGAACCCTGAACTTCCAGATGCACTGAATGCAAAGGGTATTGTATTTCTTGGCCCTCCAGCTGCATCAATGGCAGCACTAGGTGATAAAATCGGTTCTTCCCTGATTGCTCAAGCAGCAGGAGTACCAACCCTTCCATGGAGCGGATCACATGTAAGCCTTCTACAACATTGGTTTTTCTTGTTATACTAAGCACTTTGCTCATACTTCCTTCTTTTATATGAAATGGTATTCTAGGTGAGAATTCCACCAGATAGTTGTTTGGATTCTCTTCCAGAGGATATCTATCGGGAGGCTTGTGTTCATAGTACAGAAGAGGCAGTGGCTAGTTGTCAGGTGGTGGGTTACCCTGCCATGATAAAGGCATCTTGGGGTGGTGGTGGCAAAGGGATTAGAAAGGTTTGTGTTTGGCCATTCACAATTTACTTTTTCTATTATTTGGAAGAAATGTGATGATGAAAATTGTGTTCTTAATAGTTGATAATTTATTTCCTTTTGTTATAATTTACTATTACTACACAGGTTACCATAGTAGAATGCTTAGAAGCCAGAAACTCCTAGGAGGTTAACGAATCTCAGTAAGAACCTCGATTTGGTGGTTCTTACTTGGGAGCTCGCTTCCTCGGTGACGGGACCTCGTTTCTCCGGCGACGGAAGCGCGTTTCCCCGATTACATGAGCGCCTCCCATAACATGACCATAATTTTGAAAAAGGACATAAATTTTGGAAAGAAAATTGGAGAATTTTTAATACACGTTCATCAAAGTAACAAGAAACTAAGGATTACTTACCTTGACATCATAAAAATCACCATGTGAATGATCTCTCTATAACTTTGAACTGAACTTTATAAAATCTAATAAATATTAAGATATTTAAAAATTTTGATAACGATAATTAATAAACATAAAACAATTTATTAGCGTACGCTCCCATCACGCTCCTCCCAACTTTAGACTCTTCTAAGTAGTCACGGTCCCCCGCTTCCGCTCCGCTCCCTCTCCCGCCTCCGCTTCCGTCCCTCCTCCCGCTTCTGGCTTCAAAGGTATAATGTAGAATATAAAACAGTTAATTGTTTACAAAATTAGCTTATAGTATATTTTTCTGAAACTTTTGCATAGGTAAAATAGTATATCTCCTCCTTTGCAGTAATAAAGCTTGGTTTTTGGATATTATTGACCAAACCAATTTTGAACAATGTTGATTATCTGGATAATCTTATCTTTCTTGTTTGGCTACATAGGCCATTTTGTCTCGAGGGCTGATTTCTTCCTCCACATGTTATTCTTTTCATTGAACTCGAGATTCAAAGCCCATTTTTGTTGTAGAACAATTAATTTATGTTGGGATTAGAAAAGCTGAGTCAAAATCATTACCAATTCGTATTGATTAACTTGTAGGTTCATAATGATGATGATGTGAGAGCACTGTTCAAGCAAGTGCAAGGGGAAGTTCCTGGTTCTCCAATATTTATAATGAAGGTTGCATCACAGGTAAGTCCTTTCTCCTTTGTTCTAACTTGTCTGAATTCGTCAAGGCTATCACTTAAAAATGCCAGTTCCTAATTTCTGATAATTTTGGAGGTTTCATGCATTCTCATTTAGCATTATAAATCTGTAAACTACAACCTTCTAAAATGAAGCAACCAAATTGACATTGAATTTCATTATAGGATTGTGGATAATTCTACTTTTAGTGTGTTATGATGAACTGACTTTACCTAAGTCACAGGGTTGAATCTTTTCTGAAGCCAATCTAATGCAATGATTTTCAACTTGACAATGCAGAAATATATTTCTCTCTGTTACTTTTGTCTGCCCTTTATAGCTAATTTTCTTTCCAATTTCGTGTCCTCTTTTAGAGCCGGCATTTGGAAGTTCAGTTAATCTGTGACCAATATGGTAATGTTTCTGCTCTTCACAGTCGAGATTGCAGTGTCCAACGACGGCATCAGAAGGCGAGTTCTTCCCAATTTTTTTGCACTTATATCTATTTCATTATTTCAAATTCTCTGAATCTCAACTTTGTCAGTGTGGATTCTGTTAGTGCAACCATAAGCTTTTGTAACCATGCTACATAGAACCTTTCATTTCTTTATGACTGTGCTTCTATTTTCTTCTCATGATCCGTTTGATTACATGTTTTCTGTAAGGACCATGGTTATTCTAAAACTCTTGTTTTCATATTGTTTGAAACTTCCTCACTGAACTATTAACAATTTACTTAATTCTGAACAGATAATTGAGGAGGGTCCAATAACAGTAGCTCCTCTTGAAACTGTGAAACAGCTTGAGCAGGCAGCAAGAAGGCTTGCCAAGTGTGTGAATTATGTTGGTGCTGCTACTGTTGAGTATTTGTTTAGCATGGAGACCGGTGAATACTATTTCCTAGAACTCAACCCAAGGTTACAGGTTAGAATTTTGCTTTTGATCAGTAGATACTCATCTTTTTATAGCTCTTTTCCATGTTCTCAGATTTGAACCTTTTCAGGTGGAGCATCCTGTCACTGAGTGGATAGCAGAAATAAATTTGCCTGCTGCCCAAGTTGCAGTGGGGATGGGAATACCTCTTTGGCAAATACCTGGTATGTGAATTTGCCAACAGTTGACTCTTTAAAATTTATATGTTCTACGCTGTTATATCTACATTGTTGTCCTTTAGAAATTAGGCGATTTTATGGAATGCAACATGGTGGAGGGTATGATGCGTGGAAGAAGACGTCAGCTGTTGCAACAGCATTTGATTTTGATATAGCAGAATCAGTAAGGCCGAAAGGTCATTGTGTCGCCGTGCGGGTAACTAGTGAAGATCCAGATGATGGTTTCAAGCCTACAAGTGGGAAAGTTCAGGTGACTTTTGTAGATGGGTGTAATTTCTTGCAAGGTTATATTATGATGATTATGGAGTTAATTAAATTTGGTCGATTTATTACAGGAGCTAAGTTTCAAAAGCAAACCTAATGTATGGGCTTACTTCTCTGTCAAGGTATCTCCTGCGTGGTCCCATGATGATCATATTCATTATATATATAGTTGCTAAGTATAGTCCCCTTTGCACTTCAAGAGTGCCTTTGACTCCATGTATCACCGTGTCAAGAAAAATGAAGCCAACTTTTCTACTTACCTGCCAGATGTCCATTAGGTTTCATGGAAGTATCCCTGCCCCTTCTCCTTCCAGGAAATTATAAATCAACGTCAATATCTGAGCTCAAAATTTCTTCATATTTCAATATTGATGGATTATATCACGCAGATGGTTCCCCAAAATTCTACACGATGTAAAAATTCACATCCTGATTAGCATCTAAACCTGGAAGCCAAAAACCAAATCAGTTCACATAAAGTTTCCTACAATACACATGAAGCCTCCTATTCTACTTCACATTATTCATACATTACATGCTTTACTCCAGTTCTCTGATGATCTTCCTTCATAGTCCAAGTTAGCCTGCTTGGTAACAATCACATGGTACATTTGTAAAAAATCATCCTCTACTGCTGTACACACTTTTTATCAACTACAAAGTTGAAAACATTCACAATCATCTCATTGGTATCCTCATATGATCCTCATTGAATGCATTTTATAGAAATCCATGTGTCAGTTCATTTAGTTGGTAACTAGATTGTCTCCCCAGGTATAATTATTGGAATGTGTTTACTGCTAGAATATTTTATTATCAACTTTGACTGTATTTGTCAGTTTTCCTCGCCAAGTTAATGTTTTATTTCTTTTACTGTTAATGCAGTCTGGTGGTGGCATACATGAATTTTCTGATTCTCAATTTGGTATGACATTCTTGGAAAAGACTGGATTCTGTATACATATATGTTTCTCTGGTGTTACATACTATTGCTTCTTTCTGAATTTTATATCTTTATTGAAGGCCATGTTTTTGCATTTGGTGAGTCTAGAGCCTTAGCCATTGCTAATATGGTTCTCGGGCTTAAGGAGATCCAAATTCGAGGAGAAATTCGTACAAACGCTGACTACACTATAGATCTCCTAAATGTAAGCTATATAGTGTTTTGTGCCTACTGTAATCCAATGATTAATCTGTACTGCAAATCTGAACGCCTACTTTTCAGGCTATAGAATATAGAGACAACAAGATCCACACAGGTTGGCTAGACAGTAGAATAGCTATGCGAGTTAGAGCTGAGAGACCTCCTTGGTACCTTTCAGTTGTTGGAGGAGCTCTTTATGTAAGGCTATGCTATTTGGTTTTGTGGATAAAATGCCTATAATTTCTCTAGCAGATAATGCTTTTGTTATGATGATTGGTT
Organism: Iris macrosiphon; assembly: GCA_036927795.1. Classification (NCBI taxonomy): domain Eukaryota; kingdom Viridiplantae; phylum Streptophyta; class Magnoliopsida; order Asparagales; family Iridaceae; genus Iris; species Iris macrosiphon. The sequence continues at coordinate 128,314,252 of JAYESA010000019.1, forward strand.
TATGAAATTTCTTTTTACTACCAGAAAGCATCAACTAGCAGCGCAGCAATGGTTTCTGACTATGTTGGTTACCTTGGCAAGGGACAGATCCCACCCAAGGTATAATCTACTAGAGCATAACCTAGGTTTGACTAAAAAATTGTACACTTGCTCTTCTGTTTCAGCATCTACTAATGATTGAGAATGCTTAATTGCAGCATATATCACTAGTGAATTCTCTAGTTACTTTGAATATTGAAGGAAGCAAATATACGGTAATTCTCCTTGTGTTTCTGTCGAATTTAGACTATTTTGTAATACGATTAACTATAATGGCTTATTAACTGTCATAGATTGATATGATGAGGGGAGGACCTGGCAGCTACAGGCTAAGGATGAACGGATCAGAGGTCGAAGCAGAAATTCATACATTACGTGATGGGGGTCTTTTGATGCAGGCAAGCTTTCTCTTTTGTTGTCACTGTGGTTATTTGTGATCCCATAGCATGTCTACCGAGCTAAACATAATTTTCTGGTGCTATACCCTGTTGGTGAGATTTCCTGTAGAATGTAGATATTGATTGAACTAAATTAAATTAATAATTAATTAAAGTAGCAATAACGATGCGAGTAAATAACTTAGTCCCAATTAAGCACATAAATTTCACCATGAAAGCAAATACGAGAAAGTAAGTTCAATATCTTATAAGTCAGATGAATGCAATTTCCTATAGCAAATTGTATATTCGTACCCCTTCGTCTAGACTCTTTATAGTCTAATTGAACTTTGAGGATGCTCCTTGGTTGCACGAGCTTAAATTGCATATCCAAAAGGTTGGTCTACTGCCTGCTAATCGGCTGTCTAGGTTTTATGGCGTGATCCTCTCATTCTCATAGCAACCTTGACTAGGAATTTGACACCAATGGAGGGTTGACGTCAGGTCGACAACCGATCATAAAAGTATTGACAAATCTTTTTTAGAGCTTATTATGCTCCATAGAGTACCCATTCTGATGGGAGAAGGCTTGGATGGTAATGATGATTAATATCTTATAGGTCAAAGGTGATTTTCAGCCTTGAATATCATTAATAATCATTGCCATCCGAAGGGAACCATGATTAAAAAGCTTAGCTTTGTACTAAATATATACATTACTAAGTTTGAAAAGTATTCATAATGGAAGGGTTGAGGTCTTTCGTAATATGATGGTTTTCCATAAAGGATAAATACCGTTCCTAGCCAAGGCTTTTGATATACCCTTTATGAAAACTTTTTCCTACTAAATATACATGATCCATGATTAAGAATAAAGTTTCCAGCCGCATAAGGCACCTTTTTGAATAATTCCAACTGGCTACATGTTATTCATGGTTAAATGTACCACGGTGTGACTCATCATGATGGGCACTTTTTGCAGTTGAATGGAAATAGCCATGTTCTATATGCTGAAGAAGAGGCTGCTGGGACTCGCCTTCTGATTGACGGGAGAACATGCTTGTTACAGGTAAAGAACAATGCTTCCTCTATTTATTTCTTTTATGGAAACTACATAGTTTTGTTTTAATGAGAATGTGAGATGTATAAGTGGCATAGATCAAAAGATAGTTGGCTTTCTCTTTTATGGAAACTACACAGTATTGGTACATGGCGTGTGTGAGGTACGAGAAGGGTTGGCTTAAAGCAGTTGCTACTTGGGTTGTGGTTCGCTTAAGAGAAGGTTTTTTGTGTGTAGATATCTTTTCTACTGAATCCTATGATGACATACTCAATTATGTACCATTTTGATTATTAATTTACATTTTGGCCTTTTCTGTTACCATCTGATTAATATCTTTTAAGATTCGGATTGTTTGGGTTGCCGTTTTGGTTGTCCGGATAGGGAGCCTGTCATGTCTAGGAATGTGGGATTTGGAACCCAGTTCCTAGGGTGGTAACTAGGTATGCTAGGACTAACTGTCCTCAATAAAACTTTTTACTGTCCACTTGCTTTCTCCATTTGCTTCTAGAAAGTCCCATCCCACAACATATAGTTGACCTTCCGTCCAATTGTAGAATCAGGACAATATAATCTTCCAATCTCTGGTTCTCTTAGATATTCAACTCATGAATCTAACCTTGATCGACTTCAGTAGAATCTGAGTTGAATCAGTTGATTTGGAAGATTTAGCTGGATGTAGCACTTAAAAGGATAAAGAAGAGAAATCCACAGAAGGCATAAATAAATAAAGAAAGGAGAGAAAGAGAGAGGAAATGGTAAGAAACAGGAAGAGGATATCGAGCAAGAAGAACTTATAAAAGGCTTACAAATAGTTCATGAAATTTCTATATCCAAGGAAATACGGCCACTTCCATCCCAAAGCATGTAGTTCTCAGGTAATTGGATCTCATTCCTGAAGCACATGGAAGAACTAGACAGGGCTGAGTTTATATAGTATATTCAAAGGTATATGGAACACTAAAAATGAAAATATAAAGTTTCTATTGTCTTAACCACTTCCATTGGCATAGAGAACTACTCAACGTACACCATACTAAATATAAAATTCATACAGATTTAACCTTTCTCTGGAAGCAATGATACTTGTTCATCCATCCTTCAAGCATTGGTCTATGTCCGGCTCACAATCCAACAAAAGGGCCAGTTTTCACACTAGTAGAAAAGTGCAGCCCTAGGTATCTGACGAGGAATTTCCCTTTAACAATTCCTGATAATCTCGTGTGTTCTGATGTGGTTCTGACTTAAGAAGTGCTTGTTTTTTACTTACTAACCCCCATCCCCAATATATAAGCAAATACTTTAGGGCTGGGGACTAACAAGGAACAAGTTTCTCTTCGTAACAGTTTCATTAGATGCCATGAGCTTGTAAATGTTCCAGTTGTCGTAAAGGGAACTTTTTATCAAGTACTAAAGAGATGCTTCCTGTCAAATACCTTTCTTCTCTCTCAACAATCAAGAATGAATTATGTTCTCTACGACCATGACTTGAATGGGGTCCTTTGTCATATTTGTCAACTCTGTTGATTACCACTCAAGTCACTGGCAATGAACTTCTTATACAATGTTATTAAAGCTCCCACCTTGACCTAAATGTGACCTGACTCAGGTATATATATATATATATATATATATATATATATATATATATATATTAATGAGATAATTTTATTACTACTAAAGCCAGCTTACACATAACTTACACATTCAACTCAGTTAGGATCATCTGCGACAGAAACTACCATACAACCCATCTCGAAGGCATACAAATACGGCCTGAAATCCCACACTCGGCCTGAAGGCCCGCACCAGTCTGACCCGTAGGCCCGCTGCTCCTCGCCCGGCCCATAGGCCTATGCCTCTACTCCCACCATTTAATTGCTAAATGGAAGGAATAATGCGCTCCCCCAGCTCGAACCCAGGCAGGTGGAGCGGATGCCTCTATTCCCACCATTTCCTCTAGCTCAAGTGGCTAGGGTGGGAGGCAGCCGCTCAACCTATATATATATATATATATATATATATATATATATATATATATGTCCGGATTGGGGGGAAGCCCCGTACGCCCTCGTCCGTTGGATCGAGCGGGCGGGCGCGCACGCGGGCCCCCCGATCTGACGCACGAAGGGGGGGGGACTTAGGCGGGGCTCCCCCCGCGGAGCTCTTGATCCGGATTTTATATATATATATATATATATATATATATATATATATATATATATATATATATATTGAAGTTTGGAGAGGAGAGAAGGAGAAAAGTAGGAGAAGAAAGAATATGAGAAAGGAGATTGCAAGGGCATAAACCCTAGATTGGATCTCATGTCTATTTATATTAATATGCAATACACCAATAATTACTATTATACCCTCATAAGATAAATAATAAAATAACTCTAACATATTCCCTCAAGCTGGAGCATATAGATCAGATATGTCCAGCTTGTGACATAAATCAGAAAATGGACCACGAACAAGTTGTTTGATGAGGATATCACATAATTGATCCTCAAACCGAACATAAGGAGTGACAATCTGTTTTTTCAGCAACAAATCACGAACAAAATGACAATCCACTCATGAAACACCGAATTACTTGCGATAAATATTGTCGACTGATTGTCATAATACATCTCCATCGGAATATAAATTATAATCCTCATTTCATGAAGAAGAGGCCACCCACATAATCTCAGAAGCTGTATGAGCCATCGTACGATACTCGACCTCTGCACTAGAAAGAGCCATAACATTCTGCTTCTTACTACGCCACGTTACAAGATTGCCATCCACAAATGTACAATAGCTAGAAGTAGACCTCCTATCACTGCGACTGCCTGCCCAATCAGCATTACTGAACCCCGTCACCATAAGCAATTGAGAATGTTTGTACAACAAATTCTTTCCAGATGTGTCCTTCAAGTATCGTAGAATACGAGAGATAGTCTCCCAATGTGGTTGTCGAGAGGCATGCATAAACTAACTACTCCAACTGCATAGGTGATATTTGGTCGTGTAACAGTAAGATATATAAGTTTGTCAACCAACCGTTTATAATATCCAACATCCTCAAATAACTCTCCTGTCAGCATCAAGTTTGTCATGATAATCCATATGAGTCTCAACTGGCCGACACTCCAACATTCCAATCTCTGAGAGCAAGTCTAGAACATACTTGCGCTGTGACAAATACACATACTTCTTAGATCAAGCAACCTCGATTCCAAAAAATATATCGAAGAAGACCTAAATCCTTAGTATGAAACTGACGACTAAGATAAGCCTTCAAGTTTACAATTCCAGCATGATCACTCTAAGATATAATGATATTATTAACATAAACAATCAACACGATAATACCTATCGAGGAAGAATGACAAAATACTGAATGATCTGATGTGGTGCACCAAAATTCATACTGAATGAGAACAGAACTGAAATTGTCAAACCAAGCTCGATGTGACAGTTTCAGCCCAAATAATGCTTTATTCAATCGATAGACGAGTTTTCACTTCCAGCCACAACATATTCTGGAGGTTGATTCATATAAACCTCCTCCTGTAAGTTATATTTCAAGAAAGCATTCTTTATGTCCAGCTGATATATAGGCTATTGACGATTAACTACCATAGAAATAAGAATTCGAAACGAATTCAACCGAGCCATTGAAGAGAAAATCTTCATATAATTTACATCATATGTCTGAGTATACCCTTTGGCAACCAACCGTGCCTTGAGGCGCTCAACTGAACCATCCGGATGATACTTAATAGTATACACCCATCTACAACCTACTGTCTGATTCCCAACAGAAAGTGATGTAAGCTCCCAAGTCTGATTTTGATATGAAACATACATCTCATTCATTGTACTTTTTCAACTAGAAGATGACATAGCCTACTTGTAAGTTTTGGGAATGGAAATAAAAGATAATGAAACATAAAATGCATGAAAAGATAAAGAAACACAGTGTAATAAAACATAATTAGAAATGTGATGTTTATTCTTTGTGGTACAAATACGTTTTTTTTCTGAGAGGAAAAAGAATATCTTCTAGATCTGTGGTGATGGGAGCAGAAACCTCATACACGGAAGCTGATTAGTTGATGGCTGAATTCTGCAGAACCACTGGCCTGTCCTTGGATCGATGATAAACCTGTAAAGGAGGAATGGAGACAAATTGATTCCGGAATGACCAGAAATGGTATGGAAGATATCAAATCCGATGTAAAAGGAATAAGACGGTCTCCTGAAGGAAAGGAGGGGGTAGACTCAAAGAAGGTAACATCTGTACTGACATAATACTTGCGTGACTGTGGATTGTAACAACGATAACCTTTTTGAGTACGAGGATAATCAAGATAGACATACTTTAGAGATCTAGGAGCCAACTTGTCTTGATTATGTTCCAAGTTGTGAACAAAAGCGATACACTCAAACACTCGAGGAGGAAAGAGAAAAGGAGTGACATCTGTATATAACATGAAAAATAAAACTTTGTTAGTTAATACAGATGATGTCATGCGATTAATTATATAACATGCAGTAAGAATGACATCTGTCCGATACTGTTTAGGGACATGCATATTGAACATAGGAGTTCGAACCACATCTAAAATGTGTCGATGTTTGCGTTTGGCTATACCATTTTGTTGAAAGGTGTGGACACAATTGGTTTGATGAATCATGTCACGATTAACACAAAAAATGTTCACAGAAGATTGAGTATACTCTAAAGCATTATCAAAATGCAGAATTTTGATACGTTTATCAAATTGAACATAGATTTCATTATAAAAGGCGGATAACACATTTGGAAACTCAGATATTTCTTCTATTAAATAACACTAAGTCATTATGAATAATCATTAATAAAAATAACAAAATACTGAAACTATTTCGGACTTTTGACTCTAGATGGACCCTAAATATCAGAAAGAACAAGATCAAAAGTCTGCAACTGACGACTCTCAATACTACGGTGATGCTTGCCTAACTGACAAGCCTCACATTCAAGACTAGAAATATGACTCGAACTAGGAACAACTTGACTCAACATAGCCAAAGACGGATGTCCCAAACGATAATTCCACTGCAACGGAGAAGTAGAAACAGAAGTGAAAGCCTTTCCAGGTAGATCCAAGTAATACAGTCCATCTTTTTCATGCTCCAAACCAATTATCTTCTTCGTCCCGAGGTCCTGAAAAACACAAGAATTGAAAAAAATATCACAGAACATTGAATAGATTTGGTTAATTGTCTCACATATAGCAAATTGAAAAAAAAATTAGGTACATATAATGAATCAAATAATGACAGTGATTGAGTAGGGTGAATGACACATTTTTCAAGTACAAGACGAATAGACCCATCAGAAGATAATATTATGTTTCATAGGACTATGATTAAGAGAGAGGTTATATCAGACATGTGAGAATTTGCTCCTGAGTCGATGATCCAAGAGGTGGATGGTGACTGGGTTGCCACAAAAGCATGATTACCTATATGTGCCATGGTTGCAGTAGATTAGGAGATGGTACTAGCAAGCATGTTCAACTTTTGGAGGATCTGTTCAAATGGAGATGAGATATGAGACGTTGAAGTCTGATTGAAACCGAAAATATCATCTCTGGGAGGAGAAGTGGTGATCTGGGACTGCATATTTTTATCATGCACTTGATGTGTATATTCTGGTTTACCCCACTTGTCGCAACAATAGTCTTCGATGTGACCGAGCATTCCATAATAGTTACACTTTCGTGGTTGACCACGACCACCACCACCGCGACCACCACCACGTCCACCACTACGACCATTGTCTCTACCACTACGACCATTGTCTCTACCTCCACGACCTTCTCGTCCAAAACTACGACCACTATCTCTACTGCCACGTCCACTACCACGACCAGAAGCACTAGTAACTAGGACAAAAGTATCAGTACTCGTCACCACATAACTCTGTCATAGAAATAAACGATTGAGATGGGAGAGTATCTGCCACCGTAGGTAACTTCTCTTTAGCAAGGATATGAGCTTTATAAGGTTCGAGCGCAGGATTCAAGCTGGCTAGGATAAGTAAAACATGAAAATCTTTCTTGTGTCGTTGAGCTTCCTTCAAATAAGTAGTAACAAGATATTGTAGCAGTTCCTCCCAAAACTCCAAGAACTAAAATAAATGAGAACATCAAGGAGAATATTTTCCATCAAACATATTTTAATTACTATATATATATATATATATATATATATATATATATATATATATATATATAAATATGAAAATCATAGCTTCACCACTTTGAGCAAGATGTACTTGCCTTGGTGGGTTAACAAACCTCTTCCTAGAGCCAAGTCTAGGGCTAGGGATCAGGTTTGTGCTCGGGTGAGGGAAGGAGCAAGGAAGAAGAAAGGAAGAAAGAAAGTAGGAAATGAAGAATGAGAGAGAGGAGAGAGAAATACTCATTTATATATATATACCAAGTGGGAAATGAGGTTAGCCATAGGATTAAGTCATGACACTCTAAACAAATCACAACCATCCAAAATAGGCTTAGTGGTTCCAAAAGTGAATCGGATCATGTATCCATCCTACATACATGTCCTAGCACGAGTCCATGGCAATTGCCAAAGTGTTCACTATTGGTCCTGGGTAGTCTCCCATAATAAACAGAAATCCAAACAAATGAAATGCATCATATATGACAGAAATCAACATGTAAAATACAACATGAATACATTATCATAATTTTTTTTAAATATCACAAATTCAAGAATACCAAATCTGAAAACGGGTGTGACACTCAGGCTTGTAGGACACCGCAACCGTAGTTACGTCCTTGTCCTTGTTAGGCAAGTCATGTGGATGAATTGTAGTTGAGAATCCATCAACTACAGTTGTCTCGCATCAGACCACCCCTAGGACATGTTTGCTGGCCTGAGTGGATAGCCCCGTTGATGAGAAATTGGCAAATCATCTGGAATGAACAACGATATCATTCTCTATAGGAGATCCTAACACAACTTCAATTTCCATAATGTGCGATGATACAATAACTACGTAAGGACCTCCAAGAGTTCTTCGTGAATCACCTCTCCATTAATAATCCGACTGAGCCACCACATGATCAAAGCAATGGTATGTCTAGCATGCCGGGGAACCTACTCGTACAAGATAGGTGCTAGGTGCCCAATGCTCGTCCGATGTCCACCTAGTGCCCGCCCGATGTCCGAATATGCAGGTTTTTGGGTTTTATGGACAATTAATGTAATTTTCAGCAATTTTTTTTTACCGCCTATAACTAGGCAATGTATTAGGTGCTAGGCACGCAGTATCCGTCCGACTAGCGGCTAGCGGCTTTTACAACCTTGATTTTAAAAGATCATTAAAAATAAAATTTAAAGGACCTTATAACATAAGTTATATAATAACTTAAAAAATAAATTTAATATAGTTGTAAATAAACGATATTAGGGGATTTTTACTAGACTAGTTTCCCCAATTTTCCTTCCTTCTTTGTCGGTACTAACCCATCAAACCTCATCCCCTACGTCCAATGGTAGAACAAACATGTAAATCTATCTCTTATTCTCCCTCTCTATATCTCGCTCTCCCTCATTGACTCTCTCTCCTTTTGTTTTCTCATGACATGTTTAGTGATACTCTTAGTAATTGTTTCTTGTTTTAACACTTAATTCAATTTTGATGTTGAAGTCTCAAACTTGAATAGTGCTTACTGTTTTTAATTATACATTAGTGAATTTTAGAAGAAGAAGAAGAAGAAGAAGAAGAAGAAGAGGAGAGAGGAGAGAGGAGAGAGGAGAGGAGAGGAGAGGAGAGGAGATGAGAGAAATAAGAGAGGAGACTGCAAGGGGATACAACCCTAAGTTGCGTCTCATATTTATTTATATTAATATATGATGAAAATACACCCACAACTACTTGAGTGTACCCAAATAAGAAAATAAGACTGACTTGTGAGTCTTAACAACATTTATTTCACCAATTAGGAGGAAACCATAACACAAAGTCTCCATGTGGTGCTAGTTTATTGTTACATATTTAGATGTAATTTTTTATCATCAACTTGAGTATGTGTTGGTATATTAGAATATTCTTGATATATTTGTTGGTATATTAGAATATTCTCGGTATATTTATTGGGATATTAGAATATTCTACAGGGGGTTTTAATGGGGTATTAATGTAAGATGAAGGGTTGTAAGACTATAAATAGCCAAGAGATTATCAATAAAAAATATAACAATTACTCCAAAATATTCTACAGTATATAGTATATACAACAAGATTTGCATACTATGCTTATTGTTTCTTAATTATACATTTCTTACACCAATTAGGAGAAAAGCATAACACAAATTGTTAGATATTTAGATGTATATTGACATCATTAACTGTATGAACATCTTATGCTAATTTATTGTTAGATATTTAGATGTAAATTGTGATCATTAACTGTATGAATTAGGTTCAGCCTACCACACACTTACACACCATTCCGGTGTATGGAAACTGAGTCATAAGAGCAAAGTTGACCTATTCTCTCTGAAATAGTGGGTTTTCATGTATGTCTGACCCTTTTATTCTCTTTCTAGTATGATTCCTCCAAACTGATAAAGACTTTCCATCTATCTTGTTCTCTTAGGTGCTACTAATGTTTCATTATATTCCTCCGAATATGATAAACTAGTCAAATAAATTTGTACCAAAAGGATATGAGTATCCGCATGGCTTCCATAGTAGCCACGTCGAATGAATGTATCTTCATTACGACTTAGTATATGGATAGCAACCAACGACGCCTAATGCTCGTTCGATGTCCGCCTAGTGTCCCTCCGACGCCCAACTATCCAAGTTTTTGGGTTTTATGGACAATTGATGCAATTTGAAGCATATTGTTTTGATCGCCTATAACTAGGCAATGGGTAGGTGCTAAGTGCAATGTCCGTCCGACTAGCGCCTAGCGACTTTTAGAGACTTGATTTTTAAAATATCACTAAAAATAAAATTTAAAGGGCCTACTAATATAAGTTATATAATAACATAAAAAATAAATTTAATATGGTTGTAAATAAAGAAGATTAGGAGATTTTTACTAGACTAGTTCCCTCCGGCTTCGTTCTTGTCCCTCTCGATTCTCTTCCTTTTTTGTCAGTCCTAACCCATCAAACCTCCTCCCCTACATTCAATGGTAGAACAAACATGTAAATCTATCTCTTATTCTTCCTCTTCATATCTCGCTCACCCTTATTAACTCTCACCTTTTGTTTACTAACATGTTTAGTGATACCCTTAGTAATTGTTTCTTGTTTGAACACTTCATTCTATTATGGTGTTGAAGTCTCAAACTTGACTAGTGCTTATTGTTTTTTAATTATACATTAGTGAGTTTTAGAGAAGAGAGAAGAAAGAGGAGATGAGAGAAATAAGAGAGGAGACTGCAAGGAGATAAAACCCTAAGTCGAGTCTCATATTTATTTATATTAATATATGATGATAAATACACTCACAACTACTTGAGTGTACCCAAATAAGAAAATAAGTCCGACTTTAACATTTATTGCACCAATTAGGAGGAAAATATAACGCAAAGTCTCAGTGTGGTAATGAACATCTTGTGCTAGTTTATTGTTACATATTTATAGGCCTGGCTCTAGCATTTTGGAGGTCCTAGACATACCCTCATCCCTTTGTATAAATTTTTTTGGGACGTTTGTGCAGTGTCTAACATTTGTCCAACAAGACGTTCAGCTAGCAAAAGCGGTTGCAATATCATCGGTGGCATTTAGAGTCAAAAATGTCTTTTGGAAAGACCTGTGTCACAATAGATGCAATATTTGGGTGTAATGAAGTGGACACAACACCAATTTTGTGTGCCCTAATGTATTAAGGAGTGTCTGTGCCATCTCCCAACACTGACGTGTGTCGGATACGACATCTAATTTTTTGGTGTTCGCACTCGCAGAAAATTGACAATTTTATTTAACTACCCTAAAGAATGATCATAGGAATCAACAAACAAAAACGAAATTTGCAATCCAAATTGAACTTCTAGTAAATTAGGTCATAATCTAGTCAATTTTATGCTAATCTTCTACAAACTAATTAAAATTTTTCAATAAAATGAAAGAAAAATATACACTAATTTAGTATAAAAAAAAATCCAAAATTAAGCAAAGAATTCTTTTTTTCTCTTACCAATATCGTAAACTTTCTTGCCAGAGAATTGAGCGAGCACTCTGGAGAATTCATCGTAGACATCCTCCAAATCCTTCCTCTTCGTCTTCATCAATGAGAATCCGGTCATCTTCTCCCAATTTAATCCTAATTTCGTCTCTTTCTCTCTAGAATTGGAGAATTTAGGGAATTGGGAAGTGAGGTTGGTGGTGGTGGAAGAAATAGGGGGTCCGGACCTTTCTTCCCGTACTCTCTAATCAATGAAGAAGCCCAATTTTATTTACTTCCTTTTATCCTCTTGTTGTTTAGTATTTTCTTCTTTCCTTTTTGAGCGTGCGAAATTAGGTACATCAAATTCTTTGCCGCTTCCGTTGATATTTTTCGGGGATGCACTGATTGAGGCTCCTTAGGGGGAGGAGGCCCTAGGTGGCTGCCTAGCCTGCCTCCCCCTAGAGCCGGCTTTGCATATTGAGATGTAATTTTTTGATCATCAACTTGAGAATGTAGTATATACAACAAGATTTGTAGGCTATGCTTATTTTTTTTTAATTATACATTTATTACACCAATTAGGAGAAAAGTATAACACAAAGTCCTAGTGTGGTAATTTATTGATAGATATTTAGATGTAAATTGAACTGTATGAATTTGGTTCAGCCGACCACCACACGCACACACCATTCCGGTGTTTGAAAACTGAGTCATAAGAGCAAAGTTTACCTATTCTCTCTGAAATAGTGGGTTTTCATGTATGTCTTTGAACTTTCCACGAGTAAGGAGGACCCTTCTATTCTCTTTCTAATATGATTACTCCAGACTAAGAAAGACTTTCCACCTATCTTGTTCTCTTAGGTGCTAGCAATGTTTCATTATATTCCCCCAAATCTGATAAACTAGTCAAATAAATTTGTACCAACAGGGATGACTATCCTCATGTCTTCCATAGTAGCAACGCCAAATGAATGTATCTTCATTACGACTTGGTATATGGATAGCAGCCAACGACATACACACACACACACACACAAAACATTTCTGGGTCCTCCCCTGGTTCAGATGGTCTGCCATATGTATTTTACACAGAAAGAGTTGCAACTGCAACCTTATAATCTTCAATCTCTTAGAGCGTGATTTTTTGACAAAGCATCAGCAATGCTAACTGTACCATATTCATTATAATCTTCAATCTCTTAGAGTGATTTTTTGACAAGCATCAGCAATGCTAACTGTACCATATTCACTATAAACAATTTAGACACATCTTTTGTGTATTACTTTTGCCAACTGCTTTATGCCCATCTTATCCGGGACGTTTTGACTGCAAACTTAGCTCCTCAAAGTTTGACAGCCTATATGTTAATAGAACTTTCAGATTATGTTTTATTTAGACTCAAAGAATGTCATTTCTTCTTCAGAATGATCATGATCCATCTAAGCTGGTGGCAGAGACGCCTTGCAAGCTGCTCAGATTCCTAGTTCAGGATGGTACTCATGTTGATACTGATGCACCTTATGCGGAGGTTGAGGTTATGAAGATGTGCATGCCACTTTTGTTACCAGCTTCCGGATTTATTCATTTTGTGATGTCTGAAGGACAAGCAATGCTGGTAAATTCTAATTGCTTTTGTGGAGTAGCTCTGAAGATTCTAACATTATCCAAATCAAACTAGCCCAAATATATATATATATATATATATATGTGTTTTGTTTTATTGCAGGCTGGTGACCTTATAGCAAAGTTAGATCTGGATGATCTATCAGCTGTTCGAAGAGCTGAACCATATCATGGAACTTTCCCACAATTAGGAACTCCAACTGCAGTTTCTGACAAAGTTCACCTAAGATGTGCTGCAAGTTTAAATGCTGCAAAGATGATTCTTGCTGGATATTATCATAATATTAATGAAGTACGTATCACAAAACTATAAGCATAAATCTGTGAATCTGTTATCCTTGGCCTACTATTTTTTATTATGGGCTGTACTTGCTAGATGAATTAAAGCTAACTTGCTGAATGCAATGGAGCTAAATACTTGATTTGAATGATCGTGGATTCTGAATATGCAAGTTATTGCATTGGTTTCTGCAGTTTCTTCTGACTTCTGTATTGTATTTGACGGTATCAATTTTTACCCAAACAGGGCAAGAAATACCCCTATGAAACTGATCAGTCTTTCTGATGTCGTGTATACACTGCTTTTATTCTTGAGGAGTATTTTTGCTCATTATTAGCTCATTCTATGATGTTATATAGTCTAAGTTGAAGCTCATCGTATTAATGTGCTATAGAAGTAGCTGGTGGCTTTTCTGAGCTATGTAGTTTAATCTCAATCAGGTGGTACAAGGCCTTTTAAATTGTTTGGATAGTCCTGAACTTCCCTTCCTACAATGGCAAGAGAGCATGTCTGTGTTGGCAACTCGTCTCCCAAAAGATCTTAGAAATGAGGTTCGTAATTTCGTATAAAATGTTACCATCTTAGCTGAGATCTTTTTATTATATATTTCTCAGTCGTCTAGATATGTTTGTGCTTGATCTTTATGTATTGGCTCCCTCATGAAACAGCTAGACTCAAAATATAAGGGGTATGAAACAAGTTCAAGCCATCAGAAGAATGTAGACTTCCCTGCCAAATTACTAAGGGGAATTCTTGAGGTCGGTGAAATTGAGTGAAAAGACCCTTAAACATATTTTCTCATTTGAAGGTATTTGGTATGTGAGCATTGACTAAAAACTTGCAGGCCCATCTCTCTTCATACTCTGTAAAAGAAAAAGCCACATATGAGAGGCTTGTGGAGCCTCTCATGAGTCTTGTGAAGTCGTATGAGGGTGGAAGAGAAAGTCATGCCCGTATTATCGTGCAGTCTCTTTTTGAGGAGTACCTCTCAGTTGAAGAGCTATTTAGTGATAATATTCAGGTAACTCTATTCTGTACTGTATGATTATACGAGAACTCAGCTGCCTTTGTTTATTTTGTTGTTCAAAGTACAAAAACAAGTTTTACCATTACATATGCATACTGAGGCTACACAATACTTTTTTTTTAAATATTATCTAACAAAATTAGAATCTTTTAATTGACTCTTGTCCTTAAAATCTCAAAATGTTTTGTTGTATAGGCTGATGTCATTGAACGTCTTCGGCTCCAACACAAGAAGGATCTTCTGAAAGTTGTGGACATAGTATTATCTCATCAGGTAGGTAGTCTGTAATGCTTGGTGATACCATTTAGGTTCCACTATACCTGAGCATCTTCTTATATATTTTATTTTTCTGTTTGTATCTAAACTGTAAAGAAATTATTTAAATTTTTATGTGACTCAAATAATTGTTTGGAGATAGATGCAAAATCCTTTTTCTTTTGTCAACATTTAAAAATAAGATTGGTGTTTAATTTTTTAGCAAGTAATGGTTTTTTTATATATTTGAACATCCTACAGATTATATGTTTATATCCACCCTCCTGGACTGATGGTTGGGTGATGAAATATTTTAGTGCAGAGTAGTAGTTCTCAGTTGTTGCTTCATTGCAGGGTGTCAGAAGTAAAAATAAGCTAATACTACGACTTATGGAAGCATTGGTTTATCCTAACCCAGCTGCCTATAGAAATCAACTGATTCGTTTTTCTGCTCTCAATCACACAACATATTCTGAGGTTTGTCACCGAGTACCTTTCCAATATGCCATTTATTCAGAATATTTATAACCTGCTCTTAACATGAGTGCACCACCACTTGATCCTTGCAGTTGGCACTAAGAGCAAGTCAACTTCTTGAGCAAACCAAATTAAGTGAACTACGTACGAGCATTGCTAGAAGCCTGTCAGAGTTAGAGATGTTTACAGAAGAAGGCGAACGTGTTTCAACACCAAGGAGGAAAATGGCAATCAACGAGAGGATGGAGGATCTTGTTAGTGCTCCACTGGCTGTTGAGGACGCCCTTGTAGCTCTCTTTGATCACAGTGACCCTACCCTACAAAGGAGAGTGGTGGAAACCTACATTCGTAGATTGTACCAGGTAGCATTTAAGCTGGAACTTTGAGTCTTTTGCTCTTCTTTTACTTCAACACTTATTTTTCTACATTTACACTACATGCTTCCAAAATTTATTTTAGTTTATTTACCTTTCTAAAAATTGTAATTTATGTAATTGTGAAATGCTCAATAAAACTTGGTAAGTATTTATCATAAACCTCCCTGACTACAGCTATATCAAAGAGATGGATTAAATTAGGAATTACCTTAACTAACATTGTCATAGTTATCCTTGAGTAATAATTAGGCAGTGTTTGGTTATGTTTTTAAAACCTATTTTTGAGTTTAAACATTAAGTCTGACAAAAATAGTATTTGGCAAAGCATACTCTGAAACTGCTTTCACACATTTGTTTCTCAAAACAGATGTTTTAAATCTGCTTTCAGAACTGAACCAAAACCTGATTTCTGAAACCTGTTTTCCTTTTTCTTTTTTTTTTTACTGTTGGACGGGCCCCATTCCCACCAACCCCCCAAACTCTCTCTTTCTCTCTCCTCCATAAACGAAACAAAAAATTGAGGAGTCCCTTCTCCCTCTCCATGACCGGAGTCATAGGACTCAACTAGATTACAGACCGGAGCGTCGTCGAGGACGATGACTTCGTCAGCAAGGACTCGACCTAGCTCGTCGAGGACGACGACTTCGTCGGCGAGGACTGGACAAGACTCGACCTAGCTCGTCGAGGTCAGGCCGGTGCGATGGCAAAGAGCTCGTCGCTTACGAGGCTGGACTTCGGCCAGCTCGACCACGTCCTGCCGCAGTCGAAATCGACTTCGGGGGGTGGACGGGGGGAGGGAGAGGAGGTCGACTCTGCCTCGTCGGCGGCGGCTCTCCTAGAAGTGGAGGTCGACTCCACCTCGCCATGGTGCCACCTCGACAAGCTGCGTTGACCGACTCCGGAGATTCTCGACCACCGCCTCACCATGGTGCCAAACACGTCGAGCCGCGTCGACGGTGACGTTGGGGCTCGACGGTGACGTTGGGGCGTGTCGACCAACTCACGATGAGGTTGGGACTCGACGGTGAGGTTGGGTCTGCAAGTACACCAACTTCGACCAACTCAGGTCGATTCCGACGACTGTCACGTCCCGATCCTGCAACGGTCGATCGTCCTCGCTTGAATCCTTTGCGGAACCGATCGTCCTCGCTTGGACGTGATGTCGTGCGAGCCTGGAGTTGCGCTCGCACAAGGCAAGAACGTGCAGTGATAGGAATCCATTTGAAACACAAGTTAGAAAACACATTCACAGATAGTTGAACACAAAGTATAGGAAGAAAACATGCTTTTCATTGATAATTCAGAGTAATTTACATAGAGTTTACATTTGATGCGCCTCTCGCCTACTTGGTTTGCATTACAAAAGAAAAACTTAAAAGGTAGGGCGCGCTCCATCAAATAAGCCTTGTCATCCGTACATTACGTCCTTGTATAGATTGAAAATTCACTCCTCCAAAATGAACTGACTTCAACTATACTTTAAAATAGAAGAGCTTCTAACGCATTCTCGTCTATCCACTAGCGTTGCACATCCTGAGTGCCTGAAATGTTTGTCCACAACGTGGGTCAGTACTCAGCTTGTACTGGTGAGCGGGACGAATCCACTCGCCTAAATCAACACTTGCTTATTAGAGGCGAGCATACATTAAAATGATCTTGCTATTAAAAACTAAGTGAATTCAGTTCATATCAGTTGCATAATTTTAGAGGAACAAATAACGTTGAACCTATAAAGCACATCGGTCGCCTACTCAACCGATGCGCGCCTTCTCTGCACCGAAACACAAGTATACTTATCATCTGCAGAAGATAATAGATTAGCATGTGTTTTATCTATATGCGGTCATTGGTGTGATCGACACCATGGAGACTTATCCAAGGCATTGCGACGTGCCCTGTCAGCCCGGGTAGCAAGTCCTGCTGAAGGTCCCGTAATGCATCGCGACTAGCACAATCAAATATTTTTTTCCGGGTCGATACGGTTCTAGTGCCCCGGAATACCGTTTCGAGGAAATGCTAAACCTTGTGCACAAGTTATCCCAGACCATACAAATGCGTGAACAGTTCAACTATCATACAATGCATGATGAAACAGAAGAAGTAAAGCAACAATATATATACTTATGCAACAGTTCATATTTTCTCAAAGCCGTGTTTCGATTTTGGTGTCCTGTGGGTCCACACTCTCCGAGGCACCAGGCCGCAACCAATATTTCAGATGCCGCATTCCATCAGGCAGTTCCTTGGTTTCGAACCACAACTGCCGCTTGTATTTCGGAGCTCATGTTTAGATCGTGTACATAAATATACAAGTTAGTCTACAATTTTCATGTTCCTTTCTTAATGGCTGGCATCTATTGTGGCTAAGGATTTCCTAGGCGTTCAGACGGGCATCATCGATTGAACGTTTGAATCATTAGAGATGTGGACGTGAAGTAGGAAAGAAGGGTCCGAACCACCCACCGATTAAGGAAAGTGCTGAAAGGAGTCCCGCCTAGCGACGATCAAACGTCATTTACGCGGACCTGCAATAGCACGAGCACCGGGTTATAATCCTTTTGCCTATCCTTCCTTCCGAACTCCCCAAGAACCAAAGCTCCAAGCGAGAAAGCCAACAGCGAAAACCAAGCAAATCGAAAGCAACACCAAAACAAAATCCCAAAGCGACATCAAGAAAACCAAACAACAATGCACGAAAACTATTGGACTCATTTCAATAGAGGCCTATTCATGAGTTGGAAAGGATCATCGCATTTTGTCAGTGGCAAAAGGATGCCGAAGATTCTAAACACCAAGTTACGACTCAGACAGACTAGCCACAAGTCTAATTATATAGTGTGCATCCCGGTCGGATCGGAATTTGAGGCACTACATAATATACCACTAAGAAAAAGTTTCGTCCCGAAACTTAAGAACAAGGTCTTACCTCCGACTGAACAAACAATTAAGGGTACTTCTCCTTCATCTCCGACTTCATCTCCCACGTTGATTCTTCTACTGAATGGTTCCGCCACAACACGCGAACCAAGGACATTGTACGATTTCGCAGCACCTTCTTGTGATCCAAAATCTGCTCAGGCTCCTCTGAGTATGATAAGTCCGTGCGCAGTTCCAATTGATCGAAGCTAACCACATAACTCAGATCATGCACATACCTCTGAAGTTGAGAGTCAGGGAAGACATCGTGCACTTCAGCCAAGGCGGGGGGAGGGGGGTAGTGCAATCTGATAGGCCACAGTTGCCACTTGCTCAAGTATTTCAAAGGGGCCAACAAATCTGGAACTCAATTTGTCCTTAATACCGAAACGCATCACTCTACGCATTGGTGTCATTTTCAAGAATACGTGATCCATGAGCATCGACATAGCTCTTCTGTCGGCTCTGCGCAGTGCTGAGTCTTTATCGAATCAAGCGAACTTTCTCAACAGCCTGCTCCACCAGCTCTGGCCCGAGTACCTGTCGCTCGCTGACTTAGTCCCAAGAGATTGGAGATCGACACTTCTGTCTATAGAGTGCTTCGTATGGTGCCATCTGGATGCTCGATTGGTAACTGTTGTTGTACGTGAACTCCGCTAACGGAAGGTGCGTGTCCCAACTAGTCTTTAGATCGATCACAAATAGTCGCAACATATTCTAAGTATCTGATTCGTCCTTTCCGTCTGGGGGTGATATGCGGTACTGAACTTTAGCTTGGTGCCCAAAGCAGAGTGTAGGCTAGTCCAAAAACGATATAAGAAACGTCCGTCGCGGTCCGAGACGATTGAGGCAGGTACTCCGTGTAGTCGGACAATCTCGTCAATATAAATTTGTGCTAACCATCGACGCTCCATGTAACTTTGATAAGGAAAAGTGGGCAGATTTGGTCAAACGATCAACTATGACTCAAATTGCATCATGCCCCCGCGGCGTCTTTGGAAAACCCACGATAAAATCCATAGCGATGTCCCATTTTCACTCGGGAATAGCGAGGCTCTGCAGCTCCCCGGATGTTCAGCTTTCACCTGTTGACAGGCTATACACTGTGACACAAAGGTCGCCACATCCCGCTTCATACCGTGCCACCGGAAGGTCATGTGCAAGTCCTTGTACATCTTGGTGTTCCCCGAATGTAAGGAATACTTCGCATAGTGTGCCTCTATCATGATTTTCTTTCGGAGTTCTGGATCGCTAGGAATGCATAATCTTTCTTTCATCTGTAAGGTCCCATCTTCGCATTCTATGAAGTTGGACGTCTGTTCGGTCGAGATCAGCCCACGCACCTTCGTTAGGAACTGATTGTCCCTCTGAGCAGACTTGATTCTATCATGCAAACTCGACTCAAGATGGAGTGGAGCCAGCTGCATTCTTCGATGCCGAACTCGAAATTCGATGCCCACCGCCTCTAGATCCTGAAGCAGACGGCTGTTTATGGATAGCGAGCCCACGTACTTTTGACTCAGAGCATCAGCAACGACGTTTCCCTTGCCCGACGTATATGCGATCGTCAGGTCGTAGTCCTTTATCAGTTATAGCCAGCGCCACTGCCGGAGGTTCAGTTCTCGTTGGGTGAATATAATGCTGCCACAACTTCAGTGCGAACACAATTGTCGTCAATTCCAAGTCATGTGTTGGGTAGTTTTTCTCGTGCGGCTTCAATTGTCTTGAGACGTACGATATCACCTTGTCCCTCTGCATGAGAATGCACCATAAACCGAGTCCCGAAGCATCGCTGTATATTTGAAACTCATCTACTCCATCCGAAAGTGCAAGTATTGGAGATGAAACGAGCCGTTGCTTTAGCTCGTGAAAGCTAGCTTCGTAGTCGTCACTCCACTTGAATACATTCCCTTTCTGAGTAAGGTGAGTCAAAGGCGAGGCCAATTTAGAAAAATCTTTCACGAACCTACGGTAGTATCCCGCTAGGCCCAGAAAGCTACGAGCTTCACTGGCTGACGTAGGTTGCTTCCAATCCACCACCGCTTCTATCTTTTTTGGGTCTACGGCGACACCTTCTGCCGAGATGACATGTCAAAGGAACGTCGCGCTGTTCAACCAGAACTCACACTTCTTGAGCTTGCGAACAACCGATGCTCCCGCAACGTTTGCAGCACGATTTTCAAGTGTTCCTTGTGTTCCGTCTCATTCTTGGAATAGATTAGTATGTCGTCAATCAACACGACCACAAACTTGTCCACGAACGGCCGAAATACGCGGTTCATCAGATCCATGAAGACTGCTGGGGCATTCGTCAAACCGAACGACATTACAAGAAATTCATAGTGCCCGTATCGGGTTCGGAATGCTGACTTGGGGACGTCACCGGATTTGATTTTCAACTGGTGATAGCCCGACCTGAGATCGATTTTAGAGAATACAATTGCGTCTTGTAGTTGATCAAACAGGTCGTCTATTCTTTGTAACGGGTACTTGTTCCGCACGGTAGCCTTATTCAGTTCTCGGTAGTCTATGCACAGCTGCATGGATCAGTCCTTTTTCTTTACAAACAGTACCGGAGCTCCCCATGGAGAAACGCTTGGACGAATGTATCCTCGGTCCAACAGATCTTGTAACTGCATCTTCAGTTCCGTTAGCTCTGCTGGGGTCATTCGGTAGGGTGCCTTCGATATCGGTCGCGTATCCGAAAATGTGTCAATGACGAATTCGATCTCTCGATTAGGAGGCATTCCAGGCAGCTCGTCCGGGAACATGTCGAAAAAATCTGCTGTGACATCAGCTTGAGCTGCATCTGCACCTTCCTGCCGGGTGTCTCTAACAAAGGCTAAGTACCCTTCACAGCCCGAATACAACATGCGCCTAGCCGTAATTGCTGATATCACCATCGCCGTCTTCGGTGCAGCGCTGCACGAATAGTAGAAGTCTGCCTTGCTGGGTAGACGAAATACAACTCACTTCTCCGCGCACTCGATCGTTGCATGACAAGCACCCAACCAGTCCATTCCGAGAATAATGTCGTATTCCTTAATGTCTAGAACAATGACATCTAAGAAAAGTTTTCTACCTCCGATGCAAATATAGCCGTCCCTACAGATCGCATTGGCGGGCATGTCGACTCCCGAAGGGATACTCACGCAAAGGTTCATATTTAATGGAGTAGAAGCTAATTTATTCTCAATAATAAAATCAGCAGATATGAAACTATGTGTAGCACCTGAATCGAATAAGACTCTAGCGGACAAATCTTTGAAAAGTAAGGTACCTGTCACAACAGTGTCGGAGGCAGATGTCTCATCCCGAGTCAATGCATAGATTCAGCCTTGGGCACCCTGGCGTTGTGGGTTCACTGGTACGACATTGGTGCCATGTGCTGGAGGTCCCTTGTTCTGGTTTGACTGTTGTCTGTCGATCGGCCTTCCGTCTCGACAGTCAAATGCTTTATGGTCCAAGCGGCCACATTTGAAACATCCTACGACTCGGCACTCAGTCACCCGATGTCCCATCTTGCCGCACCTTTGGCAATGCAGTCCCTGAGGCGGACCCCTGTGCTCGGATGTATGCGGACACTTCGGCGCTCCAGACCCTCCCGTTTCATGAGGTCGCTTGTTGAAATTGGTACGGGAAGTCTATACATTTGTCTTTTGTGAATTGCTCCCAAAGATCCGTTCGCTATTAAGAAAAGCTTCCTAACATTCCCGGTAGGTCTGGCACTTTTGATTTATGGCATTCCTACGCAGGTCGTCATTTAAACCTTTCTGAAAACGATAGCACCACGCCTGCTTGTTAGGCAAGAAGTGTCCGGCAAACTTGGCGAGTCTTGCGAACACTGAATTATAGTCATCAATGGACATACTTTCTTGTACCAGATTGCTGAAATCGTCTTTCTTTTGTTGTCGTACTGCCCTTGGGATATATTGTTCAATGAAGGAAGATTTGAACATCTCCCAGGTGATCTTACAGTTGAGATTGGCATCACAAATTCCTTGTTTGGTGGCTTCCCACCAATCATGCGCCCGCAGTTCCAGTTGCACCGATGCACAAGCCACTCGTTTGGACCTTTTAATGCCAACCAGGTTGAAGAGTCCTTCGATTTTTGTAATCCATCCCATCACCACGTCTGGTTCCGCTCGCCCGTTGAACGTTGGTGGGTGCATCTTAGTGAACTCAGTCGCTCTGCAGGAATTCTTAGCGGAAGGCTGCGTCTCCTCAGGTTCATCTTCTACCGCCACAGCTGGCGGTGCGACATGCGTCACCGTGGCTGCGTCGTTGCTGGGTACCAAATATGCGATCAACTGCATCATGGTATCTATCTGCTTTTGTTGAGCAGTGAACTGCGCCTGTTGAGTGGCAGCTTGCTGTTGTTGCACCTCCATTAGATACATGAGCCTCTCAGTCATATTGTTTGAATCCGCCCCTCCGGATTCTCCAGAACTTGCCGGATCGTTCTGGACAGCCTGAGCATTGCTTGCAGCGGCAGTGTTTTTTCTTTGCCATTGCTAAAAAAAGAGAGTAGTTTGTCAACACTCCAAAAACGATAATTTTTATCTTTGGGCTCATTGTATAGGACGATTCATCTCATGCAGCGGACGACAAATGCAATTCAATCGAGAGGCACATCAAACTTCTAGAATATCTTTTTGAAAATCCAAGGAAGTGAAGCCGTGCTCTGTTACCAACATGTCACGTCCTGATCCCGTAAGGGTCGATCGTCTCGTTTGGATCTTTTGCGGAACCGATCGTCCTCGCTTGGGCGTGATGCCGTGCGAGCCTGGAGTTGCGCTCGCACAAGGCAAGAACGTGCAGTGATAGGAATCCATTTGAAACACAAGTTAGAAAACACATTCACAGATAGTTGAACACAAATTATAGGAAGAAAACATGTTTTTATTGATAATTCAGAGTAATTTATACAGAGTTTACATTTGATGCGCCTTTCGGTTACTTGGTTTGCATTACAAAAGAAAAACTCAAAAGGTAGGGCGCACTCCATCAGATAAGCCTTGTCGTCCGTACATTACGTCATTGTATAGATTGAAAATCCACGCCTCCAAAATGAACTCCAAAATGAACTGGCTTCAACTATACTTCAAAATAAAAGATTTTCTAATGCATTCTCGTCTATCCACTAGCGTTGCACACCCTGAGTGCCTGAAATGTTTGTCCACAACGTGGGTCAGTACTCAGCTTGTATTGGTGAGCGGGACGAACCCACTCGTCTAAATCAACACTTATTAGGGGCGAGCATGCATTAAAATAATATTGCTATTAAGAACTAAGTGAATTCAGTTCATATCAGTTGGCATGATTTTAGAGGAACAAATAACGTTGAACCCATAAAGCACATCGGTCGCTTACTCAATCGATGCGCACCTTCTCTGTACCGAAACACAAGTATACTTACCATCTGCACAGGACAATAGATTAACATGTGTTCTATCTATATACGGTCATTGGTGTGATCGACGCCATGAAGACTTATCCAAGACATTGCGGTGCGCCCTGTCAGCCCGGATAGCAAGTCCTGCTGAAGGTCCCACAATGCATTGCGACTAGCATGATCAAATATTTTTTCCCGGGTCGATACGGTTCTAGTGCCCCGGAATACCGTTTCGAGAAAATGTCAAACCTTGTGCACAACTTGTCCCAGACCATGCAAATACGTGAATAGTTCAACTATCATACAATGCATTAGATGAAACAGAAGAAGTAAAGCAACAATATATATACTTATGCAACAGTTCATATTTTCTCAAAGTCGTGTTCCGATTTTGGTGTCCCTGTGGGTCCAAACTCTCCGAGGCACTAGGCCGCAACCAATATTTCAGATGCCGCATTCCATCAGGCAGTTTCTTGGTTTCGAACTACAACTGCTGCTTATATTTCGGAGCTCGTATTTAGATCGTGTACATGAATATACAAGTTATTCTACAATTCCTATGTTCCTTTCTTAGTGGCTGGCATGCATTGTGGCTAAGAATTTTCTAGGCGTTTAGCCGGACATCATCGATTGAACGTTTGAATCATTAGAGATGTGAACGTGAAGAAGTAGGAAAGAAGGGTCCGAACCACCCACTGAAAGGAGGAGTCCCGCCTAGCGACGATCAAACGTCAGTTATGCGAACCTTCAATAGTACGAGCACCGGGTTAGAATCCTTTTGCCTATCCTTTCTCCCGAACTCCCCAAGAACCAAAGCTCCAAGCGAGAAAGTTAACAGCGAAAACCAAGCAAATCGAAAGCAACACCAAAACAAAATTCCAAAGCGACATCAAGAAAACCAAACAACAAAGCACGAAAACTATTAGACTCGTTTTAATAGAGGCCTATCCATGAGTTGGAAAGGATCATCGTATTTTGTCCGTGGCAAGAGGATGCCGAAGATTCTAAACACCAAGCTACCACTCAGACAGACTATCCACAAGCCCAAATATATAGTGTGCATTCTGGTCGGATCAGGATTTGAAGCACTACAAATTACGAAAACTAATGGACTCGTTTCAATAGAGGCCTATCCATTAGTTGGAAATGATCATCGCATTTTGTCCGTGGCAAGATGATGCCGAAGATTCTAAACACCAAGCTACGACTCAGACAGACTAGCCACAAGCCCAATTATATAGTGTACATCTTGGTCGGATCGGAATTTGAGACACTACAGCGACGATGGTGAGGTTGGGGCTCGACGGGGGCGGGGAGTAGAAGACGTCGGTGTAATTGCAGACCTCCGGGTCCCTCCAGACCATTGTCTGCTGTTGAACACAACGCCTACCTCGACACGAAGACCTCGAGGACACGACGACAGTGGAGTCGACTCGACTTTCGTTGTACACGAACATCCCTAGATACTGGAGGGAACTCGGACATAGTTAGACACGAACAGTTTTGGAAGGGACACAGTTGGACACGAACAGTATAGAGGACAGTTAAAAAAATTATTTTTTAAAAATATTTTACCAAACAGAATTTTCAATTTTTGTTTCTTAAAAGCATTTTCCAGATGAAAGTAACCAAACGCAAATCCAAAATTTCTATACTCAGAAAATAACTTTATAACTTATTTTCAGAAAACTATTTTCAGAACAAAATTTCAGAAAGCCTATCCAAACGGACCCTTAGTCTCTTAGGGTTTCTGTTTTATGCATTAAAAATAATATATCCCTCTTTCATTTATTCATGACACTATGAAACTTTAGGTGCCAGTTGAATGCGTGAGATGTTGTATTTACTTTTATTTGTAATTAGTGTGCCTTCCATATAATGCTTGAAGCCTGATGTCCCGATTATTTTTTTTCTCTCCTTTTTCATGTGATTATTGTTATTTATTTACCACTCTACTTAATCCTTTATTTATTTGTTGTTGTTGTGGGGAGGGGTGGGGGGTGTATGTGTGTGTGTAGGGTGGGTTTTTTTTGGTTGGGGGGGGGGGGGGGGGGGGGGGGGTGATGTTGTTTGATAAAACAACATGCAGGCGGAAGTTGAGATTCTAGGACACAGCCTATTTTCAACTGTTTAATGTGAATTTATGGATAATATCTGAAGAGTGTTGATGTCATGTTCTGTAGTTATGAAGAGTATACATGCAGATCATAATAGAAGGATAGTAAAGAAAAGTAATATATGGATGATTGTAATCTACTAAAATTCCTTCAATTGTGGCATTGGGAAATGTATCTAACTTTACCCTGTTTTCAGCCCTACCTTGTAAAGGTTAGTGTTCGGATGCAGTGGCACAGATCTGGTCTCATTGCACTTTGGGAATTCTCCGAAGAACATATTGAGAGAAGAAATGGATCAGAGGATCCAATGCCTGATAAGCTAGTGGTAGAGAATCACTGTGAGAAGAGATGGGGAGCTATGGTCATCATCAAATCCCTTCAGTTTCTACCAACAGCTATATCTGCTGCATTGAAGGAAACCATGCCTAGTTTAAACACTGGTGCTGATAAGGAAGTTGTAATTAATGGTCTCCCAGACCAAGCTAGTCATGGCAACATGCTGCATGTTGCTTTAGTTGGCATCAATAACCAAATGAGTTCTCTTCAAGATAGGTATGCAAGCCATTTTTATTGCTTCTTCACCACACTTGTCATAATTAAGGTTATATAGCACTGCTTACTTTTATGATTTTATCATTCTGAGATTGTCAACTAATATTTTGGTTGACTATCTAAAAACATTTGGCTGACCTATGTTACCTGGAGTAGACTAATTAGATGACAAATTGTATTATATGGGTGGCAATTCTTTGGATAATTCTTGGTAATAATGTCTTGATTTTATTGGGAAGAATCCAGAATTCTGGAGATCAAATTTCAAATAACTATTTACCACTGAGGCCTCTTTGTTTGCTTTTACCTGTAAAAGTGCTTTTGATAGATCAACTCTAATGTCGCATATATATATACACCTGATTTTCTTCTTATGTTGCAATAAGCTCAGTAATTTGAGTGTGCATCTGTAGTATTCGGACAGCAACACTAAAGACTTTACTTTAAATCTTTGGTTGGTTACATGAATCCTATTTCTTCTATACAGTTCTACTGAGGATGGTCTACTATGTAATGCTTACAACTACGGTATATTCCCTTGCTGCCTCAGATCATGTACCTTTTGGTTTACTCCTAAGCCTACTACCTTTAACTAAGATCATATCATTCCAGAGTACCTTTTACCTGGTACTTTTTGGTTTACCAATCCGGTGAAGATCACCGTCTTTACAGTGGATGTCTATGGGTCTTCATTTTGCATGTCTAACATATCTCAAACTAATTTTATTCATCTTATTCTTAATTGAGGCAACTTACAACTCCATGCAAAGATTATTAAATATATCTTGAAGAGATGATATGATATTTTACCATATCATATCTCTCAAATTAAGTAATTTAGACATCATGCTACTGTCAGACAATGCCACTCAATAGTATTAATCAAACAACATCCTGTTCTATAATAATGTAAAACAGCATTCTTTGAACTGTATTTGCAGTGGTGATGAGGACCAAGCTCAGGAAAGGATAAACAAGCTAGCCAAGATTCTAAAAGAAAAATCTGTGAGCTCTGATCTTCGTGATGCAGGGGTTAGAGGTATCAGCTGTATTATACAGAGGGATGAAGGGCGACCACCAATGCGCCACTCCTTCCACTGGTCTGCTGACAAGCTTTACTATGTGGAAGAACCTCTTCTCCGTCACTTGGAGCCTCCACTATCTACTTTCCTTGAATTGGTTTGTAATGCATTAATTCACCAATGCCGTTTTTCACTGTTATCTTCTAGTGTTGGTACTGATCTACACCTTTGTTTAACCTCTGTAGGACAAATTGAAAGGTTATGAGAACATACAGTACATGCCATCACGCGATCGTCAATGGCATCTTTACACCGTTAAGGACAGCAATGCACTTATCCAGAGGATGTTTCTCCGAACTCTCGTCAGACAACCAAACACAACTGATGGCCTTTTTTTAGGACAAGGCTTTGACATGGAAATTTGCCGTGTACAACATTTAATGTCCTTCACATCAGTCAGTATCTTAAGATCATTATTGGGAGCACTTGAAGAGTTAGAACTACATGTGCACAATGCATCAATCAGATCAGATCATTCTCACATGTATCTTTGCATCTTACGAGAACAGCAATTTTATGATCTCTTACCATTATCGAGGTCAGCATTCTATTTGAACCTTTTATCTTTATGCCAAATCATCCTTACTGTAAATTTGAAGAATAATGGATCTTTATCCGGTTTCTGATATTAAGAGTTGTATCTGGTATGTCTGCAAGTCTATCTGTACCGATCCTAGGGTTTATTCGGGCTTTCCCTACTCTTCTAAACAGTTGCTAGCCTTTGCTTACCAACATTAGTTTAGCATTCTCATTTCTATCACATTTATCTTGATTACTTGAAGCCCCTTTGCTGGTAGAGATTTCTGAACATATGTCTGAAACTTCCACTTAGGTGCTTCTTTCGAATTTCTCGAGTAACATCTTATACAATATCACATCTAACCAGGACTGCTGATATTATTGCTGGCCATGAGGAATCTACAGTGTGTTCAATCTTGGAAGAATTGGCAGTTAAAGTGCATGAGCTGGTTGGTGTACGGATGCATCGTCTTGCAGTTTGTGAGTGGGAAGTTAAGCTTTGGATCAACTCTGTTGGTGTTGCCAGTGGTGCTTGGAGAGTGGTTGTGACAAATGTTACTGGTCATACCTGCAATGTAAACGTAAGTTTAAATCAACTATTGATGTTCAGACATCATTTCAATGTCATATTCATTATTGAAAGTATTTATTACATATACAGTTATTCTCCATCAATTAACTTTTTTGCAATATCTGATGAATATGACTCTGTAGAATGCCTGGAAAGAATCTATAAATTAGAAGGAAAAAAAAGGAAAATGTCGCAATAAATATTAACCTGATAACCATAGGACTAATTATATTAATATATTATTACTCCTGCTCTCTTTATTCTTCCTGCTGCTCTCTTTACTACTATTTTGAATTCTCATTTTACTACTTTGCACTTTCCTGAAAATTTCTTGTGTTACTTTTATGAGCCATACAGGATTTTAGTTTCAACTCCTCTCAATTCTTAGCCTACTAATGAATAACATTTCTTTCATTTTTCTCGATCCAGATTTTCTTTCCTCTAATCAATTCTTGATAGTAGTGGACTATGAGATTCATTTGCAATATGATCTCTTGCCATGTGGTATTATAGATACAGGGGATCCACTTGTTGTAAGAGAAGATGGGGGGTCCATAACAACTTATGAAAAAGGGTGGACACTTTTCTTAAAACAAGTAGTCTGATCCCCCTTTTTCTTTGCTGCATACCATGTGGCGAGAGATTTTGTGAGAAATGAACCATGAGGCTCATATCTTGTTCACCACACACATATTATTATTACTGTAGACATTTGAGAGGACTTACCCATTTAATCTACTCTAGATATACCGAGAAGTCGAGGATGGAAGAACCCATGAAGTAATTTACCACAGTATCTCACCCATGTTTGGTCCATTGCACAACAAGCGACTCATCACACATTATCAGCCCCTGGTTCCCATTGATCGCAAACGTCTAGCGGCAAGGAAGAACAACACAACTTACTGCTATGATTTCCCACTGGTGAGTTTCTCTGTTGCAACTTATGTTCTGACCTAGATCATTTTATTTTCTTAAATAATTCTAAAACAGAATATGGGGTTTTCCAGGCATTTGAAACAGCACTCCGAAAGTCATGGGAATCTCATGCCTCATGTGATGCTAAGAAAATGGATACCAAAAAGTTATTGAAAGCTACAGAACTTATGTTTGCCGACAGAAGTGGCGTTTGGGACACCCCTCTAGTGCCCGTCAACCGTGCTCCATGCCTCAATGATGTTGGCATGGTGGCTTGGCACATTGAGATGTCTACTCCTGAATTTCCAGATGGCCGGACAATCATCGTTGTAGCCAATGATGTCACCTTCAAGGCTGGTTCCTTCGGCCCGCGTGAAGATGCTTTCTTCTATGCTGCCACTGAGTTTGCCTGTCAGAAGAAGTTCCCCTTGATCTATCTGGCTGCAAACTCTGGAGCTAGGATCGGAGTGGCAGAAGAAGTGAAGTCTTGCTTCCGGGTAGGATGGTCAGATGAGTCCACTCCTGATCGTGGTTTCCAGTACATATACCTGACCCCAGAGGACTACTCCCGTATTAGTCCATCGGTCATAGCACATGAACTCAAATTGGATAATGGTGAGACAAGATGGATTGTTGACACAATTGTAGGAAAAGAGGATGGTTTGGGAGTCGAGAATTTGACCGGAAGTGGAGCTATTGCCGGAGCTTATTCTCGGGCTTACAAGGAGACCTTTACCTTAACTTATGTGACGGGGAGAACAGTTGGAATTGGAGCCTACCTCGCTCGGCTTGGTATGAGGTGTATTCAACGACTTGATCAGCCAATAATCCTTACTGGTTTCTCAGCCCTCAACAAGCTTCTTGGCCGCGAAGTCTACAGCTCCCATATGCAACTTGGTGGGCCCAAGATCATGGCAACGAATGGGGTTGTTCATCTGACTGTATCTGATGATCTTGAGGGTGTTTCATCAATTCTCAAGTGGCTCAGCTTCGTGCCCCCTTATATTGGAGGAACGCTTCCAATTTTGAGATCGTCAGACCAACCAGAGAGGCTAGTTGAGTATGCTCCTGACAACTCTTGCGATCCTCGGGCCGCCATTTCTGGGATTGAAGATGCAAATGGAAAATGGTTGGGTGGAATATTTGATAAAGATAGCTTCATCGAGACATTAGAAGGGTGGGCAAAGACGGTGGTCACTGGGAGGGCAAAACTTGGTGGAATCCCAGTCGGTATAGTCGCTGTTGAGACACAAACGATGACTCAGATCATTCCAGCTGATCCTGGCCAGCTTGATTCCCATGAAAGGGTTGTCCCACAAGCTGGGCAAGTTTGGTTCCCTGACTCGGCCACTAAAACATCTCAAGCTTTGTTAGATTTCAACCGGGAGGAGCTTCCGCTCTTTGTTCTTGCCAATTGGAGAGGATTTTCTGGTGGGCAAAGGGATTTATTTGAAGGCATTCTTCAGGCTGGATCAACCATAGTTGAAAACTTGAGAACGTACAACCAGCCAGTCTTTGTCTACATTCCCAGAACTGGTGAACTACGAGGCGGAGCTTGGGTCGTGGTGGACAGTAAGATTAACCCAGATCAGATTGAAATGTATGCCGAGAGGACAGCAAAAGGCAATGTCCTTGAGCCTGAGGGGATGATTGAGATCAAGTTCAGGTCAAGGGAGTTGGTTGAGTGCATGAGGAGGCTCGATCAAGAGCTTATTACTCTCACTGAGAATCTTAACAAAGCAAAAGTAGGAGGAAGGGGAGGAAAAGAGGTGGAGTCTCTTGAGAAGAGTATCAAGGCACGAGAGAAGCAGTTAATTCCAGTGTACACTCAAATTGCGACTCGCTTTGCTGAGTTGCATGATACATCGATGAGGATGAAAGCAAAGGGGGTAATCAAAGAGGTTGTGGAGTGGGAGAATTCACGATATTTCTTCTACAAAAGATTACATAGAAGAGTTATAGAGGGGGCCCTTGTGAGGACTGTTAGGGATGCAGCAGGGGAGAAAGTATCTTATAAGTCGGTGTTGGAGATGATAAAGAAGTGGTTTTCAGATGAACTGGGTGAGGAGAAATGGGGGGATGATGAGGTATTCTTTTCTTGGAAGAGTAACCCGAGTAACTTAGAGAAGCATCTGAAAGAATTGCGGGTGAATAAGGTGTTATTGCAACTTTCTAATCTTGGGGACTGTAAGTCAGATTTGGAAGCTCTGCCACACGGTCTTTCTGTGCTTCTCTCTAAGGTGAGCTTAATCTGTCTTCGTTCTTCATTTAGTATTTATATGTCATGGCTATTTGTGTGTTCAATATGAGAGGTATTTGTGATGATTGACTTAATTCATTTAGTTTCATGCTTTATATCCTGCTGAACTAAATTGTTTTCATTGGCAGTTTGAAATCCTTGACTTACCATCATATATATCCCTTTGTTCATGTTCTATATATATTTCCAACTAGTTTTCAATAGGTTAATTTTATTTTTCTGTAATTGTACATCAGTGTTTTTCAGTAATTTTGTTTTTCAATTAGTGCATTCTAGATTGAACAAAAGGGGGTTTGATTCAATGTTTTGTTGAGGCTCAGCAAGTGGAGATGTCTAACAGAAGATAATATGGTCCTTAGTTGCGAAATTACAATGACTAAAATTTTATGTGAATCTTCTTTTTATCGTTGTCTTCAGTGTTTATCATGCATGTCACAATCATGAACATACTCTTCACAAGGTTTGTTGATGATAGAATTTTCAATCACCATTAAGTTTGAGTGCATGTTCTCTCTTATTTATATTTCTTGGACTTGTGCTCTAGAAGTCTCACAAAGTTATTATAGGTCATTGAATGTACCGAACTCAACTGGCTCTTGTGGTCAGTGAGAAGAGGTATAACCTCCCTGGCTGGACGGAGGTCTTGGGATCAAACCGCGGGGGAGGTGTGGAGGCAGTGAGCCCAAATGACATGCAACGCAGCGTGCATAAAGTCCCGTGCGTATCGCCGGGCATCTAAAAAAAAGGTCATTGAAAAAAAGGTCATTGAATGTGAAAATGTGAGGATTATAATCTTTGCAAGCAGTGATGACCTATGCACAGAGTTATCCAAGAACCAATAAAGTACAACAGAGATGGTCAACAATCTCAACATGTCATTCGGTCTAATATATTATAAAATGGAACCCTCACAGGATGAGATATGCAACAAATGGTAGCTCTCTCTTGGGATACAAACTAAGTAGCTTTATTGAACATACTCCAAATATAAAGTAGCTGTAGTGAACATACTACAAATAGATCAACCTTCATGTTAGACTTTGCTAGACCAGTATTAGTTCAATATTTCTGAGAAATAAGTCTAGTTGATGAGATGTTCTGATTTATTGGTCTTTGAACTCTTACAGGTTGAGCCTTCAAGCAGAGCTAAGTTAATTGAAGAGCTTAGAAAAGTCCTTGATTGATGAGAATTTTGTGGTCGTTGTTGTTCATGTATTTTGGCATTATTTCAGCTGTATATTGTTATCATTTAGGAGCAGCAGCTCGTAATTGTAATCCAATAATGCATGGAATAGAGGTTGGGGAGAGGATAATAGGTCAGGGTTCTGTTTCACCTTGCTTTATTACACGTCAATAATGATTGTTTGCTCAGGCAAGTGTAGATATTTGATAGATGTAAAATTGTTGTGTAGATTCAATAACCTATTTGTCATAAAGAGAAAGATCTTTAAGGGATGCTAATTATATTTCCTTTTTTCTTTATCACAATTTATTGACTGATCAATATGGTTGCAGTTTTAAAGTTTGTCTTTCTCGATATGATTGTTAAACTCGGGAGGAATTTCCTGCAAAATAAAAAGATCATATAGTAATGGCAGTCACATAATAAGAATTAGAGAAGATAGTGTTTACTTTAATACTAATGTCAGATGCTGGAGACAAATCCAGTACAATAAACCTATCTACTGAGCAATGGGTCAGTATCAAAGATGTCTCAAAAAGTGCCTCGGAGACCTAAATATGAAATATTACATTAATACAAGATTTTGGAATGAATACAAGTTAAACTAGTCAAATTCTAGGTCATAAAGCCATTTCTAGGTCAACTCTAGGTCAAACTAGTCAAACTTGGTCAAACTACCTATTTCTAGGTTGTATGAGTCCATTTCTAGGATATTGGGTCCATACACTATGTAACTTGGCTATACTAGCTATAGGATATTAGTACTATACCGTATCGTAAGATATGTATAAGAAAGTACTATAACAAATATAAAATATACTAGTATTCCTAGCTAACTAGTATTATGGGATACCTTGGCTTTGAGCCAACTTGTTATCGCACTAGCTACCCTCATCTTGATACCCATAACCAATACCTATAATTACCTGGGTATGATCACATATCTACACTAACACTCCCCGCCCCGACTGGTATAGTGGATCCAACCATGATACGTTATAACACGGGATTCACTGGGTAGGTAACTACTCTCCCCAAGAATCAATGTCGGTACATGTACAAGAAGAACGAGGAACAAGGTTTGCACAAGATACACCATAAATACTAAGGAATAATATCTCATCACGAGATCCGGATATACCAATTCGTGTAACCATCGTGTCAAAAAATCAAGGATATCTACACTAAATATAAGAAACATAGAGGATATCATAAATAAAAAACTATCAGAGAATGTACTTGCCTAGAATCTGGTAAACAGTATCAAAGATGTCCGGAACAGTGCCTCGGAGACCTAAATATGGAATATTATATCAATATAAGGTTTTGGAATGAATATAAGTTAAACTAGTCAAATTCTAGGTCATAAAGTCATTTCTAGGTCAAACACAGTCAAACTAGGTCAACTCTAGGTCAAACTAGTCAAACTTGGTCAAACTACCTATTTTTAGGTTGTATGAGTCTATTTCTAGGATATTGAGTCCATACACTATGTAATTTGGCTATACTAGCTATAAGATACTAGTTGTCGCGCCCCTATCCCGTAGGGGCCGATCGTCCTCGCTTGGTCCCTATGGAACCGCCCGTCCTCGCTTGACGCGATGCCGTGCAAGCCTAAGTTGCGCTTGCACCAGGCACGTACCTCCACAAGACACAAGTTAGACGAAAATATACATATATAGGCACAGAGTAAAGTGCAGTGAACCAAGTTGAACACATTTGATAGCCCACAAAATACTTTCTTTTATTGAATACTTGAAGATTTGGATTACAAAGTGCTTGCTTGGCTGAGTTACAAAATATGCCTTAGAAGGCTTACAACTCTTTTTACATTCCTAAAATTAGCCACAACGCCCATTATATTACGTCATTGTAGTAGGACCAAAATAGCAAAACATCTAGCAGAAGAGAAGTAGCCCACTGGAGAGGAAGGCAACGGAGGAAGCAGCACGAACACAGTCCTACGGAAGGGTGCACACACGCTGATTCAGATTCAAGACGCTAGCCAAACTCTCGCTTCCAGTACCTGGATATTTGCCTACAAACGTGGGTCAGTACTACCACATGTACTGGTGAGCGACCGTGGCCAAACTCACCTTAGAAATCCACACAAAGCATATGAAGCTAGCATTATTAGGTGATCTTTCTGGTTGTCTAGTTTCTTTTTAACAATTCATGCAAGGAAACATAGACAATATATGACATGCATATGATAATTCTTACCCACGGCCGAGCGGTTATCCCTGCAGCAGACACACAAGTTAGCCACAATTTGCATATGAATAACTTATGAATGAACATAGGCATCAACTGTTAGGTATGCAAGAAGGTAAACCTAGCATGCTCCCTAACTATGTGATGGTCCATGGGTAGCCCATGATTAGCAGCGGTCGCCCAAGGTTCAGCTCTCCACTGGCACGCGCGGGTGTCGGCAGCTGTGACCCAAGGTTCAGCTCTTCACCAACACACCCGAGTGCAAGCAGCTGTGACAACATGGGTTCCACACAACACTAATAGACATATCGCCCCACTAGACCCCCTTACGAGCCATATACCTCAGGGCGATCCAAAAATCTCTTCTGGACCGAGCGATTCCCAGTGCCCCAAGAATTGTTCGAGAGACGAGACCTTGTGCACAAGTTGTCCGAGACCAGTGCATGACATAAAACATCTAACAGATATAACACTACAATGCACAGTTCAAAGAAACGAACACACAATTTCCATCTCTTATTATTTTCCCACATAACACATTCGAAACATAGGGACTTGCCATAAATCGGGTCGTGCAGCATAGGGACTAAGAACATGCAACATAATTCGATAGCAAAAGCATAATTCTAATACTTTAAGTATGCAGTTTATTTTTTTAGCTTATCTTTTTAGTGAGGCAACATTTTAGTGAACTAGAGATTCTTTTCATTAGGTATGTGAACTGAAAGATTCATCGAAGGGCCTAAACCACTCACCGAATGAATTGAACGAGAGGATAGGGAAGCCTTAAGCGACGTTCACTCTTTGGTTATGCGTCCTGAAAATGCAACAATACCTGGTTAGCATACTTCAATCTCTTCCCTTACGATTCGAAAAGAATGCGCAAGCGAGAAAGCAAAATCATGAAAACTAAGTCATCGAAAGCAACTCAAAACCCAAAGCAACACAAAACCAAGAAGCAAAGCAACCAACGAAAACTCTTGGACTTATTTCAATAGAAGTCGTTCGATCAATTCGAACGGTTCATTGTACTTCGTCCGTGTTGATCTGGCGGTAAGGTTTCCCCGAGACTCGATTCTCAACGGAGTCAAAGCAGCTTAGTGTTCCATAAGTAACCGTTCGGAGCGGGGCGTTACATACTACCCCACTTAGAAGAAGTTTCGTCCTCAAAACTTAAGAGATCAAGGAGGCAAAGAACAAGCATCAAGAGTTCAAAGGAAACAGACTCACCAACATCGTGCCCACTCTCATCACGTTCTATATTCAACTAATAAACTCTCGGCCTCCTTATCTGATCAGTTGGTTCCACAGCGGGACCCGGAGGGGTATGAGTCTCTGTACCATCTGCTGCCAAGGCCTTAAGGGTTGGACAATCACGGATCATATGATCCAACTTTCCACACTTAAAGCATACCTTAGTAATGTGACGACATGTCTCCCTGGTGTGACTTGACGGCCACAGAAGCTGCATACTTTTCTGCGGTTCTCACCTGCGTCGGCCTGTTTCTCTACATCGGCCTTTTTCTTACCATTGTGGTATCATTTTGCAGGAGGGTTCCGAGGAGCCGGTGCCTTTTCTGGAGCACTTTGTGGCGTAAACTGCTCATTCTGTACCGCTGCCTCAAATGCTTGGATATCGTTTTGTACTCCCGGTTCATAACATCTTTTCTCAGATTATCGTTTAGGCCTTTTATGAACCGATGTGTGCGGGCTCCCTCATCAGGAATCATCGAGCTAGCGAACTTAGCAAGTTTGGAGAATTCTGACTCATAATCTTCGACGGACATGCTCCCTTGCTTAAGTTCGGTAAACTCGTCTTCTTTTCTCTGTCTGACAGCTGGCGGAAGGTAATATGCAAGGAATGCTTCCTTGAACATTCCCCAAGTGATCCTACCATCCCGATGCTTGGTGGCTAGATCTGCTTTCTTCACCTCCCACCAGTCGTGTGCACGTAACCGCAGCTGCATATCTGCACACGCCACCCTCTTGTTCGCAGGTATTGAAGCAAAGCTAAACAAGCTCTCCATCTTTGCGATCCAGTCCATCACCTTATCCGGCGTGGTCCTGCCTTCAAACTCCGGAGGGTTCAACTTCAGGAACTCAGCACCTTTAAAGGTAGACTTTTCGGCCGCACGACGAAGCTCATTTGTTTCTGCTAATCCAGCTCCTTGAGGCATGGTCGGGGCAGTCATTGGTGTAGCAGCGGTTCCCGATGCACCACTGTGTGCTACAAGTATTGTCACAATCTGAGTCAGGGACTCAAGCTGCTGCTGTTGTGCTAAGGCTCTAGCATCTGCTCGTTGCTGCTGAGCCTCAACTCGTTCTTGTTTGTGCAGCATGCCGATCATTTTGATTCTGAAACATTACAATCAATCTATCAATTTGATCATCGCTCACGCTCGTTGTGCGCGATGTCTCAGGATTACTAGCACCTGTTTTTGTCATCTTTGCTGCAAAAGAGAGTAGCTTGCATTAGTCTCATAACGTATTATGGACTTATTGCATGGGACGTTGGATTTCTATACTCTTAGGGACATTTCATGCTCTCGATTTACTTCTTATAGATTCAAAATCAATTTTTGAAATTCGGAACTTTTGAAATCGCTTGAAAATTTATATCATTTTCGAAAACGATATTTGAAGAGGCCAAGGGCATAAAACCATGCTCTGATACCACCTGTCGCGCCACGATCCCGTAGGGGCCGATCGTCCTCGCTTGGTCCCTACGGAACCGCCCGTCCTTACTTGGCGCGATGCCGTGCAAGCCTAAGTTGCGCTTGCACCAGGCACGTACCTGCATAAGACACAAGTTAGACGAAAATATACATATATAGGCACAGAGTAAAATGCAGTGAACCAAGTTGAACACATTTGATAGCCCACAAAATACTTTCTTTTATTGAATACTTGAAGATTTGGATTACAAAGTGCTTGCTTGGCTGAGTTACAAAATATGCCTTAGAAGGCTTACAACTCTTTTTATATTCCCAAAATTAGCCACAACGCCCATTACATTACGTCCTTGTAGTAGGACCAAAATAGCAAAACATCTAGCAGAAGAGAAGTAGCCCACTGGAGAGGAAGGCAACGGAGGAAGCAGCACGAACACAGTCCTACGGAAGGGTGCACACACGCTGATTCAGATTCAAGATGATAGCCAAACTCTCACTTCCAGCACCTGGATATTTGCCCACAAACGTGGGTCAGTACTACCACATGTACTGGTGAGCGACCATGGCCAAACTCACCTTAGAAATCTACACTAAGTATGCATATAAAGCTAGCATTATTAGGTGATCTTTCTGGTTGTCTAGTTTCTTTTTAACAATTCATGCAAGAAAATATAGACAATATATGGCATATGTATATGATAATTCTTACCTACGGCCGAGCGGTTATCCCTACAGCAGACACACAAGTTAGGTATGCAAGAAGATAAACCTAGCATGCTTCCTAACTATGTGATGGTCCATGGGTAGCCCATGATTAGCAGCGGTTGCCCAAGGTTCAGCTCTCCACTGGCACGCGCGGGTGTCGGCAGCTGTGACCCAAGGTTCAGCTCTTCACCAACACACCCGAGTGCAAGCAGCTGTGACAACATGGGTTCCGCACAATACTAATAGACATATCGCCCCACTAGACCCCCTTACGAGCCGTATACCTCAGGGCGATCCAAAAATCTCTTCCGGACCGAGCGATTCCTAGTGCCCCAGGAACCGTTCGAGAGACGAGACCTTGTGCACAAGTTGTCCGAGACCAATGCATGACATGAAACATCTAACAGATATAACACTACAATGCACAGTTCAAAGAAACGAACACACAATTTCCATCTCTTATTCTTTTCCCACATAACACATTCGAAACATAGGGACTTGCCATAAATCGGGTCGTGCAGCATAGGGTCTAAGAACATGCAACATAATTCGATAGCAAAAGCATAATTCTAATACTTTAAGCATGCATTTCATTTCTTTAGCTTATCTTTTTAATGAGACAACATTTTAGTGAACTAGAG
This sequence comes from Iris macrosiphon, assembly GCA_036927795.1. Taxonomy (NCBI): domain Eukaryota; kingdom Viridiplantae; phylum Streptophyta; class Magnoliopsida; order Asparagales; family Iridaceae; genus Iris; species Iris macrosiphon. Next base: position 128,353,705 of record JAYESA010000019.1, read on the forward strand.
ATTCTTTTCATTAGGTATGTGAACTGAAAGATTCATCGAAGGGCCTAAGCCACTCACCGAATGAATCGAACGAGAGGATGGGGAAGCCTTAAGCGACGTTCACTTTTTGGTTATGCGTCCTGAAAATGCAACAATACCTGGTTAGCATACTTCAATCTCTTCCCTTACGATTCGAAAAGAATGCGCAAGCGAGAAAGCAAAATCATGAAAACCAAGTCATCGAAAGCAACTCAAAACCCAAAGCAACACAAAACCAAGAAGCAAAGCAACCAACGAAAACTCTTGGACTTAGTTCAATCGAAGTCGTTCGATCAATTCGAACGGTTCATTGTACTTCGTCCGTGTTGATCTGGCGGTAAGGTTTCCCCGAGACTCGATTCTCAACCGAGTCATGTTACATAACTAACCGTTCGGAGCGGGGCGTTACATACTACCCCACTTAGAAGAAGTTTCGTCCTCGAAACTTAAGAGATCAAGGAGGCAAAGAACAAGCATCAAGAGTTCAAAGGAAACAGACTCACCAACATCGTGCCCGCTCTCATCACGTTCTATATTCAACTGATAAACTCTCGGCCTCCTTATCTGATCAGTTGGTTCCACAGCGGGACCCGGAGGGGTATGAGTCTCTGTACCATCTGCTGCCAAGGCCTTAAGGGTTGGACAATCACGGATCATATGATCCAACTTTCCACACTTAAAGCATCCCTTAGTAATGTGACGACATGTCTCCCTGGTGTGACCTTGACGGCCACAGAAGCTGCACACTTTTCTGCGGTTCTCACCTGCGTCGGCCTGTTTCTCTACATCAGCCTTTTTCTCACCATTGTCGTATCGTTTTGCAGGAGGGTTCCGAGGAGCCGGTGCCTTTTCTAGAGTACTTTGTGGCGTAAACTGCTCATTCTGCACCACTGCCTCAAATGCTTGGATGTACGTTTTACACTCCCGGTTCATAACATCTTTTCTAAGATTATCGTTTAAGCCTTTTATGAACCGATGTGTGCGGGCTCCCTCATCAGGAATCATCGAGCTAGCGAACTTAGCAAGTTTGGAGAATTCTGACTCATAATCTTCGACGGACATGCTCCCTTGTTTAAGTTCGGTAAACTCGTCTTCTTTTCTCTGTATGACAGCTGGCGGAAGGTAATGTGCAAGGAATGCTTCCTTGAACATTCCCCAAGTGATCCTACCATCCTGATGCTTGGTGGCTAGATCTGCTTTCTTCACCTCCCACCAGTCGTGTGCACGTAACCGCAGCTGCATATCTGCACATGCCACCCTCTTGTTCGCAGGTATTGAAGCAAAACTAAACAAGCTCTCCATCTTTGCGATCCAGTCCATCACCTTATCCGGCGTGGTCCTGCCTTCAAACTCCGGAGGGTTCAACTTCAGGAACTCAGCACCTTTAAAGGTAGACTTTTCGGCCGTACGACGAGGCTCATTTATTTATGCTAATCCTGCTCCTTGAGGCATGGTCGGGGCAGTCATTGGTGTTGCAGCGGTTCCCGATGCACCACTGTGTGCTACAAGTGTTGTCACAATCTGAGTCAGGGACTCAAGTTGCTGCTGTTGTGCTAAGGCTCTAGCATCTACTCGTTGCTGCTGAACCTCAACTCGTTCTTGTTGTGCAGCATGCCGATCATTCTGATTATGAAACATTACAATCAGTCTATCAATTTGATCATCGCTCACGCTCATTGCGCGCAATGTCTCAGGATTATTAGCACATATTTTTGTCATCTTTGCTGCAAAAGAGAGTAGCTTGCATTAGTCTCATAACGTATTATGGACTTATTGTACGGGACGTTGGATTTTTATACTCTTAGGGACCTTTCATGCCCTCGATTTACTTCTTATAGATTCGAAATCAATTTTCGAAATTCGGGACTTTTGAAATCGCTTGAAAATTTATATCATTTTCGAAAACGATATTTGAAGAGGCCAAGGGCGTAAAACCATCCTCTGATACTACCACTCGCACCCAGATCCCGTAGTGGCCGATCGTCCTCGCTTGGTCCCTACGGAACCGCCCGTCCTCGCTTGGCGCGATACCGTGCAAGCCTAAGTTACGCTTGCACCAGGCACGTACCTGCACAAGACACAAGTTAGACAAAAATATACATATATAGGCACAAAGTAAAATGCAGTGAACCAAGTTGAACACATTTAATAGCCCACAAAATACTTTTTTTATTGAATACTTGAAGATTTGGATTACAAAGTGCTTGCTTGGCTGAGTTACAAAATATGCCTTAGAAGGCTTACAACTCTTTTTACATTCCTAAAATTAGCCACAACGCCCATTACATTACGTCCTTGTAGTAGGACCAAAATAGCAAAACATCTAGCAGAAGAGAAGTAGCCCACTGGAGAGGAAGGCAACGGAGGAAGCAGCACGAACACAGTCCTACGGAAGGGTGCGCACACGCTGATTCAGATTCAAGATGCTAGCCAAACTCTCGCTTCCAGTACCTGAATATTTGCCCACAAATGTGGGTCAGTACTACCACATGTACTGGTGAACGACCGTGGCCAAACTCACCTTAGAAATCTACACTAAGTAAGCATATGAAGCTAGCATTATTAGGTGATCTTTCTGGTTGTCTAGTTTCTTTTTAACAATTCATGCAAGGAAACATAGCCAATATATGGCATATGCATATGATAATTCTTACCCACGGCCGAGCGGTTATCCCTGCAGTAGACACACAAGTTAGCCACAATTTGCATATGAATAACTTATGAATGAACGTAGGCATCAAGTGTTAGGTATGCAAGAAGGTAAACCTAGCATTCTTCCTAACTATGTGATGGTCCATGGGTAGCCCATGATTAGCAGCGGTCGCCCAAGGTTCAGCTCTCCACTGGCACGCGCGGGTGTCGGCAACTGTGACCCAAGGTTCAGCTCTTCACCAACACACCCGAGTGTGAGCAGCTGTGACAACATGGATTCCGCACAACACTAATAGACATATCGCCCCCACTAGACCCCCTTACGAGCCGTATACCTCAGGGCGATCCAAAAATCTCTTTCGGACCGAGCGATTTCCAGTGCCCCAGGAACCGTTCGAGAGACGAGACCTTGTGCACAAGTTGTCCGAGACCAATGTATGACATGAAACATCTAACAGATATAACACTACAATGCACAGTTCAAAGAAACGAACACACAATTTCCATCTCTTATTATTTTCCCACATAACACATTTGAAACATAGGGACTTGCCATAAATCGGGTCGTGCAGCATAGGGACTAAGAACATGCAACATAATTTGATAGCAAAAGCATAATTCTAATACTTTAAGCATGCAGTTCATTTCTTTAGCTTATCTTTTTAGTGAGGCAACATTTTAGTGAACTAGAGATTCTTTTCATTAGGCATGTGAACTGAAAGATTCATCGAAGGGCCTAAGCCACTCACCGAATGAATCGAACGAGAGGATGGGGAAGCCTTAAGCGACGTTCACTCTTTGGTTATGCGTCCTGAAAATGCAACAATACCTTGTTAGCATACTTCAATCTCTTCCCTTACGATTCGAAAAGAACGCGCATGCGAGAAAGCGAAATCATGAAAACCAAGTCATCGAAAGCAACTCAAAACCCAAAGCAACACAAAACCAAGAAGCAAAGCAACCAACGAAAACCTCTTGGACTTATTTCAATAGAAGTCGTTCGATCAATTCGAACGGTTCATTACACTTCGTCCGTGTTGATCTGGCGGTAAGGTTTCCCCGAGACTCGATTCTCAACCGAGTCGAAGCAGCTTAGTGTTCCATAAGTAACCGTTCAGAGTGGGGCGTTACACTAGTACTATACCGTATCGTAAGATATGTAATATAATATAAGAAAGTACTATAACAAATATAAAATATACTAGTATTCCTAGCTAACTAGTATTATGGGATACCTTGGCTTTGAGCCAACTTGTTATCGCACTAGCTACCCTCATCTTGATACCTATACCCAATACCTACAATTACCTGGGTATGATCACATATCTACACTAACACTCCCTGTCTCGACTGGTATAGTGGATCCAACCATGGTACGTTATAACACGTGATTCATTGGGTAGGTAGCTACTCTCCCCAAGAATCAATGTCGGTACATGTACAAGAAGAACGAGGGACAAGACTTGCACAAGATACACCATAAATATCAAGAAATAATATCTCATGACGAGATCCAGATATACCAATTCGTGTAACTATCGTGTCAAAAAATCAAGGATATCTACACTAAATACAAGAAACATAGAGGATATCATAAATAAAAAACTATCAGAGAATGTACTTGCCTGAAATCTGGTGAACAGTATCAAAGATGTCCGAAATAGTGCATCGGAGACCTAAATATGGAATATTAAATCAATACAAGGTTTTGGAATGAATACAAGTTAAACTAGTCAAATTCTAGGTCATAAAGCCATTTCTAGGTCAAACATAGTCAAACTAGGTCAACTCTAGGTCAAACTAGTCAAACTTGGTCAAACTATCTATTTCTTTGTTGTATGAGTCTATTTCTAGGATATTTGGTCCATACACTATGTAACTTGGCTATACTAGCTATAGGATACTAGTACTATACCGTATCATAATATATGTAATATAATATAAGAAAGTACTATAACAAATATAAAATATACTAGCATTCCTAGCTAACTAGTATTATGGGATACCTTGGCTTTGAGCCAACTTGTTATCGCACTAGCTACTGTAGCGCCCCGTTCTCCCGGTGCAGAGATCGCGGCTAAGAAACACAAGACGGTATCGTTCGATCGGGATAGATTGAATTAAGAACTCGTCCTCGTTATGGATTTGTTTCTTCGAAATCGATTCCCGTATTCAGTGGACCGCGCCCTCAGGATCGGCTTAGCGGCAGAGTCAGAAGGGACCTCTCCGCTGCTATCTTTTATTGCCTCGGTTTTCGATGTCGCTTGTTGCTTTCGCGCTTTGAGTTGGTTTTGGGATTTGCTTGTTTTCCTTGAACGGTTTCGATGGTTTTCATTGTTTTCGTTCATTGACTTGCACTTCTATTCCGAGATTGGAAAGAGAGGAAGAAGTTTTAATCGAGCTGTTCGTGTGCAGGTGAACAAGCAGTAGGCGGCTTGCGAGCGGAGTCGTGAAGCGCCTCTTTCCTTCTCCTTCCAACTATCTAAGTGAGTGGCTACCAACCCGATTAGCTAGCCCTGCTTCCAAGCTTCACATCTAATAAATCTGCATTCTTCTTTGCCCCGGTCAAACGATACCAAGTAATAATAAAAGAGACCAAGATAAAAGAGAATAGACTTGGTATATATGCTTGTCAATAACTGCACCAACGGATACTTAATGGCATGCTTGTTCGCTTGGGAATAAATCGTGAATTACGGCTTGTCTTGTACAATTGCTTGTCTTGTACTCTTGTTGCCGCAACTACAAACTTGTTACTTGTATATTGTTCGATCATGGACAACTTGTGCACAGGGTAACGGTCTTGCGGACGATGCTGGGGCACTGGCATCGATCCGGTCCGGGCGAGACCTATTGTTTAGTCTCTTGTTCTTGGCGGAATGGCTTGCAACGCCCCCTTGTACTTTCGTTGCACACCATTCTCGTCAAAGACTATCGTCCATTATGGCAACCAAGCCAGTGATCATCTTGTATATTTAAACCTGTTGCAAACTAACTTGTGTCTTCGTGGCAGGGAAGGCATGGTAAGTATTGTGCAGGTAATTCAGACGGGCAGGTAAAATCCACCGAACGGTGGCACGTTAAATTCTATATGCTGCTTACTTGTAAATGAACTAAGGCAAGATAGAAACCCACAAATATGCATGCTTCATTAAAACAACGTGTTGATTGGTATAGTTCGGCTAGCTCGCCTTCACCAGCATGTTTCGATATGCTGACCCTCGTTTAAATAGGTTCTCCGCACTAAGGCGAACCGAGCGAGGAGCCAAAGTCGTCTTTCCGATTCCAGTCCAGCTGTTGGCGCATCTTCACCGCGCCCTTGAAGCCTTTTGAAGTCCGAAGCTGCAACTCTTCATACACAAATGCAGCTCCGTGGCAAAGCTATCCTCCAGCCTGGAGGTCTTTATCATTTTGAGTTTATAAAGGGATGTAATGTACAGGACTGCTATCTCATTTTGAGTCATCTCTTTTGTAAGCCGTTCGGCATATTAGCTAACTCGTTCAAGAGTTTGTAATAGATGTTCATTATCAATAAAGAGAACTTTTTAATGTTTCAAATCTGTGTTTCAATTTATCTGCGTACTCTGAATATGTGCTTGCTATGCAAATCATTAAAGCCTTGTGCGGGCGCAACTCCAGGCCCGTACGGCGGTCACGATTCGGGGGACGCCTCAATGATTCTACGGAATCGGGTCGTGACATAGTGGCATCAGAGCACAGATTCAAAGTTCCTTAGACTTCGTACTGGAAAAGTTCCTTTAACGATCAAATTCCTGTGTGAACTCTTGAACTCGCTAGGCCAAAATGAGATACGTTCATGCAATAAGTCCATAATACATTATGATTCTAATGTAATTTACCTTCTTTTGAAGGAATGGCTCCAGCACAATCTGCAGCGCAAGCCCCGGACGAAACGCAAGGCCAAGAAAGTAGTTCGGGCACTTCGGGAAGTTCAAGGAGCCAACGAGCCACGCCAAGCATCGATCCCATCCAGCAAATGTTGCGGATGTTGGAGGAAAACCAACAAAGGGACGAGGCTCGCTACGAACGGTCCGAGAAGCGGGCGGAAGAGAGTCAGCTCAAGTTTCAAGACAATATAGAAGCACGATTCTCAGTCCAACAAAAGCAGGTAGATACCCTACAGCAGATCGTTCAGACTTTGGCTTCCAACCATTCCACGACAAGAGCGCCGACTTCGGTGGAACAGCCCGTGCTTGAAGTAGAGGCGCCACAAATTCCAAGGACGAGGGACGTGACTGCCTTCGACTTTGGCCACTTCAAGAAAGTCTGCAACACCCCATTCAACGGGACTGAGGACCCAGTCGTAGCTCTAGATTGGTTGGCCGAACTTGAAGATCACTTCGCTCTGCTAGAGGTCCTCGAAGAAAAGCGCGTCGCCTATGCGCAACTACAGCTCTACCTCAATGCGCACGATTGGTGGGACGTGCATCGACGATCTCTCCAATTTGATCACGGAGAGGAGGCGATCTCGTGGACGACTTTTCGTGCCGCATTCGAAGAGGAGTTTGTACTCCCTCCAGTACAACGTCGAATGGAAAACGAGTTCGTGCAGCTGCGGCAAGGCAGCATGACAGTTAAGGAGTACTCCGCCGAATTCAACCGACTCTCCAAATTCGCTAGGGCCTATTTACCTGATGCAGCGAGTCGAGCTAGAAGGTTTGAAGGTGGTCTACGCCCTGCCATCCATTCGCACGTAGCCGTTCATCAGTATCGTACAATGCGTGAAGTCATGAATCACGCCCTGTCGCTTGAACCACTCTATCCTCACGTTTCTACCGGCGCTGTGCATACATCCAGTCATAAACGCCAAAGCGACGAGAGAGGAAACAACGCTACAAAGCGTCACAATAACGACAGGAAGCAGAAAGCAAACCAGCCTTGTAGTTTCTGCAAAAAGCCAGGGCATGCAATCGACAAATGTCGCCTGAAACTTGGATTATTCCTAGCCTGTGGCGGATCAGACCATTCTGTTCGTGATTGTTCCTTGAGTCATGATCGCCGTCCCGAACGCAATAATCCCTAACGGTAGGTCCTATTCTTAAGTTTCGGGACGAAACTTCCAATTAGTTGGGTAGGATGTAGCGCCCCGTTCTCCAGGTGCGGAGATCGCGGCTAAGAAATATAAGACGGTATCGTTCGATTGGGATAGATTGAATTAAGAACTCGTCCTCGTTATGGATTTATTTCTTCGGAATCGATTCCCATATTCAGTGGACTGCGCCCCCAGGATCGGCTTAGCGGCAGAGTCAGAAGGGACCTCTCCGCTGCTATCTTTTATTGCCTCGGTTTTCGATGTCGCTTGTTGCTTTCGTGCTTTGAGTTGGTTTTGGGATTTGCTTGTTTTCCTTGAACGGTTTTGATGGTTTTCATTGTTTTCGTTCATTGACTTGCACTTCTATTCCGAGATTGGAAAGAGAGGAAGAAGTATTAATCGAGCTGTTCGTGTGCAGGTGAACAAGCAGTAGGCGGCTTACGAGCGGAGTCGTGAAGCGCCTCTTTCCTTCTCCTTCCAACTATCTAAGTGAGTGGCTACCAACCCGATTAGCTAGCCCTGCTTTCAAGCTTGACATCTAATAAATCTGCATTCTTCTTTGCCCCGCAAACGATACCAAGTAATAATAAAAGAGACCAAGATAAAAGAAAATAGACTTGGTATATATGCTTGTCAATAACTGCACCAACGGATACTTAATGGCATGCTTGTTCGCTTGGGAATAAATCGTAAATTACTGTTTGTCTTGTACAATTGCTTGTCTTGTACCCTTGTTGCCTCAACTACAAACTTGTTACTTGTATATTGTTCGATCATGGACAACTTGTGCACAGGGTAACGGTCTTGAGGACGATGCTGGGGCACTGGCATCGATCCGGTCCGGGCGAGACCTATTGTTTAGTCTCTTGTTCTTGGCGGAATGGCTTGCAATGCCCCCTTGTACTTTCGTTGCACACCATTCTCGGCAAAGACTATTGTCTATTATGGCAACCAAGCCAGTGATCATCTTGTATATTTAAACCTGTTGCAAACTAACTTGTGTCTTCGTGGCAGGGAAGGCATGGTAAGTATTGTGCAGGTAATTCAGACGGGCAGGTAAAATCCACCGAACGGTGGCACGTTCATTTCAGTAAATTCTATATGCTGCTTACTTGTAAATGAACTAAGGCAAGATAGAAACCCACAAATATTGATGCTTCATTAAAACAACGTATTGATTGGTATAGTTAGGCTAGCTCGCCTTCACCAGCATGTTTTGATATGCTGACCCTCGTTGAAAGGTTCTCCGCACTAAGGCGAACCGAGCAAGGAGCCGAAGTCGTCTTCCCGATTCCAGTCCAGCTGTTGGCGCATCTTCACCGCGCCCTTGAAGCCTTTTGAAGTCCAAAGTTGCAACTCTTCATATACAAATGCAGCTCCGTGGCAAAGCTATCCTCCAGCCTGGAGGTCTTTATCATTTTGAGTTTATAAAGGGATGTAATGTACAGGACTGCTATCTCATTTTGAGTCATCTCTTTTGTAAGCCGTTCGGCATATTAGCTAACTCGTTCAAGAGTTTGTAATAGATGTTCATTATCAATAAAGAGAACTTTTCAATGTTTCAAATCTGTGTTTCAATTTATCTGCATACTCTGAATATGTGCTTGCTATGCAAATCATTAAAGCCTTGTGCGGGCGCAACTCCAGGCCCGCACGGCGGTCACGATTCGGGGGACGCCTCAACGATTCTACGGAATCGGGTCGTGACAGCTACCCTCATCTTGATACCCATACCCAATACCTACAATTACCTTGGTATCATAAGGTAATACTAAACCTAGTTTCAAAACCAATACTAACCATACTAACTGCTAACTAATTGATATACGCAACCGATAGCAATATAGTAACTAACACTAACTGTTATCAATACTAATTGATAATATAACTATAAACTAACTGATATATATACATACACTAACTGATATTAGAACCATATATTAACTTAACTCTAATATAACAACTAACTAATAAACACCTAACAAAACTAACTCATTAACTAACTGCATACTAACACTGCCCGACCTTACTCCATATCAGATACACCTGCGTTGCTCACCTCCAGACCTTGCTGTGCACAATATATCTCCCAAATCACTGCTGTGTGCACAAAAACCTGACTGTCACACATGACAGTCTTCCCCCCTCATCAGTGCACAGGTGCACATGATTGAAACTGCTCACTTGAGCTTGCAACCTCCAAGCATTTGCACCTCTGAACGGAGCAGCAATACAGCAACACAGCAAGTTGCTGCTGCTGTTGACTGCTGCCCGATGGCACACAGGCCCAAGCCCATCTCCCTAATCCTAATACTTATATAACACAATAATACATATCTCACCATATCAGTATACACACTGATACGAGCACCCATATCAGTCCATTATATACATGTATCACTCAAGACAATCCACAAGCTTCTCATATCCATAAATACATCCAATACACATTCCAATACATCAATACCTAGTATAAACATATAGATAGATGATTATATATATATATATATATATATATATATATATATATATATATATATATATATATATATACAACTCATATGCAATATTTAAATAGCTACATACAAGTCCAATTGAATTGGAATGCAAAAACACAAACACGTGGAGTGTACCGCACCTGTATCACACTCAATCTATGATACGCTTGCGATATGTCTCTACTACACCACAACGTATCCCGAAGGATACGAGCAACTCTAGAATCATAATTAGAAGCAATACGAAGAGCTAGCTACTCAACTACGTGTCCGTGTCAAAATGTGCCATGCACAAACCCCCGTGTCGAAGGAAGAAACCCCAAACAACCCGTATCACCCAAATTATCGTGATACGGCCTACACGTATCCAATTGTGGACATGATACTAGTCTCACAAAACCAAACAAATGTTAATTTGGTCTAATTGACCTATTAACAAACATATGATGTGCCAATCTTGAAATTCCTCCAAAATTGGTACAAAACACACCATAACTTCCTCCATAGGCCTTCTATGAACCTAATTCCACTTCCTATGGGTAGCCTTAGTACATGGAAGAATTTCCAATGGTTAAATTATACATTTAGAGTCTAATTAGAGAGAGAAAACAGAATTATACCTATTTGGAGATGGATTCCCAATGCAAGTCTCCAAAAGAGTGTCAAGAGCCTTCTACTTGTGCTCCTTCCTCCTCCTTATAGATCCTTGCCTCCTCCTTGTCCCAATAGCCTCTAATGGTGAGTAGAGAAGGAATTGAGAAAAAAATTGGGTAGGGATTGGTGTAGGGATGAAGGAATTTGGAAGGAAAAATTCTAGATCTAGGATTGAAATGAAATGAATGAAGAGAGAGAGTCTCTCTCCTCCTCCCCTATGGCCGGCCCTTGCTTGAGATGCAAGCAAGTATGAAAAGTCTAAAATATCCCTACGGGCTTGTCATAAAGGAATTAATTAAGGAAGAAAGGTTCTAATCCAATTGGTTTAGCTGATTAAGTCATTCTCTTAATGAATGGGCTAACTATTGGGCTTGCTTGTTGGGCTCAAGTCTAACTAGAATTAATGTTGGTCCATGAGTCAAGTCTAATCTAATTAGGTCTACTAATACAAATCCAAAATCAAATATAACATCTACCAATAAATAAATAATACAATAAATAAATATACAACATGTACACTATTTAATTAATTATGAAATAACCACAATACCCTTTTCTATAAAATATGGTAGTGACAATAACTGCCAATACTTAATGGGGGCACTAACTCCAGTTTTAGTGCCCATGATGGTAGTGGGAGGCTCAAGATCTCTTCTATAAATATAGACTGTGTTCTTCTTCAGGTAGAGTATCATATGAGGGATATACCAAAGAAAATAGAGAGTGTTGTGAGGATCCTTAGCAACAGCTATCAGAAGCAACAAAGTGCTATCTGTCCAAGGAGTAGTCCATATACAGAGTAACATGAGCATTCCAAAAGTTCTTTCTTTGAGCTGATGGTTTCTAACAGATCGACGAAAATGGTCGAATCTTGTTATGAGTAACGGTAATATTTATTACGCAGCGAGGTCTTTCTTCATGTGTTATTTCTTCTTCCTTGGATTATTTGTTGCAATTTTCTTTTATAGCAACTGTGATTGCTAGTATTTTTTACAATCTTTATTTTCATTAGAGTCTGTTTATATTCTTATTATGTAAGACTATTAAGAGTAGTAATCAATGGTGATTTTTGGTTTTTTACGTACATTTGTATGATATTTGTAACGTCGATGACAACAATCTCAAAGCAATATCCGAGCAAAAAAGATGGAGAACCGAGCAAGTCTCCTCGATACCAATTTCCACAGACTTAAAAATATTCAATGGAGAGCATTACAACAACTAGAAGAAGAAGAAGAAATCTCTAAATCTTTAACTCATCAATGTTGACTATATGTTGACAGATTTAGAACTTGTTGTTCTAGAAACAGGTAATATAAAAAAGAAGATAGAAGTGACTGCTGCATAAGAGAAATAAAGAAGTGACAACAGACTTTGCTGGTTGTCAATCCTACCCTCCATTGATGATTCCATGGTAGAGTCATATAGCAAGAAAGAGAATGCAAGAGATATTTGGGAGTCTCTTGAGAAGTAAAACAAAGATGATGTATAAGATCCATTTCGTCGACAAATTCATGATGACGCAATTTGAAGATGAGAAGATGCTGCCCCAAGTTAAGGAACTGATGAAGTTGTAGCAAAGGCTTGAAGAGAAAAGCATACCTTTAGGGGATAAGTTTATGGTGGGGGGGTGTCACGACCCGCACCCGGAAATTCGGGCACGAGTGCGTGGGTACGTCCAGCCTACGCCGCAGAGTCGGCGGTAGTACGCTGTCTAGGTCATATCCACAGTTAACTAATCTAGCTCATTCACAAATAATGAAATAGGCAAGACAATAACAGGAAAGAATACTGAGATTTCAAATGAAATAAATGTGACAACAGATCAAATGTTTAATACAGAATCCAGAATGAAATCGGGGACAAACCCGATTACTAAGATAAAGAGCAAAAAAAAACTAAGATAACTACTGCTAACTACTCAGCAGGAGTAGCTTCCTGTGCGGGAACTGGCACTGCAACTGTGTCACCTGCTGCCTCATAGGGGCCATAATAGGTGGGGGCAAGGTTCTCATCATCGCCTAAACAACAGATCCAGTCAGGAAAGGAGCAAAGTACACAGTGCACAACAAGATTAAACTAAATATTTATGACAATTAAAATGAGCATCATATTGAGAAAGTTGCATAAAAGAACACCAATATCTCAGAGTTAATGCTTTTAAACAGGAATATGAGAAACAGAACTAAATGAAACAGGAAAAGGAACTACAATAGCCAGCAAGAAATATAACATGACCAGAAACTATCTGTGTTAACTTGTGTTTGTTTTTAGAATACATAGTTGGCATGTAGGGGTTTATAAGGCTAATCCGGCTGTCATGAACGGCTATTAAACAGGGGAAGTCGAGATCCGGCTGAGGTACAGTCGTGTACCAACAGCTATTAAACATGACAAGGGGAAGGGTAAACTACATGCCTTCTAGGTATTCTCCCACCCGACATGAAAAACAGGACAGGAACTCCATTATTCAAGACATGAAATCCAGTATTTCTAACACTAGGTGTAATCATAAAGGGTACATGTAAGGCAGGGAATTAATTATCATAATATATAAAGATTAACTTGAAGTGCAGGTACTTGCCTGTTGTTTGGATCTGATTAATATTGGCTCTCGGGGGAAAATTCCAGAGATGAGTCCAAAAGCTGAAATAGACATTACCAACATGCTCAAAAGATGTCAAATAGCTAGAAACGCCTGTCCTTGGTCCAATTTGAAGACAAGGGCAAAAACGGCAGTTTCGGACCAAAACGCGGTCCGCCGATGGGCCCGCTTTGCACCGAAAAACGTGTCCGGGTTAAAGGTCTCCAAATTCACCAAACTTAGTGTCAACAGGTCAGGAACGCTGATACGAACTCAACGGAACTTCCAGATTTGGATTCCGATGAGCCGAACACAAAATTGCCCGTCGAACGGAGCTTGTGGGGCCCACGACATGCGATTTCGTCAACGTTCTCAGAATCGAACCAAACTTGACCCACAGGACCAGCGTATCGCTACGAGTCCGATGGCGCAAGTTTCGTCTCGATCTGACGAGTGTACAAGAAGTTAGGGCAAAATACAGAAAAGTCGGATACGGGCGATGTCCGCGGATACGCGTTGATTCCGGTGTGCACGCACACCCGAATCAGCTTCCGTGAAATCTCACACGTCCTTATCGACGGTGCGCACGTATCTGTGAAGACCGCACGCGACCAAGTCGTCCCGTTTGGCGGGACATACTCAGTTCCGGGGTGAAACAGGGTCTGGTTTTTCCTGTTTTTGGATCGCGGTGTGCGATCACCACAGGACGCGATGCCCCGAACAGTTTGTCCGGACACCGAGAGGGTCATACAGGCTTCACAACGCAATTTGCGGAATCGAAAACGGAGCTACGAGCAAAAAGTTACACGCACCTGAAGGGGACCCGAAAATCAGGGTCAAACCGTGTCCGACACGTGTCCGACTCGTGTCGGACACAGGGACCGAAATAGGGGTTAGGGTTAGGGTTTCCTGGCAGCGGCCGGCCGACGGAGGGCTGAGGCGGCTGCGACGGCTGCTGGGGCGTCGGCTGGTGGCGGCGGAGCCGATGGAGGTGGGCGGCGGCGGCGTAGCTGCTGGGGACGGCAGCTGGGCGGGGCTTCGACGGTGGTGGTGCGTGGAGTGAGGAGGCGGCGGAGCGGGATCTGAGGCGGTGGGGGAAAGAGGACGGCGGGACGAGATCGGGGCGAGGGTGGCGGAGTAGCAGGGTGAGCCGGCGGCGGAGCGGCGGTCGGGGAAGTTGGCACGGGGCGGAGGAGCAGCGGGGGCGGGGTTTTAAAAGGGGGCGGCGAGGCGAGGGGCTCCGGGTAAGGCGGCGGCCAGCGCGGGGGCGGGGCGCGTGGCCGCGCGCAGCGCCGGGCGCGGGGTGGCCGGCGAGGGACGCGGGCGGCCGGGAGACTCGGGACGAAGGGGAAGTGGGGAGACGGGTCTGCGGGTTAGTGGGCGGCGGGTCGGGTCTGGGCAGACCCGACCCGACCCGCAAAGGAGCGGGCTGGGCTCGGCCCAACGGGCTGGGTCGGGCCAGAGCGGTTGGGCTGGGCCGGGTCGGCCCAACGGGCCGCGGGAAATAAAAATAGAAATAAAATAATATTAATAATATTAATAAATAATTATCAGTAAATTAATTAATTAAATAAATAAATAATAAAATACTTTTTAGGCATTTAAAAATAGGTCCGGGGTCCAATAAATTCCAGAAAAATTGCCCTAAGTCCAGTTTTTCATTTTACACCCAAAAATATTATTTTTATAATATTTTAATGTTATTTATTATCAAATAAAAATCATTTAATAATTAGGAACCCTGATTTTAATTACAGAAAATTCCCAAAAAATTCCAGAAAATTGCGAAAAATTCAATTTTAATATTTTTTGAAAATCAGGGGCTTACAGGGGGGGAGGGTCATTGTGTTCAAGATTCCTCCTTGTTGGAACAAATTGGCAATGAATATGTACCACAAGAAAATGGAGATTATAAATACATATTAAAGATGAGTCCAAGGCTCTATTGAAGATGGACACTTTTTCCAAAGAGTTCGCTAAGGCAAACATGGTAGAGCCCTCCAAGCTACTGCGACTACCTTGCCCCAACGCCGTACTCCACCCATACCACTTCCTCGACCCTCCTGAAGATTGAGACTGCTACCAGACTACTAGTGCTTAACGTGTGACCAACTGTTCGCACATGAGACCTTGTTCACTACCGTGCTCAGTCAGCCAGTATCGATCGAGTCTAATTCGACCTCATAGCTGGCTCATCCTTCTCGAGATGACAACCGTCTACTCGTCGACTCTCGATAATGTAGCACCACACGTGCCGAGTAACTTCCGACAGACCCGCAACCATTTTCGCGCTCAACAGACCTCCCTATGACTTGCCTTCGCAACCCATGGCCTGGCCACGTTCTTCGATCCCTCCAGACTAAAGTCACCGCATATCCAAAACCTTAACTTTTTTCGTCGATCATGAGTCAAGGACAAGAAACCCACAAGGCTTTCCACTCTTTGTTTTTTTTAAAAAAAAATTGAACAAAATCATTTATTAATAAGGTAAAATCAAAAATTTAGCCTCGACAGCCTCTTACTGCCGATCTTTCCTCTGGATGAGTACTCCCTCTTATCTTCTCTAGTCCTACTAAGGATTCTGTCATCTTTCCATCCTCCTTCCCTGTTCCATGGCGTCATCTCCTCTATCTGCATATAACGAGGTGCTGAAAAAACTGAGTTTCCTACTCTCTTCATCCTCCATTGATGAAAATAATAATCCATCTTCGCTATTTTCCAATCCTTAAGCACATTGGAAACACATCCTTCTTTAAACCTCTATTCCCAAAGCCATATCCTCCCTATATTATTGTGTCGACCTTACCAAAAATATGGAAGACCAAAGGAGATTTGAAGATAGCAGAGTACTATGCTGGATCCTTTTCTGCAAAATTTGCAAAATTTGAAAATTTGCAAAATTTGAAAAGACAACGACCATGGAAAATCAACAAACATGTGATCATCCATGAACGATGTTTACCTAACAAACTCCCATCAGAGTACACATTTGCAAATACGACTTTCTGGATCCAGTTTCATGGATTACCTGTTAGTTTGCTGAATGTTGATTTCATCACCACCCTTACTGCAAGAATTGGTTCGGTGAGCCCCCCAAACACAAAAAGATGCTTTCAATTGGAGCTTATTTGCTAGAGCAAAAGTCAATTTTGATATTATAAAACCTCTAATCAGAAATATGAAGGTATCTATGGGAAATGGTAATGATTATATGGTGTATCTATGATACGAATGACTTACAAATTTTTGTTCATTTTATAGCCGATTGGATCATGGAATCAAAGTACAAATTTTATCAAAAGTATGTGATATGATCGATAGGAATTGAACGAAGTCACAGAAAGATCATGTTCATGCATTATTAAACAAAAGATTGGATCTTTTCAATTTGTGTGAATCATTCCAATAAATTCAAAGGGAGAGTGCAGATTAAAAGCAATACTGGTGGTCTCTCTAAGGTGTCACAAATTTGCTATCACACAAATTGAAAAGAATGGTCCCCTCCTCCCTGAAACTTATGGGTGCTTTTCATGATGAAAAAATTGGTAGAGTCGTAGTCTGCCGGGATAACGAAGGAGTATTTCAAGGAGCAATTAAATAATACCAAGAGGGTGGCAGTCCTTTGGAAGCAGAAGGAATAGCTTTAAGATTGGCAATTGAACTCAGCAAGAAGAAAAGAAGCACAAATGTTATCATAGAAGGTTGCAAGGCTTTAATAGATGCCATCCAACACAAGGACATGGATACATATTTGAGAGTTCATCATGCTATTGAAGAAGGTCGTGCATATATGAATAGCTCCTGTCGTATCTCCTTTGCCGACACTCCAAGGAAATCTAATATTGTAGCACAATCACGCAGTGGACATGTCTGTTCTGACTGCTCCACCAGATGCACAATCGTGCCATGAGTAGGTCGTCGCTAACTTTTGTTAGAAAGAAAGATGATTCTTGAACAAACACATCCCATACCGCTCTGGCCACCTCCCCATGAGAGATTAAGTGGGAGATCGATTCCTCCTTGCGCTGCAACAAGAACTCTTTGACGCAATGCTATAGCAAATTTTCTGCACCACCTCGTCCGTGGGAAGTTTGTCCCGAATCGCTCTCCACAGTAACAATGACCATTTCAGGGGGATGCATGAACTCCAGATCATTGTTGCCGTTGTGTTATTAAAGTGCTTGGTCCTTTTATTGATGGCTTGCCCCGAGCATCTCTCGTACCTGTCTAGCACTTTGGAGACCAAGGCAATCAACGTATTATCTCTAGCAGAAAAGGGCATGATGTCGTTCGCGTATGCAAGGTGGGTACCAGCAGGCACCCATTCGCTGTATAAAATCTCCCTTTTTTTTGTAGGAAATAGGAATGGCGTTAAAGTCTCCGTCGATCGCCCAAGGCCTAAAGGGAGCCATTGAATGTCGAGCAACTGATCCCAAAGGTCCTTCCTTCCTGCGATAAAATTACTGCTATGTACTACCGATAATAGTGCTCCCTGTTGTAGCACAGGGTATTCGAACGAACAGGTATCACTTGGTCGAAGCAGTCCACCAGTTTGATGTTCATCTCAGCCTTTGCCATGACCAAAATGTCTTTATTGTTGTCCATAGCTGACCGGAATCCCAGTTTGAGTTGGAAGAGACGAAGGTGCTCATGGGGCACTTTAGGCTCGATAATGCCCATCATCGAGATGTTATGCATCCTGTACAAGAGCTTGAGTCTCTACAAAGTATACAGATTTGTTATTCCTCTCAGGTTCCAAATGAGGACCTTAATAATTATCTAGTGTTCCTCGATTGTATGATGGCCTTTTATTCTAATTTTGTGCTCCGAATCCTTTGGCACATAGCTTGTCCCTGGGATCCGCTCCTCTTAAGGAATGCTGCTGCCTCCCCTTGACCAACTGGAATCCTTCAGGAGCTGTGAGCGTTGTCTTCTCTCCACATGGAACCGCCTGAACTTTTCCTGTGACCCATGGGTTGATATCGCCATAGGTTGCGCCTCTTCCAGGTGCAAGGCATTCCCCGCATGAGTAAGTGGCAGGACACCCCCCTAACCAGGCTTAGTCCCCACCACCTCCCTTGCATCACCATTGACCGCTTTCGGGATCGAGGAGGAGGAGGCATACTCCACAGCAGCAACATGCTTCGAGGTAACCGGGGTAGAGTCCATTGCGCAGTCCAACGTATTGGTGTAAACGTAAGGTTTAACTGTCTCTGAGGAGGGAACATTAGGAATTGGGGGTATTGTAACTACCACCTTCCACCATTGCAGTATTTTGGTAATTTTGTATGTTGTTAATTTTTATATATATATTATTTTATATTAGTGATTGTCTAGAATTATATTAGTGTTAGTTAGTGGCTAGCCAATTAGAATTTTTAAGTGTTAGTTAGTGTTAATTATTGTTAGTCATGACTTTAGTAATTAGAATTAATTAAGTTTAGTTGTCATGAAGAGAATATTCCTCTTAGTTGTATATATTCCTTCCTTTAGTTAATTAGATTCTATTTATAACAAATGGAGAGGGACAAACTTGATATTTTGGCATGACCAAATCTTATTATAAGAGATAAGTTTAATTTAGGGCTCATCCATTCATTTTATTTCACTCATTAGTCCCATTTTTCCAAAGCTTCTTCATTCTCAAGCAAACCCAATTTTCTACCAATTTTACTCAATCCACTTCAAATTCCATGCATTCTCACCATCATAAAGGCCTAAAGCATTAGAGAGCACAAAGATATCCATAGGAGAGGAGCTCGCTAGAAGATTATGTCCGACTCATCTCTTTCGTGTCCAAATTCGAAATCCTCCAAAGAGGCTTCCAAAACACTAGGTAATTCTCTCAGTTTCATCAAATTCATGGTTAGGAACACCCCTTGGTCATGTAGGAACCTTCCCATGGTTATATTTAACTTTCCAATTTTAGATCTAGACATTAGGAGCCCTCAATTTGGTAGATCTAAGTTGGTGTCATGATTTTGTGGCTCCATTTGGAAAAAATCCCAATTGTGTCCATTGAGTGTATGTATTATGTCGTAATGAGGACTATTGATATTTATTTGATGGTGTGAAGGTATTTTTGTGTCCAAACTTGGACACGTAGGGTCCTTATCATGATACGCAATATACGTATAGGTGAATTTGGTAAATTGGGTGTATACATGTATTGTTTTATCCAAAATAGTCCAAATTTGTCATAGTATTCAACCTCATTTTTAGCAGCCACAACAACTTAGAAATGCCATAACTCCTAACTCAGGACTCCGATTAATCTTCCAGTTTTTTTAAAAGAATTGTATCAAAGTTAGGTTTTCAAATATATAAATTAATATGAAAAATTAATTCTGAAAATTTTTGTAAAACTATTTGAGTATTAGGTGTCCGAAAGACGAGTGTGCTTCAGTGTTTTCGCGATTTCGGGAGCTTCAGGACAAGAAAATGTGATCCGTTTAAAGTTTCAGAAATCTGATACGAAGGGCTACGACATAATTTAACCCTAGAATTTATTGAATATGTCTAATAGGTGTAGTATTGGTTATAAGTAGAGAACTGACTATATGATGTAGGCATTTTGTGTATCCTATGAGCCTAGGTAGTATGAATATCGAGTGAGTGTAGGTATCATAGGTTGTCAAGTATATGTATGATATACCATATATATATAAGTGGTGTTAGGTAATATGTGTTAGTTAGTGTGTGTGTTAGTGTTGATACAAGTGGTTATCATGTGAGCCAAGTATAGGTAACTTATGTGTCAAGGTATTAGAGTTTGGAACAAGGTACTAGTGTGATACTTGTGTACCATAAGAATATTGGTATCATGACATTCAAGTATCATGAGTGAGGGTAAGAGAGTATTGGGGCTTGAGTAAGGTATCCTATTTGGTATCAAGTATTAGTATTAGAGTTAGTTGGGTAAGTATCTAGGAGGATAAGGTATTGGCCAATATACTAAGATATTAGGTATTAGAACTAGGTAATGGGTAATATCAAGATGTCAAGTACCAAGAGTACGGTGAGTATCTTGAGGCAAGGTAAGTGTAGGTTATGTTCATGGGTTAGTATCTTGGGGGTTGATATCATATGATACTTAATGTGGTACTATGGTACCATATACAAACAAGTGGAATATGTGTGGGGTAAATTAGAGTGTGGTATCCTAGGATATATCAAGGTATTTATGTCACTACCACAATTTCTAGGAAAGGATATTTTAGTCTTTTCCTATTTAATTAAATATTGTGCATTATAAATAATTATTTGTTGTATTATTTAATTGTTGTTAGATGTTATTTAATTATTTTAGACTTATATTAGTGGACCCAACTAGTTTAGTTTGGACCCATGGACCAACATGAATTAATTAGTTAGACTTGGCCCATTTAGAAAGCCCATTGTTAAGGAGATGGATTAAATTAATTAAGTCATTAGACTAGAAGCTTCCTTCCTTAATTATTTCTTCATGAGAGGTCCCAAGGGGTACATTGGACATTTTATAATTGCTTGGGGAAGGGGTAAGGCCGGCCTATATTAGAGGGGGGGAATTTCTCTCTCCTCTCATTCTCATTTCCAAATCTAGATCTAGAATTCTCCACTCCCAAATTTCTTTCATTCCCATTCCAATTCCCTACCAAATTCATTCCAAATTTTTTCCAATTCACCATTAGAAAGTTGAAAAGCAAGGATCTACAAAGAGGAGCAAGGATCTACAATTTGGAAGCAAGTTCATCTCAATTGGAGGTTTCATTGGAAATCCATCTCCCAATAGGTATAATTCAGTTTTTTTCATTAAAATAGCTTCTAAATCTGAGATTTAATCATGTAAAATCAACCAATATGTATGTACTAGCCATAGGACTTGATTTTGTGTTCATAGGAGACCCATGGAGAAAGTTATAGTGCTTTTGTATCAATTTTGGGGGAATTCCGAATTGACATTTTGTTGTGTGTGTCAATTGATCCTATAGATCAATTGGGCATGTGCTTATGTGTTTGGGGCTAGTGTCGTGTCCACAATTGGGTACGTGTAGGTCGTATCCCAACAATTTGGTGATACGTGTTGTTTTGGGGGTTTTTCCTCCGACACGGGACTTTGTACATGTCGTATTTTGACACGGACACATAGATCTACTTTTGACACTTTAATTTGTTCATAAATAATATTTGTAACTTATTTGTGTCCTTCGGGGTACAATTGGTTGTGTGTTGGACTCGTGTCGCATGCGTATCCTAGATCTAGTGGGATACGATGTGATACTCTCCAATTGTGTATATTTATGAATAGATCTAATTATTTATGTTTTAATTCTTGAATTATAGTTAGTAAATATATATGGATGTTATATATTTATTTTTAGTGTATTTATTATAGTATTTATTGTAGCATAGATCTATATATTTTTATGTGTACTAATATGATGTATAAATATATATGTAGTTTTCTTTACATGCATTTATATATATTACAACTTATGTTAATAAAATAAATTATATATAAATGTTTTATAAAATATATTTATGTGCTTAAATATGTAATTATATTAATTATAATTATTATGTAATTATTTGTATATTAATGAATATATTTTTATGTGTGCTTCTAGCCATGTAAAATATGTACATTAATACATGCAATGTGTTTGTAACTATTAATATTTATTGTGTAGGATTATGTATATATATAAGTATATATTTATTTAATTGTTATATATATATTGATTTATATTTATTAATATATATATATAGTTATATATTAATTGTTTTTTTTCGCGACAGCGGCTATTAATGACAGATGCTGTCATTAAAGCAGCAGCCGCTGTAGCAGTCTTTGGGCATTAATGACAGTTCTGTCATTAATGCAGCGGGCGGGAATGAGCAGTTTTTTCAGCGGCAGTTTTTCTGCGACAGTTCGAACTGTCACCAATCAGTCAGCAGTGGGTTTTATATACAGCGTTTTGGCGACAGTTTTTCTGTGACAGTCGGGACTGTCACTATAGGTCTGTTTATTGAAATTAATTATTTTCCACACAGTTTTTCAGTGACAATTAGGCAGTTTTGGGTTTATACTTTATATATTATATTTTTATATATATATGTATATCTAAATGTATTTGTGGTGAGATATAATACTAGTATTGTTATTATTTTATTTATATATAATATATTAGTTTATATATAATATATTATGTATTAGAGTAAATAATATACCTATATGTATCTTGAGCATTACTTTGTGTGGATACCAATTGGGTTCAAAACCTTGATTCCTAAATTATTGTATTTAATATTCTATATTATGCATTATTATTAATATTAGTATTGCGAGGATTTACCTTGGATTCACGTATCCGAAGATACGGTATCCTAATAGTTTAGGATGTGGTTCTATGGCTTAGATTTAATATTTTGATCCAAGATTTTGGTGCTAGACTTGTGCAACCTAGGAATAGATAGTTGACCTTGGGTTGACCATAGTTGACTTTATTTGACTTTAGAGTTGACCACAGTTGACTTTTGACTTAGAGTTAATTATTGACCTAGAAGTTGACTAGTTTAACTTGTTCTCTTTTCGGGACCTTGTATTGATGTTGTATTCCATATCTAGGTCTTCGAGGCACCGAGTCAGAGATTTGTGAGACTATTCATTGGACTTCAAGCGAGTACATTCTCTGATAGTTTCTCATTTATGATATCCTCTATGTTCACTGTATCTAGTATAGATATCCATGTTCTCTTGACACTATGGTTACACGGATTGGTATATCCAGATCTCGTCATGAGATGTTATTCCTTGGTATATGGTGTATATGGTGCAAGTATTGTTTCATTGGTTATCTTGTACATGTACAGACACCGATTCTCGGGGAGATTAGCTATCTTCTTGGGGAATCTCGTGCCATAGCATACCGTGGTTGGATCTATTATACCAGTCGGGGGTGGGGAGTATTAGTATAGATATGTGATCAAATCCCTATTGAATAAAGTACTGGTAAATGAATAGTGCTGATCATAAACCGCACTTATGATTAGCCAGGCCGTATTGCATCTTGCCCAAGCCGATCACATGTTAAGCTAGTACTCACACACTTAGTCATTAGTATTATTATTTTATTGGCATATTGTTCATTATTGTAATTATTTCCAGTATTTCCTTATCGTACATATATCTCTTATATCTATTATGCATCTTGTTTATCCACAGCTATTTACTGTTACATAGTTTTTATCATTAATTAGAACTGCTGTTAGAGATGTACTCTGCTCCTTTCCTGACTGGATATATTTTTCCAGATGACACTGAGGAGTGGTACCCTACCTTTTATGGACCCCAAGATGTTGTGGGTTTAGATTCTGAGATCCTGGCTCAAGAGGGACTTATCCCAGCTGAGACAGTTGACCCTGGAGTTGTAGCTTCGTAGGATTATTTTGTACTGGATTTGTCTCCAGCTTATTTTGTTGTTCTTCAGACTCATTGATGTATTATTTTAGACTCATGAGTTGTATTGTGACTATTCTATTCTTTATCTGATTCGTGCTCATTTCTATCTTAGTTCTGTGATTGAGTATACTATCATTATTGGTGGTTCATTATATTGTTAGATAGACTATCTAGACAACGTTCTACCACCGATTCTGCAGCGTAGGCTGGGCGTTGTTTCCGACTAGTACCCTTATACCGGGTGCGGGTCGTGATACGTTTTTGGTGGTGGCTTATGCAGGTCTAGCTTCACAAGTATGTGATGTCGTGGTAGTGCGATAACTTAGTTGTACTACTGCGAGCCTACGATAGGATATATGATATAGGCTGAGATACTCAATCACATCTAGGAAAATTCTTTTGATTCAACTATTCTCATTTGACATTGATACTTGATCCCTTAAACTGTCCTTTCCTTGATGTCTTACATCTTGTGCCATATTGATTCTTTCTTTCGCTTTGTCTCTGGATGCCGCCTAAGACTAGATCACAGCAGGGGAGAGCAGCTTCTGAGAAGTCTGCGACGTCCCGAGGGCCTGCACCAGTCACTTCTCCAGTGATTGGAGTGTCAGCTGCTTTCGGAGGTCCACCACCTACTCAGAGGACTGTGCCAGCTGTATCTGAGGGGCTTCCACCTCCACCTCCTGTGCCAGCAGAGGCGTCACAGATGTTTACACTGTTTCGTGAGATGCTCGAGGCACAGAGGGCTCAGTCAGAGGCACATCAGAGGCAGACCGACGTTCTACTGCAGGGCATCGAGAGTGCTCATCAGCTTGCTCGTGCTATAGTTGAGAGAGGAGTTCCGGTCCAGCAGCAGGTTGTTCCTCAAGTTGCTCAGCTTCGGCCAGGCAACATTCAGGACTTCAAGAAACTGGTGCCTAGGGTTTTCAAAGGGACGGAGGGCATCATCTATGCTGATGATTGGCTCGAGGACATTGAGCGTCTTATGAGGGTGTCCCGTCTTTCTGAAGATCTGAAGGTTGAGGCGGTAGGACTTCAACTGTTCGACGTCGCTCGCACTTGGTTCAGTAATGAGCCAGTACTGGTTGACGTAGGACAATCTTGGGAGGTATTCAAGGACCTTTTCAAGAAGAAGTTTTTCGCCCGGATGGACAGGCTTGACTTGGTGAGACAATTTGAGAGTCTCATTCAGGGGAGCATGTCTGTGGAGGAATACGCTGCGGAGTTCGGTAGGTTGAGCCGATTTACAGAGTATATGGTGAGGGAGCCGGAGGTTCGAGCTATTCGTTTCTGTGAGGGTCTAAACTGGGAAGTGAAGATTCTTATTCCGTCTTTTTATGAGACATACTCGGAGATACTTGCGGAGGCACGCAAGGTTGAGCGGGATTTGGGTTTGAAGACCAAGAGAGACTGTGATTCTTTTCTGGGGGCCAACGGCAGTGCGGTATCTGCCAAACATCCTCATTTCCAATCCAGACCTTTCCAGCAGCCGCAGCAGAACCAGACTCCAGCGAGAGCGCCTTTTCACCAGGCACCTCAGCAGCAGAGACAGTTATAGCAAGCTCCATGCAACTTCTGCAAGAAGCCCGGCCACATCTGGGAAGTTTGCAGGAGGAGGCTAGGAGTTTGTTTGTATTGTGGTACTGAAGGGCATCAATCGAGGGAGTGTCCTCGTCGTGCAGTTCAAGGAGAAGCTCCAGCTCCGAGGACACAGACGAGACCACCTGCAGCACCGCCGAGGGGACCGCTTTCGACACAGCAGCAGCATTTTGTCCAGCATCAACAGTAGGAAGGTGCTCGACAGGGACGGGCGTTTGCTATAACCGTCGAAGAGGAGGAACCCACCGGAGATGTCATTGCAGGTTCTATTCTTCTTGATTCCATTCCAGCTTTAGCTTTGTTTGATAGTGGTGCTTTCCATAGTTTTGTATCTGTTTCTTTTGCTCTAAAGCATGGTTTGGTAGCTGAGTCTTTGGTTAGGACTTGCAAGATCATGACCGGGGGAGGCATTATCCTGGTTAATGATATTTGCAAGGATCGGAGAGTTACTCTGGGAGGCCGGGAGTTGAGTGCGTGTCTACTTGTAATGCCACTTCCGAGCTACGATATTGTACTCGGGATGGATTGGTTGAGTAGGCACCGTGCTAGCATAGACTGTAGAGGAGGAAGAGTTTTGTTTGGTCCGCCAGGAGAGCCAGAGTTCGAGTTTGCTAGAGGAGCTGCAGAGTAGGGAGAAAGCATTATTTGTGGAGCTATGGTGGAAGACAAGGAGTTGCCACATCCATTGATAGCAGAATTCTTGGATGTGTTTCCTGAGGAATTGCCAGGGTTACCGCCAGATCGAGATGTTAAATTTTCTATAGACTTGGTGCCAGGTGCAGAACTAATTTCACAGCATGTCTATAGAGTAAACAACAGTGAACTGGTCGAGTTGAAGAAGCAGGTGGACGAATTGCAGGATAATGGGTTTATTAGATCGAGTTCTTCACCATGGGGAGCCCCGGTATTGTTTGTGCCGAAGAAGGATGGATCGGTGCGCATGTGCATTGATTACAGGACTTTGAATAATCTCACTATCAAGAATAAGTATCCTTTGCCACGAATTGATGATCTGTTTGATCAATTGGGTGGTGCGAAGGTGTTTTCTAAGATAGGTTTGAGATCAGGCTACCATCAAGTGAAGGTGAAGCCGGAGGACATACCGAAGACTGCTTTTAGAACTCGGTATGGTCAGTACGAGTTTATGGTGATGCCGTTTGGTTTGACTAATGCACCGGCGGTATTTATGAACTTGATGAACAAGGTGTTTCACCAGTACCTTGACAAGTTCGTGGTGGTGTTAATCGACGACATACTCATATACTCGAGGACACCGGAGGAGCATGAGGAGCATTTGAGGATTGTGTTGGATGTGCTAAGGAAGGAGAAGTTGTATGGAAAGTTGTCCAAGTATGAGTTTTTCTTGGACAAGGTGGAGTTCTTGGGGCATGTTGTGACTGGTGATGGTATTTCAGTGGATCCGAAGAAGATTTCAGCAGTGGAATCTTGGAAGACTCCGAGTTCGATAGCAGAGATCAGGAGTTTCTTGGGATTGGCAGGCTACTACAGAAAGTTTGTGCAAGATTTTTTGAGGATTGCCGAGCCCATAACCAGACTCACAAGGAAGGATATGGAGTTTGTTTGGACGGAGGATTGCCAGGTTGCTTTTAAGGAGTTGAAGAAGAGGTTGACGTCTGCTCCTATTTTGACGTTGCCATCAGGGTCCGGAGGTTTCACTATTTATAGTGATGCATCGGGGAAGGGTTTGGGTTGTGTTCTTCAGCAGCATGGAAAAGTGATTGCCTATGCATCCAAGCAATTGCGTCCTCATGAAAAGAACTATCCTACCCATGATTTGGAGTTGGCAGCCGTCATATTCGCTCTGAAGTTGTGGAAACATTATTTGTACGGAGAGCGTGTGGAGATCTTCACAGACCACAAAAGTTTGAAGTACGTTTTCACGCAGAAGGAGTTGAACATGAGGCAGCGTCGGTGGTTGGAACTGATGAAGGATTTTGATATCTCTTTGCAATATCATCCTGGGAAAGCAAATGTAGTTGCCGATGCTTTGAGCAGGTATCCGGTAGCTATGTTCTTGACGCAGGATCGATATTTGTTGGAGGATTTGGAGAGCTTGGACATTGAGGTGATTGTTCCTGGGTGTACTATGCAGATGTGGGGATTGCAGATACACTCAGATTTGATGGACAGGATCAAGGCAGCACAGTATGAGGATGTATCTCTGAGGAGTATCAGAGCTCAGGTGAGAGCAGGATTGGAGGATGATTTCAATATTGCAGAGGATGGATCTTTGAGGCATGGAGTTAGATTGTGTGTGCCTAGTGGGGAGCTGCGTGAGGAGGTGTTGCAGGATGCGCATCGTTCTCAGTATTCCTTGCATCCAGGTTCTAACAAGATGTATCGGGATATGCGAGAGAGTGTGTAGTGGTATGGCATGAAGAGGGAAGTGGCACAGTTTGTATCCAGATGCTTAGTGTGCCAACAGGTGAAAGCCGAGAGGCAGAGGCCAGGAGGTTTACTTCAGCCATTACCCATTCCAGAGTGGAAGTGGGAACACATTACTATGGATTTTGTGTCCGGACTTCCACGATCTCCAGGAGGGAAAGACGCGATTTGGGTCATTGTTGATAGGTTGACCAAGTCGGCCCACTTTTTGCCTTTCAAGGTGGGTTTGTCTACGGAGAAGCTGGCAAACATGTATGTGAGGCAGATCGTTAGGATACACGGAGTTCCCGTCAGCATAGTCTCAGATCGAGATAGTCGTTTCACTTCTCATTTCTGGAAGAGTTTGCAGGAGAGTTTGGGCACTCAGCTCAAGTTCAGTACTACATATCATCCCCAGACAGATGGGCAGTCAGAGAGGACTATCCAGACTCTCGAGGATATATTGTGCACTTGTGTACTAGATTTCGGGGGTTCTTGGGAGGACCATCTCCATTTGGTAGAGTTTGCTTACAACAACAGTTACCAGGCCAGTATAGAGATGTCACCTTTTGAAGTTCTATATGGTCGGAGGTGTCGTACTCCTTTGTCTTGGGACGATGTTGGAGAGAGAGTTTTGCTTGGGCCAGAGATGGTTGTGGATACAGCGGAGAAGGTTCAGTTGATCAGAGACAGACTTCGAGTGGCGCAGGACAGACAGCGGTATTGGGCCGATAGCCATCGAAGACCTTTGGAGTTTGAGGTATAGTTTAGATTTTGTTTGTGCTTGTTCTTGTTTGTTATAGATTAAGTTCTTAAGATGGTGTTTTGTTCTAGGTGGGTAGTTTGGTGTTTCTGAGGATTTCTCTGACACAAGGCACGATTCGCTTCGGTGGAGGCGGGAAGCTTAGTCCGCGATTCATCGGACCTTTCACTATTCTAGAGAGGATCGGTGCAGTTGCTTATAGACTAAACTTGCCACCTGTATTGGAGGGAGTGCACAACGTGTTTCATGTATCGCAGTTGAGACGATACGTGGCAGATCCTAGTCATGTATTGGATCACTCGGAGATAGAGGTGGGCCCTACTCTTAGCTATCCAGAGCAGCCAGTTGAGATTCTGGATCGGAGAGAGAAGGTGCTGAGGAACCAGACTATTCTTTTGGTGCGCGTCGCATGGAGGCATCACTCTCTGGGGGAGTCTACCTGGGAGAGAGATGATGAAATGCGAGAGCGTTATCCATATTTGTTTGTACCTTGAGGTATGTTATTTCTAGTTATGTTCTGTTCATTGTTATGTTCTTTCATAGTTATTGTGATTCTTTAGTTCTATTTTATAATTTTCTGGGGGTAGTTTTTTTTTATCGTTGAATTTCGAGGACGAAATTATTTTAAGGAGGGTAGACTTGTCACTACCACAATTTCTAGGAAAGGGTATTTTAGTCTTTTCCTATTTAATTAAATATTGTGCATTGTAAATAATTATTTGTTGTATTATTTAATTATTGTTAGATGTTATTTAATTATTTTGGACTTATATTAGTGGACCCAACTAGTTTAGTTTGGACCCATGGACCAACATGAATTAATTAGTTAGACTTGGCCCATTTAGAAAGCCCATTGTTAAGGAGATGGATTAAATTAATTAAGTCATTAGACTAGAAGCTTCCTTCCTTAATTATTTCTTCATGAGAGGCCCCAAGGGGTACATTGGATATTTTATAATTGCTTGGGGAAGGGGTAAGGCCGGCCTATATTAGAGGGGGGGAAATTTCTCTCTCCTCTCATTCTCATTTCTAAATCTAGATCTAGAATTCTCCACTCCCAAATTCCTTTCATTCACATTCCAATTCCCTACCAAATTCATTCTAAATTCTTTTCAATTCACCATTAGAAAGTTGAGAAGCAAGGATCTAGAAGGAGGAAGCAAGAATCTACAAAGAGGAGCAAGGATCTATAATTTGGAAGCAAGTTCATCTCAATTGGAGGTTTCATTGGAAATCCATCTCCCAATAGGTATAATTCAGTTTTTTCCATTAAAATAGCTTCTAAATCTAAGATTTAATCATGTAAGATCAACCCATATGTATGTACTAGCCATAGGACTTGATTTTGTGTTCATAGGAGACCCATGGAGAAAGTTATAGTGCTTTTTGTGTCAATTTTGGGAGAATTCCGAATTAACATTTTGTTGTGTGTGTCAATTGATCCTATAGATCAATTGGGCATGTGCTTATGTGTTTGGGGCTA
The DNA here is from genome assembly GCA_036927795.1 of Iris macrosiphon. Lineage (NCBI taxonomy): Eukaryota > Viridiplantae > Streptophyta > Magnoliopsida > Asparagales > Iridaceae > Iris > Iris macrosiphon. The sequence goes on from JAYESA010000019.1 coordinate 128,383,835, forward strand.
GTGTCGTGTCCATAATTGGGTACGTGTAGGTCGTATCCCAACAATTTGGTGATACGTGTTGTTTTGGGAGTTTTCCCTCCGACACGGGACTTTGTACATGTCGTATTTTGACACGGACACATAGATCTACTTTTGACACTTTGATTTGTTCATAAATAATATTTGTAACTTGTTTGTGTCCTTCGGGGTGCAATTGGTTGTGTGTTGGACTCGTGTCGCATGTGTATCCTAGATCTAGTGGGATACGGTGTGATACTCTCCAATTGTGTGTATTTATGAATAGATCTAATTATTTATGTTTTAATTCTTGAATTATAGTTAGTAAATATATATGGATGTTATATATTTATTTTTAGTGTATTTATTATAGTATTTATTGTAGCATAGATCTATATATTTTTATGTGTACTAATATGATGTATAAATATATATGTAGTTTTCTTTACATGCATTTATATATATTACAACTTATGTTAATAAAATAAATTATATATAAATATTTTATAAAATATATTTATGTGCTTAAATATGTAATTATATTAATTATAATTATTATGTAATTATTTGTATATTAATGAATATATTTTTATGTGTGCTTCTAGCCATGTAAAATATGTACATTAATACATGCAATGTGTTTGTAACTATTAATATTTATTGTGTAGGATTATGTATATATATATAAGTATATATTTATTTAATTGTTATATATTTATTGATTTATATTGATTTATATTTATTAATATATATATATATATATATATATATATATATATATATATATATATATATATATATATATATATATATATATATATAGTTATAAATTAATTGTTTTTTTTCGCGACAACGGCTATTAATGACAGATGCTGTCATTAAAGCAGCAGACGCTGTAGCAGTCTTTGGGCATTAATGACAGTTCTGTCATTAATGCAGCGGGCGGGAATGAGTAGTTTTTTCAGCGGCAGTTTTTCTGCGACAGTTTGAACTGTCACCAATCAGTCAGCAGTGGGTTTTATATACAACGTTTTGGCGACAGTTTTTCTGTGACAGTCGGGACTGTCACTATAGGTCTGTTTATTGAAATTAATTATTTTCCACACAGTTTTTCAGTGACAGTTAGGCAGTTTTGGGTTTATACTTTATATATTATATTTTTATATATATATTTATATCTAAATGTATTTGTGGTAAGATATAATACTAGTATTGTTATTATTTTATTTTTCAGTGACAGTCGGGACTGTCACTATAGGTCTGTTTATTGAGATGTACTCTGCTCCTTTCCTGACTGGATATATTTTTCCAGATGACACTGAGGAGTGGTACCCTACCTTTTATGGACCCCAGGATGTTGTGGGTTTAGATTCTGAGACCCTGGCTCAAGAGGGACTTATCCCAGCTGAGACAGTTGACCCTGGAGTTGTAGTTTCGTAGGATTCTTTTGTACTGGATTTGTCTCCAGCTTATTTTGTTGTTCTTCAGACTCATTGATGTATTATTTTAGACTCATGAGTTGTATTGTGACTATTCTATTCTTTATCTGATTCATGCTCATTTCTATCTTAGTTCTGTGATTGAGTATACTATCATTATTGGTGGTTCATTATATTCTTAGATAGACTATCTAGACAGCGTTCTACCGCCGATTCTGTGGCGTAGGCTGGGCGTTGTTTCCGACTAGTACCCTTACATCGGGTGCGGGTCGTGACAATTTAGAATACCAAGATATCAAAATATTAGAACTAGTATAAGGTAATACTAGGATACTAAGGTAAGGTTATGATATTATGTATTGGATTAAGATACCATGGTAAGGGTAGTGTCTAGCTTGGGTAATGGATTATGTACCAAGGTATTAGTTAAGATATTGAGTATTGGTCTAGGTAATGGTATTAGCTAAGGTATTAGTCTAAAAACTAGGATACGTGGTAATATGTTAAGGTATTGGTTAAGATAATGAGGTAATACTAAGGTAATCGCTAGAAAATGGGGTAATACTAAGATATTTGCTAGGTATTAACTATTAGACTAAGTTATTATATATATATATATATATATATATATATGATAATATTATACATAGCTAACTAATATGACTTTAAAACCTAGTATTAGTAAGGCATTGACCCATAGTTGAGGTATTGGTGATACGTCTAAGATATTAGTCTAGAAATTTGGATATTAGCATGGTATTGACTAGTATGGACTAAAAAATCTAGTTTAGCCAAGGTTTTGACCCTAGAATTAAGGTATTGACTAATAGTTAAGGTATTTGAGATACGGGCTAAGATATTAGGTAAATGTGTGATACATGTTAAGATACCGTGATACGGGGTAAGGTAAATAGCTATAGGCCAAGGTATTGCTAGAAATTATAGGTAGAAGTATATATTAGGATAATATATGCTAGAAACTTATTAGTATAGCCTATAAACCTAGTATTGGCCTATTATTAACTAGTATTGACTAGTTTGACCTAGTTAGCACCTAAAAATAAATAGTGACTTGTTAAAACCTAGTATAACTTTATAAACCTTGTAAATAGGTAAAATTAACCTTAAAACTAGAAAATGACCTAGTTTGACTGTGTTGACCTAGATTTGACCTAATTTGACTAAATTTGGTCAATTTTGACCAAATTTGACATAGTTTGACTTAGTCGGACCTAGTTTGACTTAGTTGGACCTAGTATTGACTTAGAGACCTAGTTTCAAGCTAGTACAATATGTTTATAATTCCAAAATACTATTTTGACTTAATATTTTATATTAGGTCTTTGATGCATCGATACAGACACATTTTGACATTTATTGCTCTGGACCACATTCGAGTACATTATCTGATAGTTTTTTTATTTGATATTTACTATTATTCATGTTTTATAGTAGTTTTTTACCTGATTCCTGACACGCTAGATACGAGGATTGGTATTATATGGATTCATTGTCTTGAGATACATAGTTTCAGGCCTATTAGCTTTTCTGGACTAATGTATTATTGGACTAATGTATCGATTGGACTAATATATTTTTGGGTCTAATGATCTATTATGGACTATTAAGATTCTTTGTGTTGGGACCTGGATCTATGAGTACTAGTCGAACGAAAAAATACCTAGAAGACATGTAAACATACCCTTTCTATCCTATGGTCTGACTGGAATAATAGCAGCCACACACGACACGTATGGTTTGCCAAATTTTCCCTTAGCCATTCATATGTTAACTTGGTATTTTAAAATACTAGTTAGATACAGTCTTTTTCTAGATTACTCTATACTTGCTTGTTGCATATTTATATTAACATGTTTACTTGTTGATATATTTGTCTTTCTTTACATACTTATCTGTTCTTTCTTCTTGCTTTTTATTGCTTCCTTATTTATCTGCTTACTCTATTTTGTACCATATTTCTTTATTATATGTTCATCAAGTATTACATTACTATTTACTATTTCATAGTCTTTGTCAATTAATTGAAACTGCTATTGGATTGTACTTCGCTCCAATCCTGACTGGATATATTTTCCAGACGATTAATTGGAGGATTTGTGTCCGACGTATTACGGACCGCAGGAGGTAGCAGATGCAGCTTTCGATCCTTTATATCAGGAGTGATACCAAGAGGCCTAGCGGGTATCACTATTTATTCTAGTTATCTCTTCTTAGCATTATAGTACTAGATTTATTTCTAGCATATTAGACATTGATATATATATTATTACTCCTAGACTTTATGTTGTTACTATTAGACTCTTAGACTAGGAGATATTTTGTGGCTATTCAAGATTGTTTCTTTGCGAGTTCTTGCTTTATATCTTATCGTGTCATTCTCTTCCTTATAGATTATTGTGATTGAGTATTATTACATCATTATCATATTGTCCTCCTTTCGGAGTTGAGATATTATTGACAGGTGGCATATATCATTGTGTGAGATAGATAGTTAGCATTATTGACCTAGACAATATTATACCGCTGATGGTGCGGCGTAGACTGGACGTACCCACGTACTCGTACCCGAATAACCAGGTATGGGTCATAACAGGTAGGTACCCTTATATCGAGTGGGTAAGCTGGAGGGGACCAAGTATAGCTGCTATGGACCTTGGGATAGTAAGGAGTATCCGAGGCAGGGAGATGGTTGAAGCTATGATGCCTACTGTGTGAACCCGTAGGTAGGAAATGGTGCACTGTCTTCGGCTTTGGTAGGTTGGGCGTATTGGATGAGGTATCGGATTGAGAGTCCAAGGAGGATTGGGCGGTGGAGATACCCAAGGGGATCACTCCATAATGAGAGAGGAACTTGCCAGGTGGAGTATCTGAGGTTATGTTCACTCCCAATGAAGGCAGAAGTGTAAGAGAAGGGGGGGGGGGTAATTGCGCTATTTTGACATAGTCAGGGGATAGCCTTCTGTGGGGAATTTGAATTACTTTGGCACTGAGGTGGGGTGGGGGTATCAGTGTTAGATACCGATAAAAGGATGGGGTTGTAACATCCTGGTCCCGTAAGGCAGAATGTCCTTGCATGGGCATGATGTCGCCGAGCCTAAGTTGTGCCAGCGCAAGGCGAGCACCTAAAACTGCTGATGAAATACTAAGCCACATAGTCGCACAGATAGTCCTAATACAGTAGAAATTGGAACAAACCAAGTATATAGGAAAATAATTCTCTTTATTAATATTGAATAAGTATTACAAGCGGCGTTAGACCGAGATTACAAGTCGCTCAAGCTCTCTCTCTCTCAACAATAAATTATGCCAAGCGGATTACAACTTAGGGATGATACATAGGCGATGTTCCTATATATTATGTTTTGTATAGGGTGCTTCAGCTCCTACCATAATGCTCCAAGGCTCCAGAGTTAGCTCCACGCCTTAGCGCGCATGAGAAAAAAATTTACAGTAAACGAGGTTCTCCCATACCCTGTAAGCAATCTGGTGGATTATTAGTATATTGAATGCACTAGTGGGAAGGCTTCTCGTCCACTTAACAAAACCAAACACATTAAATTAGTTATGTGCACCATCTATTAAGTTGTCTTTCTAGTCTTGCCTTAGGATCAGTTTTGTGGCATATGATATAAAGCCTAACTCGTGTTGTAGTGTGCCATGCGATATAAGAATAACACGGCAAAACTTACCAACTTACCATACATCATTCCCTGTCCAAGAGTAAACCAAGTTAACCAACACACACACACACACACACACATATATATATATATATATATATATATATCAATCATGAGCAAAAAAACACAAATGGAATTCAAGTGTCATGAACGTGTCTTTGCCTTAGACATGTTACGCTTGAACTAAATTGCTTATCGTGCATCCATTTCTAAAGTACAAGGTATCGTGCATCAAACTCTCTTATCTTGAACATCAAGTATTCTGACCATAAATAGTGCATCGCACATCAGACAAATGCAAGGATCGATGTGCACGCGAATTGCCGCTCGCACGTCGACTTAATCTATATAAAAAGTCACTGACATAGCCATAAAGAACGAGTTATAGTCTCTGGACGAAAATGGTATGTAAGCAAGAAACATGGGGTATTACACCCATCCCGTCCGCACTTGCGACTATCATGATGTTCCATCCGGATCGGATCGGTCCCAGTGCCCTAACGACCTTCCTCAGGAACCGTGAAACCTAGTGCACAAGTTGTCCGTGACCATGCGTATCATCAAGTCTTCTAGATCACTTGTAATGCATGTACTTGTTCAAGTCTTGTTCTTCTTAACAACTTATTGGCTCCAAAAGCCGTTTGAACTTGTCCTAAATGATTCTTCATCCCAGAGTTGTCTGATCATATATCTTGCTTAACTTATCATGCTGTAATCCCCTACTTCGGGAACTGCCTTGGCGACCTAATGGTCATGAATACATACAGGTTCAGACTTGCATGGAATGACCATTTGATAGTCTTTCGACAAAACTAGGTGAATCAAGACATGTATCATGTTATCTGATCGTAGCACGAAACTACGTGACAAGCTGAACATACATGAAGGTGAAGTACTATACTTGATCATATAAAAGTATACTTGAAATATATGCAGTACGACTAGCACAAGCGTGAAGGTGTAGTGCGAGAGTTTAACTATGATTCTAAGTTTATTTCCACACAAGTAATATAAGATGGGATTATTATCTTAGATAGGTGCGTTGAGTTCTTCTTTTATTAGCATGCAAGGGTTATCTCATAGCGATCTAGTATGTATCTTTCATATTTTAGCTATGCAGCCTAAGCAAAGATATGTTTATTGGAGCCACCCACCTTAGCGATAAATTGCATCGGCCGAGCGAGACTCCGAGCGCGCCTTTAAAAAGTCTAAGTCTGAACTCCTTTTGAAGGGCCAAGTCTGAATGCCTTTGCATCAAGCGAGTCATCTCGTTGAGCTATGTAGGACAGGTCATCGTACTTGCGCTATTTGAATCGGCTCTTCGATTGAACAGAGCGGGTTGTTACATAATACACTACTCAAAATAAGTCTCGTCCTTGAGACTTCCTGAGCAGAACTCGTCCTACCGTGTTACATAATACACCACTCAGAATAAGTCTTATCCTCGAGACTTCCTGAGAGGAACTCGTCCTACAGTTCCCCAATCCATACAATGTGCATGCCTTTGTCAATTTTTATCGAACAACTCTATCATTCGACGCTATCGAACTATACTTAACTTAATCGTTGCATTCTCTGAATCAATCTCGACTGCACCTAGCGCAAAACTGTACCACTATCGAATCTAACTCAATATATTTCTTTTGTATCACTAGACACATTCAAACACAACTTCCTATTTGTTTTTTTCTTATTCCGTGTCGCACGCATGTTTATACAGTTTTATTGAATGACTCCATCACTCAATTCGAGCTAACTATATCTACTCAATTATTGCGTTCTCTGACTCAGTCTCTATTGCGTCTTAGCGTAGAACTATATTGTTCAACACGGGATATGTTATAATCCACCGTGCACGAAAATATTAGGTTGAGGCTAACTTAACCAAGTCTCTATACTCATCCATGCGCATCTAAACATATTCACTTGCAGCTACATTCAAGTTCAGCATATTGCTGAGCTTGGATCATGCATATATTTAAGGCATCCCCCAAATACATAAATTTTAACCAAGCTTAGCGATAGCGAAGTCAGACAAGCTACTCGTGAAGAATCTTACTTTTGAATTGCCGATCTTTTTACTAACTTGACTAAACTGAACTCCAGATCATTTTATTTCTATCTATATCAATCCTCGAGTAACATGATTCCATTGAGTCATTCACGTACATCTATATTATACTCTTGATCGCAATCATCTAATTATCGATTTCCGTTCCATCGAATTCTCTGATTTATTATGTGTCTTCCAAGCAATGATTCAATTCATTTTCCCAACTTTACTTGAGCATCACCAATTCTGATTCATAAGTATTACATCCGACGAATTTTCGATATTGTCTCATTCCTCTCCATCGTACGACCTATCCAAACAAAAAACTAAGATCCAAGTCCTAACTCTAAGTCTTGTTGCCCCAGTTCTTTCGTCTACCCGAGTGATACTCTAAAGTAGGTCATCCCGGTTCATCTCATAGCATAGGGTTGTCTCCCTAACCACTAGGTCATTTCATAAATTCATATGTACAGTTCGAGTTCATGATTATCATCGTGCAAATTCGTTGCACGATGTTTGCCCTAATTTCTAAGATCAAACCTTTGTTCGTTCGTATGTGATATTCTACCCAAGCTTGTATTACACATATTTCTAAATATCGAGCATAGATCATCCTACTCGTATCAACAATATTCAGTCCAAGGGGTCCAAGTTTGTTTCAACAAAGTCGTCCTACGATAAGCCCGTTCAGTCAAATCCTTGATATATCAATGTCGTACGTCAAACCTTGCGATTCATATAGTCTATCTCCTTAAATATATTCGATAAAATCTATCTATCCATTCTTTTCTAAGTCTAGACCACCAAGTCATGATTCAATTTCTAAATCTTCGATCGAAATCATAAATTCTAAGTCGTTTAACACAATTTACGTATTCATTCACTAAACCATCAAGCGATAACCTTCTCAATCCAAATTTTCCATGCGCGCTCTTCCATCACACTAACTCGGATCACATCCTCGAGTCTCTAATCCTGACATAAATCCTTATTTCTATTGATTAAATCTGAAATCACACGTACGATCCACTAAGTTTTTTCGGCCAAGCCATTCCTTTCACTGTTCTGAATCCTTTATCGATACCGTTTTTGATTTGCACAACTCATCCACAAATCGTCCGAACGAACTTCATACGAGATATTCGAATTCATGACTATCTAAACAATACTCATTTTAAGACTTTGCATCAAACACATCGCTTGCTGATAGACTCGTTGCTACCCCAAAATTCTTGATCCGCTCAAATATTTCCATAACGATCCATACACCACTCAAGGTTCGAGCTACTCAAAAATTCTCAAAACTCACTCTATAATAAAATCGCTTATTCATCCCCGAGGCTATCACACACACCACTCAGAGATCGAGTCACCCGAATAAACTGCAATCACGTTCACATCATTCACTCGCACATCCATCCAATTCGTTCTTTAAAACTCATGCATGATTCTCTTGCGTTGCCTCCATAATCTTAGTCTCGAATATATCTTTATCGATAGTTATCTACACAAACAATATTTTGATTCTCAACTTATCGACACGAATAACCATTTAAACCATTTCTTAAAATCCAAGCATGAATAACCATCTTTGCCTTAGCGATAATCTGATAACGTCTCTATCGATATCCATACTAAGTCCGACTTACCCTCGACTGAACGATATTCAATCTCGCTCGTAAACTCGCTCGCACCATGGGTCTAGGTGCGCGATACTCAGCATGACTTAGCCAAAAGGCTTTGTGCATAGCTATCCCGTCCGAACGATATTCTAGTATCACATACTAACCCGCTAGTCTTAGCGTAAGGTTATTCTAATCCGCACGTAACTTTCTAACTCTATTACGAGTTTACTCACATAAGGTCTGACACAGCTCAGTACAAAGGCCTTCACATAACTGTCTCGTTCAACCAACCAACCACATGGACTTTTAAAATATTTAGACTCATTGTATAAAATATCCCACAGGACATCGAGAGAGAGCGTTTGTACATAACCCATGAACGAAGTTTAAAGCTGAGAAAATTGATACGAAACTAAGGACGTAAAGCTATGCTCTGATACCAAATGTCATGCCCCGGTCCCGTAGGGCCGAACGTCCTCGCATGGGCATGATGCCTGTCACCCTCATATTTTTACTCAAGGATAGTTTAGTAATTGACAAGGATAATTTTAATTTTAGGATTATTGTATTTAATATTGTGCGTGCATGATTATTTAATTATTGTATTATTTATTGATTGTTAGTTGTAGATTTGTTTAGACTTGTGTAGTGGACCTAACCTATTTATTAGTTGCATGAACCAACATTTTAGATTGAGTTAGATTAAGCCAATAAATTAGGCCCATGGATTGAGAGGTTAGATTAATTAGTGAAACCATTAGACTGGAACCTTTCCTCCCTAATTAATTTCTTCATGAGAGGCCCCAAGGGGTAAATAAGACTTTTCACTAGCACAGAGAGGTGTATATGGCCGGCCCTAGAGTGAGGAGAGAGAGTGCTCATTTTATTTTATTTTCCATTCCTTTAGATCTACATTCTTTCCTCTTTCAAATTCTTTCATTCCCTCACCATTCCTTCTCCAATTCTTTACAAATTCCTTCCCTATTCTTCAATGAGGCTTCTACATCAAGGATCTACAAGAAGAAAGCAAGGAGCAAGGAGGAGGAGGCCAAGATCTACAAGGAGAGGAGCTACTTTGCATTTGGAGGCTTTTCATTAGGAATCCATCTTCCAATAGGTATATTTCAGTTTTTTTTCCTTCTAATAGACTCTAGATCTTAGATTTAACCATGAGAAACCAACCCACATGCATAGGCAACCCATAAAAATTAGTTTGACGTTCATCGAAGATTTACGGTGGAAGTTATGTACATTTTGGTGCCAATTTTAGAAGAATTTTGGGATTAGAACATGTAGTATTTGTCATTTGGTCTAATAGATCAAATTGATTTATGATTGTTTGTTTGTGACTAGTGTTGTGTCCACAATTGGATACGTGTAGGCCGTATCTCATCAATTTGACGTAACAAATTAATTTTGGGGGTTTTCCTCCGACACGTGGTCTTATGCATATCACATTGAGACACAGACACATAGTTAATCTAATTACTATACGTATTGTTCATATTTACTGTATTAGACTTGCTTGTGTCCTCCGAGATACGTTTGGTTGTGTGTTTGAGCCGTATCGCAAGCGTATCATAGAGTTAGTGTGATACGGGTGCGGTGCACTCCACGTGTTTGATGTTTTGTCCTCTTTCCTATACGTACATGTGTATTTATATATATCTTGATGATAGATATATAGATATATATATTAGTGTATGTATGATTAATGTATTTAAGTGTATATGTGTGTAAGTGTATGTAGTGATATATATATATATATATATATATATATATATATATATATATCACTACATACACTTACATATAGAGTGTAGGTATATATATATCTAGCTATAGGTAGTTGTGTTTGTATATACATATATAGTAGTGATGGGTTGATACATATAGATTTATGTATATAGAGAGGTGTCTATATATATATATATATATATATATATATATATATATATATATATATATATTGCTATACTTAGATGTTGTATAGTGTATGTGCATTTGTATATTAGTGTTTGTGTGGCATGTGTGTGAGTGTGTGGCTGTGCAAAGGGGAAGAGTAGCTCGGGTGGCAGTTCAGTATGCATAGGGGAGCAAGCAGTTCAACAATACTGGAAGCTCGAGCAATGGACAGCTCGGGTTGGCTGCATTTCAGTACAGCTCGTGCATCTTGGAGTTGCACAACAGGGAGTAGTCTTTTGCAGCAATAGCAGGGATAAGGAAGATCACTGCATCAGTCGAGCACAATAACTGCATCAGTACAGTTCAGCAACTGTGCAAGAGGTGTGCAGCCAACTGTGCAACCAGCATAGAGGGGCTCGGGCCATTGCACAGATTTGGTTTCAGACCACTGTGTAGTATCAGGAAGTATTGGTTCAGCAACTGTGCAGATTTTTACTGTGCAGTTTCAACTAGTTTTCAGTGAGGTTCAATTCAGTTTTGAGGTATTGGTTAGGGGTAGTTAGTAGGTAGCATTTTTCAGTTTCAGTTTTGAGTTGTGTATTGGTTTTAGTTTGTTTCACTTGGGTTTAGGTTTTGTTATTAGAGTTAGTTAGTTAGTAGCCTATTAGAAAGAGTTAGTTAATAGTTATGTAAGTAGTTAGTTGATGTGTTAGTTAGTTATATAATTTTATGTAGATAGTTAGCTACATATATAAATATATATTTATAGTAGATGATATTGTATGATAGTTAGTTATGTATACTATTGGTAGGTATATTATTAATAGTTAGATACTTTATATAGCTAGTGCTTGAGGTATTATGTATATGTGTATTAGTATATTAGTTTGGGGTGTTATATATGTATTAGCTATATCAATAGTGGTTTGGGTTACCTCGGAATACCAAGTTATTACCAAGGTATTGGGTCGATACCCAAGTTATTGAGTTTGGGTATCGAGATAGGTGTGATACGCATTGGTGCAAGGCCAATGTATCGTATTTTTATTGTTTTGATATAGTATTAAGTTTATTGACTTGTATATATATATTTAAAATACTATTTTCATATGAAAACTTTCGTATCTTAGGATACGGCTTTTTGAATGCCTTTTAGTATCTTAGATTAGCTTGTATAGCTTAGTTTCGTAGTGTATCGACTTAGTGACTTAGTGTTAGGCTCTTGCAACCTAGATTTTATCAGTTTGACCTAGAAATAGTTTATTGACCTAGAATTACATCAAGTTTATTAATTTTTATTCTTGAACCTTGTATTGATGTAATATACCATATATAGGTCTGTGTGACACCAGCTTGGATATCGAGAGACACACCTTGCTCAGGACTTCAGGCGAGTACATTTCTCTGATAGTTTTTAATTCATAATATTGTATATGTGCATGTTCTTGAATTGTATACTTTATCCCGACACAGTGATTTTACGGACTTGTACTATATGGATCCCGCCAGAAGATGTTATCCCCTATCGTGTTCAGCGGGTACTCGTGTACATGTATCTCATCGTGTATATTGGGTATTGATTATATTTCGTGTTCACACACTGCTCATATTTAGTGTGCTTATTCGTGTATACCCACCGCTCGTGTTCGGTAGTTATGATATTCGTATACACCCACTGCTTGTGTTCAGTGGTTATATTTCTGTTCGTAGCGTATCGTGATTGGATCCATCGGTATTAATTGGGGATGGGATTGTAGGAGTTGATTATGTGATCAAAGCCCATTATTACATCGTGTATATTCTGGTTACATATCTCACTTGTAATCGTCTTACCTTATCATGTTCACCCAACCCGATCACATAATGAACTTGTATTCTGAGGCACATTAGTTTAGATTGTAGTTACTTCATCATATTGTTGATATTTATATTATTGATCTATATTCTCGTACATTACCTGTATATCTATTGTTCATCATTTATATGTTTGGTGATCTTGTATTTTTTTCTATTATCTGTTTATATGCTCGATTATGCTATTAAAACTGCTTCCAGAGGTATGTACTTCGCTCCAATACTGACTGGATATATTATTTTAGATGACTGGTTTATAGAGAAGTGTCCCATATTCTACGGGCCGCAGGATGACGTACCTTTAGAGGATACTCCTATAGACCAGGAGGACTTAGTTGCAGAGCCCGAGAAGGTCTAGCTTATTTGTGTTGGATTGTATTAGACTATTCTTTTGTTGAGATTCATAACTTGTATATTATTTCAGATTGTGGATTGTATTCTTATTCTTTCCTTCGCTATTCCATTCGTGCATTATTCTTCCTTAGTTTGTTTTGTGATTGAGATTAGTTATGCTTGTGAGATACCATATTGCTCCTCCGTTTAGAGTTGAAATGATTGAAAGGTACTATATTATATTGTTGAGATGTTAGATAGTTAGAAATGACCCAGACAGCTTTCTACCGTCGATGCTGCGACGTAGGTTGGGCGTAACTACGTACTCGTGTCTGAATATCTGGGTGCGGATCGTGACACATTTTTTGTGGTGGCCCATGAAGGTATCGATTCACAATTAGTGCGATTACGTAGTTGTGCTCGTCTAGAGTACTGCTACGAGCATGCTTTAGAAAGCATGATTTAGGCTTAGAGTTTACTTAATCACAACTAGAAGAATTCCAAAAATCTGTTTTGCAAATCCTTATCTATTGAATATTACTTTATTTTGAATAAAGTTTTGTCCTTCTTTGATGGTATCGTATCATATTCAATATCGATTTCGTATTTTAATCTATCTTCAGGATGCCTCCGAAGACGTGTTCCCAGCGATCAGGTGCCGCGACAGCACGACCAATCACTTCATCACCCTTGAGGGCAGCACCCTCAGATGATGGTCCAGCACCTACATTCAGGAGGTCAGCTTCACCAGTCCAGGTGGGCGGATCTGCAGCAGCTTTTGGAGGTGCTCCACCTCCAGTACCGAGGAGAGGGCAAACAGTTTTTGAGGATCTTCCACCTCCACCCCTAGTAGTTGATCAGACGCAGATGTTCATGCTCTTCCAGCAGATGATGTAGGCACAACAGTGTTAGTCAGAGGTCCTGCGACAGAGCGTGGAGAACGCTCACCAGATCATACTTGCAGCAGTTGAGAGAGCTACTACAGTCCAGCTATAAACGACACCAGTTCAGTTTATTCCTCAGCAGCCGAGGCCGGGTACCATCATAAACTTTAAGAGGATGGGCCCAAAGGACTTTAGGGGCACAAAGGGGATTATCTATGTAGATAAGTGGATCGAGGACATCGAGCAGAACCTGCGGCTAGCGCAGATTCCAGAGATGCTACAGATAGAGGTAGCGGGGTGTATGATGTTCGATATTGCATTGACATGGTTTCGAACAGACCCCAGGAGTGCGGTACCAGGACTCACTTAGGAAGCCTTCAAAGAGCTTTTCAAGGATAAGTTCTTACCAGACGTGGCTCTTACATCTTTGTAGAGTCAGTTCTAGTACCTCGTCCAGGGAGGTGTGTCAGTGGACGAGTATGCGGTGGAGTATTGCCGACTAGGTCTCTTCGTGGAGGGTCAGAACCCTAGAGGTAGAGCTATAAAGTTTAGGAAGAGCCTGAACCGAGAGGTCAAACCCCACAGCAACGGAGATCCTACCGCCACCTTCGAGAAGATTCTCAGGCAGGCGCAGAGAGCCGAGGATGACTTAGAGCTTGGCTCTAAGAGGCCGAGGGACACATGAGGATCCAACACCAACACGGGTCCAGCGAATAGGCCTCACTTTCAGCAGCAGTACCAAAGGCCTTACCAGCACCAGAGGTAGCAGTATCATGGGCCAGCTAGAGTGCCGGCACAGCAGATGCATCAGATACAGAGGGCAGCAGTTCCTTGCAATTTTTGTAAGAAGCAAGGACACGGATGGAATGCATGCAGGATGAGGCTAGGCCAATGCTTATTCTGTGGATTAAAAGATCATCAGTTGAGGGCTTATACTAAAGTCCCAACTCGTCCAGTTCAGGGTGGAGGACAGGCATAGAGGGCACCCGCTAGACCACCAATAGGACAGCAGCAGAGAGGACCTCTTCCCCCGTAGCAGCAGTTTGCCCAACATCAGCAGCAGAGAAAAGCGCAGCGATATGGGCAAGCTTTTGCCTTGAGTGTCGAGAAGGAGGAGCCGGTTGGCGATGTCATCTCAGGTTCAATTTATCTCGACTCCTTTCCAGCTCATATTTTATTCGATTCTGGTGCTTCTCATAGCTTTGTATCTGTATCTTTTGTTTTGAGGCATCGTCTTGAGTCTGAACCATTGGCAAGGGCTCGCAAGATCACGACCGGGGGTGGCATTATCCTGGTTAGTGATGTTTGCAAGAACTAGAGAGTTTATTTGGGAGGCCATGAGCTGAGCGTATGTTTACTTGTAATGCCACTTCTGAGTTACAATATAGTACTCGGGATGGATTGGTTGAGTATACATCACGCTAGCATCGATTGTCGTGGAGGCAGAGTTTTATTTCAGTCGCCAGGAGAGCCAAAGTTCGAGTTCGTCCGAGGAGCAGAGCAGAGCGAAGGCAATTTTTGTGGAGCTTTGGTAGAAGAGCAGGAGCCACCACATCCGTTGATTGCAGAGTTCTTGGATGTCTTTCCAGAGGAGTTGCCAGGGTTATCGCTGGACAGAGATATGGAATTCTCTATAGATTTAGTGTCAAGCACAGAACCGATATCTCAGCACGTCTATAGAGTAAACAATAGTGAACTGGTAGAGTTGAAAAAGCAGGTGGATGAGTTGCAAGGCAAAGGATTTATCCGTTCCAGTTCATCACCATAGGGTGCTCCATTACTTTTTGTACCAAAGAAGAATGGGTCGGTACGTATGTATATCGACTATAGGGCACTTAACAACCTCACTATCAAGAACAAATACCCGTTGCCACGGATTAATGACTTGTTTGACCAGTTGAGCGGAGCAAAGATATTCTCAAAAATAGACTTGAGGTCAGGGTACCACCAGGTAAAAGTGAAGAGGGAAGATATCCCAAAAATAGCTTTCAGGACTCGTTATGGGCAGTTCGAGTTCTTGGTGATGCCATTTGGTTTGACCAATGCCCCGACGGTGTTCATGAACCTGATGAACAAGGTGTTTCATCAGTACCTGGATCAGTTTGTTATAGTCTTCATTGATGATATTTTGATATATTCGAAGACCCCAGAGGAGCATGAGCAGCACTTGAGGATTGTTTTGGAGACCCTCAGGAAGGAGAAGCTGTATGGCAAGTTATCGAAGTGTGAAATCTTCCTTGATAAGGTTGAATTCCTCGGACATGTTATTACAGGAGATGGAATCTCGGTGGACCCGAAGAAGATTTTAGCAGTTGAATCATGGTCTACCCTGAGTTCAGTAGAAGAGATCAGGAGTTTCCTTGGATTAGTAGGCTACTACTGGAGGTTTGTTCAGGACTTTTCCAGACTTGCAGAGCCGATGACTAGACTGACCAGAAAGGATGAGGATTTTGTCTGGACTGAGGATTGTCTGTCAGCATTTAAGGAGCTGAAGAGTAGGTTGACTACAGCTCCCATCTTGACATTGCCATCAGGAGCAGGAGAATTTTCTATTTACAGTGATACATCAGAGAAGGGTTTGGGTTGTGCGTTACAGCAGCACAGGAAGATAATTGCCTATGCTTCTAGGAAATTACGCCCGCATGAGAAGAACTACCCTACCCATGACTTAGAGTTGGCAGCGATTATCTTTGCTCTCAAATTATGAAAATACTACTTGTATGGAGAGAGAGTGGAGATCTTCATAGACCATAAGAGCTTAAAGTATTTGTTTACACAAAAATTGCTCAACATGAGATAGCGGCGATGGTTGGAACTGATGAAAGACTTCGACATATCTTTGCAGTACCATCCAGGGAAGGCCAACATAGTCGCGGATGCTTTGAGCAGGTATCCCATGGTTATGTGCTTGACTAGAGACATACATTTATTGGCAAATCTTGACAGTTTTGGCATTGAGGTACTAGTTTCTGGAGTCACATCACAGATGTGGGGACTTCAGGTACAGTCGGAGCTGATAGACCGGGTCAGAGCCGGACAGTATGAGGATGAGTCTCTGAGGAGCGTCAGAGCACAGGTCCAGATCGAGTTGGCAGAGGACTTCATTATTGCAGATGATGGATCATTGCGATACGGTACCAGGTTATGTGTACCGAGAGGAGCATTGTGCGAGAAGATTCTGCAGGAGGCGCATTATTCTCAGTACTCTATGCATCTAGGTGCCAATAAGATGTATAGAGACATGAGAGAGTATGTATGGTGGTATAGAATGAAGTGGGAGGTAGCTAGCTTTGTGTCTAGATGCTTAGTTTGCCAACAGGTCAAGGTGGAGAGACAGAGGCCAGGTGGATTGCTTCAGCCTTTACCCATTCCGAAGTAGAAATGGGAGCATGTGACCATGGATTTTGTATTAGGACTTCCACGTTCTCTAGGAGGCAAAGATATGATTTGGGTCATCGTGGACAGGTTGACCAAATCAGCCCACTTTCTGCCATTTAAAGTGGGTACATCTATGGAGAAGATAGCAGAAATATATGTGTGCCAGATTGTCAGATTGTACGGTGTTCCAGTGAGCATAGTCTCGGATTGGGATAGTCGCTTCACGTCCCAGTTCTGGAGGATTTGCAGGCTAGTTTGGGTACTCAGCTCAAGTTCAGTACCACTTATCACCCTTAGACTGACGGACAGTCGGAGAGGACTATTCAGACTCTCGAGGATATGCTACACACCTGTGTTTTAGATCTTGGAGGTTCTTAGGAGGATCACCTTCACTTGGTAGATTTTTTATACAACAACAGCTACCAAGCCAGCATTGAGATGTCACCTTTCGAGGCATTGTATGGACGGAGATACGCACTCCGTTATCTTGTGATGATGTTGGTGACATGGCTCTATTGGGACCAGAGATGTTAGTGGATACAGCAGAGAAGGTGAGCTTATCAGGAATAGACTTCGAGTGGCGCAGGACAGGAGCGACATTGGGCCGATAGCCACCGGAGACCTTTGGAGTTTGAGGTATAGCTTTAGTTTTGTTTTGCTTGTGTTTGATTATTGTTTATTAGAGTGCTAAGGTTGTGTTTCATGCTAGGTTGGCGGTCTAGTTTACTTAAGGATTTCTCTGATACGTGGCATGATTCATTTCGGTGGAGGCGAGAAGCTTAGTCCATAATTCATCGGACCTTTCAATATTCTTGAGAGGGTCGGTACAGTTGCATACAGATTAGACTTACCACCTGCACTGGAGGGAGTGCACAACATGTTTCATGTGTCATAGTTGAGATGGTACGTGGCAGATCCCAGTCATGTGTTGGATCACTCGGAGATAGAGGTGGGCCCTACTCTTAGCTATCTAGAGCAGCCAGTAGAGATTCTGGATCGGAGAGAGAAGGTGCTGAGGAACTAGACGATTCCTTTGGTGCGCGTCGCATTGAGGCATCATTCGCCAGAAGAGAGTACCTGGGAGCGAGAGACCGAGATGCACGAGCAATATTCATATATGCTCGAGCCGAGAGGTATAGTTCTTTCTTGCATTGTATTATTTGCTTTTGGTAGTTAGTTTCTTCCTTAATTTTGAGAACAATTTTTTTAAGGTGGATATGATTGTCACCCTCACATTTTCACTCAAGGGTAGTTTACTAATTGATAAGGGTAATTTTATTTTAGGATTCTTGTATTTAATATTATGCATGCATGGTTATTTAATTATTATATTATTTATTGATTGTTAGTTATAGATTTGTTTTAGACTTGTGTAGTGGACCTAACCTATTTATTAGTTGCATGAACCAACATTTTAGATTGAGTTAGATTGAGCCCATGAATTAGGCCCATGGATTAGGAGGTTGGATTAATTAGTGAAACCATTAGACTAGAACCTTTCCTCCCTAATTAATTTCTCCATGAGAGGCCCCAAGGGGCAAATGAGACTTTTTACTAGCATGGAGAGGTGTATATGGCTGGCCCTAGAGTGAGGAGAGAGAGTGTTCATTTTTTTTATTTCCCATTCCTTTAGATCTACATTCTTCCCTCTTTCAAATTCCTTCATTCCCTCACCATTCCTTCACCAATTCTTCATAAATTTATTTTTTTATTCTTCATTGAGGCTTCTACCTCAAGGATCTATAAGAAGGAAGTAAGGAGCAAGGAGCAAGGAGCAAGGAGGAGGAGGCCAAGATCTACAAGGAGATAAGCTACTTTGTATTTGGAGACTTTTCATTGGGAATCCATCCCCCAATAGATATATTTTAGTTTCCCCCCTTCTAATAGACTCTAGATCTGATATTTAACCATGAGAAACCAATCCACATGCTTAGGCTACCCATAGAAATTAATTTTAGGTTCATCGGAGACCTACGGTGGAAGTTATGTGCATTTTGATGCCAATTTTGGAAGAATTCTGAGATTAGCACATGTAGTATTTGTAATTTGGTCTAATAGATTAAATTAAAATATGATTGTTTGTTTGTGACTAGTGTCGTATCCATAATTGGATACGTGTAGGCCGTATCTCATTAATTTGACGAAACTGGTTAATTTTGGGGGTTTTTCTCCGACACGGGGCCTTGTGCATATCACATTGTAACACGGACACGTAGTTAATCTAATTACTATACGTATTATTCATATTTAGTGTATTAGACTTGCTTGTATCCTCCGGAATACGTTTGGTTGTGTGTTGGAGCCGTATCGCAAGCGTATCATAGAGTTAGTGTGATACGGGTGCGGTGCACTCCACGTGTTTGATGTTTTATCCTCTTTCCTATACGTACATGTGTATTTATATATATCTTGATGATATATATATATATATATATATATATATATATATATATATATATATATATATATATATATATATATATATATATATATATATATTAGTGTATGTATGATTAATGTATTTAAGTATATATGTGTGTAAGTGTATGTAGTGATATATATATATCTATATGTATATATTTTTATATGTACTTATATATATGTATATATGTGTTTGTGTTTATGTGTGTAAGAGTGTAGGTATATATATATATATATATATATATATATATATATATATAGCTATAGGTAGTTGTGTTTGTATATACATATATAGTAGTGAAGGGTTAATACATATAGATTTATGTATATAGATATATATATTGTTATACTTAGATGTGTATAGTGTATGTGCATTTGTGTATTAGTGTTTGTGTGGCATGTGTGTGAGTGTGTGGATGTACAAAGGGAAAGAGTAGCTTGGGTGGCAGTTCAGTATGCATAGGGGGGGCAAGCAGTTCAACAACACTGGGAGCTCGAGCAGTGGACAACTCGGGTTGGCTGCATTTTAGTGCAGCTCATGTATCTTGGAATTGCATAGTAGGGAGCAATCTTTAGCAGCAACAACAGGGATGAGGAAGATTATTGCATCAGTCGAGCACAACAACTGCATCAGTGCAGTTCAGCAACTGTGAAAGAGGTGTGCAGCCAATTATGCAACCAGCATAGAGGGGGCTCGGGCCATTGCACAGATTTGGTTTCAGACCATTGTGTAGTATCAGGGAGTATTGGTTCAGCAACTGTGCAGATTTCCACTGTACAATTTTAGCTAGTTTTCAGTGAGGTTCAGTTCAGTTTTGAGGTATTGGTTAGGGGTAGTTAGTAGGTAGCAGTTTTCAGTTTCAGTTTTGAGTTGGGTATTGGTTTTAGTTAGTCTCACTTGGGTTTGGGTTTGGGTTTTGGTATTAGAGTTAGTTAGCTAGTAGCCTATTAGAAAGAGTTAGTTAATAGTTATGTAAGTAGTTAGTTGATGTGTTAGTTGTTTATTGTTAGTTAGTTATATACTTTTATGTAGATAGTTAGCTACATAAATAAATATATATTTGTAGTAGATGATATTGTATGATAGTTAGTTATGTATACTATTGGTATGTATATTGTTAGTAGTTAGATACTTTATATAGCTAGTGCTTGAGGTATTATGTATATGTGTATTAGTATATTAGTTTGGGATATTATATATGTATTAGATATATCAATAATGGTTTGGGTTACCTCGAGATACCAAGATATTGGGTCGATACCCAAGGTATTGAGTTTGGGTATCGAGATAGGTGTGATACACATTGGTGCAAGTCTAAGGTATCGTATTTTTATTGTTTTGATATAGTATTAAGTGTATTGACTTGTATATATATCTAAAATACTATTTTTATATGGAAACTTGAGTATCTTAGGATAAGGCTTTTTGAATGCTTTTTAGTATCTTAGACTAGCTTGTATAGCTTAGTTTCATAGTGTATCGACTTAGTGACTTAGTGTTAGACTCCTGCAACCTATATTTTATTGGTTTAACCTAAAAATGGTTTATTGACCTAGAATTGCATCAACTTAATTGATTTTCATTCTTGAACCTTGTATTCATGCAACGTACCATATATAGGTCTATGTGACACTAGCTTGGGCATCGAGAGACACACCTTGCTCAGGACTTCGATAAGTACATTTCTCTGATAGTTTTTAATTTATAATATTGTATATATGCATATTCTTGAATTGTATACTTGATCTCGACAGAGTGATTTCATGGACTGGTACTATATGGATCCCGTCAGGAGATGTTATCCCCTACCGTATTCAGCGGGTACTCATGTACATGTATCTCATCGTGTATATTGGGTATTAATTATATTTCGTGTTCTCATACTACTCATATTCAGTGTGCTTATTCGTGTACACCCACCGCTCATGTTTGGTGGTTATGATATTCGTGTACACCCACTGCTCGTGTTCAGTGGTTATATTTTGTGTTCGTAGCGTATCGTGATTGGGTCTATCGGTATTAGTTGGGGGTGGGAGAGTAGGAGTTGATTATGTGATCAAAGCCCCATTGTTATATTATATACATTCTGGTTAGATACCTTACTTGTAATCGTCTTACCTGATCATATTCACCCAATCCGATAACATAATAAACTTGTATTCTAGGCTCATTAGTTTAGATTGTAGTTACTTTATTATATTGTTGATATTCATATTATTGATCTATATTCTCGTACATTACCTGTATATCTATTGTTCATCATTCATATGTTTAGAGATCTTATATTTCATTTTTATTATCTGTTTATATGCTCGATTATGATATTGAAAATGCTTTCAGAGGTATGTACTTCACTCTAATCCTGACTGGATAAATTTTTCCAGATGACTGGCTTATAGAGCAGTGTTTAACATTCTACGGGCTGCAGGACGGCGTACCTTTAGAGGATACTCCTATAGACCAGGAGGACTTAGTTGCAGAGCCTGATAAGGTCTAGCTTATTTGTGTTGGATTATATTAGACTATTTGTCACGTCCCAGTCCTAAAATACATAGGACTAGGACACGTAAGCATGCCAGCCGCATGTATATGGCAACTCCAATATATGAAAACCATAACACATGCTTACTCTGTATTATGAACAATAATTCACAAGTGGTAAAAACTATCACAAGTCACAGGGTAAAATCTAAATCTCATCCACCGAAATTAATTAGAAATAAATAACCAATATCCATGAAACTAGATCTCAATATAAAGTATCAAAGGATGATAGTCGGGTGGAAACAAATCCACTACCAAACTAGAATATAAAAGAAAATACAATACAAGTACATCAACCAACAATCATTGAGACTCGAAGAGAAGACCTCTTCGAAATATAAGTAGCAAGTCCGGATCTGTGCTCCTGCGAATACTCAAGAACATCTACACCTGGAAAGGGACCAGGTCCTCAAAGGGACATAACAAGATACAAAAATACATGCCATAAAGTAAATACTGTAAAAACTCAAGGGTGAACTAACCAACTAAGTGAAATGCAATTTGAGGACAACTTAGATCGTATGGAAAGTGTAGGCTAGACATATGCTAACGTAATTCACCAATCGTCGTGACTGACTAGTATATGCCACATATGTCCCTATAATGAGGGCGTTTTATAATATAATAATGTCCAGCTCCGAAGAGCGTGGAATCTGAATAGTATAACATCCATATCGCTCCGTAGAACATAGAATCTGAATAGTGTATCGTCCATATTGCTCCGTCGAGCGTGGAATCTGAATAAAGGAAGTGGTGTCCTATACGCCTACTAGTCATCCTCCCCGCCCAATGCTAATGTACAAGTTGCGAATACAACGTGGACATCTCGTACTATAATGCAAGTCACTAAAGACGTATACAACTAAGCTAAATACTGTCACACGTGCTGCTCATACCGATGGCCAGTCAAGCATGAAGCACGCGTCCCTACATGAACTCACTCTGTGCCGTGCAAAGATACGTGTCAAGGCCTGGAGAGTCATATTGATAACTCCACAACTTTACGTGGGTTCACTAGACACTAGGTCAGACACAAGTCCTAACGTCAAGACCTTTGTTGACTGTACTCGAGTCTTTCTCGAACGCGCACAATTATATAATATAAAACAATAAATATGCAACTAAAATAATAACTGAATTTAAACAGTACAACAAGGCAAGGTATACTTGCCTGACAAGGAAGCTGTGTAGTACCAATAGCCTGCTCCTGAAGTCTCACAGAATAATCTGATATATCCTCGGGGTTAGCGTGCACGGGCACTAGGATCAGGGGTGCTTGCTGTAGGTTGTCTTTGGTGAGGGTGACGAGTCCATGATGACGATGCTGATAACGAGGGTGATAATGATTGGGTTAATGCTGATGATGATGAGGATGGTGATTGGTGATAATGATGGTTAAGGTGATGATAAGATGATGATGAGATGGTGATAGTGATGATGTGGATGATGATTGGGATGATGGTGATGACAAGGATGATGATTGGGATATTGGTGATGACAAGGATGATAATTATAATGGTGGTGATGATTGTGTTGATGATGGGGATGGTGATGTTGATGGGTGTTACTGCTCCGGCCAGGGGAGTTCCGGCCAAGAAGGAGGCTGTGGTCGAGGAGGAGGAGCTCATGAAGGGAATGAGACGGCCGGGGATGCTCAGGCGGGCCGAGGGGAGGAGAGGACAGGGAGGTGGAAGAGGAGTCAAGGTCGTGGTGAAGTCGAGGTCAGGGACTGGAGATGGGGGTCGGCGTTCCGGTGGGGAATGGCCGGAGATGGCGGAGGGTTGCTAGACGGAGGGAGGTTGAAGAAGGAGATGGCAATGGTGGTGTTAAGGAAGGTGAACGGCGGGTGGTGGTGATCGTTCTCGGCGGTGGAACGATGGAAGGAGGAAGTCGAGGATGATTCAGGGAGGAGGTGGTGAAAATGAGGGAGGAGGACGACGGTGAATGGTCGTGTGCTCTGGCTGAACGGTGTCTGCTATGAGCGGGGTCAGGGGATTCGAGGACGAGGCGGTGGAGACTGGTCGGGGAGAGGGTGGTCAGGATGTATAGCAGGGTCGGGCCGATTCTTTCATGGAGGAGGACGGAGCAGGGAGGACGGGCGAGTGCAGGGTGGCTGTTCCGGTGGCCGCGTGCTCGCCGAGGTGAGGTCTGGGCGAAGGAAGGACTGCTCGGCATTAATGGCAGTCCAGCGGTCGACTTCAGGCAGACGGTTTCCCGCCGTGATGTCGTGGGGAAGGCGGTGAGCAGCGGGTCAGGAAGGAGGAGAACGTGGAGGACGTGCTGACATGGCGGTCAGGCGAGGGGCTCTGGTCGACAGTCAGTGGGTTGGCGAGGTTCAAGGGGGTCCAGGCGGGTCAGGATGGCGAGTGCAGTACAGTCGGGTCCGGCGAGGGGAGATGACGAAGGTGGCATTGCCTGGCCGGGCTCGGCGGAGGAGATGATGGGAACGGGATGGAGGCGGGGGTTGTCGTGTGGAGGAGTCTCCGGCGGTCTGGAGGGTTGGGCAGCGGTTGGCAGACGGAGTCTGGCGAGGGGTTGTCCGGCGGAGGGATGGAGGAAGAAGAAGATGAATAGGGAAAGTAGTCGGCTGCTTGGTATTTGGGTGATGGGAAAAATAAAGGAATTTAATATATATATATATATATATATATATATATATATATATATATATATATATATATATATATATATATATATATATATATACATGTAAGGGGGGTTGGTTTGACCTAGAAAAGTTTGACTTTGGTCAACACTAGAAAAAAGGGTTCTCATGTAGGTATTTCAAGGGCTATGATTTCCTAGGTTCAAGATGGATGGCTAGGATTGCATTTGGTTCAAAGTTTAGAGGGCTATGGTTTAAGGAGGTTGATGTTGAATTACACACTCCAAAAAATTATAGAAAAATATACATGAAGGAGAAATGGGTTTATTTACGTGTCGTGTCCAACGGGGTTGACACCTTAATGCAATTTTGCATAAAAGTGCCTAATAATTGAAAAATTGTACAAAGTTAGGTTTATGGTTTAATTTAATTAAAAATAAATATAATTGGTGTTCTAAAATTAATTAGAAGTATAATGGATGAAATTAAGTGGGACACAAGTGTCATGAAAGAAGAAGACTCAGAATAGAATACTATCATAAATTGGATTGCACGAAACGGGTCAAGATTGTGTCTCCAATTTCGATTGGAACGCACAAGGATACAAAGTTAGAATTATTTAGAATTAAATAATAACGTTCGTGACGATTATTGTGCGACTAAAATATAGCACAAAATAGCATAATTATAAGTTACAAAAATGTCAGAATAGATGGCTGGCACGTCTAGGGCAAGGATGTGAAATTTGTAAGAAAGCAATGACTAGTGTAGTGCTTTAATTATCGAAACAACGGTAAGGTGCACTATGTGATATGGATATTGTATAATTAAATAAAATTCCGTGTTCTATTTCTAATTGGATTCAACTAGCCCTAGTTTCTCTATCTAAGCCAAGTAGGCCTAATTTTGGGTGAGGGGGTTTATAATCTACCAAACTTAAAATAATTTCGTCCTCGAAATTAAAATAAGGCATAATTGGTTTAAATCCCTCACATGCGTACATAAGGCAAGTCTATTGCAATCTCTTCCAAAATTTTAAATAACAAAATCTTTTCAATTTCATCGCAATCACTTTAAATTTAAAATAACCACTGTTTAAATCAAAATTTAACATATTGTAAGCTCTTCTCGATTTTCAAATTAAATAATCCACATCCAAATCTAATTCAAATCTATATGACATCCCACATCAAAATTTATATCGCAATCTCCAACTATCATAATCTCCTCTAGAAAATAATTATAATCAAATATTATTTCTATTTCCAACTTATGAATTTCGTACTATTCAAATTTTAAGTTCAATTTACATCCTCGATATTTTATATAGGTGATCCAACAATCAAAATTTAAAATTTTTATTCAAATCATCAAATTTGGAATTCAATCCGTCGATGTTCATGTTTAGAGTTCTATTTATTTTCCTCAAGATTTAAATCGATGATTCAACCTTCAATACTCAAAATTTAAATCTTGCTCAAATTATAATTATTTGGTCCAAAATATCAAGATTTCAAAAATTCATTATTACTCATCCTCTAACTCCTTCTTCTAAAATTTTCCACATTTAAAATGACTTAATCTCTCAATCTACTCTTATTTGATCATAATCTAACAGAAATTTCTCTTAAGTTAACAATGCAACTTCTACCCAACTTAGATTTTACCCATTTATCATAATAGGCTATACATTTAAGAAAACTATTCCTCAAATTATTTAATCGTGTTATTCAATCCTCAAAGTTTTAACACCAACATATCACCTATGATATGCCCTTAATCAATTATAAAAGAGAGTAACCAAGTCATGTGATTAGCCTATGGGGTATATCTAGTACTCTTTGTGTATCAACTTATACCAAGCACGAGGTTTCGTCTTTCCAAAATAAGAGAAGACGGAAAACAATAATAAAGAGTTCAAGGGGGAGGTAATAGAATAGAATTATGGGGATCAAGGCATTTTTAAAGAATTCAAATAAGAATTGTCAAAGCAGCTGTGGATTGAAATCCTATTTGGTAAATTCTTATTTGCATGCTCGTATCAGTATAGTTATGTAATCGATATGATATGCTCATACACGTTCTAGGGGTAAGTATATTCGTCTACTAGTCGACTATATGTCTCAATCCACGTAAAGTAGTTATACGAAGAGTGAACCAGGGGCACTAAGGTTAGCTAAACCTTAATACAATGATTCTGATTAGACAATGTATTAGTGTATGCATCCAATAGCACATATGTCATGAACAAGCTCGATAAAAGAATAAGCTTGCAAAACTAGGCTGTAACAACAGCATAAGTCGAGGTAGTAAAAAAAAAGTACGCTAGATTATGATGAGAGAAGTTATAAAATAATTCAAGTTCACAAAGAAGATAAGACTCTACAATCTCTACAGTTGTCATACTAACTCCTTGTCTAAGTCGCTAGTCGACCAAATAGGGGTATGGGCCTCTATGTTCTACCACCCGAATAAACACCGTCTGAATAAATACTATCATTTTATGCTAGTATACAGTTAATGTCATTCAATTACACTTCAATAAAAGGTCAAAGAACTATGTGATACTAGGTTGTGAGGCATACTACCTAACTTAAAATAATTAACTAGTACTATAACTGCATTTAGGGTTTCTACAAGATAATATTATCCTTGTAAATAAAGTATAAACTCTTATTGGGGTTTATGCGAAAAAGGTCTTGGTACTTATTAGGGTATCCTATTACATTAGAACAAAAGGGTGTCAATAGTAGGTATGGAAAAGTTACTGGCCTTCAAGGGGAAAGGGGATATAACTTGTATCGAGATATGGTTACAAATTACGTGATTCAAACTAAAGGATAATCATCAAGTCACAATCTACAAGAATAACTCAAAACTATCAAGCTCTAACTACCAAGCACTAAATTTTCAAAATTTAAGATTACAACTATAACCCTAGCAAGCGCTATATCCTAACATAGAATAAAATCACTTGGCCTATAATCAGAAGGATTATGTGGCAAGAGTTGTAGATAACGAAAAGAAAAACAGAATTAGTCGTCGCACAGATAGCGAGCGCTAAGGTTTCGGAGAAATAAGATGTGAGATTAAATAGAAGGACTCTAGATAACATCACGATTTTCTAAGGGGAATATGGTATGCTAATCTCTGTGTTCGAGGTATGATCAAGGGAATATTCTATCCATTCCTTTTGGCTTCCTAAGGTATTTTTCGGCTACTATAAGACAATGAGCTAAAGTTGTAGTTCTCTAGTACTATCTCACCATGAAAAGCTAGGTTCAGTCCTAATGTTTAACCTTGGATTTCTATTGGTTCCTCTATATTAGGGTCAAACACTATGGTCAAATTTTAAACTAATCCTAGTAGTGTTTATACTACTCTAAAGTCATACATAAACACATCAAGGGATAATGGTAAATTAATCTATAGGTAAGGGACGCTAGGGTTCATTAGGTAGTAAGGAATGCTAGGGTTCATTAAGTATTCTAAACTTAGTGATATGTCAATACTCTAGTTGTGTTCTTCCTAGGAATGTTACCCTAATTACCATCCTAACAATAGGGATTCATATATTCTAGCAGAGACTATACTCAAGAAACTAATAGGGAAGCACATGAATCAAGCATGATACAATTATTCAAATGGAATAGATTGGAAGGAAGATGAGTCATAGTCAAATGTGGATGAGATCCTATACTCTAATCCTATTTGCAGGCTTGCTTGGTACAGTAACGTAATCGAGACAATATGCTCTCGACTTGCATGGGCCACCACTGAAATATGTTATGCCCCAGTCCCAAAATACGTAAGACTAGGACACGTAAGCATGCCAGCCGCATGTATATGGCAACTCAAATATATGGAAACCATAACACATACGTACGCTGTATTATGAACAATAATTCATAAGTGGTAAAAACTATCATAAGTCACATAGTATAATCTAAATCTCATACACCGAAATCAATTAAAAATAAATAACCATTATCCATGAAACTAGATCTCAATATAAAGTATTAAAGGATGATAGTCGGGTGGAAACAAATCCACTACCAAACTAGAATATAAAAGCAAACACAATATAAGTACATCAACCAACAATCACTGAGACTCGAAGAGAAGACCTCCTCGAAATATAAGTAGCAAGTCCGGATCTGCGCTCCTGCGAATACTCATGAACATCTACACCTGGAAAGGGACCGGGTCCTCAGAGGGACATAACAAGATACAAAAATATATCCCATAAAGTAAATACTGTAAAAACTCAAGGGTGAACTGACCAGCTAAGTGAAATGGAATTTGAGGACAACTTAGTGCGTATGGAAAGTGTAGGCTAGACATATGCTGACGTAATTCACCAATCGTCGTAACTGGCTAGTATATGCCATATATGCCCCCATAACAAGGGTGTTCTGCAATATAATAATGTTCAGCTCCGAAGAGCGTGGAATCTAAATAGTATAACGTCCATATTGCTCCGTAGAACGTGGAATCTGAATAGTATATCATCCATATTGCTCCGTCGAGCATGGAATCTGAATATAGGAAGTGGTGTCCTATACGCCTACTAGTCGTCCTCCCCGCCAAATGCCAATGTACAAGTCGTGAATACGACGTGGACATCTCGTACTATAATATAAGTCACTAAAGATGTATACAACTAAGCTAAATACCGTGACACGTGCTGCTCATACCGATGGCCAGTCAAGCATGAAGCACACGTCCCTACATGAACTTACTCTGTACCGTACAAAGATACGTGTCAGGGCCTGGGGAGTCATATTGATAACTCCACAACTTTAGGTGGGTCCACTAGATACTAGGTCAGACACAAGTTCTAACGTCAACGCCTTCGTTGACTGCACCTGAGTATTTCTTGGATGCGCACAATTACATAATCTAAAATAATAAACATGCAACTAAAATAATAACTAAATTTAAACAGTACAATAAGGCAAGGTATACTTGCCTGACAAGGAAGCTGCATAGTACTAATAGCCTGCTCCTGAAGTCTCGCAGAATAATCTGATATATCCTCGGGGTTAGCATGCACGGGCACGAGGATCAGGGGTGCCTGCTGCAGGTTATCTTCGACGAGGGTGACGAGTCCATAATGACGATGCTGATGACGAGGGTGATAATGATTGGGTTAATGCTGATGATGATGAGGATGGTGATTGGTGATGATGATGGTTAAGGTGATGATGAGATGATGATGAGATGGTGATGGTGATGATGTGGATGATGATTGGGATGATGGTGACGACAAGGATGATGATTGGGAGGATGGTGATGACAAGGATGGTGATTAGGATGTTGGTGATGACAAGGATGATGATTATAATGGTGGTGATGATTGTGTTGATGATGGGGATGGTAATATTGATGGGTGTTACTGTTCCAGCCAGGGGAGGTCTGGCCAAGGAGGAGGCTGTGGTCGAGGATGAGGAGCTCGAAAAGGGATGGGGACGGTCGGGGATGCTCAGGCGGGCCGAGGAAAGGAGAGGATAGGGAGGTGGAAGAGGAGTCGAGGTCGTGGTGCAGTCGGGGTCAGGGACTGGAGATGGGGGTCAGCGTTCCGGTGGGGAATGGCCGGAGATGGCAGAGGGTTGCTCGACAGAGAAAGGTTGAAGAAGGAGATGGCAATGGTGGTGTTGAGGAAGGTGAACGGCGGGTGGTGGTGATCATTCTCGGCGACGGAACGATGGAAAGAGGAAGTCGAGGATGATTCAGGGAGGAGGTGGTGAAAACGAGGGAGGAGGACGGCGGTGAATGGTCGTATGCTTCGGCCGAATGGGGTCTGCTGTGAGCGGGGTCAGGGGATTCGAGGACGAGCCGTTGGAGACTAGGGGAGAGGGTGGTCAGGATGTACAGCGGGGTCGGGCCAATTCTTTCATGGACGAGGACGGAGCAGGAAGGACGGGCGAGTGCAGGGTGGCTGTTCCGGTGGCCGCGTGGTCCCCGAGGTGAGGTCTGGGCGAAGGAAGGACTGCTCAAAATTAATGGCAGTCCAGCGGTCGACTTCAGGCGGACGGTTTTTCGCCGTGATGTGGTGGGGAAGGCGGTGAGCAACGGGTCAGGGAGGAGGAGAACGTAGAGGACGGGCTGACATGGCGGTCGGGCGAGGGGCTCTGGTCGACAGTCAGTGGGTTAGCGAGGTTCACGGTGGTCCAGGCGGGTCGGGATGGCGAGTGCAGTACGGTCGGGTCCGGCGAGGGGAGATGACGAGGGTGGCGTTGCCTGGCCAGGCTCGGCGGAGGAGATGATGGGAACGGGATGGAGGCGGGGGTTGTCGTATTGAGGAGTCTCCGGCGGTCTGGAGGGTTGGGCAGCGGTTGGCAGACGGAGTCCGACGAGGGGTTGTCCGGCGGAGGGATGGAGGAAGAAGAAGATGAATAGGGAAAGTAGTCGGCTGCTTAATATTTGGGTGATAGGAAAAATAAAGGAATTTAATATATATATATATATATATATATATATATATATATATATATATATATATATAAGGGGGGTTGGTTTGACCTAGAAAAGTTTGACTTTGGTCAACACTAGGAAA
The DNA here is from genome assembly GCA_036927795.1 of Iris macrosiphon. Taxonomy (NCBI): domain Eukaryota; kingdom Viridiplantae; phylum Streptophyta; class Magnoliopsida; order Asparagales; family Iridaceae; genus Iris; species Iris macrosiphon. The sequence goes on from JAYESA010000019.1 coordinate 128,415,134, forward strand.
AAGGGTTCTCATGTAGGTATTTCAAGGGCTATGATTTCCTAGGTTCAAGATGGATGGCTAGGATTGCATTTGGTTCAAAGTTTGGAGGGCTATGGTTTAAGGAGGTTGATATTGAATTACACACTCCAAAAAATTATGAAAAAATATACATGAATGAGAAATGAGTTTATTTATGTGACGTGTCCAACGGGGTTGACACCTTAATGCAGTTTTGCATAAAAGTACCCAATAATTGGAAAATTGCACAAAGTTAGGTTTATGGTTTAATTTAATTAAAAATAAATATAATTGGTGTTCTAAAATTAATTAGAAGTATAATGGATGAAATTAAGTGGGACACAAGTGTCACGAATGAAGAAGACTCATAATAGAATATTATCATAAATTGGGTTGCACAAAACGGGTCAAGATTATGTCTCCAATTTTGATTGGATCGCACAAGGATACAAAGTTGGAATTATTTAGAATTAAATAATAATGTCTGCGACGATTATTGTGCGACTAAAATATAGAACAAGTGAGCATAATTATAAGTTACACAAAGGTCAGAATAGATGGCTGGCACGTCTAGGGCAAGGATGTAAAATTTGTAGGAAGGCAATGGCTAGTGTAGTGCTCCAATTATCGAAACAACAGTAATGTGCACTATGTGATATGGATATTGTATAATTAAATAAAATTTTGTGTTCTATTTCTAATTGGATTCAACTAGCCCTAGTTTCTCTATTTAAGCCAAGTAGGCCTAATTTTGGGTGAGGGGGTTTACACTATTCTTTTGTTGAGATTCACAACTTGTATATTATTTCAGATTGTGGATTGTATACTTATTCTTTCCTTCGCTATTCCATTCGTGTATTATTCTTCCTTAGTATGTTTTGTGATTGAGATTAGTCATACTTGTGAGATACCATATTGCTCCTCCGTTTGGAGTTGAGATGATTGACAAGTACCATATTATATTGTTGAGATGTTAGATAGTTAGAAATAACCCAGACATCGTTCTACCGCCGATGCTGCGGCGTAGGCTGGACGTAACCACGGAATCATGCCCGAATATCCGGGTGTGGGTCGTGATAATGCCATACGGGCCTAAGTTGCCCCACGCCAGACTAGAACTTAAACGACCGATAAAATACTAAGCCATAGTCGCATAGATAGTCCCAATATAGCAAAAAATTGAACAATACAAGTATATAGAAAAATAGTTCTCTTTATTGATATTGAATAAATATTACAAGGAGCTAGGCCGAGATTATAAGTCACTCAAGCTCTCTCTCTCTCAAAACAATAAAATGTATCAAGCGGCTTGCAACTTGGGAATGATACATAGGTGATATTCCAATACATTACGTCCTGTATTGGGTCTTCAACTCCTACTGCAACGTTCCAAGGCTCTAGCGTTAGCTCCACACCTTAGCGTGTATAAGGAAAAACTCCATACCGAACGAGGTTCTCCCATACCCTATAAGAAATCTGGTGGGTTATCAATACATTGAATGCACTAGTAAGGCAGCTTGTCGTCCACTCAACAAAACCAAACATGTTTAATTAGTTATGTGCACCATCTATTACTATTATATTGTCTTTCTAGTCTTGCCTTAGGATCAGTTTTATGGCATATAATGTAAAGCCTAACTCGTATTGCAATACGTCGTGCGATATAAGAGTAACACTATAAAACTTACCAACTTACCATACGTCCTTCCCTTCCCAAGAGTAAACCAAGTTTTGAACTAAATAGCTTATCATGCATCCATTTCTAAAGTACAAGGTGTCATGCATCAAACTCTCTTGTCCTGAATGTCAAGTGTTCTAACCATGAATGCAAGGATCGAAGTGCATGCGGATTAGAGTTTGCACGCCGGCTTAATCTATATGAAGGGTCACTGGTATAGCCATAAAGGACGAGTTATAGTCTCTGGGCAAAATGGTGTGTAAGCAAGAAACATAGGGTGTTACACTAATACGCCCGCACGTGCGACTATCGTGATATTTCGTCCAGATTGGATCGATCCTAGTGCCCCGACGACCGTCCCCATAAACCGTAAAATCTTGTGCACATGTTGTTCGTGACCATGCGTATCCTCAAGTATTCTAGATCTATTATCATTTATGTACTTGATCAAGTCTTGTTCATGTTCACAACTTATTGGCTCCCAAAGTCGCATGATCTTGTCCTGAACGAGTCTTTCTCCCAGAGCAGTATAATCATATCTCTTGCTTAACTTGTCATGCTGAAGTTCCTTACTTCGGAAACTGCCTTGGCAACCTAACGGTCCTGAATACTTATAGGTTCAGACTTGTACAGAACGACTATTTGATAGTCTTCGGGCGAAACTAGGTGAATTAAGACATGTATCGTGTTATATGATCGTGCCACGAAACTACGTGACAAGCAGGACATACATGAAGGTAAAGTACTATACTTGATCATGTAAAAGTATACTTAAAATATAAGCAGTACGACTAGAACGAGCATGAAGGTGTAGTACGAGAGTTTAATTATGATTCCTAGTTTATTTCTATGTTCTACACAAGTAATACAAGATGTGATTATTCCCTTACCTGGTGCATTAAATTCTTCTTTTATTAGCATACAAGGTTATCTCTTAGAGATCTAGCATTTATCGTCCGTATTTTAGCTGTGCAAGCTAGGCAAAGATAGATTCATCGGAGCCACCCACCTTAGTGATGAATCACATCGCCTGAGCGAGACTCTGAGCTCGTCTTTGAAAAGTCTAAGTCTGAACTCCTTTTAAAGGGCCAAGTCTGAATGCTTTTGCATCAAGCGAGTTATCTCGCCAAGCTAGGCGAGACAGGTTATCGCACTTGTGCCATTTGAATCAGCTCTTCGATTGAGCTGAGCTGGTTATTATAGGGGCAGGTAAGTGGGGCGAGATTAGAGGAAGAGAGGTTGTGGATGTAAACCCCCTCACCCAAAATTAGGTCTACTTGGCATAGATAGAGAAACTAAGGCTAGTTTGAATCCAAATAGAAATAGAACACGGTATTTATTTAATTTTGTATTGTTTATGACACGTAGCTCACATTACCGTTGCTTCAATAATTGGAGCACTACATTAGACATTATCTTCCTATAAACTTTACAACCTTGTCCTAGACGTGACCGCCTACCATTCTGACCTTGGTATAACTTATAAATATGCTTTTTTGTGTTACATTTTAGTCGCACAATATTCATCCCAGACATTTATAATTATTCTAAATAAAATATGACTTTGTACACCTGTGCGTTCCAATCGAAATTGGAGACACAATCTTGACCCGTTTTGTGCAACCCGAATTTTATTAATATTCTGTACTGAATCCTCTGTGCCCATGATACTTGTGTCCCACCAAATTTTAATCCCATGTACTTGAAATTAATTCCAGAACACCCCGCGCCTTAATTTTAATTAATTTAAACCTAATTTCTGTCTTTGTGTAATTTTCCAATTGTTGGGCATTTTTATGCAAAAACGTATTGAGGTGTCCACACCATTGGACAATACATGAAGAAATCCAACTTTTTTCCTTCATAGGAATTTTTCCATAATTTTTGGGATGTGCAACGCGCACATCGCCCCCTCAATTAAACCTATCCTTGCATTTTAAATAATGCAAATCCTAGCCCTCCAAACACCCCCATGGCAAGCCCAAGGCCCATCCCAAAGAGGTGTTGACCAAGCCCACCTAGCTAGGTCAAACCCAAACCAAAGTCCACATTTAGAAATAATCCTTTTCCTATTTTTCTTCCACACAAAATCCCTAATCCCAATACCTAGCCATTAACCATCACCATTCCAACCCTATTCATCTTCTCCCCGAGCCTTCCCTGTGTAGACCGTCGGAGTTCTCGCCGGAGCCGTCAGCGCCCGGACCTCCTCCCTCTGTTCTCCCTCGACCTCCCAGCTTGCACAGCGACCCGCAGCCATCTCCTCCGCCAGCCTCGAACTCCACCACCGCCATTAACGCCACCACATCTTTATCCTCCTCTCTGCTGCCATTGACGCCAGAACCCGACCGTCCTCCGTCCGTCGACCGGAGTGGACCATCGGGGACTGCCAGCACCGACCCATACACGACTGGGCCGACCTCCTATCTCCGTCGATAACTGCTCAGCCCGTGAGCAATGCAACCCACCACCACCTCGTCACGGCCTCGAAACGCTACACCCGTCGGACTCCGACCGCCTGAACGACCCCGCCTCTCCTCCCACAGCCTGAGTCGACCTCCAGCCTCCCTGCTCTGTCCACCTCCACCATCACAACAACCCACCAGATCCCGTCACAACCACCACCTTCTTCTCCGACTTCCCCCGCCTCTACACTACTCTTCGACGACCGGAGTAACCCCACACGACCAGCAGCTTCCCTGCTCCTCCTCCTCTTTCTGGCCGGATCACCTCCCCTGGCCTAAACTCCTTCTCCTCTTCCACCTTCCTGTCATCGACCCAACACCCCCTGGCCGGACCTCCCCTCCCCCTGGCCGAACTCCGGCAGTACCCAATCATCACCACCCTCAGCCCACTATCATCATTATCAACATCATCACCCCCTCACCATCATCTTCACCATGGTCGTCACCAATGCCATCGTCCTCATCATTACCTTCACCATTATCATCATCATCGCCTTCACCATCGTCATCACCGTCATCATTGTTATAGTCATCACCATCGTCGTCATCGTTGTCAACCTCACCGTCGTCTCCGTGCACGTACCCCGAGGTATGAACTTGTTCCCCACCTTTTATATTATTATGTACATGCTTGTGTATATGTCAGTAGGACATTAGTATTGCTCTATGACTGTTAGCTGACTGCAAACCCTGAGTTGGTGAACCCAATGACTTGTACGCGTACACATACGCATATTAGAAATTAAGTGATATATATATATATACATATATAGATGACTGTATTATATAAGTAATTATATGCTTATGACTATATGTGTATTTATATTGTACGACCCTAGGACACTGTGGATTATCCCGTGGTTACCTTAACCATGTTGACCCTAAGAACATGCTAGATGACTGCCTTGTGTACATATATGTACTGGCCTAGACACATGTTATTTTGACTGACTGATTTTGATACAACATTTAATATAGGACACCCGCGTAAGTAGTCGCATAATTGACCGTATTAGTTGACCAGTGTTACCCCTAGCATACCCCGAGTCCAGCGTATTTTTGGTTGTGTATGTGTTAGTGTAATGACTAATGTGTACTGTATTATATTATATGTATATAGGACTGTTGGATTTATCTGCATGACTTCTGGAGCAGGTTATTGGTACTACACAGCTTCTTGCCAGGCAAGTATACCTTGCCTTTATTGTACTGTTTAAATTCAGTTATTATTTAGTTGTATGTTTATTTATTTTAAATTATGCGCGTCCGAGAGGGACTCGTGTGCAGTCAACGAAGACGTTGACGTTAGGACTTGTGTCTGACCTAGTGTCTAGTAGACCCACCTAAAGTTGTGGAGTTATCGGTATGACTCCCCAGGCCTTGACACATTTCTTACACGTGTTGTGAGTCTCATATTGGGCACGGACTTACATACGCGGCTGGCCACCTGTACGTGTAGGTCGTGCGACGGATAGGGAATAATTACTATTAGCAATGCATGTTAGAAGACTTAGCAGTTATTAGCAGTCGGAGCATAGACTATTGTAGTACGAAGGTCCAATCCTTGTCCTTGTTTGGTTTTAAGGTTGGGCTATTGTTCTAATGATAGACTATGAGCCAGAGTTACGATGCCTCGGCATAGTAGCTAAGCGTGTTGTGGATACAACATGCATAGATTATTGGGCGGGGAGGACGACTAGTAGGCGTAAGGGACACCCACTTCCTCTATCCATATTCCATACTCGACGGAGTGATATGGACGTTATATACTATGCAGATTCTACGTTCTTCGGAGCGATATGGACGTTATATACTATACAGATTCCTTGTTCTTCAGAGCGGTGGGACGTTATTATATACATTGCACCCTCGTATTGGGGGCATATATGGCATATACTAGCCAGTTGTCACGATTGGTGAATTACGTCAGCATATGTCTAGCCTACACTTTCCATACACTCAAAGTTGTCCTCAAGTTGCATTTCACTTAGATGGTTAGGTCACCCTTGAGTTTTTACAGTATTTACTTTATGGCATGCTTTTATGTATCTTGTTATGTCCCTCTGAGGACCTGGCCCTTTCTAGGTGTATTGTTCATGGGTATTCGCAGGAGCACAGATCCGGACTTGCTACATATATTGCGATGAGGTCTTCTCTTCGAGCCGTAATTATTAGTTGATATTTTTATATTGCATTTATTGTGTTTATCTTATATTCTAGTTTGGTAGTGGATTTGTTTCCATCCGACTACCATCATTAGATACTTCATATTGAGATCTAGTTATATATATTAGTTATTCATTTATATTTGATTTCTGGGGATAAGATTTAGTTATGTCCTGTGACATCTATATATACCACTTATGAATTGTTATTCATATTACATCGTACGTATATTATGGTTTCCATATATTGGAGTGCCATATTCATACGGCTGGCATGCTTACGTGTCCTAGTCCTACGTATTTTGGGACTGGGGCGTAATATGTTTTTAGTGGTGGCCCATGCAGGTCAAGAGCATATTGTCTCGGTTATGTTACTGTACCGAACAAGCCTGCACCTAGGATTAGAGTTTAGGATCTCATCCATAACTGACTATGAATTATCTTCCTTCCAATCCATTCTACTTGAATAATTGCAACATGCTTGATTCATGTGCTTTCCTATTAGTTCCTTGAGTGTAGCCTCCTCCTAGAATATAGAAGTCCCTGTTGTTAGATAATAAGTAGGTTAACCTTCCTTTCAAGAATACAACTAGAGTATCGACACATCACTAAGTTTAGAACATCTAATGAAACCCTAGCACCCTTACCTATAGATTGATGTACCATTACCCCTCGATATATGTATGAAGACTTGAGAGTGGTATGGACACTACTAGAGTAGTTAGAAAGTTGACCATAAGGTTTGACCCTAGTATTGAGGAACCAATAGAAACATAAGGTTAAATATTAGGGATAACCTAACTTTTCATGGTAAGATAGTACTAGAGAACTACAACTTTTAGCTTCTTGTCTTATAGTAGCCGAACAATACCTTAGGAAGCCAAGAGGAATAAACTAATATTTCCCTTGATCATACCTCGAACACAGAGATAATATATCACCTTCCCTCAAGAAATCATGACATTATCTCTAGTCTTTCTATTTAGTTTTAATGACTTGTTCCTCTGAACCCTAACGCTCGCTAGTTGTACGACGACTAATTAGGTTCTTCTATTCTTCATCTTCCAATTTGTGCCACCTAACCTTTCTGATTTTAGGCCAAGTGATATTTCTTTATGTTAAGGACATATAGTTTGCGAGGATGATAATTGTAAACTTAAATTTCAAAATTATGTGCCTTGTAGTTAGAACCTGATAGTTGAGTTGTTCATTTAGATTGTGATGATTACCCTCTAGTTGTAGATCATGTAATTTGAATCCATAACTCGATACGAGTTATATCCCCTTTCCCCTTGAAGGCCAGTAACTTTTCCATACCTGCTATTGACACCTTTGTTCTATAAGCACTATGATTAAAACTTAAGATGGTCATTACCTATATAATGTAATAGAAGACCCTAATAAGTACCAAGTTCTTTTCCGTATATACCCCAATAAGAGTTATACCTTATTATTTTGCAGGATCCCCTTAAGACTATCACAATATTAGTTAATATTTTTAAGTTGGGTAGTATGCCTCATAACCTAGTAATACGTAGTCCTCTTGCCTCATTAATGTAGTATAATTGAATGACACCAACTATAGACTTGCATAAAAAGATAATATTTATTCAGACTATAGAACTTAGAGGCCCATATCCCTATTTGGTCGACTAGCGACTTAGACAAGGAGTTTGTACGACAACTGTAGAGATTGTAGAGTCTTACTTGTTGTTTGTTTTATTTTGTTTTTGTGAACTTGAATTATTTTGTACCTCCTTTCATCATAATCCAGCGTATTCATATTTTTTAAACTACCGTGACTTATGCTGCTATTTTATAGCCTAGTTTTGCAAGCTTATTCTTTTATCGAACTTGTTCATGACATATGTGTTATTGGGGACGCCTACTAATATATTTTCTAAATCAGAATCAGTGTATTAGGGTCTGGACAATCTTAGTGCGCTTGGTTCGCTCTTCGCATGACTACTTTACGTGGATTGAGATATATAGCTGACTAGTAGACGAATATACCTGCCTCTAGACATGTCTGAGCATATCGTATCGGTTATATAACTGTTCCAATATGAACATGCAAATAGGAATTTACCAAAATAGGATTTCAATCCATAACTGTCCTGACAACTCTCATTTTAGAATTCTTCAATCTCCTTGAACCTCGTACTTGTATTATATTACCATCCCCTTGAACTCTTTATTATTTTTCTCCGTCTTCCCTTATTTCGGAAAGACAAAATCTCGTGCTTAGTATAAGTTTGATATACAGAGAGTACTAGATATACACCATAGGCCAATCATATTACAAGATGACTGCCTTTTATAGCTGATTATGGATATATCATAGGTGATATATTTGGTGTTAAATTTTTGAGGATTGAGTAACATGATTAAGTAAATTGAGGAATAAGATTTCTTAAATGTAAGAGCCTTATGTGATAGATGGGCAAATTCTAAGTTGGGTAGCAGTTGCATTGTTAACTTGAGAGGAATTTCTTTTAGATTATGATCGAGTAAAATTAGATTGAGAGGTTCAATTCATTTTAATTTTTAGAATTTTGGAAGAATGAGTAAGATGATAAGGATCAATGAATTTCAAAAAACCGGGATATAATGAACCAACTATTTATACTTTGAGCACTTGACTTAAATTTGGATTATTGAAGATTAAATCATCGATTTAAATCTAGAGGAAAATAAAATAGAACTCTAAATATGAACATGGTCGGATTGAATTCCAAATTCGATGATTTGAATTAAGAATTAAATTTTTGAGTGTTGGATCACCTATTTAAAATATTGAGGATGAAAATTGAAAGTGAAATCTTAAGAGTATGGAATTCGTAAGTTGAAAATAGAAATAACATTTGATTATAATTATTTTTTTAGAGGAGATTATGATAGTTGGAGATTGCGAGATAAATTTTGATTTGGGATGTCATATAAATTTGAATTAGATTTGGATGTGGATTATTTAATTTAAAAATCGAGAAGATAGTATAATATGTTGAAGTTGATCTAATCAATGGTTAACTAATTTAAAAGTGATTGCGATGGATTTGAATAAGTTTTAAATTTTTAGAAGAGATCGCGATTGACTTATGTACACATGTGAAGGATTTAAACCAAATTATGCCATATTTTAATTTTGAGGATGAAATTATTTTTTTAGTTGGGTAGATTGTAAACCCCCTCACACAAAATTTGGTCTACTTGGCATAGATAGAGAAACTAAGGCTAGTTTGAATCCAAATAGAAATAGAACACGGTATTTATTTAATCACGGTATTTATTTAATTTTGTATAGTTTATGACACGTAGCGCACATTACCGTTACTTTGATAATTGGAGCACTACACTAGCCATTATCTTCCTATAAACTTCACAACCTTGTCCTAGACGTGACCACCTACCATTCTGACCTTGGTGTAACTTATAAATATGCTTTCTTGAGTTACATTTTAGTCGCACAACATTCGTCGCAGACGTTTACAAATATTCTAAATAAAATATGACTTTATACCCCTGTGCGTTCCAATCAAAATTGGAGACACAATCTTGACCCGTTTTGTGCAACCCGAATTTTATTAATATTCTGCACTGAATCCTCTGTGCCCATGACACTTGTGTCCCACCAAATTTTATTCCCATGTACTTCTAATTAATTCTAGAACACCTCGTGCGCTAATTTTAATTAATTTAAACCCAATTTCTGTCTTTGTGCAATTTTCTAATTGTTGGACGTTTTTATACAAAAGCGCATTGAGGTGTCCACACCATTGGACAATACATAAAGAAATCCAACTTTCTCCTTCGTAGGAATTTTTTTATAATTTTTGGGATGTGCAACGCGCACATCGCCCCCTCAATTAAACCTATCCTTGCGTTTTAAATAATGCAAATTCTAGCCCTCCAAACACCCTCATGGCAAGCCCAAGGCCCATCTCAAAGAGGTGTTGACCAAGCCCACCTAGCTAGGTCAAACCCAAACCCAAAGTCCACATGTATAAATAATCCTTTTCCTATTTTTCTTCCACACAAATCCCTAATCCCAATACCTAGCCATTAACCATCACTATCCCAACCCTATTCATCTTCTCCCTGAGCCTTCCCTGTGCAGACCGTCGGAGTTCTCGTCGGAGCCGTCAGCGCCCGGACCTCCTCCCTCTGTTCTCCCCCGACCTCCCAGCCTGAACAGCGACCCGCGGCCATCTCCTCCGCCAGCCTCGAACTCCACCACCGCTATTAACGCCACCACATCTTCAACCTCCTCTCTGCTGCCATTGACGCCGAAACCCGACCGTCCTCCACCCGTCGACCGGAGTGGACCGTCGGGGACTGCTAGCACCGACCCATAAATGACTGGGCCGACCTCCTATCTCCGCCGACAACTACTCAGCCTGTGAGCAGTGCAACCCACCACCACCTCGTCACGGCCTCGAGACGCTGCACCCGTCGGCCTCCGACAGCCTGAAAGACCCCGCCTCTCCTCCCACCGCCTGAGTCAACCTCCAGCCTCCCTGCTCTGTCCACCTCCACCATCATGATAATCCGCCAGATCCCGTCACCACCACCACCTTCTTCTCCGACTTCCCCCGCCTCTACACTACTCCTCGACGACCGGAGTAACCCCACACGACCAGCAGCTTCCCTGCTCCTCCTCCTCCTTCTGGCCGGATCACCTCCCCTGGCCTGAACTCCTCCTTCTCTTCCACCTCCCTGTCATTGACCCAACACCCCCTGGCCGGACCTCCCCTCCCCCTGGCCGGACTCCTGCAGCACCCAATCATCGCCACCCTCAGCCCACTATCATCATCATCAACATCATCACCCCCTCACCATCATCTTCACCATGGTCGTCACCAACGCCATCGTCCTTGTCATCACCTTCACCATCATCATCATCATCGCCTTCACCATCGTCATCACCGTCATCGTCGTTATAGTCATCACCATCATCGTCATCGTCGTCAACCTCACCGTCGTCTCCGTGCACGTACCCCGAGGTACGAACTTGTTCCCCCCCTTTTATATTATTATGTGCATGCTTGTGTATATGTCAGTAGGACATTAGTATTGCTCTATGACTGTTAGCTGACTGCAAACCCTGAGTTGGTGAACCCAATGACTTGTACGCGTACACATACGCATATTAGAAATTAAGTGATATATATATATATACATATATAGATGACTGTATTATATAAGTAATTATATGCTTATGACTATATGTGTATTTATATTGTACGACCCTAGGACACTGTGGATTATCCCGTGGTTACCTTAACCATGTTGACCCTAAGAACATGCTAGATGACTGCCTTGTGTACATATATGTACTGGCCTAGACACATGTTATTTTGACTGACTGATTTTGATACAACATTTAATATAGGACACCCGCGTAAGTAGTCGCATAATTGACCGTATTAGTTGACCAGTGTTACCCCTAGCATACCCCGAGTCCAGCGTATTTTTGGTTGTGTATGTGTTAGTGTAATGACTAATGTGTACTGTATTATATTATATGTATATAGGACTGTTGGATTTATCTGCATGACTTCTGGAGCAGGTTATTGGTACTACACAGCTTCTTGCCAGGCAAGTATACCTTGCCTTTATTGTACTGTTTAAATTCAGTTATTATTTAGTTGTATGTTTATTTATTTTAAATTATGCGCGTCCGAGAGGGACTCGTGTGCAGTCAACGAAGACGTTGACGTTAGGACTTGTGTCTGACCTAGTGTCTAGTAGACCCACCTAAAGTTGTGGAGTTATCGGTATGACTCCCCAGGCCTTGACACATTTCTTACACGTGTTGTGAGTCTCATATTGGGCACGGACTTACATACGCGGCTGGCCACCTGTACGTGTAGGTCGTGCGACGGATAGGGAATAATTACTATTAGCAATGCATGTTAGAAGACTTAGCAGTTATTAGCAGTCGGAGCATAGACTATTGTAGTACGAAGGTCCAATCCTTGTCCTTGTTTGGTTTTAAGGTTGGGCTATTGTTCTAATGATAGACTATGAGCCAGAGTTACGATGCCTCGGCGTAGTAGCTAAGCGTGTTGTGGATACAACATGCATAGATTATTGGGCGGGGAGGACGACTAGTAGGCGTAAGGGACACCCACTTCCTCTATCCATATTCCATACTCGACGGAGTGATATGGACGTTATATACTATGCAGATTCTACGTTCTTCAGAGCGATATGGACGTTATATACTATACAGATTCCTTGTTCTTCAGAGCGGTGGGACGTTATTATATACATTGCACCCTCGTATTGGGGGCATATATGGCATATACTAGCCAGTTGTCACGATTGGTGAATTACGTCAGCATATGTCTAGCCTACACTTTCCATACACTCAAAGTTGTCCTCAAGTTGTATTTCACTTAGATGGTTAGGTCACCCTTGAGTTTTTACAGTATTTACTTTATGGCATGCTTTTATGTATCTTGTTATGTCCCTCTGAGGACCTGGCCCGTTCTAGGTGTATTGTTCATGGGTATTCGCAGGAGCACAGATCCGGACTTGCTACATATATTGCGATGAGGTCTTCTCTTCGAGCCGTAATTATTAGTTGATATTTTTATATTGCATTTATTGTGTTTATCTTATATTCTAGTTTGGTAGTGGATTTGTTTCCATCCGACTACCATCATTAGATACTTCATATTGAGATCTAGTTATATATATTAGTTATTCATTTATATTTGATTTCTGGGGATAAGATTTAGTTATGTCCTGTGACATCTATATATACCACTTATGAATTGTTATTCATATTACATCGTACGTATATTATGGTTTCCATATATTGGAGTACCATATTCATACGGCTGGCATGCTTACGTGTCCTAGTCCTACGTATTTTGGGACTGGGGCGTAATATGTTTTTAGTGGTGGCCCATGCAGGTCAAGAGCATATTCTCTCGGTTATGTTACTGTACCGAACAAGCCTGCACCTAGGATTAGAGTTTAGGATCTCATCCATAACTGACTATGAATTATCTTCCTTCCAATCCATTCTACTTGAATAATTGCAACATGCTTGATTCATGTGCTTTCCTATTAGTTCCTTGAGTGTAGCCTCCTCCTAGAATATAGAAGTCCCTGTTGTTAGATAATAAGTAGGTTAACCTTCCTTTCAAGAATACAACTAGAGTATCGACACATCACTAAGTTTAGAACATCTAATGAAACCCTAGCACCCTTACCTATAGATTGATGTACCATTACCCCTCGATATATGTATGAAGACTTGAGAGTGGTATGGACACTACTAGAGTAGTTAGAAAGTTGACCATAAGGTTTCACCCTAGTATTGAGGAACCAATAGAAACATAAGGTTAAATATTAGGGATAACCTAGCTTTTCATGGTAAGATAGTACTAGAGAACTACAACTTTTAGCTTCTTGTCTTATAGTAGCCGAACAATACCTTAGGAAGCCAAGAGGAATAAACTAATATTTCCCTTGATCATACCTCGAACACAGAGATAATATATCACCTTCCCTCAAGAAATCATGACATTATCTCTAGTCTTTCTATTTAGTTTTAATGACTTGTTCCTCTGAACCCTAACGCTCGCTAGTTGTACGACGACTAATTAGGTTCTTCTATTCTTCATCTTCCAATTTGTGCCACCTAACCTTTCTGATTTTAGGCCAAGTGATATTTCTTTATGTTAAGGACATATAGTTTGCGAGGATGATAATTGTAAACTTAAATTTCAAAATTATGTGCCTTGTAGTTAGAACCTGATAGTTGAGTTGTTCATTTAGATTGTGATGATTACCCTCTAGTTGTAGATCATGTAATTTGAATCCATAACTCGATACGAGTTATATCCCCTTTCCCCTTGAAGGCCAGTAACTTTTCCATACCTGCTATTGACACCTTTGTTCTATAAGCACTATGATTAAAACTTAAGATGGTCATTACCTATATAATGTAATAGAAGACCCTAATAAGTACCAAGTTCTTTTCCGTATATACCCCAATAAGAGTTATACCTTATTATTTTGCAGGATCCCCTTAAGACTATCACAATATTAGTTAATATTTTTAAGTTGGGTAGTATGCCTCATAACCTAGTAATACGTAGTCCTCTTGCCTCATTAATGTAGTATAATTGAATGACACCAACTATAGACTTGCATAAAAAGATAATATTTATTCAGACTATAGAACTTAGAGGCCCATATCCCTATTTGGTCGACTAGCGACTTAGACAAGGAGTTTGTACGACAACTGTAGAGATTGTAGAGTCTTACTTGTTGTTTGTTTTATTTTGTTTTTGTGAACTTGAATTATTTTGTACCTCCTTTCATCATAATCCAGCGTATTCATATTTTTTAAACTACCGTGACTTATGCTGCTATTTTATAGCCTAGTTTTGCAAGCTTATTCTTTTATCGAACTTGTTCATGACATATGTGTTATTGGGGACGCCTACTAATATATTTTCTAAATCAGAATCAGTGTATTAGGGTCTGGACAATCTTAGTGCGCTTGGTTCGCTCTTCGCATGACTACTTTACGTGGATTGAGATATATAGCTGACTAGTAGACGAATATACCTGCCTCTAGACATGTCTGAGCATATCGTATCGGTTATATAACTGTTCCAATATGAACATGCAAATAGGAATTTACCAAAATAGGATTTCAATCCATAACTGTCCTGACAACTCTCATTTTAGAATTCTTCAATCTCCTTGAACCTCGTACTTGTATTATATTACCATCCCCTTGAACTCTTTATTATTTTTCTCCGTCTTCCCTTATTTCGGAAAGACAAAATCTCGTGCTTAGTATAAGTTTGATATACAGAGAGTACTAGATATACACCATAGGCCAATCATATTACAAGATGACTGCCTTTTATAGCTGATTATGGATATATCATAGGTGATATATTTGGTGTTAAATTTTTGAGGATTGAGTAACATGATTAAGTAAATTAAGGAATAAGATTTCTTAAATGTAAGAGCCTTATGTGATAGATGGGCAAATTCTAAGTTGGGTAGCAGTTGCATTGTTAACTTGAGAGGAATTTCTTTTAGATTGTGATCGAGTAAAATTAGATTGAGAGGTTCAATTCATTTTAATTTTTAGAATTTTGGAAGAATGAGTAAGATGATAAGGATCAATGAATTTCAAAAAACCGGGATATAATGAACCAACTATTTATACTTTGAGCACTTGACTTAAATTTGGATTATTGAAGATTAAATCATCGATTTAAATCTAGAGGAAAATAAAATAGAACTCTAAATATGAACATGGTCGGATTGAATTCCAAATTCGATGATTTGAATTAAGAATTAAATTTTTGAGTGTTGGATCACCTATTTAAAATATTGAGGATGAAAATTGAAAGTGAAATCTTAAGAGTATGGAATTCGTAAGTTGAAAATAGAAATAACATTTGATTATAATTATTTTTTTAGAGGAGATTATGATAGTTGGAGATTGCGAGATAAATTTTGATTTGGGATGTCATATAAATTTGAATTAGATTTGGATGTGGATTATTTAATTTAAAAATCGAGAAGATAGTATAATATGTTGAAGTTGATCTAATCAATGGTTAACTAATTTAAAAGTGATTGCGATGGATTTGAATAAGTTTTAAATTTTTAGAAGAGATCGCGATTGACTTATGTACACATGTGAAGGATTTAAACCAAATTATGCCATATTTTAATTTTGAGGATGAAATTATTTTTTTAGTTGGGTAGATTGTAAACCCCCTCACACAAAATTTGGTCTACTTGGCATAGATAGAGAAACTAAGGCTAGTTTGAATCCAAATAGAAATAGAACACGGTATTTATTTAATTTTGTATAGTTTATGACACGTAGCGCACATTACCGTTACTTTGATAATTGGAGCACTACACTAGCCATTATCTTCCTATAAACTTCACAACCTTGTCCTAGACGTGACCACCTACCATTCTGACCTTGGTGTAACTTATAAATATGCTTTCTTGAGTTACATTTTAGTCGCACAACATTCGTCGCAGACGTTTACAAATATTCTAAATAAAATATGACTTTATACCCCTGTGCGTT
This sequence comes from Iris macrosiphon, assembly GCA_036927795.1. Classification (NCBI taxonomy): domain Eukaryota; kingdom Viridiplantae; phylum Streptophyta; class Magnoliopsida; order Asparagales; family Iridaceae; genus Iris; species Iris macrosiphon. Next base: position 128,431,532 of record JAYESA010000019.1, read on the forward strand.
CCAATCGAAATTGGAGACACAATCTTGACCCGTTTTGTGCAACCCGAATTTTATTAATATTCTGCACTGAATCCTCTGTGCCCATGACACTTGTGTCCCACCAAATTTTATTCCCATGTACTTCTAATTAATTCTAGAACACCTCGTGCGCTAATTTTAATTAATTTAAACCCAATTTCTGTCTTTGTGCAATTTTCTAATTGTTGGACGTTTTTATACAAAAGCGCATTGAGGTGTCCACACCATTGGACAATACATAAAGAAATCCAACTTTCTCCTTCGTAGGAATTTTTTTATAATTTTTGGGATGTGCAACGCGCACATCGCCCCCTCAATTAAACCTATCCTTGCGTTTTAAATAATGCAAATTCTAGCCCTCCAAACACCCTCATGGCAAGCCCAAGGCCCATCTCAAAGAGGTGTTGACCAAGCCCACCTAGCTAGGTCAAACCCAAACCCAAAGTCCACATGTATAAATAATCCTTTTCCTATTTTTCTTCCACACAAATCCCTAATCCCAATACCTAGCCATTAACCATCACTATCCCAACCCTATTCATCTTCTCCCTGAGCCTTCCCTGTGCAGACCGTCGGAGTTCTCGTCGGAGCCGTCAGCGCCCGGACCTCCTCCCTCTGTTCTCCCCCGACCTCCCAGCCTGAACAGCGACCCGCGGCCATCTCCTCCGCCAGCCTCGAACTCCACCACCGCTATTAACGCCACCACATCTTCAACCTCCTCTCTGCTGCCATTGACGCCGAAACCCGACCGTCCTCCACCCGTCGCCCGGAGTGGACCGTCGGGGACTGCTAGCACCGACCCATAAATGACTGGGCCGACCTCCTATCTCCGCCGACAACTACTCAGCCTGTGAGCAGTGCAACCCACCACCACCTCGTCACGGCCTCGAGACGCTGCACCCGTCGGCCTCCGACAGCCTGAAAGACCCCGCCTCTCCTCCCACCGCCTGAGTCAACCTCCAGCCTCCCTGCTCTGTCCACCTCCACCATCATGACAATCCGCCAGATCCCGTCACCACCACCACCTTCTTCTCCGACTTCCCCCGCCTCTACACTACTCCTCGACGACCGGAGTAACCCCACACGACCAGCAGCTTCCCTGCTCCTCCTCCTCCTTCTGGCCGGATCACCTCCCCTGGCCTGAACTCCTCCTTCTCTTCCACCTCCCTGTCATTGACCCAACACCCCCTGGCCGGACCTCCCCTCCCCCTGGCCGGACTCCTGCAGCACCCAATCATCGCCACCCTCAGCCCACTATCATCATCATCAACATCATCACCCCCTCACCATCATCTTCACCATGGTCGTCACCAACGCCATCGTCCTTGTCATCACCTTCACCATCATCATCATCATCGCCTTCACCATCGTCATCACCGTCATCGTCGTTATAGTCATCACCATCATCGTCATCGTCGTCAACCTCACCGTCGTCTCCGTGCACGTACCCCGAGGTACGAACTTGTTCCCCCCCTTTTATATTGTTATGTGCATGCTTGTGTATATGTCAGTAGGACACTAGTATTGCTCTATGACTGTTAGCTGACTGCAAACCCTGAGTCGGTGAACCCAATGACTTGTACGCGTACACATACGCATATTAGAAATTAAGTGATATATATATATATACATATATAGATGACTGTATTATATAAGTAATTATATGCTTATGACTATATGTGTATTTATATTGTACGACCCTAGAACATTGTGGATTATCCCGTGGTTACCTTGACCATGTTGACCCTAAGAACATGCTAGATGACTGCCTTGTGTACATTTACGTACTGGCCTAGACACATGTTATTTTGACTGACTGATTTTGATACAACATTTAATATAGGACACCCGCTTAAGTAGTCGCACAATTGACCGTATTAGTTGACCAGTGTTACCCCTAGCGTACCCCGAGTCCAGCGTATTTTTGGTTGTGTATGTGTTAGTGTAATGACTAATGTGTACTGTATTATATTATATGTATATAGGACTGTTGGATTAACTACGCGACTTCTGGAGTAGGTTATTGGTACTACGCAGCTTCTTGCCAGGCAAGTATACCTTGCCTTTGTTGTACTGTTTAAATTCAGTTATTATTTAGTTGCATATTTATTTATTTTAAATTGTGCACGTCCGAGAGGGACTCGGGTGCAGTCAACGAAGACGTTGACGTTAGGACTTGTGTCTGACCTAGTATCTAGTAGACCCACCTAAAGTTGTGGAGTTATATGACTCCCCAGGCCTTGACACATTTCTTACACGTGTTGTGAGTCTCATATAGGGCACGGACTTACGTACGCGGTTGGCCACCTGTACGTGTAGGTAGTACGATGGATAGGGAATAACTGCTATTAGCAATGTATGTTAGAAGACTTAGCAGTTATTAGCAGTCGGAGCATAGACTATTGTAGTACGAAGGTTCAATCCTTGTCCTTGTTTGGTTGTAAGGTTGGGCTATTATTCTAATGATAGACTATGAGCCAGAGTTACGACGCCTCAGCATAGTAGCTAAGCGTGTTATGGATACAACATGCATAGATCATTGGGCGGGGAGGACGACTAGTAGGCGTAAGGGGCACCCACTTCCTCTATCCATATTCCACACTCGGCGGAGTGATATGGACGTTATATACTATACAGATTCCACGTTCTTCGGAGTAATATGGACGTTATATACTATACAGATTTCCCGTTCTTCGGAGCGATAGGACGTTATTATATATATTGCGCCCTTGTATTGGGGGTATATGTGGCATATACTAGCTAGTTGTCACGATTGGTGAATTACGTCAGCATATGTCTAGCCTACACTTCCTATACACTCAAAGTTGTCCTCAAGTTGCATTTCACTTAGATGGTTAGGTCACCCTTGAGTTTTTACAGTATTTACTTTATGGCATACTTTTATGTATCTTGTTATGTCCCTTTGAGGACCTGGCCCTTTCCAGGTGTATTGTTCATGGGTATTTGCAGGAGCACAGATCCGGACTTGCTATATATATTGCGATAAGGTCTTCTCTTCGAGCCATGATTGTTAGTTGATATTCTTACATTGCATTTATTGTGTTTATCTTATATTCTAGTTCGGTAGTGGATTTGTTTCCATCCGACTACCATCATTAGATACTTCATATTGAGATATAGTTATAGATATTGGTTATTCATTTATATTTGATTTTTGGGGATGAGATTTAGTTATGCCCTGTGACATATATATATACCACTTATGAATTGTTATTTATATTACAGCGTACGTATATTATAGTTTCCATATATTGGAGTGCCATATTCATACGGCTGGCATACTTACGTGTCCTAGTCCTACGTATTTTGGGACTGGGACATGACAGTAGGTATGGTGTGTATCAGGTGGAAATATAGGATGGGGTTGCGGGGTTGGGCTCATATCAGATAATCTGGATAGAGAAGGGTCTGAGGGGTTGAGGATATTATGAGAATCAGATGGAGGTAAGGGTTGGGGTTAAGGACGATAACACGTATCAGATAACCTGGATGGTATGGGGTTGGACAGAGAGGTAGGGCTTGCAGATGTGAGGTTATGAGCCAGGCAGACGAGGGTATAGTCTGGATCATAATGACTTTATTGAGGCTGTTAGCAGAAGGTATGGTTTCCAGGGCACCCACAGCTTCGTAGAGATCAGAAGCAAGAGGGAGGGTATCATGCTTGTGGTAAAAACCCACTACCCTGCTGGCAACGGACTTATCCGAGAAAGGGGTGTGGGCCTTAGCAAGAGTATTGTTGCCGAGGGTTTGAGACTACTATATCTAGTTGTGGGTTCTCACTTTGGTAAACTTTAAGGAGGATGTTCCAAGATGTGTGAGGGCTTTATTAGAAGTAGTATCTTTGTTGGTGGAGGAAATCCCTTGTCCCGAATCAAATGAGGTAGATTGCCTTTAGTGATTAGCCCTGAAGGAGATTGCTGAGTATTAATAAGGATATCAGATGTTGTTGAGGTATTGGGGCCTTGAGGAATAACAAGAGCCTATTTCCCTTTTGAGATAATGTCATTCCTTGTGGAGCCCTTTGGAACGACTTTGCATGAAACGTCAGGATGGCCCTGGTGCCTATAAATATGACAAAACTTTAGAGTCTCTTCGAAGTAGCAGGGTCGCCAGTAGCTCTTATTTCCTGGGAGATCCACATACACCCGGAAGGGAAGGGGCTTGCTAAGGTCTACTTCGACAAACAATCGAGCAACACTTGGGCAAGAAAAGTCTGATGTGGGGGTCCCCAAAGATTTAACGAGAAGAAAGAGGCTCAATTTATCGATTAGGTAGTGTCAGACTAACCCATATGGGTACCAGCGTTGATTCTTCTTGAGGGTCAAAGCTAGCCGTCCACCTAAAAACTCTCATGGGCGATCTGTCCACAAACTACGAATGACGCGATCTCAGCCGGAGGAAATCTTCCTCTAGGTTAGGGAGAAAGATGATATGTTTGTGGTCAATAACTCCCACCCGATATGATCCCGAGAATCCAACCTCGGTGAAGGAATTATGCATGGTGTCGATGGGGGCGTTTGTGGGAGAACATTCTAATCAGAGCCAAAAATCGGGGGCGAAAAGATCTTTTTCGTCTTCTTCAGAGAAGGAGACAACCAGCTCCCCTCTAAATGTCTCAGGGGGCCTGTCAGGGAGGACGATTGGTAGGCGTGACGGGATGCTACCGATTACTTGAGCAAACGATCTAGAGGGGAGGGCGAGCGAGGGGGGGATACGGGGAGGGGGTTATCATATGGGGGGGGGAGACGGGCGGGTCTGACTCGGAAGGAGCCAGAGGCTGCCCAAGTCCAGCCATGGGCGGACACCTAATATTTATCCTATATCTAGGGTATATGATAGCCCTCGATGATCCTAATATCTAAAAGGTTATAAACCTCCATATTCAATTATAGAATATAGTTCTTGCCAAACAAAATAACTCGTTAACTATTGTTTAAAAATCCCTCTGTGCTTATCAAAAGTGTATATATATATATATATATATATATGTGTGTGTGGGGGGGGGGGGGGGGGGGGGGGAGAGATCCCGAGCTAACCCTAATATTGCCTCCCTCTTTTCTTCCTCCGACCCTAGTTTGGCATTTGTCCGGGCTGATGTCATCTCCCTAGAGTATTGATCCAACTGGACAACGACTACCCCTAGTACATTGTATCTCTAGTCAGTAGGTACACTATTAGGGTGCAAGGATGTCTTCAAAATCATTTTTTGGAGGCAATAGTCAAAAATTTCTTTGTAAGGTCAAATCCGATTACCCCTCCCCCCTAAACGCTTCTTCCTCCTTTAAAGTTGATCCAACAATTTCGTTCTTAGAGAAGGATGAACAATCGTTGATCGCCCCCCTACGCTTTGCTCACTTTGGAAAGTTCTCATACTCACGCCCCTCGATTGACCTGATGAGTAAGGCTTTAAGGGGATTTGAATTCTCTGGGAGATCAGGGTTGGAGTTATTAACTCGTAACACATACTAATTTATCAAATGAACTGGATGTTTTTATGGTTTTGGTCCAAAGATCTCTGGTACATATTACATGAGTACCTATGAAGATCTTCAAGTGGACACCAGATTTCTCTTCGCCGCAAGAGTCCTTATTATCCCCAATTTGGGTAAATCCCCCAAAACTCCCCCACCATCTCTTCGCTAAGGATGCCATATTTTCAATAGCATTATGTTTGGGCACCCTCTGAAAATTGATAAGACTACTGAAGTTCTAATCAGACCAAGTATGATTAGAGTTTTTATTGAAATCAATGTAAGCAAGATTCTTCCCACCAAAATTTGTATCAACCTTTCTTATGGGTGCAACTTCTACCAGAGAGTGGATTAGAATCAAACTCACAATTTTGTTCCCATTGCAAGCATCAAGGCCATCCGGTTGATTCATGCAAAATCCAAAAGAGGGAAAAGGAAATTGCCTCTACTAATCTTCAAAAAGCAGCAAACGCCCTACTTGTGAACTTCAATGATACTAATAAAGAAAATCCTACGGCAAACAAGAAAGAAAGGAAGCAGCATGGACTCCTACGATTTTGGCTCGAGGATCGTAGGTAGGATATAATAGTGGGCATGTAGAAGATCCCAATAAAGAATGTCAACCCCCTTATGCAAGCTTCCAACATCAAGATCCATCTCAAGTGCATATCAAAAATTTGTAGGACCACACAGAGCACATGGATATTTTATCCATTCCTTTTGAGTCACTTATTAATCTTATTAATAACCCCCTGCCTCATTGGCTGTCATTGATAACATTAATGGTTTGCCTGAGATTCCCCAACCCCTTTGAGATTCCCCAACCCCTAAGATACTAGACCCCTGGGCTCAAGATCCTAATCCCCAACCCCTTATTATATCACCCACAGTTCAAGCTCAAGAGTTTCCTGACGTGGCCAGTACTCATGATGATGATGCAGCCACCGTTCTAGCGGACCCTGTACGTAAGGTAGACGTAGTCACCAATGCACGTACGGAGGAGCATCCTAACGTTGACCTTGAGGCTAAAGCTCCCAAGGAAGGACTATAGAAAGGAGAAGTTCATGCCTATCCTCGAGTGGTGGGCCCCTCATCTTGGCCCGAGACTTGGTTAAAGCTGCAAAAGTGCATGACTCTCTTTGAGCTTCAACCCTCCCCCTACAAGAGCATGCAGTACCATCTTTGACAAAAGAGAGGCAGTCCCGACCTCTACCCATCCCTAAAAATCCTTCGCACAAAAGAATCTGAAGTTCCCTGAAGCAGCAAAGCTAATCTCCACTCGCTCCTTGCAATCGACTACAAAGCTGTCCACAACTACCCCTCATATTTTCATGTTTAATGCCCTTATCTGGAATGTCCGTAGGGTTGCGCAAAAGATGACATAAAAAGAATAAATTCTATTTCTAGGACTCAAAAGGATCCTCTTCTTGCCATTATTGAGTCTAAGGTATTTGTAGATCAACAGCTGGCATTTCAAATCAGTCTAGGGTTCTACTCGACTTCCACTAATGACAAAGGCAACATATGGATCATAGCTACGCAAGATTTCTCTCTGACATCTCTTGACTCGTTCGAACAAGCTCCAACTGTTTCTCTTCAACACCTGACCCTTCCTACCTAGGTTTTATTTTCTATTGTTCCTAGTAGTAACTCCAAAGAGGGTCGCAGATCTCTATTGGAGCGGCTATTGAGCATGCAAGTTAGCTTCTTGCTCCATGGACTTATGGTCGAAAATTCAATATAGTTGCTAGCAAGGGCAGAATTAAAAAGTTAAGCTGGGATGGACTCTAGTAGGTTGAGTGCACTATGTGTGGTCTGACTGATATAGAAAAAATTTAATATATATAAAGTAAAATAAAGGAATTTATTTTTTTGGGGTGAGCTGGAGTGCACTTAGCCTGTTGTATGGTTTCGCCCATGATTTGCTAGGGCGGAGGAGAAGCTCAGAGGCCTGCTGCAGAGTGTTGCATCCATGCAAGAATTTAATTTTAACTGACATCAGGAATTATAAAAATGCAATACTATGGCAGCAATTTTATTTGGTTTAAATCGTAAGAGGTTGAACATAGGCAATGTTTATGGCTGTGTTTGGACCAACGACATCGATACTGTACTTTGATACCACATATATGAGATTAATCACAACAAAAACTATACCAACCCACATGAAGATAACCAACCATTGTCTAACACAAGCACCAAGAAAGATCAAACACAATATTTTCGGTGACTACGTCACCCGGACAAGTCCCAATCTTTATAACTTCATAAAATATACAAGATTGAATAAACATGTTGAATCCTTTGCCCAAAGATTTAACCCCCTCACCAAACTCAATTATGAAGACAGAGATTACAATGAATTCACTCACCCAAACCCGGACCAATCTCTCTGAACGAAGATGATGAATCCCTCAACAAGTCTTCTCTTTTTGCTGTCTTGGATTGCGAGCCCTAAGAGCAAACTACGGACTTAGATTTCCTGTCGACAAGCATCATGAATCTTCCATAGTTGTGCCTACACTCTTAACACATATACATATGTTGATAAACCTTATTTTTGGTCATAGAAAACCTTAAAATAGTCCACCAACTATCTTGGCCATCCGCACGAAACCAACAATGCAGATTAAAATCCAGAACTCGTTTAGCTCCGACCGAACCGAATTTGGTTTTTGCCCTGCCAATAAGTTTCGTTCAAAATACACAAGTACAGACCGAACTCAGCCGGGACCTAATTACATCCAGACTTGACCGTATGTTTCTTAATTGGAGATGGATCTGAGTCACTGTTGTTGGGATCAGATCCTCGTAACCTGACAAAATATCCTCTCAACAACGAAGGATCACCTGATTCCAATACAATCAATATCACTCGCCTCGGCCGCGTTAACCCATACTCGGTGGCCATTCTCAACCTAGCTTCCCCCAATAACCAACCTCACTCTCTTTTATGTATCATCCTCTTCGACCACCCTTCAGGATATGCCATACATAGGCACCTCTTGGAAGAGTAAAATTGTGAAAGAAGATTTATGAAGAGAAGAGTGATAAACATTACTTCAATCCAAAGGGGAGTAGAAAAAGTGATGTCTTCTCGTCCTATTTATGGGAAGAATGCGATGGTTGGATAACAAGTCTGTTTAAAAATATTTGGTATGTATTGTAAAGTAGAAAATGGAGAAAATTGTTTCTTCATTCACCATGTCTCAGTCAACTTGAGAAGAGCCCCTTATATAGGCTTACAATAGAGGTTAACTTCATGATGATAATTAAAAGAAGAAATACCAAAAGACATAGGTTATGGATTACCAAAAGGTATAGGTTATAGCCAAATAATAATGGTTAATAATCCATATTTACAACACTCCCTCTTGGATGTTCACTATTAATTAGTCGGTGGTGTATGTGTATTTGTTGCCTCATTAAAACCTTACTAAAAAAATCCAGTGGAAAAAAGCTTAGTTAAGAAAAAAGAGTAGAATACGCAAACTCAAAAATATTCTTTACAAATCATACTCTCCCTCGATACAATGGATCTGTAACAGCTAGTTGGTCTGATGATTAAGTCGTCACATGTCTATTCCGTATACCAACTTCTGAAATGTGGTTTTTGGTAGTGCCTTAGTGAATAAATTGGCTAAATTTTTATTTTATTTTACTTTCTTGACTTCGATCACTTTCGTCCTTTGTAGCTCACGTGCATAAAACAACTTTGGTGGAAGGTATTTGGTTCGATCTCCTTTGATGAATTCCTCTCCCAATGCAAGCCGCATTGTCTTCGAATATTGTTGTCAGCTTATATGTAACTGTGGGTAGTTGACAATTTTCTCTTATATGATGAATGATCGATCTCAAACCTATATTTTTCTTGTTGCTTCATGTAATACAATTAATTCTGCATGGTTAGAGGAAGTTGCTACTGAATCTTGCTTTGTTGATCGTAAAGATATAACTGCATGGTTATTAATAAACACAACCTGTTTGGGAGAAACTCTTATGATGGTTAGAAAGATAGCCCGAGTCTGCATAACCAATTAGATGAAAATTGTTAGTAGAATCACATGAATAAAATAATCCTATGTCATTTGTTCCACGAAGATATCTCAATATGTGTTTAACACTATTTCATTGTCTAAGTGTAGTTGTAGAACTATATCTAGATAATAAATTAATAGAAAATACAATTTCTGGTATTGTGCATTGTGGTAGATATAGTAGTGCTCCAATATCACTTAAATATGGTACTTCAGGACCAAGAACTTTTTTACCTTCACCCTTTGGTCGGAATGGATCTTTATCCAAATTCAAACTGCGTACAATCATAGTTTTACTTAGTGGATGTGCTTTGTCCATTATGAATCGTTTCAAAATTCTTTCAATATATTGCGATTGATGCAATAATATTCTACTGGAACTACGTTTTATTTGCAAACCAAGACAAAGCTTTGTCTTTTCCATGTCTATCATTTCAAATTCTTTCTTTAAATAATTTACAGTTTTCTCCAATTCTGTAGGAGACCCGATCAGATTTATATCATCCACATATACTGCTACTATAGAGAATCCATTCTCGAATTTCTTACATGGGCAAATTTGAATATTTTTGTATCATTCTTTAGTCAAATATATACTAAGAAGATTATACCACATTCTTCCTGATTGTTTCAACCTATATAATGCTTGTCTAAGTTTAATTGAACACATGCCCTTTGACTTAGTCTCTGGCATTGTAAATCCTTCTAGAATTTTTATATAGATGTCAATGTCTAAGTCTCCGTACAAATATGCAATTACAACATCCATAAGTCTTATATCAAGATTTTCAGAAACTATGAGACTAATTAGATATCTAAAAGTAATGACATCCATAACTAGAGAGAATGTCTCTACATAGTCAATTATAGGTCTTTGAGAGAAACCTTGTGCTACAAGTCGGGCTTTGTATCTTTCAACTTCGTTCCTCTCATTTTGTTTTCTCACGAATACCTATTTAAAACCAACAAGATTTATGCCCTTTGGTTTTTCCACATAGGTCCATACACACCACATTTTTCTAGAGATTTTTATTCTACTTGAATAGCATCTTTCCACATTGGCCAATCTTCTTTTTTTTGTCGATATTCATTTATACTACATGGTTTATTTTCACAATCATCATTATCTTTTGATATTTCAGTAGCTACTACATAACTAAATATGTCATCGATGACAAGTGATTTCCTATTCCACAATTCACCTGAACATGCATGGAATATCGAGATCTCTTCATTTTCATGTACCTGTGCCACTATAGGGACATCCATAGGCATTTCAGTAAATTTAAAAACTTGCACATCTTTATTATTTGTTTTTGGAGCTCCAGCCACTACCGAACTTTTATTAGGATAAGATGTTCCATTAGCTCTCCTCTTTCGAGGAGTACTATCCTTGGAACCTATAGGCCTACCATACCTTTGACGTGTAGTAGTAGATTGATTTGCCGCCTTGTTTGGATTTTGTCCAACTAGAATAGTGATTCTGGCTGGCACATTCATAGCTGGCACATGTGATTTAGTTATCTTTATGGCATCATTAAGTGCATCAGGTAATTGATTTGAAATTTCTTGCAAATGTATCATTCTCCTTGTCTCATAATCACATTTTGGAAGAGGATCTTGATGGGATAGAGTAGGCGTATTCCATGTCAATTCATGCCATTTATTAGCAATGTGTTGTTCTATATGAACAATCTGTTGCTTACCTCCCCCTAACAGCAAAAAGATACTCTTATCAAATTGACAATCATCAAATCTTATAGTAAAGACATCACCAGTCATTGGTTCCAAATACCTTATTATAGAAGAAGACTCAAAACTAATATATATTTCCAAACGTCTTTAGGGACCCATCTTAGATCTTTTGGGAGGTAGAATTGGAACATATACTGCACATCCAAACTTTCTCAAATGTAAAATGTTGGGTTGTTTACCACTAACAAGTTATATAGGTGAAAAGATATGGTGGCATTGGGTCTATATATAACTAAAGATGCAGCATATAAAATACCATGTCCCCAAGCCTTAATTGGCAAACTAGATTACATTAGTAGAGGTTAGCTAAAAGTTGGAGATGTTTAATAAATGACCCAGCTAATCGATTTTGTGTGTGTATATGGGGAACAAGATGCTCTACCTCAATTCCTAATGATGTACAATAATCATCAAAAACTTGTGTGATAAATTGTGCGGCATTATCAAGTCTAATTGACTTAATCGGGTTATCAGGAAACTGAGATATAAGTTGAATAATTTAGGATAAGATATAAGAAAATACAAGATTTCTAGTAGACAATAGGCAAACATGTGACCACCTAGTAGATGCATCTATGAGTACCATAAAATACCTAAAAGAACCACTAGCATGATGAATAGGACCACACATGTCTCCTTGTATTCTTTGCAAGAAAGTAAGAGACTCATTCTTAACTTTTAGAAAAGATAGTCTAGTTATAAATTTTTCTTGTGAACAAGGAACACATAGGTGATTCTTCGGTAAGCCAAGATCGTGATTTTCTAATAAATGTCCATAAGAATTGCCAATGATCCGCTTAAAGATAGTTTGTCCTGGATGACCCAAACGGTCATGCCAAATAGTACAAAAGACAGGATCATTTACTTTATGTTTTGCCACATTCATATCACTTTACTCCTTGGACTACTCGACACAAGAGGAAGAAATGTAAAATACTCGAACACTTAGAGAATTTGGCAGTAAGAAGACTCGGGGAACACTAGCAAAAGCTTCTATTTTCTCTCCATGTCTGTGTGTGTGTTTATGAGACAATATTGTCTCATATTTATAGCATAAAAAATGGTTACATGCGTGTGCACGCACTTTTGAGCAATTTACAATGTTCTTGCTATTTTGTGCTATCACGCCCCGATCTCCCGCAGGAATCGGCCGACCCAGCTGGGTACGAATTACCGTGCCAACGCTCTTGCAGGACGACCGTTCCCATCAGGACATGATATTGTGCGAGCACAATCTGTGCCCGCGTAAGGCCAAGTTATGAACATGCAATAAAACAACTAAGCCATAGAGTCGCAAAGATAGTCTCTAATGCAACAGAATTTTGAACGACACGAGTAAACGGCCGTTCGATAATTATTTCTCAAGGTCATTATAGTGAAAGCATAGAATGAACAGAAGTATGAAACAAAACAAGCACTTTATTGATTTTGAATAAGTATTACAAGCGGCGCTGGACCGAGATTACAAGTCGCTAAAGCTCTCTCTCTCGAAACATAAAGGAGTGCCAAGCGGCTTACAACTGTGGAATGATATATAGGAGATGTTCCAACATTATGTCTTGTATATGTGCTTCAACTCCGGACGCAATACTCCAAGGCTCCAGAGCGAACTCCTCTCCTTAGTACGTACGAGGGGAAACTCTACATTGAACAAGGTTCTCCCGCACCATACAAGCAACCTGGTGGGTTATTAGTACATTGAATGCACTGGTGGGGAGACTTCTCGCCCGCTCAACAAATCCAAACACGTTCAATTATTTATGTGCACCATCTATTAAGTTGTCTTTCTAGTCTTGCCTTAGGATCAGTTTTATAGCAATGATATAAAGCCTAACTCGTGTGCAAATTGCTGAGTGTCCATAATAATAAGTAACACGACACGACTTACCAACTTACCATTCGTCCTTCCCTGTCCAAAGATACAACAAGTTAACCAAGCACGAATATATATATATATATATATATATATATATATATATATATATATATATATATATATATATGTAATGAAACCAAATAATGCATAAGCAAACACAAGGGTTACGAGCGTGTTTCTTGATTTAGGTGAACGAGATACTCAGGTTAATTAGATACCTTAAACTCAGATAACGGCAAAGGAGCCTACTCAGCGTCAGCGACTTTTACTTTAGATGAATTATACTCAGATTCAGGTGTGTACAGATGTGTTACTCCAATTAAATGTATTACTCAGGTTACTCCGATTACAAGTTCATTTCTCAGGTTACTCATATCTAGATTCATTAGACGTAATGCAATGACTCGCACGCAGATTGCCGCAACCGAACCTGACTTAATCTATATGAATGGATTGCTGCCTACACGTCATTATGGACATAGTCACAATAAGACGGTGGTCCCAGTGCCCCGACAAAAGATTGAACTTATCCGTGCTAGCTACAACTAGCGCGGCTACCAAATTCTCCCTAGGCCAGATATGTCCCGTTGCCCCGTCCGTAGGAATCAAACTTATGCACAAGCGTGCACGACCATGCAAGTCTCTTTTGTTTGTTCTTTTTTTTTATCTCTTCTTCTTCTGCATAAACAACAATGGTTGTAGACGCAGGTAATGAGCCTCACTACAAGCCACCCCAGGCCTTTTCTGACTCATTGGTTCTTTATATCATTCTTTATTACGGGCTTCCGAGCCATTCTTTTAGTGCCATTCTCTTAGTGCCATTCCTTAGTGCATTCATTGATGTTATTCTTTACTTGCATCTTACTTTTATATTTTCTAATTATTTTGTAGCTCTCGGTACGTGAACTGCCTTGGTGACCCAAAGGTCCTGAAGCCGTTCCATATTTTCTATTACTTAGCTCGGAATGACTATTTTGATAGTCTTTCTGCCTTAACTGAGTGAATCATTTTAAGTAAAGTTCTTTAACTCATGTCATAGTCTATGTGGAGTGCATCGCAACAGTGCGCAGGATAGTACTACTGAGGCATACGAAACAATCTCTACTTTAATGGTGAAACGCATAAGGAAAACTCTATTGAGACATATGATTACTTCTATCTCTAGCATCAGGTTTATCTTCCATGTTCTATACAAGTAATACAAGATGAGATTATTCTCTTAGCTAGGTGTATTGAACTCTTTTATTAGCACACAAGGGATAATTTTTCCTAGCGACTAGTATGCACTGTCCCAATTTTTAAGTGTGCAGGCTAAGCAAAGATAGGTTTATCGTAGCCACCCACCTTAGCGACGATTCATATTGGTCGAGCGATACTCCAATCGTGCCTTTGAAAGTCTAAGTCTGAACACCTGAAGGGCCAAGTTTGAATTCTTTTTCCTCTAGCGAGTCTTCTCACTAAGCAAAGCGGGATGAGTCATTACACTTGCGTCGATTGAATCGGCTCTCCACATTGACGCAGAGCGGGTCTCTACATGTACGGCATCTTGGACAGTCACTGCCCACGTTCTGCTTAGTGGGCGCATATTTTACTGCAGCTTGACACGTGGCTCCATATATGAGGAAAGCTCGGGTCGTGGTAGCAACTGCTTATGCACATTTTTTGGTATTAAATACACGTAGCATTATTGGGATTATAACCGCTCACTGTCAGTTATTGAAGAAGTGCGCACTATAATGAAAGAGGCACATGCATACTCTTGAGGAAGTAACATTGCTGGCATATGTTGATGAGAATGCCATTATTGGCATATTTTAGTCAAAGCAGCAACATTGGTGTACTCTGACTGAAGATGGCGTATTTTGGAGCAACATTAACACTGACGTACTTTTGTAGGCTTTTTTGTGAAGAATCCCACAAGTTGGCGTATGTTGAAGAGGAAATTGCATCGACATACTTTGATAAAAAAAGTAGCTCATTGGCATATTCTGATGGAAAAGTAGCTCACTAGCGTATTCTGATGGAAAAGTAGCTTATAGGCCACAAAATGGCAACCTGGGTCTTCGTGCCAATGAATCTTTTGTCTTAATTATCTTAATCTCCTCGACTACTATGCCAGTCTGTTAGTTGTTAGTCTGGCCCACTAAACGACGGGATGGCAAGACTGAGAAAGTATGTCTATTTATCCTTGGCTGATTTGATGAGGGAAGTACGCCAATACTCCCACTCTTTTCCAAAAGAGTACGCCTCTGTCTTTAATTGTAAGAAAGTATGCCACTACTCATGCATAAGTCTGTGCGTATTTTTTTATGCTTCTACAAGATCCTCTTCAAAGTTCTTAAAATTTTAAAATAAATTTGAAATACTTTGAATTAGAAGCATATAAAATAATTTTTATTTTATACACGTATTTTGGGCAGAATCTCAACAGCTTGTTGACGTGGTTGAACGACATAATTATTGTATGGATTTTGAGGCATTACCCAGCAGCCGAAGAGTCATATCCAAATCTATAAATAGACCAATAGAGGAGAGAGAAACTCTTTTACGAGTTCTAAAACCCTTTGTGTTCCTTCAAAACCCTAACTCTTCCTCTTCCTCTTCCCCTTCTTCGAGGTTCAACATTCAGTAATGGCACCCAAATATTCTTAGATGGCCAGGAAGGAGGGAATGGTAAAAGAAGCAGCCTCTTCTTCCCGTGCGACTACGGTACGACCCGCGGTGGAGCAAACAACGGCTTAACTCGCCGCTGACTGCCTAAACATGTCGCGGTCAAGGGTGGTTGCTCGTGAGAGTGCTAACACTGCAATAATAGGTGCGGGAGGGTATTCACTACCTGTTTCCCCTCCTTTCTTTCTCTTTTTTTTTGATACTTTTTATTTTTACAAATACGTTGTAATATGAAAGAAGACATAAAATTAAAGAAAGAGGAAGAAGACGATGAACAATCATGGGACATAGAGACACTTGTACACGCGCACAATTTCTCCGTTCAGGGTGAAATATTTATTTTGCGCACTTTTCAAGTTTTAACAGACTTGGAAATGCTCACGTATTTTTTCTCTTTCAGAGTAAAAATAGTCATCATGCTCACTTTCTGAGTTTTGATGAATTCGGGAAGCTCACGCACTTTTTCTCTTTCCGGGTTAAAATAAACTGCCTGTGTACTTTTCGAGTTTTGATGAATTTGGGAAGCTCGCGCACTTTTCCTCTTTCATAGTGAAAAGCGACTGCCTGCGCACTTTCCAAGTTTGAGAATATTTGAAAAATGTTTACTTCTCTTTTAGAGTAATGTTTGTGCGCTCTTTTCAAAACTTACTACAAACTTCCCCATAAGAATGAGTAGTTAGTGCACATATATCTTCATGAACTTCTATTGACTTCATGTCTCTAACTTTTTAAAGTAAATTTATCGATGGATCCCTTCGCTGACATGATGTAATCTACTATTGGCCTCTTGTACACTAATTATCTGGAGAATTTATCTCACGTGGAGTTTTCCCAGTCTGATAGGAATCTACCAGAAACTAGACAGCTACTGATAGTTGGACAGAACAAAAGGATGCTGATGTATCTGACAAGCAGTGAACCCTTCACCTCATTCGAAGATGAGCCTTACAAGAAGCCTGCTTTCTTATTTAAAGATGCCATCTGCAGATCATCTCAAACGAATCCCAAGAAAGAGAAATGGGTCTTTCAAATTGGTGACAAACTGATATATCTCCCTAATATGGCACGAGATTACCCTCTCTCAATATTTCACCATGCTACATCCTTGAGGAAGATGGACTGGGATTTGACTCCTTGGACTCATGGTGCGAAGCCCAGAAAAATCTGCCATAAATAGGATAGTCAGGGGCAAAGCCTCTTTTACAGTACCCTAGACGGACATGCTGTCCTTATATAGGGACTACTATGCGGGTCTATGCCTAGTGAAGATTCGTTACTCATTCAACTCTCCCAGTCACCGATTTTTGCCAATCTCTACACTGAAGCTGAAGGAATATACCCCTTGAAGAGTCCCAAACTTACTGGGTGGGTTACCAACAATAATGTTCGCTAGAACCAGATCACCATATGGATACTGGAGAATTATGAAGCAGAGCTTGATAGATAGGGCTTTATAATATCATTTTTGCAACTGGCTATGGTATCGCCCCGGATCACAACATGTTCCTCGCTCTGGTAGAGCGATACAATGTCCGCACTGGGACTTTTTCCACCCTGCATGGCAAATTAGGGCTCGCGCTGCACGAGATGCATGTGGTATCAGACTTGCTAGTAGGGGAAGTACCATATGAAGAATACGTTCCCACCAACAAAGAACTTCAAGACCTGGTGAAGAAAGAGCCTCGTCTCGTCAAAGTATACCAGGAGTTGATGTGCAATTATTTGGCCTGCAACTACTACTATAACACAGACTTTGGCACAGTAAGTGGTTTGTTTATCTTTTCATGAATCGAGCTAAGGATGAGAAAGCCAAGGATGAGAAGGATGTCGAGATTTGACCCATTCGACCGTTAAGCGCTAATTTGGTTGAGGATCTTATAAGGGAACATAAAGCATATGACAAGCATCAGGATGATCCCGTGGGTAATTTTCCAGCCGGGACATACTCACAGTTATCTCTGACAACCTTGTAAGAAGATTTCATGTGAATCTTTATTAGCCGGCTTCTTCTCTCTATGTCTAAGATGGTGGGTACTCCCTGGGGGTAGCTAAGTAGATCGACTTTACCGTAATGTACTGTTCCCAACATTACACTTAATCTTTCAGCATAGGTTGGCTCTTTTACTGGCCATGGTATGCCGATTGAACGCTGGCCTTCGAGCATTCACCGATAATTTACTCAATGAACCCGTGGGTCGCTTTGATTACCCTAGGATGGAGATATTGCTCACTTATCTGATGGCTTTGCTACTGCTTCATAACAATAATCTAATGGCTCCCAGATTAGAGACTGATGATGCCACCAAGGGAGTATTTCCCTACAAGTATAGACAATCCAGGTAGGAGGATACTACTATTCTTGCGACCAGAAGAGCATTGAACCTAGGAATAAGTTGGAGTTTTTATTGTATCTCCCCAGATATTTCACCCGAGCATAAGGGCAGAAGTTTTATTGAAAAGGTTAAGGACATGTTAGATCTGCCAACTCAAGTCTTCTTCTGGTTACTCAGCATTCAGCCTTCTCACCTAATCTATAGATGTGATGAGAACTATTTTATCAAGCCATATCTGCCCAACCGTTTTGCAAGACAATTTGGCTATGATCAATTCGACATTGGGAATGCCAACACCTGCCTCTGGTCCTCCAGGGGATTAATTGACGAAGCTCGAGGATGGAAATATTTTAGTATGGGATGCACCGGTGCCAAGTTTACTTTGCCTTCCACCTAAGCTCCATTAAGCATCTTTCATTCTTATGCCAATTTGTTTTTTGCTCGGTCAATAGATTTCACCAAGACTTCAACTTGAGAGGTAGCTTCAGGCTCACAGAAGGGACTGCTGCCGGGGTTGATGCTGAAGAAGTTAACCCACTAGTGAAAGAGGAGGACAATGCTTCCATGGATGATCCATAAGAAATTTTTATGGGTGAGCCAAAGGATTTGCCTGTTCCTTCTCTATATATTTCTTTGAAAGCAAGGAAATGTAAGGCACCATCTCCTAAAGAGCGTCATCCTGTTGCGAAGAAGGAAACCAAGAAGAAGCAGCAACCAAAGCCTCCTACCCCTCCGAGGAGAAGTTTGTTTTCTTCTCCAACAAACTCTCATGGCCAAGCTGGGACATCAACTACTTCACCAGCTGTGATAAGGATCAGTACATCTATTCCTCCTCCAACTGCTAAGCCAATACAACAGTTCCTACCTTAATTATAAGCGAACATCTTGACTTCTTAAATACTTGAGGTAGACCCTATTCTCGATGCTGCAGCGCAGCTGCTGATGCCGATTATGTTTATATCTGGTCATCTAGTCTTGTGCCACTTACTATAGTCACCAATGAAAGCCACACTACTCAGCCTATTTTGATAGAGAAGACGCCGAGGTAGAAATAATTCCAACTCCCCCAGCTAATACTATCCAAAGAGAAGAATCATCTAGCCATCTGCAACCTCAGACTAATGCAGTGGTGGCAAAGTTTAAGGGAGAAATCCCGCACACTGATATTGGTACGACAATATAAGAGGTAGACATGGGAGTAAAGGACTATGATGACATACTTCTTGATGCTGACTCCCCTGAGATAGAGGTTTCCCTAGCAGACTTGAGAAATTCCCTGGCGGGTCAGTCACCGAACGACAAATATACACAAGTTGGGTTGGGTACGTGCTTCTCCGTTCTTTCTATACCGCAAGTCCTTGCACTGTAGGCTTCATTATCATAAATATTTGCAATGACAAGCCAGACTAGTATAAGCCAATGTGTCATTCATTCCTTTGACTTTTCTTTACAATTTCATCTCAATGCTCAGTTCACTGATTTTTTGCATTGATAAATTATAGATGCAGAATTTCACGAGGAATCCCTTCACGAAGAAACCTTCCCTAAGAACACAAAGAAGGTGATCAGATCCCAACCTGAGTTTACTCTGTAGTTGAAACTGTTGAAACAATCACCAGCACTGTAGAGGAAGAAACAATCGTCTCAGCTGCTCTTGTGGCGGTATCGACCCAAATTGAAATATCGGTACGCTCGTTGATCGAGGTAAGACATCTTCAGTAATGGGCCCATCGGTTGCTGCTTAGAGTAATAAGGCTACCACAGTAACAACAACCTCGTTCCCTCCTCAGGGATGAGGATTAACTGCAGTGGCTTCTACGGTACACTAGTATGCGCCTTGAGGCTAGTACATTAAAGAAACATGTCTATTGATGGAATGTGGGATATGGTCTCTTCTACCATCAAGACTATCAGAACTTATAAAGGTGAAGCACGTGCTAGAGCATTGGAGCATATTGTAACTGGGCTCGAGCAGCCGATAAATGAATACATGCAACTTCGTGAGGGAAACCTCACATCTCTTATCCAGAAGGAATATGAATCAATCATTGCCAAGTTCGAAACATAGAAGACAGAGTTTGAAGAGAAAAAAAGAATGCATAAAGATAATAGCGCTCAATTAATCAATAAGCTGAATGACACCAATTCCCTGCTCCTTCAACACCAATCTGCCCGAGACAATTATTCCTATGAAATAACTCATCTCGAGACTTTGATCAGAGAGTCTCAGAAAAATTTGGCAATCATAAGGGGTAAGCATCAGGAAGTGGCATCTCAACATGCCTTGATGGGCAATAAACTTATGTCTCTTGCTCATAACAAGGCTGAGAACTTGACCAATCTTGGAATAACATCATGAAAATATATGCCCCTTTTACCAAGTACGAGGCATCAGAGGCTCGGATGGCTGAAGCTAAAGAGTTGGCTAAGCATAAGGAGCAGCAACTGGCTCGGCTGAAGAGGATTATCAATGACCTTTTATCCCAACCTAGATAATACAACCCTTTTTTTCTTGTACTGGCTTTTAACTTTTTTACTGAACCAAAATGCTTTTTGAAATGAATAAAACTTTATGCTCTTTTGGTGATGATTATATATTTGTTTATTGTGGACTTATTATCCATTGCGTAGCTAAAACTAAGTACATAAATAAGTTAAAAGGAAATAACACTATTAGAGATAATATGGACGTGATAGGTTTTTCAATCATGACCCTATTGGATATATCAGCTCAGAGGTAATATGGATGTGGCAAAATATAACTTTATGGGGGCTAATTTTTTTGCAAAAAAATAATACAGAGGTAAAATAGGCATGATTGTTCCCTTTGGGAATCTTATTTTACAGGAAAAAATGAGAAGAGATAGTTCATAGGTAATATGGACGTGAACTAAATATCTTTTGCAAGTTGAGAAAGAAGTATTTCTGGATATTTTTGATCCGACTAGAGATTAAAAATAGGATATCCTTCGAACAGCTGGGTTATAAGAACACAATAATTTGCTTGAAAAGATTTTACCTTGAGTGATCTTAATGAGAGTGTTTTGTAAGATCTGGAGATTATTCCACTTGGGAATTTGGGGGACCTATTATCTATAACATATTCAAGACTCTTGAATACAAGTAATAGTTCGAGGCGACAAAGAGTTTCACTGACTCTTTCGGGATTATCGTTGGAAATAAAATTCTCCAACCATACCGTGAGAGAGAAGTTTAAGGTGGATCCATTATCCAGAATATATCCAAGTCTCTTGAATACGGATACAAGATTTTATAATTTACAAACTATCGGGGAATAAATGTCACGTCGTACATTTATATTGCTGGGGATGGAATAAAGTAAATACAAATATTGTGCATTTATAAATGACCTGCTGGGGATGGAAATTACAAGCCTAGCTTAGACATAGTACATTTTGAGAAATTTTTCATTAATTGGCATCATCAGTAAATTTTCGTTTGGCTTTGCTAGCCTTTATGCACCATTAGAATATACTGATTCTACAACGAAAGGGCCCTCCCATTTAGTTTAGAATTTTCTTTTGCTTTTGTGTGTCATGATCATTGGCCTTCTCACTGTGATAAAAAGATCGCCGACTTGAAATATTCTTTCTTTGTCTTTTTTGTTGAAAGTTCTGGAGATATGTGCTTGATATAGCTCAATACATTCTTGAGCTTGCAAGCGCTTCTCGTCTAATGCTTCTAACTCTTGAAGTTGCAAACGATCATTATTTTTGACGGTTAGCACATTAGCGAGAGCTATTCTGAACAAAAGGGATCTGTTCCCGAGAGAAAGAACTGCCTCGCACCCGTAGATCGAAAAATATGGCGTATTGCCAGTTGGAGTTCGCACCGTTGTCCGGTAAGCCCATAAACATTCTCCACGCTTTTCATCATAAGAATTGCGCTTGTTGGATGAAATAAACTTCTTGAGGAGCTTCATTATAGTTTTGTTGAAGGCTTCTGCTAAGCTGTTGGCTGCAGGGTTATACTCCGTAGATGCACATTCTGAATTCGGTTATGGTCGCATAATCGATAGAATATCTGACTAGCAAATTATGGTCCATTGTCATTATCCTCCGAGGAATACCGAAATGATAAACAATATGATATTTGATGAAGCTAATCACATTAGATTTCTTTATTTCGATGAGCAACACTTCTTCCGCCTACTTGGAGAAATAATTGGTGATTGCTAGGATGAACCGATGACCTCTAGATGAAGGCGGACTGATAGGGCCAATAATGTCCATACCCCAAGCATCAAAAGGCTAAGACACAGCCGTCGGGTGTAGGAACTCTGAAGGTTGGTAGATGAAGTCGACGTGGATTTGGCATGCTCTGCATTACAAGCATAGTCCACAGCATCTGCTACTATGGTGGGCCAGTAGTAACCCATTCTTCTTAGTCTGTCTTATAATTTAGGGCCTGGCTGATGTGCCATACCGTCTTGCTTCAATATCCGAAAGATATGCAAAAGGATTCCATCATATGAATGATGATACAATGTCTTAGTTGTTGCATCTTAATAGAACTAAAGCGAGCATCTTTTAATAAAGATAGCTTCTTTCGAATCATCTAGAAGAATTTTATAGGCTGTATAGTTTATAAAAGGAAACCTCCACTCTTCAGAATTAGGAATTAACTTTACCTCAAAGCTATGTTCAATTTATAAATTGTTCTTAGCACAGAACAACTCTCGACCTATCACTGTGATCGAATATTATCTTCGCAACAGAATGGCCAACGAGGCTGCTAAACCAGCGAGATTTTGGGTCTGCATAGCCATTCTTTATTTGCATCTTCGACATACTTATTATGGGAAGTCAAAAGAATGACTTTGTGCATCTGCGTCTATATTTTTTAGTCGAAGAACATACTCGATAAAGAACCCAATGAAAGTTGAAGCTAGCTCGATTGTAGCTTGATAATAAGGAACAATGTCTTCATGGCGACCCTCTAACCTGATTAACTATCAGCTTTGAGTCTCCATAAGCTTCAAGATATTCTTCATCAAGTTTTTTAGATAACTGGAGACCAATGAGAAGAGTATTATATTCTGCCACATTATTAGAGCAAGATTATCTGAGAGAGTATGCACGATGTATTAATAACTTGTCAGGACAAACGAGGACTATCCCAACTCCGGCGATGATATTTTTCTTAAGCCCTATTCTTGATACACCATCAAAGAATAATTATCATGTATCGAATCTCATTTCCATATTAGACTCCATTACTTCGTCTAGAATATCGTCGTAAAGCTTTGAGGTTTCTGGCATTGGGTGAGCTGCTAAAAAAACGGCCAAAGCTTGGCCTTTTACTGCCTTTTGTAGGACATATATCATGTCGTAAGGCGACGGTAGCATTACACAAGTAGCTAGACAAGAGTTAAGCGTATTGGGTTTAGTCATCAGCACTTGGAGCAGATTCACTCTGATATGCCATGAATTGTTTGGCCAGTCATATAATGACGTATCTTTTGGATGGCGAACACCAAGGCGAGACATTCTTTCTCCAAAGGATTATACCTATGTTCGGTACCAACCATCATGTGACTGAGATAGTAAATAGCCTGTTTATGGTCTTCATTGCTCTTCTGTGCAAGTAAAGCTATGAGGGAATGATCCATCACTCGAACATACAGTAAGTGTCATGCCCTGATTCCGTAGAATCGATAGTCGTCCTCAGGGTGTGATGTCGTACGTGCCTAGGTTGCACATCGCACAAGGCTAAGGTATTTTTATATAACGAGCACATATTCAGTGAACGCAGATAATTGAAATACAATATTGAAACATAGAAAAGTTTTTTTTATTGATAATGAACATCTTTTACAAACTTTTGAATAAGTCAGATGGTTTTCTCACGGGCTAACAAAAGTGGACGCAAAATGAGATAACCGTCCTGTACATTATATTCTTTTACTAAAACTTCAAAGCTATAGACACCTTCGGGTGAAGCTATCGCCTTTCTATGTAGCTACATAAGGTATGTGCACAAGCTCCTGAAAACTTTAAAACGTCTCTTCGAAGGCACGATCAGGGCGTGCTGGTAGGTGGACTGGATTGGAAAGTTGCTAAACTCCTTGCAGGATTTCCTTGGCATGGGAAACCTGTTGCAATGAGGGTTAGTATATCGAAATGCACTGGTGAAGGAAAGCTAAACTAACTATACTAATCAACATATTGTTTATGTGGAGCATGCAAGTTATTATGTGGTATTTCTATCTTGCCTTAGTTTAATTTACAAGCATGCAATAGATATAAAATTTTACTGAAATAAATATGTCATCGCTCGGTGACTTTTACCTGCCCGTCTGAACCACCTGCACAATACTTACCATGACCTTTCTTGACATGGAGACATAGTTAGCTTGCACAGTTTAAATACACGAGGGCATCACTGGCACGTTGCCATAGTAGATAAGTTATAGTCTCGAGATGGAATGACATGCAAAGAATGGAATAGGGGCATCACAGGGCATCATGTCCGAAGCAGGCGACTATCAGGGAGTTTTGTCCAGATTGGATCGGTGTCAGTGCACCAGTGATCGTCCACAGGAACTAAGACCTTGTGCACAAGTTTTCCGTGACCAAGCGAAGTCTACTACGTTATAAATCGAGGCAGTTTAAGGCAACACAAGCACGAGACAAGTAACAAGGCAAGATCTATTTCGCATAGTCTTCCTGATCAGTTTTTTGTATAGCAAGATGTATTCTATATATAGCTCAATAATAGAAGAAGTATATATATTCTAACTAGAATTGAAACATGATGAAAGAATATTCCAAATGAACTAGCATGCAACAAGGTAACCGTTCACAAGTTGATTCACAAGAAAAAGTAATCCAAGTCTATTTCATTCTATCTTGGCATCTTTTAGTTATTATGGTATTGTTCGATCGGAACAATCAAGAAGGTAAGATTTTATATATGAAGACCTGGAAGAAGGGTCAACTAAATCAAATTATAGCCACTCACAAGTTTGTTGGAGAGAGAAAAGGAAAGAGGTGCTTCAAGATTCTGCTCGCGCGACGTCTACTGTACGATCACCTGCATTGCCACAAACAAATAATCAAAATACCTCTTCTACTCTTTCCAAGCTCGGAATAAAAATGTAGTTCAACGAACGAAAGCAATAAAATCCATCGAAACCGTTTAAGAAAACGCAAATCCAAAAACTAACTCAAAAGAATGAAAGTAACAAGACGACAAAAAAACTAGACAAGAAAACTTGCAGCGGAGAGGTCCCTCTCGACTCTATTGCTAAGTCCATCCTTGGGGCACGGTCCACTGAATATGGGAATCGATTCGGAAGATAAAAATCCATAACGAAAAAAAGATCTTCATTCAATCTATCCCGATCGAATGACACCGAAAGTATTTCTTAGCCATGCTCCCCTAAAAGGGGGAACGAGGCACTACAGTAAGAAAGGTCTTCCGACAATCAAAGCCACCAGAACTAAAGGATTAGTGAGATACTATTTTATGTCATCGAATGCTCGCTGGCATGCTTCATTCCAAACAAATGTTACACCTTTCTTCATCAGTTGAGTGAATGGCCGACATCGAACTGAGAGATTTGATATGAACCTCCTAATATACGCTAATCGGCCTTGCAGTCTGCAAAGTTCCTTAAGGTTATACAGAGGATGCATTTTAAGGATAACTTTAATTATCAGGGTCAAGATGGATACCCTTAGAAGTTATAACGAATCTGAGGAACTTGCTACTAGAAACTCCCTGGAAGGACTTGGTCAGATTCATCTTGAGTTGGTGTTGATGCATTAATTCAAACTCCATCCTCAAATCTTGTAGATGATCATCTTTGAAATAAATCTTCACCATAATGTCATCTACATAGCATTTCTATGGTCTTCCGTAAGTGCTCATGGAAGATTGTACTCATGGTCCGTCGGTATATTGTTCCTGCATTCTTCAAGTCGAAAGGTATTACTGTATAGAAGTACACTCCCAACGGTGTCCAAAATGACGTGTGCTTTTCGTTATCAGAAAATATCTTGATTTGATTATTCCTGAGAACCCGTTCATGAATGACATACGTTCAAAATCGTAAGTGTTATCAATCATGACATCTGTAATAGGGAGAGGAAATTCATCTTTAGGGTAAGCTGAATTTAGATCCCGATAATCTATATAAAACTGAATCTTCCCATTCTTCTTCATGATTGGGACCCCATTGGCCACCCAGTCAGGATATTGTTCTTCTCGAGCAAAGACGCATGATATTAGTTTCTTGACTTTAGCCTCGATTGAATCCATCATATTTGTGCAAAATCGTCGCTGCTGCTGCTTCACTAGTTTAGCATTAGGAAGGATATTGAGCTGTGTGTAGCTATCTAAGGATCCAGACCAGGCATATCCTCGTAACTCTAAGAAAAGACATTAATATATTTCTATATGAGCTCCACTAAGGCTTGTTTATCCTCATCAGAGAGACTTTTGCATATGAAGATTGGTTTCGGAATAGACTGCTCTCCTATATCGATCTAAACAATCTCATCTTCTGTAGGTGGTTCGCGTTGCTCGAACCGAAGCTCCCATTGTGGCTCCATACATTGTGCCCACAGATCAGTTTCAAAGGGTTCTAGTGATTGGTCTTCTTCATCAACTGAGTCGGCCGACACCACGTTGACAGAAAGGACATGATTGAGTACCACACGTATGCTTTCGTCAGAATCCCAGAATGATGATTTAGAAGAATGAGAAAGTATTTTATCATCTGACTCTGAGCTTTCAAGAGTTATTGGAGTGACATAGCCCAAACCCCTACGTGTTCGCTGGTAGTATGTTTCAGGCTTGCCTATAGAAAAGTGACGTATAGGGGTCTGCCGACCTCTTCCATAGTTTAAGTCCTTTGTCAGACTTTAAATTGTAGCCTATCTTCTGGATAATTCTCTTGGCAGGTCGACTATAGCGGTGAAATTATATTTTCTCGGTGTCTTTCCCCTAGTCATCAGTCTGCATGATCTTCTAAATTTTAGCCTTGCCAAATAGTATCTTTTGTTTCTTGTTTTGCCTTGCTGGGACCAGGAAACATATGCCATCACATGACCTATATGATGTACCTGTTTGGAATGACGGTGCCACTGGAATAGACAAAGTCTCGTAAGCATACATAGCTTCTAGAAATTCCCTAGTAAGGGGATTGACATCAATATAGTACGAAGGGGTATTGTCTTTATTCATAAAATATAAGAATTCCTTCTCTTCTATAAAGTCAACTGAAGGTTCAGCCCTGATAGTAGGCTTAGTAAGGTTAATGACGAGTGGCTGACTTGCTAGAGTAGGGTATTTGTTGTGAGTCAAATTGATGAAAGTGGAAGCTCCGTATTCTTAGTAACATCTACCACGAGAGGTGTCATGAACCGCACCCAGAATAAGGGTACGAGTATGTAGGTACGTCCAGCCTACGCCGCAGCATCGGCGGTAGAACGCTATCTAGGTCACAATATTATCTATCACATCTCACAATAATATATAATTTGTCAATGATGTCAACTCCATAAGGAGGACAAGATAAATATAAATATAATATCATACCAACATTCAATCACAATAAAATCTATAGGAAGGTGAATATCACGATAAAGATATGAAATGATATAAAAGAAGTTCCAATAAATAAGTCTAAAAATAATTATCTCAAATAATATCAATAAACTAAGAGTCTAGCTAACTCAAATACAACATAAGTCTCAAATATAGTACAACTCAGAGAATCTCAAAGTGGAACAATCCAAATATAATATGAATGCTAGGCTCTAAGTCACTACTAATGGATCCTCTACTGGAACGGGATCCTCCTGAAGCTCCTGGATGTAACCCTCATCTATACCCGGTCCATAGTATATGGGACAAAAGTCCTCGAGATCCTTTGAAAAATATTATCCAGTCAGGATTGGAGCGAAGCACATAAACTAACAACAGCTCCAATTATAATGATAAAGACTATAAGACAGTGAGTAATGAATATACATGATAGAAATAAAATACTGGAATGTAACGAAACTAGAGAGGCAATCAACATATCACAGGTACATGGTAAGCAGTGTAAAGCAGATAAATATAAATACTAGCAAGTATGAACGAAGAATTGGAAATAAAAATATTAGCTAAGTGCCTTAAAATATTAGTTATTATGTGATCGGCTTAGGACAAGATCAGGCTCTACCATATATGATTGGCTATACACAAGTACATGTAAGGGGATCAGGTCAATCAATTATGATTAACTATACACAAGTACAAGTAAGGGTATCGGGCCAATCATATATGGGGAGCTATGCACAAGTAATAAGATCAAGCTACAACCTCGTGTGGTGAGGATGAGCTATGCAAAAGTAAGTGGGGTATGATCACATAATCGACTAATACTTCTCCGTCCCCGGCTAGTACGATGGATCCAATCACGATTCATCATGACAGGTATCTATGATACAAGCCCATGATTCCACTGTGTCAGGAATCACGTATAATACTACAAAACTAGAATCGTAAAAATTATCAAAATAACAAAAACTGTCAGAGAATGTACTCGCTTGTGGTCCTGAGCAATGTGAGAGGATTGATGTCCAAAATGGAGTCACAAGAATCTAAATATGAAATATAAGTGTCAATGAGTGATATGAGATGATATACATGGTTAACTAACTTGTTGTGATAATTCTAGGCCACTTCTAGGTCCATACTAGAGTATATTAGTCAATACTACGCTAATTAGGTTAATACCTTATTAATCTAGGTTCTCTAGGTCCTAACAAGGTCAATTAGTCTTTACTAGGCTTATATTAGTTATTACCTAGCTCATACCAATTAGTACTAAGTATATTAGTAATACCTTAACAATATAACTTACCTTTGTTATACATTACTTTACTTACCTAGACCATAACACACTTGGCTCAAGTGGTATATTAGGTATCAGTCTTAGCCTCAAGTCCTACCCCAAGTCATGCAATTTCAACCTTGGTACCCAGTCATCCTTCTCAATTCCTATGTTTCTTTGCACCCACAACACTTTACCCCACTGATACCTTGCCACAATTCCAAATTTTATAATATCCCCACTGCAGTGCACCAATGTGCACTTTTCTACCTCAACCTGGCACTCTTCACCTTCACTGGTATACACAGGCACACCTAGTATCTATGATACTTAGGGTACTAATTAATCCCATACCCCACTGACTATCATCACTAAATTCTAATACCTTAGTTCCTCTGTTAACCACCTTACTTCATTATCCATGCATTGGTACCCATTTGTTTCAGACATCTAATTACCAGGTTCCCTTAATGCTCTAATCACAACCCCATGGCATTTGAGCATTTGTGCCTTATTTCTACTAGCAGTGCACTAAACCCGATTTGCAACTTCTTCCTTGTAATAACACCTCCAACTGTCATCACTTGAGTCCTCTCACTGATACTCTAAGTATCAATTCAGATACTCACATTCCTACTTATACTCTAAGTATCAGTCTCCACCTTCCTTCCTAAATTAACCACACACCCACCTAGTTGTGCTCAACACTCATCTCTGAACACACTGATGGCAGGCAAACCCAACTCGATTAGCTTACACACACAAGTCTATCATTACTAATTCGAGCCTCCCTCACTATCCATCAGTTAACTACTGATACTAAGGATGGCCATGACTACACTCACACAGCCATACCACTACCTGATATTGCACCTTACCCCATCATCACTGTTAAACTAACAACATGTGGTATGCATGTAGTCCAAACAAGTGCACAATAGTGCACTTATTGCTAGTGCCTACTGCCATTAAAACTGTACTGCAGCGGTGCATCAGATCCCCCCTCTCACATATATAACTCACACACAATCACAAGCCAACATCACCCTCACGACTGAACACAGTCCCTACCTAGTTCCTCTATAATCCAGCACACTTAGACATATGCATACTAATACTGAATTTGAGCTCACTGCAATTGATCTGAACTCGAGCACATTATCCCCAACACAACGCACACAGTTAAGTATATATATATACTAATATGCAAATAACTAATATATATAAATATATATATATATATATATATATATATATATATATATATATATATATATATATATATATATATATATTCATTCACTAACAATGATTCTAACATTTGAAATAGATACACTTTCAAGTAGTGGTCAAATAACAAACACCTTAACTGCACAAGTAATAACAGTCTCTATAGTGTCATGATACACTATCAACCCACATATCAAATTCTCCAATACACAACCAATACTATGTATACCTATCAAATAATACTATATACAACTAATGCAATTAGTTATACTGAACATTAGACAGAAAATATACCAATAAACACAAAACCCCCAAATTACCTCTTCATATCATGATGTATCATAATGTATCACGATACGCCCTACTTATATCCACTTGTGAATATGTAGCTACCTCTACTATATCAATTTTGGTCTAATTAAACCTATTCTACTCAATGACACACACTTAGTGCATAAAATATTGGGTTTTTCCTAATTTAAGCACAAAACTCAATGTAAAAGTCACAATAGGGGTCATATGAACCTAGTTCTTCTTCCTATATGTAGCCCTAATACATGAGTGGGTTCCTAATGCTCAAATACAACAATTAGAATCTAATTAGATAAGGATTTCATAATTTTACCTATTGGGAGATGGATTCCCAATGAAAGCTCAATATGACACGATTTGGACACAAGCTCCTAGCCAAACTCCTTTTCCTCCAATGATCCTAGTAATCCATGCTTCTAGTGCTCTTTAGATGATGATTAAGAAGGGATTGAGAGTGGTTTGGTAGAATTTGGTGGAGGAATGAAGCTATTTAGGGAAGAACACTAGTTAGAAAATAATTTGGATGAATAAATGAGAGGAGAGAGAATCTCCTTCCGTATAATTAAGGTCGACCCCTATTCTCCCTTGCCCAAGCAATGCAATGACCCATCTACCCCCTAGTGGGTTGTCATGAAGAAATTAATTAGTGAGGAAGCTTCACTTTCTAATGAAGTTTAAGTCAAATCCTTAATTAATGATAATAGTTAGCTAATTAGGGTCCAATGTGACTAGTCTAATAAATTGGTCCAAGTTGTCATGTCAAGTCTAGTTAGGTTCACTAGTGTCATGTCTAATTAGCTAATCCAACCTATTAACCAATATTTATATTAGTCACACACACACACACACACACACACACACACACACACTCTATATATATATATATATATATATATATATATATATATATATATATATATATATATATATATATATATCATGCACATTTATATATATAAAAAATATAATACAATATTTATAATAATATAAAATGATAAAAATATTCATATTCTAGAAATTTGGTAGTGACAAGAGGTGCCTTTGCTTTTTTTTCCTCGCGCGTTGACTTGCGGAGGTTGATAACAAGAGGTTCTTGAGGTGATGGTTCTTTCAACTTTTTCTTGCGCGTTGACTTGCGAATGTGGATAACAAGAGGTTCCGGTGGATTCTAACTAGTGACACGCCCTTTAACTCAGATCATGAGATTTTCCTCGCTTGGAGTTGTTTCGGCCTCATCATCAACCTCATTGGCTTCTTCCTCCAAGTACTCCGGTGTGTAGAGAACAGAGTCAGAATAATATGTCTCAACACCCTTGAACGGGTTGATATCAGCAAATTTTGTCTTAACTTCTCCCAGACTGTCCACATACTTGAAGCATTGGTGCAGGGAGAAAGGCACGATCTTGTTCTTGTGTATCCATGGGCATTCAAGCATGAAGCAGGACATTGTAGGATTACCCCGAGTCGATCACATAAAATGCAACCTCAGTCCAAAAATCGCCTATCTGAATCTTCAGACGTATCTTCCCAAGGGGACAACTTCGTCCAGCATTGAAGCCTAAGATTGTAGTATTGGTGATTGACATGTTGTGCATTAGAATCTTCAGAGCTCTCAACCTTCTCTTAGGGATGATGCTGAGTGATGAGCCTGGGTCTATATTTATCTGGCTCACTTTCATAGAACCAACATAACCGGTGTAGTACAATGGCCTGTCATGACAGTTATCTTTCAGCAACATATCATCTTGTATAAAGGTGATGTTAGGAATCTTATCTATCATACTATGGTAATGAGGGCATGCCACTGGCTCTTCAGCTGGAGACTTAAGCTGAGTTAAATATGAGTCAGAGTGTGTCAATGCTTCATTCAAAGCATCACGAGTATCCTTCGAGAGACGAAGTAACTCAAAGATGGAAAGTCAGACTAGTGTATTGGCCAACTGTGTTAATATGTCAAAGTTATACAGCTTGTTAAGTCCTTGAGGCTGATTCTTCTTTAAAGACTTGTCAAAGCGTAATTCATTCTCGTTAGCTTTTTTTACCGAGGTAGGCTTTGACGAACCTGATTCAAAAGTAGCCAGGGAAGTAGGAGTAGAAGGAGAAGCATCTTCCTGGGCTGGTTCATATGACTTCAGATAATTTTTGCCGAATCTAGTTTCTTCGGTCATCATTTCTTCAGTCACTAGAGAAAGAAGGACCATTTGACAAGACTTTACCTTCTTCTTTTTATAACTTCTTTTAGCTTTGTTTGGACGATTTTGTGTTCTAGCATTCTCATATCCCAACTTACTGCGGGGCCTACCAGGACAACCTTGGGGCTGTAAAGGAACGCGGTATCCTTTGCCAAACTTTAAACCTTCGACCTTCTGGAAGTCATACCCCGTCTTCTGCATAAGACGAACCAGCTGCTGACTATAGTGGTGAAATTGAGGTCCTTCATCATCGTTTGCATCGGCTGCTGAAGATGGCTCGGTTGATAAGGATAGAGAAGACTTCTGCATGTGAGAAATGGACCCATTATCTTTGTTGTTACTTGTATTGAAGATGTACGGTGCCCTGTATAATGGAACACTACCCAACATACGCTATTATTGACGAGTCATGCGAGGATCATCCACAAAGGCTCATGGAGATAAACCTAGATTTTGGAGTCTAGTCTCAAGGAAAGCACTATCCCCAAGATGATCTCTGTCTTCCTCTGGGTTATGTTCTAGAGAAATTATATTGCATGATCTGCTCTTCTATACTTCAAAGATTCTAGAGCCTTCTGCTTTAGCGGAGAGGCAGGTCGCTTGGATACAACAACAAGTGCCTCTTTTCCATTGTTGTTGCGATTGTTATTGTTATTAAGGCTGAAGGGACGCTTGCATTTATCCTCTGAACCAGGTACTTTGATTTCCAGCAAATTCAGTTTAACATCTTTCGTATTATGTTTACCAACATCGATATTTATAATAAATGTCGTCCAATCTTCAAATTGGGCTGGGCCAACACAGAACTTCAATCCTGGTAACAGATGTTTCATGTCGGTGTCCATAAGCATAGACTCAGGAATGCTAGGGGGCATATTCAGATATGTCTGTCTGAAATGCTCTATGAAGTCACGAGCTGATTCTTTCTCCCTTTACTTGGTGTCAATAAGGGTTGACATAGTTATGTCCATTCTCCTATCATAGAATCGAGAAAGGAAGAGATGCCAAAGGTCTTCAAATGATGATTTACAGTTGTCTGGAAGACTACAGAACCAGTCATAAGCAATACCGGCCAAATCTCTAACAGACAACTTAGTAAGAAGAGTGTCGTCTCATGGCAAATACCTCGTTATTGTGTCAAAATAGTTCATATACTGACGTGGTGACGTCTTTCTGTCAAATGGAATCATGGATTATGACTTGTACTTGGGCGAGAAGCCGACATTGTTCCACTGAGGGGAATAAGGTTGCCTTATCCCAAGGTTTTGGAGTTTGTCTCGATTATTCATAACATCAAACCGAGAACGTAACTCCCTGATGGATTCTTGTGTGTCATCAACTTAAGGAGGTGCAGCTCATTGAAGTGATGTTGGCTGACCACCTCCAACATTGAAAGGGTTAGGAACTGATGCTGCTGACTCGTTGTTGAGACCAGGATCCGGGCTTGTATTGTCAAGAGGTGGCTGCACATTCATAGGTGGTTGTATTGTCGCCACAACATTTACTGGTGCTACTGTAGTAGTATGATGAGCCATCATTATTTGATGCATATTCTGCATCATGGCATGCATATCTTTGAATGCGGCCTCCAGTGACTTGAGGCATTGTTCGATATTTTTGAAAGTAGTGTCTTCATGCTCATCACCGATGGCATATACACTAACCTCTCTGTGATCGACAAAAGGGTTAGTGGATTGGACTGTATAATTAGAATCAATACTGTCTGTCTCAGATCTAGGAGGATTGCTATCCCCAGGAAGGTCGGCTTCAAATTCGAAAGATTGTCTACTCCTCGTGTGAGTAAGTTCCCACCTCTGAGAACTGGTGTTCTGGTACACTCCTTCAAAGGATTCGACGAGTTGATAGAATCTCCTATGACTAGGTGTTCTTCAAGTACTTCGTCTTGAACGTCTTCCTCTATGGGGAAGTCTTGAAGCCATATTAACTGGAGCCAGGAGTTTCTTCTCGTCATCTTGTTGTTCATTCTGTCTCCTAAACTGTTGTCTAATAGGCAAAGTATAATTGGTCAAACACAGACCGTTTAGTAGATGATGCAACTATTTTTGTACAATAATAGTTTATTACAATATTATGACAGTGACAATGATGCTCATTTGGAAGTACCACTGTAGATATAGAGGTTTCTCTCTCTTTACACTTTTGTATAAGAATATTGCCTAAATCAGAAGAGGGAAGAGCAGCAATTGGCACATTTTTCCTCTACGCATAATTTTGTGCGTAAATCTTGGCCAGGCGCACTATCAGCAGTTTCAGGATAGGATGCGCACAACTTCCCATCTTTCGTGCACGTAATTTTAATACGCGGGAAAGGGTTCTTCTCTGCCAACTTCATTTGTGCGCGCGCATAGAATTCTGGGCAAGGAATTTGGGAACTCTCCAACCTCAAACAACGTAGATCTTGGACAACTTCCTTTCCATGCACACTGTGAGTAGATGAAAGTGTGCACGCATTTTTCTTTCTCCGTGGAAGAGTTTGCAGCAGTAGCCCATGTTGGAATTTCCTTGCACATTGCGCTGAACATGCAGGGTCTTGGAATCTTGGGGATGATTAACCCCCTTAGCATCATAGTGAATTTCTTTTATCAAGGAAAGATTTGCTCGCCCTTCACTTGTTGTTGCGAGAGCTTTGCAATGTGTTCCCCTTAGTTGGTGCACTAGTGTGGGTAAGGGAATTATCCACCAAGTCACAGACCGGGGATGAAAAAGAGTTAACAATGAGTGACTGCTCATTGGTTGTGCTTAGCACCTATTTTCCTTTGTTGGCACCAACATCAGGATATGAGGAGCGGGGCTTGGGCAGCCAAGTCTTATGGATATTCTTGGACTTGGTTACAGGTGAGGGGTAATACTACCCCTAACAAGCATTTCTTCATAGGCTCGTTAGTCAAACTGAACGACCAACCTCTTCTGTGTCATGCAGACTAATGCAGTGTCGAGTTGAGCTATCACCTTCTTGTCAGAGGAGAAGGTCATCCCCAGTAGAGTCGTCATTTTGTTTGCAATGAACAAAAAGTTGTACAAACTTTTGTATTACAAACTTTGAAAGAAAAGAAAGTACAATAAATCATATACAAGCATCTAAAGTATAATGATTGTGGAAAATAATAGCTGTAAAGATTTGATCTGCAGTCGATCACTTTACTCCTTGGACTACTAGACACAAGAGAAAGAAATGCAAAACACTCGAACACTTGGAGATTTGGGCAGTAAGAATCGAGCAACACTGGCAAAAGCTTCTATTTTCTCTCCATGTCTGTGTGTGTATTTATGAGACAACACTGGTCTCATATTTATAGCATAAAAATGGTTACATGGGTGTGCGCGCACTTTTGAGCAATATATACTGTGTTTGCTCCTTTGTGCGCGTATCTTGGACAGTCATTGCCCACGTTCTGCTTAGTGGACGCATATTTTACTGCCATCTTGACACGTGGCTCCATGTACGAGGAAAGCTTGGGTCATGGTAGCAACTGCTTATGCACATTTTTTGGTATTAAATACATGTAGCATTCTTGGGATTATAACTGCTCACTGTTAGTTATTGAAGAAGTGTGCACTATAATGAATGAGGCACATGCATACTCTTGAGAAAGTAACATTGCTGGCATTTGTTGATTAGAATGCCATTATTGGCGTATTTTAGTCAAAGCAGCAACACTGGTGTACTCTGACTGAAGTTGGTGTACTTTGGAGCAACAACAACACTGGCATACTTTTATAGGCATTTTGTGAAGAATCCCATAAGTCAGCGTATGTTGAAGAGGGAATTGCATCGGCGTACTTTGATGAAA
Organism: Iris macrosiphon; assembly: GCA_036927795.1. NCBI lineage: Eukaryota > Viridiplantae > Streptophyta > Magnoliopsida > Asparagales > Iridaceae > Iris > Iris macrosiphon. Next base: position 128,468,111 of record JAYESA010000019.1, read on the forward strand.
AAGTAGCTCACTGGCGTATTTTGATGGAAAAGTAGCTCACTGGCGTACTTTGTTTGAGATAGCCTCATAGGCCACAAAACGATAACCTGAGTCTTCGTGCCAATGAATCTTCTGTATTAATGATCTTGATCTTTTCGACTGTTGTACCAGTCTGTCAGCTGTTAGTCTGGCCCATTAAACGACGTGATGGCAAGACTGCGAAAGTACGCCTATTTCTCCTTGGCTGATTTGATGAGGGAAGTACGCTAATACTCCCACTCTTTTCCAAAAGAGTACGCCTCTGTCTTTAATTGCAAGAAAGTACGCTACTACTCATATGTATAAGTCTGGACGTATTTTCTATGCTTCTATAATTATGCAAATGATTTGAGTACCATTAGGTAACCTGATGTGTGCTCTTCCAAAACCCTAAATTATATGGGCTGGTCCACCTATTGTTGACGCCTTATGCTTGTCAAATGCTAACTTTGAGAAAAAAATTTTGATTCTTCAAAATCGTATGTGTTATAACACTATCTACCAAACACATATCCAAGTTATTTTTCTCCTATCGTATATCCAGAGCTTTTCTTTATTCTTAAGAGACTTCTTTCTCCCTTCTTCTATTTCCTAGAGCAACTCATGCTGATAACGTATTGTAAAGTAGAAAATTGGAGGAAATTATTTCTTCATTCACCATGTCTCAATCAACTTGAGAAGAGCCCCTTATATAGGCTTACAATGGAGGTTAACCTCATGATGACAATTAAAAGGAGAAATGCCAAAAGACATAGGTTATGGATAACCAAAAGGCGTAGGTTATAACCAAACAATAATAATGAATAATCCATATGTACAACAATATGCAATTTCTTTTTTATTTTAGGTTAAGTTTAGGTTTGGAAACCTATCACCATGATTAATTTAGGAGGCCTAAATATAATTTTAAAAATTTGAATGTCTATAAAATAATATTTCCATAAATCAACAAAACATATTTTAAAAAGAAAAAGTTATTAATTTTCCAAAGAAATAAATCTCGTATAGCAAGTTCCAGACCCTCGACCAGATACGCTTCAAACATTATTATTATTTTTAAAATAATTACTTTCCTTTTTTCTTTTTCTTTTTCCATTTTTCTCCATTTTAAGCTTTTTTTAATGTTTTTATTTTTTTCATTTGTTCTTAAGATTTTTCTTTTTCTCATTTTTTTCTTTTTCTTTTTTCATTTTTTAAAACAAATTCTTTTTTCATTCCTTTTCTATACTTTTATAATGTTTTTCGTATTTTTTTCTCGTTTTCTTTTGTATTTTATCTATTTTTAAATCGTCTTTAATTTTTTCATTTGTTTTTAAGAATTCTTTGTATTTTTCTATTTTTTTCGTTCTTTTGGTTTTTCTTTTTTTCCTTTTAAAAAAATTCATTTTTTCGTTTGTTAATTTTGTTATTACAATTTTTTTTAATGTTTTTTCGTTTTTTATATTTTATCCTCATTTTTTGTCTTCTAAAAATTGTTTTAAATAGTTTTCTATTACGCTAGTTTTACCATTTGTTTCTATATTTTTTTCTGCTGTCATTTTTTTATTTCCTTTTTTGTTTACTGCTTATCTTAAAAATTCTTCGAAAAAAGTTTCTTCTTTTTTCGTTTTGAGAAGAAAAATAACTTTCTAATTTTTTTGTTTTCGCTATTATGTTTATGAAGGTTTTTTTTTACTTCTTTTTCTTGTTGTTTTATTTCTTTCTTTTCTTTTTTCTAATAAATGTTTTTTTTAATTTCTTTTTTAAATAAATTTTTTTTTATGTTTATTTTCTTTTCTTTTTTTTTTAAAATAAGTGTTTTTGTTGTTGGGTATCCTTTCACGTAAGGTAGTAGTTTGGGTTAGGTTAACTACAAATAAGATCATAAACTTGACTGATAAGTAAAAATTATGATGTTAATAGAATTTGAACAATTTTTTCTTCAATACTAACATGTTATCTATGATAAAATATTCACAATACAAAAGTTATAAATATTAAATATATTTAAGCATCTACAAAAAAATATCATTTTTTGTGAATATATATTATAAAAATATTCACATATTCATCAAAGATGATAATATAATTTTTTATAAATGTATAGAAAATTAATTTTTTTTATTAAATTCTCCAATATATAGTATTTCTCATAAAGAAAAAACCTACTTTGAAATTCAAAGGGATACATCAAAGTCAAACTCCCAAGACCAATTTCCCCCGCTCAAGCAATCTCCAGTACTGAAAGCCAATCATAGCTAGAACATAAGTTACAACACGCATTAGCCCTTTGGCTGAGAAAGCAACTAAGGGGTTGTTTGGTAAACCGTAAATAATCAACTAAATGACTGGTTTGCTAAACTATAAGTGTAAACAGATTTAAATTTGGACTTAAAATGAAAGATGCATAGGAATTCATACATTTTTTTTTATTTTTCTAGTAGGAGACAAATGTGTTTGGTTAAGGTAAAAAAGTGAGACGTAGAAAGTAAAATAATATGTTATAATAATAATAATTATTATTATGATAATTATTTCAATAAAAAATACTAGTAGTTAATCTAATAATAATTATGATAATTATTTTACTTAATCTAATAATAATAATTAATTATAATTAATTACCTAAATTTGATCCCTATCTTAATTGCAACCATTAATTAATCAGAAAATTTACTGTAGCGAAATAAATTTATATTAAATTTTTGTAAACGAAACAAGTTTGGAAAATTTGTAAAAAAAGTCATAGTCCGCCAACAGTGTTGGCGGAAAACACAATTACTGTACACGTAAGCAGAAAAAAAATTAAAAATTTTTAAAAAGTGGGCCCCACGACCAATTTCTGCCAACAGGGTTGGCTGAAATTGGGGGGGGCCAATTTCAGCCAACTCTGTTGGCGGAATTTGGCCCCATGGGACCCACGTTTTTTTTTTTGGTTTTGTTTGGTTTGGTTTGGTTTGATTGATTTTTTTCGTTGGTTTAGTTTAATTAGTTATATTTTTGTTTTATTTATTTTGTTTAGTTTAGTTTTGTAATTAGATTTAAGTAAAATTATTTTAACAAAATAAAATTAAAATAAATTAATTGGAAAGAAATATTTAGTATAAATTCCATCTAAAGCATAAAAGTTTTGTATAAATTCCATCTAAAGCATAAAAGCTTAAAAAAATTACGAAAAAAATATCAATATGAATTGGACGTTTATATTTATAAATATTATATTTTTATCGTAAATTTTTTCGTCGTTAACAGACGTTAAAATAATAATAATAATAATAATAATAATAATAATAATAATAATAATCTGTCGTAAGATTATTACGTCTGCCGTCGCAGACTTCGAACGACCATAAGTACTTGTTATGAAATCGTTTTTCGTTAAATAATAAGTCGATTTGTATGTTTTCGACGAGAGTAACACAAATCATGTAGAAAAAAAATTTATCCGAAACAAGACGCATATGTTACAGGCAAAAATATAAAATATAAAACTTCAAACTATCATAACTTTTGACTGGGAGATCGAAACAAGCTCCAGTTTGAGCCAAAATGACCGTATGGAAAAGTACTTCAGGATAAACCGTTTCACCGTTTGACGGACTTCAGAAAATTTTAGAATCGTCAAAAAACGATGTTTTGACCTCCAAATTTGACATTCGGTAATATTATTTTTGAATATTTAAAATTTACTGTAGGAAAATAAATTTATATTGGATGTGGGGGCCCACGGATTTAAAACGATGTTTCGATCTACAAAAAAAATTTAGAAATATTTAATGTCTATTATAAAAAAAAACAGAAATATAATTTATTTCCTTCCAAATATTTAATGTCTATTAAAAATTTAGAAATATTTAATGTCTATTCTAAATATTTCTTTCCTTCCAAATAATTTATTTTAATTTTATTTCATTAAAATATTTTTACTTAAATTATATTACAAAACTAAACTAAACTAAATAAATAAAACAGAAATATAACTAATTAAAATAAACCAACGAAAAAAATCAATCAAACCAAACAAAAAAAAAAAAACGTAAACCAAACCAAACCAAACCAAACAAAACCAAAAAAAAAAACGTGGGCCCCATAGGGCCAAATTCCGCCAACAGAGTTGGCTGAAATTGGCCCCCCCCAATTTCAGCCAACCCTGTTGGCGGAAATTGGCCGTGGGGCCCACTTTTTAAATTTTTTTAAATTTTTTGCTGCTTACGTGTACAGTAATTGTGTTTTCCGCCAACACTGTTGGCGGACTATGACTTTTTTTACAAATTTCTCAAACTTGTTTCGTTTACAAAAATTTAATATAAATTTATTTCGCTACAGTAAATTTTCTGTTAATTAATTATCTAAATTTGGTCCCTATCTAAATTTGGTCCTTGTTAATTACAGCAAATAAAAATTAGGATCATAGCCATTAATTACATTATACTAATTATCTAAATTAGGTCCCTAACTTTCTATATAAAAAACCACCATCCCAAAATAATTTGGTCCCTATCTTTCTACATTAATTATATTAACATAATTAATTAAAAAACTCTCTCTTCTTACACCCCTTGAGGAGGAAAGAGAGAGCTTTCTGCAAAAAGAAAAAACCACCGACCCAAAAAAATTTCCTCCTCCACCGCCTTCTGATCCCTCCTCCGTCACCTCCCAACTGTTCCAAGTGGCTGCGTCAACTGGTATCCGTGGTGGACGTCGGAGACAGTCGTGCTGTGGTTGTCGGACGTCGGAGGTGGTCGGGCTGTGGTCACTGGACGTCAGAGGCTACGTCAGGAGATTCATTCCTCTCAATTCCTCCAACATCCTAAACAAAAAATTGGATGTGGGAAGTTGGATTATAGAGGGGACAGGGGGGGGGGGGGGGGGACAGGAACTGCAGAATTTTATTTTTATTCTCTTTCCCCTTGTATAGCTCCTTAACCAAACACATAAAGCTTTGGATTCGGACAATTTTCCTATGTGAAGTGGGATTCCCCTCCCACTTCACCCTTAACAAACAGGCCCTAACGGAAGAAGCGACCACACGATGGACCGAACGAGAAATGGCGATCTCCCCGATAATTGAGTCCATTTTTATTCAACCACACCAAAACTAAAATGAATGTTTACCTTTCTACTCAAGGTTTTACGTGTCAAATTAGTGATAAAAATTAATATGAATCTTCATCAAACCATTCCCAAAGTAGTTTTAGGTTAGATAAAAATAACATGTGACAACTTTTGAGTGAAATGATGAACATCGACCCTAGTTTTGGTTGGTGAACAAAAATAAATTCCCTACTAAATATGTGAAACAACATGAAGATAAAATGTGTTAGAAACAGCTCATAATGTGGCAAATACTAAGCTTAACACGTTGCAAGAGGTCTCAAAATGAAAGATAGACAACATCTTTATAATAACAATTGTTATTTTATTCTTGTTGGCACAACAAGTCAATTGACCAACCTGATTTTGACATGAAGACCTGAAGATTGAACGCAAGCTCAATTATTACGTATTAGCGCAAGCTCGATGGTTACGTATCAGGATACGACACTATGGTCATTGTAATTTTTATATTTATTATGTATTTTTTGTTTCTTATATAGGACAAAATGTACATTGGGTCGTGTTGGCACTAGGGAGCACAAACCTCAGCCTAAATCAAACCCTAGTTCACAAAAACAAACCTAACCCAAACCAAAATTATTCTAGAAGGCCAGCCAAAATTGGGCTGAACTCAGGTCGAACTCGGGCCGAATTCGGTCCCTGTTGACTAACTTTCCAACGTTTTATTCCAACTTTCTTCCTGAAGATCAGGGCTCCATCGGATTTATGAACGTTAGGCCACTTAATTTTGGCTAAATTTAGTCCCCATAACTACTAAATAGGCATTGAATCTCCCATTCTTATTCACTCATTCATTCATTTGTATATTAAGAGCTATTCAACCTTTCCATTACCAAGATCAACTCTCCATCCTTCTAGTGCCAAAGTGATTCCAATTAGAAGTCTACTAGAGTTATAAAACTTGGTTCCAAGTTACTTTTATTCAAGTGTTTGAAGTCGGTGTGCCCTTCGGATCAAAGCACGTGGTTGTAAGAAGTCGGTGAGCACTTTGGATCAAAGCTCGTGGTGTATTCTATTTTTCAATAGTGGATTAACATTGAACAAGAGTTTTAGGAGTGGAGTGCCTTCTACGAAGGATACCAGAATACATTGCGGTGTTTGTATTTCTGATTTCTTATACTCTGATTATTTACTTGCTGAATTTATTAATTTGTCATTTGTATTGCTTTATTTTCTTATTGTGTTTTCCATTCTATTCACCCCCTCTTGAGTTGCCTCAGTTAGTATCAGAGCAAGGGCTCTTGAACAGGATTAACATCCTTGAGTAGATCTATGGCAATGATCAAGTCCATCTACTCCAACAATGGTGAAATCCAATCCACAAATATGCCACTTCTATTTGATGGAACCAACTGCACGTATTGGAAAATACATATGAGCTTCTATCTAAAGTCACTAGATTTTGATCGATGGTCTATTGTTATTGATGGCTACAAAAAGCCTGCTAAAATTAATGCAGATAATAATCTTGTAGAAAACCCACATGACATATATAGAGAGCTTGAAAAGAAATAATATAGTTTTGATGCTAAAGCTATTAATGTATTATTTTTTGCACTAGACCGAATTGATTTCAATAGAGTATCTACATGTACTACTTCACATGATATTTAGAAACTTCTTGAGGTAAGTCATGAAGGAACTTCACTAGTGAAGGAATCCAAAATCAGTAGGTTGACACAAGAATATGAGTCATTCAAAATGAAGCCTAATACGACAATTACACAAATATTTACATATTTTCTTGATATTGTTAACCCTCTTTCTTCTCTTGGTAAGGAATATAACAATCTGTTTGCCATGAACAAAACGTTGAACAAACTTTTGTATCACAAATTTTGAAAGAAAAGAAAAGTGAAATATTTCATATACAAGAATCTTGTGTACAATAATTATGGGGAAGTATAGCTATAGAGAAATGATTTATGGTCGATCACTTTAATCCTTCGACTACTCGACACGTTAAAGAAAGGCAAGAACACATAAGCACTCGAGAACTTAGCAATAAGAAGGTAATGACAACATTGGCACGAATGACTTCTCCTTCTCTCCATCCGTGTGTCTCTGTGTCCCCATGTAGGATAGCACCGATCTTGTATTTTTAGTACTCAAAATGGTTATCTGGATGTGCACATACAAATGAGCAATATGCACTATGTTTTCCATTGCACACGAACATTTTGAAGAAATGTAACCCACATTCTGATTAGTAGGTGCACAATTTGCTGCCAGCTTGACACGTGGCTTCCTATACGAGAAAAGCTAGGGTAGTGGCAACAACTGCATGTGCATGTTCTACAAGGATCACGGTATTAAATAAGCGTAATCGCATCATAATTGTACACTATCGATTAGGATCATAGGTGTATTATTAGAGGAGTTCAGCAATACTAGCGTACTCTGGGGAATCAACTTTGATAAGTTGTAACGGAGTGGGAATACTAGCGTACCATATATGGATAACATATTGGCGGAGTAAGCATCATTGGCGTACTCTGGTAGAGATAGTAATACTTGTCCACTAAACGATAACCTGGTCTGCGTGCCAGAGATCTTCGAATTTTGTGTCTGTCAGCTGTCAGTTCATCGTATTAAATGCTGGGGGAAGATATTAAGAATGTACGCTCGCCTTTATCGAGTTGGTCTGATGGCATGAAAGTATGTCTGTGCCTCCAGCTTTAAGAAAGTACGTCACCCTTTTGTTGAGCTTGGAGGTGTATATTTTGTAAGAAAGTATGCCACTGCTCCTTTAGGTTTTAGCATCTTTTGGGGGCATTGTCATGCCCCAGTCCCAAATATACGGGACCAGGCCACGTGGCAATAGCCAGCTGACACTTCTCCGAGGATATCCCAATTTAATGGATCATAACGAAGAGTGCTACGCTGTCCTAAACTACTAATAAGTCCAATGTCAATCAACAACGGGTACTCCAATCTCATCCACAAATATAAACAACAAGGAATACAAAAATAGATACTGGAAATAAACATCAGTCTCAAATATCAAAGTACAACCCAAGATGTCTGGTGGGAACAAACCCACTACTATGACGAAATAAAAGTAATGAATGACAGATAAAATAAATAATGACTAGAGCATCGGCTGACTAGATAATGATGCACCCAATCCTAGGCAGAAGGCCTACCAACTGATCACGAAAACTCTGACGGTAATACCTCTAGCTCCTCCTCGGTAGCGTACCTAGTCTCCTGTCCGGGTCCGTACACTATGGGGTAATGGGCCTCGTCCAAATCTAGAAAGGGCCAGGTCCTCAGAGGGACATAACAAGATACATAGAAACATGCCATAAAGTAAATACTGTGAAAACTCGAGGGTGATCTAACCAGCTAAGTGAAATGCACTTTGAAGACAACCATGGTACGTATGGGTAGGTGAAAGGTATAAAGCGTAGCGTCGAGCCAGAGGCTAAGTGTAGCGCCCCGTTCTCCCGGTGCGGGCACAAGACGGTATCGTTCGATCGGGATAGATTGAAACAAGAACTCATCCTCGTTATGGATTTGTTCCTTCGGAATCGATTCCTATATTCAGTGGACCGTGCCCCCGGGATCGACTTAGCGGCAGATTCAGGAGGGACCTCTCCGCTGCTATCTTTTATTGCCTCAATTTTCGATGTCGCTTGTTGCTTTCGTGCTTTGAGTTGGTTTTGGAATTTGCTTATTTTTCTTGAACGGTTTCGATGAGTTTCATTATTTTCGTTCATTGAACTGTACTTCAATTCTGAGATTGGAAAGAGTGGAAGAGGTATTGATCGAGCTGTTCGTGATGCAGGTGAACGAGCAGTAGGCGGCTTGCGAGCGGAATCGTGAAGTGCCTCTTTCCTTCTCCCTTCCAACAACTAAGTGAGTGGCTACCAACCCGATTAGCTAGCCCTGCTTCCAAGCTTCACACCCTAAATCTTGCATTCTTCTTTGCCCCGATCAAACGATACCAAGTAATAATAAAAGATACTAAGATAAAAGAGAATAGACTTGGATAATACTGCTTGTTAAACAAACTTGTGAACGGTTACTTACTTGCATGCTTGTTCATTTGGAATATTCATCATATAAATCAATTTTAGTTAGAATGTATCTTCTTCTATAATTGTACTATCAATGCATCATATCTATGTATCACGCTCCAGTTCCAAAATATATGGAACCAGGCCACGTGGCATTGGTCAGCTGACACGTCTCCGAGGATATCCCAATTTAATGGATCCTGGCGAAGCGTGCTACGCTGTCCTAAATCTAACAAGTCTAATATAAACAACATGCAGTGTCTAATCTCATCCACAAACAACAAGTAAAATACTGAAATGAAAGACTGGAATATAAGGACATAGCCGAATGACATAATACAACTGAAATATGTCTGGTGGGAACAAACCCACTACAAATATTGGAGATAAAGTACTAATAGTCCGGAAAAAAAGTACTAAAAATAAGAGTGACTGAAACAACTGCTAACTAGGTAAGGAGCTCCAGTCATAGGCAGAAGGCCTACCAATCTGATCAGGGGTACTCTGATGGAAGGACCTCTAGCTCCTCGTCAAGAGCAAACCTCGTCTCCATACCTGGCCCGTAAACTGTGGGATAATAGGCCTCATCCAGATCTGGAAGATAACCAGGTCCTCAGAGGGACGTAACAAGATACAATATGCATGCCAGATATAGTACTAAAGAAAAGTAAAGAGGGGTGTGCTAACCATCTAAGTGAATGCAATGTAAGGACAACCTCGGAACATATAGGTAGGTGTAGGCATAACGTCCAACGTCCTCTAGAGTGTGGTATCTGCAACGTCCATCATTCCGAAGAATGAGGTATCTGTATATATATATCGTCCACACTCTAAGGGATGTGGTATCTGCAATGTATATACGCCCGTAACACTCCGAAGAGCGCAGTGTCTGAATATAGGGAGTCACCGGGTCTGTGGTTCATCTGGATACCACGGAGTCCGATGGGTGTATCCCATACGTTTATCAGTTATCCTTCCAGCCCAATGTAGATACGCAAGTCGAATGCACGACTTGAGTGTACCGTATCTAGATGTCAAGTCTCAATTAACTATATTACTCTAGAATACATGCTAGTCCGTGATGCGTGTCGTACGTACCGATAGCGAATCGGGTACGCGGACCCGCATCCCAATATGAATGTACCATCGCGATACGTGTATAGTGCCATGGTCTAAGAAGATATCAGAATATCCTCGCAGTAGTGGGTGAGTCAGCTAGTAGCTAGGTCAAGTACACTACTCATCGACGCATTGTCGACTGCACCCGAGTTAATCTCGGACGCGCACAGTTTTATGCATATTTGCAACATTTATTATTTAATTTTAAGCAGTAAATCAGCAAGGTATACTTGCCTGTCCCGGGTAGCTGCAAAATCCAAAGTCCTGCTCCTGATGCCTCGGCGGTACTGTCCAGCAGTCCTATATAGGATATAGTAATGACAAAATTAGTCGCTACAATAGCACGACTAAGACACACTGCTTGTATCTACAGTTGACATAGGGTCGGGACTGTATGTATATATATAGCTAACACAAGTATATATATATATACACTAAATTATATTTAATTATATTAAAATAATATATTTGTTTAATAGTTCAAAAATAGTACTTATGTATTAATTAGTATATACTAATAATACACACAGTAAATATGTATACATATTTGGTAATAACATAAATTCATATATTTATACATATACATATATTTAGATAGAAATTATGTACATAAGTAAAAATACACATTCATTTATTTATATCTAAATATATACATACCAATATACCTTCTATAAATACATTAAGTACATAAATTATTATACATATATACATATACCTGTATATGCATTTCACTAATATACTAAGTACATGAGGTATATATACATATTTATATACACAAATATACATATATACTTATATTTACAAAATAAAATAATTATACCAATAGCATATACTATAGAATAATACATAGTATATATACCATGTATATTAACTATACAATATTTCAATGTACATAAATATACATTATACATATGTACATATAATTTATTTGGTATAAAAACAATTATTAAGTATTTAAACACTAGTATATATATATACTATGTATTTATATACATACATATAATAATTAGAAAATGTACTCATGTATGAAACATATTTTTGAATACATTTATTAAACATATACTTTAGGTATTTAATTAAATATATATAAAGTATTTAAGCTTCTAGTATATATGTATATTACGTATATATATACATTATATTTGTAAATACTTACTTATATATTTTTATCATTTATAAATTATACTCAGAATATATTAAAACAGTATATATACATATACATAAATACTACAAAATACAGAAAATAAAATATACATTAGAATACATATAAAATACTAGATTTAATACATGTAATTATACATATCTAAAACAACCTTAAATACGTATTTAAATACTCGTATTTATACATGAAATATCGTACCTCAGCGATGCTCGGGTCGAGGGGGTCCCGGTGGCCGGCCGTCGATGGCTGGGGTGGCCGGCCGTCGATGGCTGGGGTGGCCGGACGGAGCTCCGGCGAAGCTCGGGGCGGTCGGCTCAACAGCAGCGGGTCTGTGACCCTTGGCGTTGCGGGAGCGATTGCGGGTGGCTGTGGCGTCGACCGGCGGCGAGGCTTGGCGGGGAGGAAGGGGGTTGGCCGGGGAGGAGTGTGGCTGAGTTGGGCGGACGGAGGTGCAGTGGTGGCGGAGTACGGGGAGGTCGGGTGGTCGGCTGTGCGTGCGGGAGAGGGAGGCTCGGGTTGGTGTTGGCTGCTAGGGGGGGGGGGTTTCTCCGGCGGCTAGGCGGCGGGTGACGGTGGTGGCAGGTGGGGGAGGATCCGGCGAAGGGGTTTGGGTCGGTGTGTGGGTCGCCGGACACGGTGGCTCGCCGGAGTAGGGCGACGGGTGGTGATTGGTTGGGGTCATGCTAGGGGCTGAGTTTTAGGGAGTTAGAGTTTTTGTGTAGTGTTCTAGGTTTGTGTGCCCTCTTTAATGAGGTACTAGGTTGTTTATGTAGGTGAGGGAGTGGGGGGGGGGGGGGCTGCCTTGGGATTAGGGCTGGCTGGACCTAGTGTTTGGGGAGTTGGGGATGTCCATCAAGATGAGGGGAGGGCTAGGAATGGGGCATTTCAAATGTAGGGCCATGATGTGTCCTTCATAAAGTAAGGTAAGTACAAAGGAATATAGGGTGAAATAAATGGATACGGTTAGGGCATGACCAATTCTTTCTTCATGATGTTTGGGCCAATGAGAGGGGGACACCTTATTGCAATTTTGCAAATAGGCCCCTGAATAATTTGATATTTGCACAATTTCTGGAATTGGGGATTTAATATAAACAAACACCATGTTTGGTGCTCCTCATTGGGCTAGGATGGTGTATGGTGTTTTGTATGAGGCTTGTGGGTGTGGATGTGGGTTTGGATTGGAGTTGGGTCTAATTCAATTTAGGTTAGGTCACCACATTTAATTAATTCATAATTAATGCACCGGTGTTTCTAATTTAATTTAATAAAAATCCGGGGGTCTAAATTTGGTTGGACAAGGGTCATTAGTGTAGTAGGCTCAGTGTACAATAATATCATGATCTGGGTTGGTCAAGACGGATCGAGGTGGGGTCTCAATTTCGATTGGAACGGACAACGAACGTAATTAAGCAAATTTATTTAAATTGCGTACGGACGTTTGCAATGACTTTTGTGCGACTAAAATCAGGCACGAAAATTCGTATCCGGGGTTTGTTCTAGGTTCAATATGATGGATTAGCATGTCTAGGCCAAGTATGTGGAATTTGTTTTAGGGCAACAGCTAGTGTAGTATCCTAAAATGACAAATCATTGTACAAGTATTATAATACTATATAATAAATCATAATTAATTCAAGTTAACCCTAATTAGGTTATTTGAATTTAATTAGCCCTAATTTCTGGTCGAGGGGGTTTACACTATGCGTTACTCGTGTTGCCTTAATTGCGTGAAATAATAACTTAACTAAACATCGTGTGTTCGATCATGGACAACTTGTGCACAAGGGTATAAGTTCTGCGGACGGTCGCTGGGACACTGGCACCGATCCGATCCGGGCGGAACTTCGTGTGTAGTCATCGTGTGCGGACTGGATGGCTTGCAACGCATCGTGTGTTTATCGTGTATCCATTATGAGCTCTCGTTGCATGCTATCCTTGTCTATGACTAGTCCATTATGGCTACCAAGCCAGTGATCACCTGTGGCATAGTTATCGTGTACGGACTGGACGGCTTGCAATGCATCGTGTGTTTATCGTTGCATCCTATCCTTGTCCATGACTATATCCACCTTGTATATTTAACCTATTGCAAACTAACTTGTGTCTTCGTGGCAGGGAAGGCATGGTAAGTATTTTGTAGGTAATTCAGACGGGCAGGTAAAATCTACCGAACGGTGGCATGTTCAGTTCAGTAAAAATTCTATATGCTGCTTACTTGTAAATGAACTAAGACAAGATAGAAATCCACAAATATGCATGCTTCATTAAAAACAACGTGTTGATTGGTATAGTTGGGTTTAGCTCGCCTTCACCAGTATGTTTCGACATGCTGACCCTCGTTGAAACAGGTTCTCCGCACCAAGGCGAACCGAGCGAGGAGCCGAAGTCGTCTTTCCTGATCCAGTCCAGCTGTAGACGCATCCTCTGATCGCGCCACTTTTGAAGTACTTGAAGAAGAAGCTTGCAACTTTTCATACACAATGCAGATTCGTGGCAAAGCCGTCCTCCAGCCCGGAGGTCTATACATTTTAAAGTTTAGTAAAGGGATGTAATATACAGGACTGCTATCTCATTTTGAGTCAACACTTTTGTAAGCCCGTGCGGCATATTAGCTGACTCGTTCAGGAGTTTGTAATAGATGTTCATTATCAATAAAGAGAACTTTTCCATGTTTCAAATCTGTGTTTCAAATTATCTGTGTACTCTGAATATGTGCTTGTTATGCAAATTATTAAAGCCTTGTGCGGGCGCAATCCCAGGCCCGCACGGCGGTCACGATTCGGGGGACGCCTCAACGATTCTACGAAATCGGGTCATGACACTAAGTACCTGGCATTAGCTGTAAACTGGATACCAGATGTATATGCTGACTACATCATCGATCATGATAGCGCACAGCTAGTAACCTCTGCCGGATGTATCGACAAGCATATACTCCCATAACCGGATATCACTGATTCCATAACCGGGTAACCTGAGCCCATAACCGGGTAACACTGAGGCTCATGGCCCCTCAGTTTACTCTGAAACTACGGTAACCAAATATCTGTCCCATACGCCTACTAATTGTCTTCCCCTCCCAATGTAAATGTTTAAGTCACAAACATGACGTAGACACCTCATACTATAATGCAAGTCTCTAGAGTAATACGCAACTAAGCTAAATACCGTCACACATTCTGCTCACACCGATGGCCAGGCGAGAATGAGGCACGCGTCCCTACATGAACTCACTCTGTGACGTGTATGATACGTGTCAAGGCCTGGAGAGTCATACCGATAACTCTGTAACTTTAGGTGGGTCCACTAGACTCTAAGTCAGACGCAGGTCCTAACATCAACGCCTTCGTTGACTGCACCCGAGTCTCTCTTGGACGCGCACAATTTAAATAATAAATATGCAGCTATCAATACAGAATTTAAACAGTACAACAAGGCAAGGTATACTTGCCTGGAACTCTGGTGTGCGCAAGCAATTCTACGGAACCGGCAGTCAAGGTAGCACCGTCTCGGATACCTACGAACAGATAACCAAAATTATAAATCACTACATTAAACTAAGCTTAATTACTTATGCTAACATAGAACTGGTATATATTCACAACACTTATACATGTTTATACATTAAATAATTTAATAACATACATACATATATATGCATATAACCATATGTATTTATACATACATAAATACATATATACCTATAATACATTACATATATACCTATTATATATTAATAACATTTTTTTACATATATACAAATGTACATTATGTATATAAAATTTAATAACATATATAAATATGTACATACTAATATAGTACATAGGTATGGTATCTAAATATATTATATAAATACAACCATACATATATAATTATATATTTTCATTAGTTAATATATACAATAATACATTAATATATAAAATAAATACCTTGTATAAATAAAATAATACATGTATAAATATATACATTAAATGAACTACAACTATCCTTTATACATAATGTATACTATTTATACACAATATACATATACATTATATACAATATGTTATATATATAAATATTCATATATACAAGTATGCATTATGTAATTACATAAATACACAATTTATATAATACATATAAGTATATACTATATATATATATATGTACATAAATATATATATACCAATATATATTATATAAAATATATATATACTATATATATACACATTATACACCATATATACTATATACAATTATGTATAATATATAGATTATATATGTACATATACACAGTTTATAAATTATACAAATATATACTATGCATAAATATATACAAAATACTCAATTATACACAACATATATAATTATGTATTATATATATTCATGAATACATAATTTATACAATGTATATATACTCTATATATACACTATACCAATTTATACACAATAAGTTGTATATATATATATACATATATTTATACACTTATATATTAAATAAATCCGTACCTACTGTGTCGTGTCTGGGGGGGTGTCCGCCTTGCACGTCGTCACCGGCGAGGGGCGGCAGAGATCCGGCGGGGTGTACCGGAACAATGGCAGCAGCAGTAGTCACAGCAGCAGTTATAGCAGCCGTTGCAATTTCGGCCGGCGGGGGCGGTGGCTAAAGGCGAGCTCTGGCAGGGATGGTGGTGGGGAACTGGGGGTGTCGTCGGCGGGTGGTGGTGGCAGGCTGGGCAATGGTGGCGACGCTAGGGGAGGTCGGGGGTCGGCTAAGCCAGTGGGGGGGTGATGGTGATGTTGTTGATGGGGGACTGCTGGCGGTGCCCGAGGCAGAGGCGGCAGTCGTGGTGGTAGTGGCGGTGGTTCAGGTGGTCGTGGCAGTGATGGCGATGATGATGGTGGTGGTGGCGACGGGATGAGGGGGAATGGCAGGGTGGTCGGGCCGCCTGGGTTGGATGTGGATGATTGTGAAGGAGATGGTGTTGGTGGTGGTTCAGGTTGTTGCTGGTGGTGGTGGCTGCAGGCGGCGGAGCAGCCGGTATAGGTGGCCGGGGGAGGGTGTTACGGCGGCTAAGGGAAGGCCAGGCAGAGAAGGTGGTGGCTGCTTCGGAGTCCGGCCAGAGGAGAAAGGGAGTCGGGCAATGGGGTGGTCGGCTAGGGTTTGAGTTGAGTTTATGAGGAAATAATTAAAGGGAGGAGGATGTTGAATTTATACACATATAGGGGTTGGTTTGACCTAAAAAAAGTTGAATTTGGTCAACATCCCCTTTTGGGTTGGGCCTTGGGCTCACATGAGGATGTTTGGGGCTAGAATTTGTATTAATTAAATTGAAACACTAGGTTCAATTTAGGAGGCGATGTTGTGCGCTTGTATATTCCGAAAAATTATGGAAAAAAATTTATGTGAAGGGAAATTGGGTTTCTTCACGCATTGTCCCATGGTGTGGACGCCTCAATGTGTTTTTGCATAAAAATGCCCAACAATTGGGAAAATTTTACAAGGATGAAAATTGGGTTTAGTTAAATTAAAATTACCGCGCAAGGTGTTCTGGATTTAATTAGAAGTATATGGGATTAAAATTAGGTAGGGCACAAGCATCATGGCCATAAATGATTCAGTGTAGAATATTAATAAAATTCAGGTTGTACAAAATGGTCAAAATTGTGCCTCCAAGTTCGATTGGAACGCGCAAGGGTACAAAGTTGTATTTTCTTTAGAATTAAAATAAATACGTCCGCTATGATTGTGGTGCGACTAAAATGTAGCACAATAAGGAGTGGTTATGAGTTATACAAGGGTCAGAATGGTAGGTTGTCATGTCTAGGAAAAATGTATAGAATTCGTAGGAAGGTAATGGCTGGTGAGGTGCTCCAATTATCGAAGCAACGGCTGGGTGCACTAGGAGATATCATGTTGTACAAAATTCTAAAATACTGGAATAAAATTCTAATTGTCACCAAATTAAATCCTAGTCTCTCAATCTAAACTAATAACCCTAATTTTGGTCAAGGGGATTTACAATCTACCCAACTTATAAGAATTTTGTCCTCGAAATTAAAATAACACATAATAAGCTACAAATCATCAAGCAATGTTGCGGACGTACCTAGGACTGGTGGAGCTGGCCTCTGCTCTATCTGCTGGCCTCTATCGACATACTGGGAACACTTCTGAGCTTGATGTTGATTTGATCCGCACCTCAAACATAGTCCTAATCTTCTTCTGCAATCCTTCTGAATATGTCCATTCTTTCTGCAAAAGTGACACGTCGGCTGCTCTCTCTGCTGATACGGCACTATGTCCTGTTGTGCCTGCACTCCTGGATGATGGATCGGTCCTCCTGCTCTTGGCTGGGCTTTGGCTGGTGTGGTCGTGCTGGAACGTCTTGCTCCTCTGCCGATAGCCTCCTGGATTCTTGTCTATGAAAGAACCTCCTCGTAAGAAATCCTCGCCTGGGTGGTAGTGTACCTCTGTAGCTCAAAAGTAAGGCCGTGATGGAATCTTTGGGCCTTTTCTAGATCGTTGGGTATCAAGACGGCACCAAATCTGCTGAGTCGGCTAAACTCCGCGTCGTATGCGTCAACAGTCATGTTTCCTTGTTCTAGATGCAGGAACTGGAAGTATAGAGCATTTCTGACTGTAGCTGGGAAATACTTCGCATTGAAGTATTCTAAGAACTGTTCCCATGTCTGTTTCTTTCCTATACTGCGCTCAATAGAATCCCACCAGTGATGTGCGTTACCTTTTAGTTGGGCCCTCACTGCGGTCATCCAAAGGTCGGGATGCAGTTGTGAAGCTTCTAGTAGCATCTCTGTATTGGCGACCCAATCAGAGATCTCCTCTGTAGTCTCGTTGCCCGAAAAATTATTCGGGCCCATCTGGCAAAACCATCATACAGTACCAACTGCCTGAGTTGGTGGAGGTGCTGGTATGGGTGCTGGGGCAGGTGTCCTCTCTAGAACTGCCATCAAACTCTGTCTCAACGTCTCGGTCTGATGCCACTGTGCCTGCATCATGGCCTGAAAGAACTGAAGCATCTGCGGTTGTCCATCTGTGTGTAGCATCTGAGGTGGGTAAGGTGGGGGAGGTGGTAATGGGACCTCCGGCTGTACTGTAGGTGTCTCATCGGATGTCGGCCTCTCGATTTGTGGTATCGGTGTAGCTCCTGAAGTCTGGCCCTCGAAATGCTGTGTGAGGATCGTCTGGGAAGTCTGTCCCTCGTGCTGCTGTGTAGGATCACCCTGAGAAGTCTCACAATATTGTAGCAGTAGGGCCTGTAACGGGGGTTGTCCTCCAGGTAGTCCTTGGGGTACCTCCTCTCTTCGGGTGGTGTCGGTTGGCACCACTGCACTGGGTGCTCCTCGTCCACTGCGCAAGTTCATCTTGCTGCAAGAAATATAACTTCATTAAAAGAGTACGGGAATAACAAACGGGATGCAAATATTCAATTAACTAAGTGCGAAGGAGGTTCAAAGGCGGTAATCAAAGTGGATAAGATCTAATACTTTCTATCCTATTGCAGGCTCGCTGGGCATGTTACCATACCACAAGCGATAAACATGACCTGCATGGGCCACCACTAAAACCATGTCACACCCCAGTCCCAAATATACGGGACCAGGCCACGTGGCAATAGCTAGCTAAAATGTCTCTGAGGATATCCTAATTTAATGGATCCTAACAAAGAGTGCTATGCTGTCCTAAACTACTAATAAGTCCAATGTCAATCAACAATGGGTACTCCAATCTCATCCACAAATATAAACAATAAGGAATACAAAAATAGATACTGGAATTAATCATCAGTCTCAAATATCAAAGTACAACCCAAGATGTCTGGTGGGAACAAACCCACTACTATGACGAAATAAAAGTACTGAATGACAAATAAAATAAATAATGACTAGAGCATCGGCTGGCTAGATAATGATTCACCTAATCCTAGGCAGAAGGCCTACCAACTGATCACGGAAACTCTGACGTTAACACCTCTAGCTCCTCCTCGGTAGCGTACATCGTCTCCTGTCCGCGTCCGTACACTGTGGGGTAATGGGCCTCGTCCAAATCTGAAAAGGGCCAGGTCCTCAGAGGGACATAACAAGATACATAGAAACATGCCATAAAGTAAATACTGTGAAAACTCGAGGGTGATCTAACCAGCTAAGTGAAATACACTTTGAAGACAACCTTGGTACGTATGGGTAGGTGAAAGGTATAAAGCGTAGCGTCGAGCCAGAG
Source organism: Iris macrosiphon (assembly GCA_036927795.1). Lineage (NCBI taxonomy): Eukaryota > Viridiplantae > Streptophyta > Magnoliopsida > Asparagales > Iridaceae > Iris > Iris macrosiphon. The sequence continues at coordinate 128,487,753 of JAYESA010000019.1, forward strand.
GCTAAGTACCTGGCATTAGCTGTAAACTGGATGCCAGATGTATATGCTGACTACATCACTGATCATGATAGCGCGCAGCTAGTAACCTCTGCCGGATGTATCGACAAGCATATACTCCCATAACCGGATAGCACTGATCCCATAACCGGGTAACCTGAGCCCATAATCGGGTAACACATATCCCATAACTGGGTAACACTGAGGCTCACGGCCCAGCAGTTTACTCTGAAACTACGACAACCAAATGTCTATCCCATACGCCTACTAATTGTCTTTCCCTTCTAATGTAAATATACAAGTCACAAACATGACGTGGACACCTCATACTATAATGCAAGTCTCTAGAGTAATACGCAACTAAGATAAATACCATCACACGTGCTGCTCATACCGATGGCCAGGCGAGAATGAGGCACGCGTCCCTACATGAACTCACTCTGTGACGTGTATGATATGTGTCAAGGCCTGGGAAGTCATACCGATAACTCCGTAACTTTAGGTGGGTCCACTAGACTCTAAGTCAGACGCAAGTCCTAATGTCAACGCCTTCGTTGACTGTACCCGAGTCTCTCTCGGATGCGCACAATTTAAATAATAAATATGTAGCTATCAATACAGAATTTAAACAGTACAACAAGGCAAGGTATACTTGCTTGGAACTCTGGTGTGCACAAGCAATGCCCCGGAACCGGCAGTCAAGGTAACACCGTCTCGGATGCCTACGAACAGATAACCAAAATTATAAATCACTACATTAAACTAAGCTTAATTACTTATGCTAACATAGAACAGGTATATATTCACAACACTTATACATATTTATACATTAAATAATTTAATAACATACATACATATATATGCATATAACCATATGTATTTATACATACATAAATACATATATACCTATAATACATTACATATATACCTATTATATATTAATAACATTTTTTTACATATATACAAATGTACATTATGTATATAAAATTTAATAACATATATAAATATGTACATACTAATATAGTACATAGGTATGGTATCTAAATATATTATATAAATACAACCATACATATATAATTATATGTTTTCATTAGTTAATATATACAATAATACATTAATATATAAAATAAATACCTTGTATAAATAAAATAATACATGTATAAATATATACATTAAATGAACTACAACTATCCCTTATACATAATGTATACTATTTATACACAATATACCTCTACATTATATACAATATGTTATATATATAAATATTCATATATACAAGTATGCATTATGTAATTACATAAATACACAATTTATATATTACATATAAGTATATACTATATATATGTATATGTACATAAATATATATATACCAATATATATTATATACAAATATATATATACTATATATATACACATTATACACCATATATACTATATACAATTATGTATAATATATAGATTATATATGTACATATACAAAGTTTATAAATTATACAAATATATACTATGCATAAATATATACAAAATACTCAATTATACACACCATATGTAATTATGTATTATATATATTCATGAATACATAATTTATACAATGTATATATACTCTATACATACACTATACCAATTTATACATAATAAGTTGTATATATATATACATATATTTATACACTTATATATTAAATAAATTCGTACCTATTGTGTCGTGTCTGGGGGGGTGTCCGCCGTGCACGTCGTCACCGGCGAGGGACGGCAGAGATCCGGTGGGGTGTACCGGAACAATGGCAGCAGCAGTAGTCACAGCAGCAGTTGTAGCAGCCGTTGCAATTTCGGCCGGCGGGGGCAGTGGCTAAGGGCGAGCTTTGGCAGGGATGGAGGTGGGGAACTGGGGGTATCGTCTACGGGTGGTGGTGGCAGACCGGGCAGCGGTGGTGACGCTAGGGGAGGTCGGGGGTCGGCTCGGGCAGTGGGGGGTGATGGTGTGGTTGTTGATGGGGGGCTGCTGGCGATGCCCGAGGCGGAGGCGGCGGTCGTGGTGGTAGTGGCGGTGGTTCAGGTGGTCGTGGCGGTGATAGGGACGATGATGGTGGTGGTGGCAACGGGCTAAGGGGGAATGGCAGTGTGGTCGGGCCGCCCGGGTTGGATGTGGATGATGGTGAAGGAGATGGGGTTGGCGGTGGTTCAGGCTGTTGCTGGTGGTGGTGGCTGCAGGCGACGGAGTAGCCGGTACAGGTGGCCGGGGGAGGGTGTTACGGCGGCTAGGGGAAGGCCAGGCGGAGGAGGTGGGGGCTGCCTGGGAGTCCGGCCGGAGGAGAAAGGGAGTCGGGCAGTGGGGTGGTCGGCTAGGGTTTGAGTTGAGTTTATGAGGAAATAATTAAAGGGTGGAGGATCTTGAATTTATACACATGTAGGGGTTGGTTTGACCTAGAAAAAGTTGACTTTGGTCAACATCCCCTTTTGGGTTGGGCCTTGGGCTCACATGAGGATGTTTGGGGCTAGAATTTGCATTAATTAAATTGAAACACTAGGTTCAATTGAGGAGGCGATGTTGTGCGCTTGCACATTCCGAAAAATTATAAGAAAAATTTATATGAAGGGAAAATTGGGTTTCTTCACGCATTGTCCCATGGTGTGGATGCCTCAATGTATTTTTGCATAAAAATGCACAACAATTGGAAAATTTTCACAAGGATGAAAATTGGGTTTAGTTAAATTAAAATTACCGCTCAAGGTGTTCTGGATTTAATTAGAAGTACATGGGATTAAAATTAGTTGGGACACAAGTATCATGGCCATAAATGATTCAGTGTAGAATATTAATAAAATTTGGGTTGTACAAAACGGTCAAGATTGTGCCTCCAATTTCGATTGGAACGCGCAATGGTACAAAGTTGTATTTTCTTTAGAATTAAAATAAATACGTCCGCGATGATTGTGGTGCGACTAAAATATAGCACAATAGGGAGTGGTTATGAGTTATACATGGGTCAGAATGGTAGGTTGGCATGTCTAAGAAAAGTGTATAGAATTTGTGGGAAGGTAATGGCTGGTGAGGTGCTCCAATTATCAAAGAAACGGTAGGGTGCACTAAGAGATATCATGTTGTACAAAATTCTAAAATACTGGAATAAAATTCTAATTGTCACCAAATTAAATCCTAGTCTCTCAATCTAAACTAATAACCCTATTTTTTGGTCAAGGGGGTTTACAGGCATACTTATTATGCTTCTACAAGCCCCCCTTCAAAGTTTTCAATTTTCAAAATATATTTGAAATACTTTGAACTAGAAACATAAAAATTGGTTATGATATTGTGCATATTTTGGGCAGAATTTTAACAGACTGCTGATATGGCTGCGCCTTTATCGCTCATAATTTATCGATCTATTAAATTTTGACATGATCCTTGATTTGACGCAGTCTTCATGGCAATGCATGCAGCTTTATGGGAGCAATTTTTGAAAACTCTGTCTTCATCCCTTCCGCATGGCAGAAGAGCGCCTGATCCTCCCTCCTTTGTTATCCATCAATATGGATTCTTTTCCATATAGTGAGTTTTGCACTGAGGAGTCTGATGGAGGGATGATCCAAAATACATTGAGTTCTGCTGCCAAGTTCATTAGCGTCGGTAGTAGAAACAACATAGAGGGGCTCTTTAATGGAGAAAGTACTGAATGTAGAAACTTCCATCATATGTACTCATGATCTTGAATATCAATAAAAACCCTTAAATGTAATAGATTCCCATCATTTATACTTATGATCTTGATTATCAATAAAAATCATTTTCTTTTCCAGAACTTCTCCTTGGACTTACTTTTGTGAACACAAATATTATACTAGAGGTATAATATAGTACCGTAGCTGTCAAGGACATCCACTAGGGGAATTTTAGTGGACTTATTATCCATTGCATACTTAAATAATCAAGTACAGATAATAAGTTCGAGGTGAAACCCCATCAGAGGTGATATGGACAAGATAGGTTGGGATAATTTTGCTTGAAAATTATTGTGGACTTATCATCCCTGGCGTACTAGAGCTAAGTACTGATGATAAGTTGAAACGACAGACACCATCAAAGGTATTAGGGATATGCTGGTTGAAAGTCGATAGGAAAGAATGTTTTCTTAGAGGTAATGTGGACATGAAAAAAATATATTTTTGTGGGTATAATTTAGTGGACTCGGTACACATGGCGTACTCACACTGAGTACGGCTAATCAAGTTTAAAGGTGAAACATTATCAGAGGTAATATGAACGTGATAGGCTTTCGATTAAGACCCCATTGAATATATCTGCTCAGAGGTGATATGGACATCGCAAAATATAACTGTGTGAGGATTAACTTTGAAAGAAAATAATACAGAGATAGGACATGACTATTTTATTTTGGGACTCCATTTTCTGGGAAAAATAAAGAGAGAGAGTTCAGAGGTAACATGGACATAAAATTTTATTAAAAATATCCTTACCAAACCGGGGAAGAAGAATTCCTGGATATTTCCAATCCGACCGGGGATTAGAAGTAGGATATCCTTCGAATGACTGGGTTCTAAGAATACGGTAATTTTGCTTGAGAGGATTTTACTTTGGGTGATCTCTACAAGAATATTTTGTAAGATCCGAGTATTACTCCGCTGGATAATTTTGAGGACCTATTATCTGTAACGTATTCAAGACTATTGAATACAGATAATAGTTCGAGGCGACAAAGAATTTCACTAACTCTTTTGGGGATTATCATTAAAAGTGAAATTATCTAACCCACTGTGAGAGAGAAGTTTTGAGGTAGACCTATTATCCATAACGTATCCAAGACTCTTGAATACGAATAATAGAGTTTACATATATATTGTTGGGGAATAAATATCACATTGTATATTTATATTGCTATGGATAGAGTGAAGTAAACACAAATACTGTGCATTTACAAATAACATGCTGGGGATGAGAAGTACAAGCCTAGCTTAGAATAGTAATTTTTGAGAAACTTTCGTTGATTGGCATCATTAGCAAATCTCTATTAAGCTTTGTGAGCCGATATGCACCATTGGAATACACCGTTTCCACAATAAATGGGCCTTTCCATTTGGTTTAGAATTTTCCTTTGCTTTTGTGCGTCATGACCATTGACCTTCTCACTGTCAGGACAAGATTGTCGACTTGAAATATTCTTTCTTTAACTTCTTTGTTGAAAGCTCTGGAGATACATGGTTGATATAGCTCAATACATTGTTGAGCTTACAGGCAGGTCTCGTCCAATGCTTCTAACACTTAAAGTAAAAAATGATAGTTATTTTCGATGGTTAGCTCATTAGCTAGAGCTATCTTGAGGGAAGAGATCTGGACTTTGAGAGAAAAAACTGCCTCACACCCGTAGACTAGTGAATATGGCATACTGTCGGTAGGGGTCAGTACCGTCGTCTGGTAAGCCCATAAGCATTCCCCAAGCTTCTCATTACAATCACAATTGTTGGACAAAATAAACTTCTTGAGGAGATTGATTATAGTTTTGGTGAAGACTTCTGCTAAGTCGTTGGCTGCAGGATTATATATAGTAGATACCACATTTTAGATCTGATTCTTGCCACAGAACCGATAGAATACTTGGCTTGCAAACTGAGGTCCATTATCATGAATTATCCTCCGGGAAACATCAAATTTGTAGGTCTCAAGATGTTTGATAAAGCTAATCACATTGGATGTCTTTACTTCAATGAGCGGCACCGCTTCTGCCCATTTGAAGAAGTAATCGGTTATTGCTAGAATGAACCAATGACCTCTAGATGAAGGTAGACTGATAGCCAATGATGTCCATTTTCTAAGCTTCAAAAGTCCAAGATGCATCTGTAGGATATAGGAACTCTGACGGCTGGTGTATAAATCAACATAAATTTTATAAGCTCTGTACTTAGAAGCATAGTCTACAACATCTGCTACCATGGTGGGCCAATAATAACCCATCCTTCTGAGTCTGTCCTGTAATTTAGGACCTGGTTGATGTACTCCACAAGTGCCGTCATGAGCTTCACGGAGTGCCCATCTTACTTTAATATCTAAAAGAAAATGCAAAAGGAGACCATCATATGAATAATGATATAACGTCTTAGATACTGCATCATAATGGAACCGAAGCGAGCATCTTTTAACCTGTAGGTTCTTTTGGGTCATCTGGAAGAATTTTATAGGCTGCATAGTCTATAAAAGCATACCTCCAGTCTTCAAAATTAGGAGTCGACTTCACCTCAAAGTTGTGCTCAATTTGTAGAATATTTTTGGCATAGAAAAACTATCGGTCGGTCACTGTAATTGAGTGTTGTCTTTTCAACGGAATAGCCAATAAAGTTGCTAAACCAGCGAACGCATCTGCTTCCATATTTTGTAGTCGAGGCACATACTCAATGAAAAATCCAATAAAGGTTGAAGCTAACTCAATTGCAGCCTCATAATAGGGGATAAGGTCTTCATGACGAACTTCATATTCCCCTATAATTTGATGAACTATCAGCTTAGAGTCTCCATAGTATTCGAGATATTCGATATCTAGTTGTTTAGCTAACTGGAGATCAATGAGCAAGGCGTTGTATTCTTCTACGTTGTAGAACAAGGTTCTCTGAGAGAATATGCACGGTGTATCAGTAGCTTGTCAGGAGAAATAAGGACTATCCCTATTCCAGCAATAATATTTCCTTTGGGACCTACTCTTGATGCACCATCAAAGAATAATTGCCAAGTATCATCTTCCATTGCCATATTAGATTCTAATAATTCGTCTAGAATATCGTCATATAGCTTAGAGGTCTCTGGTACTTAGTGGGCTGTTAAGAAATCGGCTAATGCTTAATCTTTTACTGCCTTTTGTGGGACATATACCATGTTATAAGGTGATAACAACATTTCTCATGTAGCCAAGCGAGAGTTTAGTGTACTTGATTTAGTCATCAGGACCCGGAGGGAATTCACTCTATATATGACATGGATTGTTTGACGGGTTACATAATGACATTTTTTGGATTGCAAACACCAAAGTGAGGCATTCTTTCTCCACTGGGTTATACCTGCACTCTGCACCGACCATCATGTGACTGAGATAGTATATAGCCTATTTATGGCCTTCGTTACTCTTCTGTGCAAGAAGAGCTCCTAAGGAATGATCCATTGCTCGAACATACAACAAGTGTCACTACTCCATTTCCTGGGCAGGTTATTTTTTTATTTTAATTTGATAAATTGTGTATTGATCATAAATATTTGTATTTATATTTAATTAGTTGGTTGTATTTATTTTTATTAGTTATTTTAGGATTTTGGCTAGTCTGGACCCAAGTCAGACCCTAGTGGACCCTTGTCAGACCCAACCAACACCCTTGTCAGACCTATTTATTGGTTTAGAATAGTTATTTATATTTTAATTAGTTAGTTGAAGTGATTAGGGAATAATTATAGTGCATTTGAAACCCCAAACCCAAACCCTATTTTAGCATGACTTAGAGAGGGGCATTTTGGTCATTTTACCTAAATGAAACCCTAACCTATTTCTTGGTCGAACCACTATCTCCCCCTCCCATTCATTTCCTTTCTTCTTCTTCTTCTTCTTCTTCTTCTTCTTCATTCTTCTTTCCACTCTTTTCTTCTTCCTTCTTCCAATTTTCACAATTCCAAGTAAGTTTTCTCCACTTCTCTCTCTTCCTTCATTTATTTCTTCCTTAGATACAAACCCTAACCCTTTGTTTTTTCCTAACCTAGGTGTGTAAAGCTTAGAATTAGTGTAGAAGCTTGGTTTGGAGGCTTGGAGGCTTGGTGTGGTGAATTTGGAGCTTTTTGGAGACTTTGGCCTTGGGATTCCAACTCCCAAGAGTTAAATCCTAATTTTTTCCTTTATGATTACTCTAATATAGTGTAATTAGTAGTTTAGAACCTTCCTAGACCTTAGGGCTACCCATGGGAGGAAGTAGGAGCTTGTTTGGATGTGTTTGGAGACTTTGACATTAGGTTTTGTGTCAATTTTGGGTAAAATCTGAGATTGGTCCAATTTTGGGTAATGCCCTAGGTTATACGGACCTAGGTAGACGTGCTTGGGTGTCTTGAGGGTAAGTATGTATCTCCGTTCGGACACGTAAGGTCGTGTCACGGAGATTTGGGCATTTCGGGCGATTTGAGGATTTTTTGTCGCCATAGGTTCCACATGCGTGCGCATTTTTACCATGGACCTAGAATCTGTGGGTTAGTATTTTTCTAGGTTCTAGACATCGATTAGAACTCGTGGGTAAATTTTAGGTCGATTCTGAGTAGGTTTGGTTTGCGTTTTACGAGGTATCGTGAGCCGCACTCTACGTGTTTGTCGAAATGATCAAATAGCCATTTCGACTTGGTTTCTAGGTTTTGGGCTTGTGTGCGGATTGGTTTAGCCTCGGGGAGTGTGTACTAGGGTTTTCGAGTATATATTTATATATATATGTGTTTTTATGTGTGTGGGTGAGTGTGGTTGGTTGTGTGTGTTAGTGTGTTAGTGTGTGTATTTGTGTATAAGTGTGTGTATATATATATAGTTGTGTGTGTGTATATATATATGTGTATATGTTTGTGTATATCTATATGTATCTAAGTATGTGTGTGTGCATATGTGTCGAGGTGTGTGTGTGGTGTGTATTAGAGTGAGTGAGTTAGAGGGATAGATAGATGGAGAGAGGGGGATATAAGAGCACAATAGCAGCTAGGCTAAGGGGCAGCAGCAGCTAGGCTAAGGGGCAGCAGAATGCAGCAAGATGGAGCAGCCAGCAACAAGATGGGGGGAATGGGTAGCAGGCAATGGCAGCAATGGGAGCAGCTGCAGCAGTGCCAGCAAGATGTAGCAGCAATAGCTACATGGCACCAGCAGCAGCAGCTATGCAGCAGCAGCAAGGGCAGCGTGGTAGCAGCAGCAGCGTGGCACTAGCAACGGCAGTTCGCTCTAGCAGAGTTTAGAGGGTAGAAAGATTAGATATTAGTATAAGTATGCATATATATATATATATATATATATATATATATATATATATATATATATATATATATATATATATATATATATATATATATAGATGGGGATATGTATATATATGAGATGGGTAATAGATGTATATGTGTATGGGTGGTTATATAGATATGTAGGTATATATATACATACGTGCTTAGATATATATATAATTGCCTAGATATATAGCTAGGTGTATATATTTATATAGATAGTTAGTTAGTGTTAGAGGGGGGAGTAAGTTAGGTATCTCAATACCTTGAGATACCAAGGTATTGAGATAGCCTATGTACTAGATTATATATATATATATATATATATATATATATATATATATATATATATATATATATATATATATATATATATATATATATATATATATATATTGATATTATATATATATAGGTATATATATATTTAGATAGATAGCTAGTTAGTTAGAGTTAGAGGGTAAGGTATCTCAATACCTTGAGATACCAAGGTATTGAGGTAAGTTGGGTATCGGAGATGAGGTATTTGCCTATACAATAGGTTATATATATATATATATATATATATATATATAGTTAGATATATGTTATATATATATTAGTATGTGGTAATATATATATATATATATATATATATATATATATATATATATATATATATATATATATATATATATATATATATATATATATATATATATATATATGGATAGTTAGTTAGTTAGCTAGTGTTAGTGAGGGGTAAGGCTTGAGTATCTCAATACCTTGAGATACTCAAGGTATTGAGCGTCGGGACAAGGTATTGAGTTTTAGCCTAGGAATGAGGTTAGAGATGCTTATATATATATATATATATATATATATATATATATATATATATATATATATATATATATATATATATATATATATATATATATATGTGTGTGTGTGTGTGTGTGTGTGTGTGTGCTAGTATATATTATAGAGGGTATAGGCGGGGCGTATAACATATATCGAGGTATCGGATACCGAGGGTATCCCGGTATCTCAAGGAGGCGAGTTTGAGGGTTTATTAGCTTAGTGACCTAGTTTTGACCTAGAATTTTAGGGGCACCCTAGTTTGACCTAAAGTTGACCGTAGTTGTCCCGGTTGACCGCCAAAGTCAACTTTTGACCTAGATTTGACCTAGAGTTGACTTTTCGGACTCTGGGTTGACTTTTTGACCCAGATTTTACCGATTTGATCCGTTTGACCTAGAACAACCCTAGAAGTTTGTTTTTAGCTATTTTATATCTGTTTAACTCTTTAGAACCCCGTTTAACCTTACTTTTCATAATAGGTCCTTGCGATGCCAGTTCGGATCGCTAGTTGCTCAGGACGTCAAGCGAGTACATTCTCTGATAGTTTTCATTATCTGATAATTATTATGATTCCGCTTCTAGTATAGTATTATCTGATTTTTTGGCACGATATGGACTAGTATTTCTGGATTCATTTACTTGCGACACATAAATTTCATGTTTCTGGCCTCTATTCTGGAATCACCTACTAACATTACATCAGGACTCACTACAGGCATTACTTATATTTCTGGCTGGACTCATACTTGATTTGTGTGTCGGGTCTTAGATTTACTTGTACTAGTCGGGGCAGGGAAATACTCGAGTAGACATGTAAAAATTTCCAACTGGAATCACTGGAATCACCCCCTCTGGTCTAATATGGAATGATAGCAGCCGCACACCCAGTGTGCGGTGACCCGTACTTATCCCTATTCGTTTACATGTCGAAACAGGTATTTTAGAGACACGAGTTCATTCTTTCTAGTCTTGACTCACTTATATTTTTTGACTGGTCTTATTTATACTTTCTGGACTTGACTCATTACATTTACTCTTGTTGGATTCACTACACGTTATTGTGCACATACTTGCTCTTAGTTTAGATTTCTTGTATCTTGCAGTCATTACTATCTTGCTTCTGATTTTTATGTATCTTTACCTTTATGCACCAGTGATATATATATATATATATATATATATATATATATATATATATATATATATATATATATATATATATATATATATTTCCTTGTTCATAATTTATTTCCTTTACCTTGCTACTTGCTACAACTGTTTTATAGTTTTATTATTTAACTGGAACTGCTGTTAGAGGTATACTTGCTCCAATCCTAACTGGATATATTTTTCCCAGAGGATCCGGATGATTGGTGTTCGAAGTTTTATGGACCTCAGCCTGTCGATGGTGCAGACATGGACCCCCTAGTTCAGGAGTGATTTCCGGGTTGGTAGTCGAGATCACTAGGACCTCAGTTGTATTTATTAGCTTTTGGTACCGAATTTGTCCCCGGCTTTGGTTTGAGACTTGTATTGTATATGATTCTGGATATTGTTATATTATTATTACTATTGTTGTTGATTTTTAGTAGTAGTTGTTGTTCAGACTTGTAGTTGTTAGACTTCTTTGTTTTCTTATCGTGCTTAGATTTATGATTGAGTACTTGTGTTATCTTATTCATATTGCTCCTCCATTTGGAGTTGAGATCTTGACAGGTACTTATATATTGATTGTGTGAGATTATTAGCTAGATAGTAGACCTAGACAGCGTTCTACCGCCGATGCTGCGGCGTAGGCTGGACGTACCCACGACTCATGCCCAATTTTTTGGGTGCGGGTCGTGACAGCAAGGATGGTCTTCCCATAATCAGAGCCACTAAAACTTGAGGATTGTTAAGATATCATTTGATGTCATCGCAGACTTCGTTCCAAACAAATGTTACACCTTTCTTCATTAGTTGAGTAAATAGCCGGCATCGACATGAGAGGTTTGAGATGAACCTTCTGATATATACCAATCAACCTTGCAACATGTGAAGTTTCTTGAGGTTACACGGAGGCCTTATATCAAGGATAGCTTTAACTTTATCAGGGTCAAGATAGATACCCTTAGAAGTTATTACAAATCCGAGAAACTTGTCACTGGAGACTGCCTGAAAAGACTTATTCGGATTCATCTTAAGTTGGTGTTGGCGCATCAAGTTGAACACTTTCCTCAAGTCTTGATGGTGGTCATCTTTAAGACGACTCTTGACTGCGATATCGTCTATATAGCATTCAAAGATCTTCCGTATATGTTCACGAAATATTATACTCATAACACGTTGGTACATCGCTCCTGCATTCTTTAAGCTGAAAGGCATTACTGTGTAGCAGTACACTCCCATAGGTTTTGAAAAGATATATGCTTTTTATCATCAAAAAATATCTTGATCTGATTATACTCCGAGAATCCGTCCATAAATAACATACGCTCGAAGCTGCAGGTATTGTCATTCATGACATCTGTAATGACAAGCCAAATTTAGATCCCAATAATCTATGCAGACTCGGATCTTGCCATTTTTATATGACTGCCACCAAATCTATATAGAACTCCATATCTCGGTCTGGTGGCAACCCCGATAACTCCTCCGGAAATACGTCTATATACTCTGCAATCAATGGATATGGCAGCTCCTTCTCTTCCACCATAGCTCCACAGAAGTCTCCCTCGCTCTGCTCTGCTGCTCCTCTGACGAACTCAAATTCTGGCTCTCCTGGTGTCTGAAATAAAACTCTACCTCTACGATAATCGATACTAGCACGATGCCTACTCAACCAATCTATCCCGAGTACTATATCGTAGCACAGAAGTGATATTACGAGTAGACATGCGCTCAACTCTCGGCCTCCCAAAGAAACTCTCTGATCCCTGCAAATATCACTGACCAGGATAATGCCACCCCTAATCGTAATCTTGCAAGTTCTCGCTAACGGTTCAGTCTCAAGATAATGCTTCAAAGCAAAAGATACAGATATGAAACTATGTGAAGCACCAAAATCAAATAAAGCGTAAGATGAAAAAGAATCAAGATAGACTGAACCTGAGATAACATCTCCAACTGGCTCCTCCTCCTCGATGATCAAGGCAAAATCTCGTCCCTGTTGAGCACCTCTCTGCTGCTACTGGTGCTGTATGAACCTCTGTTGCTGTGTCGGCAATGAAGGTCCTCTCTGCTGTCCTACTGATCATCTCGCAGGTGCTCTCTATGCATGAACTCTTCCCTAAGCAGGACGTGTTGGAGCCCTAGGACAAGCCCTTAATTGGTGGTCTCCTAATCTGCAGAACAAATACTGACCCAATCTCATCCTGCACACATTCCATCCAGGTCCCAGATTCTTGCAGAATGGGCAAGGAATGGCTGGTCTCTAGATCTGGTGCACCTGCTGCACTGGCGCTCTAGCTGGTACAGAAAACTGTTGCCTCGGCTCCTGGAAGTGTCTCTGATACTGCTGCTGAAAGTGAGGCCGCTTTGCTGGCCCCGCACTACCGCTAGCTCCTGTAGGATCTCTCATCCTCTTGGAGCTAAGCTCCAAATTATCCTCCGCCTGCTGTTCCTGTGCTAGGATCTCCTTAAATTTAGTGGTGCGATGTCCGCTAGTATGGAATTTGATCTCCCTGTTTAGATCCTTTTTGAACTTCTGGGCCTTCCTCCAGGGATTTTGTCCCTCCACAAAGTGACCCAATCTATAAAACTATGCCGCATACTCATACCTCCCTGAACGAGGTACTGAAATTGGCTTTCTAGAGAAGTCAGAGCCACATCTGGGAAGAACTTTTCTTAAAGAGCTCCTTAAAAGCTTCCCAAGTAAGTCCCGGTGCTGAGATCCTGGGGTCCGTCCTGAACCAAGTCAATGCGATGTCAATCATCATGCTTCCTACGGCCTCTACCTGCATCCTTTCTAGAATCTGTGCCAGCTGTAGGTTTCTCTCAATGTGTTCTATCCAATCATCAGCATAAAGAATCCCCTCGGTGCCTTTAAAGTCCTTCGATCCCATCCTCTTAAAGCCTATGATAGTCCCCGACCTTGGCTGCTGTGGGGTAAACTGAGGTGGAGCTACCTGTGGCTGGACCAAGGCAACTCTCTTGACTGCGACAAGTTTAAGCTGGTGGACATTCTCAATGCCCTACCTCATAACCTCTGACTGGGGCCGTTGTTCCTCCATCATCTGCTAAAAAAGCGCAAACACCCACGTCGGATCAATTGGTAGTGGAGGTGAAAGATTCTCTGAGACTGTCGACGTTATACTTTGTACCGGAGGTGGAGCACCCACGAAATCTGTTACGGAAATGCCCTCCTGGACCGGTGAAACGGACCTCTGAACTGAAGCTGCTGGAACAGTGTGTGCTGGTGCTGCCCTCAGAGGTGACAAAGTGACCGACCTTACTGACACTGCGCCTGAGCGTTGGGAACGCGTCTTCGGCGGCATCCTGAAGATAGATTAAAACATGGAATCAATATTGAGTTAGATACGATATCATCAAGGAAGGACATATTTATTCAAAGTAAAGCAAGCATTTAAATTGATAAGGATTGCAAAAGTAAATAATTGGAAGTGTTCCTAGCTGTGATTGAGTATACTCTCATCCTATACCTATATCCTAAAGGTGGATCGTAGCAATACTCTAGGGGAGCACTACTATAAAATCGCTCTAATTGTGACTCTTGACCTGCACGGGCCACCACTAAAAATGTGTCACGACCCGCACCCGGAATAAGGGCATGAGTAGTGAACGACGCCCAGCCCACGTCTTTGCATCGGCGGTAGAACGATGTCTGGGTCAACCATACTATCCAAATATGTTATACAATATATATAAGGTACTTGTCAATGTCATCTCAACTCCAAATGGAAGAACAATATGGTATATGATAATAGTAAACAATACTCAATCACAAAATAAAACTACAGAAGAATGAAAGCATGATATGGAATAAAAGAGAGGAAAATAAGAGTCATAAAACATCCACAAGTCCAAATCCATAAATCTAGACATAGCCACTCCCAAAATAATATATACAAGCCCTAAGTCTAGAAATAAGACTAATACAATATCAAAAATATATAATTAAGCCTCCTTAGACACTGGCACTAGGTCCTCCTGCTCTAGGGGAGAATCCTCTAATGGTTCGCCGTCCTCCATTCCAAAATAAGTGGGATAATGCTCCACTAGCCAATCATTTGAAAAATATCCAGTCAGGATTGAAGCAAAGTACATACCTCTGAAAGCAGTTCCAAATACATAATAGAGCATATATAACAAGCAATAGAAAAGAATATAAGATAACTAGCAATAAGAAATGTAATGAACTAGAGTGAACAAGTAATGTAATAGAATGAAGAAAAGTCAATATGAATAACTGCAAGTAATAAAAATATATAAAACTAGCTACTGTGCCATAGAGTCTAAGTTTATTATGTGATCGGTTTAGGTTGAATACGAATATAATATGGTAACTCGATTACACGTGTGATATGTAATCGACATGTACACGAATACACTGGGCTTGATCACATAACCAACTCCTACTCTCCCATCCCCAACCAATACTCATGGATCCAATTATGACACGTTACGACACGAATATAAGCACACTGAACACGAGCAGTGTGTGAACATGAAGTATACGATAATCAATACCCGGTCCACATGATGAAATACATGTGAATGAGTACCCGCTAAATATGGTAGGGGATAACATCTCCTGACAGGATCCATATAGTACCAGTCCGTGTAGCCACTGTGTCGGAATCAAATAAACAGTTCTAGAATATGTGATATATATACACTATCATAAAATAAAAACTAATAGAGAGATGTACTCGCCTCTGGTCCTGAGCAAATAGTGTCTCTCTATGCCCAAGCTGGTGTCACACAATCTTATTTAGGAAACATTATGTCAATATGGGTGTAATAAGAGAAATAAGCTAAAATGCATCAATACATGCTCTATTAGGTAATTACTAGGTCCATACTAAGCTATTAGGTTTTCACTAAGGTATTTGGGTCATGCTAACTATTAACTAGTAACTAACTTCCTATAATTCTAACTAATACAATACCAATTAATATCTACTGTTACTGGCCACTAGTTAGCTACTGACATTACTATCATCTAGCATTAACTTATATATACTAACTAATATAATATAATATAATACTAACTCTTGTCAACTAACTATTACCATATTAATCAATTGATACACTAACTAATTTAACCTTGTAGACTAATTGCCATATATAACCAACCTATCTATTTGCACTTAACAAAGAAAAACTGAACCCAACACTAACTGGCAACACTTAATAACTAGTTACTGATACCAACTAACTAACTAATGCTAACTACTAACATGTAACACTAACTGATAACTATAAACATATATAGATAGTACCTAAAATATATGCATTACTATCCACAATATTAACTGCTACTAATCTAGGGTCACTGTGGCATCTCCTACCTACCTATTTGTTCAAATGATATCTGAACCCCTACTTACATTACTGCATCTTTGCCTATCCACAACTGATTCACATATTAAAGTGATACACCCTTTAGTGATTGTTCCATACTGTCTATCTTGAGCTAAATAGCTCACTGCCTATTCCTCATTTCTTAATACAGGCACTTACCTACACATATTCATCTATGCACTAATTCTCCCCTTCCTAACATTCTATATATGAACTCATCAGTTCCTTACCTGAGCATTCATATTCCCAAATAATGTTCTGTTGTTGCTGCTCTCTGGACCATTGCCCATTGTTCTGATACCCTCGGGTATCAGTGATACCCGAGCACCCATTTTTCCTCTCTTACTGAACACCAATCTCCTCAACTTACTCTAACCCGATCACGCCTCTCTATTGTGATCCATACTCTCACAGTTTTCTATTACAGAAATTTGTTGTTGTGTTGATCAGTTTATACTGAATCCCCAATATTGGTACCATCCTCCACCACTGCCTTGCAGTACTACCAACCCTTACTTCGATCTCTGTCATCTTAGCCCCCAAATTTTGATCAACCCTCAATATAATGCACAATTACTGATGTTCTCCTCACTAAGACATTTCAGTACTTACACACACTCATGCAATACTTAAACTAGTCACACACCTATGTACAGTGGCTGATAAATATATCAGTAACTGATATATTCATCAGTGAATTGATACACACACTGCATGAACTCAGGCACACCTATCACTGATGCATACATCAGTGTGAACACTGATTTATACTTCAGTGTACACCACTCTCTCACATACTCTACAGCTAATTGTGCACAACACAGTGCACACACACGCAGTGAGTGGCTCTCATCACCACACACACAACACACACAATATAAATTATAATATAAGTATAGATATAAATATACATATAGTTATATACATATATACATACACACTATAATCATTAGATCAAACACATTGAGTACACATTGAAATACTTATGCTTCTCATCTCTATGGAATGCCAAAACCTAATTTCTCCATCAATAAAGATTCCCATATATTAATTACTCGTAATAATATCTAATGTAACTAGTTATAATAAAAAATAAAGAGAAATTGCATAAAACACACAAAATGAGCCCCATATCATATTGTATTGTGATACGGCCTACTCGTGTCCAATTATGGACACGTACCTAGTCCCACAACCCTGATCTAAGTCAAATTAGATCTAATTGGTCTCATGACACACAATTGATGTGTCAATCTCGTAATTCCGTTAAACCACATACAAAAACCAATATAAAAATCTCTAAACACAACCAATTGGCCTAAAACTTGTTCCTATTGGTAGCCCTATGCCATAGGATCATTCCTAACGGTAAAATACATAATTTTGGAGCTATAATGAAGATAAAATTTAGAATTTATCAATTGGGAGGTAGATTTCCAATGAAATATACAATGGACACGATCCGGACACAAGCTCCTTGCCAAAGCTCCTTCTCCAAGTGCTCTTTGCCAATCCAAGCTCCAATGCTCCTTGTGGGATAAAAATAAGAGGAAATGAGAGTGAATTGAAGGTCAATTGATGGAGGGATAGATTTAATTAGGGATCTAGAGAATTGGAGATCTCAAAATAAATACAAATGAAGAGGAGAGAGAGAGGAGACCCCTCTTAAAGTGGCCGGCCCCTTCCCTCTTCCTCAAGCAATAACAAATGTCCAAGTTGCCCCTAGTATCATTTAGGTCCTAATTAGGAAGGGATAAATTAGAAAGGCTTCTAACTAATCCAAATTAACTCTAATCCTCCTAATTAATTAGTGGGAAAGGGTCTAATGGACCTAGTCCATGTTGGGCTCAATAAATTGTCATGACAAGTCTAATTGGGTTCATATGTGTCTAGTCTAACTATTGGCTAGCCTACTAACTATAATTAAAATATAGCACAACCATAGATATTAATATAGCAGACTAATTAATTATTAAATCACTAAAATAATATAACTATGTTAAATGACTAAATTACCCCTATTTGGAAAAGTGAGGGTGATAGCCCTTGAATCATTTTTAAAGGGTTCTAATGATTGATCATCCTTGTCGTCTGGGTCAGCTAACACCATATAAACAGGGAGAGTATTCAGAGGAGTGAGAAGGTTTTTCTTTATCTAACTCTGAGCTTTTAGGAGTCGTCAGGGGAATAACATAACCCAAACCACTACGTGTTCGCTGGTAGTAAGTTTCAGGTTTGCCATTTGGAGAAAAGTGATATATAGGAGTACGTCGACATCTTCCATAGTTGAGACCTTTGTCGGACCTCAAATTGTAGCTCATTTTCGAGATAATATTTTTGGCAGGCCGACTATATTGATGGAGTTACATTTTTCCTGTGTCTTCATCTGAGTCATCAGTATACATGATACTCTTAATCCTAGCTTTGCCAAAGATTATTTAATGTTCTCCATTCCGTCTTGCTGGAACTATGAAGCAAGTGGCATCAGATGAACTATATGAGCTACCTGTCTGGAATGATGGTACTACTGGTATGGATAGAAGTTCATAGGCATACGTGGCTTCTAAGAACTCCCTATCAATGGGGTCAATATCAGTGTAGTGCGAAGAGGTATCATCTTTATTTATAAAAATAAGGAATCTCCTCCTCCTCTACAAAATCAGCAGAAGGTTCTGCTTTAATAGCAGACTTAGTAAGATTAATGATTAGAGGTTGATTTGCTGGAGCAGTATATTTGTTGTGAGTCAGATTGAAGACAAGTAGAGGCTCTGTCTTCTTAGTAATGTCTATCACAAAGGGTTCCTTTGCTTTTTTCTCGCGTGTTTACTTGTAGAGATTGATAACAAGAGGCACTTGAGGTGATGGTTCTTTCACCTTTCCCTCACGTATTGACTTGTGAAGGTGAATAATAAGAGGCTCCCACAGACTTTGACGAGTGACACATCCTTTAACCCAGATCATGAGAGGCTTCTCATTTAGAGTTGCTTCGGCCTCATCATTGGCTTCATGGGTTTCTTCTTCTATGTACTCTGATATGTAGAGAACATAGTCGGAGTAATATGCCTCAACATCCTTGAATGGGTCGATGTCAGCAAACTCTGTCTTGACGTCTCCCTGACTGTCTACATATTTGAAACATTGGTATAGGGTTGAAGGCACAATCTTTTTCTTAGGTATCCAAGGGCGCCCAAGCAGGATATTGTAGGATACTTCCAAGTCAATCACATAGCATGTGACCTCAGTTCAAAGATCACCTATCTGAATTTTGAGATATATCTTCCCAAGAGGATGGATCCTTCCAGCAATGAAACCCAAGATTGTGGTATTGGTGGTTAACAGGATATGCATTAGAATCTTCAGAGCTAGGAAAAGGCTCTTGGGGATGATGTTGAGTGACGAGCCCAGATCAATATGAATCTAATTCACATTGATGAAACCAACATAACTAGTATAGTACATTGGTCTTGTCACTACCACGTTCCGAAAACGGGAGTATTTTTGACTTTTTATAATATTTAATATTATGGTAGTTACAATTAAGTAATTGCATGATAGTATATTTGATTTAAATAAATGTGTGATGTGTAATTTAAATATAATATTATATACAGTGTTCATTTAATTTGAGCTAGTAGATTTGACCTAGAAGCCAGTAGATGAACACCTGTCAGAATTATAGAATTCTGTATTTAATTATTTTATCTAGAATTTATTTATTGGAGATTGTAATTAACTACCGTATTTTATTTAATTATTGCGCATTGCCTTTGCTTCGATATTTGGAGCGCTATCCTGACTTTTGCCTTCCAACAAATTTCATAATCTTGTCCTAGACATGCCCGCCTTCCATTCTGCTATTTTTGTAACTCATAATTATGCACTCTGTGCATTATTTCTAGCCGCACAAAAATCATCGCGGACGTTATTTAATAAATTCCTATTTTGTATCGTTGTGCGTTCCAATCGAAATTGGGGACAATCTTGACCTATTTTTCGTGTGGCCCAAATTAGGGTAATATTCTGTTCTGAGTCTTCTTCATTATTGGTATTGATGACCTGACCTGATTTTGGCCCCATGTACTCCTAATTAATGCAAGAACACAACTTGTATTTATTTCTAATTAAATTGAGGATACTATTTTAACCAATTCTGAAATCCCAATTTAATTCCAGCGCCCTGCTAATTGAGCCCGTACCAAACTTACAGCGCCCCCTGACCCTACAAAACACCGGACACCGAATCGCCCGCCAAATTTTTGTCATTTTATGCGTCTGTGCAAATACCCAAATTTAAGGGGGCTAATTTGCAAATTTACATTTTTGGTGCCAACACCCATTTGTTTAAACCAATGAGGGAGCCCTATTAACTTTTAATTAAACCTCACCCTCATTCCTATATGAATTATTTTTCCCTCATAATAAATCTGGACCCCTCATTTAAAGGGGGTCAATCACCACCCTTGATTTCACAACACCCTCTTCCTATTTAAAGTCCCATCAAACCCTAATCCCCAAAAACCTAGGTTTCCCCACCTCCTCACAAGCCCCCACATTCTCCTTCAAGCCTCCACAACCGTAGCCCCCTCATTCTAATTTTTCTCCACTTCTCTTCTTTTCTTCTTCTCTTTCCTTTCTTCTTCTCCTTCTTCCTTCCTTCTTCTTCTTTATTGTTTTTTCTTTCTTCTTTCATTTGAATTTAAATTCAAGAGAGGGGGGGATACTGTTCACCCGAACTCCCTCTGCACCCGACCGGCTACTGAGCCTGACCCGGCCGGCGCTGCCTCGACGTGTCCGGCGGCCAGCTCCCTCCGGCCCGTGCGGCAGTCGACCCCCATCAGCCAGCCTTCGGTTCCCTCACCTCTACACTCCGGCAACCCCAGACGAGCTCCCCACTCCGTCTGATTCCACCATCACCACTACTCCCCTCCCCTTCCCGACCTGCTCCGGCGACCGAGACCCACTCCTCCACCGCGAGCGTCCGGCCTCCCTGCCGAGCTGCACTGCCCCACAGCCGATCCTGTACTCCGGCGAGCGGCACCACCCCAGACAAGCCTCGACTTCCTGTTCTGTTCTCCAGCCCCCTCTGAACTCCGGCGGCCAACCCCCTTGTTCCCTGCTCCGGCGAGCGGCCAACCCAGCAGCCGACTCCCTGTGTACACCCCTCCGGCGGCCGTAGCAGCTTTCCGGCGGCCCTCTCTGCTCCGGCGGCCCGCTGGCAGCAACTCCCTTTGCAGCGAGCTCCCCTCCGGCCATCTTCCGGCCAGCAAGCCCGACCCCACAGTGAGCTCCCCTTCTCCTCTCCCTCTTCCTTCTTCTTGTATATATATATATATATATATATATATATATATATGTATATATATACATACGTATATACGTTTATGTATATACTAATACATGTATATGTATAGTATTTATTTAAATTAATGTTTAATATATGTATAAGTATAGTATATATATATATACCTTAGTATAATGTAATGTGTGTATTTAATATATGTGTATGTATATATCTAATCTACTTGGTATATATATAAATACGTATTTTAGTATGTGTATGTTTTAATTTAAGTTGGTATAATATATGTTAATGTATGTATGTATGTAAGTATCTAATGTATATGTATTTGTATGTATATAATTAATGTGTAGAAATATATGTATATACGTATGAGTATAAATTCATATATGTATATGTATATTATTTATTTAATTAATGTTTAATACGCATGTATGTATAGTATATAAATACATTGGTAATGTATGTATTCAAATATGAATATGTATATTATTTATTTTTATTTAATTGTATGAGTATAGTATGTATTTAAATAAATTGTATAATTAATTATGTATAATTAATTGTATAAATATGTATTTAATTAATGCATATTTATATGTATGTATATTGGGTATTTTTATATGGTATAAAATTAATTTGGTGAATTAATATTAGTATGTTTAAGAATGATGTTGACAATATATATATGTATATTCTAAAAATGTACTTTTGCACATATATGATATATACGTATTTTGGTATATAAAATGTAATAGTATACGTACTATTTTGGTATAAATATATATATATATCTTTATTGTTCAATTGGTATAGTATAATATGTATATATGTATCCCTACTAGATGACCCTAGTTGACTAGTGCCCTGCCTGGCATGGCCCTGAGGCCAGTGTTTATAGACTGTGTGTTAGGGTAGCACCTGATACAAGTGTTATTGTGATATGTTTTAGGACTGTTGCTTCACCCAGGGGATATTCTGGGACAGGACATCAATAATTACCAGCTAAGGACCCAAGGCAAGTACATTCTCTAATAATTTCCAATTCCTTGATAATTTCTATAAGTTCAATAATCATGAAATATTACATCTGAATCCTTGACACTGTGCTACACGGACTAGTATAGCTTGGATCTGCAGTCATGAGATGTTACATTGACTATCGTTGACATTGTACACGACATGTATATTAGACATCGTACATGATAGATTGGACTTGCTCGTGTATCGTGACGTGTCATGGTTGGATCCACAATACTAGTTGGGGGCGGGGAAGTAGTTAGTAAGAAATGTGATCATACCCTTTATACAGTATAGAATAATGTAAGTGTTAATCATGCTCTTCACCCATGATTAGCTAGGCCCTATAGCTATCGTACATGTTCCCAAGCCGATCACATTTCGAAACTACTATTTCAAACACTTAGAATATATTACAGTTCTCTATTTAAATTATATACTACATCACCCGTATATGATACTGTTCCTTGTTCTTTTCATTTTCATACATGCACTGACTGTATCATATTGCCTATTGCCTGTCTCTTTACATTGCCTGTCTCTCTTTAATTGCCATTGCATTTATTTCACTGTCTTCTTAGTAGCTAGCATCACATGTTTATTGCTTTATAGTCCTTATCAATTTAATGGAACTGTTATTTGAGATTTGTACTTTGCTCCTTCCTGACTGGAAATATTTTTCCAGACTATGCCTTAGAGGATCGGTAGCCAACACTTTATG
Source organism: Iris macrosiphon (assembly GCA_036927795.1). Classification (NCBI taxonomy): domain Eukaryota; kingdom Viridiplantae; phylum Streptophyta; class Magnoliopsida; order Asparagales; family Iridaceae; genus Iris; species Iris macrosiphon. Next base: position 128,511,165 of record JAYESA010000019.1, read on the forward strand.
GACCATATGGTGAGTAGCTGCACTTGGGCTTGATAGTTAGTTGTGATTCCGGGAGGTCTAGCCGGAATCACCAATCTTCTAGTTAGTTCTTTCAGTAGACTATTTGGTACCGGATTTGTCTCCGGCATTTTTATTGAGACTTGGATATTTGTTGAGTTCGATTATATTTTGACTTGTGTTGTATTTAATTTTATTTTGTTCGATACCTTATCGTGCTGTAATCCTGTGATTGAGTATGTGTTCATTTTAATTGTGTCATCCGTGCCTCCTTATGGAGATTGGATGCTTGTGTGAGATTGGCTAGATAGTATCAAGACCTTGACAGCGTTCTACCGCCGATGCTGCGGCGTAGGCTGGACGTACTCGCGTACTCGTGCCCCAATTCTGGGTACGGGTCGTGACAGGTCTATCATAACGATTGTCTTTCAGCAGCATATCGTCTTGAGTGAAGGTGATATTAGAAATCTTTTCAATCATACTGTGACAGTGAGGGCATGCCACTAGTACCTCACCTGGAGACTTAAGCTGGGTTAAATACGAGTCAACATGCACCAATATCTCGCTTAATGCATCACGAGTTTATTTCGAGAGACGAAGTAACTCAAAGATAGAAAGCTGAGCCGGTATGTTGGCTAACTGTGCCAATAAAACAAAGTTGTACTATAACGACCCACTCTGCATCAACGCAGATAGCCTATTCAAACAACACAAGTGCGAAGACCCGACCCGCCTCGCTCTGCGAGAAGACTCGTTTGAGGCAAATAATTCAGACTTGGCCCTTCAGGAGTTCAAACTTAAACTTTCAAAGACGCGCTCGGAATATCGCTCGGCCGAGGCAAAATATCGCTAAGGTGGGTGGCTACGATGAACCTGTCTTTGCTTAGCTTGCACACTAAAAAATACGGACGATACATGCTAGTCACTAGGAAAATCACCCATTACATGCTAATAAGAATAGAATGCACATAGCTAAGAGAATAATCCTATCTTGTATTGCTCATGTTAGAATATGAAAATAAAACTTGGCTTATAGTTAGACCCTTACATGTTACCTTAGCTCCGTGCAAGTAGACTCCGCTTTATTGTCTAGAACTAGTCGAGTTGATGTACTTATGTTATCTATCTTATATGTAATGCTTGTCACAGAGATAATGCCACGGTACAGAAGCACAACACAGAACGTGGTTCACTTACCTGAGGCAGGATGACTATCAAATAGTCATTTCCGAGCCAAGTAATAGAAACATGAAAAGGCTTCGGGACCTTTGGGTCGCCAAGGCAACTTCCAAAATGGAAGATGCAATAAGTAGTAAAAATATCACCTTAACTTTGCATTGAAAAGAATACATGGGATAATATGATAATTAGAATGTGCATACTATGATATGAACTTATACTAAATCGTTTGATCAGATAGACGTTGCTATGGACCTATATTGAATCAATGTGTTCCAACTATGTTTCTTGAAATGCCTCGCATGTAAACTTACTGTATAGATCGTTATTGGTCATGGAAAATCATAAGTACGGCCGGCCTATAGAACGAGAATGCCGTGTCGTCCAGCGGAACTTCGATCGTTGGACCATGTACTTTTAAGAGCACCTGTGCACAGGCTTAGGGTTCCTGCGGACGGTGCACCGGGGCATCGGGGCCTATCCGAACCGGTCAGGAATATGTTGATAGTCGTTTGCTTTGGACAGGAAGGCGTGTAGTACGGCTTGCTACCCGCGTTGCATCCTATTCCCGTACCAAGACTATAAATTATCCATGGCGGCTCGTCAGGTCATAAGACCAAATATGTATCGTTAAGTATATTGCATACATGGCGGCAACCCGCGTATGGGCTCGTATGGACTTGAGGCAAGTAATGGATGCACGGCGTACTCTGCGTGTAGATCGTTAATTGAACCAAGTAATCTGAACCTTTGAAACACACTTGAAAATTTTGAGTATAAGACATCTGAGAAATCTGTACAACCTGAGTTACGAAGTAATATGAGTATCATAAATTTGTCTATGTCATTCACCTGAGTCAGAAATATGTTAGTAACACTTGTATTTGCTTATGTGAGTCTTGGTTTCCATATATATATATATTCTTTTTGGTTAACTTGGTTTTATGGATTGGACAGGGAAGGACAAATAATAAGTTGGTAAGTTTTGTCGTATTTTTTTTGTATCGCACGACGCACTGCCACACGAGTTAGGCGTTACATCATTGCCATAAAATAGATCCTAAGACAAGACTAGAAATATAACTTAATAGATGGTGCACAGAACTAATATATCGTGTTTGGATTTGTCGTGCGAGCGAGAAGCCTCCCCACTAGTGTATTCATGAACTGATAACCCACCAGATTGCTTGTAGGGTGTGGGAGAACCTCGTTCAATGCGGAGTATCCCCTCGTGTGCGATAAGGCATGGAGTTCACTCTGGAGCCTTGGAGTGTTGCGTCCGTAGCTGAAGCACAAATACAAGACATAATATTGGAACATCGCTTATGTATCATCCCAAGTTGTAAGCCGCTTGGCAAACCTTTATTATTTGAGAGAGAGAGAGAGAGAGAGAGAGAGAGAGAGAGAGATAGAGAGCTTGAGCGACTTGTAATCTCGACCTAGCACCGTTTGTAATAATTCTTAATGATCAATAAAGAGCTTGTTATAGTTTCATACTTGTGTTCATTCAATACTTCCGCTATGACGACTCTGTGAACTTGTTACCAACCGCATGTTTGGTTTTTATTCTGCTACATTTGGGTTATCTATGTGACTTTGTGGCTTAGCTATTTTATCGCATGTTCGGATCATGGACTTGCACAGGCGTGGCTTGTTCTCACGCGGCATCACATCCTAATGGGAACTATCATCCTACGGGAGCGCTGGAGCGGTGATTCGTGCCCGGCAAATCTCGCGGGAGATCGGGGCATGATATATTGGTATCAGAGCATGGCTTTACGTCCTTGAACTTCTTATTAATTTTCTAAGTTTCAAAATCTCTTTCGTGGGTTATGTTAAATGCGGCATCACTACCATATTTTCTAGGAAGGATATTTTGGTCATTTCATGATTCATTAAATATTATACATATTAAATATTTATTTATTATATTATTTATTTATTGTTAGATGTTAGATTTAATTTTTGACTTATGTTAGTGGACCTAACTAGTTTAGATTCGATCCTTGGACCAACATTTAATTCTAGTTAGAATTGAGCCCAATAGTAAGTTCATTCATTAGGAGGATGCATTAATTAGTTAAAACAAATAGATTAGAACCTTCCCTCCTTAATTAATTCCTTTATGAAAAGCCCCAAGGGGTATTGTAGACTTTTCATAGTAGCTTGTTGGAGGGACAAGGCTGGCCACATAGGGGGAGTGGAGAGAGACTCTCTCTCTTTATTCTTTCATTTCAATTCTAGATCTAGAGTTCCCCTCATCCAAATTCCTTTATTCCTAGACCAATACCTACCCAAATTTCTTTCCAATTCCTTCTCTACTTATTATTGGAGGCTATTGGAACAAGGAGGAAGCAAGGATCTACAAGGAGGAGGAAGGAGCACAAGTTGAAGGCTCTTGACACTCAATTTGGAGATTTATATTGGAAATCCATCTCCCAATTGTATAATTCAGTTTTTCCTCTATAATTAGACTCTAAATCTAGAATTTAATCATTAGAAACTCTCCCATGTACTAAGGCTACCAATATGAAGTCGAATTAGATTCATATGAGACATATGGAGAAAGTTATGTGGTATTTTGTGTCAATTTTGAGGGAATTCTAATATTGTTACATCTTATATTTGTCAATAGGTCAATTAGACCAAATTGACATATGTTTGGTTGTGTGTGACTAGTTTCGTATCCATAATTGGATACGTGTAGGCTGTATCACGATAATTTGGCGATACGGGTTGATTTGGGAGTTTTCTTCTGACACGGGAGTTTGAGCATGTCATATTTTGACACGGATACGTAGATGAGTAGCTAACACTTTGTGTTGCTTTTAATTATGATTCTAGACTTGCTCGTATCCTTCGGGATACGTTTGGTGGTGTGGTGGAGCCGTATCGCAAGCGTATCATAGAATGAGTGTGATACGGGCGCGGTGCACTCCACGTATTTGATACGTTGCATTATGATTCAATTTGCCTTGGTTATAGCTATTAGAGTATTATAATTATAGTTGTTACATATATATATATATATATATATATATATATATATATATATATATATATATATATATATGTATATATATATATATATACACATAGATATGTGTATGTGTATAAGTGAGTGTGTGTGTATGTGTGCTAGGAGGAGGTCGGGAAGCAGCAGCGACAGAAACAGTAAGCTGCTGGAGTAGAAGCAATAACCAGCAGCAGCAATAAGCATAAGCAACAGCAATAAGAAGCAGCTGCAGTTAAGGTATTGTGGGGTAGTTGGTTAACAGTTAGCTATAGGTAGGTATCAGTTAACTAAGTTAGTTAATATTATTAGATAGATATGAGGGTATATATATAAACACTCGTTAGCATAAGTATTAGTATTGGTCAATATTATTTCTAGTTTACCTTGAGTAACACCAAGGTAATGAGAGTTGAGGTATCCTGGGTATGTGTATTTAATATCCAATGGGTATGTTAGTTATGTTAGTTATGTTAGTTGGTATAGTATTGTTATAAGTTTAAGTGCATGTTAGTGTATAGTGAGGTATGGATGGTTAGTTAGTTAATGTTAGATATTTGATTACCTTGTGATACCGAGATAATGTCAAGGTATTGGTTTATACTCAAGGTATTGGGTTTGTGTATCAAGATGGGTGTGTAGGTGGTGTGATACCGTAATTGACTCAAAGAAAAGGTATCCACTTAGCATTAGTTAGCTAGGAGTACTATATATTTTTATCTTGTATATATATTATGGTATTTTTCATATCTAATAATTTTACGTATCTTATGACATAGTATTGTGTTGGTATCCTAGTATCCTAAACATAGCTAGTATGGCCTAGATACATAGTGTATGGACCCAATATCCTAGAGATGGACTCACACAACCTAGAAATAACTAGTTTGACCAAGTTTGACTAGTTTGACCTAGAGTTGACCTAGTTTGACTATTTTGACTTAGAAATGGCTTTATAACCTAGAATTTGACTAGTTTAACTTATTTTCATTCGAAAACCTTGTATTGATATAATATTCCATATTTAGGTCTTCGAGGTACCGTACCAGACATCTTTGATACTGTTTACCGGATTCTAGGCAAGTACATTCTCTGATAATTTTTTATTTATGATATCCTCTATGTCCCTTGTATTTAGTGTAGATATCATTAACTTCTTGACACGATGGTTACACGGAATGGTATATCCAGATCTCGTCATGAGATATTATTCCTTGGTATTTATGGTATATCTTGTGCAAGCCTTGTTTCTTTTTCTTCTTGTACATGTACATATATTGATTCTTGGGGAGACTAGCTACCTACCCAGTGAATCTCGTGTCATAATGTACCATGGTTGGATCCACTATACCAGTCGGGACGGGGAGTGTTAGTGTAGATATGTGATCATACCCTCCTTGTGCTTGTCTTATTATTTGAATAGTGTTAATCATACACCGTACGTATGATTAACCAGGCCATAATCCTTGTGCAAGTTTTTAAGCCGATCACATGTTGAAGCTGGTACTCACTCACTTAGTAGTAGTATTTCTTGCTCATTTCTATGATGCTCATTATTGTATTTATTTTTAGTATTCCTATTATGTATATCTCTTGTACCTGAATATTGTATCTTGTATATTCACTCTATTTACTGTTATATAGTTTATATTATTTATTGGAACTGCTGTTAGAGATATACTTTGCTCCTTTCCTGACTGGATATATTTTTTCCCAGATGATACTGAGGAGTAGTACCCCACTCACTACGGGCCTAAGGACGTAGTTGACTTAGAGCCAGAGACTTTGGCTCAGGAGGGTCTCATACCGATTGGGACAGACGACCTAGTACTCGTAGCTCAGTAGATAGTTTTATTTGTACTGAATTTGTCTCCAGGATTTTTTTATTAGTATATCTTTATATGACTTATTTGATATTATTTGTCTTGTGAGCTATATTTGACTCTTCAGTTCTTTATATCATATTCGTTCGATTGTTCCATCTTATAGATCTGTGATTGAGTATTCATATTTTATTGGTGGCATTATTATGTCTTGATTGCTAGATAGATAGTTACCCAAACAGTGTTCTACCGTCGATGTTGTGACGTAGGCTAGACGTACCCACATACTCGTGCCCTACACTGGGTGTGGGTTGTGACAACTGATCCTATGGCAAGACAAGAAAAATAACTTAATAGATGTTGAACGAAACTAATATATCGTGTTTGGATTTATTGAGCGGGCAAGAAGCCTCTCAACCAGTATATTCATGTACTGATAATCCACCGGATTACTTGCAGGGTGTGGGAGAACCTCGTTCGATGCAGATTATTCTCTCATGCGCGCTAAGACATAAAGTTTGCTCTGGAGCCTTAGAGTGTTGCGTCCGAAGCTGAAGCACAAATATAAGACATAATGTTGGAATATCGCCTATGTATCATCCCAAGTTGTAAGCCGCTTGGCACACCTTTATTATTTGAGAGAGAGATAGAGAGTTTGAGCGACTTATAATCTAGGTCTAGCACAGCTTGTAATAATTCTTGATGATCAATAAAGAGCTTGTTATAGTTTCATACTTGTGTTCATTCAATACTTCCTCTATGACGACTCTATGAACTTGTTACCAATCGTCTGTTTGGTTCTTATTCAGCTGCATTCGGGCTATTTATACGAATCTGTGGCTTAGTTATTTTATCGCCTGTTCGAATCATGGCCTTGCGCGGGCGCAGATTGTGCTCACGTAACATCACGTCCTGATAGGAATGATCGTCCCGCTGGAGCGCTGGTACGGTGATTCGCGCCTAGCAGGGACGGCCAATCTTGCGGAAGACCGGGGTAGGTTTGTCAAGTCCTTGATATGTATTATTCTTCAAAGACTTGTCAAAACACACCTCCTTACGCTTAACTTTCTTAGTCGTGGTAGGTTTTGACGATCCTGCTTCAATAGTGGCTGGAGCAATATGAGTTGAAGAAGTAGGAGGAGTTTCCTCCTGGGGTTGTTCATATGTCTTCAGATAGTTTTTGTCGTATCTAGTTTCTCTTGTCATTGCCTCTTCCAATACAGGAGAAAAAATGACCATGTGTCAGGCCCCGGGCCCAGAATATTGGAGCGCAAGGGCTGACAAAGCCAGTTACGTATACTAGAGTACTCTAGTACCCCGAGATACGGTCACTAATGTGAATAGACATAGGGGTTAATATTACAAGCCAACAGTTAATCCTAGGTCAAGTAATCCTAGTGTCTCAATCATAAGCAAAAATCTACAATATACAAGGAATATGATCATCATAAGTAAAATAGTAAAGCGTCATAAACCATATATACATAGATGATCATGAAGCTAGTATACAAAATTGGTGAACTAACAAGAATGTAAGTCATACATGATCAACTATGTCCATGGTCTAGAATATGCTAATCATGTCAAGCCCAGTAGGTGATGAAACAAGTCTAAAGTACGATCTAACAGGTGATCGGGGCTAAAAGCCACGCAAAAGAATATGTACAATAAGTGGGAGAACAAGATAGAAATCTACTCAATCGGTCTGGTGCTCCACGTGGTCACCATCCTCGGGAATAAATGGAAGATCCTCTGGTTCCGCTACCGAATCTGGCCAAGCAAAACCAGTGGAGTCAGACCCCAAATAGCAAGTACCACAAAGAAGGCTAAAATATAAACTAAAACCAGTAATACAACATAGAGCTACAATATCCTAAGCAATATGTAACTACCAGGTAATATGTAAAGTGCTCCAAAAAATAAGAAGATAAAATAGGAAACAAGTAAAGAAAACTTGACAAAAATATGTACGGGATCATGCAAGGTAAACAAAAGCATATAAGTAACTGGGTACATATAGCATATACAATAAACTGGGTGTGAAAAGTAACGAGAAAATAACTAGTACATGTCGGGATCATGGCAACGGAAACATATATGGAATAGTACATATAAAGTAAAATGACATATAAGACAATAGACAAGGGTGCACCACGACGGGTCACCGTCAGGCAAGCAAGGCAATATAAGACAAGACAATAAATGCACTCCATCCATCAATCACGGCCAAGCAAGAAGTACGGCTTGCTAATTTAGCTAACTAGGATTATCATAAGTCCTAATTACTAATAAATACAATTTAGATTTTTTGTACGGTTGCATGTTGTTTGTGGTATTAAACGAAAGAACGAAATATATATAATACGAGGTTTGCACGAAACCCGCCTTCTTTGGTTTACAAACAAACTTGTATAATTTGATCCTATACGAGGGTGTGGGAGTACAATTTATTTAATCTGGGTAGATGATTGCTATAGGTGTCTGATCTGCAGTCGATCACTTTAGCCCTTGGACTACACGATGGTGAAGAAGTGTCGTGGAAGACGGGAAGCAGCTTCGTAGGTGGCGAAAGAGGATGGATGCACGATGCCAATGTCGTCGATCGCTACTCTTTGCCTGAGCTCTGGATGCTTCTATCTCTCTCTCAAAGACTCTTCGATCTCTCCTCAATCTCCAATGTTTCGACCCGTGGTTCGATCTTCTTTCAAAGTTTCGACCTTGTTCAATTTTTAAAGTCTCGACCACCTTGTTCGATTTTTAAAATCTCGACCCCCTCGTTCGATTTTTAAAATCTCGACCTGTTCCTCTGTTGATAGAGGTCTCTATTTATAGAGTTTTAGTGACAGTGACCACTCAATCGGTGTGGAAACCGAGTAGTGGAAAGTATAGCACCCTTTTACACAATGGTTAAAATAACCAAAGCCTGCGTATAGATGACCTTTTGAATGAGCGTGTGACGCGGGTCCAACTAAGGGACAAAATGCGTATAATTGCTAAGAAGATCACGGCGTAGAAGCCACGTAGGTAGGTATCCCCCGTGTAGAAGAGGTTGGCGTAGAAGCCAATGTCTGTCAACATGGCGTAGAAGCCAAGTAGGCATAGAAGCCGAGTAGGCGTAGAAGCCTGATGGCATAGAAGCCGAATAAGCACAGAAGGCCGAATGAGCATAGAAGCCGAACGAGGATAGAAGCTGAATGGGCATAGAAGCTGAGGTGATGTGGACGTCTTTAGCCGAAATCATGGCTCTTGGAGATATAATCAAATCTCTGGCATTAAATGCAGAGATCCGCCATCATCATTAATTGCCGAGGCGTATTCCGAAGGCCTGCCACTGTTCTGAGCATTCGGTGCAGAGACGTGCCTCGAGCACCGTATTGTAAACCCCCTGATTTTTTAAGAATTTTTTAAATTTAGATTTTCATAATTTTCTGGAATTTTCTTGGGTTTTTCTGTAATTAAAATCAGGGTTTTAATTATTAAATAATTTTTAAATGATAATAAATGATATGAAAATATTATAAAAATAATGTTTTTAGGTGTAAAATGAAAAACTGGACTTAGGGTAATTTTTCTGGAATTTATTGGACCCCGGACCTATTTTTAATCACCTAAAAACATTTATTTATTTATTTATTTATTTATTTATTATTTAGTTATTTATTTATTTAGTTATTTATTTTTATTTAAACCCTAGCCCAGCCCAGCCCAGCCCAACCGAGCCCATGGGTTAATGGGTCGGGCCGGCCAGACCCGAACCCGCAAGCCCTACCCGCTTCTGCAAACGGGTCGGGTCGGGTCTGCCAGACCCGAACCCGCCCGACCCGTTGAATGTTTCTTCTCCCCCACGATCGACCCCGACTCTTCCGGCGGCCGCGTCGCCGGAGCCCTCGCCGTCCCCTCCGGCCCACGCCCTACGACCCCGCCACGTCCCCGCCTTCCTCGCCCCTCCACCGCCTCGCTCGGAGCCGACCTCCCCTATATAAACCCTAGTTTCCCTCCCCTCCGGCCACTCCCTCACCGTCGCGCCCCGCCACCCCACGCCAGAGCTCCGCCGCCTCGCCGAGCCTCGCCCTCGCCACCACCCAGCTGCCCTCCGCCGCGCCCAGCCGACTCCTCCGGCTCCTTCTTCCTCCCCTCTCCTCCGCCTGCCTCCGGCCACCGCGAGCAGCAGCAGCCAACGGCAGCACCACCGCGCCGCCCCCGGCCCCCTCCGCCTCAGCCCGGCCGCCCCAAGCCGCCGGAGCTCCGCCGCAGGAAGCCCTAGCCCTAACCCTAATTCCTTGTATCCGACATGTGTCGGACACGTGTCGGACACGAAAACCCGATTTCCAAGGACCCTGTTCAGGTACTCATATCTTCTTGCTCGTAGCTCTGATTTCGATTCCGTAAATTGTGTTGCGAAGACTGTATGACGCTCTCGGTGCCCGGACATACCGCTCGGGACAACGCGTCCTGTGGTGATCGCACACCGCGATCCAAAAAACAGAAAAAACAACGCCCCGATTCACCCCGGAACTGGGTACGTCCCGCCAAACGGGACGACTTGGTCGTGCGCGGTCTTCACAGATACGTGCGCGCCGTTGATACGGACGTGTGGGATTTCGCAGAAGCTGATTCGGATGTGCGTGCACACCGGAATCAGTGCGTATCTGCGGACATCGACCCGTATTCGACCCTTCTAAATCTCGTCCTAACTTTGTGTACACACGTCGGATCGAAACGAAACTTGCACCATCGGACTCATAGCGATACGCTGGTCCTGTGACCCAAGTTTGGTTCGATTATGAGAACGTTGATAAAATCACGTGTCGTGGGCCCCAAAGGCCCCGCTCGACGGGCGATTTTGTGATCGGCTTATCGGAATCCAATTCTGGAAGTTCCGTTGGGTTCGTATCATCGTTCCTGACCTGTTGACACTAAGTTTGGTGAATTTGGAGACCTTTGACCCTGATACGTTTTTCGGTGCAAAGCGGGCCCACGTGTGGACCCTATTTTGACCCAAAATTGCCATTTTTGCCCTTGTCTCCAAATTGGACTCAAGGACAGGCGTTTCTAGTTGATAGATATTTTCTGGATCTGATGGTGATGTTTATTTCAGCAACCGGAGTACCGCCTGCAAGTCCAGCTGAAGTCAGAGCCGCAATTGGAACCAGAACCACAGGCAAGTATACCTTGCCAAACCCTGCAGCTTGCTATTTATTTCCTTGGCTTAATTTTGCATCAGTGGGCAAGTATAGCTTGTCAACTCGCAGTGATTCCTGTTATAGTATTTTACTTGAGTTCTTGTAGACTTCATATATAATCTTGTTTAACTGTTCAACCCAGGACCGAGTGGCTTTACTTAGCGTCCGATTACCAGTCGGGTGCCAATCCCGTGCGTGGAGTTGTGTAACGTCACATAGACATGGATACCGAGACCCGATATTTCTCGTACTTGTCTTATCAAGTACATCATAACCCAGGACACCTTACACTATTCATGAGACGGAGTCTTCCTGAGACATTCATGGTGATTCTGTATAGGATACATGACTTGACAGAGATATTATATTCTAAGATACTTTATGACTTGTTACATTAGCTATGATCCCGCTTGACATGGACATGAGACGTTATAGTCATGATATGCGTGATTGCATTGGGTGGGGAGAGACACACAGGCTACAGGTTGATTATATTATGCCGGTGTCGTAGTCTCCCATCGTGAGCTCGACAACCACATGATATCACTGCTACCGGCTCCCCGACACAGAGCTTGTAGTAGTTTCAGCCTGAGTTCTAGTGCTGCTCTCATATTGTATATCACTTAGCTGGTTACATAGTTTACCCTATTGTTTTATTTATTTTCTGTACTGTATTTATTTTGGCTTATGTTATCTGTACCTTGTTATGTCCCCTGAGGACCTGGAATGGACTATGTCCCCAGGTATAGCCGAAGAGATCCATCCAGAGATACACCATACAGGAGAACTTCCAGGAGCTGTACCAGGACCTGAGGACGAGATCGCACCAGATGACTTCTCCTGAGCATTGGCTGTATATAGTCAGTTATTTCTGTTTTTATTTCTAGTTCCTTTATTTCCTGTCTATTTGCTTGATGTATCAGACTTGTTCTCGGATTGTTCACCGAGACACTTTTGTTGAGATTGTTATTTATATTATTTGCATTTATTCTGGTATTTAATCTGTGATTATCTGTTGTGGATGAGATTAGAATAACCTGTGACTTGTAACAATTGTTCTAATTCCTGTTAGACTACAGCTTAAGCATGCCCTGATGGATCCATTAAATTGGGTTGTCCATCGGTGCGTGCTGCTGGCCATTGCCACATGTCCAGTCCCTCGGTATTTTAGGACTGGGGCGTGACATAGTTTTTGTGGTGGCCCATGAAGGTCTTCGACTAAATTGTTCGGTTTCAACTCAGGGACCGAACAGGCCTGCAGTAAGATAGGATAAGTTTTTAGGATCTCATCCACTTGCTTGAAACGTTCTTGATGTCCATATCGAATCGAATTAATTTCTTGACTTGCATCCTCCCTTGATTCCGTGCGCCTCTTATTATTTATTTTGGTTGCAGGGTTATGGATTCACGAAAAAACGACGAGACTCCCATAACGTCACCACGAGATGTGAGGTAACCAACGAAGATGAAGTAACACCAGTGGATGGAGGACAATCAGCTCAACAACATGCCTCGAGAATCCAGCAAGATAACATTCCACCAACGATGCCATTTACTCCACCAATGCCCATAATTCCACCAGGGCAGGCCATGGACGGACAACAGAAGTTTCAAATGATCTATGCAATAATGCAAGCTCAACAAGAGGCTTTGAGTCGCAGCCTAGTAACTGCACTAGAGCAGGCCAACCTACCAGCTCGACGGCCAACGACGGGCTCTATCACCGATTTTCGGCAGCTGAAGTCCCGTACCTTCTCATGCAGAGAAGAGCCCATTGAAGTTCATGAGTGGTTCATTAACACTCAACATCAACTAGAAGCAGCTGAGTTTCCAAAGGAACGTTTGATGACTGCCGTCAGAATGCAGTTGACGGACAATGCACATCACTGGTGGCTATCCGAGGAGACACGGCTCGGACCAGACCGAGCCACTTGGGAAGAGTTCTCTAGACTCTTTCAGGAGATGTACATTTCAGCTGTCGTTCGATCAGAACTCCGGGACAAGTTCAATCACCTCACTCAGGATACTAAGACGGTGGAAGAGTACAACGCTGAGTTCATCCGTCTAAGTCGCTTCGCCCCAACATTGATCCCGACAGAAGAAGAGAAGGCTGAAAAATTCTTCGACGGACTAAACATTGAGCTACAGAAACTAATTGGATCCGTTGCACCTACTTCGTACTCGGACGTCCTTGCTGCAGCACGACGCATGGAGCGCGTCATCAGGAGAGAGACCAGTCTGAAGCGGCCATCCACGTCAGCACCAGCCGGAGCACCACAAGAAGAAGTTGCAAAAAGACCTCACATACACCAGCCACCAGAAGCATCTCCGCAGGCAATACCTGTTTGTCCATATTGTCACCGGCGAGGTCATTTAGAGGACGACTGCAGACGAAAGAAGAGATTATACATAGTTTGCGGATCCAGTCAGCATTTATTAAAGGAATACCCTGAACGTCGAGACAGAGCACCAAGGGTTAACCAACAAGCGCTACCAATACCAAGGCCAACCTCTCCAGCATTGGAAGCACCGCAAACAAGAGTTCAAGAAGTCCTACCCCCAGCTCCAGGAGGGTATCAGCCGAGGCCACCCTTGATACCCCAGGCACTACTCTTCCAGCAGGCTCAGCAGCAGAAGAATCGACTGCAAGGACGCGGACTAGCCCTGACGACGACTTTGGAGGACGCTGATGAGCGTAAGTGATTCGTAGTTATCCATTTCTAGTCTTGTTTAGCTCGTGCCTATTGGTTCGTGACCTCAGCCCCAACCTAGTAATTTGCAACTTGTTAATAACAACCTGGTTTTCATTAAATTATAGTTCTTTTGCTTTAACTAGATTTTCTCTGGAAAGTGTATAACTTTTATTTTTAGGGAAACGGTATTTCTCTAATTATCTTGTGATGTGTTTCGAACGATACTTGCAACCGTGTCATCTCTGTTGACCGTTATTCTTTAATTGCGAGGACGCAATCCTCTTAAGGGGGGTAGATTGTAAACCCCCTGATTTTTCAAGAATTTTTTAAATTTGGATTTTCACAATTTCTGGAATTTTCTGGGGTTTTTCTGTAATTAAAATCAAGATTTTAATTATTAAATAATTTTTAAATGATAATAGATGATATTAAAATATTATAAATATAATATTTTTGGGTGTAAAATGAAAAACTGGACTTAGGGTAATTTTTCTGGAATTTATTGGGCCCCGGACCTATTTTTAATCACCTAAAAACATTTATTTATTTATTTATTTAATTATTTATTATTTAGTTATTTATTTATTTATTTATTTATTTTTATTTAAACCCTAGCCCAGCCCAGCCCAGCCCAGCCCAACCGAGCCCATGGGCTAACGGGTCGGGCCGGCCAGACCCGAACCCGCAAGCCCTACCCGCTTCTGCAAACGGGTCGGGTCGGGTCTGCCAGACCCGAACCCGCCCGACCCGTTGAATGTTTCTTATCCCCCACGATCGACCCCGACTCTTCTGGCGGCCGCGTCGTCGGAGCCCTCGCCGTCCCCTCTGGCCCACGCCCCACGACCCCGCCACGTCCCCGCCTTCCTCGCCCCTCCACCGCCTCGCTCGGAGCCGACCTCCCCTATATAAACCCTAGTTTCCCTCCCCTCCGGCCACTCCCTCACCGCCGTGCCCCGCTACCCCACGCCAGAGCTCCGCCGCCTCGCTGAGCCTCGCCCTCGCCACCGCCCAGCTACCCTCCGTCGCGCCCAGCCGACTCCTCCGCCTCCTTCTTCCTCCCCTCTCCTCCGCCTGCCTCCGGCCACCGCGAGCAGCAGCAGCCAACGGCAGCACCGCCGCGCCGCCTCCGGCCCCCTCCGCCTCAGCCCGGCCGCCCCAAGCCGCCGGAGCTCCGTCGCAGGAAGCCCTAGCCATAACCCTAATTCCTTGTATCCGACACGTGTCGGACACGTGTCGGACACAAAAACTCGATTTCCGAGGACCCTGTTCAGGTACTCATATCTTCTTGCTCGTAGCTCTGATTTCGATTCCGTAAATTGCATTATGAAGCCTGTATGACTCTCTCGGTGCCTGAACAAACCGCTTGGGGCATCGCGTTTTGTGGTGATCGCACACCGCGATCCAAAAACAGGAAAAATAACGCCCCGATTCACCCCAGAACTGGGTACGTCCCGCCAAACGGGACGACTTGGTCGTGCGCGGTCTTCACAGATACGTGCGCGTCGTTGATACGGACGTGTGGGATTTTGCAGAAGCTGATTCGGATGTGCGTGCACACCGGAATCAGTGCGTATCCGCGGACATCACCCGTATCCGACCCTTCTGAATCTTGTCCTAACTTTGTGTACACACATAGGATCGAAACGAAACTTGCACCATCGGACTCATAGCGATACGCTGGTCCTGTGACCCAAGTTTGGTTCAATTCTGAGAACGTTGACGAAATCGCGTGTCGTGGGCCCCACAGGCCCCGCTCGACGGGCGATTTTGTGATCGGCTCATCGGAATCCAATTCTGGAAGTTTCGTTGGGTTCGTATCATCGTTCCTGACCTGTTGACACTAAGTTTGGTAAATTTGGAGACCTTTGCCCCTGACACGTTTTTCGGTGCAAAGCGGGCCCACGTGTGGACCCTGTTTTGACCCGAAATTGCCATTTTTGCCCTTGTCTCCAAATTGGACTCAAGGACAGGCGTTTCTAGTTGATTGATATTTTTTGGATCTGATGGTGATGTTTATTTCAGCAACCGGAGTACCGCCTGCAAGTCCAGCTGAAGTCAGAGCCGCAATTGGAACCAGAACCACATGCAAGTGTACCTTGTCAAACCCTGCAGCTTACTATTTATTTCTTTGGCTTAATTTTGCATCAGTGGGCAAGTATAGCTTGTCAACTCGCAGTGATTCCTGTTATAGTATTTTACTTGAGTTCTTGTAGACTTCATATATAATCTTGTTTAACTGTTCAACCCAGGACCGAGTGGCTTTACTTAGCGTCCGATTACCAGTCGGGTGCCAACCCCGTGCGCGGAGTTGTGTAACGTCACATAGACATGGATACCGAGACCCGATATTTCTCGTACTTGTCTTATCAAGTACATCATAACCCAGGACACCTGATACTATTCATGAGACGGAGTCTTCCTGAGACATTCATGGTGATTCTGTATAGGATACAGGACTTGACAGAGATATTATATTCTAAGATACTTTATGACTTGTTGCATTAGCTATGATCCCGCTTGATATGGACATAAGATGTTATGGTCATGATATGCGTGATTACATTGGGTGGGGAGAGACACACAGGCTACAGGTTGATTATATTATGCCGACATCGTAGTCTCCCATCGTGAGCTCGACAACCACATGATATCACTGCTACCGGCTCCCCGACACAGAGCTTGTAGTAGTTTCAGCCTGAGTTCTAGTGCTGCTCTCATATTGCATATCACTTAGCTGGTTACATAGTTTACCCTATTGTTTCATTTATTTTCTGCACTGCATTTATTTTGGCTTGTGTTATCTGTACCTTGTTATGTCCCCTGAGGACCTGGAATGGACTATGTCCCCAGGTATAGCCGAAGAGATCCATCTAGAGATACACCGTACAGGAGCACTTCCAGGAGCTGTACCAGGACCTGAGGACGAGATCGCACCAGAGGACTTCTCCTGAGCATTGGCTGTATATAGTCAGTTATTTCTGTTTTTATTTCCAGTTTCTTTATTTCCTGTCTATTTGCTTGATGTATCAGACTTGTTCTCGGATTATTCACCGAGACACTTTTGTTGAGATTGTTAGTTTATATTATTTGTATTTATTCTGGTATTTAATCTGTGATTATCTGTTGTGGATGAGATTAGAATAACCTGTGACTTGTAACAATTATTCTAATTCCTGTTAGACTACAGCTTAAGCATGCCCTGATGGATCCATTAAATTGGGTTATCCATCGGTGCGTGCTGCTGGCCATTGCCACGTGTCCAGTCCCTCGGTATTTTGGGACTGGGGCGTGACACGTACGAAGAGCAGCTTTTGACGTGGCAGTCTGTTTGTCTTCCGCGGAGCGTAAACAGTTCACGTTTGCCTGTGTAAAATAAGGCAGCGTATCCCCTTCTATGCGTAAAAGCAGTCTCCGCTGAGGGGATGTCAGTAAACGACGGTTCGGTGATATTTAATCAAATCCTCTGCATTAAATACAGAGATCCTCCATCATACTGTGGGGTGCGTCCCGAGTGTTCTGCCATCTTTCTAGTCGTCGTCTGGGTAGCCGTGCAGCACTTTTTGTCAGGAGTCAGATGTCAGGTTCACTGCGTGACTTGATAGGTTTATTTCGGGGAAGACGAAGCGTTCCTCGTACGCTTTAACGCTGCTATGAAAGTGGATGAGTTTTACGCCATGGAGGCGATGAATCACCCCGTCTACGCTGAAGCGGCCTGGACATACTGCATTTACGCGGATGGTCCCATCATATTTTATGCCGTGCTCAGCAGAAAAGCTCCGTTGCACTCTTGATGGCCTTGAGGTCCCCTGCTTACGCTGCCCTGCTTCACCATGTTGCGTAGAGCTATCCAGCGTATTTTTCATGCTTCTACAAGACCCCTTTCAAAGCTTTCAAATTTCTTCAGAATTTGGAACGCTTTGAATGAAGCATGAACCGCTCCTCGTAACTCGAAACATTTCTGAATGGAGCGTTGAAACGGTCGATGCTGACTTTATGGCAGATTTATTAGGGACCGGTGTGACCTCTCTCGCCTATAAAAGGCCGAGGAGTTTAACCTGTTCTTCTCGCATTCCTTTTGCTACACAAGGATGATCGTCGGAGTCCGTCGGGTCGATCTAAGGAAGAAGAAGACCATGTTCTTCCAGCATGTAAGGAGCCGAAAAAGACGGCGTCTTCGAGCAAGTCTCATCTGCAACGATGGATCATGGAAGGATATCATAGCCTCCTTTGCTCGGGATAATCAGCAACTTTGTATGGTGGTTCTCCGGGAGAGAGAAAGGGTCGTATTAGACCACAAAGCTTGTAAGCTGCCTATTTTCTCCTGAGACTTTCGCGGACGAGAGAAGACAAAATGTAACTGTCGTCCTCGATCGAGTTGGGTTAAAGAAGCCTCAACTGGATCTGACATGGCGTGTGGAGGATGGGCCCTGAAGAAGTTTAGGTAGGCCCAGTGCTGTATCCTCCCGCCAGCAATCATCTTCTTGTTCATGACTGTGGAAGTCGATGAACTGCCATGGAAGAAGAGGAAGACCTTCACCGGTGCGAGAACCTGTCAGAACATATCCTGAGGGGTGGCCTTCCGATGATGACGAGGAAATCCTTTGTAGACGGGATTTCCCTCATATGTATTCACGTAAATAAAGAAAAAACCCTTGTAGACTGGATTTCCCTCATATGTAATCGTGATTTTCTATTTTTAATAAATTCGTCTTCTTCTGTGCATATAATTGTCTTGCCATACGTTGCTGTGAAGTCTGAATATGTGTAGCTTCGACACGTCTGATTCTTTATGCCGATTCTGTTTAGAAAGAGTGCTAGGTCCTGTCCTGTCTTTTACGCATAACTAGAGATGCGTAGAAAGCCGCTTTAGCATTCGAGTGTTTATACCGTCCTGCTATTTTAGGAGTGAGAAACCACGTAGAATTCTGAACTGCTGCTTCTGATGAACATAATTTCTTTGTTCAGACATCATCTTCATGAATGATTTCTCGAAAATCCCTTGGAACAAGGTCGAGAAATGGCTGTCAAACTGAGTTGCCATCTTGATAGATGAAATATTCAGACTGGGGTCTGGATAAACTTCGAATTGACCCATGAAGAAGAGTAGTTTTTCAATGTTAAATTCTGTATGCTTCGGGTACTTGGGATATCTTAAGGTCAAGAACGAGTATCCTCTGTGTGAACTCTTTACAATTGACCCCTTTTGAGGACCGTTCAGATGTACGCGTGATCTGGCTGGCGTATCCTTCAGATGTGCGGGAAGTCATGGAGCGTAAAATCATTAGTCTGCAGATTTTGAGCATAAACTAAATACCATCGAGCGTGAAATCATAGACTTGTAGTTCCTGAGCGTGAAGTCGTAGGTTTGTAGCCTCTCGAGCATAAAAGCTACTAAGCACAAAGGCATCTGGGCGTAAAATCCGACTTGTAGCCGTCGAACGTAAAGCCGTAGATTCATAGCTGTCGAGCGTAGAAAGCTCCTTAGCGTAGAACTGTAGATTTGTAGCTTCTGAAAAGAAATTTTTTTCGAGCGTGAAGTCGCGGATCTGTTGCTTCTGAGCGTAAACTAAGCGCCACCGAGCGTGAGATCATCGATTTGTTATCTGCTGGCATGAAATCGTAGGATTGTGGCCTCTCGAGCATAAAATCTACCGAGCACAAAGGCATCCGGGCGTAAAACCATAGACTTATAGCTTGCGAGCGTGAAACCGTAGATCTGTTGCTGTCGAGCGTAGAAAGCTCCTTAACGTAAGAACTGCTGCCTGCTTTGCGCGAAAAACTTTTCGAATTCGCTGACTGTCCGTCTTCTCTGAATAATAGGCTGACGTAGGACCCAATCATAACCGAATATTTAATTAGGAGATTTGGTTCGGGTCCGAGGAGTCCATCCGAACTCTATATATATCCAAAGTTTTCTGAGAGAAAAACTTTTCATCCGTCTTCTGCGAAAGAAAGCCTCCGACTATTCGAGCTCTTCTCCGAGTCTTCTCTGAGTCTTCAAAGTTTCCAGTAATGGCCTCTAAGCAATCCTCCTCCTCTAAGGGAAAGAAGATTGATTCCTCTTCTCGTTCTTCTGCCCAAGCGGGAGTGCCTCCGGTTGGACAGGGCGAACCCCATTCTGAGCTGAGCATCCCGCCGATGAGCAGTGAACCCGGCCTGATAGGTAGAGCTTTGGGGACGAATGAGAATGACTAAAAAATCCTTCGTACACGTTGAACGTGACCGCGCTAGGTCGTCTTCTGTGCTGATAGCCTCTTTGAGGAAGATGATGCACGGAGACGTTTTATCTTTTACGCTCACATTTCTAATGTGTCCGCGTAAAAACTCCAGATTTTCGTAGTTGAGCGTAAAAAGCTTTAACTGCCAAAAACTTGGTGTATATTTTATAATTTTGAACTTTTACGCTTGTGGATGAAAATTCTGGCGTAATAGCTCGAACCTTGGTAGTCTGGCGTAAAGCACAGACAGTATACTGCCGACCTGAATTTTACGCTCCTGGATGACAATTCCGGCGTAAACGATCAAGTTTGTACAGTCCTGGCATAGAGCTCAGACCGCTGCCTCTTGGAATGTGCTGCGATACTTGTAACGTCTAGTATAAAACTGACGTGTTTTTCTCGCACCCTTGTAGTTAACTTGGGCGAGTCTCCGCTAGCCGAGGTGATGATGGGTTCTGCCGCCGGGCTGCTGCACTCCAACTATCTGGAGGATCTGTCCTATGTGGTATTTCCTATCTACGGACCCCAATATCCCAAAGGAAGGGAAATCTTGATATCGGCTTAGGGTGAGCGAACGCTGCTGAACATGATTAATGGAGAGCCTTTGACGTATGTAGACGGGGACCAGTATATAAAGCCGGCCTTTCTTTTCGGGGACATGATTGATAAGCAGTCCCAGACGAAGCCAAAGAAAGAACTCTGGATTTTCCCTGCCGGGAAGTTGGTCTTGAGTCTGTCCAAGATGCCGAGAGATTATCCCATATCGGCATTCTTCCATGCTATACATCCCAGGAAGATGTCGTGGACGATGACTCACGATCTTCACGGTAGGTCGGAGAAGATCTTCTATCAGAAAGGATCTGGCCTATTTGTCAGCCGCCCTTCCGGTCCTGTAACGTTGTTCAGGGGGTTGTACCCGCGCAGTGTCCCGAGTGAAGAAAGCTTGGTGCTCCAGCCGGTGCAATTGCCGACCTTTTGCAATGATTTCATGGGGGCGCGGAGGAGTATACCCCAAGGCGAATCCTCGATGCAATGGGTGGATGACCCCAACAAATCTTCGATGGGCTCGCTTAGTTGATTGGGCCCTGGAGCATTTTCGAATCGAGTTGGAGAACATCGGTCTGTTGGCAGCTGTGAGTGCCACCAGCGTTGGGTTACCTCCTAACCCTAACCTGTTTTTGGCACTGATGGAGCGATACATTCCTCTCACCGGGACTTTCGCCACTCCGCTGGGGGAGTTGGGATTGGCCCTTCATGAGATGGCAGAGATCTCGAGACTGCCGATGGGGGATACTCCGTACGAAGAGTATATTCCCATGAACCGGGAGTTGGGGGATTCAGACCATCGGGTAGTGGAAGTGTATCAGGAGCTGATGTGCCACTACCTTTCTTGTACCCCTTCTACGTTGAGCCTTCGATTTGGCTCACACCAGTAAATGGACGTCCTACCTCTTTTTTCACCTGGCTAGGGCTCCTCAGCCGGAGAAAGTCTTGGAAGTCAAGGATGAGCCTGTGAATCCTCTGAGCGTGCTGACTGCTCAGGAAGTCGACGATCTCCTGGAGGATGCTAGGGCTCCGGATCAGATCCTCGTCGAAGGGATAGGAAAATATCCTGCAGGTACTAAGGCCTACAGCTATCTGAGGCATTGTCGCAGGGCTCTATCCAAGGAAGCTCAACTAGCTGGCTTCCTCTCTATATGGCTGCGCCGACTGGTGGTACCCGGCATCGCATCTGCGGATCATATTCACCGTAACACCTTGTAGCCTGCAGTGCGTCTGGTGTTTGGGGCGAGACTGGGCTTGCTCCCTGCCATGGTGTACCGTATACAAGCTGGCC
Organism: Iris macrosiphon; assembly: GCA_036927795.1. Taxonomy (NCBI): domain Eukaryota; kingdom Viridiplantae; phylum Streptophyta; class Magnoliopsida; order Asparagales; family Iridaceae; genus Iris; species Iris macrosiphon. Next base: position 128,533,108 of record JAYESA010000019.1, read on the forward strand.
TGAGGGCGATGATTGAGGCGCTGCTCGCTGATGAAGCTCGGCGTGAAAGCTTTCCCCGGGTGGAATTACCATACCTGTATTTGATGGGATGGTTAATTTTCCATAACCCCCGGGTGACATCTCCCGGTTCCGGCAGTAGCTTGGGGGGGAGTTTCTTGCTGAATTACAAGAAATCCTCTTAGAATGTGCTCACAGTTTTAGACTGTCGGCGGGTGCTGCACTGCGGTCACAGCTGGAAGCTCCTTTGCACTGTCCCCTCTGTTCATCGCAACCAATCGAGAATTAGGCTTGAGGACTTAGGTAGAGATAGGACCACTCTTTCTCCTGAAGCCTTCAATTGGTTGGTCTGCATTAGACCTTCCCACCTGCTGTACAGAAGTGAAGATCACTGCTTCTTCGAACCCTACCTGCCTAGTCGGTTTGCCAGGCAGTTTGGGTATGATCAGTTGCATGTGGGCAATGCCGTCACCAGCTTCAGGTCCAGAGGTGGACTCATCGATGGAGCAAGGGGATGGCGATATTTTATCATGGACTGCACCGGGGCAATTTTTACTGTGCCTTTCGTCACACCCTCCACGGAGCTGCGCATCCTGCATTCGTATGCCCAGTTCTATGTGGCAACGAACACCTCCTATCGTGATTTTGATATGGGTGGAAGCTTTATGGTGCCCTCTTCCAAGCCTGGGGGAAGGTTCGAAGTCCCCTCGATTTCTTCTGACGAGGGTGACGAGCCCGCTACTCCGAACGAGCCTCTTGTATCGGTACCGAGGGGTAAAATACCTCCGCCTGCAGGGGCGTTGGTAGTCTCCAGGAAACGAAGGGCTTCCGCTCTGAAGGAGGCTTCCCCTCGTAAGCGGACGAAGAGGATGATTACTCGTCCTCTCCAGATTCCTGGCATTGAGGCTCCTAGAAGTGAGCCTGCTTCTCCCTATGTTGGGGATGATTCTTTGATTGGGGGTTCCTCACCTTTTAGAGAGGAACCTTCTACAGTTTTGACCGGTGGCGCCGGAGAATCTTAGCTGGAGGCTGCTACCGCTGCTACTGCTTCAGGTAGTGGAACGAAGTCGCCTTCGAGGCTGGTTATAAGATTCCATATACCTTTGTCCGGATCAGCATTGGGAGAGGCCCCTGCCGTGCCCGTCAGCACTTCTAATGAGATTCTAGTTGACGAGCCTCAAGTGGATCTTGGCGAAGACCTGGAAGAGTATTTACCAGTATCAGTTAGCAGGCCCTTGTCTCCAGGTATGACAACTTGCCTAGCATCGCTGTCGTCTTTTCGTGCCTCTTCTTTAGGAAAATTAATATCGTGTGGACATTAACTTCCTCTTGTCTTCTTCTCAGGGGACGACCTCTTCGGGGAGGATAATGTATATGCGCCCCTCGACTCCGTGTCAGGTCCTGGCGTTGATACGGAGGTGCCTGGTTTTGAAGGGGAAGCATCTTCGGGTGCCGGCTCGCCTGCCGACGAGGCTTCGATACCTCAAGAGGACGACCCTGTCGTTGCGACAACGCCTCCTTCGAGTATGCGGGTTGGCGCTTCCTCTTTTGTCGCACCCCCTGTTGAGACGAGGACTGTGGCCACATCGATTGCGGTTGTCTCTGGAGCGAGGTTCAACAACATTGCAGCCACTCCTAGCGTGCATTCGGGCCTAGCTGCGCTGACCGAGCAGTATACCAGTATCTTTTACAACACTTTGAAAACGCTAATATCAATGGTGTTGGAGAAGAATCTTAACTTTGTGCGCCTGAAGAGGTCCTCTCAGTTTTCGATAGAGGCGATCAGGGACCTTGGCGATACTGGTTTAGCTGACATCCTGGCGGAGGTAGTTAATGGTTTGGAGCAACCCTTTAACGAAAACTCGCAGCTATCTCAAGGTAGTGTTGACGATCTGGTCCAGGCTAGACACAACTCCTTAACCGCGTAACTTGTTGAAAAGGTGGATGACCTGAATAAAATCCTGCAGACAAATCAGCGGGAGATGGATGAAGGAAAAGTCGTCTTGGAGGAGGCTATTGCTCTTCAGACGAAGTGCAAGGCTGAGCATGACAGGAATGTAGCGAGGGTCCTTAAACTGGAGACGAAGCTTGCTCAGGCAAGGGAATGGGCTTCTCAGTCGTCAGAAGGTCTCGATGTGGTGAATGGCCGACTGGTCATAGTAAAACAGAACTTGGCGAGGAAGGATGTCGCCCGCGCTGGTTTCCTTCGAGCTAGAGCCGAGCTATCCCTCTTGATTAATGACGAGGCACGGCTGGAGCGGTCCCGTGCTGATGTCTTAGATTCCAGGAATGAGAAGATGGCCAGACTGGCGCAGCAGATTCACGATTTAATCGCTCCTCCTTCATGATGTACTTTTGCTTTTGCTTTTTAATGTACTTTCGCTCTTTTTTGGGGAATAATAAAGAGGCTTTTCATCTGACTTTGTGGACCCGTCATTTCGGAATATAAATAACGGGTTTGGGTGAGAGTAATATCAGAGGTAGTATGGACGTGATAGTCTCTCAGTAAACTTTAGCAGGGCGCATCTATTCAGGGGTCATATGGACATGATAGAGTACGACCCAACTAGTTTCGTTTTGGAAGTAGTTTTGTCAGAATAAGATTTTTGCCTTATTCCATTTGAGCAGAGGAGGTTAAGCATAGTACCTTTTCAGGAATTTGCCATTGATAGGAGCCATTAGTAGGTCTCCATTAGGCTGGGCCAACCTGTAAGCGCCGTTTGAGAACGTTGTCTCGATCACGTAGGGGCCTTCCCATTTGGGCTAAAATTTGCCCTTGCTTCTGTGAGTGAGAATCATTGGCCTTCTTATAGCTAAGACTAGCTCGCCAACTTTGAACACTCTTTCCTTTACTTTTTGATTAAAAGCTCTGGAAATGCGCACTTGATAGAACGCGATGCTCTGTTGAGCTTGAAGGCATTTCTCGTCTAATCCTTCTAGCTCTTGAAGCCTTAAAAGGTCATTCTTTTCCCGAGTTAACTCATTGGCGACTGCTATCCTGAGTGACAGGATTTGGATTTCGATGGGAAGAACTGCTTCACTCCCATAGACCAGTGAGAACGGGGTACAACCTGTCGGTGCTCGGACCGTTGTGCGGTATGTCCAGAGACATTCTCCCAGCTTCTCGTTCTAATCTCTTTTGTTCGAAGAGACAAACTTCTTCAAGAGTTTGATAATAGTTTTGTTGAAGGCTTCCGCCAAACCATTAGCAGCTGGATAATACGCCGTAGAGGCGATATTTTGTATCCGATTTTTATCGCAAAATCGATAAAATGCTTGGCTGATGAACTGAGGCCCATTATCATGGATTATCCTTCGGGGAATCCCAAAGCGATAAATGATGTGATGCTTGATGAAGCTAATCACATTGGATGTTTTTACCTCAGCGAGAGGGATCGCCTCTGTCCATTTGGAGAAGTAATCCGTGATGGCCAGTATGAACTGATGACCTCTGGAAGAAGACGGGTGAATAGGACCAATGATGTCCATACCCCATGCTTCGAAAGGTTAGGATGCAACCGTAGGATGTAGATGTTCAGATGGCTGGTGTATGAAGTCTGCATGGACCTGACAGGCCTTGCATCGTTTGGCATACTTGATTGCGTCTGCGATCATAGTGGGCCAGTAATAGCCCATTCTCCTGATACGATCCTGTAGCTTAGGACCGGGTTGATGCGCCCCGCATATGCCGTCATGAGCTTCGCGGAAGATCTGTTGTGCTTCGTCATTAGAGAGACATCTCAATAGCAGTCCTTCGTAGGTCCGGCGATATAGGTATTGTGAAGATGCATTGAAGTAGAAGCGTAATGATCGTCTTTTGACGGATGCTGCTTCTTTAGGGTCCTCTGGCAAGATTCCGTATGCCACGAAATCTACAAAGGGACTTCTCCAATCTCTTGTAGGAGGATCGGTGTTCACAGCGTAACTGAGTTCGATGTGAGCGTTGTTCTTCACGCAAAATAGATCTCTGTTAAGAAAGATTACCGAATTCTGCCTTCTTATAGGAGTAGCTAAATCTGCAGCTAGACTGGCTAGGGCATCGGCTTCCAGATTCTGAGATCGAGGTACATGCTCTAGGAATAATCCCTTGAATGTCACGGCTATCTCGACCGTTGCTTGGTGATAGGGGATGAGGTCTGGATTCCGGACTTCATATATTTCCCTGACTTGATTGACGATAAGAAGAGAATCACCAAAAGCTTCCAGAGATTCGACCCCCAGCTCTTTAGCGACTTGGAGCCCGATTAGTAGAGGGTTGTACTCTGCCATATTGTTGGAACAGGGCTCGTTAAGAGAGTATGCTCGATAGATGACGAGTTTATCGGGAGTAACCAGGATAATTCCTACCCCTGAAACCACATTTCCTTTGGGACCAGTCCTGGAGGCGCCGTCGAAGAACAGTTGCCATGCGTCACTTTTTATTGTAGAACTATATTCTGCAACTTCGTCGGGAATGTCCTCGTATAATTTGGAGGCCTCCGAGATCGGATGAGCAGCTAGGAAGTCAGCCAATGCTTGGCCTTTGATGGACTTCTGAGGGACGTATACCATGTCATATGGTGTCAATAACATCGCCCAACTTGCGAGTCGGGAGTTAAGAACACTTGGCTTGTTCATCAGTACCCGAAGAGGATTGATCTTGGAGATGACGTGAATAGTCTGGCCGGTGATATAGTGCCGCGTCTTCTGGATAGCGAACATCAGAGCCAAACATTCTTTTTCCACCGGATTGTACCGGTGCTTAGCTCCGATCATCATTCTACTTATATAGTAGATAGCCTGTTCATGTCTCGCATCGTTCTTCTGCGCGAGAAGAGCTCCCAGGGAATGGTCCATCGCTCGGATGTACAGGAAGAATGGTCTTCCTACGACGGGAGGCACCAGAACTGGCGGACTAGTGAGGTAGCACTTGATATCCTCGAACGCTTGCTGACAGGCTTCGTCCCATACGAAGGATACACCTTTCTTCATAAGGCGAGAAAAAGGCTGGCATCTTCTAGAGAGGTTGGATATGAATCTCCGGATATAGGCCAGACGACCTTGAAATCCCCTGAGTTCCCTCAGATTACGGGGTGGTCGCATTTCCAAGATGGCCTTGACTTTATCAGGGTCCACTTGAATGCCTTTGGCGGTAATGACGAATCCCAGAAATTTGCCACTAGATACACCCAGAAAGGACTTTGTAGGATTCATTTTGAGTTGATGTTGGCACATCAGCTCAAATACCGTCTTTAAGTCTTGGATGTGATTGACCCTGAGGCGGCTTTTGACAGCTATAACGTCTACAAAATATTCCACTGTCTTGCGTAAATGCTTATGAAATATGTTACTCATAGCCCGTTGGTAAGTAGCTCCGGCATTCTTCAACCCGAAGGGCATGACCGTATAGCAATATACCCCCAGTGGTGTCCGAAAGGCAGTATGCTTCTCGTCTTCAGGATGCATCTTGATTTGATTGTATCCTGAGAATCCGTCCATGAAAGACATACGTTCGAAACCGCAAGTATTGTCAATCATGACGTCTGTGATGGGAAGAGGAAACTCGTCCTTGGGGCAGGCTGCGTTCAGATCTCGGTAATCGATACAGACTCGTACTTTCCCATTCTTCTTTATGACTGGGATAACATTGGCGACCCAGTCGGGGTATTGTTCCTCCCGGATGAAACCGCAGGCTATCAACTTCTTGACTTCAACTTCAATGGCGTCCATCATATCTGGGCGGAACCGGCGTTGGTGCTGCTTTACAGGCTTTGAATCGGGCAATATGTTGAGTTTATGAGTAGCCGCCTTTGGATCAAGTCCTGGCATATCCTCATAATTCCACGCAAAGACGTCGATGTATTCTCTTATCAGTTGAATGACTTGTTCCCTTTCAGCTGGGGAAAGATTGTTACTGACAAATATCGGCTTTGGTGAAAGTTCATCCCCAACATTAATCTGGATAACTTCATTTTTGGTGGGAGGTTCTCTCTGCTCGAAGCAGAATTTCCACTATGTATCCATTTGCTGAGCCCAAGCGTCATTCTCGGATAGTTCAGATTCTTGTTTGTCTGATTCGAAGGGATCCGTCACTACCATATTTAGTGGTAATGTTTGCTCGAGAGCACGAGATAAGTTGGAGGGCGACGAGCCGTCTTGAAAAGGGGAAAAGGTATCCTCATCTGACTTGAAAGTCGTAAGGGAGGTGGCATACCCTAACCCGAAATGAGTTTGTTGATAGCGGGGATTGCCGTGCGGCGGTATTCATCTGCCTTTACCATAGTTGAGATCTGGCTTCAGTTTCAAGTCATAACCCATATTTTCCATGATCTTTAAGGCTTGCAGGCTGTACCTGTGAACTTGTATTTCACCAGCATCGTCATTGAAGGAATCTTCTCGTATAGTCGATTCGTTGTGCGTTCGGCCGAAGACTATTGAATGCTGACTGCTGTGGGCAGGCGGAACAATGAAGATAGAGTCCTCATGGGATCCATATGTCGCGACGACATTGGATGATGACGCTACTTCCCATATGTATGGATGATAGGAATCTATAGCTTCCAAGAATTTTTGCGCTATAGGTTCTATATCGTCATGGGGAGAGGATTCCTGATTTGGAATCCGAGCGTCGATATACTGGAAAAGAGGATGTTTATTATCATCTAGAACTCCGTTCCTGGTTGTATTTACATCAGTCGGCTGCTTGTTGTGCCGAAGGTTGATGACCAAGGGTGGAGGCTTCTGGTTCAAAGTGATCACTAGAGGATCACCCCCTTTTTCTGTCCTGGTTTTGTTCAGGTGGATAGTCATAGGCTCCATGGCTTTTGGACGAGTAGTTCGCCCTTTCACTCTGATTGACAGTGGTTGTTCGGCAGAGGGTCCTTCCGGCTCCCGGTGGGATTCCTTCTCTATTTGGGCTGACACCTCCTCCGCGTAGTCTTGAGAGTACAACACGCATCGGAATAGTAGGATTCTATTCCTTTGAATGGGTTTAGGTCAGCAACCTCCGTTTGTACTGTTCCTTGGGCGTCTACATATTTAAGGCATTGATGTAGAGTTAAGGGAACGATGTTGTGGTCGTGGATCCACGGTCTACCCAGCAAAATATTGTAGGATACCTCTGAATCGATGACATAGCAAGTAGCCACCGATCTGAGGTTGCCAATCTGGATCCTCAGGCAAATTTTCCCCAACGACTTACTTCTTTCGGCATTGAAACCCACGATTGTAGTGGTGGTGTAAGCCAATTCGCTGGTAGGAATCCTCAGCGGTCTGAGCAGACTATGAGGAATGATGCTGATTGATGATCCCAGATCTATGTGGATCCGGTCGACCTCCATGGAACCAACGTATCCGGTGTAATAGAGGGGTCGGTCATGCCTGTTATGTTTTAACAGCATGTCATCTTGTGTGAAAGTGATGTTCGGGACCACCTCCATCACACTGTGGCATTGAGGATACGCCACTGGTTTCTCGTTAGGGGACTTGAGCTGGGTCAAGTATGCTTCCGCCTGTATCAGTGCTTCACTCAGGGCTAGACGAGTGTCTTGGGAGAGTCTGAGTAGCTCAAAGATGGACAACCTGGCTGGTGTATTGGCCAGTTGGGCCAGGATGTCAAAGTTGTATGGCTTCTCTAAACCTTTGTTTTGAATATTTTTTACAGGTTTATCGAAGCGTATTTCTTTCTGCTTCCCCTTGTCCGCCGAAGTCAGTCTTGCAGGATCGGCCTATGGTATGGTGGGCTCTGTAGCCGAAGCGTCTGCCGGTGCATCTTCCGGACTTGCTCCGTAGTCCTTGAGGTAAGCTTTCCCTGAACGGGTTACGGCCAAAGCCTCGTCTTCATCTGATGGCGAAGAAGTTGCAACCATATGGCATGGTTTGCATTTGGAGTTCTTCTGAGACTTAGCCTTAGCAGCATTAGTCTCTAAATCTGGATGAACCCACATGATCTCGCCCCGCCGGGTGGTTAAGGGTACCAGGTCATGATTTTGACCCCTAGCCGGAGGGAGATTGATGATGTTCATCGTAGTCCAGGAAATAGGTGTCACACCGTCCGGGACTTCTTGGGGAAGCAGATTGCCAAATTGCAGGGAGATCATATTGGCCGTGACCGCCTTCTCGGTGTTATGCAAAGTGATGGCCTTAGCATCGATCAGCCCCTGGATCTTCCTTTTTAGTATGTAACACGCCTTGGTCGGGTGGTGTACGTATCTGTGAAAGATGTAGTACTTGGGGTTGTTGGCACTGCCGGCTTCACTGGGCCGCTTCTCCTCCGGAAGGGTGATCTTGCTACTCTTGACGAGACACTCGAATATACTCAGAATATCGTCGTCATCGAAAGAGTATACTTCGACGGGCCTGGAAGTTCCAGGTTTCGTCTGCGTGGTTGCCGCAGTCTTTTGTCTGGACGTATTGATTGCCAGAGCTTCTTTTCCTTTGGAACTGCAAGGATGGTCGCCGTTGGGGGATGACCTTTTGCCTCTGTCGGAGGTAGAGATCATAATGCCATTGTCGTGCGCCTTGCGACTGTTATCATCGGCGGCCACTACTGAGATAATGAACGAGGGCCAGTCGTGGAACTGATATGGTCCTGTGAATACGGAGACCACGGGAAGGAGGTTCTTCCTGCAAATGTCCACCAACGCAGAGTCTGGAACTCCTGGAGGCATCTGTAGCGTGGCTTGACGAAAATGTTCGATGAAGGTACGAACGTCCTCTTTTTCCCTCTGCTTGACTTCGATGAGAGAGGACATAGACATGTCAATTCCTCCCTCGTAGAATCGTGTGAAGAATAAAGTCTTGAAGTCTTCGAAGGAAGTAATGCAGTTGTCTGCCAGGCTACGGTACCACTGGTAAGCCACTCCTGAGAGACAGCCCTTGAACACCCGAGTGAGGAGGTCGTCATTCCCTTGTAGCAACAACGTCATCATACTGAAATAGTTCATGTACTGACTTGGCGATGTTTTCCCCTCGAACAGAGCCATAGTCTGAGGTTTGTATCTTGGAGGGAAAGGGACCTCTTCCCAGATAGCCGGGTAATGTTAGTTGATTCCCAATTTCTTGAGCTGATCTTTGTGCTTCAAGGCATCGAATTGGGCTTTCAACTCCCGTACTGATTGTATCAGATTTTCAGCCGGTAGCGAGACTACGGATTGGTGCGGAGTCGGTTGTATCGTGACTCCCGCAGGAGGTAATACATTCTCCGAGTGAGAAAGTGGAGGACCAGCTGACTCTTGATCTAGAGCAGGTTCTTGGACCGTGTTGGATGGTGGCAAGTCCACCCCCACACGTATCTGTGCTGGCGGGACTGATGTTTGAGCCATAGCAGCCGCCTGTTGAGTTAGCATCATCTGGTGCATGTTCTCCATCATGGATTGCATTTGTTTTAGAGACGTCTCCAGTATAGTGTTGCGCTGTTCCTCGCTTCCTGACGGTGAAGCTTCCTCATGTTCATCTCCAATGGCGTATACTCCCATGTCCCTGGGCATCGTCGAAGGATGTGTATAGGTCGCTACAGAAGTCGACTCTATACTCTCAGTATTTGATTCGGGAGAATGGCGACCCCCAGCGTCGGAATCAAAGGAGTATGAAGTCAGTTGTTGTGACCTCAAACGAGTGTTCTGGAACACCCCATCTTCAGTGTCTCTGAGGAGTATGTTGAATCTCCTTCGGCTCGGAGTTCCAGAGGACGGACGTCTTGAGCCTGAGCTTCCTCCAGGTATATGTGAAGCCATGTTCACAGATGCATGCGTGGGCCCTTCTTCTAGGAAAGATGGAGAGTAGCTCAGTCGGTCGAAAACTGGCCGTTTTGCTTTGGAATAGCAGCAATTAATTACAATCCTGTGACCATCACAACAGTGCTCGCTAGGAGGCGTAATAGCCATGCTGGAAGATTCCCTCTCCTTGCGTCTCTGGATTAGATACTTGCGCAGGTCAGGAGAAGTTGCAGAAGGAGAAGATGATGGCTTGTTCCTCCTGTTCCCATTGGTAGGCGTACGGATGATGGGGACTATAGTCTTCCTTGTGCCACTCGTATATAACAGATTGGCCATCTGAGTGGCGGATAATCTCCGAGGAGCGTGTCTTTTCGTTAATCGAGCCTTCTGTACGCTTAGGGACTTCGCCTGGTATAATTTTGAGCTTCGCTCTGGTTGGCGTAAGGCTGAGGATGTCCTCAGGCGGCCATCAGCTTCTCGCGTAATTTGGAGGGCGGGTAGATTATTCCCTTGCTGGCGTGAATGCCAAGAAGTTAAGTAGCTCGCCGCTTGCTTTCCCTTGCGGAGATCACGGGTGTGATCTGGTTTCCCGTAGAGGTCAGATGTTGTCTTACGCGCGGAGCGTGCTTTCTACTTCCGATTTGGCGCTGAGGCATCATCAGAAGTTTTGTCTATTCCGCCACGGACAGGAGACTGGTTTCTACGCATAGAGCGCAGTGGATACCTCTGGGTTAGCGCTGAGGCTTTGCCTGAAGTTTTGTCTGTACCGTGCGTAGCGAGAGACTGGTTTCTACGCGTAGAGCGGAGTGGATACTTCTGGGTTAGCGCTGAGGCTTTGCTCGAAGTTTTGTCTGTACCGCGCGTAGCGGGAGACTAGTTTCTACGCGTGGAGCACAGTGGATACTTCTGGTTTAGCGCTGAGGCTTTGCCCGAAGTTTCGTCTGTACCGCGCGTAGCGGGAGACAAATTTCTACGCGTAGAGCACAGTGGATACTTCTGGGTTAGCGCTGAGGCTTTGCCCGAAGTTTCGTCTGTACCGCGCGTAACGGGAGACTGAATTTTACGTACAGGGCGCAGAGAGAGCAATGCTATAACCTCATTGGTCGGAGAGATCGGAGAGTCCACAGGGATGGTAGAGGATGTCTTGGGCATCCAGACCTTGTGCAGCTTCCTGTTGTTTTGTACAAAGAGAGAGTGAGAGCTATCCCCCGTCCGAAGCATGTCTTCGTAGGCAGACTGGTCGAACTGGATGACCAGTGTCTTCTTCACGGATCCTACGGATACCGCATCGTGTTGAGCAATCGCTTCCTCATCAGAAGAGAAAGATGTCCCCAGCAGAGTTGCCATCTTGTTTGTGGTATTAAACGAAAGAACGAAATGTATATAATACGAGGTTTGCACGAAACCCGCCTTCTTTGGTTTACAAACAAATTTGTACAATTTGATCCTATACGAGGATGTGGGAGTACAATTTATTTAATCTGGGTAGATGATTGCTATAGGTGTCTGATCTGCAGTTGATCACTTTAGCCCTTGGACTACACGATGGTGAAGAAGTGCCGTGGAAGATGGGAAGCAGCTTCGTAGGTGGCGAAAGAGGATGGATGCACGATGCCAATGTCGTCGATTGCTACTCTTTGCCTGAGCTCTGGATGCTTCTCTCTCTCTCTCTCAAAGACTCTTCGATCTCTCCTCAATCTCTAATGTTTCGACCCGTGGTTCGATCTTCTTTCAAAGTTTCGACCTTGTTCGATTTTTAAAGTCTCGACCACCTCGTTCGATTTTTAAAATCTCGACCCCCTCGTTCAATTTTTAAAATCTCGACCTATTCCTCTGTTGATAGAGGTCTCTATTTATAGAGTTTTGGTGACAGTGACCACTCAATCGGTGTGAAAACCGAGTAGTGGAAAGTACAACACCCTTTTATACAATGGTTAAAATAACCAAAGCCTGCGTATAGATGACCTTTTGAATAAGCGTGTGACGCGGGTCCAACTAAGGGACAAAACACGTATAATCGCTACGAAGATCACGGCATAGAAGCCACGTAGGTAGGTATCCCCCGTGTAGAAGAGGTTGGCGTAGAAGCCAATGTCTGTCACCATGGCGTAGAAGCCAAGTAGGCATAGAAGCCGAGTAGGTGTAGAAGCCTGATGGCATAGAAGCCGAATAAGCACAGAAGGCCGAATGAGCATAGAAGCCGAACGAGCATAGAAGCTGAATGGGCGTAGAAGCCGAGGTGATGTGGACGTCTTTAGCCAAAATTACGGCTCTTGGAGATATAATCAAATCTCTCGCATTAAATATAGAGATCCGCCATCATCATTAATTGTCGAGGCGTATTCCGAAGGCCTGCCACTGTTCTGAGCATTCGGTGCAGAGACGTGCCTCGGGCCCCATACGAAGAGCAGCTTTTGACGTGGCAGTCTGTTTACCTTCCGCGGAGCGTAAACAGTTCATGTTTGCCTGTGTAAAACAAGGCAGCGTATCCCCTTGTATGCTTAAAAGCAGTCTCCTCTGAGGGGATGTCAGTAAACGACGGTTCAGTGATATTTAATCAAATCCTCTGCATTAAATGCAGAGATCCACCATCATACTGTGGGGCGCGTCCCGAGTGGTCTGCCATCTTTTCAGCCGTCGTCTGGGTAGCCGTGCAGCACTTTTTGTCAGGAGTCAGATGTCAGGTTCACTGCGTGACTTGACAGGTTCATTTCGGGGAAGATGAAGCGTTCCTCGTACGCTTTATTGCTGCTATGAAAGCGGATGAGTTTTACGCCATGGAGGCGATGAAGCACCCCGTCTACGCTGAAGCGGCCTGGACATACTGCATTTATGCGGATGGTCCTATCATATTTTATACCGTGCTCAGCAGAAAAGCTTCGTTGCACTCTTGATGGCCTTGAGGTCCCCTGCTTACGCTGCCCTGCATCACCATGTTGCGTAGAGCTATCCAGCGTATTTTTCATGCTTCTACACATGCCATGCAGATTATCCAAGCTACCCAGACGTCGGATGATAGTAAAGTAAATAATAGTGGATACACCACCCCCAGGAGGGATGTGCACCTAATCCAAGTTACATAAAGGTGAACCTGAGTAAGTTAGTACAGTATATCCCACACGACGGTGAGATGAAAATGTACACTACTCGATGACATGCTACAAGTCCATCAATCAGTAAAATATCGTCGGGGCACGGGACTGCATGCAACCAGGAGATCATCCCCCAATGCTCTAATCATTTAAGCTAGTTATTAACCGTAGCATTTTCTTTCAGGATTCTGGGTGTGGCGTTCCGCAAAATCCATAATAGATATGATGCTCCCTGCAGGGATGAACTAGACAAGATAATATTATGACAAGCACAATGACAAGACTATACGGGAATACAACCAAACGGTTATAGGCCTGACGAGCGTATGCTATAACAAGCCACAACAAGAAATATACGAGACGGGTGTATAATGGGTAGGAGGCCCAAACTATATCGGGACTGGTACAAGACAGATGTATAGTGGGTAGGTGTCCCCAAAACTATACATAACATGTGTATAATGGGTAAGTGACCCCAAAACTATACATGATATCAAGCCAAGACTGGTACAATCAATCAACGAAAGTGCACCACAATGGGTCACTATCGGGACTGGTACTTGACATGTCCATAATGTGTAGGTGTCCCCAAACTATATACGGCAGGTGTATAATTGGTAAGTGGCCCCAAACTATACAAAATGTCAGGTCGGGTCGGGTAAACACAATATGCAAATAGAGTTGGGAAATAGCACAAGAAAATAATGCATGCAATATGCGCACAAGCACCAAGCGGAAAGCAGCAAAATGTATAATAAAAAATAAAAATATGCAAAAAGAGTACACGACCGGTATACCGTTTGTATACTACAGTATTCTATCGGTATGCCGTCTAGGTAAATTCTAGAATAACAGGAAGAATATGTCAGGGAAATTAGTATACCATCGATATATTAAAGTATACCGTCGGTATGCCAGATTAAAGATAACAAAATCACAGTAGGTTTTCGAGTCCATCAAATAGGCATATCGTCGGTATGCTCCATTATACCGTCGGTATGCCGGTCCAAGTCACAACAGCTTCTAGGATTCCAAGTCGGACCAAATCGGTATACCGTTGGTATATACCAGTATATCATCGTTATGTCAGTTCCCATAGGAAATTTTAGGGAAAGTAAAATCAAGACGGGTATTCTGGAACAGAAATCACGTTCCAAACTAAAAAGAAACTTGTCCAGCAAGTTGTCAAGTCTAATGGTAAGTCTCATATAACATATTGTCACAACCTGCACCCGCTTTTCGGATACGAGTACGTGGTCAAGCCCAGCCTATGTCGCAGCATCGGCGGTAGTACACTGTCTATGATAACAATGGTCCATCAATCCAAATTGATAATATTTAATCATAAATTCAAATCTATTGCTCATTCATAATATTTACATAGTTTTACAAGATTCTCAATTTATAATTAAATCATAACTCGGGAACAAACCCGCTAAACATCAAATCCAAAGAAGTTGCCATACTATATAAATTCTAATATTGGCCTCCACAAGCATCTCGATCTCCAACCAAATCCAATGAGCAAGATAGCAAGTCACCTAAAATGTTTACCCAGTCAGGATGGAACGAGTACAATTCAATAGCAGTTTCAGTTAATTGACAAGTACTATGAACAGTTAATAGTTATGAAATACTTGATGAGCATATAATAATGGAATATGGTACATCATAGAGGAATAGTTAAATAAAGAAATAATGAAAGATAAGAAATAAGAACAGAGAAGCATGTATAGACAGACATATATGTGAACTAGGAAACCTGTCATGCAAGTGTACAATCAGCAAGTATAGATTAATCCAGAATGACTGCATCTAACTAGTGTTTTGAAATACCAAGTTGACATGTGAACGGCTAGGGAGTAATATCCGATAAACCACACATGTCGTGTGTGGCTACTATTATTCCAGAAAGACCATGGGATGAAAAGGGTAGTTCACACGTCTCCTAGGTATTCCCTACCCGACAAGTACTCATGGATCCAAGTCTAGAAACAAATAATCTTAATAGTCCAGAAGATGTCAACATGCCAGAAAATACATTAGTCCAGTAATTCATTAGTCCACAAAAAGTCAATAGGCCTGAAATATGTATCTCACAAAAATGAATCCATGCAATACCAATCCGTGTATCCATCGTGTCAGGAATCAGGTAAAACAATACTATAAACATGCATCATAGAAAATATCAAATAATGGAAACTATCATAGAATATACTCGCCTGTGGTCCTTAGCTGGTATGAATCAGAATCCCAGTCACAGTCCAAATAGCCTATGTATTACAAATTTATCATGTCAAAGGATAATTTATTTTAATTTATTTAATTCTGGAATAATTACTCTAAAATATTATTTTTAATCTTATTATTCTGATTTTTAGGTTAATTCCTAAATTTTGTCCAAAAGAACTGAATTTTATCAACTCGAGACTCATAGCACGCAAATCGAGGCGATCTGTTGACCGAAAAGTCAACCGACACAAACTCGACTTTCATGCATGATTTCTTGTATATTTTAGCATCAAAAATATGCTGAAATTTATGGCTCATCCGAATTCAAATTTGTTTGGGAATTATGGCACATACAAATTTTATATCGTGCACCAATGGTTAAATTCTAAGCTAGAAGTTCTACAGAATTAACAGTATATAAATATGTCGAAATAAATTCTGGTAAAAATATATTTCAATGATCTCGATATTATATTCCCGAATCTTCAAACGGTTCATGATTTTGATTCCTAGTTCTCCCAGAATCGCAAAAACAACGAGACGCATCTATTTTCGGACATACTGTGCTCTACAAATTTTCCAGAATTTAATACTCATAATTTCGTAAATTTTTTTATATAATCAGAAATCTAACCTCAATATCATTCTAACACAAGAAACTGGTATCGTTTGGAGTTCAGAGCTATGCGCAATGGCTTCTGGAAGATGAAGGAACCCTAGATGGTAATTCCCCAAAATTTGGCTCAAAGAAAACCCTAGAATTATAAACTAAATATCTTATATATATAGAGGAGAGAGGGAAGCCGCGGCTCGAGAGCCTGCCACATGGCAGCCATCCAACGCTGCCCGCTCAGATCGAACGGCCAGGGTTCGATGCGGCTCGGCTCAGCTCAGTCCGACTCGGACTAGGACGCGGCTCGGCTCGGCTCGGCTTGGCTCGCGGTCGGCGCGGCTGCACCCTCACCCACCCCACGGTCGCTGACAGGCGGGCCCCGCCCAGTTGGCTGCGGGAGGCTGACGGGTGGGCCCCTGTTGGCTGACTGGGCAGAAATAATTACTTTTTGGGTTTTTATTTTCAGAAAATAGTTTTTAATTCAGTTTTTCCTAATTACTCAAAATAAATGCAAAAAATATTCAAAAAATTCCCAAAAAATTCTAGAAAATATGTAGGACTATTTAGAATCTAAAATAAAGTTTGAAATATTTTTAATTATGTTTAACTCTAAAATAAATTCTTACAAGTCTTAGAAAATTAGTGTTACTAATTTTTAATTAACTAAAAATTGTGAAAAAATCCCAATAGCCCCAAAATTACCTAATAACAATATTTAACAAGTCTACCCACCTTAAAAAATTTTGTCCTCGAAATTTAAAATCCTCAATAGTATTTTTTTTACCAACAAAATTTAAATTCATCAAACCATATAATCATGAAGTAAATCCATATTGTTATTTCAAATTTTTTTTTTAATTCTATAAATATCATATTCCTGAAATCTTAAATTAAAAATTAAATTCCATTCTTATCACAATCTCCTCCAAAATTTTAAGTTAATAAGTAAATACTAAAAAAATTTAATATTCAATCCTCTAATTGAAATCCAATCAATGCATATTTATAAAATTTAAATTATTATCCCATAAATTTGAATTCAAATACTAATCCATTAATGATCTTACTCCTCGATTCTTTTTCCACATCATACTCAAACAATATAATACTTTCAAAATCTTCAAATGTAACATTCAAAATATAAATTTTAAATTTATATCTTGCAGTCAAATAAATATAATGATAATTTTCTTAAATTCCTCAAAATTTAATGACAAATCCAATCATATCATAATCTTCATAAAAATCTGTGATTTAACAAAATCGCCAATCCTGCCATATTAAATTCCCAACTCTTTATTTAAATTAATATTTATCCTCAAAATTTAAAATTCTTAATATTTTTTTTCTGCCACCATCAAAATTTAATCAATATAATCATGAAGTCAAACCATTATTTTTATTTAACAAAGTCCTTAAAAATTAACTTCATCTTCATAACTTAATATTTTAAAGTAAATATTCAAAATTAGAATTGATCTTCAAAATTTAAAATCCAATAGCATTTTTCTCCTAAATCAGTTTTTCAAGTCATAATTCTTAAATACAATCTAACATTATTTCCTTAAAATTTAAATCTCATTTATAACTGTCTTCAAAAATTTAATAATTAAATCCTCAAATTTAATCTCATATCCAAACTTAAAAAGTAAATCCAATCTTCAAGCTTTAAAAACAAAATTTTATCCATAAAATTTGGAATCTCATATTGTAGTCATTTCTCACAATAATTTAATTTGTCCCCATAGCCATAATTTTTTTTGTCCTCATTACTATTAGGATTACTTGCACTATTACTTCCAAATGATTTTTTTCCATATTAACTGATACACCAATCTAATATTATCACACAAGGTACTTACTGTTACTAGCACATTACTCAACTAATCCATGATATAGAAACACTAGCACTTTTGATATAGTAACACTAGCTTTCTCACTACACAATATATGTTCTAGGATACTAGCTTCGTCATTAGATCACCTCATCATACTCACTAGAATTCAAGATCACTTGCACTTTCTATAATATACATGTTTCGCTTCACACTCAAAGGCAGGCATATGGTTCCATATCTCGATTGATGTATACGTATTTTCCTTTAAACATTTTATAGACGGATAAACTAATCAGTGATATACTACATATCTTCCATGATCAATCTTGATATTTCTCCACCCACCAACTCCATTAGAATTTCTAATACTCAGGCTTCCATTTCATGAACTTCCACACTGACACTCAATACCCATTGTGCACCCTGCACACAATTTCTAAACACTTCTTCCACCTATTGCTTCCAACACATCACTGGCCTCAATATCAGGTGATATACCTATCACTAGTCATATACTGGTACACTTCTATCTACTCACATTAAGGCTCTACTTCTAATCTAAAGAATAATGGAACAAATCCTACAATAACAGGAGTGGATAAGTATTAAGATAATAATTTAAGAACCAATTTAAGATACAACCTGATAATCATACATGTCTGTCCGAAATTATGACACTCAGAATCCTCGCCACGCCAGTAAGCATAGGTGCGACAAACGATAGGTTCCATAACTAAGGTATGCAACTCTATAATCATGTCATCTAGAATCCTCACCACGCCAACCGATATGGCTGCGAGAAACTCTAAATTTTATAACTAAGATATTTACATCCGAAGTCAGGTTCCTACGTTTCCATCATGACAGCTAATATGGCTGCGATAAACTCTAGGCTTCATAACCAAAGCAGACATTTCACCTTTCTCACTGTCCTCATCAACATATGTCATCAGATGATACCGTAGTTTAGTCCATAAAATTTATCTCGAATCAAACTCAATAAAGATACCAAAAATTAAATTTAACAACCGATCACCAAGAATCAGATTAATAACAACAAGTGAGAACGGACGAAAACAAGGGAAAATATTTGAATTGGAATTTATAATAAGATTCTCAAGGGTCGTCCCAGGAATCTCTCAAAAATTTGTGATTGAGTATCCTTCTCTCATCCTAGTATCCTATGTCCTATATCCTATAGCAGGCTCGCGGTAGTACAACTAAGTCGTCGCACTACTACGACATCGCATAACTTGCGAACTTGACCTGCGTAAATATCGATTAATGATTCAATCCTAAAAATTTAAAAGTTAATTCCAATATTCAAAGTAAATCCTACTAATTTATATTTCATGAAATATTTAAAAAATTTAAAGTCTCATTCTCAAAATTTGAATTCCAAATCTACTCCATCAATCTTATCCCTCGAACAAATTTAAATTTTGAATTCCAATTAAGTCCTTAAAAGTCAAATTCAACAAGTTATAAAATCAAATCTTTATATTATTATTCTTTTGGTCTAACTCAACCCATAAATCAAATCTTAATATTATATTGAACTCCTAACAGTCAAATTCTCAACACTATCCGTGAATTTCTCAAATTATATCTCAAAACTTTCAAGATTATCCACAATTTTAAAAACTTTCAACATTATCCTCAATTTATTATTTTCGTCAGTAATCAAATATGACAACTTCTACCCACCATAAAATTTTATCCTCATAATAAAATCCTCAAAATTTAACCTCTCGTATAATTAAAATAAAATGTATATACTTTTCTCAAAAGTCAAATATTTAAATATTGAAATAAAATTTTAATCACTTCCAAAAATCTGTATAGCTTTGATAATGTTTATTGAATTGAATTTGAATCCTCAAAAATTTTAAATACATAAAATCTCAACGCTTCAAAAATTCTCAAAACTTGAAATTTATTTCCAATATTCAAATTATAAATTTAAATCCACATCTTGTAGTCCAATAGCTCTAATGTTAATCTCATTTTTTTTAAATTCGACAAAATCATAAAGTAATAAACCTATACTCAAAATTTTAAATCAAATACTCAAAATTTAAATTCTTCAAACTTAAAACTTAATTCCACTATAATAATCTGCAAAAATCTAAAATTCTATAAATCTTCAACTCCTTGTCTTTATCATCATTTAATTTAAAACTAATTTCCTTTTTTTCTTTTTCTTTTTTTAAAAATTTTAATCATGTTTTAGCAAGAAAATTATAATAATCAAGCTACAAAGAAATTTAAACATCAAAGCAGATTTTTTTAATAATTCTTATTTTTAATAATTGTGTACCTTAAGGAAATAATTTATCAATCGAGCAGTCTACCCCTAACTTTGATCACACCAACTTATAAAAATATTATAATATATAATCACTTAATTTTCTCAAGTTCATCTACTAGAGTTTACCTAAAAGTTCAACATGTATATCTATTTTAATCACGTAGCCTATGTAACACCTTAACTACCCAAGCAATAAAATTGAAATAAGGCCTTCCAATTGTATACCTAGTCCTAGCCATTCTCCTAAATTTTAAATCAATCCTAATTGTGAATGGGCATCTCCTAATCGCAGGCTCACAGCTAGTACTACTAAGTTGAAGTACTAACCATGACATCGCACAACTTGCAAAGACTGACCTGCATGGGCCACCACTAAAAATTTGTTACGACCCGCACCAGCTTTTCGGATACGAGTACGTGGCCAAGCCCAGCCTATGCCACAGTATTGGCGGTAGAATGCTGTCTATGATAACAATGGTCCATCAATCCAAATAGATAATATTTGATCATAAATTTAAATCTATTGCTCATTCATAATATTTACATAGTTTTACAAGATTTTTAATTTATAATTAAATCATAACTCGGGAACAAACCCCCTAAACATCAAATCCAAAGAAGTTGCCATACTATATAAATTCTAATATTGGCCTCCACAAGCATCTCGATCTCTAACCAAATCCAATGAGCAAGATAGAAAGTCACCTAAAATGTTTACCCAGTCTGGATGGAACGAGTACAATCCAATTGCAGTTCCAGTTAATTGACAAGTACTATGAACAGTTAATAGTTATGAAATACTTGATGAGCATATAATAACGGAATATAGTACATCATAGAGGAACAGTTAAATAAAGAAATAATGAAAGATAAGAAATAAGAACAGAGAAGCATGTATAGACAGACATATATGTGAACTAGGAAACCTGTCATGCAAGTGTACAATCAGCAAGTATAGATTAATCAAGAATGACTGCATCTAACTAGTGTTTTGAAATACCAAGTTGACATGTGAACGACTAGGAGGTAATATCCGACAAACCACACGTGTCGTGTGTGGCTGCTATTATTCCAAAAAGACCATGGGACGGAAAGGGTAGTTCACACGTCTCCTAGGTATTTCCCCACCCGACAAATACTCATGGATCTAAGTCTAGACACAAATAATCTCAATAGTCCAGAAGATGTCAACATGCAAGAAAATACATTAGTCCAGTAATTTATTAGTCCAGAAAAAGTCAATAGGCCTGAAATATGTATCTCACGAAAATGAATCCATGCAATACCAATCCGTGTATCCATCGTGTCAGAAATCAGGTAAAACAATACTATAAACATGCATCATAGAAAATATCAAATAATGGAAACTATCAGAGAATGTACTCACCTGTGGTCCTTAGCTGGTATGAATCAGAATCCCAGTCACAGTCCAAATAGCCTATGTATTACAAATTTATCATGTCAAAAGATAATTTATTTTAATTTATTTAATTCTGGAATAATTACTCTAAAATCTTATTTTTAATCTTATTATACTAATTTTTAGGTTAATTCCTAAATTTTGTCCAAAGGAACTGATTTTTTCAACTCGAGACTCATGGCACGCAAATCGAGGCGATCTGTTGACCAAAAAGTCAACCAACACAAACTCGACTTTCATGCATGATTTCCTGTAGATTTCAGCATCAAAAATATGCTAGAATTTATGGCTCGTCCGAATTCAAATTCGTTTGGGAATTATGGCACATACAAATTTCGTATCGTGCATCGATGATTAAATTCTAACCTAGAAGTTCTACAGAATTAATAATATATAAATGTGTCGAATTAAATTCTGGAAAAAATATATGTCAATGATATCGACATTAGCTTCCCAAATCTTCAAACGGTTCATGATTCTGATTCCTGGTTATCCCAAAATCGCAAAAACATCGAGACACATCTATTTTTGGATATGCTGTGCTCTACGAATTTTCCAGAATTTAATACTCATAATTTCGTAAATTTTTTTTATATAATCAGAAGTCTAACCTCAATATCATTCTAACACAAGAAACTGGGTCTCATTTGGAGTTCGGAGCTATACGCAATGGCTTCTGGAAGATGAAGGAACCCTAGATGGCAATTCCCCAAAATTTGGCTCAAAGAAAACCCTAGAATTATAAACTAAATATCCTATATATAGAGAGGAGCGAGGGAAGCCGCGGCTCGAGAGCCTTCCACGTGGCAGCCATCCAACGCTGTCCAGCTCAGATCGAACGGTCAGGGTTCGATGCGGCTCGGCTCAGCTCAGTCTGACTCGGACTAGGACGCGGCTCGGCTTGGCTCGCGGTCGGCTCGGCTGCACCTACACCCACCCCGCGGTCGCTGACAGGCCGGCCCCACCCAGTTGGATGCGGGAGGCTGACGGGTAGGCCTCTGTTGGCTGACTGGGCAGAAATAATTACCTTTTGGGTTTTTATTTTCAGAAAATAGTTTTTAATTCAGTTTTCCCTAATTAACTCAAAATAAATGCTAAAAATAATCAAAAAATTCCCAAAAAATTCTAGAAAATATATTTGACTATTTAGAATCTAAAATAATAGTTTGGGATATTTTTAATTATGTTTAACCCTAAAATAAATTCTTACAAGTCTTAGAAAATTAGTGTTACTACTTTTTAATTAACTAAAAATTGTGAAAAAATTCCAATAGCCCCAAATTAACCTAATAACAATATTTAAGCATGAATTTCAGGATACGAAGGTTACACATATATACTAAGTCTCATAGCAATAACTCTGGTTATCATTTCTGACACCGAGTTTCCTAATAAGTAAATATCAGGGTTTCTACTGGAAAAGTCAAAACAAGCTCAAAATTAATTTCTGAAACTAGCCCATGACAGGAAATTACTGGAGAAACATATTTAACAAAACCACTATCATGTAATTCTAAGCATAAACCACCAAGTAAATAAAAAACTACAGCAAAGAAAAGTCGTTTAAGATTTTGGCAAGATATACTTGCCTCTAGTCATGCTATTAGTCTTAACCTTTAACTCCACCACTAAGAGGGGTTCATAAACCACACTCTTAGGCCTCAAAACCAAGCTCCTAGGTCTCACGAGAAAAGGAGAGGGAATAAAGAAGTGAAAAAAAAAGAAAAGAGAGCGGAGAGAGAAAATTAATTCATATATATATATATAAAAGATGATTTAATCATGATCGTCCGATCCGTCTCGTCAGCGATCCAAGTCACGAGTCAAATCAATCTCAACCACTCAAAACAAAACCAATAAACCAATGGATAATAGAAAGTATCGAATACTATTCATAAAAATATCTCACAAAAAAATCTCAAAAATATCTCAAAGATATCTCAAAAGTAAAACAATTATCTATTGAATGGTATGTCGTCGGTATGCCGGAGTATACCACCGGTATGCCGGTCATAAAGTAAAGTTATAATTTTGAGAAAATTTTAAGATTCCACGAGATCCAATAAAACACAGTACATATAATATAAAATATGTATCCACATACCGATACAGATATTGTGAGACGGGTCTCACAACTCTTCCCTCCTTAGAAAAATTCCGTCCTCAAAATTTCAATAAGGCTCTAAATCCAACAATAAAATTCAGCCAAGTAAATGGAATAATGAATATTAAAGCAACTATAAGCTATAGAAATCAAACAATCATATACAAACTTGGATAAGATTTAGAGGACATGAAATAACATACCTCCTGAGTCTAATAGATGTGGGTAACGAGAACGAATATCATCATCGTGCTCCCACATTGACTCACACGGTGGATGATGACCCCGAGAAACTCGAACTAGTCAGATAGTCCTGTTCTTGGGAACCTTCTCCCTCATGTCCAAAATAGATATGGGCCTCTCCTCATATGATAGGTCAGTACAAACGACTAACTTTGAATGATCTAGGACATGGATCGGATCCAAAATATACCAACGCTACTAAGATACTTGAAATACGTCATGTACCTCGTGAAGCGATGATGGAAGAGCTAATATATAGGGGACATCTCCCACACGCTCGAGAATATCGAATGGGCCGATAAATCTAAACTAAGCTTTTCCCGTACTCCGAATTTGATAACTCCATGGGTAGACAAAATCCTAAGAAAAATGTGGTCACCAACTGAGAACTCAATATGTCGCCGATGTGAATATGCCCAATGACACTGACGATCCTGAGCTACTCTGAGATGCTCTCTGATATGTCTGATAACCTCAACTGGTTGAGCTATCATCTCAGGATCGAACATCCGCCTCTCGTCAATATCATCCCAAGCTAACGGTAATCTACATCTCCTGCCATGCAATGCCTCAAAGGGTGCCATCTGAATGCTCCTCTGGAAGATATTGTTGTAGGAGAACTCTACCAAGTATAAATTATCTTCCCAGGAACCACCGAAGTCTAGAGTACATGACCGAAGCATATCCTCTAAGGTCTGAATTGTACGCTTTGACTGACCATTAGTCTGTAGATGGTAAGCTGAACTAAACCTCAAACGAGTGCCTAAACTCTACTGAAGACTGCCAAAAATGAGAAGTAAATCTGGAATCCCTGTCTGAGACTATGCTAACTGCTACTCCATGCAATCTGACAATCTGCCTCATGTACATCTCTGCTAGCTGCTCCGTAGACTGCCCAACTCTGAAAGGCAGGAAGTGAGCAACCTTCGTAAGTCGATCTACTATCACCCAAATGGCATCTCTACTAGTAGGGGATCTAGGAAGACCGGTCATAAAGCCCATAGTAATGTGCTCCCATCTCCACTCCGGAATCGGCAAAGGCTGAACTAACTCGGTCGGTCTCTAATGCTCAGCCTTAACCTGCTGACAAACTAAATAGCGAGAGATAAACCATGCTATCTCCCTCTTTATCCTATTATACCAGAAGTGTTTTCGGATATCATGGTACATCTTTCTTCTTTTTGGATGAACTGAATACTGGAAACTATGGGCTTTTGACATAATCTCGTGCCGAATATCTTCACTTGGCACACAAAGTCGACTCTCGAACCTGAGAGTCCTATCCTCATGAATGCTCAACTCTTCTTAGCGTCCTGCCTCACACCCTGCTCTGAGTCACTGAAGTCACCTGACTGTGATGCCCAGATCCTCTCAACTATAATAGACTGTACCTGCAGTCCTGCCATCAAACCCGTATCACCAGGTAATACTACCTCGATTCCCATCTCCTGAAGATCCTCCAAGATGTGAAGTTGCTCCATTAAGAAGTAAGTTTTTTCTCTCCTGCTCAAGGCATCTACAACGACGTTGGCCTTCCCCGGACGATACTGAAGATCAATACCGTAATCTGTTAGTAACTCCAGCTATATCCTCTATCGCATGTTGAGGTCCCTTTGTGTGAACACATACCTCAAGCTCTTATGATCTGTAAAGATCTCCACCCGCTCACCATACAGATAATGCCTCTAGATCTTGAGTGCAAACACAACTGTGACTAACTCCAAATCATTGGTCGGGTAATTCTTCTCATAGTCTCAAAGTTGTCGAGACGCATAAGCAATAACCCTACCATGCTGCATAAGGACACACCCTAGCCCAATGCCTGATGCGTCACAGTAAACCATGAACCCACCTGGTCCGACGGGAAGTGTCAAAATAGGAGCCAGAATTAAACTCTACTTGAGCTTCTCGAAAGAAACTTGATAAGCATCTGACCACTTGAAGCGCACTTACTTACACATCAGTCATGTCAAGGGTGCAAAAATTCTAGCAAAGTCTGCCATAAACTGCCTGTAGCAGCCTGCTAATCCCAAAAAATTATGCACCTTCGAGAATATACTAGGTATTGGCCAACTCTTGATAGCCTGTACCTTCTTGGGATCCACCTCTACACCTCCATCAGAAATGATGTGACCCATGAATGAAATATGATATAACCAAAAATTGTACTTGTTGAACCTCACATATAGCTGATGCTCCCGAAGAGTCTGAAGAACTATACGAAGATGTCGCACATGCTCGGCCTCAGTCCGACTGTAGACCAAGATATTATCAATAAACATTATCACAAACTAGTCTAAGTGAGGCATGAAGATGTGATTCATTGGATCCATGAATATCGCTGGAGCATTGGTTGCTCCAAATGGCATATTAAGAAACTCCCAATGGCCATATCTAGATCTGAATGCCATCTTGGGTATATCCTGCTCTCTGACTCTGATCAGATGATACCCAGATCGTAAATCGATCTTAGAAAATACAGCTTTGCTGAGCTATTCAAACAAGTCATCTATCCAGGGCAAACAAGTCATCTATCATAGGCAAGGGATACTTGTTCTTAATGGTCACCGTATTTAAAGTACGATAATTAACACATAAACGCGATTAACTAACTTTGCTGAAATTTGCCCATATAATTGGCGTCGTCAGTAAAATCTCCTGAGCTGCCCACTAGCCATGGGCCAAATCTAGTAACTGCAGACTAACCACTACCACTCGCTCCCTAACCGAGCCTCCTGCTGCCTCGAGTATGACCTCAGTATCCTAGAGTCATGCATCAGATACAATCGCTTCCTCAGTACCATAGAAGTATGGGGGATATAGACGCCTGAAGCTATTTATAGAATTATATATCTAAGAACTAGCCCGCTCTATTATCGTCTGCGATGACTGAGATAGTATGTTACTCTGTCGCTGATGAGTCACCATGAAGCCCGTGAGAATGTCCATCAATATACGAACAATATTCGGCTACTCTGACTGATCTAGATGTACTGGTACTGTCAGCAGATTGGGCAGAACGTACTCCCCTGGCTAAGGATCAATCCTCGACTCTGCTCCTAAATATTGAGGCTGAGCCCCAGGAATCGGCTGACCATCTGGACGATGATCTGCCAACGTTTGGACCCGAACGATCTGATCAGAAGGGCTAGGAATAGTGCCCCTGAAAGTCAAAGGATACAAAGATCAAAATAAGGAACAAGATAGACTAAGGATGAAAGCAGATAACAGGTCAAAGATCAGAGGTATAGGATAGTCCAAAAAAGAGTTCAAAGAGGAGCAAATAGGATTTAGACTTCTATACTGATAACCCCCACACATCTGAATACCAGACCTACATGGGCCACCACTAAAATCCTGTTAAGCCTCGGGCCCAGAATACTGGAGAGCGGGGGTTGATAAAACTAGCTACATATACCAGAGTACTCCAGTACCCCGAGATACGATCACGGCTGTGAATAGACATGGGGTTAATACTACAAGCCAACAGTCAATCCTAGGTCAAGCAATCCCAATGTCTCAATCACAAGTAGGAATCTACAATATACAAGGAATATGATCATCAGAAGTAAAATAATAAAGTGTCCCAAACCATATATCTAGCTGATTATGAAGCTAGTAATACCAAAATAAAGAACTAGCAAGAGTGTAAGTTATACATGATCAACTATAGCCATGGTCTAGAATATGCTAATCATGTCAAGCCTAGTAGGCGATGCAACAATTCCAAAGTATGAGCTAACAGGTTCTTGGGGCTAAATGCTACACAAAATAATATGTACAATAAGTAGGAGAACATAATAGAAATCCACTCAATTGGTATGGTGCTCTGCGTGGTCACCATGCTTGGGAATAAAAGGAAGATCCTCAAGCTCCGCTACCGGATATGGCCAAGCAAAACTAATAGGGTCAGATCCCAAATAGCAAGTACCATAAATGAGGCCAAACTATAAACTAAAACTAGCAATACAACATAGATCTATAATATCCTAAGCAACATGTAACTATCAGGTAATATGTAAAGTTCTCCGAAAAATAAGAAGATAAAACAGTAAACATGTAAAAAAAAACTTGACAGAAATATAAACGGGATCATGCAAGGTAAACAGAAGCATATAAGTAACTGGGTACATGTAGCATATACAATAAACTGGGCGAGAAAAGTAACGAGAAAAT
Organism: Iris macrosiphon; assembly: GCA_036927795.1. Taxonomy (NCBI): domain Eukaryota; kingdom Viridiplantae; phylum Streptophyta; class Magnoliopsida; order Asparagales; family Iridaceae; genus Iris; species Iris macrosiphon. The sequence goes on from JAYESA010000019.1 coordinate 128,560,829, forward strand.
AACTAGTATAGTATCAAGATCATGGCAAGGGAAACATGTAAAAAATAATGCATATAAAGTAAAATGACATACAAGACAATAGACATGGGTGTACCATAACGGTTCACCATCGGACAAGCAAGGTAATATAAGACAAGATAATAAATAGACTCCATCCATCAATCATGGCCAAGCAAGAAGTACGGCTTGCTACGTTAGCTAAATAGGGTTACCATAACTCCTAATTACTAACAAATATAATTTAGGATTTATGTACGATTGCATGCCCTACAGACTATCCAAGCTACCCAGACGTAGGATGATTGTAAAGTAAATAATAGTGGATACACCACCCCCAAGAGAGATGTGCACCTAATCCAAGTCACACAAAAATAAACCTGAGTAAGTCAGTACAGTATGCCCCATACGACGGTGAGATAGAAATGCGCACTACTTGACGGCATGCCACAAGTCCATCAATCAGTAAAATATTGTCGGGGCACGGGACTGCATGCAACCAGGAGATCCTCCCCTAATGCTCTAATAATTTAAGGTAGTTATTAACCTTAGCATTTTCTTTCAGGATTCTGGGTGTGGCATTCCGCAGAATCCATCCTAGATATGATGCTCCCCGCAGGGATAAACTATATGTAAACCCCCTCGACCAATTTAGGATTAATTTATTCTAAATTGAGAGACTAGGATTAATTTAGATATAATTAGAATTAATGTGCAACAATATTGTGACTTAATACACCTTACCGTTGCTTCGATGTTTGGAACGCTACATTAGTAGTTACCTTCAAACAAAGTTTATACACATTTCCTAGACATGCCAGGCTACCCATCTGACCTTTGCGTAACATTTAGATACTCAATATTGTGCTTCATTTGAGCTGCATAATATTCGTCAAACGTCTACGTATAATTCCAATAAACCCAAATTCTCATAATTGGCCCTTCCTATTTTGAATTTGAGGCACAACCTCAACCCAATTCCATAAAACTCAAATTAGGATATTAACCTATTCTGAGCCTGCTACACACATGACTCTTGCGTCCCACCCAATTTTAATTCCATGTGTCTTAAATTTATTAAAGAATGTCGCGCACTTTATTTTTAAATAAATTAAATTAGAGGCAAATTTCACCAAAATAGGACCTGACCAAGCCCATGTACACCATTTTATGCGGACCAGCCCCACCCCAAAGAGACCAGACAGGCCCAAGTCCCGAGGTCAGCCATAATCCCCTCCTATATATAATACACATTTTTCCTATATCGAAATCCTAGATCATAAACACCACCCTTCCTCTAACCCTAGCCGACCTCCCTTCCTCTAACCCGAGCTCCCTCCCATTCCCGGACACCCACCACCACCACCTAAACCCGCCACCACCACCTCAACCCGCTGTCGCCGGACCACCCTCCCAGGCCGCCGCACCACCACCTCAGACCGCCACCCACCATCTTCACCAACCGATCATCAAAACTGGTCGCCAACCCGATACCCAGACCCCGACTGTCCCCAGCCCGGACCACCGCCTCTAGCACCGCCAACCCCCACTGATAGGCCGACCCCTACCTCCCCCACGACCTGACCGCCACCCAAGCGCCGTCCCCCGCCGGCCAAGCCCCGCCGCCGCCGCTGCAAGGCTGCTGCAACTACTGCACTTGCTGCCACTGCCGCTGTCGTGATCCGCTAATCGACGCCGGAGCTCCGTCGACCGTCGGCGAGCGGGCACGTCGACGAGCAGACCCCCTTGTTCTGCCAACTAGGTACTCATCCTCTAGCCTCTTCTTTCCTCGCATCGTCGTGTTATATATCGGGGTATCGTCGTGTCTTATGGCGTGTGTCGACACGAGCAAGGTAATATAAAATATATTTGTGTATATAGATATATATTTAGATTAGAATAATAATTAATAAGTTAGTAATTAATAAACTAGTAAATGACCTTAATAATATGACTTGTTATAAGGACTTGTAATTCCCCAAAATCTAGGCATTAATCAAACACACAGTAATATGAGGAAGAAGGACATATAATTGTACGAAAAACAAGCAGTTCGTAAAACCCATAACTTTGGTAAATTATTGTCGTAAGATAAACGGTGACTGAGGACAGGGCACGTGTGCATCTTAGTTACGTGCACACGTGACTCTGTAGTCGATCAGCCGTGATCTTGCGTCAGTACCTAAGAGCAACGTCGTAGTTGTGTATGTATTACTTTAGTGTCTGATGCTAGATTTCTATATTATATTGTGTATTTAGGGTCACTGGACCAGCCAGGAGATACTGCAGGAGCAGGCTATTGGCATTCACAGCTTGAGGACCCAGGCAAGATACCTTGCCATATTTACTGTTTAAATTAAATTATGCATATTTTTTATGTTATTTGTTGCTTTATTTTATATGACTGTGCACGTCCGAGATTGACTTGGGTGTAGTCGACGGTTGCGTCGATGATTAGAGTACTTGGCCTAGTCACTAGCCGACTCACCCCATTGAGAGGATACTCTGATATCTTCCGAGACCTGACACTCTTACACGTTACACTATAACAAATTTATATTGGGATGCGGTTTTGCGTACTCGACTAGCTATCGGTGCGTGTGACATGCATCACGGTTAGCGCGTAATGCAAGATTTGTATTGATATAGACTGGCATATAGATACGTGGTGTGCATATTGTGTATTCGACTTGTATATCTACATTGGGCGGGGAGGACAACTAGTAGGCGTATGGGATACACAAATTGGATTCTGTAGTAACCGGAGGAGCCACAGATCCAATGACTTCCTTTATTGTAGATATCGTGCTCTTCGGAGCAATAAGGACGTATATATATTGCAGATACCTTATTCTTCAGAATAATGGACGTTACAGATACCATGCTCTTCGGAGTGTTGGACATTATGCCTATGCCTACCCATACGTACCAAGGTTGTCCTCACATTGCATTCACTAAGATGGTTAGCACACCTTTTATTGTATTTATTTTATTCAGTATTTATGTATATGGCATGCTTCTATGTATCTTGTTACGTCCCTCTGAGGACCTGGTACCTTTCCAGATCTGGATGAGGCATATTATCCCACAGTGTACGAGCCAGGACAAGAGACTAGGTACGCTAACCCGGAGGAGCTAGAGGTGCTACCGTCAGAGTTTTCGTGATCAGTTGGTAGGTCTTCTGCCTAGGATTGGGTGCATCATTATCTAGTCAGCCGATGCCCTAGTCATTATTTATTTTATCTGACATTCAGTACTTTTATTTTGTCATAGTAGTGGGTTTGTCCCCACAAGACACTCTTGGTTGTACTATGATATTTGAGACTGGCGTTTATGTTCCAGTATTTATTTTGGTACTTTCTTTCTGATTATATTGTGGATGAGATTAGATTACCAGTTTGATGCTGATATTGGACTTGTTAGTATTTTAGGACAGCGTAGCACTCTTCGTTTGAATCCATTAAATTGGGATATCCTCGAAGATGTGACAGCTGGCTATTGCCAGCTGGCTATTGCCACGTGGCCTAGTTCCATACATTTTGGGACTAGGGCGTGATACTATATAAGATATGTTTTGACAAGCACAATCACAAGACTATTCAAAAATATAACTAAACTGTTATAGGCATGATGAGTGTGCTCTATAACAAGCCACAACAAGAAATATATGAGATGAGTGTATAATGGGTAAGAGGCCCAAACTATACCGGGACTTATACGAGACAGATATATAATGGATAGGTGTCACCAAAACTATACACAACAGGTGTATAATGGGTGAGTGGCCCCAAACTATACATGATGTCAAGCCAAGACTGGTGCAATCAATGAACATGAGTGCACCATGATAGATCATTATCGGGACTGATACTGGACAGGTGTATAATTGGTAGGTGTCCCCAAACTATACACGACAGGTGTATAATAGGTAAGTGGCCCCAAACTATACAAAATGCTAGGTCGGGTCGGGTAAACACAATAGACAATTAGAGCCAAAAAATAGCACAAGAAAATAATACATGCAATATGCGCACAAGCGCCAAGCAAAAAGTAGTAAAAAGTATAATAAAAAACAAAACACATACAAAAAGAGTGCATAACCTATATACCATCGGTATACTATATATATCGTTGGTATGCCATCCAGTGAAATTCTAGGAAGATGGAAAGAATATGTCAGGACAATTGGTATACCGTCGGTATAGTACAGTAAACTATCGGTATGTCGGATTAGAGATAGCAAAATCACAACAGGTTTTTGATTCCAACAAATCGGTATACCGTCGTTATGAACCAGTATACCGTTGGTATGCTGGTCCAGGTCACAGCAGCTTTTAGGATTCCAAGTCAGACCAAATCAGTATAACATCAGTATACACCAGTATACCATCGATATGCCGGTTCCTATAGGAAATTCTAGAAAAAGTCTAAACAAGACGAGTATTCCTGAACAGAAATCACGTTCTAAAACTCAACAAAAACTGGTATGGCAAGTTGTGCCCAATGGTAAGTCTCCTATAACATATAAACTAAGTCTCATGGCAATAACTCTGGTTATCATTTTTGACAACGAGTTTCCTAACCCGTAAATATCAGTATTTCTATAGGAAAAGCCAAAACAAGCTCAAAACCAATTTCTGAAACAAGACAATGACGAAAAATCACTGGAGAAACATATTTAACAAAACCACTAGCATGTAATTCTAAGCATAAACCAACAAGAAAATCAAAAACTGCAGCAAAGAAAAGTCGTTCAAAATTTTGGCAACATGTACTTGCTTCTAATCAAGCTCTTAGCCTTAACCTTCAACTCCACCACCAAGAGGGGTTCAGAAACCATAATCTTAGGCCTCAAGATCAAGCTCCTAGCTCTCACGAGAAAATAAGATAAAATAAAAAAGTAAAAATAGAAAGAAAATAGAGAGAAGATAGAAAATTAATTCATATATATATATATATATATAAGAGGTGATTAATCGTGACCTTCCGATCTGCCTCGTCAGCGATCCAAGTCACAAGTCAAATTAATCTCAACCACTCAAAATAAAACCAAGAAACCAATAGATAATAGAAAGTATCGAATACTATTTACGAAAATATCTCACAAAAATATCTTAAAAATATCTCAAAAGTAAAACAAATATCTACTGAATGGTATATCGTCGGGATGTTGGAGTATACCATCGGTATGCCGGTCAGGTAGTAAAGTTTCAATTTTGAGAAAATTCTAAGATTCGAGGAGATCCAATAAAATATAGTATATATAATATAAAATATGTATCCACATACCAATACAGATACAATGAGACGGGTCTCACACCATATGACAGGACTTGACCTTCTTCTTTCTAGTACTTCATTTAACCTTATTAGAACAATTATGCATGCTAGCATTCTCGTATCCCAACCCATTACAGGACCTTCCAGGATAGCCCTAGGGTTGCAGAGGAACACGGTGTCCTTTTGCCAAAGTTCAGTCTTCGACCTTTTGAAAGTCGTACCCCACCTTATGCATAAGACTGATTAACTACTAGATATAGTGATGGAACGGGGTCCTCCATCATCTTTTGTATCAGGTGCTGCCGAGGGTTCGACTGTCAAAGAATGAGAAGACTTGTGCCTATGATCAGTAGATCTGTTATTTTTGTTTTGACACGTATTGAAGATGTAATGTGTCCTATATAACGAAACACTGCTCAACCAACACCACTGTTGGTAAGTCATGAGAGGTTTGTTTGCAGAGGCTCCTGGAGATAAATTCAGAATTCGGAGTCTAAATTCAGGGAGAGTACTATCTCCAGACGAATCTCGATCTTTATTTGAGTTATACTCCAGGGAAACCATATTGCATGATCTGTTCTTTTGGTGCTTCTTATTGGATTTAGAACTCGAAGATGCTGATTCTTGTTCCATATCTTACAACAAGTCGAAATGGAACCACGTGACTTCACCCCATTGAGTACTAAGGGGTACTAATCGTTCATCTTTATTACAGGCTGGAGGGAGTTTGACGATCTCCATTGTTGTTCTTGATATGGGCACAATGCCATCTAGTACTTCCTGTACTGGAAAATCACCAAACTGAACCGACACCAAACTGGTAGTGACCATCTTCTCGTCATTATGCAGTGTGATAGTCTTGGAATATATCAGCTCCTGTATTTTCTTCTTCAATACGTAGCAGGCCCTTATGGGGTGATGTAAGCATCGATAGTACAAGCAGTACTTTGGATCATTCGTCTTGTCGACTTTATCTTATCGTATGATGTCTGGCAATTATAGCTTTTTGCTTTTCATCAGACAATCAAAGATATTGATGATGTCATCCTTATCAAAAAAATACTCCTCTCTAGGGTTTGAAGATTCCAGAGCCTTATGCTTAGGCGGGTAGGCAGGTCGCTCGGATACGTTCACAGCAAGGGCCTCTTTTTTCTTATTGCTGTGATTGTTGTTATTCTTAATGTTGAGGGAGAAGGGATGCTTGCCTTTATCTTCATAACTAGGTATTTTGATAACCAAGAAGCCTAAGTCGACATCTTTCACATTTTGTTCTACTACATCGACGTTTAGAATGAATGATGTCCAATCTTCAAATTGAGATATGCCCACACAAAACTTCAATCCTGGCAACAGATTTTTCTTACAGGTGTCCATAAGTGTGGACTTCAGAATGCTTGGAGGCATCTTTAGAGTGGTTTGTCTAAAGCGCTCTATGAAGTCATGAGCAGATTCTTTCCCTCTCTACTAGTGTCAACAAGTATGGACATAGTCATCTCCATTCCTCCATTATAGAATCGAGAAAGGAAGAGACATCGCAGGTCTTCAAATAAGAAAATACAGTTATCAGGAAGACTACAAAACTAGTCTTAAGCTACGCCGGCCAAAGCTTCGATGGACATCTTAGTGAGCAAAGTGTTATCTCATGGCAAGTGCGTCATCATTGTGTCAAAATAGTTCATATACTGATGTGGCGACGACTTCCCTTCGAATGGGGTCATTGATTGTGGGTTGTACTTAGGTAGAAAGACAATATTGTTCCAGTAAGGTGGATAAGGTTGCCTTATCCCAAGTTTTTGGAGTTTGTCTCGGCTATTCATAGCATCAAACTGAGCACGTAACTCCCAGATGGCTTTCTGCGTATCATCAAATGGAGGCGATATAGCTGACTGAAGTGATATAGGCTATACTTGCACAACCACGGGTGTAGGACCACCCCTGGTATTGAGAGGATTAGGAGGTAGTGCATCCAACTCATTATTGAGACATGGATTTGGGTTTGCATTACCCAGAGATGGTTGCACATTCACAGGTGGTTGTATCACTGTAGCAACATGCACCGGTGCTGCCATGGTAGTATGCTGAGCCATTATCATTTGTTGTATATTCTGCATCATAGTGTGCATGTATTTGAACGTGACCTCAAGTGAGTTAAGACATTGCTTAGGGGGCACAGTGTAAGAAGGGGTGGGGCCTGGGTATCAACCAGGTGTCTATCATCTCTTTTATCTGGAGTAGATATAGAGCAAAGCCCTTGATCATCAAGAAAGAGTTCATTTTCTATTCCAGGTCCGGTTTTCTGAAGTAGTGATGTCATGCTCATCACCAACGACATATACGCTAACTTCTCTGTGAACGACAGAAGAGCTAGTGGATTGCATTGTGTAATTGGAGTGTACACTGTCAGTTTCAGACCCATGGAGAAAGTTATCCCCAGAAATGTCAGCTTCATATTCTGAAAGTTCTCACCTCCGAGAATGAGTGTTCTGGTACACTCCATCAAAATACTCGACAAGTTGATCAAATCTCCTCTGACTGGGTGTTCTCTAAGTGCTTTGTCTTGAACGCCTTCCATTATAGGAAAACCATGAGGTCATGTACATTACAGCCAGAGATAACTCCTCATCATTTTCTTGCTTGTCGATTTGCTTTCTAAGGAATTCAACCTTGTCAAGGAAGAACTCACACTTTGAAAGCTTACCATAAAGCTTCTTCTTCCTGAGAGTCTCCAAAACTATCCTCAGGTGCTCCACAGGCTCCTCTGGGGTCTTCGATTACACCAGAATATCATCAATAAAAACTACTACGAACTTATAAAGATACTGGTGGAACACCTTGTTCATCATATTCATGAATACCACTGGGGCATTGGTCAACCCAAATGGCATCACCATGAACTCAAACTGGCCGTACCGAGTCCAAAAAGTTGTCTTCAAAATATCCTCCTTCTTAACCTTCACCTGGTGGTAGCCTGACCTCAAGTCTATCTTCGAAAATACCTTCACTCGGCTCAACTGATTGAAGATATCATCAATCCTCGGCAGTGGGTATATTTGTTCTTAATAGTAAGGTTGTTCAGTGCCCTGTAGTCGATACACATGTGTACCGACCCATCATTCTTTGGTACAAAGAATATTGGAGCACCCCATGGTGATAAACTGGATCGAATAAAACCTTTGTCCTGTAAGTCATTCACCTGCTTCTTCAAATCTACCAGTTCGTTGTTGTTAACTCTATAGACGTGATGAGATATTGGCTCTGCGCCTGGCACTAAGTCTATAGAGAACTCAAAATCTTGGTCTGGCGGAAAACCCGATAACTCCTCTGGAAAAATATCCATGAATTCTGTTATCAACAGATGTGCAACTCCTTCTCTTCCACCATGGCTCCATATATGTCATCCTCGCTCTGCTCTACTGCTCCTCTGGCAATCTCAAACTCTGGCTCTCCTGACGGTCAAAATAAACTCTGGCTCTCTTGGCGGTCGAAGTAAAACTTTGTCTCCACGATAATCTATACTAGCATGGTGCCTACTAAACCAATATATCTCGAGTATAATATCATAGCCCACAAGTGGCATTACGAGTAAGCACGCACTCAATTTCTGGCATCCCAGTATAACTCTTCGATCCTTACAAACATTCCTGACCAGGATAATGCCTCCCCCAGTCGTGATCTTGAAAGTCCTCGATAAAGGTTCAGACTCTAATTGATGCTTAAGAGCAAAAGATATAGATACAAAAGAATAGAAAGCACCAGAATCAAATAAAGCATAAGTTGGTATAAAATTAAGGAGAACTGAACCTGATATCACATCTCCGATGGTATCCTCCTTCTCAACCATCATGGAGAAAGCTCGCCCTCGTGGTGCACCTCTCTGCTGCTACTGGTGCTGGACAAAATACTACTGCTGAGTCTATAAAGGAGGTCCCCTCTGGTGTCCCGCAGATGGCCTCACTGGTGCTCTCTATGCTAATGCTGCTCCCTGGCCTGCTTGAACTGGAGCCACTAGACACTCCCTCAACTGGTGGCTTGGCTCTCTGTAATACACTTCAAGCCTCTTTCTACAAACCTTCGGTGTATGTCCAATCTTTCCACAGTGAGTACACTGCGGGGCCTGTTATGCTAATCTCGGGGCCTGGTATGCCAGTTGCGCTGGGGCTCAGTATGGTACATGAAATTGATGTCCCTACTGCTAAAATGTCCTCTACTGTTGGAAGTGGGGTCGTTTGGCTGGACTCATACTACTGCTAGCTCCTCTTAATGTATCTTATATCCTCTTGGATTTTAGCTCCAAGTTATCCTCAGCCCTCTGTGCATCCATCAGGATATCCTCAAATGTCGTTGTGCGTTGTCCTCTAGTGAGAGATTTGATCTCCCTAATCAAACCCTTCCGAAACTTTTGGGCCTTCCCTAAAGGATTTTGTCCATCTAAAAATCTGTCCAATCTGTAGAACTCTGCGGCATACTCGTCCACCATCTTGCTCCTCTGGACGAGGTCTAGGAACTGGCTCTCTAGAGCACTCAGAGCCACGTCCGAAAAGAAATTTTTCTTGAAAAGATCTTTAAAAGGTCTTTAAAAGCTTCCCAAGTCAGTCATGGTACTGCGATCCTTAGGTCTATGTGGAATCAAGTCAGAGCAATTTCGAACATCTGGCTGTCGGCTGCCTCCACCTGTAGGCTCTTTAAAATCTATGCCAGCCTTAGGGCCCTGTCTACGTCCTCGATCCAATCGTCAGCGTACAAGATCCCATCGATACCCCTGAAGTCCTTGGGCCCCATCCTCTTGATGTTAATAATGGTACCCGGCCTCGGCTGGTATGGTACGAGATAAAGCAATATGGTATATGGCTGAACAAGTGCTACCTTCTCCACAGTAGCTAGTGCTAACTGGTGAGCACTCTCGATGCCCTGACGTAGAACGTCCGTCTGCCTCTTTTGCGTTGCCATCATCTCCTAGAAGATATCAAACATATATGTCCTATCTGCTGGCATGGGTAGTATTGGTGGAAAATCCTCCGTGAGTGCTGGAACAGTCCTCGGAACTGGAGGTAGAGTACCCCCAAAAGATGCTGCTAAAATCCCTACATGGACTGGTGAAGCGATCCTCTGAGCAGAAGAAGGCAGAACAGTAGCTGTTATCTCTCTCTCTCAGGTGACGAAGTAATTGACCTTATCAAAACTGTTCCAAAGCACTACGATCGGGTCTTCGGCGGTATCCTGAAGATAGATTCAAATAAAGGAATAAATATTGCACAAGATATGATAGCATCAAGGAAGGACAGTAATATTTTAAAGAAAGCAATTATTCCAAATGATAAAGATAGCAAAATCAATATATTAGAAATGTTTCCTAATTGTGATTGAGTATCCTCTCATCCTATATCCCTAGTACTATATCATATAGCAAGCTTGTAGTAATACTCTAAGTCTGAGTACTACTACTGCAATATCGTACTAGTTGTAAAGCCTGACATACATGGGCCACCACAAAAATGTGTCACGACCTGCACCCGGTGTAGGGGCATGAGTACGTGGGTACGTCCAACCTAGCCGCAACATCGGTGGTAGAACGTTGTTTAAGTCAACAATACTATCTAAACATCACAAATAATAAATATAATATACTTGTCAAAATATCTTAACTCCCAAATGGAGGACAATATGATAATAGTAATCAATACTCAATGGCAATATAAAACTAGAGGAAGATATGGCACGATATGGAATTGAAAGAAAGAAATACAGAGTCAAATACATCACAAGTCCAAGTCTAATCACAATACAAGATATCAAATAATAATACAGGCCAAAAGTATTTAACTAACATATACATTATCACAAATAAACTAGCTAAGTCTCATCGATTGCTGGTACTAACTCAATAGGCTCTACAGGTGTTATATCAACTGGCTCACCATCTTGTGGCCCATAATGCGTAGAACACCAGTCCTCTAATGAATCATTTAAAAAATATACTCAGTCAGAATTGGAGCAAAGTATAACCCAAAGCAGTTCCAATAATTAACAGAAACTATGAAACAGTAATAGTAATAAAAATTAATGATAAAACTAACTGAACTAGCATATATCACGAGAAAGAGCATCATGGCAAAAATAGCAAGAAACTGAGAACAATATGGTGAGGAAAATCAATGTAATAAACTAGAATAAAAGAAACGATATAATAAATGTGCCTTAAAATATTAGGGTGCTAATGTGATCGGCTTGGGCCTAACACTGGCTATATATAAATGTGAGCTAGCGTGATCACACATGAGTTGCATGATCTGCTAACTATCACGGGCTACACTAAATCACGGGCTATATAGTATGATCACATATCCACTAATACTTCCCCAATCTCCAGACTAATAAATGGATCCAAATTAAACACGTTATAACACGTATAACATACTGCATGGTCTATAATATCATGTACTATGATCATGATCTATATAATCACTAAGATATCACGATAATCACTGAGTAATCATGAAACACGATACGGTGATCACTGAGTCATCACAACAATAATATCTCAAGACCAAGATCCAAGTATACCAATCCGTGAAACCATCGTGTCAGGAATCAAGTATCTCAATACTAAATACATGAAACATAGACACTATCAAATAAGAAAACTATCAAAGAATGTACTCGCATGTGGTCCTGAACAAATGGTATATCTCGATATCCAACTTGGTGTCACACAACCTATATAGGAATATCATATCACTTGGGTGTAATGAATGAGAAATGAGTTAAAATGCACTAATATAATTTTCCAGGCCATTTCTAGGTCATTCTAGCTTACTAGGTCCACACTAAGTTCATTAGTCCATGTTGATCACTAACTAACTAACACTACCTTGTATTAGCTTATACTGGCTCATAACCTTAGTGTATAAGTCATACCTTAGCTAATTCCTACACTATCTAGTTATGACTTGGTATCATGTATACATATCCATAATTAATACCTTACGCTTAAGGACACTCAAATAAGAACTAATTCTAACCAATAACTATAGCTAATGACATACTAGTATTAATTACCCCTTCTGTAGAGCACACACTAACTCACTTACCTACTAAACTTCCTCTAAAAGCTAACTGATACACACATCAGTGTGTACTAACACACACATCAATGTGTACCCTCACTACTCACCTACACTAGGTATCTAATACCTAATTAATGACTGCATATGGTTAACACATTAGTCCCTTAGCCATAGACTATTACCAAATAATGATACTGAACTGATACCTATATAACTCACTGACTATCTGCTAGCAATACCAACTGAACAAAAGTGTACTTGCACTTGCTAATATTGCATCAGTTCAACTGCACCAAACCAGTGTACAGTTTTCCCAATATTTCTTAACCATTGCATCATCTGAACAGCCCCTTGTAGTGATCCCTGTTATTCATTCCATCAATTACACCACTGTAATCCACACAACTCTCCACCTACATGTACTTCCTGGGCACTCCCTTCTCTTACCTATCTCACTGTAACCCGACCCCTAACTATGATACACTAGGTATCAGTTCTTCACTGATACTATACTCGAAACCCGCCATATCTCACTATACCACACACAAACATGCATTGCATTAAGGTCCCCCTTATGCTAACTGCAATTTCTACGGCTATTGCTACTGCTACTGCTACTGTTATTGCTACTGTTATTGCTACTGCTACCGCTACTGCTACTGATATTGCTACTGCTACTGCTATTTCTACGGCTATGGCTACTTCTACTGCTATTTCTACTGCTACAACGATTCTTGTAAGGATACCCGAGCCCTATAGTTCCTACATCAAACCTTCAACATCAACAACGCCAAAGTATCACAGTATCAACAACAACAACAGCTAGGCATGATGTTGTTCCTCTCTGCTGCTTCAGTTGCAACCTGACCTGCTATTGGTTATAACAGTAGTGAACATCAGTGCACAACTAAATAACTCACTAGATCACACAGTCCACATATGTCATAGTCACCTCATCACACAAACACATAACCTGTATGCATGCCTATATATATATATATATATATATATATATATATATATATATATATATATATATATATATATATATATATATATATATAGCACACACACACAATAAAAGCATTAGACCAAATACTTGACATGCTATCTATGATACTTATCCAAATGGAATGCCAAAACCCCTAATTCTCTACTAATACTTATAATACAACTCAATTACATATTATTATAACTTATTTTGTTAGCTACAAAAGAATTTGAAGAGAAATTACACTCATATGCACAAATCACCCAAAAATGAATCCCGTATCACACCGTATCGCAACGCTCTACTCGTGTCCAATTGTAGACACGTACTTAGTTCTACAACCCTGATCTAAGTAATTAGATCTAATTGGTCTCATGACACACACTCGATGTGTCAATCTCGGAATTCTCCCTAATTGGGCCCAAAATATATGTAGAAGCTACAGTACAAGTCATATGAACCTAGTTCTTGATTCTATGGGTATCCCGAAACCAAGGGATAATTTTAATGATTAAATGCATGAATTAGAGTCTAGATTAAGGGGTGGATTCAGAATTTACCTATTGGGAGATAAATTTCTAATGAAATGCTCAATGGACATAATTTGGACATAATCTCCTTGTTAATTCCTCCTTTTTTAAGTGTTCCTTGCAATCCAAGCTTTAATGTTTCTTAGATGATGAAATTGAGAGAGAATGTAAGTGAATTAGGTTTAATTTAGTAGAGGGATGAGTCAATTTGGAGAAGAACACAATTGGGGATCTAGAATTGAATGAATTAATAAAGTAGAGTGAGAAACTCTTCCCCTAATAGTGGTCGGCCCCTTACTCCCCCTCCAAGCAACACTAAATGTCCCATCTACCCCCACTAATAAGTCATGAGAAATTTAATTATGAATGGCTATATTAGGAAGCTTCTAATTCTTCATGAAACTAATATAATCTCCTTAATTAATTAAGGGAATGGGTCTAATGGGCCTAGTCTAATATTGGGCTCAATTGTGTCATGATAACTAATGGGTCCACTAATGACAAGTCCAAATAAACATAGGCTAGCCCACTAATCAAACAACTAAATAGCATAATATAATATAATTAATTAGTAGCATAATATATATAATATTTAATTACTAAACAATAAATATGCTAAATAACAAGAATGCCCTCATCTAGAAATGTGGTAGTGACAGACTTGAGCAGCACTTTCCCCAGAAATACGTGCATTATGTCTTTGTGCGCTAAACTTTGTATGTAGATCTGGTACTTTGTGCGTACTATCAGCGGCTGTTGTGTGTACAATCTTGATGTGTGATAGAGGAGTCTTTTCTACTGACTTCTTTTGGGCACACTCATAAAAATTAGGGTATGTGATATCTGACTTCCCTTCTTTGTGTGGAGGAGATTTTGAGCAACTTTCTTGCCACGTTAGCTGCATGAGGTAGAGAATACGTACGCACTCTTCTCCGCCTTTAGATTAGATTGGACAGTGGAGTCCCTGTTGGATTTGCTTTGCATGTTGCACTGAATATGAAAGGAGTTGGCAGCGTGAGGATGAATAACCCCTTTGGCATCGTAGTAAAATCCTTTGCCAAGGAAAGATTGGTTCACCCAACCCCACCCCCACCCCCCGTTTGTTGTTGCGAGAGCTTCGCAGTTTGTTCCCCTTAGTTGGCACACTGGCATAGCTAAGGGGGGTATTCACTAAGTCACAGACTGGGGATGAAGGAACAGAATTAACAATGAGTGAATCCTCGTTAGCAGCAATCAATACCCCATTTTCTTTGTTGATAACAGCATCAGGTTAAGAGGAACGAGGCTTGGGCAGCCAAGCTTGCTGATCTTCTTTGACTTGGTTGCGGTTGAGGGGCTAGAACTATCCCCAGCGAGCATTTCTTCATAAGCTTGTTGGTCGAACTATACGACCAACTTCTTTTGCATTATACCAACTAATGCGGTGTTGTGTTAAGCTATCACCTACTAATCAGAGGAGAAAGCCATCTCCAGCAGAGTCGCCATTTTGTTTGCCATGAACAAAAATTTGAACAAACTTTTGTATCACAAACTTTGAAAGAAAAAATGCAATAAATCATATATAAGAATCTAGAGTACAATTATTTTGGGAAAGCACAGTTATAGAGATTTGATCTGCGGTCGATCACTTTACTTCTTGGACTACTCAACACAATAAAGAAATGCAAGAACATACAAGAACTTGAGAACTTAACAGCAAGAATGCAATGGCAGCACTAGCATGAATGACTTCTCCCTCTCTTTGTCTGTGTTTCTCTGTGTCCCCATGTAGGACAGCACTGATCTTGTATTTATAGTACTCAAAACGGTTATCTGGATGCGTGCATACAAATGAGCAATATGCATTGTGTTTGCCATTGTACGCGTACATTTTGAAGACATGTAACCCACGTTCTGCTTAGTGGGTGCACAATTTGCTACCAGCTTGACACGTGACTTCCTAAACGAGGAAAGCACGGGTAGTAGCAACAACTACACTTGTATGTTCTGCAAGGATCACGATATTAAATACACGTAATCTCATCATAATTGCACACTGTCGATTAGTATCATAGACTTATTATTAGAGGAGTTCAGCAACATTGGCGTACTCTGGGAATCAACTTTGATAAGCTACAACGGGAGTGGGAACACTGGCGTACCATACATGGATAGCATATTGGCGTATGTTGGTGGATTAAGCATCACTAGCATACTCTGGTAGAGATAGTAACACTTGTCCACTAAATGATAACCTAGGTCTGCGTACCAGAGATCATCTGCATTAACTGGCTTGATCTTCTCAAATTATGTGTCTGTCAGTTATTATTTCATCGTATTAAATACTTGGGGGAGATGTGAAGAATGTATGCTTTCCTTTGTCGAGTTGGTCGGATGGCATAAAAGTATGCCTCTGCCTCCAGCTTTAAGAAAGTATGCTACCCTTCTGTTGAGCTTGGATGTGTATATTTTGTGAGAAAGTACACCACTGCTCATTTAGGTTTTAGAATCCTTTGGGGTCATATTTTTTATGCTTCTACACAATCATGAAAAGATTCCCAAGGTGCTCCGGGGTCTCACCAAGAACTAGAACCCTAGGAAAACGATGATCATAGAAGGAAATGACATCACTATCATGACTCTTGAGACACTCATAGGCAAGTTGATGACACATGAGCTAGATACCAAAGAGCGAAAAGAATCAACGTCGAAGGAAAAAACCATAGCATTCAGAGCACATCACAAGAAGGTCTTCGAAGTTGAAAGTGAAAGCGATAATTAAGGCGATGAGGAGTCGGCCCTAATCTATAGGAACTTTAGACGATTCTTGAATTTTGAGAAATCAAACCAAAAGATGAAAGATGTCAACAAGAAAGAACATGTGTGCTACAGTTGCAAGAAAGCTGGCCAAATAAAGAAGGATTGCCCTATTGCTAAAAAGGAGAATCGCTATGAGCATACTAGCAAAAGAGGATCGTTGTCTCATAAATACGCCAACACGAGGCATATGGCATGAAAGTGAAGCAAGCGACTTCAAAGAAGAAGAAGATAGTCCTCATAATGCTGTAAATATATGCCTAATGGCATTACCAAATGAGGTAACAACTAATTGTTTCCATTACAAAGTTTTAAGTTTTACTAACTTTTTACTTGCAAATTACAACGAACAAAGTACAAAGAACCATAACACTGAGAATTCTAAGTACAAGTTTTAGAGATATAGGGAAGTGTGATGATGGATATCGAGTACTGCATCTGACTCCTTTACTCCGTTGACGGTCCGACAACGAAAAAGAATTGCAAGGTCTCTGGCTCACTAGCAAGAAGTACAACAATTGGGCTCTCTCTGTTCTATGTACCTGTCTATGAACGTACACGTTCCTGCTATTTATAATCATTTACACTGAATGGCCATGCGTTCTGTCACGACCCGCACCCGGAAATTGGGCATGAGTCGTGGGTACGTCCAGCCTACGCCGCAGCATCGGCGGTAGAACGCTGTCTAGGTCACAAACATAGTATATCCTGTCAATAGTCTCAACTCCGTACGGAGGACAATGATAAATAAATCACAGTTCTATAATATACTCAATCACAACTATAAACATAATGGCACGATGAGAATTAAAAAGAGTTCTATTTAAACCAACCACAATAAGTCCAACTCAAATCCTGGGTCTAAATGACCTCACAAAGTCACAAATAAAATAAATACAACTCAGTCTCAGTCTAAAACAATAATACAGAAAAGTAATCTAAGAACAGGCTGGTAAGTTCTCCTCTAGGATAGGCACCTCCTCTGGGATTTCTGGGGTGAAATCCTCCTCTATTCCTGGGCCGTAATGAGTGGGGCAAAAGTCCTCCAGGTCCTCTGAAAATGTTGTTATCCAGTCAGGATTAGAGCGAAGCACAAGCACTAACAGCAGTTTCATTAAATTGACAAAGTCTATAAACAATGTAAGAAATACAAGACGAAAATAAAAGCTGAACATGTGAAGTACTGAAGAAATGAAATAGACAATAGAGTATCTAGCAATGAACAATAAATAGTGAATGCTAGAACAAATGAATCTGAATAAAGATAAACCTCTAACTAAGTGTTTGAAATATTAGTTTATTATGTGATCGGCTTGGGACTGGATCAGGCTGGTTATATATGATTAGCTATGATTCTTGAAGGTCAGGCTAACCATATGGTTAGCTATGGTGCATATAGTGGTCAGGCTAATCATATATAACAGCTATGGAGCATATAAATGGTCAGGCTGCACCCGATGTGAGAAGTAGGGTGAGCTATGGTACATATAATGTTTGGATATGATCACATAATCTACTAATAGTTCCCCATCCCCCAGCTAGCACGATGGATTCCAATCACGACTCCTCATAATGGGGATCTAGAGTGCTAACCCGTGTATCCATAGTGTCGGAATCAAGTATGTAATACACTACAATTTATAGAAGTAATCAACAATAAAAACTGTCAGAGAATGTACTCGCCTGTGGTCCTGAGCAAAATGTGAGGATCGATATCCAAAGTGGGATCACAATGACCTATATATAAGATATCAATGTTAAAATGGTGTTTGAAATGATAAAAGTGTTTAGCTAAGTTGAAATGAGGTGTTAGGCCATTTCTAGGTCTATACTAGGTTTACCTATGGTTAACTAGAGCATTACCTCACTGTACTCAGTTGTCTAGATCATTCTAAGTATTCTAGTTAGTATTAGTGCATACTAGCTAATACTAATTAGTACTACTAACTAACTTAACATTGAGCTATACTAGATATTACTAGTGCATATATCTTATACATTTGGTTTTCAAGTTGTCACCTTAAACATTCTAACTTAAGGCAAATACAACTATAGTATAACTACTACCTACCTGACATCTAGACACTAGCTCTATAACCCTTCCTTAACACTTGACCCAAGACACCCAACTCAAACCCCCAGCTCCCAATCCTACTAGCTACTGCAATCACCTACCTTAAACAAGTGTAGGATACTAACTCAGAGATCCCTCTCTTATACACTAACAAGTATAGTATTTTCTGATACACTAACAAGTGTAGTGTATCAGAAATCCCTCTCTTACTAGATACACATAGCTAGACTAACACATACACTGGTATATATATATACTCACTTACCCACTGACTTAGATACACAGCACACTAATCTGGAATTCCCCAAACCCAACTGCTCAGTGAAAAACCCAACACTGCACAGCACAGAACCTTCCTAAGTTACTGACACTGCACAACACACTGCTCTAACTGATACTGATACCCTAAGAATCCTAGAACTATATCTACAAGACACTAACACACTCAACTGTTAGGATACTGAAACTCTGAACTCATTCACTGAGTTCTCACTGATACACTAAGACACAGGTCATACACAAGTTCCTGGATACACAACACTAGTTACATAAATACACATGTACACACACCAGGAAAATACACAGTTAACTACACCTAACTGATACACCACTACACATTGATTCACCTAGGTAAGTCACACACACTAGGAACTCTTGTACACACTGATACAATGCACACCCACACACTGTTAACCTTTACTGAGAACACACAGCTATACATACTGACACAATAACTCACCCAATTCAATTACACTCACACCCTCACAGGTTTCAGGATACTGATACATATCCTCTGCTCTCTCAACCCCCTCTCCTTGCTCCTCTAAACTAATACTCATAACTCAGGGGTACTCTGTTTCCTCACCACATACTGAACTTAACTAGTACACATACATAGATAGGAACACACAGGTACCATACCACTAGTTAATACACAGGAAACACTCACTGAGACACTGATAAACACTGATCCACTTAGGTTCTCACACTGGTTATTGATGCACAGCATTAGCTAACTATTTAGGTAACCCAATGCATAGTTCATTCCTAGCCCTACTGAACAGAAACATGGCTAACACTCAACTCTGCACAGTAAGTCCCAAACACACAGAAATTCCCATAGGCAAAACTTCCTAGTTTCACACTGCTGTTGACACAGGGACACTAAGGTTCACTCACACATAAACACAAGGACACAGATACAACATTCACATTATTTAGCATCCTCACTGAAAATATATATATATGCACACAGCCATATACACACAGATTTCTGAGATGAACTGATACCCACACTGTTAAACACCCCCAACCTGAATTTCACACACTGCACAGTCTCAGAAATTACAATTACCTACACACATACTGATATCTGCACAGTAACACACATATTTTACTGATATATTGACCTATCTAACAGTTTATCCCCCCCAACCATAGCACAAACTGCCCGACTGCACAGTACACAGTCTCACAGTACCCGACTACACTGTGAACCATTCACAGTTTATTCCCCTCTTGAAATCACACACATCTACAACATATATATATATATATATATATATATGTACACACATCAAATCTACATACATATGTATAAATATATATAGACATCACACATCATTCATCAATTTAGATTTTATTAGAGTAGGTCAAATAGGTGTTCCTCTTCTTGGCATTTCATCAAACATATACAGTGCAGAAACGAAAATTACCTAAAACCCATGAATCCTCAAACCAAAAACCCAAAAAATTGGGTTCAACCCACCCCCTGTGAGATGAAATCAGTCTACCTACAATACCTAGGGTTAGGGTTCCTGATAATTGGGGAAAACCCCATGTTGGTCACCATAACCTAATCCAAAACCCTAAAATTCGAACTACACAGCAAGGGGTTCCTAGAGGGCAATAACAACAGGAAAAACAGAGATTAAATGTATAAAATAGGGTTTTACCTGCAGGGAGATGGTTCCCTATGAAAGTTCTTCCTTTCCAAGTTTCCTTGACCCAAGTTCCCTGCTTTCCTTGCTTTGGAGGAGGAGAAAATGGAAACCTAGGGCTAGATCTCGAAAATTGGGTGGGGAGATAGTTTCTCTTGTGGAGGCTAGGGTTTCCTTTTTCTCTACGTGAAGAATAGCTTAGAAAGAGGCTTCCTTTTTATATTAAACCTAGTTTTAGGGTTTCCATGCATAGTTTTTAGGTTAAACCGCCTGGCCCTCTCATGTAGAACCTAATAGACTCAGGTTAAGTCAGTCTAGGGTTTTGAGGGTTCACCCTAAAATTTGTATTCTAGGGTTTCACTAGAACTGGGTTTACAATTAGGGTTGACTCACTAGGGTCTGTCCTAATGAGTTCTAGGGTTAGACCTAAAACTAAACATTTTTAATAATAATATATAAATAGTAATTATCTCAGCAAATCAAATTAAGCACACAATTATTTAAAATGGTGAATTTACACAAATGCCCTTATGTGAAAATGTGGTAGTGACAAGTCTACCCTCCTAAAAGAAATTTCGTCCTCGAAATTGGACTGAACTAGAACAAGAGTGAATCTGAAAAGGAAAATATACCTCAAGTCTAGAAGAGGTACGGGTATTGCTCGCGCATCTCGTCCTCTCTCTCCCAGGTCGACTCCCCTGGAGAGTGATGTCTCCATGCAACACGAACCAAGAGAATAGTTTGGTTCCGCAACACCTTCTCTCTGCGGTCCAAGATCTCTACGGGCTTCTCAGGGTAGCTGAGCGTCGGACCAACCTCAATCTCCGAGTGATCAAGTACGTGACTAGGGTCGGCCACGTACCGTCTCAGCTGCGACACGTGGAACACATCATGCACTCCCTCCAATGCAGGCGGCAAGTCTAATCTATACGCCACTGCACCTACCCTTGCAAGAATACCGAAGGGTCCGATGTAGCGTGGGCTAAGCTTCCCGCTTCTACCAAAATGAATCGTTCCACGCGTCGGAGAAATCCGTAGGAATACTAGATCGCCAACCTGAAACTCAAGGGGTCTACGGTGGCTGTCGGCCCAATGCCGCTGTCTGTCCTGCGCCACTCGCAGTCTGTCTCTGATGAGTTTTACCTTTTCTGCTGCATCCACGATCATTTCTGGTCCTAGCAAGGCTCTCTCTCCAACGTCGTCCCACGATAGCGGTGTACGACACCTCCGTCCATAAAGAGCCTCAAACGGTGACATCTCGATGCTGGCCTGATAGCTGTTGTTGTAAGCAAACTCTACCAGGTGCAGATGATCCTCCCAAGAACCTCCGAGATCTAAAACGTAAGTGCGTAGCATATCCTCGAGAGTCTGAATAGTCCTTTCAAACTGCCCGTCTGTCTGGGGGTGATATGCGGTACTGAACTTGAGCTGAGTGCCCAAGCTAGCCTACAGACTCCTCCAGAAGTGGAAAGTGAAACGACTATCCCGATCTGAGACGATGCTCACAGGAACTCCATGAAGTCTAACAATCTGACGCACGTACATCTCTGCGATCCTCTCTGTCGACGTGCCCACCTTGAAAGGTAAGAAATGGGCTGATTTGGTCAACCTGTCCACGATGACCCAAATCGCGTCTTTCCCTCCTGGAGAACGTGGAAGTCCGGAAACGAAATCCATGGTCACGTGCTCCCATTTCCATTCTGGAATCGGTAAAGGTTGAAGCAAACCACCTGGCCTCTGCCGGTCTGCCTTTACCTGCTGGCACACTAGACACCGGGATACGAAGCGTGCTACCTCGCGCTTCATTCCATACCACCATACGTGCTCCCTCAAGTCTCGATACATCTTGTTAGCACTGGGATGCATCGAGTACTGAGAGCGGTGTGCCTCCTGCAAAACCTCCTCGCGCAGCTCCCCGCTCGGCACACATATCCTCGTGCCGTGCCGTAGAGAACCGTCATCTGCGATAGTGAAGTCGTCCGACAATCCCATCTGGACCTGTGCTCTGATACTCCTCAGAGTCTCATCGTCGTACTGCGCAGCTCTGATCCTGTCCATCAGCTCGGACTGTATCTGCAATCCCCACATTTGAATCTCAGTACCGGGAACTAACACCTCAATCTCCAAGCTTTCCAGATCAGCCAACAAATGCCTATCCGTCGTCAAGTACATAGCCATCGGATACCTGCTCAAGGCATCGGCGACTACGTTGGCCTTCCCTGGATGGTACTGCAATAAGATGTCAAAGTCTTTCATCAACTCTAACCACCTCCTCTGCCTCATGTTCAGCTCCTTCTGTGTGAATACGTACTTCAAGCTCTTGTGGTCTGTGAAGATCTCCACACGCTCTCCGTACAGGTAATGTTTCCACAGCTTTAGAGCAAAGATAACTGCTGCCAACTCTAAATCGTGGGTGGGGTAGTTCTTTTCATGGGGGCGTAACTGCCTGGAAGCATAGGCAATTACCTTCCCGTGCTGTTGAAGAACACATCCCAAACCCTTTCCTGAAGCATCACTGTAGATGGTAAAACCACCTGTCCCTGATGGCAACGTCAAAATTGGAGCTGTCGTCAACCTCTTCTTCAGCTCATCAAATGCGGCCTGGCACTCCTCCGTCCATACAAAATCCACATCCTTCCTAGTCAGCCTGGTCATCGGCGCTGCAATCTTGGAGAAGTCTTGTACAAACCTCCTGTAGTATCCTGCTAGCCCGAGAAAACTCCTGATCTCAGCTACCGAACTGGGGGTAGCCCACGACTCCACTGCCTCGATCTTCTTTGGGTTTACCGAGATTCCGTCACCCGATACCACATGCCCAAGAAATTCGACCTTGTCAAGGAAGAATTCACACTTAGAGAGTTTCCCGTACAGCTTCTCCCTCCTGAGAGTCTCTAAGACCAATCTCAGGTGCTCTTTGTGCTCCTCCGGGGTCTTGGAATACACAAAAATATCGTCAATGAATACCACCACGAACTTGTCAAGGTACTGGTGGAACACCTTGTTCATCAAGTTCATGAATACTGCCGGTGCATTGGTTAAACCAAATGGCATCACCATGAACTCAAACTGGCCGTATCTGGTCCGAAAAGCTGTCTTTGGCGTGTTTTCTTTCTTCACCTTTACCTGGTGATAGCCTGACCTCAAATCAATCTTTGAAAACACCCTCGCCCCGCTCAACTGGTCGAAAAGATCATCTATCCTCGGCAGCGGGTACTTGTTCTTGATAGTGATATTGTTCAAAGCTCTATAATCAATGCACATGCGCACCGTGCCGTCCTTCTTCGGTACGAACAATACCGGAGCTCCCCATGGTGATGAACTGGATTTGATGAAACCTTTGTCCTGCAGCTCCTCGACTTGCTTCTTCAGTTCTGCCAGCTCGCTGTTGTTGACTCTATAGACATGTTGTGAAATGGGCTCCGCTCCTGGAACCAAGTCTATAGAGAATTCAACATCTCTGTCTGCCGGCAAGCCTGGCAACTCTTCTGGAAATACATCCAGGAACTCCGCTATTAGAGGATGTGGCAACTCCTCTTCTTCCGTCCTGGCTCCGCAAAATGTGCTCCTCCTCTGTTCCGCTGTTCCTCTGACGACCTCGAACTCCGGCTCTCCTGGTGGTCTAAATAATACTCTGCCTCTATAACAATCTATAGTAGCATGATGCCTACTCAACCAGTCCATTCCGAGTATAATATCGTACCCCGAAAGTGGCATGACAAGTAAGCTCACGCTCAACTCTCGGCCTCCTACTGATACTCTCCTGTCCTTGCAGTGATCACGGACTAGGATAATACCTCCACCAGTCATGATCTTGCAAGTCCTAGCTAATGGTTCTGTGTCTAAATGATGTCGAAGTGCATATGATACAGACACAAAACTATGGGAAGCGCCAGAATCGAATAAGGTAAATGCGGGAATACAATCGAGAAGAACCGAACCTGTGATCAAGTCTCCTGCTGGCTCGATCTCCTCGACTGCCATGGCGTACGCTCGCCCCTGGGGTGCACCTCTCTGCTGCTGATGCTGGGCAAACCTCTGATTTTGCGATGGAAGTGGTCCCCTCTGTTGTTGGCCTCCTGGTGCGGCAGGTACCCTGCCTGGTCCTCTCTGGGCGGCTGCTCCACCCTGACCTGGACGAGTCCGAATAGTAGGGCAATCCCTCAGCTGATGTGTCGTCGATCCGCAGGACAGACATGAGCCCAATTTATGCCTGCAGATCTCTCTAGTATGTCCCATCTTCCCGCAGTACGCACACTGGATGGCGGGCTGAGTCTGCCTCTGCTGCTGTTGCTGTACCTGCCCTCGGGCTGGTGCCTGGTGCTGCTGGTGCTGCTGCTGAAAGGGCCTTTGCTGCTGCTGATAATGTGGACGCTTGCCTGGTCCCGCACTACTGTTTGCTCCTCCGAAAACATCGCGTCCCCTCTTGGGCCTGAGGTCCAAGTCGTCCTCGGCTATCTGGGCATCCATCAATATGCCCTCGAAAGTAGCGGTGCGACGTCCCGACGTGCGAGACTTGATCTCCCTTGCCAGCCCCTTTCTGAACTTCCGGGCCCTGTCCCCCGGATCTCTAATCATCGACGGCGCGAAGCGGCTCAGGCGGCAAAACTCCGCGGCATACTCATCGACGGACGAGCTCCCCTGGACTAAGTCATGGAACTGACTCTCCAAGGCTCCCAGGGCAACGTCAGGAACTCCCGAGGCATCATCCTCTTGAAGTCCACAATGGTGCCCGGCCTCTGTTGTTGCTGACCAGGATGTTGCTGCTGCTGAGCGACCCTCTCCACAGCCTGGAGAGCCACTTGGTGAGCATTCTCCATGTTCACCCTCATCATCTCTGTCTGGGCCTGATGTGCCTCAGCCTGCACTCTCTGGGCCTCTGCCGACGTCCTCTGGGCGTCGACCATGCCCTGAATCAAGGCGAACATCTGTGCCCCATCGACGGGCACACCTCCTGGATACTGAGCTGGTGGTGGTGGTGGTTGCTCCGTCGTAGCTGCGGGGACCCTCTGAACAGGTGGTGGAGGACCCCCGAATGCTGCAGACACTCCCACATGTACTGGAGATGTAGGAGGTGCTGCTGATGTCTGTCCGGCAGCGCGAGAGGTGGCAGACCTCTCTGAATCTGCTGCTCCGAGTCTCTGGGACCTTCTTGGCGGCATCCTGAAGACAGATCGAAAGATTCAATTAAGGCAATAGATATGATATCAAGGAAGGATAGAAAAATTTCTAAAGGAATTAGTCATTAAGAATAGTATCATAAGAATCAGAATTCCCTAATTGTGATTGAGCATATCCTCGGCCTAATTCCTATTACTACAATATCGCTCTAATGTGAATCTAAGACTACTGACTAGACCTGCATGGGCCACCACTAAAAACGTGTCACGACCCGCACCCGGAAATTGGGCATGAGTCGTGGGTACGTCCAGCCTACGCCGCAGCATCGGCGGTAGAACGCTGTCTAGGTCACAAACATAGTATATCCTGTCAATAGTCTCAACTCCGTACGGAGGACAATGATAAATAAATCACAATTCTATAATATACTCAATCACAACTATAAACATAATGGCACGATGAGAATTGAAAAGAGTTCTATTTAAACCAACCACAATAAGTCCAACTCAAATCCTGGGTCTAAATGACCTCACAAAGTCACAAATAAAATAAATACAACTCAGTCTCAGTCTAAAACAATAATGCAGAAAAGTAATCTAAGAACAGGCTGGTAAGTTCTCCTCTAGGATAGGCACCTCCCCTGGGATTTCTGGGGTGAAATCCTCCTCTATTCCTGGGCCGTAATGAGTGGGGCAAAAGTCCTCCAGGTCCTCTGAAAATGTTGTTATCCAGTCAGGATTGGAGCGAAGCACAAGCACTAACAGCAGTTTTATTAAATTGACAAAGTCTATAAACAATGTAAGAAATACAAGACGGAAATAAAAGCTGAACATGTGAAGTACTGAAGAAATGAAATAGACAATAGAGTATCTAGCAATGAACAATAAATAGTGAATGCTAGAACAAATGAATCTGAATAAAGATAAACCTCTAACTAAGTGTTTGAAATATTAGTTTATTATGTGATCGGCTTGGGACTGGATCAGGCTGGTTATATATGATTAGCTATGATTCTTGAAGGTCAGGCTAACCATATGGTTAGCTATGGTGCATTTAGTGGTCAGGCTAATCATATATAACAGCTATGGAGCATATAAATGGTCAGGCTGCACCCGACGTGAGAAGTGGGGTGAGCTATGGTACATATAATGTTTGGATATGATCACATAATCTACTAATAGTTCCCCATCCCCCAGCTAGCACGATGGATTCCAATCACGACTCCTCATGATGGGGATCTAGAGTGCTAACCCGTGTATCCATAGTGTCGGAATCAAGTATGTAATACACTACAATTTATAGAAGTAATCAACAATGAAAACTGTCAGAGAATGTACTCGCCTGTGGTCCTGAGCAAAATGTGAGGATCGATGTCCAAAGTGGGATCACAATGACCTATATATAAGATATCAATGTTAAAATGGTGTTTGAAATGATAAAAGTGTTTAGCTAAGTTGAAATGAGGTGTTAGGCCATTTCTAGGTCTATACTAGGTTTACCTATGGTTAACTAGAGCATTACCTCACTGTACTCAGTTGTCTAGATCATTCTAAGTATTCTAGTTAGTATTAGTGCATACTAGCTAATACTAATTAGTACTACTAACTAACTTAACATTGAGCTATACTAGATATTACTAGTGCATATATCTTATACATTTGGTTTTCAAGTTGTCACCTTAAACATTCTAACTTAAGGCAAATACAACTATAGTATAACTACTACCTACCTGACATCTAGACACTAGCTCTATAACCCTTCCTTAACACTTGACCCAAGACACCCAACTCAAACCCCCAGCTCCCAATCCTACTAGCTACTGCAATCACCTACCTTAAACAAGTGTAGGATACTAACTCAGAGATCCCTCTCTTATACACTAACAAGTATAGTATTTTCTGATACACTAACAAGTGTAGTGTATCAGAAATCCCTCTCTTACTAGATTCACATAGCTAGACTAACACATACATTGGTATATATATATACTCACTTACCCACTGACTTAGATACACAGCACACTAATCTGGAATTCCCCAAACCCAACTGCTCAGTGAAAAACCCAACACTGCACAGCACAGAACCTTCCTAAGTTACTGACACTGCACAACACACTGCTCTAACTGATACTGATACCCTAAGAATCCTAGAACTATATCTACAAGACACTAACACACTCAACTGTTAGGATACTGAAACTCTGAACTCATTCACTGAGTTCTCACTGATACACTAAGACACAGGTCATACACAAGTTCCTGGATACACAACACTAGTTACATAAACACACATGTACACACACTAGGAAAATACACAGTTAACTATACCTAACTGATACACCACTACACATTGATTCACCTAGGTAAGTCACACACACTAGGAACTCTTGTACACACTGATACAATGCACACCCACACACCGTTAACCTTTACTGAGAACACACAGCTATACATACTGACACAATAACTCACCCAATTCAATTACACTCACACCCTCACAGGTTTCAGGATACTGATACATATCCTCTGCTCTCTCAACCCCCTCTCCTTGCTCCTCTAAACTAATACTCATAACTCAGGGGTACTCTGTTTCCTCACCACATACTGAACTTAACTAGTACACATACATAGATAGGAACACACAGGTACCATACCACTAGTTAATACACAGGAAACACTCACTGAGACACTGATAAACACTGATCCACTTAGGTTCTCACACTGGTTATTGATGCACAGCATTAGCTAACTATTTAGGTAACCCAATGCACAGTTCATTCCTAGCCCTACTGAACAGAAACATGGCTAACACTCAACTCTGCACAGTAAGTCCCAAACACACAGAAATTCCCATAGGCAAAACTTCCTAGTTTCACACTGCTGTTGACACAGGGACACTAAGGTTCACTCACACATAAACACAAGGACACAGATACAACATTCACATTATTTAGCATCCTCACTGAAAATATATATATATGCACACAGCCATATACACACAGATTTCTGAGATGAACTGATACCCACACTGTTAAACACCCCCAACCTGAATTTCACACACTGCACAGTCTCAGAAATTACAATTACCTACACACATACTGATATCTGCACAGTAACACACATATATTACTGATATATTGACCTATCTAACAGTTTATCCCCCCCAACCATAGCACAAACTGCCCGACTGCACAGTACACAGTCTCACAGTACCCGACTACACTGTGAACCATTCACAGTTTATTCCCCTCTTGAAATCACACACATCTACAACATATATATATATGTACACACATCAAATCTACATACATATGTATAAATATATATAGACATCACACATCATTCATCAATTTAGATTTTATTAGAGTAGGTCAAATAGGTGTTCCTCTTCTTGGCATTTCATCAAACATATACAGTGCAGAAACGAAAATTACCTAAAACCCATGAATCCTCAAACCAAAAACCCAAAAAATCGGGTTCAACCCACCCCCTGTGAGATAAAATCAGTCTACCTACAATACCTAGGGTTAGGGTTCCTGATAATTGGGGAAAACTCCATGTTGGTCACCATAACCTAATCCAAAACCCTAAAATTCGAACTACACAGCAAGGGGTTCCTAGAGGGCAATAACAACAGGAAAAACAGAGATTAAATGTATAAAATAGGGTTTTACCTGCAGGGAGATGGTTCCCTATGAAAGTTCTTCCTTCCCAAGTTTCCTTGACCCAAGTTCCCTGCTTTCCTTGCTTTGGAGGAGGAGAAAATGGAAACCTAGGGCTAGATCTCGAAAATTGGGTGGGAAGATGGTTTCTCTTGTGGAGGCTAGGGTTTCCTTTTTCTCTACGTGAAGAATAGCTTAGAAAGAGGCTTCCTTTTTATATTAAACCTAGTTTTAGGGTTTCCATGCATAGTTTTTAGGTTAAACCCCCTGGCCCTCTCATGTAGAACCTAATAGACTCTGGTTAAGTCAGTCTAGGGTTTTGAGGGTTCACCCTAAAATTTGTATTCTAGGGTTTCACTAGAACTGGGTTTACAATTAGGGTTGACTCACTAGGGTCTGTCCTAATGAGTTCTAGGGTTAGACCTAAAACTAAACATTTCTAATAATAATATATAAATAGTAAAAATCTCAGCAAATCAAATTAAGCACACAATTATTTAAAATGATGAATTTACACAAATGCCCTTATGTGAAAATGTGGTAGTGACACGTTCATATGTGTTAAAAAATTATTTTTTTTAGCCTATGTGCATATTTTTTAGGTTGTCGTATAGTATTCTTAACAGAATATGGTTATAATTGTGCGTGCATGTTGCGGTCCAACTGCCACGTGACATTGGTTGGGATTGGCTATTATTGATATCTCAGAACGTACCCATGTAATCTGGGTTGTTTACAGCCGTTGCGTGCATGACCTGGTCAACTTGACACATGGCATGCATTAGTTGTTAAATATCTCATGTTGGTTACAACCGTAGGATTCTGCCGTAAAGGGGCTTATAGAATCATTGCCGTATAAAGATTCCACCGTATGAGGATTTTGCGGCATAGAGGCTACGTCGCATGAGGGTGGTACCGTATGAGGCCTTGTCTAGTCAAAACTACGTGGCTCTGTAAAGTTGTGTCTGACAGGAGTAATTATGATGCTGACTGTCTGCACCGAATATAAGGCATTTAGAGCAATAAATGTTGTCGGTGTCGTTAATGTCATGACTGACAGATGTGACCCTATGCTACAAGCCAGTATGTACCTAGGCTCCCTGTCGCATGATTTTGGGGCCGCTGCCTTTATGCGGCAAGCTTGTATGCACCTTGGATTGGTGTGTATGAGCTTCATGTCGCATAGATGCCTTAAATTTTGTATATATATGCGGCCTGTAGTACGGGCGCATGAATTTGAATTTTTTCATGCATCTACAAGACTCCCTTCAAAGTTTTCAAACATGAATAAGTTTGAAATACTTTGAAAGATAAGCATGGAATAAATAGCTTCTATCGCATAAACATTCCCGGCGAATATACTTTTTATCGTATGGACTTGATGTCGCATAAGACTGTCAGATCTTTATGGAGCTGCATAGAATTCTTGCCGCATGGACTTGATGCTGCATAGGATTTCCAGGCTGTCAGATCTATATTGATTGGATTAAATTGCATTGGAACTGCGACCAGTGCATAGGCATAGGATTTAAGGCATCCATTTGACTCGTGATAATTACGAATCACAATAATCAAGGCTCCATGTCCCATCAGTCATTGATGGAGCGAGTTTTGAGGCATCAAATTCATCCTTATAACTGCCCAGTTCATTGCCTTGATCTCATCACATAGATCTGGGCCTATAAATAGGTAACTCAGGGAGGAGAGAGAGCTTCGTCTATATACTTCTTCTCCGATTGGAGGACTTGTCAGGGGCAAAGTTGATCTGTGACCCTTGATGCTAGTATACCGACTGGAGGTACAGGCGTGCCTCGGCCCTCATTTTATGATGTTAGGGACACAAGTGCACCATCTTGTCGCATGAGCAAGAGATCGTCAGGAACATGCACAGATGAAACCTTACTAACGGACGCGCATGGCCGTTGCTGAAAGGCCTCAACGTGAACATGTGCTAATGGCCAAACTTTCCTTTATGCGCCTGGATACAGCTGTCCTAGGACGCTTATCATAAACATGCACCAGAAAGCTATGCGCGACCCTTATTCTCATGGATACGACTGTCTTTCTATGGTACTGCATCATGCGCTAATGGTCAACGTGGGCACATATGCAGGAATTTATCCGTGCGCATGGGTGTCGTACCTCTGCGTATTTCTGCCTTTGTAAATATTTTCAACGTTCTGACTTTGTACGTTCGATATGCATGGATTGTCTCGAATTGCTTCAATCTCGATGGAGCATGGAAGGATATCATAAATCCATTATTCGAAGAGAATGCCAACTTTATGCGACAGTTTATCAAGATTTGGTCCAAGAGACAAGGATGAACGTCCTTCGTTATGAGTGGAGCTCACCCTATTTATACAGCTTGCTAGCTGTATTTCTCCCCTTTATACGGCCTGCCACCGGTTGCGCGACTACGGTGCTGATCACAGGATTTGGATTGATTGCCAATCAAACTCTGTCTTTAGCCCTTACATATGGTAGAAGAGCGTCGATCCTCCCTCATTTGTTATCCATCAGTATGGATTCTTTTCCATATACTGAGGTTTGCACCGAGGAGTCTGATGGAGGGATGACCCAGAATGCATTGAGTTCTGCTGCAAAGTTTACTCGCATCGTAGAAGAAACAGCATGGAGGGGCGCCTTGTTGGAGAAATTCTGATATAGAGTTTTGTACACATAATCTAGAATATCAATGAAAACCTTCAATATAATAGATTTTTATCATATGTACTCATGATCTTGAATATCAATGAAAACTCTTTTCTTTTTCAGAACTTCTCCTTTGGACTTGTTATATTTTGTGAACACGAATATTATACTAGAGGTAGTGTGGATGTAGTTTCATGCCCCAGTCCAAATATACACGGGACTATGCTACGTGGCAAGGGCCAATCATATATCAAGTGAACTCCAACCCAACTCAAATACGTATATGTTGTCTATTGGTCAAGTATATATATCTAAAATATTATGTCAACTATATTTGAATCCATATAATGGGTAAAAGACAATAAAAAAAGTGCATTAAAGTCGGCACCCAATAATACACTTGGTTCGATCAAGCTCAAGAAAAGAATAAGCTTGCAAAACTAGGCTATAACAGCAGGTAATAAGCATATAAAAGATAATAGGTGAACAATGAAAGATATAAATACCTAATAAAAAATACATGTATATCAAGATAAAATCTATCAGTAGCCTCAGTAAATTACAACGTCAATCAACACTGCAATCTGGCAGGGAACAAGGTCCTTAGAGGGACGTAACAAGATACAAAAAGTATATGCCATAATGTAAATACCGTATAAACATAGGGTAAACTAACCATCTATGTGAATGCACTTTGAAGACAACGTTGGTGCGTATGGGTAGCTAAAATAGGTATAAAGCGTAGCGTCGAGATAGAGGCTGAATATATACACTAGCATACCTCCCGGCCATTCCTCGTGAGCAGAGTGACCACTGCTAGATATATCCACTAGCATATACGCCCATAACTAGAAAACAATAGCCCATAATCGGGTAATATTGAGACTCATAACCCTATAGTCTTCTCTGTCAAGCTCTGATCTCTGGTAGGATCGGCTGTCCCCGCTGAATGTGAATCACCACGCCAGCGATCCTACAGGATGGTCGTTCCCATCAGGATGTGATGTCGTGCGAGCACAAGCCGCACTCGCACAAGGCCAGGGTCCAAACGGGTGATAAAATAGCTAAGCCACAGAGTCGCACAAATAGTCCAAATGCAGCGGACTAAAAACCGAACGGGCGATTGGCAACAAGTTCACAGAGTCATCATAGCGGAAGCATTGAATAACACTAGTATGAAAGTAAAACAAGCACTTTATTGATATTGAATAAGTATTAAAAATAGCATTAGGCCAAAATTATAAGTCGCTCAAGATCTCTATCTTTTTCGAAATAATAAAAGCGTGCCAAGTGGCTTACAATATGGAATGATACATAGGCGATGTTCCAATACATTATGTCATGTATATGTGCTTAAACACCGGATGCAACGTTCCAAGGATCCAAAGCGAACTATATGCCTTAGCGCGCACCAGAGGATACTCTATACCGAACGAGTTTCTTCCGCACCCTACAAGCAACCTGGTAGATTATCAGTATATGAATGCACTAGTGGGGAGGCTTCTCGTCCGCTCGAAAAATCCAAACACATTATAATAGTTTCGTGCACCATCTATTAAGTTGTCTTTCTAGTCTTGTCTTAGGATCAGTTTCATGGCATATGATATAAGCCTAACTCGTGTGGCAGTGCACCATGCGATAAAAGGGTAAAATGCGAGACTTACCAACTTACCATTCGTCCTTCCTTGTCAAAGATGAAACCAAGTTAACCAGCATATAATACATGAAGCAAAATAAAAGGTTGCTCATGCGGAACTTGGTATTACGAGCATGTTGCTGATTCAGGTGCACGAGTTACTCGGGTTACTCAGACTATTCAGATGTGTTACATAGATTATTCAGGTGGGTTCAGATTACTTGTTTCAATGCAATGAACTCGCACACGGATTGCCGTAATCGAGCCAAAATTAATCTATATGACAGAAGATCACTGGCATGACGCCATAGCGAAAGGTCTAGTCGCGAGGCAAAGATGGTGTGTAAGCAAGATACAGAGGGCATTATACCCATCCCGCCCATAACAGACGACTAACATAAGGTTCCGTCTAGATCGGATCGGCCCCGGTGCCCCGGCGACCGTCCGCGGAACTGGATTCAAAAATCTACCTTGTGCACAAGTTGTCCTTGACCACACGTATCCTCAAGTCTTTAAGATTCTATTTATCAGGTACAAGATTCAGTCAGATTCAGATTATTCAAGACAAGATTGTTCACAAACATGTCGACTCCTCGAGCCATCAGAATCAGTACAGAAAGAGTCTAGTTCCACGAGTTGTCTAATCATGTTCTTGTTCATCATGTTGTAGTCCCCTAGCACGATTACCGACTAATGTCTAAGTCCTATCGTCCATTCCGTTGGTGTCAAACATAACTTTACTAGCACACGCTCACTGTTCCAAGTCTAACTCTAAGTTGTTGCCCCAATTATATGGCTTGCCCAATCAATACTCTAAAGTCGGTCACCCAAGTTTTTTCACTCAGCATAGAGTTGTTTGCCTAATCACAAGGTCAGCTCACAAGGTCATAGGTACAAGTTTAAGCACATGATTCTCATCGTACAAATTTGTTACGCGATGCTCACCCTAAATCCTAAGGTTAAATCATTGTTCATTCGTACGGGATATTCTACCCAAGCTTATTTTACTCAGATTCTAAACATCGAGCAGTTATCATCCTATCCACATCAATACGTTCGTTGCACAGGTTTCGAATCTATTTAGCAAGCCGTTCCTAAGACACGTTCGTTCAGTCGAATCTATGATATACCATGTCGTATGTCAAACCTAGCAATTTGCATAGTCTATCTCCTCAAACATATTTGATAAAACCTACCAATCCATTATTTTCTAAGTCTAGACCACCAAGTCATGATTCAATTCTAAAACTTTGATCTCAATCAGTCCATTAACAAAACCATCAAGCGTGTCTTACTTCACGTTCTAGACTAACTCATCCTCGAAACACTTTCGATTCACTTGTATCCTAAACTCGTCTTATAGTGTCGAACCACAAGTCAAAAGATCCTTCAATTATCATGCTTCGGTCTTCCGCAAGTTTGATCACCCCCGCTGGATGTGATATCACCACACCAACGCTCCTACGGGATAATCACCCTCATCCGAACGTAACACATGTGCAAGCATGGAGCTGTGCTCGTACAAGACAAGAACGTCAAACGTTATGGTTAACTTAAAAATGACCATGACACCTTATTGTTATACTTTGTTTCACCCAAGTTATATATTAATCCATCAAGTCATGTTCATCTAATAATCATTCATGTCGTGATCCTAATTCATCTAGCCAAAACATTCAACTTCAATGTTATCGTTCGATCAATTCGTAGTCTACCTCTAGCATTCCTCAAAACATTCAAGTTCAAAATCTTTGTTACGCTCTATTTTATCGAGTTTGTTTAAATAATTATCGAACACGTAAGGCCCTGATCTCCAGCGAGTTCGGTTATCCCCACTGAACGTGAAATCACCAAGCCAGCTCTCCCGCAGGATAATCGTTCTCATCTAGGCCTGATATCGAGCGTTTTCTTTTGAACTAGATTCAGGATCGCTCGTCCAAATCCAAGATTAAATCCGTTATCATTTACCTCAATTTATTGAACCATAAAATTCTCCAACTTGTATTAATTTGTGTTAGCTTCCAACTATCGGTATCATATCAAGTCTTTCAAATTCAAAACTACAATCATCCATACTCGCTCGCACCAAAGGGTTTAGGTGCACGATACTCGACACGACTTAGCCAAAAGCCTGTATGTATAGCTATCCCGTTGGAACGATATTCAAATCTCACATATAAGATCGCTAGCATTTAGGGTAAGGTTTCCTAGTTCTCACATAACTTGCAAATTCTAGCACGAGTCTATTCCCACAAAATTGACACAGGTCGGCACAAGGGTCTTCACATAACTATCTCATTCAAGCAATCATATCATTCATATGCACTTTTCAAAAATATTTAGACTCATTATAAGGAACATCCCAACGGAACAACGAGAGAGAGCGTATGTAACATAACCTACGAACGAGCTTTCAAAACTGAGATAATCGATACGAAGTACAAGGACGTAAAGTTGTGCTCTAATACCAATATGTCACATACGAATCTCCTGCAGGATCGGCCATCCCCGCTGAATGCGAATTACCGTGCCAGTGCTCCCGCAAGACGGGCGTTCCCATCAGGACAGGAGTTCCCATCAGGACGTGATGTCGTGTGAGCATAAGCTGCACCCGCATAAGGCCAGGGTCCGAACAAGCAATAAAATAGCTAAGCTACAGAGTCACACAGATAGTCTGAATGTAGCAAAATAAGAACCGAAAGGACGATTGGTAACAAGTTCACAGAGTCGTCATAGCAAAAGCATTGAATAACACTATTATGAAAGTAAAATAAGCCTCTTTATTGATAGTGGATAAGTATTACAAGCGGCGTTAGGCCGATATTATAAGTCGCTCAAGCTCTCTCTCTCTCTCTCTCTCTCTCTCTCTCTAAAAATAATAAAAATATGCCAAGTGGCTTACAACTTGGAATAATACATAGGCGATGTTCTAATACATTACGTCATGTATATGTGCTTCAACTCCGGACGCAATGTTCCAAGGATCCAGAGTGAACTCCACGTCTTAGCGTGCACGAGAGGGTACTCTACACCAAACGAGGTTCTTCCGCACCCTACAAGCAACCTAGTGGGTTATCAGTACATAAATGCACTTGTGGGAAGGCTTTTTGCCCACTCGATAAATCCAAACACGTTATAATAGTTCCATGCACCATCTATTAAGTTGTCTTTCTAGTCTTGCCTCAGGATCAGTTTCATGGCATATGATATAAGCCTAACTCGTGTGATAGTGCGACGTACGATAAAAGGGTAACACGGTAAGACTTACCAACTTATCATTCGTTATTCTATGTCCAAAGATGAAACCAAGTTAACCAGCATATAATACATGAAAAGAAACAAAATAATGCGCATGCAGAACTTAGTGTTACGAACGTGTTGCTGATTCAGGTGCACGAGTTACTTGGGTTATTCAGACTATTCATATGTGTTATATAGATTATTTAGGTGGGTTCAGATTACTTGTTTTAATGCAATAAACTCGCATGCGGATTGCCACAATCGAGCCAAACTTAATCTATATGATAGAAGGTCACTGGCATAACGCCATAGTGGACAGTATAATCTCGAGGCAAAGATGGTATGCAAGTAAGATAAAGAGGGCATTGTATGCATCCCACCTATAACAGACGACTACCATAAGGTTTCGTCTAGATCATATCGTCCCCAGTACCCCGGCGAATGTTCGTAGAACTAGATTCTAAAATCTACCTTATGCACAAGTTATCTGTGATCATACATATACTCAAGTCCTCCAGTTTCTCTTTATCAGGTACATGATTCATTCAGATTCAGATTATTCAAGACATAATTGTTCACAAACATATCGACTCCCTGAGCCGTTAGAATCAATACAGAACGAGTCTTGCTCCATGAGCTGTCTAATCATGTTCTTGCTTAACTTGTCATATTACAGTCCCCTAGTTCGAGAACTACCTTGGTGACCTAACGGTCCCAAATACTTTCAGGTTCAGGCTTGCACGGAATGGCTATTCAATAGTCTTTCGACGAAACTAGAGATACAAGAAATAAATCTTGTTATTTGATCCTGGCAAGAAACTAAGTAACAAGCATTGAAACAGGACGAGCGAATACTAGTTAGCACGTAAAGTAGGCAAGCATTGAGACAGTAGAAATATAAGCCTTTATACTTGTACGAGTCTAAAGGGTTAGTGCGAGGATTAAAACCGTGTAGAGGCATGTAAAGCGGTACATAAAGAAATCTATCAAGTTACTTCTTTTCCATGTTCTAGACAAGTAATACAAGATAGGATTATTTCCTTAGCTAGGTGTGTTGTATTCTTTATTAGCATTCAAGGGGTGATTTGCCTATCGACTAACATGTATCGTCCATATTTTATGTGTGCAGACTAAGCAAAGACAGGTTTATCGTAGCCACCCACCTTAGAGATGATTCGCATCGGTCGAGCGATACTTTGAGCACGCCTTTGAAAGTCTAAGTCTGAACTCCTGAAGGGCCAAGTCTGAATTCTTTTGCCTCAAGAGAGTCTTCTCATCGAGCAAGACTAGACGGATTATCACACTTGCGCCATTTGAATCTGCTCTCCGCCTAAGCGGAACGGGTCGTTACATCCTCCTTGGACTATGGTAGTCAAATGTCTGTCTCATATGCCTACTAATTGTCTTTCCCACTCAATGCCAATGTATAAGTCATGAATATAATGTGGACATCTCGTGACTATAATGCAAGTCACATATAAACTTTAATTAAATAAACTACGTGATATACCGACACACGTGCTACTCGTACCAGTAGCTAATCGAGTGCTTAAATCCATGCCATAACATGAACTCACTCTATGATGTGAAATAATACATGTCAAGGCCTTGGCAGATATAATGATAACTCCACAACTTTAGATATGTCCACTAGAAACTAGGTCAATATACACAAGACCAAACATCGACGCCTTCGTCGACTACACCCGAGTCATTCTCAAACGCTATATATATATATATATATATATATATATATATATATATATATATATATATATATATATATATATAAGAACAGAATCATATGAAGAATTCTAGAAATGGTTAAATAGTACAACAAGGCAAGGTATACTTGCTTGGAACTCCAAGATGAGTATGTAGCAATCCCGATCCCGTCTCTGAAGTCGAACCATCCAAAATGCCTATATTATGTATGTAATATTATCAGTAGTTATTCTATAGTTGTTATATATACACAAGATGATTAACCATATATACTCAACCTAGAATATGAGATTAAGGCTTTAGTATAAATAAAGAAAACTAGTTCTAGGTCATAAGCCAATTAGTTAACCTAGAGATTTTTTCAAACCCTAACTTAACTTGGTTCATATTCTATAATGTGACACATGTTTCTAGGGTTAATCATACTAAGTTTTAGTCTCTAACAACGAGCATTAAGGCTTCGAAAGGACATATTCTAGTAAGTGTCAAATAAGGTGTACTGAATTCTAGGTTGAAGTCCCGGGTCACCAACTTACTAACTAAAGTTATATTACCATGTTTGCTTTATTTGTAACCCTTTCTAACACATGAAAATGTATCTCTATAACTAGGGGTTAACTATGTTTTATTCCTATAATTTGTCGAGTTTGGCAATAATACAACTAGTGAGTGTTAACCCTACAAATTATGATTTTGTCAGTAACTAACTTATGGAATTGTTTCTTCAGTCTTCTAACCTTATAAACCACATTCTAACATATTTTAGTACATCACCTACAAGTCCAATTCAGAATATATTATGTTTCTATAGTTCATTATAACCTAACTATGGTTTTTAGTCTCTAACTAACATGGCATGTACGCTGAAATTAAAGCTACCAATACCTAATGTTGGAAAATAATTAACATGCAATAATAAATTTTCCAGCATGTAATAGGGTGTATATAACGTGTTTCTAATTGGGTTTTATTTTGATAAAATATCGCACATATAATGATAGCATTTTTTTATGACATGTCGCATAATTCTAGCTCTGGAATTTACTAAACCATGTCAAAAAATCTATTTTAACCCAAATTTCTCATGGAATTAACCTAAAATAATTATATGGAATGGTAGGGGGTTAAGATAGGGATATGATTGTGGAGGTTTCGGACAAAAATATGAAAAATTTACACATGAAATAATAGCTACGATAAAACGTATCAGTTCTGGAATTTAATTCCTGTGTCGGTGTTTAAAGTGGTTTCGCTTAATTCTACACTATTTTTATTAAGATTTCTACCTAGGGGAATCAAGTAAATAGTTAGTCTGAATGTCATATAACATAATATGAACAAAAATGGGGGGTACTTACCTATTTACGGAACGTGGATAGCGTGCTTGTTGCCAAATTTAGACTACGCACTCCACGGAGAACGTTCTCTACGAAAGCAAAAAAGGACAAAAAAATATTTAAATCATATACGTACTTGACGGGAATGGACATAGATACGCAATAAAAATGGTTCAGAAGAGTTTACCGAGCGGTTTAGGGTGTGCACCTCATTCTTTGCACGATTCGTCCTGACAGCACCTATTCTGGACACTTTGTCGTGCGACAACGATTAGGAGGTACAAAACACTAAGAAAAAATATGAAAAAATATGGAAGGAAGGAAAAGAGATAGAGAATTAAGTTAGTGAAGGATTTGAAGGGTTTACCTACTGTTTTGGAGGTGTAACATGATGTGAAAGTTAGCACAGTGCAGCAGAA
Source organism: Iris macrosiphon (assembly GCA_036927795.1). NCBI lineage: Eukaryota > Viridiplantae > Streptophyta > Magnoliopsida > Asparagales > Iridaceae > Iris > Iris macrosiphon. The sequence continues at coordinate 128,601,292 of JAYESA010000019.1, forward strand.
TTCAGCACCTCACTACTGAATGTAGGAGCACATGTGGAGAGAAAATGGTAATGGAAATGAGTTAGAAATGGCTTGGGAAGGACATGCGGCTGTAGTTTAGGTTGTAGGGAAGGTGTGTACTGAGTTTTAGGAGGATTGGAGTAGGGTAGTTTTTACAACATTCCATGTGGTGGACACCAAAAAATGGGATTCAGTCCTCCCCCATTTTAGCTGATGAGCCATGGGTTTCATTGTACCAAAAATGACTCCTAAGGGCTTGGGGTTGGGTCTACATACTCTCATGTAAGTGTGGACCAAGTTTGGGTTCATTTGGATGTGTTTTGAATAGGTTTACCTAGCCTAATCTAACTACTAGCCCAATGTCTTCTAAGTTGAATATGTACTAGTTCTAGAGCACCTAAATCATTACAAAACATATGTTACACCTTGAATTAACTAAGTAACTATACCTTAAACATAATACTATATATACATTATATATATATACATTATATATATATATATATATATATATATATATATATAATGTACAAAACTATACATATACTATGTTTAGAAATTAGGAAAAAAATTATCCTAGAAAGAAATTTTTATTTTTTTTGAAGGGGGTTACATCCTACCCAACTTATAAGAATTTTGTCCTCGAAATTAAAATAAGCATGATAGGAAAGAATAAGATAATTTCATGCATAATTATGATAATTACGACTTGTCGTACCGAGTTCTCAATATTATAAATAAAGTACAATCTAAAGATAAAGAATTCAAAGTGGTGGAGTAGAAATTTAAGTATGCAAGGTCATACCTTGATTCTCGAAATATGGGAGATACAGCTACCGTTGGATTCTTAGTTTGAATGTTACCCTAATTATCATCCTAACAACAGGGATTTCTATATTCTAGGAGAAGACTATACTCAAAGAATATTAGGGAAGGACAGGATTCAAGCAGGATGCGATTATTCAATTGGAATGGATTGGAAGAAAGATGAGTCATAGTCAAATGTGGATGAGATCCTATACTCTAATCATATTTGCAGGCTTGCTCGGTACAGTAACGTAACCGAGACAATATGCTCTGACCTGCATGGGCCACCACTAAAAATATGTCACACCCAGTCCCAAAAATATATAGGACTAGGACACGTAAGCATGCCAGCCGCATGTATATGGAAACTCTAATATATGGAAACCATAACACATGTGTACGCTGTATAATGAACAATAATTCACAAGTAGTAAAACTATCACAAGTCACAGGGTGCAATCTAAATCTCATCCACAGCAAATCAAATGAATAAATGAATAGCCAATAACTATGTAACTAGATCTCAATATGAAGTATCTAAAGATAATAGTCGGATGGAAACAAATCCACTACCGAACTAGGATATAAAATAAACGAAATAAATACAATATAGGTACAACATCTACCAATCACGAGGCTCGAAGAAAGGACTCCTCGAAAACATAAGTAACCAGTCCTGATCTGCGCTCCTACGAATACACATGAACATCTACACCTGGAAAGGGACCAGGTCCTCAGAGGGACATAACAAGATACATAGAAGCATGCCATAAAGTAAATAATGAATAAATAAAAGGGGTGCGCTAACTATCTAAGTGAATGCAATTTGAGGACAACTTTGGTACGTATGGGTAGGCGTAGGCATAACGTCCAACGTTCTGTAGAGTGTGGTATCTGTAACGTCCATCATTCCGAAGAATGAGGTATCTGTAAAATCACCAAGTAACGTCCAACACTCTAAGGAACGTGGTATCTGTAAAATATATACGTCCGTATCGCTCCGAAGAACGCGGTATCTGTATAAAGAAGGTGGGTGTCCCATACGCCTACTAGTCGTCCTCCCCACCCAATGCAAATGTACAAGTCACGAATACGACGTGGACATCTCGTACTATAATGCAAGTCTCTATAGAAATAAACAACTAAGCGAAATATCGTCACACGTGTTGCTCACACCGATGGCCAGTCGAGTATGAGGCACGTGTCCCTACATGAACTCACTCTGTGACGTGAAATGATACGTGTCAAGGCCTGGGGAGTCATACCGATAACTCCACAACTTTAGGTGGGTCTACTAGACTCTAGGTCAGACACAAGTCCTAACGTCAACGCCTTCGTTGACTGCACCCGAGTCTCTCTCGGAAGTGCACAATTATATAATCTAAAACAATAAACAGGAAACTAAAATAATAACTGAATTTAAATAGTACAACAAAGGCAAGGTATACTTGTCTGGCAAGAAAGCTGCGTAGTACCAATAACCTGCTCCTGAAGTCGCGCAGATAATCCAATTGGTCCTCTCGGGGTACGCGCACGGGAATGATGGTGACGATGATGAGGTTGACGACGATGACAATGATACGGTTGACGACGATGACGATGACGACGATGATGATGTGGGTGATGGTGATGACGAGGATGATGATGTAGACGATGGTGATGACGAGGATGATGATGTGGACGATGGTGATGACGAGGACGATGATGTGGATGATGGTGATTGTGTTGATGATTTGGAGATGGTGATGATTTGGAGATGGTGATGATTTGGAGATGATGATGATTTGGTGAGGATGACAAGGGATGATGGTTATGATGAAGATGATGGTGAAGATCATGGTGAAGACGAGGCTACTGACCAGGTGGAAGAGATGGTCGTGGCGGTGTACGGCATCAGGGACAGTCGTGGGAGGAGCGGAGGGTGGTGACAGTAGGCTGCTGCGGTGGAGGCATGCTGGTGGAGGTGGTGTAGCCGATTGTGATGGAGGCGCTGTCGTGGTCCAGTCGTGCGGGGAAGTTCACCGGAGATGGGAGGAGGAGAAGTCGGTGGGGGACTGCGGGGAAGTCGTGGGAGGAGCGGAGGATGTCCAAATATGTTTGTTCTCTAATTTCCATCCACTTTATTTATGTATGTTTATGTTTGTGCTAAAGGTTTTATGGATCTGTATGGTGGTCATAACAGGGTATTGTAATAGCTTCTTATGATGGATATTCCCGGTCCAAGATTTCAGAATATTTTTGCAAACTCGGTATGAGATCGAGCTATCTTTCTGAGAAAACTAGACTTTTGTCAAATTTCCTCGTGACATTCCAGTTTACAGTCAGTTCTTGTTCTTATAGGTATAGATATTGCACACACTGGATTCAGTTCCTCATAAACAGGTTAGGTTTGTAACTCCTATGTACGCAGTGTGGCTTCTTTGGTTCCTATGACTTCTCAGTTCTCATTAAGGCATAAGTTAAAGAGAAACCATATTCGTTTTGCCCCTAGGAACTCACTAGTCACCTGAAGATCTAAACCAGAGTTCGTGAATCTCATGTGTGTGTGTATCCACTTATGGTTTCAATAGAGACCTCATCCATAAATCCAAATATGTACAATCGGGTGGTAAACGAAGCAATAAAAATACTGGTGACAAGATTATACTCGGACTTCCCGGTTAAATAGTTTGTTGGACATGATGTACAAATACTGGTGACAATATTATACTCGGACTTTAAACCAACAATCAGTTTATGATGAACACAACTAACTACTTTAAACCAACAATTAGTCAAAGTGAGTTTAGTATTCCTACACGCTTTCAGATTTATTTTGTAAAGTGATAGGAAAGGATGGATTTAAAGAGAAGTTATCCAAGCGACATACATTTTTTGTCCAACTAACATAAGAGATTTCCAGTCTATCTATTAAATCTAATATGACCCAACCACTAACTAATTATGAATTCAGGACTAAGCTTCTATCAGATTCTCTTTTTACTTGGATTAAATTTAAATTTTAGATTAAAACAAACAAAGTCAAAGTTTAGATTAAATTTAAATTTTTAAATAAGAAATAATTTATTTGATCATGTAGACTATTTTATCGAGTGAGCAGTCAACATACAAACGGAATATGAAAAAAGTGAATAAACTCATTTATAGTTGGTAGTGTTTGGAAGAAATTAAAGCTTTCTGATCATCCAGTTGACCATACTAATTATAAACATCGCCATTCTAATCTTCCTTATTATCTTTTAAAAACACAATTTAGTATTATGTTATTCCCATAACAACAACAATGTTTTTATTTTCTTTAATTCAGGTCTTTTAAGGGCTATGTCAGCTTAAAAATTTCTAATGCTTGTAACAAAATTGACAATAAATTAAAATTTAGGAAAACTAAATTACACTCCTTCAAAATTATAATTTCTTTTGCAAAAATCTCTAATCCTTGAGAATAATATTATTTTTCATATCTTTTGTGACATGTGGAGATGTAATTAAAATTAGTACTACATAATTTTAATAGTAATGTTTACACAGTAGTCATTTCATGAGATAAAAGGGAACATTTACATATTTTGAAGCCTACAACTACACTTTTTGGAGGAAAAAATGGAGAGCCATGAAAATAATAGTACCTTTGTTTTGTGGGAGTTTTCGTCGACATCGACTATACTTCTCTTGAGACTCATGATGTGCTCACCAAAATTCAACATTCAGAAATAGCTTGGCAAACTCATGAAGATGTATACAGAATAGAAAGACAAATGCTTTTCTGAAACTTTCTACATACAAAGTAACTTCATAAAATAAAACTCAAATAATTGTCATATTTCTTTAAGATAACATTTTTCTTTTTTACTTTTGAAATCAGCCTTTTTTTTGCATTAGGTTCAAGGGCTAAGGATTTCCTTTATCCAAGCCATTGCTTGCCAGGAGGACAAACCTGTCCCTACTGCTCCATTTTCTTGTGATCACATACAGTTTTGAAGAATTCCTCACCCTGATCCAATCAAAAGAGAATGTACTAAATTCATATAATCTCTCCTTGTTAGCATATCCCTCTCACATTATTAAAATCATATAATCTCTCCTTGTTAGCATTTCCCATACAATACACCTTCTTTTCTCTTCTAAAATCCTTTCAAAATATGTCATCTCTCTAAACCCTTTCAAAAGTCCTTGGAAAAAATATGATTGTCATCTCGTCTCTAGAATAGATAATAGCATCGGAGAATAGATAATATTTTATTAAAAAATAGTTTAGTATCCCCCAAACCAGACATCCTAGTGTTTGAATTCATAGCTACAATATTGTTACTATGATGCATTAATCACACAACTTCCTTTTAAATAAGCTTTTCATGTTTGGTTACGTTGGCAAACACACTATACGGACACCACGATACTGACACAACACTTATTATGTCATATCTTGTATATTTTGAAGTGTTTATGTTATATCCAATACATACGTTGCGAAAGGCACCAATTTTTGGAACGCCCGTCATTTCCTAGTGATTCGCCAATGGATTCTTAGTCAAAACACACACATTGAGCTTAAGTGTAAGAATTGAAGCATCCATTTCCTACTATAATTTCAACACAATTTATGTAGAGCCTATGCATAAAATTTAGAGTTATTTGTATTTACCCACCCACCCACCCACCCCATTTTAATTTTAATTAGTGTTAGCCAACCCCCCCCCCCCCACCCACACACACACAATTCTCAAAAATTAGGTATTTTTGGGGGGGTAACTACAATTAAAATTAATAGGTTATGAAAGCTTGGGGGTTGGGGATAAATTCAAATAACTCTAAAATTTACATAGGCTTGCCATCACTTACACATTGCCCTTCATGTTACAATAAAGCTCAAACTTTTGAAGACTACATTTGCAGCACTATAAAAAATAAATTATGCACTCATTCTTACAAAGATCAAAACTTTATAACATTAACCAAATCAAATTTAACAATGAACAATAATAATAGCAGATGTCGATCGTGATGACATAACCCTAGAAAATCAAAGAAATGAACAGATAGGAATCGAGCAAGGGTTTGACCTGAGAGTGAATCGGTAAATCGAAAAGAAGAGCAGCTATGTGAATGCAGTACTACAACAACACATAAAGGTACTATAAAATAATAAGAAAACATAAAGGTACTACAACAGCACATAAAGGTACTTATGAAAGGCTGTTGATAAGGGCACTACACAATTTACTTAGTGCTAGTCCATTGAAAATTTTCCAAAAATTACAAGTTTGCCACTCCTCAAAGTTATTTAGGGCTAGCCCACACCAACCTATATAAGTCAAAATCATTTCTCTTCTTTGTTTTTCACCCTCACATGAAGAAATCTCTCATTCTCTCAAGTCCAAAAATTTAAACCTAACTTTGGAATTTGATAGTTGTGGTCCCAAGTGGAAGAAAATTTTGCTTTGGTGATTTTCCAACGAATATTTTTCTGGTATGTCTTCGACAACATACGATGAATAAGTTTTACGATTGTCACTAAATATTTAGTTTTATTTGACTATTGTAGGAGCGATCCATGAAATTATCTTCGATGAAGAAGTCGGATCATGCAATCCATTTAATATGCACTTCGGTCCTTCCGAAGAACATGTCGGTTGTTCCGAAGCACGTACGGTACATAAAATGACAACCCTATTTCGACAGTCATCGTGTAAGGACTGTGTAAAATTTGGCAGTCCTATATAAATATAGGACTGTCAATAATTCGACAGTCCTATATAATTATAGGACTGTCATAATTTTGACAGTCCTATATACTAAGTGGACTGTCAAAATAGTGACAGTCCTGAATCTTAAAGACTGTAAATTATTTTAAGTTATTAATTTTTAGATTATTTTATATTTGTTATAGGACCAACCTCGTACAGATATTGTGGTACATCCTGCTATTGAGGTTGATGTAGAGAATATATTCTCAACGGATATTCAATTTGCATCACAGGAAGAAGCATTAGATTGGTGCAGAGAAGTTGAAAGACGACATAACATAGTCATTGTCATTGCAAGATCCATCAGATCTTAGCCGGGCCAAAAATATGTAGAGCTGGGCTGCGAAAGAGGAGGTGTGTTCAGGGAGCATCGTAAAAAAAAGGGTGTTATTGAAAAAAAATCCCAAGAAAAACGTTGGGACGAGAAAATATGGTTGTCCATTGAAAATGTTGATTGTAAAAGTAGAATATGTGAAGTGGATAATCGAAGTTAAGAATGGAATACACAATCATCCTATTCCAGAGACATTTACGGGTCATGCCTACGTGGCATGGTTGAAGGAGGATGAGAGAAAGTTGGTTGAAGAACTGTTCCTTTCTGGAGTTGCACCCAAATAAATTTATTCTGCCGTGCGACAAAAAGAAGATGGGAACAAGTCAACCATGAGGACGATCTATAATAGTTTGGCGAGAGCAAAATATAATAATATGAAAGGAAGAATGGCGATGCAGCAAGTATTGAAGTTGCTTGGGGAGCATCACTACGTGGAGTACCATAGAAGACATCCACAAAATGATGAACTCATTTCATTATTTTGGGCTCATCCTGATTGCACACACTTGGCTCGGTCCTTCGCAGACGTGTTGGCCCTTGATTGTACATATAAGACCAATAAGTTAAAGATGCCTCTTTTTTACGTTATTGGGTTTACGTCTACGGAAAAAATATTTTCAGTCGCTTTTTATTTTATGAAGAGTGAGACAGTAGAGGATTACCCTTGGGCATTGAGGAAACTACAATCCCTTTACACAGGATACAAAGAGCCCTCTATTTTTGTTATTGGCAGAGAATATACGTTGATAAATGTTATATATATTGTATTTCCTCATGTGCATAGACTACTATGCACTTGGCATATAAAATAAAATATCCAAGCTCAATGCAAGAGGAAATTTAAAATTATGGACGGTAAAATCGACATGCTTCGCTTCGAAGAATTATACAGTGATTGGAGTCTTGTATGGCTAGCAAGAACTACAGACAGCTACAACACAGTATGGTACATGTTCAAACAAAAGTGAGAGACGAGTAACCCGACATACATATCTTATATCAAAGATACTTGGCTAGAACCACATAAAGAATAATTCGTCTTAGCATGGACTAATATGGTGAAGCATTATGGCACAATCACTACGAACCGGGTCGAATGATCACACTCAAGTTTAAAAAGATATCTACAGTCATCGGTCGATAATTTTGTCTCCGTTTGGCAATCGATTCATTTGATGATTATTTCTAAGGTGAACGAAATTATAGCATCATTTGAGATGAACCTCAATATTGCAAAGCATGAATAAAAGCATGAACATCTTTTGGATGGTTTAATCCATGTAGTATCTCACAAGGCCTTGGGCTTATTGTTTGAGGAGATTGGTAGGTCGAAGCTGGTTGGTTATGATCCCGAGGTTTGCGGTTGTTCATATTGACATTCACTCGGCCTTCCTTGGCACATAAGATTAACGAATATCGTCGTCAATCTATACATATTCTAATATATGTTGTTGATCAACGTTAGAGACATCTGTCGATAATGTCGATGGTGAAAGTTTACGATAATTTCTTTTCTTTGTCACAAGTGAAACTCCTGTACGCAAGGTGGTGTGTCGCATCGGAACCAGAGAGAAGATCCATTGAGATTAAAATTCAAGAAATTGCAGTCCCGGCAACAACTTGATTGCAAGAGCCATATGTTGTTCGAACTCCTAAGGAAGACCATACTCAAGAATGAGTAGAGCAAAAAAGAGGGAGATGGAGTCAACTAAAAGAGATCCATCCTTGTTTAAACATATTGAACGCAATTTAGAGCAAGTTGAGGCAAAGTCGGTTATCAAAAGTGTGGTATTTTCGCAGAAAAAGAGTAAGCTTACTATTCGAAGGGGGAAGAAACAATAAACGAACGATGCAGTCATGGCGGAGGGTTTAGATAAATTCTCTGATTCATATAGTCTATACATTAAAAAAATTCTACCTGAGATACGGGATTTTATTTGGTCTATTGTTGATGTTCCAAAGGATGGCCATTGTGGATATCATGCACTAGCAAGACATCTAGGCTATTCAGTTGAAGCAGGATGGAGACATGTTAGAGAAGAGCTGTACGAGGAGTTGGAGTCTCGTCTACCCTTCTATAGGCAAATACTCGGCAAAGAAATTGTTGGAGATTTGTTGGCAAGCATACCTTGTACGAAAATAGTTACCTGACCAGACCATTACATGGATGTCCCGTCTGCTGCATACGTATTCTCTAATAGGTATAAGATACCTATTGTAATTATTTCCCAAGGCATTAACAATACTTTCTTTCTAATGTACGCTCCCCCGGTCGGACACAGACTATCCAATCTATGTTCGATAGGGCTTGTCGGACAACACTTTGTCATCCCAAGGTTGATCGGTCATTCTCCTATTCCTCCTCCTTCTATGCTTTGGTATAAACACGCACCAGAGGAAGCGATCGCATGGACGACACCCTACACGGATGCAATTGCTGGCTATAAGAAGATGATGAAGATGGAGGATCCAAAAATCTTGCCGAAGGACTACTTTGATATTCTAATCGATTGATACATCTTATACTGTATGTTGTGCAATAAGCCATGTATGTTAAACTATATATTGAACTGTATGTTGTGCAATGAGCCATGTATATTGAACTGTATGTTGTGCAATGAGCCATGTATGTTGAACTGTATATTGAACTGTATGTTGTGCAATGAAAGAAATAAAACTAGAACTGCATATTGAACTGTATGTTGTGCAATGAGTCAAAATCTGTATAAAACTATGACTGTCAAAATCTGGACAGTTCCACAAGCAAACTAGATTGTCAAAATTTTGACAGTCCTAGTTTTAACCCACTGTGATATATATAAAACTAGGACTGTCAAAATCTGGACAGTCCCAAAAGCTAACAAGACTGTCAAAGTTATGACAGCCCTAGTTTTAATCCACTATCTGTACATTTATATACTGTGAAACTAGGACTGTCAAAATTTTTACAGTCCAATAAGCTATAAGGACTATAAAAATTTTGACAGTCCCACAAGCTATAAGGACTAAATCTAGCCCACTGGAAATTTTATGTAAAACTATGACTGTCAGGATTTTGACAGTTCTTCAAGCTATGAAGGCTGTCAAAATTTTGACAATCCTAATTTGAACCCACTGTCTCTGTAAAATTTTATATAAAACTAGGACTGTCAAAAATTTTATAGTCCTGATAGCTTTCAGGACTGTCCAGAATTTGCCAGTCCAAGTTTTGAGCCAGTACCTCTACACATTTATCAACTGTATGTAGCAAACTTAAAACACAAATTATAGCAAATTGTAGCAAACTTAAAAATAATGAATCAAAATATTTCAATAAAACATAACTACTCAAAGTTTTCAAACTGTAAAGTTTTACATGTCTCAAAACACAAATTGTAGCAAAGTTTTACAAGTCTTGAAACATGGCCTAAACTTTATGCCGCCTCTTTTTATGTTGCTCTCTATTTTCCAAGAAAGAGAAATCTTCAGCATTGTCGATTTGTTGTAGCTCGTCATTGATTTCCATATAATTCGTACCATGGCAACTTACGAGGCTTCTTCCCAACTTCTTCACTTTTCTAGCCTATTCATGATAATTAAAAAAATTTGTTAGGTTATAAACATTTACACATATCAAACTGAAAGTGAAGAAGTTGGCTCACCATCTTGACCAATGCAGCATACAAGACAGATTTGGCGGGAAGATCTGATGGTACACGCACAATATCGCCTTCATGTTTGAACAACGTAGGTAGTCCGACACCAGCGTAGTAGGCGAGGTAGTCGTCGCTACATTCTGTCATATTTACTGCTGCTTGCCGTTCGATTTCTCTAATAACGTGATGTTGCCACTCAGTAAAGAAGTCTGAGACCCAGTTGAATGCCGCAGGAATATAGTTTAGCGGTTTTGTACCTCGCGGAGCAGTTATCATTTTTAATGTGCGCTTCGGGACTGTTTGTACGTAGCCGAACTGACGGAGCACTATATCAGACATATAAGCCTCCTCGATTTTATGATAACTTATCAGACCGTGATATAAAGCGACTGGTTGCAATGGACGACTAGTCTGTCGCAAATCACGATATGGATCTCAAATAATCTATAACGCATAAAATTTAGCATAACGTTATTTAGCATAATGTAATTTAGTAAATTATTACCAAACATTAAAAAATTAGGTCTCAATTCACCTCTTATATCGTCATATCTTCAAGTGCATTCCGTAGGGGGCCAATGTGTGTGGACGTTTGGCATCTTCCATAGTTGGCTTCCATCTGCACATTCTAGGAAGGTGACCGTCATACCCTCGGTTAAGTTTAGCCTGCTGCAGGATTGGAAAGTGCTCGTATATCCATGCCTTCACGTAACCAAGTTAAAAAAAATAGTCCAAAAATTAACAACAAAATTTTTAGTTATGTATACAAGTTGACAAAGGTATATCTATACATGGAGTAGAGTCTGGCATCGGGATATTATCTTCGAACCGACGCGGAATGCCGCACCAAGCTCGCGGTAAAGGTATGCTACTATACCGCTTCCCCAAGATATTTTTTCTACCGTGTCTATGTTGTCCAAATTCATGAGATATTTGGCATGTATGAACGTTCCAGACTTATCCGTAATACCGACAACCCCTAAGATGAACTGCATATATCCACGGGCCACATTATCGCTATTATCCACTTCGGGGTCCAGATCAGCGAATGTCTCCTCCAAATATTTTAAAGGAAGTTTGTACGACTTCTTAAATTCTCGAAGGGTGGTAAAACTAGTGACATCAACTCCCAGACACCTTGATACATAATCCACGATATGGTTGTAAAAGTTGATGCTCGATTCGTCAAAAGTATGATTCATCATGACTTGACCATCAACCCTAGGTCCCAATATATGATGGACGTCATCAAGGGTAATCGTCAACTCCCCGTTTGGTAGATGGAAAGTGTTGGTTTCTGGATGCCATCGTTCTATAAATGCTGATATCAGTGCATTATCCACCGTCGTATATGAGTAGTTACCCAAATATTATAAACCGGTAGGAATAATTTTAGCCTTCACATCATCTACCAATAGTTCAAACATCCATGTATTGCATTTTTTGTCATGGTTGATCACCGTTAACATACGAGAACTCTCCTGAAAAGTAAACAATTTGATGAACTTATACCTATATATAAAATGTACTTATCTATAAATAATTGGATGAAGTTAGAACTTACAACTATATATAAAATTATCATAACATAATGTACTTACCGGATTGTTCCATAATTGGTATGCAATTGGTTCTCGATCGACGGCAACATAGAGCAACCGTTTGGACGAGTCTCGACTGGACTATCTGGCTGCTGAGAAGGTCCTGAACCATCAGTAGCCCGGTCTTTGAGAGTTTATGGGAGAGTCTCGACAGGACTATCTACATACTGAGAAGGTCCTGAACCATCAGTTGGCCAATTTTGGACATTTGGTATGTCCTCGTCGGAGGAGGAAGAAGAACCAGAAGTACTAGGAGGCGCACGTCTCTTCGAACGAGTGACAGTCTTCTTCGTCAGTCGACGTTTTCTAACTTCAGGGCGTGCCTCGGGGTCACGGATAGTGAGAGCTGGTTCAATAGTACGCTGAATATTGCGTTCCTTACGCATCGACGCAGTAGGGCATCTTCTTATGATATCTTCATCTTCAGTGCCCTTTCGAGGATCGTGACTATAAGAAAAATATATATATTTTTTAACATCCCAAAATAATTGAACATTCAGGACTGTAAAAATTTTTACAGTCCTATATGTATACAGGACTGCAGAAATTTTCATAGTCCTAAATTATAGAGGACTGTTAAAATTTCTACAGTCCTTTATACATATAGGACTGTTGAAATTTCTACAGTCCTCAATGTATATAGGACTGTAGAAATTTTTACAATCCTCAATCTATATAGGACTGTAGAAATTTCTACAGTCCCGCATGGTTCTGGTCCATACGTTCGACGAATATCGAACTTGTATGCCCTAAAATCTGCTACGAGCCTCCAGAATAATGTCCAAACTATATCCTAAACTACATTCAGGACTTGTATGCCCTCATTTTAAGATTGGAAAGATAACAACTGGAAATTTTCGAAATACAATAGAAATTTTTAAAAAATTTAGAAAAAATTTTAAATGCAATAGAACAAGGAGAAGGAAGAATTGTACCTTGATTCTTTCAAGACTTTGGGAGCCATCGACAAGGAGGAGGAGGAGGAAGTTGAGGAGGATGACTCCGACAAGAAAGGGAGGAGGGGGGAGGGTTCCGGTGGAGGTTTAGAGGGTTTGGGAGGAGAGTTTAAAATTTGGGCTAGTATGAGTAAACTTTTGGGCTAGTATGAGTAAACTTTGTTCATTAATGGGTTAGCCCCAATCCTGGGCTAGCCCTAAGTAAATTATGTAGTACCCTTATCAACAGCCTTACAAAATTATGAGGATAACATGAACATAATGAAAATAAATAGAGAAAAGAAACCAGTGACAGCATGCCACAACTCTTTGGCTTTCTCAGATTTACTTCGTCAAAAACCAGTCGACATGGCATTTAATCAAATATAAAGAGAGAAAGAAAACCATAGAGAAGAACAAAAACCTTGGAGAGATCAGATAAGCACAGCCACGAACTTGGAGAAGAACGAAGCTTGTGTGTGTGTGTGTGTGTGTGTGTGTGTGTGTGTGTGTGCGTGTGTGTGTGTGTGGTGGTGGTGGTGGGGGTGGACCTCCTGGAGAAGAATGAACGCGCGCGGGGGACTCCTGGAGAAGAACAAACGCAATACAGGGGGGAGGAGGTGACCTCCTGGAGAATACGTACGGGTACGGGTGGAGGGGGTGGGGAGAGAACCTACTGGGGAAGAACGTCTAGATCCCCAATCTTATGTGGTAAAAATCGAAGGCCGAAAAGTTAATGGAAAATATAAATTTGGGGGAAACATTAAAACTTATGTGCTAATTTTGTTTTGGCAAATTCTACATGTACTACATAAATTGCTTATGATAGTTTTTTTTTTAGTTTACTTACAAATTTGAGATCTAATTTTTATATTTGAGGGCAACTCAAATTCTAATATAAAAGTTAATGACTTCTAATTTTCATCCCAATTTTATTTTACAGGACTGTCACAATGTTGACAGAGGACTGTCAACTTTGTGATAGTCCTAAATAATTAGGACTATAAAAAAAATTTGTCAGTCCTCCCTATTGGAAGGATTGTCAATTTTGTTTACAGTCCTAACAAAGAAAAGAAGAAGAAGAAGAAGAAGAAGAAGAAGAAGAAGAAGAAGCATTAGGTGTGGTGGCGAGCGGTGGCGCGATGCTGCGGCGAGCGGGAGCGTAGGTGTGGGGTGCTGGGCGGACGCTGGCGGGGTCGACGGTGCGGGGCGGAGGCGAGCGGGGGCAGCGCGGGGTGGAGGCGCGCTTGGGGGCTGCTCTTACTGATGCCTTGTAAATAGGGCTGCGGCGAGCGGAGGCGGATGCGGGGGGGCGCTGGAGGCACGGGGCTGCGACGAGCAGGGCGGGCGAGGGCGACGGTGAGGGGCAAAGGCGCACGCGCGGTGGGATCTCACTGGAGAATCAGCTTCTCCGTCGCCGAGATGTCGACCTTCGCTGCGCGCAGCCCCCCCGCGAGCGCGTGCCTCCGCCGCGCGCAGTCCCCCGCACGCGTGCCTCCGCCTCTCGCCGCTTCCTCCTCCTCCTATGACGTTAGGGTTGGGGTTAGGGTTTGGGGGTTTGGGAATTTGAAGAGAGTAAAAATTTAGAATGAAGGATTTTAGGAAGGTTTAGGGGTTGGGTTGTCCCGAGTAAATTTTGGAATATCCTAAGTAAAAGATACAAAAATTTGGATTATCCTGAAGTAATGGGCTATCATAAGTTTACTTTGACATCCCATTACTTAGGACATCCCAAAATTTACTTAGGACATCTCAAGTAAATTTTGGGATGTCCTAAGTAAATTTACTTGGGACATCCCAAAATTTACTTGGGATGTCCCAAGTAAATTTTGGAACATCCTAAAATTTACTTAGGACATCCCAAAATTTTAGGATTTTCTAAAATTTTGTGACATCCTAAGTCCTAAGTAAATTTTGGGATATCCTAAGTAAATTTTACTTAGGACATCCCAAAATTTTGTCCTAAGTAAATTTTGGGATGTCTCGCCACCGCCTCCAACGACGACGACAACTGGAAAAGGTGATCGAGGTACGGCTCGGAGACGGTGACGCGGTCGATGGCGAGGTCAATGATGCGGAGAGGCAGAGAATCGCGGGAGGAGGGAGGAGGAAAGGCCGGAGGGGTGGGGGTGGGGGAGGAGCAGGAGGAGGGAGGTGAAGAGGGTGGGCAGCCCTAGTAAAATTTGGGCTAGCCTGAGTAAAAAGTCTTCCTAACTGGACTAGCACCAATACTGGGGTAGCACCAATACTGGGCAAGCTCCAAGTTTTTTTTGTAGTGCCTTTATCAAAGGCCTTTTTTTTACTTGGTGGAAAATGAAACTTAGGGCGTTTGGCTAAGAGGCTGGAGCACCCTCTTCATAGGGTGGCCAAGAGAGTGGGCAGCCTCTTGGCCACCCTCTTCACAGCTGGTGCTCCGGCCTCATGGCCAAGAGGGTGACCAAGAGACTGCCCACCCCTCGTGGCCACCCTCTTCACAGCGGGTGTCACGCCCCAGTCCCAAAATACGTAGGACTAGGAACACGTAAGCAAGCCAGCCGTATGGATATGGCAACTCCAATATATGGAAACCAAACCCATATGTATGTTGTAATATGAACATCAAATCCACAGTGGTATAACATATGTCAAAAGTCACAGGGTATAATCTAAATCTCATCCACAAAAATTAATTATAAATAAATAACCAATATCTATGAACTAGATCTAGACACAAAGTATCTGGAGATAATAGTTGGATGGAAACAAATTCACTACCAACTGGAATATAAGAGCAACTACAATATAAGTACAACACAACAAACATAATATAAGAATACCAGCTATCAATCACGGGCTCGAAGAGAAGACCTCCTCGAAACATAAGTAACCATCCGAATCTGCGCTCCTCCGAATACTCAATAACAGATACACCTGGAAGGGGCCAGGTCCTCAGAGGGACGTAACAAGATACATAAAATACATGCCAATAAAGTACTAAAATAAATATCCAATTGGGTCGCCTAACCATCTAAGTGAATGTAGTTAAGAACAACTTTCCCCACAAGTGAGCTATCTGGCTGAAAACTGGGATTGGCATAACTCTCTCGGAGAATCAGGGGCCTCAAAGGCACGTCGTCTTTTGAACGGCGGAGGCCCGCCAAGTAGTATAGGGGTCATCACCGCCCGTATGTCCAGCGGAGCTTTCGGGTTACAGAAGGAAAAGTGTAAAGGAGCTCAAATGCGGTACTTGTTGTTCTCCCCACCCCATGCTCTAAGCATGTCACATCCATGACACAATTTGGTTCATAGCCTATTCTTAGTACCCTAGCCCAATCCTGCAACTAAACAAGGACAAGGATGGGACCACCGTACTACAATAGGCTATGTCCATAGACCTCTAATAACTGCTAAATCTACTAACATGCAAAGTTTTTAACAGCAGTTATTCCTAACGTACGGCCCAAATGTACAGGAGGCCAAACCCTGCACGCCAGTCCGTGATCTATATAAGACTCACAACTCGTGTAACAACTGTGTCACGGCCAATGAACCTAATGATGCTACATGATAATGGGGTAGTCTCATAAACAAGGTCAATGCAAATACATAAATAAAAATATACCGCGACGATACCGTCGCGCGCATTTTATATGACAGTTAAAATATATGAACTAAAGACAAAAAAATAAAGATTCATGCAACATATGGAATATGAATAACAGTACAATGGTAAGGTATACTTGCCTGCTCTGAAAAAGGATGAAGTCATAACTCAAGGCGTCGTCCGATCTACCCGTCAAATAAATTAAACAAATTAGGTTACAAAAGTGGGTGAATAGGTTCCTTCATTTTAATCTATTTTAATTCTGAATAAAATAACCTAAAATAGTATTTTAATCTTATTATAATCTGATTTTATTATTAAACTCTAATTTTGGTCAAAAGAAAGTTAACTTTATTAATTTGTGATCCATGGCACACAAATCGAGGCAATCTGTTGACCAAAAAGTCAACCAACTCAAATTTTGGATTTGTGTGTGTAATTCTATAGATTTTAATGCTACATGAATGTTGGAATTGACAGTTTCATAAAATCACAAGTCGGTAAAGAGTTATGGCCACAAGGGCGCACAGATGACAGTTTTCGGTGGTTTCCAATTTACGTCTATGTTGTACAAATTTTACAGTAGAATAAAATTATATTTTAAATTCTAGAAAAATACTTTTCAGGAATCTCATCATGTCTGCTTTCCAAAACTTCAAACGGTTCATAATTCCGAGTTCGGAATCTCCCAAAATCTTGAAAATACAAAAACATATCTGATTTCGGACAGCTGGCACTTTCAAAATATTCTGGAAAAATAGGTTCTGAAATTACTAAAATAATTTATATATTCAGAAAACTAACCTTGATATGATTCTAAAAAAAAAACTGGAGCGCGTTTGGAGTCCGGAGCTAGGAGATATCGTCCTTTTAAGTCGTCATAACTACTAGAAAATGAGGCTAAATTTATGACGAATTTTGACTATTTTTGGACGAAAAAGAGAGGAGTTTGGGGATAAAAAATATGAAAGATGAGTTTATTCCATAAGTCTAATAGTATTTATAATGGTGAAGATTGTTTAATTGAATAAGACTAGGATTGGCTAATTTGGATATGATTTGGATCAGTTTAAATAAGAATATGATATGCATGAAGTTGCTTTCCTAGTAGGCTCAGGATTTGAATTAATTTAAAATATTATTTAAATTTATCTCAATAATTTATAATCTTAAATAGAATTAAAAATAATACAAATAATTTATATATAATCTTATTAATATCTATTAACACTAAATTAGCATCTATCTAATATAAAGACTATATATATCCAAATAAATCATAAATAATTCCAAAAATCCAAATAAATTCCTTAAAATTCTAAATAAATTACAAAAAATATATTTAAATATTTTAATCCTAAATTAAATATTTGGTAGTAATAACATGCAAGTATGGTCAAATAGTAAATCCTGAAATTCCTAAAAATTTATGTTTCCTAGGTTTTAATTACCAAAAATTATAGAAAAATCTCAAAAAATCTAAAATAGCCTAAAAATAATTCTAAATAAATATTTATATAAATAAATATATCAAGTTATTTATTTTCTAATTAACTAAGAGAATATTCTAAAAAAATCAATATCTATAATAAATATAATAATATAAAATACACATAAAATACCTATTTTGGGTGAGGGGGTTTACAATTTACCCAATTTAAAATAATTTCGTCCTCGAAGTTAAAATAAGGCATAATTTGTTAATCTTTCATGTACATAAGGCGACTCAATCACAATCTCCTTGCGATAATTAAAATTATAATCATATCCATCGCAATCACTTCAAGGTTAAGATGATCACTGTTCCAATCAAAATTCAACCTATGGTTATCTCTTCTCACTTTCTCAAATTACCCACAGGCAAATTTAAATTAATCCATATAACATCTTCAAGATTTAAATACACATATAAATTTGCCTCACGATCTCCAACTATTATAATTTCCTCTAGAAGTAATTCGAGTCCAATATTATTCTTATTTTTAGTTATAAATTTTTGTATTCTTCAACTTTTGAAATTTCATTCACATTCTCAATATTTCAAGTAGTCCAACCATCAAATTTTAATTCTTAATTTAAATCATCAAATTAAAAAATAATTTAAATGCAGTCCACCAATGTTCAAGTCTGAAATTCTATATTTATCCTCCAAATTCAAGTTGATGCTTTTACCTTCAATACTCAAAATTTTAAATTATGTACTTAAGGTATAAATATTGGGTCCTTAGTATCAAGAATTTTTTTTTTAAATTCATTAATCCTCATCATCTTAGTCATTCTTCTAAGATTCTCAAAATTAAAATGGCTTGAACATCTCCCAATCTAATCTTACTCGATCACAATCTAAAAGAAATTTCTCTCGAGTTGACAATGCACTGCTATCCAACTTAGAATTTACCCATCTATCACATAAGGCTATATACCTTAAGAAAAATATTCCTTAATTTATTTACTCATGTTATTCAATCCTCGAAACTTAACGCCGATTATACCACATATGATATGTCCTTAATTACGAAAGAATAATCCTCAAGTATGTGATCGGTCTATGGGGTATATCTAGTACTCCCTGTGTATCAAAATTATACCAAGCACGATGTTTCATCTTTCCGAAATAAGGGAAGACGGAAAACAATAATGGGGAGTTGAAGGGGAGGTAATAGAACAGAAGTATCGGGATCAAGGCGTTTAAACAATTCAAATAGGAATTGTCAAGGCAGTTGTGGATTGAAGTCCTATTTTGGTAATTCCTATTCACATGCTCGTATCAGTAAAGTTATGTAACGGATACGATATGCTCAGACATATCTAGGGGACAAGTACATTCGTCTACTAATTATTATATATCTCAATCCACGTAAAGTAGGTATGCGAAGGGCGAACCAAGCGCACTATGGTTGATCATACCGTAGTATACTGATTCTGAAATGTATTAGTGTAGTACTCCAATAATACATGTCATGAACAAGCTCGATAAAGAATAAGCTTGCAAAACTAGGCTATAATAGCAGCATAAGTTAAGGTAGTACAGAAATTATAGATACGCTAGATTATGATGGGAGAAGGTACAAATAATTCAATTTTACAAAGAAGATAAGACTCCACAATCTCTACAGTTGTCATACTAACTCCTTGTCTAAGTCGCTAGTCGACCAAACAGGGGTATGGGCCTCTAGATTCTACAGTCTGAATAAACACTGTCATCTTATGCTAGCATATAGGTAATGTCATTCAGTTACACTTCAATAATGGGACAAAAGGCTATGTGATACTATGTTGTGAGGTATACTACCCAACTTATAACAATAAAATAATATTGTAATGGTCTTAAGGGGATCCTACCAAATAACCTTGCACCTGTAAATAAAGTAGAACTCTTATTAGGGTATATGAGGAAAGGTCTTGGTACGGATTAGGGTATCCTATTTATATAGGTAATGGTCATCCTAAGTCTTAGTCATAGTGCTTAAAGAACAAGTGTCAATAGTAAGAATACAAGAGTTACTGATCATTAAGGGAAAAGGGATCTAACTTGTATCGAGGTGGGAGTATAATTTACGCGATTTAAAGCTAAGGGGTAATCATTAGGTCATAATCTACAATAACTTAAACTGTCAAGTTCTAATTACCAATCACATAGTTCAAAAATTCAGGAGTAACAACCAAAATCCTAGCAAGCTATATATATCCTAACATAGAATAAAATCACTTGGTCTATAATCAGAAGTGTCAGATGGCATGAGTTATAAGATGAAGAAAAGAAACGTAATCAGTCGTCGCACACTAGCTAGCGAGCGCTATGGTCGCAGAGGAGCAATATATGAAATTAAAATAGAGGGCTCTAGATAGCATCATGGTTCTCTAAGGGGGTGGTATGCTAGTTGCTATGTTTAAGGTATGATCAAAAAAAAGTGTTGATTACATTCCTCTAGGCTTCCTAAGGTTCTGTCTGCTTATCTCAAGACAAGAATCTAAATTTATAGTTCTCCAATACTATCCAATTATGAAGGTTAGGTTCAATCATAATGTTCAATATTGGTTCCCCATTGGTTCCTCAATACTAGGGTCAAACATTATGGTAAAACTTCTAACCATCTCTAGTAGTATCTATACTACTCACAGGTCCTCATAATAAATCAAAGGATAATGGTAAACCAATCTATAGATAAGAAATTCTAGGTTCACTAGATATTCTAAACTTAGTGGTGTATCTATATCCTCGTTGTAATCTTAATAGGTGTGCTACCCTAATTATCATCCTAATAACAGGGGTTCCTATATTCTAGCAGAAGGCTATACTTAAAGAACTATTAGGGAAGTACATGAATCAAGCAGGATATGATTGTTCAAATAGAACAGATAAGAGGAAGATGAATCATAGTCAATTGTGGATGAGATCCTATACTCTAGTCCTAGGTGCAGGCTTGTTCGGTACAGTAACGTAACCGAAACAATATGCTCTTGACCTGCATGGGCCACCACAAAAAATGTCACGCCCCAGTCCCAAAATACGTAGGACTAGGAACACGTAAGCATGCCAGCCGCATGGATATGGCAACTCCAATATATGGAAACCAAACCCATACGTACGCTGTAATATGAACATCAAATCCACAGTGGTATAACATATGTCAAAAGTCACAGGGTATAATCTAAATCTCATCCACAAAAATTAATTATAAATAAATAACCAATATCTATGAACTAGATCTAGACACAAAGTATCTGGAGATTATAGTTGGATGGAAACAAATCCACTACCAACTGAAATATAAGAGCAACTACAATATAAGTAAAACACAACAAACATAATATAAGAATACCAGCTATCAATCACGGGCTCGAAGAGAAGACCTCCTCGAAACATAAGTAACCATCCGAATCTGCGCTCCTGCGAATACTCAATAACAGATACACCTGGAAGGGACAGGTCCTCAGAGGGACGTAACAAGATACATAAAACACATGCCAATAAAGTACTGAAATAAATATCCAATGGGGTCGCCTAACCATCTAAGTGAATGCAGTTAAGAACAACTTTCCCCACAAGTGAGCTATCTGGCTGAAAACTGGGATTGGCATAACTCTCTCGGAGAATCAGGGGCCTTAAAGGCATGTCGTCTTTTGAACGGCGGAGGCCCGCCAAGTAGTATAGGGGTCATCACCGCCCGTATCTCCAGCGGAGCTTTCGGGTTACAGAAAGAAAAGTGTAAAGGAGCTCAAATGCGGTACTTGTTGTTCTCTCCACCACATGCTCTAAGCATGTCACATCCATGACACAATTTGGTTCATAGCCTATTCTTAGTACCCTAGCCCAATCCTGCAACTAAACAAGGACAAGGATGGGACCACCGTACTACAATAGGCTATGTCCATAGACCTCTAATAACTGCTAAGTCTACTAGCATGCAAAGTTTCTAACAGCAGTTATTCCTAACGCACGGCCCACACGTACAGGAGGCCAAACCCTGCACGCCAGTCCGTGATCTATATGAGACTCACAACTCGTGTAACAACTGTGTCACGGCCAATGAACCTAATGATGCTACATGATAATGGGGTAGTCTCATAAACAAGGTCAATGCAAATACATAAATAAAAATATACCGCGACGACACCATCGCGCGCATTTTATATGACAGTTAAAATATATGAACTAAAGACAAAAAAATAAAGATTCATGCAACATATAGAATATGAATAACAGTACAATGGCAAGGTATACTTGCCTGCTCTGAAAAAGGATGAAGTCACAACTCAAGGCGTCGTCCGATCTACCCGTCACATAAATTAAACAAATTAGGTTACAAAAGTGGGTGAATAGGTTCCTCCATTTTAATCTATTTTAATTCTGAATAAAATAATCTAAAATAGTATTTTAATCTTATTATAATCTGATTTTATTATTAAACTCTAATTTTGGTCAAAAGAAAGTTAACTTTATTGATTTGTGATCCGTGGCACGCAAATCGAGGCGATCTGTTGACCAAAAAGTCACCCAACTCAAATCCTGGATTTGTGGAATTCTATAGATTTCAACGCTACATGAACACTGGAATCGACAGTTTCATAAAATCATAAGTCGGTAAAGAGTTATGGCCACAAGGGCGCACAGATGACAGTTTTCGGTGGTTTCCTATTTACGTCTATGTTGCACGAATTTTACAGTAGAATAAAATTATATTTTAAATTCTGGAAAAATACTTTTCTAGAATTTCATCATGTCATCTTTCTAAAACTTCAAACGGTTCATAATTCCGAGTTCGGGATCTCCCAAAATCTCGAAAATACGAAAACGTATCTGATTTCGGACAGCTGGCACTTTCGAAATATTCTGGAAAAATAGGTTCTGAAATTAGTAAAATAATTTATATATTCAGAAAACTAACCTTGATATGATTCTAACAAAAAAAAACTGGAGTGCGTTTGGAGTCCGGTGCTAGGAGATATCGTCTTTTTAAGTCGTCATAACTACTAGAAAATATGGCTGAATTTATGACAAATTTTGACTATTTTTGGACGAAAAAGAGAGGAGTTTGGGGATAAAAAAATATGAAAGATGAGTTTATTCCATAAGTCTAATAGGTATTTATAATGGTGAAGATTGTTTAATTGAATAAGACTAGGATTGGCTAATTTGGATATGATTAGGATCAGTTTAAATAAGAATATGATATGCATGAAGTTGCTTTCCTCGTAGGCTTAGAATTTGAATTAATTTAAAATATTGTTTAATTTTATCTCAATAATTTATAATCTTAAATAGAATTAAAGATAATACAAATAATTTATATATAATCTTATTAATATCTATTAACACTAAATTAGCATCTATCTAATATAAAGACTATATATATCCAAATAAATCATAAATAATTCCAAAAATCCAAATAAATTCCTTAAAATTCTAAATAAATTACAGAAAATATATTTAAATATTTTAATCCTAAATTAAATATTTGGTAGTAACAACATGCAAGTATGGTCTCATAGTAAATCCTGAAATTCCTAAAAAATTATGTTTCCTAGGTTTTAATTACCAAAAATTATAGAAAAATCTCCAAAAATCTAAAATATCCTAAAAATAATTCTAAATAAATATTTATATAAGTAAATATATCAAGTTATTTATTTTCTAATCAACTAAGAGAATATTCTAAAAAAATCAACATCTATAACAAATATAATAATATAAAATACACATAAAATACCTATTTTGGGTGAGGGGGTTTACAGCGGGTGCTCCGGCCTCATAGCCAAGAGGGTGACCAAGAGACTTCCCACCCCTCTTGGCCACCCTCTTTACAGCGGGTGCTCCGGCCTCATAGACAAAAGGGTGACCAAGAGACTGCTCACCCACTTGGCCGTCTCACCCATTGTGAAGAGGGTGCGAAAGCACCCTCTTCACAATGCGCCTCCGGCCTTTCGCACCCCCCTTTCTGGCCAAGAGGCTCGTGGGGCGGCGAGACGGAGGGGTGGCCTCCCTTGTCGGGGTTTCTCCTCTCTCCTCCCTCCTCCATTCTCCTCCTCCTCCTCCATTCTCCTTCCTCCTTCTCCCTCCTCCGCCTCCTCCCGCCACCGCCTCCTCCGACGACGACGACTGGGAAAGGTGCTAGAGGTATGGCTCGGCGACGGTGACGCGATCGATGTCGAGGTCAACAACGCGGAGAGGTAGAGAATCGCGGGAGAAGGGAGGAGGAGAGGCCGAAGGGTGTGGGGGTGGGGGAGGAGCAGGAGGAGGGAGATGAAGAGGATGGGCAGTCCTAGTAAAATTTGGGTTAGCATGAGTAAAAAAAAAAATTATAACTGGGCTAGCACCAATTTTGGGCTAGCCCAAGTTTTTTTTGTAGTGCCTTTATCAAAGGCCTTTTTTTTACTTGGTGGGAAATGAAACTTAGGGGCATTTGGTCTTTTCGATTTTTCATTGTCATTAAATTTTAGTCACTTTTAGTCTTGTTTGATCGTTTTTGGTCGTTTTTTATCTTCTTCTTCTTTTTATCATTTTTTTATTTTTGGTCATTTTTTTTCATTTTTTTCATTTTTTATCTTTTTTTTGTTTTTTGGTTTTTTTTCGTTTTAGGCCTTTTTTGGTCCATTTTTTTTATTTTTCATTGTTTTTTGGTTTTTAGTCATTATTCGTTTTTTTTCGTTTTTAGTCGTTTTAGTTATGTTTTTATTTTATTTTTGGTTCTTTTTTCGCTTTTGAGCATTTTTTTGTTTTGTCATTTTTTCTTTTTTTTTCTTGGTTTTTTTTGTTTTTTGTTTTTTTTTCCCGAAAATATTTTTATGTCACCAAATTAACATGTGAATATAGTTTTCCATAAAATTTAATTACTTGAAATTTGATTCCCAGGAATATATAATTTCAGGCAGTATTCCGCGTACCAAACGCTCCCTTAAGGGAGGGGGGAGAAGTTTAGGGGAAAAAAATTTGAAGGGAAACAATTTGTTTTCTTTGATGATGAAAAAATATTTTAATAACAATTACAATGCACAAAAATGTATGTCGTAAACGAGTCTTCAATCACAACGCGCAAAAATGCATGCCATAAATGAGTCCTCAATCACAACGCGCATAAATTGTCACGACCGGCGGCCAAAAATTGGGCATGAGTCGTGGGTACGTCCAGCCTACGCCGCAGCATCGGCGATAGAACGCTTTAAAGGTCCACAATACTATCTAACGAACTCATGCAATAATATATATATATATATATATATATATACAACCTATCAATGGTAACTCAACTCTATAGGACGACAAGATGAATATATAGCATCAATACTCAATCACCAAACTAGAGACAGATAATGGCACGATATCATAAAGAGAATAGAAAATAATAAGTCACAACAATATACAAGTCTAGAGTCTAGCAATAAACATAAATGGTCTCAAATGTAAATAACAAGTCATAGTCTAATGTTGGAGACATATCCAGTACAATAATAGATACTAGCTAAGGGTTTGCTATAGCTAGGTGTGTCTCCTCGACAGCTGGTACCAGATCGTCCTGGCCTACAGGTGCTACCTCAACTGGATCTCCATCCTGCGGACCATAGTATGTAGGACACTAGTCCTCTAAATAGACATCTGGAAAAATATATCCAGTCAGGATTGGAGCGAAGTACAAAACTCTGAAAGCAGTTTCATATACATGGTAGAGGATATATAACAACAATAAAAATGAATACAAGATGCTCAGGTAACTATGTAATGGAAATATAACTGGAATAAGTAGATAAACACGAAGGATAACTGGAAAAGTAAATAGAAGACAAATGGTGTGAACTGTAAATAAGAGAAGTGGTGATACTATCTAAGTAATTTAGAGTACAAGTTCATTATGTGATCGGTTTGATTGCACAAGTCTATACTACGATAACTCAATTATACGTGTATTGTATAATTGGCATGCATACGAATAAGCTAAATGTTTGATCACATAACCAACTCCTACTCCCCCGTCCCGACTAATATTCATAGATCCAGTCACGACACGTTACGCACACGAATATATATGAGCACACGTAGCACACGAATAGATTCGAGCACAAGGAATACCTGATACACACGATTAAGTATATGTGTAAGGAGTACCTGATGCACACGTCAAATAAATAACATCTCCTGACTCGATCCATATAATACCAGCCCGTGTAACATGGTGTCAGAATCAAGTAAAATAGATCTAGAATATGTGATATATACACTATCAAGTACTAAAAACTAACAGAGAAATGCACTCGCCTGAGGTCCTGAGAAAATGACACGAAACGATGTTCGAACTAGTATCACACAGGCCTATATATAAAATATCAAGTCATTGGATGTAATGAAGGGATAAACAAATTTAAATAAGTTAAAAATGGGGTTTCTAGGTTAATTCTAGGCTCCTCTAGTCAAACTAGGTCAAGGGTTCACTTTTAGTGTCAAAATAGTCAACTCTAGTCAAAATTAGGTTATACCTTGGTTTTAGGTACATACCTAGCTTCTAGGTTGACTATAAGTCTAAACTAGTTGTTACTAGATTTTGGTTAGGTTACTAGGTCCATATATTGGAGGTGTTATCTAACTAGCTAATATTACTAAGTATCATACATATATATATATAGTATTACCTAATGTCTAGTATTACCTTAATATATAAATGGGTTGCTACTTATTACCTTAGCCTATACTTGACATCTATCTTAATACATTAACTATAACTTGATATCTAAATACCTAGGCTAACACCAATACCTTAGTGTCACTCATATTACCTATTACCTTGGTAATTTGAAATACTACAATATCTCAACTTACCACATACTCATACCTTAGCTAATATCATAAGTATTCTAATACTACCTTAGTACCTAGGATATACATGTATATCGATACCTTAACTAAGAAATCCCCAAAACTTAATACCTTAGTTTAACTCATTATCTTAACCCATATCTCGACCTCACTTCCCTCCACAAGCTAATACACACTTGAACTGAACCAACACCAACACCAACATCAATACCATCACCTGATCCCTCACCTTACCTACGACATATACCCCATACTAAGTATATAACTTATATCTAAGGCAAGCTCCCAAATTGATACTATATATATAACTACTGGTTTGGAGTCACCCAAGTTATGGGTATAGTCCTACCTAGTTACCCACATTTTAGTACTCAACTATGGTAAAGGTATGGCCCACCCATTATGATACTTGTTGTTACCTGAGAATCTCATGTAGGGTAGGGCATAGACACCCACCCCTCTAATACCTGAGCACCAAGCCACCATTCAATCTTTACTAGTGCAAACTCAACCAATTGCTCCTTTCCTCTCACACTACCAAGCCAAATACACCAATACAACACCCTCACTAATCTTACAGACCTGAACACCACACATACTAGATCATCCCAGATACATCCCCAGTCCTCTGTTCTAACCCTCTGTTGTTATGCGACAATGCTAAGGTCTACCTATTGATGTGCAATAATGCTCCTCACTGCTGTTGTTGCCTACTGGAACGACTGCTGCCTATTGCAGCAACACCACTGCCACACCACATCACCATATCTGATGCTCGAGACAGAAACACCACTGTTGTGTCCCCAGGTTGTCCTCCCTACATCTGCACCAGGTTCTCCATTGCACTGCACTTGAGTGCACAACAGTTGTCCACTTGATGTTGTGTGGCACATGCACCCCTCTATACTGCAGTCAGTGCACTCGAGCCTCCCTCTTACTGATGCTAACTCCCTGATGTTGCTACTGCTACTGAGCTTCAGAGGTTGCAGTGCATTGCTATGGTATCAGACTTCCTCACTTCTGAAAGCTACTGCTCCCCATACTACCATGCAGCTGAACCCCATGACCCATGTCTAACCAATACCCAGGTATGCTTGGCTATACTGATAGCAAGCCTTGTTTGCTGCATTGCACATCAATGCAAGGACTGAACCCAAAATTACCCCCTTACTTGTTCACTTATACTCCACTTCTAATTTGCACTAATACCATGTATCAGTCACCTAACCATTATGCAACTTCACTCTAGAATTTCTCACTGCTCGACCCGCATAAGAGAGAGAGAGAGAGAGAGAGAGACATACTGACTGACTGAGCACCACCAGTCATCACACACACACACACACATAAACTCACACACACAGTGAAACACTGTATAACACACACACACATACACAGAAACTCACACACAGAGTAAAATACTGTGTAACACACACACACATAAACTCATCCTCTAATATTTATACTAATATACATATATAAATATCTATATATATAACACAAGAAATGCTTGGGTGAACTCAATACATGCACTAATAATCATTGTCACTATAAGAAAATGCATATTCAGCGACACAAGCAATATGTAGCGCAAAGTTAGATTTTTGTCGCCAAAGCGTTTATGTGACATATCTGGCTATGTCGCACACATGCCGTTGTAGTCTTGTCTGGGAAAGTCTTTCGCGACACGAAATCACACATGTCGCGAAATGTAATCACTTTTGGCAACCTTTAATATTTTTTTATTTAAGATAACTTTTGGCGACATGTGTCTTGTGTGTCGTAGAAAGGTGATACATTGGCAACATTACACATGTCGCCAAAAGTCTAATTCTTTTTTTTTTAATTATAAAAATACTTTATGCTACACAATTTAATGTCACAGAAGCTAATGTAGCCAAATATATAAAAAAAACTTCCTGCTACACAATTTGATGTCTCAAAAACTAAAATTATCTTTTTTTATATTAATTTATCGTAAGAAATAGTAATTTTTTATTTTCGTATATATTTTCCAACATAGATATAAAAATCTTATTTCAAAAATAACTTATAAACAGTGAAATTTGTATTCAAATAACTTGAGAACAAAGAGCAACAAGTTGTCCTAAACACAACACGATATCCAATATGATGTTTTCAAACATCTCTTCATAAAATAATCCAATAACACAATATTTTAACAACTTCAAGTAACCCATTCAAGAAAAATGTATTGTATTCCACAAACGTATTATATTATAAATAAACAACTATAATATAAACAAAAATACATGAATTGAATCCCTTCCCAAAAAATAGATCTCATGATATGAATGTAGTCTCAAAAAATTGGTTTGTTGTCTATGTGATCCTGCAAACAAAAATTAAAGAAAAAAATTGTAAGTAAATATGTTAGAAACACAGATAAGGAATTACGGATCAAAATATAGGAAATCATCTTACAACTAATTTTTCAGAAAATAAAATTCGACCAGGCACCATCTTACATCATCCAACAACTTATTAAAAATCACAGTTAAATGTCATTTACTATAATACTAAAAATAAACACAACAGAGAAAAGGGTTATGAAGGTGTAAATGTCAATGTTATTGATTAATATTCGATTGATCCATCCATCCATCAATTGAATCTTGAACTGACTTTGAGAATGGAAACCCCAACACCATATCCGACTGGGACAATATTTATCCCAGCTTAGAGATCTTTCCCCTCAAGATCCAACCAAGCTAAGTTTAGCTTAGTCACATAACTAGAAAGTAAAATAGAAAAGCAACAACAATAAGCCATAGAATCCACTTTAGGAAATCTCATACAAATAGAGTGTTGTATGCAAAAAAGAAAAAGAAAAAAACCTCACCATTCTCTATTTTGTTCCTTCATAAATAGGGTGAACTAGTGAACTTCCCATACGATAATAATCAGGACACAGAAAACTAAGCAATTGTAACATGTCTAGTGACTCTTGTGATCATCTAAGTTCTATCATAAGGCTATTCTAAAGTGACTCTTGTTCTAGATGCTTCTATAAATGCAGCAATTGCTTCATCGTTGAGATTTAAGAGTAACGATTAGTTAATATCCAATCTACAATTCATGGTGAAATTGAAGTATTTCCTTATGGTGTCTTGCTAAAATCATATATACCTCTATAACCAATTAAAAGTCCTGACTTGACAAGAAACAATACAAAGTAAAAGATGGACTTACTATTGCTATCAGAACAATTTTCCAGTTGTTGTAGCAGGGGCAGGAGGCTTTGTTCTCATACTACCCATCTCACACACAAGAATTTAGCGTAACACTCGTTGCAAAAGAAGAGGCAAGACTTCTTGTAGTTTATCTTGGCACACCTCCTTGAGCATCGAGGGGCACGCTCTGGGAACACAAAGCATGGAAGAAATATTTGTTAGCCTAAATCATTCATGCTCCCTAGATAAATTGTTCACTACAACTTACATTCCCTGAGCAGCTGAGCTTGAGATTCGTTACACTTGCTTGTGCATAATGTGTCATGTATGAACTCATATTCATCTGAATATATTCACAACATCCTCATAGAAAGAAGTCTTCCAATGCACATATATTTCGAAAGAAAATCTTTTAATATGTCAATGAAGATGAAGTTTGATCTTAAGGGTTTGTTAATTACTTACGGTAGCTCTTAAGGGTTCATGGTCCATATCCCTCCACATGGTACTCTCCTCCAATATGCTTTACCTCTTTGGCGAAAGCCTACACATAGAACAAGTGCAGAAATGGTTAGGAAACAAATTAGACAATAAAGCAATTTGTTCGAAGCACATCGCTTTCGATACTAGAGAGGAGTTTGTCACTTTTGAGGACCCATCCATCACAATGGCATACATGGCAAAGGCTAGGAGAACAAGTTAGCTTAGACATCATCACTTCATCAACAAAAAAAGAAGAATCAGTAAGCAATTGCACAAAATGCCAGGGTTCAAATGAAATACAAACACCAAATCAAAAACCTTCAGGATTTGAAACAAAAACAACAAATTGTATACGGAAAATGCAATTTCACAAAATGACAGGGTTCAAAGAAAAAAAAAAACAATTACTTGATGCGAATTCAACAAACCTTGGACAATTTGTACCCGGACTTGGTGGCAAAACCGGAAGACGCCTCTGCTGGAGATTCGACGGCGGAAAACCCATCCAATCCAATGCACTGTTACTGCATTCATATATTAGGAAACTGAAAGAGAAGAATAAAGAAGAAAGAGAGGAAACTTTACCAAATGGCTCTCCACTGTTGAAACCAAAAGAGGTAGATAAAGCAATAAAGAGAGCCCAAAATTTCAATTGCCCGCCCAAATATAGACAAAATAAACCATTTTTTTTAACATTTAGTAACTTTATATTTCGTTGCTATAAGATAAAAACTTAGTAGCAACCATGTAACTCGTTGTTAATCTTGGCATGCCAATTAAAAAATTACCAAGAATAATGTAGATGATTTAGCAACGAGGACATCGTTGCGTATTTACTTTCTGGTATTTGGCAACGAAATTATAGAAGCGATAAAAGTTTCCATTGCCAAAATTTGTGATTAGCAACTACAAACATATGCGTTGCCGTTGCTAAAAATTTTATTAGAAACGAAAAATGTTGCATTGCTAAAAAATTTGTTGCCTTATGGGATATTTTTTGTAGTGTGTCTTGAAGACATTATGATATTGTGTCTTTATAATTCTACCATAAAGTTTTATGATATTTGTTCAAAGAGAAATCTATCTGGCATCTAACTTTTGGTCAAAGAATGATCATTGACTGGGAGAATATCAGGAACAATGGGTAGTCCTTTGAGACATTGAGGGATTACGGACCCAGAACCACTATTGTCTACTATTTGTTCTTTATGTAGAACAAGTCCTGTGGGAGGATGGCTTAGACGCCTTAATCAGTTCTCAGACATTTTGAATGTCTGGCATGCTTTACAGGAAGCACAGTAGCGCAGCACTACAAAGGAGCGTAAGGACTCCATGCTATAGTGGTGTGACACCACGATAAGGTTTCTCGATAGGGTAATGCCTCGGCTTCGCGAGCCATGTCACAATGGCGTAGCACCGCACATAGGTAGGTAGCCTAATGTTGTAGAATGAAAAGCGGTAAGCAGCACTACAAAGAGGCCGGTATCCTCATGTTAAAGTGGTGTGACGCCACCAAGAGATAAAAGATGTAAAGCCTCGGTTACGCGAGCCATGTCATAGCGGAGTAACACCGCATGGAAGAGCAATGCTTCATGCTAGGTAGTATGGTACTAGAAAGAGGCTTGGACCTCATGCTACAGTGGATGACACTACGATGAGGTGGAGCATCGACTTTAGGCCATGTCATAGCAGCATACCACCGCAAGGAAGCGCAAGGCTTCATGCCATGACTCTTTAAAAGAAATCATCTAGAATGTATGGAAATAGATAGGCCGTCTCTTGAGGGTAAGCTTATAGACGCCCAATATACATACACCAAAACCAGGCATGCACATGGCCTATAATATGCAACCGGAAGCACAATTGATGTCATTGCATGAGTGAAAAGAATTGCAACTATGGTGCAGAATTTAAGACTTGGTCCATTCTTATATCATTTTAACTACCACTTTCCTAGAGAGGGGTATTTTTATCTTTTCCTATTTAGTATTATTGTTAATAATTATATTTTATATTAATTATATTGATTGTATTTTTTTATAATATTTGGTATTGTTACATATATTTATATTTAATATAGTTGATGGTTAGTTGTTAGCCATTAGTTAGACTAGTTGTTAGTGAACCTAAATGAACCCAACTAGACTTGTCATGACTCACTTAGTGCAACCAATTAGTTAGTCATGGTTGACCATTTTTAGTTAGAAAAGAATGATTAGTAAACCTTTTATTTAGTTAGTGGAACATTCTTTAATTAAACCCTTTTTATACTAAACCTTCATAACTAAATTAAGAGGGGCAATTTGGACATAGCACATGACCCTAACCTAACCCTAATCCCAATGAGAGGTTGCCGGCCCCCTATCCCAATATAAAACCATTTTTGTTCATTAGTAGCCTATTTACTCATTACCAAATATTCTCCCAATTTGAGAAGAAGCTCCAATCTCTTTCATTCCCAAATCAATTTCCAACCATCTCAATTTCAAATCCCAAGGAGATTAGGAGCTTGGAATAGCCAGGAGAAAGTATTGAAAGGAAGCTAGCTTGAAGGAAGTGTCCATTTCTTGGAAATTGTGTCATCTTGGTATGTAGCATTGGGAATCTATCTCCCAATAGGTAAAATTTCTATTTTGCTTGTCATTCCAATTCTAAATGATGAATTTGACCATTAAGAACCTACCCATGGCTAAGGGCTACCTATAGGAAGAAGAACTAAGTTTATAGGAGACCTGTGGTAAAAGTTACATTGACTTTTGTGACCAATTTGGAAGAAATCCGAAATTGGTGCACCAAGTATTTGTCATTAGGTCAAATAGGTTTAACTAGACTTGAATTGGTTGAGTCTAGTTTCGTGTCCATAATTGGATACGAGTAGGCCATATCACGATGATACAGAGTGATTTTAGGATTTTTTTCTTCGACACTTGTGATACACGTGTCATATTTTGCCACAAACACTAGAATAGCTATTTATTACTCCTATTAGAGTCTAATTATTATATTTGAGTTGTTATTGAGCTTTTAGGAGAGTTTGGTGTGGTTTGGAGAGAGTATCATAGGTTCGGGGTGTCACGCCCCGGTCCCGTAAGGGCCGATCGTCCTCGCTTGGTCCCTACGGAACCGATCGTCCTCGCTTAAGCGCGATGCCATGCAAGCCTAATTTGCGCTTGCACAAGGCCAAAGATTGAACAAGGACAAGTAAGCTATTCAAAAAGGAAGCAGCAGCACATATTGCAGAAAAGTAAAGAACACAATGGCATATGAAAACAAGCTCTTTATTGATATATATAAAAGTGTTACAAGCAGCGCTTGACCGAGGTTACAGATCGCTCAAGCACTCTCTTCTCACGATCACAATAACACCGTTCCATACATTATGTCCCTTTATACAAAGCAGCTCAAAGTAATCTCGATAGGGCTCAAGGCATCGACTCCTGATTTCTGGATCCTGGGGATGAGGCATGGCTATCGCTTCCTCGGACGATCCAACACCCGAGAACAAGCAAACTGTTGGTGGGTCAGCACTTTGGAGAAAGTACTAGTGAGTATAAAATCAACGAACAGAAGCAATACCCCCTGAAACCCATACTAAGTAAGCATGTGTCAAAATATTACATTACTAGTGATCTTGCTACTTTTACCTAAGTTTATTTCATGCAGCTCAGGATTTGAGTCAGTTTACTTCTTTCGAAAATATAGCTTAGGAAACAGTTTTGCATATTCAAACATGTATACAAACAATCGGGACAGTGTTCTATCGTACAATGCGCAACATGTATTGTGCACCATATTCTAACTCTTAAGAACAAAAGTTATCTCTAGTGGTCTGATCATCTCGAATCCAAAACAAGTGCATCAAGCGGACTATCATTCTTTTCAACCAAACAAGATAATATATCTATATGATTTTGGTCCCCAAGAAACTCAGGATCAGTAGCGATAATCTAGCTAAATAATGACTCTTTTATCTGATACTATTAGCAGCTGTGATACATGGTTGCTTTTCACTAATATAGTAGCAGCCATGACCAAGGTTCTGCTCTTCACTAATAGCCATTGTCCAACCGATACGAATGCATAAAGCACTATCAGATAAACTCTATGATACAAATGAAATGAACAAGCAAGCTATATATATATACTCTTTGTATTTCTTACCCCTTGTCGAATGGTTATCCCTACAGTAGACATATAAGTTAGCAACGATTTGCATAAACATATATGTATAAGGTTCTCTATTTTTCTGTCTGTCTCTGTATCAAATAGTTAGGTATGCAAGAAGGCTAGCCTAGTATACGCCCTAACTATATGATGGCCCATGAGTTACCCCACTGATGGACAAACAACACCCCCCTAGATCCCATGGGATCGGAATATCTGGGTGCTCTAACAATCTTCTCCGGACCGACTGATTCCCAGTACCCCAGGAAACGTTCGAGAGTCTATTTCCTTGTGCACAAGTTGTCCGAGACCAATGCATGACAAGCAATATCTATCAGATAAAACTATCAGGATGCACTAAACATGAACAAGCATATCACAATTTAATAGCCACACCCCCTAGATCCCGTAGGACCGGAACATCAGGGTGGGCTACTAGACTCTTCTCTTTCATTCTTTCAAGCAAAACACATCTTTCACATATCTAATAGCACACCCCCTAGATCTCGTAGGACCGGAATATCAGGGCGCACTATTAGTCTCTTCTTATACGAATCAAAGTCTTATAGCAGTTCGATATAACAAAATAGGCAAGCGAAACATATAATAGCAAGCACGATATCGATTTTATAACAACTAGCATGCAATATTTATCTCTTTCTTAGCATATTACAAAGGGACTTATTCAAGTGATTCCTTTACTAATCTTTTTAGTATGGCAAGGGTTCGTTCGATAACTGTGTCAGTGTATCTAAGCATGCAACATTTCTTATACTCTTGACTTAGCATGGCAAGGTTCTATCTCTTTTCAGACAAGCATACAAGTTATCTAGTTAAGCAAGCGGGTTCGTTTCAATGACAAGCTATACGAGTTCACTTATTTAGCATGCAGAGTCAGGTTCTAACATTCTTCTTATGAAACTATTTTCTTAAGCAAACAAGCATTTCAAAAAAATTCAGATTCATTATTAAGGCGTGCAAGAATCAGAGAATGCAGTTATGCCCACTCACTTAGATCAATCATCTTGTGGTTCGATCGGAAATTCTCCAAGAAGACTTTCACTCGAGCAAGCAAAGCGATATCACTTGTACATAGTGCCTACGCGGAGCGGGGCACTACAGGGGGAGTATCCTAGCATAGTGCATACTAGGTGTTTGATATATTACCTAGCTAGTGAGGTTGACCTGTTATATGGGTGTATGTTAGGGTATTTTGGTGTATCAACTACACCTGATGTCACAATTAATGTGGTGTGTCTGATACTAGGATCTTGTAGGGTTGCATCATATATATATATATATATATATATATATATATATATATATATATATATATATATATATATATATATATTAGTGTGTATGTTGTGAGTATTGTGGGGATTAGAATGTGCAAGTGCTAGCGATAGGAGTCGTGATACTCAGTTGGATGAGTGAATGTTATGGGGGGTTTGATACCAACAAGTATCAGTAAGTGCACTTCTAGTTTGAGGGTGTGCATCTAGTATATATGTGTGGAGTATTCTGTTGGTTTGTGCAGTATTGCATACATATGCAAGTGACTGTGTAGTTAGGGTATTTGGCATATGTGGTGCTCATGTGCGATAGTGTTGTATTTTTGTAGAGGTAGCATTAGCTTGGAGAGTGTAGTGTGTTAGTATGTTGGTGTTTGATGGTGTCACAATGGTATGGATGTCAGTTAGCAGAGGGTGTACTGGGAGATGTTACAGGTAGGTGCGGGGAGAGCTCGGGAAGCATACTGCACACCTTAGCATGATGTGTACCCACATATTAATGCACTGAAATGCCAATTCAGAAATAGCAGTAGAAGCAAGGAGTCACTTTGGGTTGCAATGCCATCAGCTTGGAGGTAGGGACTACACCACAATGTAGA
Source organism: Iris macrosiphon (assembly GCA_036927795.1). Classification (NCBI taxonomy): domain Eukaryota; kingdom Viridiplantae; phylum Streptophyta; class Magnoliopsida; order Asparagales; family Iridaceae; genus Iris; species Iris macrosiphon. The sequence goes on from JAYESA010000019.1 coordinate 128,637,972, forward strand.
GGTTGTAGAAGGAGATTGCAAGCTCAGGTCTGTTCTTGGGGGTTCAGTTCAGTATGTGAAGGATTTGGGGTATTTAGAATGCAGCAAGGAGGAAAGCAAAGATCTGATCTGGGAAGTAAGGAGGAGTGAGATCTTGGGGCAGGTGCAACTGCACTACTAGGTTTGTGCATAGAGTTGTGCATGGTGAGTGTTGAGAAGGGTGTATTAGAGTGTAATGGTAAGACGAGTGTATCTGGGCATGAAGGGTATTGTGATAACTATTGTGCCTTAGTTCAGTTGGAATATATTATTGGGTATAAACCTGGGAATCAAGATATGGGTGTGCAAGTTTGCAATGGGGAAATGCACTAGTGTGTAGTGCAGTAGTGCACTGCACTAAGGGTGATTCCAGATTGGTAGTGGCCAGTGTACCTTAGGTGCTTAAGTGCACAGGGTTGGGTATAATACTAATAGAGTGTGAGGTCAGTCCAGTTTAGGAATGTACAAAGTTGATTTAGCCTGAAAGACAATCAGTGGAGATAAATGTTGAGTTACCCTAGATATGTGTTGTTAGGAGGGTGAGGTTTAGACCACTATGTTAATGTCAGTAGGTTAAGAGCTAAGATAGGGTGCCAGGTTGGGTGTATGGGTGTCCTAGTGTCTTAGTACCCTCATGAGGATACTGAGTGGCAGTTTGGGTCAGAGCTAAGTATGAGGTTGGGCTTAAGTAGTAGTTGTGTGTATAGTATCAGGTTATCATGAGACCAGGTAATAGTCTAGGTATTTGTCAGGTGAGTGTTAGGAAATGTAGAGAAGTAAGTTAGTGTATGTGAGTTATGATACCAAGGTATCATGACACTAAGGTAATCGAGTCTAGCTAAGGTATTTGGTATTACCATGAAATATTAGCTAGGTATATGAGTTATAGACTAAAATACTAGAAGTTAGTATTATAATGGAGTCATATATATAATATATGATATATAATATAGTGTAATGGTTAGTATTGATTAATATAGCTAGTATACCTAGTATTAGCTAATATACCTTAGATAACAGTAAGTTATTGATTAGTATGACCTAGTATACTTAGAATACCTTAGTATTATCTAGTATAGCTTGTTTATTAAGGTAATGACTAGTTTTGACCTAGAAGACCTACTTTAGCAAGGTATTGGCCTAGTTTGACTAGTATGACCTAGTCTCGACCTAGAAAATCATATTTTAGCTTATGTAAGCTTGTAATTACTTTATTACACCCAATAACATAAAATTTATATATAAGTCAATGTGACACCAGTTCGGACATCGATTTGCTTTATTTGCTCAGGACCACAAGCGAGTACATTTTCTGATAGTTTCCATTATTTAATATCTACTATGATTCTGGTCTAAAGTATTGTTTTACCTGATTCCTTGACACTATGGATACACGTATTAGTATTATATGAATTTACTCTCTTGCGACACGTGCGTTATACTTGTCAGGCATCTACTTCAATACTCTTTACTAACATCACATCAGGACTCACTTACCGGCATCACTTACTTTTATCTAGTTGGCCTCGTACTTGATTTGTGTGTCGGGACTTGGATTCATTTATGTCACGCCCCAATCTCCCGCAAGCTCGATAGTCCCTACTGAACGTGAATCACCACGTTGCAGCTCTCCCGCAGGACAATCGTTCCCATCGGGACGTGATGCCGTACGAGCCTAGAGTTGCGCTCGTACAAGGCGATATTTTCCAACACCAAAGTTATCATCGAAACAACCAAGTTACAGAGGAAGCCATTTAGTGTACCAAGCACACAAACAGAGTATACGCAGCGAAGCTCACAATAGGGTCCAACTGAAATGCCCCGAGGCAATGCCACAAAGGCGATACCACGAAGACGATGAAATACTCTTGCTCTTTTCTCTAGCCCACAAAGGTACTTACAGTTCATACATCTTGTCCCGTATATCCAAGCAGCGCCACTACGCCTGCGTACCTGAAATATTTGCCCACAAACGTGGGTCAGTACACAACCGTACTGGTGAGCGGGGTAACCCACTCGTCTAAGCCGACACTAAGTAAAATAGTGAATGCAACCAGTTATATAGTGATCTTTCTAGTTGAATCCTAGATTCATTTCATGGCATATGAATGACATGTTAAGGAAAGCAATAAAGCAGTTTACGCATGCAAGCATTCAATCTCAAACCAAACGACAATCATTTATGTATATTCAACCCGAAGGTAACTAGTATGCAACCCGTCTTACTCAATGCCATCGCTTGCACGATAACATATCGAACCATCAGTCTCGTCTCAATATCCATCCTCAAACAAAGTTTATATTCCAAACTCGAGTGCACACTCTTGCCGAGGCAAGGTGGCCGCGCCTACACGAAAGCCAAACCAACAAAAGAAAAGCAAGCCAACATTATTCTATATAAAGTCACTGGCTAAGCCATAAAGGACTTTGATCGGACAGATCAAATACGGTTCTATTCGAAACAGCGCTAAGTAGCTAACCCACCTGAATCGCATCCAACCGCTGGCACCGCGCCCAAGACGCGTTACCCAAATGTCTCCTCCATGGCCGAACGGTCCTGGTGCCCCGGAGCACCCGTTCGAGGAAACCAAACCCTGTGCCACACAGGTTGTCCGTGACTATGCAGACACCAAGTAGGTATGACGAGAGGATCGAAATATTCTCGCCCCACCAAGCGATCCTAGACTCGTTCAACCGATATCCAACCAAATATCCATAACCATTCTTCCAACATATCCAACCAAGAGATTCAAATCTCGACCTCAATATATAGCCCAAGTCACCAATATATGAAGTGTTTCATAGGCACGATGCCTCTTCTCAACACAGAGTCTAAATTGGTGCAACACCCATGCTCAAAGCAAATCCCATGGCACAATGCCGTTTTAGTGGAACAATGCCCCATCAAGCGACACAACGCCCTCGCCGATGTAGTTGTTCGGTTTCGAACCACAATTGCTCGTTTTGTAAGACAAAGCGACCAAGTGATACTCGTGCACGAATGCACGTTAGCTCGCCCGAATTCTCGACGTTCCCATTATTCCTATTGCCTCAAATGTATCATTCTAACCGTCCAAGTAAAATCCCAAGTATCCAACCGACTGCCTCAAATGCAATAATCCAACCATCACTCCAACTATCCAACACGTAATTCGTTCAAGCCATAATCCTACCAAGCCAACGACGTACACTCTATGCACGCCTCGGTGTAGTGTTTCTCGAGTTTCAGCCCAAGTATTCAAGCTATTTACGTGTTTTCCATATTATTAGGCATGAAGGAGTAGAGAAGAAGGGAAAGAGCCCACTCATAATGATTGATCCCGTTAGGCATCATGTCCTGCCGATACGGCCAATTCCTTGAACCCGTGGTCCGATGCAAGCGCGATCTACTCAACTAGTATGACCGTACGAGCAGGCCGTGCTCTCCAAATCATCCGACCGATCGGATTAAGGAAGACGGCATTATCGCTTCCATCCAGCTATTCAAAAAAATTTTGAACGAACACCTGATTTCCATCGAACCCGCTAGCCATCTGCACACTGAAACCAACTCGATTAATCCTTCTTCCCAAAATCCAATATTTCAAATGTAACCAGCATTTGATTTATTCAGTCCGACTCAGCGTAACGCTCCGAGAGGTTGCGGGGCGTTACATAATATACCACTTAGAATCAGGTTCGTCCACGAACCGTGCTGGTACTTATTCCTATCGCCTGTCACAATCCAATTCCATGGATCGGCTCTATGCAACTCACATATTTACGATTTCTGACTCAACATCTCGTTCTGCTGAACGCTCGTACAAATTTTACGAATTTCCACATCCTTCTTGCAGCTCAATACGAATTCTTCGTATCGCTTAGTTTTGGATCGTACACATATTTAAGGCGTCCCTAAAATACATGCATTTCAGCCGAGCTTTGCGATAGCAAATTTGAACAAGTTACAAGGGTATCTTTATGTTCGAGGCATCTATTTGCTTTACTCCCAATTGAACCGAATCACGATTTCCATTCCAACATTTTCGCTCGAGCGCTATTCTCAATTATGCAGATTTTCTACCGACTCAATCAGTTCGGGTTCCAACTCAATCCATCCAACTATTTCTGAAAATCAGTACTAGCAACATCTCCAAATATATCTCATGCACCGAACGATTATCTCAACTGATCTACCCCAGCCATGCGACTTACCCAAATATTAACTTTGCTTAGATCAGCTCAGTTCAACACATTTTCCTGCCATCTCAATATCTCACAGGGTGAAAATCTATATCGAGGTTCGTGTGATCCACGAAGATCTCGCCGCCACGCCAAAGGGATAGTGTCGCTACGATTTCAACGTGGACACACTCGCCATAATTCCTAGGCTACGCAAGGAATAGTTCTTCGTGCTGCTTCCACTGCCTCGAAGCATAGAATATCACCTTTGCCTCCCGAACGAGCATGCTTCCCAGACAAATTTCTGAGATATCTTGTAAATCTGAGGCACGTCTGTCCCTTCCAGTATTCGCAAGGATTTGATCTGAACGAGCCGTTGCTTTAACTTCACGAGCTAGTTTCACAGTCGTCAATTCATATGAATGTTATTCCCTTCCAGGGCACGATGAGTCAGAGGCGATGCCATCGATATAAATCTGTGACTCTGAATCTCATCAGTTGACTAGGCTACTTCCACCATCGCTTCGATCTTCCGGCTTTATCTTCAGCTGAAGACTATCCCAAGGGTCTCTCAAATCCAACACTCAGTCGATAAGCCAAATCTCATTGCTCATATCTGCCCTCGACGCATTCCCAAATACGCCACCTCAAGGGTCGTTCTATGGGTCTACCATATTCATATCCGATTCAGCGGACAAGTCGCTAGGGTCAGCTGTCCCGAAGCTACGCTCGATAATTGTAATCATCACGATAGACAGTTACTATAAACCATGCTATATCTCATCTGCAAAATCCGAATCAAAATCCAACCATTTATCCGAGCAGAGTTTCTGAATCCGAGAACCGCGCTCGTTGAAACCGTCTTCCATCAATCCGTCGTTCTGTCCTGAATCCATCAAATTTCCGAATTGCATGTTTCACATTGCATTTCCAACTTACTCCAGCAGTACAGTGATTTGTTCTGACGTTGCTATCACATTTAGCTATCTTCAAACGTCCGTCCACCACGACTCCCATCGTTGCAACATCTTGCTCAAAAATTCTATTTCTGCCAAACCTGAGTCAACATCTCGAGCAGCAATATCCAAAATCTTTCAAGTTTGTGTGAACCCATCGCTTTGCCCTATAAGCCAAGTTCGTATTTCATTACTCAACCAACAGCTCAAATGCGTCAGTCCAAAATCGTAGTCCGTGCTCGCTATCATTCGATTCACCCATCGCTCGTTCAAGCGTAACCCAGTTGTTCATTCCGATTTAGTCCATCTCTTAAGCCTAACGATGCTTTCAATTGCATTAGTCCGTTCTCGATATACTCAACTCAATATTTGCTTGCTTCATTATCATTCTTTCCATCTCAGCCGACGTGCACCAACCAACTTGTATTCTCGTTTTACGAGTCCGTTCAGGAATTTCCCATAGATGTCCAACCAAAATATTTCCAATGCCTTGCTTAACACGTTTGATCCCATATACCACTTCGAATCAAGTCTCTACTCACATTATATTTTCCTGCACGAATCCAAGATTCGTTCGAACCATCCTTCATGTGTGATCATGCCTTTCCCAATTCGAGTTTGACACAAAACTCAGGCAACGCTTGAATTATCCAACTATTTCCATCGTCTGATACTTCTCAACACAAACAATCGTGCAATAATTGTCTTCCAAATAGTCCAGCCCAATACCCAACGGTTTCACACATTTATTGTACGAGCAACTCGTTCCAACTATTCTGATATTTCCGAGCCAAACTCAGACTTGCCCAACCGATGCGCCACAGCCAAAATTCCAAATTCTATCCAACACAGTTGCTAGACGAGCAACTCGTGCAACGATTCATTCTTATCGAATGTTTCTACTCAACACATGCCATATAACCAAATCTCGTTAGCCAACCAACTGATCCATTAAGACAATCAGAACTCCCCGAACGATAAGCCAAGCCAACCCAACGAAAGCCCACACTTGTTGCACAAATGCAACAACGCCAACCAACTTGCTGCACGAATGCAACAACGCCTAACGAGGCTAAACGATCCTACAAAAACCAACCAAGGCAACGTAACCAAGAATAAAATGCAGCCACAACTAGCAATAAATAGACTTATTGTATGAAACATCCGATGCGACACTGAGTAGAGTCGGGAGCTAAACGACACGCGGAAGCTATTTAGAGTTTGTGATGAAGCGAAGGACCAAGTCCGAGAAAATGAACCAGGCACTCTGATACCAATCTGTCATGCCCCAATCTCCTGCAAGCTCGATAGTCCCTACTGAACGTGAATAACCACATTGCAGCTCTCCCGCAGGACAATCGTTCCCATCGGGACGTGATGCCATACGAGCCTGGAGTTGCGCTCGTACAAGACAATGTTTTCCAACACCAAAGTTATCATCGAAACAACCAAGTTACAGCGGAAGCCGTTTAGTGTACCAAGCACACAAACAGAGTATACGCAGCGAAGCTCACAATAGGGTCCAACTGAAAAGCCCCGAGGCAATGCCACAAAGGCGATGCCACGAAGACGATGAAATACTCTTGCTCTTTTCTCTAGCCCACAAAGGTACTTACAGTTCATACATCTTGTCCCGTATATCCAAGCAGCGCCACTACGCCTGCGTACCTGAAATATTTGCCCACAAACGTGGGTCAGTACACAACCGTACTGGTGAGCGGGGTAACCCACTCGTCTAAGCCGACACTAAGTAAAATAGTGAATGCAACCAGTTATATAGTGATCTTTCTAGTTGAATCCTAGATTCATTTTATGGCATATGAATGACATGTTAAGGAAAGCAATAAAGCAGTTTACGCATGCAAGCATTCAATCTCAAACCAAACGACAATCATTTATGTATATTCAACCCGAAGGTAACTAGTATGCAACCCGTCTTACTCAATGCCATCGCTTGCACGATAACATATCGAACCATCAGTCTCGTCTCAATATCCATCCTCAAACAAAGTTTATATTCCAAACTCGAGTGCACACTCTTGCCGAGGCAAGGTGGCCGCGCCTACACGAAAGCCAAACCAACAAAAGAAAAGCAAGCCAACATTATTCTATATAAAGTCACTGGCTAAGCCATAAAGGACTTTGATCGGACAGATCAAATACGGTTCTATTCGAAACAGCGCTAAGTAGCTAACCCACCTGAATCGCATCCAACCGCTGGCACCGCGCCCAAGACGCGTTACCCAAATGTCTCCTCCATGGCCGAACGGTCCCGGTGCCCCGGAGCACCCGTTCGAGGAAACCAAACCATGTGCCACACAGGTTGTCCGTGACTATGCAGACACCAAGTAGGTATGACGAGAGTATCGAAATATTCTCGCCCCACTTAGCGATCCTAGACTCGTTCAACCGATATCCAACCAAATATCCATAACCATTCTTCCAACATATCCAACCAAGAGATTCAAATCTTGACCTCAATATATAGCCCAAGGCACCAATATATGAAGTATTTCATAGGCACGATGCCTCTTCTTAACACAGAGTCCAAATTGGTGCAACACACATGCTCAAAGCAAATCCTATGGCACAATATCGTTTCAGTGGCACAATGCCCCATCAAGCGACACAACGCCCTCGCCGATGCAGTTGTTCTGTTTCGAACCACAACTGCTCGCTTTGTAAGACAAAGCGACCAAGTGATACTCGTGCACGAATGCACGTTCGCTCACCCGAATTCCTGACGTTCCCATTATTCCCATTGCCTCAAATGTATCATTCCAACCATCTAAGTAAAATCCCAAGTATCCAACCGACTGCCTCAAATGCAATAATTCGTTCAAGCCACGATCCTACCAAGCCAACGACGTACACTCTATGCATGCCTCAGTGTAGTGTTTCTTGAGTTTCAGTCCAAGTGTTCAAGCTATTTACGTATTTTCCATATTATTAGGCATGAAGGAGTAGAGAAGAAGGGAAAGAGCCCACTCACAATGATTGATCCCGTTAGGCATCCTGTCCTGCCGATACGGCCAATCGCTTGAACCCGTGGTCCGATGCAAGCGCGGTCTACTCAACTGGTATGACCGTGCGAGCAGGCCGTGCTCTCCAAATCATCCGACCGATCGGATTAAGGAAGATGACATTATTGCTTCCACCCAGCTATTCAGAAATGTTCTGAACGAACACCTAATTTCCATCGAACTCGCTAGCCATCTGCACACTGAAACCAACTCGATTAATCCTTCTTCCCAAAATCCAACATTTTAAATGTAATCAGCATTTGATTTATTCAGTCCAACTCAGCGTAACGCTCCGAGCGGTTGCGGGGCGTTACAATTTATACTAGTTGGGCAGAGAAATACTTGAGTAGACATGTAAATATTCCTAAAATATGGAATCACCCCCTACTGGCCTAATCTGGAAAAATAGCAGTCGCACACCTCACGTGCGATGAGCCATATTATCTCTAGCCTTTTACATATCGAAAGTGGTATTTTAAAACATATTAGTTTAGTTACATTCTTCCTGGCTTCACATTATACTTGCTGGACACATCATATCTGTCTTAGTTGTACCTCTCATTATTTACTATCTTTATTTCCATACTCTCTTGTTCGTCATATTTACTTTTCATAGATCTTTTGATGTTGCTCTATTTTATTCCAAGATTTATTTTTTTTCCTACTCATTATGTATTACTTACTATAACTGTTTTATAGTCTTTATCAATTAATTGAAACTGCTATTGGGTTATACTTTGCTCTAATCCTAACTGGATAACACTTTTCAGATAATTTCTTAGAGGACTTGTGTCCCACATATTACGGACCACAAGAGGTTGATGGTGCAGACTTGGACCCAGTAGCTCAAGAGTGATTACCGGAAGGCCTATCCGAAATTACTAGTTATCCTTAGATTTCATTTAGCATTCTTGGTACCAAATTTATTTTTGGCTTATATTTGAGACTTAGATATTGTTGTTGTATTTGGATGTTGTTGATATTTAGACTTTATAGTTGAGTTAGACTTCTTTGATATCTTATCGTGCTTTAGATTCATGATTGAGTATTTATCATTATTATCATATTGTTCTCCTTCTTGGAGTTGAGATATCATTAACAGGTTATATATTACTGTGTGAGACTGATAGTTAGTTGACCTAGATATTGTTCTACTGCCGATGCTGCAGCGTAGGCTGGACGTACCCACGTACTCGTGTCCCTTTACCGGGTGTGGGTCATGACATATTTTTATTGTAGCCCATGTAGGTCTGGCTTCGCAATTAATGCTATATCATGGTAGTGCAACGTCTTAGTTGTACTACTGCGAGCCTACGATAGGATATAGGATGAGAGAATACCCAATCACAAATTAGAATTTCTTGAGAGATTCCTAGGATGACCCCTGAGAATCTTATTTTGAATCTATTTTGCTTCGTTCGCCTTCGCCTTTGTACCTGTTCGTTGTTGAATTTGATTCTTATATCGAGATAAATCTGATAGACTAAGTTGAGGTATATTCTGATAACGTAAATGGATAAGAACAGTGAGAAAGGTAACCGTCTGCCTTAGTTATGGAGTCTAAAATTTATTGCAGCCATATTAGCTGGCGTGACGAAGACATAGAGCCTGATTTTGGATATATTTCTCTTGGTTATGGAATTTATAGTTTTCGCAGCCAAGCATGCGGCAGAATAAAATTTTTAGATACCATGATTCTAAAGGTATGTATATTAATTATGGACTCTATAGTTTATCGCATCTATGCTTACTGGCGTGGTGAGAATTTTGGGTAACATAATTTCAGATAGACGTATATGATTATCAGGTTGTATCTTTAAATGATTCTTAAATATCGTCTCTATTATTCAACCTTGTTGAATTCTGTTCCACCACCCTACTAGCTCTGGATAGAGATATCTTTAGCGTATCTAGTTTAGTTCCTTATAGATTTTTACCTTTATCAGTTCCTGAGGTCCCTTGGATAGTGTAATAGTTTGGTATCTTACAAGAAGGTTGTATCAAGTTGAGTGTTAGTGTTGGTTGCTGGGAGTATAGCTCGTGAGTTTGAGAGTGGTTTTTGGTTGAGTATATGAACATCAGATATCAATAAATTAGACTAGAAGTGACTCATATTTACTATTGGTAGCAACAGTTCTAAGATGTGTTAGTCTGGTATCAGTGAGTATTATTGTGGATAATAGTATTAGCTAAATGTATCAATGTGATATTTAGATAGGGTATGTAGGGGAGTATCATGTGGAGTAGGAATACAGGTATTCCAATAGTGAGAAGAGGGTTAGTGACTTGTGTAGATAGTGAGAGAAATTTGAATAGGTACCCTATATATAGTATTCTAGAATGGTGGAGTAAAGTATCAATGTGGATGAGTATCATGAAGTATGAGTCCAACTAGGACACTTATGGCACAACAAATTGCCCGCACCAGCAGAGGGAGACACCCCCACAGGGTAGGATTTTTGCAATGACGGTCGAGGAGACCGACACTACAGGTGATGGGTTAGCAAGTTATGTTCCTTCTTTCTGTCATTTTCCATCCATTTGACTTGATTGATTTTTTGGTACCTTATAGTTGCTTGTGTTATATAGTTAGTATAGTTAGTAGTATACCCTGAGAGAGATTGCAATATCATAGCAGACAGAGTCTATAACCATGCATGTTGTTGTAAGATTTTAGATAGGACTTTCATAGACACGATTGTTGGGGGTTTGACTGTAGTGAAGATTATAATGAATGCCTTGCCAGAGAGAGAGACAAGCTGTCTTAAATTTCGAGGACGAAATTTTTCTAAGGGGAGTAGAATTATAACTACCACTTTCCTGGAGAGAAATATTTTTGTCTTTTCCTATTTAGTATTATTGTTAATAATTATATTTTATATTAATTATATTAATTATATTTTTATTTCATAATATTTTGTATTGTTACATATATTTATATTTAATATAGTTGATGGTTAGTTGTTAGCCATTAGTTAGACTAGTTGTTAGTGAACCTAAATGAACCCAACTAGACTTGTCATGACTCACTTAGTGCAACCAATTAGTTAGTCATGGTTGACCACTTTTAATTAGAGAATAATGATTAGTAAATATTTCCTTTAGTTAGTAGAACCTTCTTTAATTAAACCATTTTTATACTAAACCTTCATGACTAAATTAAGAGGGACAATTTGGACATAGCATATGATCCTAACCTAACCCTAATCCCAATGAGAGGTGGCCAACCCCCTATTCCAACATAAAACCCCTCTTTGTTCATTAATAGCCTCTTAACTCATTCCCAAATATCCCCCCAATTTGAGAAGAAGTCCCAACCTCTTTCATTCCTAAATTAATTTCCAACCCTCTCAAATTAAAATTCAAAGGAGGCTAGGAGCTTGGAATAGCAAGAATGAAGCATTGAAAGGAAGCTAACTTGAGGGAAGTGTCAATTCCTTGGAAGTTGTGTCCTCTTAGTGTGTAGCATTGGAAATCCATCTTCCAATAGGTATAATTTCTATTTTACTTGTCATTCTAATTCTAAATGATAAATTTGACCATTAGGAACCTACCCATGGCTAAGGGATACACATAGGAAGAAGAACTAGGTTCATATGAGATATATGATGAAAGTTATATTAACTTTTACGGCCAATTTGGGGAAATCCGAGATTGGTGCACCAAGTATTTGTCATTAGGTAAAAAAATATTTAATTAGGCTTGAATTGGTTGTGTGAGTCTAGTTATGTGTCCATAATTGGATACAAGTAGGCCATATCACGATGATACAGAGTGATTATGGGGTTTTTTCTTCGACACTTGTGATACACGTGTCATATTTTTCCACTAGCACTAGAATAGATATCTGTTACTCCTATTAGAATCTAATTATTATATTTGAGTTATTCTTGAGCTTTGAGGAGAGTTTGATATGGTTTGTAGAGAGTATCATAGGTTGGGAGAGTATCCTAGCTTAGTGCACACTAGGTGTTTGATATATTACCTAGCTAGTGAGGTTGACCTGTTATATGGGTGTGTGTTAGGGTGTTTTGGTGCATCAAATACACCTGATGTCATAATTGATCTGGTGTGTCTGATACTAGGATCTTGGAGGGTTGCATTATATATATATATATATATATATATATATATATATATATATATATATATATATATATATATATATATATATATATTAGTGTGCATGTTGTGAGTATTGTGGGGATTAGAGTATGCAAGTGCTAGTGATATGAGTTGTGATACTCAGTTGGGTGAGTGAGTGTTATGGGGGGTCTGATACCAACAAATATCAGTAAGTGCACTTCCAGTTTAAGGGTGTGCACCTAGTATATATGTGTGGAGTATTTTGTTGGTCTGTGCAGTGTTGAATTGTCAATCCCCATTTCCGATATACGTATTTGGAACATATTAGTTTTTTTTACTTATACTAATTGTTGCTTGCATGGTAATTAGGTTGCCTATCATGGAGACTAGACCATTCTTTGGTTTAATTAGACTCGTTATTTAATTGTTGGATTGGTTTGTTTATGAGTGAACCCATGGTCTAAACCTCAAATCCTATCTATATAAGTTAACTTCTTTCTCTCTCTTCCCTCATTCTCTTATTTTTTTTCCTTCCTTCATTTAGGCAAGTAGACCTTGCACTACATGGAGAAACCTCTTAATTTTTTATTCTTGCTCCTTTTTTGCATTTTATTAGTCTATTATGTTCTTATGATGATTGTAAACACTTTTAGTACTTGGAGTTTTGGGTTTTAATGGATAGATTTGAGTAGATCTACATTTGAAGTTTATGGTTTTCATGGGTTCCAAAAGTTTTTCTTGGTTTTGATCTATTAGAGCATGGTTTTTTAGGAAATCAATTTTTATGGGTTATTGAGCATTCCATTTCAAGTGTTTTGGCTTTTGGTTCACTTGATTTGGAGTTAAAATAAAGTTTTATGAAGAAAATATTATTTCGGTTTTTGGAGCTTTCTATCGTGGCTGAACCTTGTCACGCCCCAGTCCCAAAATACGTAAAACTAGAAAAACGTAAGCATGCCAGCCGTATGTATATGGAAATTCCAATATATGTATACCATAATACACACGTACGCTGTAATATGAATATAAATTCACATATGGTATAAATAGTCACAAGTCACAGATATACTAAATCTCATCCACACAACAAGTCACAAAAAGGAAATAACTAAACTAGAATAATCAGTCTGAATAATCCAAAACTAATAGTCGGGTGGAGACAAATCCACTACCAATGACTATATCAATACTAAAATGGGAGAGAAGTATAAAATCTCTAATATAAAATAAGATGATGATAGAAGTGTATCAGCTAAGAAGATCCATCGCTAGATATAATCAAAGATGCTCCGAAGGTAAGACCTCCTCGGAAGAGATAAGTGGTAAGTCCTGATCTGTGCTCCTGCGAATAGTCGTGAACATCTACACCTGGAAAGGGACCAGGTCCTCAGAGGGACGTAACAAGATACATAGAAGCAAGCCAATTTGAATACAGTAAACATGCATAATATTTGAAAATATATAAGTACGTTGTACAAGACAATCTATATGAATGCAAATGAGGACAACTTTTTGACGTATGGGCAAGGGTAGGCTACTCGATCTAAGCCTCACAACTCGCACACCAGTCTAGAACATCATCAGCCGACATACCGCGGGGGTAGCGACCCTCGTGACTCTATCAATCGATATACCGCGGGGATAGCGACCATCGGACATGACTACCATAGTGCGTGCTAGTTACTACGGTTCACCAGAGTGGTTAAAGCCCATACGCCTATTGATTGTTCTCTCATGATACTAAGTGTCATGTGTGTGTCAATATATCTAATATATAGTAATGACTGAAAGAAACTACACATGCAATGAATATACAGAAATGCAATGAATATAAAAAAATATAATAAGAATGCAAAGTACTGTAAACAATTTGGCAAGGTATCTTGCCTGGTCTAAAAAATAATGAAATCCCAACTCAAGGCATCGTCCGATCTACCCGTCACATAAATTAAACAAGTTAGGTTACAAAAGTGGGTGAATAGGTTCCTCCATTTTAATCTATTTTAATTCTGAATAAAATAACCTAAAATAGTATTTTAATTTTATTATAATCTGATTTTATTGTTAAACCCTAATTTTGGTCCAAAGAAAGTTAATTTTACGGATTTGTGATCCGTAGCACGCAAATCGAGACAATCCGTCGACCAAAAAGTCAACTAACTCAAATCCTAGATTTGTGTGTAAAATCCAATAGATTTTAGCGCTACATGAATGCCGTAATCGACAGTTTTATAAAATCACAAGTCGGTAAAGAGTTATGGCCACAAGGGCGAATAGATGACAGTTTTCGATGATTTCCTATTTACGTCTATGTTGCACGAATTTTAAAGTAGATTAAACTTACATGATAAATTCTGAAAATATTATTTTATGTAAGTTCATCATGTCAACTTTCTGAAACTTCAAACGGTTCATAATTCCGAATTCAGAATCTCCCAAAATCTCGAAAATACGAAAACGCGTCTTATTTCGGACAACTGGCATTTTTAGAATTTTTTGGAAAAATAGGTTCATAAATTATTAAAATAATTTATATAATCAGAAAACTAACCTTGATATTGTTCTAACAAAAATAATGGAGCGCGTTTGGAGTCCGGAGATAGGAGATATCGTCTTTTTAAGTTGTCATAACTACTAGAAAATGAGGCTGAATTTATGACGAATTTTAACTGTTTTTGGACGAAAAAGAGAGGAGTTTGGGTAAGAAAAATATGAAAGAAGATTTTATTCGATAAGTCTAATAGGTATTTATAATTGTGGAGACTACTTAATTGAATACGACTAGGATTGGCTAATTTGAATAGGATTATGATAAGTTCAAATAAGGATAGGATATGCATGAAGTTGCTTTCCTAGTAGACTCAGGATTTGAATTAATTTAAAATAGAGTTTGAGTTTATCTCAATAATTTATAATCTTAAATAGAATTAAAGATAATACAAATAATTTATATATAAACTTATTAATATCTATTAACACTAAATTAGCATATATCTAATATTAAGACTATATATATCCAAATAAATCTTAAATAATTTCAAAAATATAAATAAATTTCTTAAAATTCTAAATAAATTACAAAAATATATAATTAAATATTTTAACCTAAAATAAATATTTGGTAGGAATAATATGCAAGTATGGTCTCATAGTAAGTCATGAAAGTCCTAAAAATTTACGTTTCCTATGTTTTAATTATCCAAAAATTCTAGAAAAATCTCCAAAAATCTAAAATAGCCTAAAAATGATTCTAAATAAATATTTATATAAGTAAATATATCCAAAAAAATTATTTTTTAATTAACTAAGAGAATACTCTAAAAAAATTAATATTTAAAATAATCTATAATAAATATAATAATATAAAATATACACAAAATACCTATTTTGGGTGAGAGGGTTTACAAACCTGCTGTTGGGGTAGGCGAACTTCCCATGTGGCCTGACTCATGTAACCCATACGGTTTGAGCTCATGCGACCCATGCGACCCACGCGGCCTGAGCTCATGCGGCCCAACTCAAGTGACTCATACGGTCTGAGCTCATGCGATCCATGCGACCCATGCAGCCTAAGTTCATACCGCCCGACTTATGCTACCCATGCGGCCCGACTCATGTTACCCATGCGGTCTGAGCTCATATGGCCTAACTTATGCGACCCATACAATTTTGCTTGGCCAGGTTTAGAGCCAGTACCCGAGGATCAAGCGTACTTCCCCCTGAACCATGGCACGCACCAAACGGATGGCCACTGATGGAAATGAGTGGGTTTCCTCTTCCCTGCTCATTATTGTATATTTTACTCATTTGGGTGTTTAGCCATCGCCACTTGTTAGCCGTGAATCTGGACATTTAGTTTTCTTATGTGATTGTAATTAATTAGACTGCAGCTGATCATGGTCATGTACTTTTGATACTCTGCCAGCTTTCTTATTTTGCACAGCTGATTTCCAGAATATTGTGGCAGAACGTTTGGGATGCCTTACTTTCTTCCATATATATACTATGTTTATTGTTCTAACTTGACTAGTTGAGACAATAGATGTGTTGTGTGACCCTAAGTGACTTGCTTGTAGTATGCGCCCCCTTGTCTAGTTATTGCCGTGACCATCGTACGGCGTTCTATACCTTGTACGGGAGAGCTGGCCATGTCCGTCTCCGTATTCCTGTACTGGGACATGACATGAATACCTGTGCAAGTGACTGTGTAGTAGGGGTACTTGGCATGTGTGGTGCTCATGTGTGATAGTGTTGTGTATTTATAGAGTTAGCATTAGCTTGGGAGAGTGTAGTGTGTTAGTATGTTTGTGTTTGAAGGTGTCACATTGGTATGGATGTCAGTTAGCAGAGGTTGTACTGGAAGATGTTACAAGTAGGTGTGGGGAGAGCTCGAGAAGCATACTGCACACCTGAGCATGATGTGCACCCACATATTAATGCACTGAAATGCCAATTCAGAAATAACAGTAGCAGCAAGGAGTCACTTTGGGTGGCAATGCCAGCAGCTTGGAGGTAGGGACTATACCACTGTGTTAATGTCAGTAGGTTAAGAGCTAAGATAGGGTGCCATGTTGGGTGTATGGGTGTCCTAGTGTCTCAGTACCCTCATGAGGATATACTGAGTGGCAGTTTGGGTCAGAGCTAAGTATGAGGTTGGGCTTAAGTAGTAGTTGTGTGTATAGTATCAGGTTATCATGAGACCAGTGAATAGTCTATGCATTTGTCAGGTGAGTGTTAGGTAATATTGAGAAGTAAGTTAGTGTAGGTGAGTTATGATACCAATGTATCATGACACTAAGGTAATTGAGTCTAGCTAAGGTATTTGGTATTACCATGAAATATTAGCTAGGTATATGAGTTATAGACTAAAATACTAGAAGTTAGTATTATAATGGAGTCATATATATAATATATGATATATAATATAGTGTAATGGTTAGTATTGATTAATATAGCTAATATACCTTAGATAATAGTAAAGTATTGATTAGTATGACCTAGTATACTTAGAATACCTTAGTATTAGCTGGTATAGCTTGTTTTTTTAAGATAATGACTAGTTTTGACCTAGAAAATCTACTTTAGCAAGGTTTTGACCTAGTTTTACTAGTGTGACATAGTCTCGACCTAAAAAATTGTATTTTAGCTTATTTAAACTTGTTATTACTTTATTACACCCAATAACATAGAATTTCATATATAGGTCAGTGTGACACCAGTTCGGACATCGATTTGCATCATTTGCTCAGTACCACAGTCGAGTATATTCTCTGATAGTTTTCATTATTTGATATCTATTATGATTCTGGTCTATAGTATTGTTTTACCTGATTCCTCGACACTATGGATACATGGATTATTATTATATGGATTCACTCTCTTGCGACACGTGCATAACACTTGTCTGGCCTCTACTTCAAGACTCTTTACTGGCATCATATCAGGACTCACTTACTGGTATCACTTACTTTTATCTGGCTAGCCTCGTACTTGATTTGCATTTCGGGACTTGGATTTATTTATACCAGTCGGACAAAAAATACTTGAGTAGACATGTAAATATTTTCAAAATTTGGAATCACCCTTACTAGTATAATATGTAAAGATAGCAGTCGCACACGTCACGTGTGATGAGCCATATTACCACTAGCCGTTTATATGTCGAAAGTGGTATTTTAAAGCACACTAGTTTAGTTACATTCTTACTGGCTTCATATTATACTTGCTGGACACATCATATCTGTCTTAGCTGTAGCTCTCATTATTTACTATATTTATTGTCATACTCTCTTGTTCGTCATATTTACTTTTCATTGATCTTTTGTTGTTGCTCTACTTTATTCCTAGATTTATTTTCTTTCCCTGGACCATCATGTATTACTTACTATAATTGTTTTATAGTCTTTATCAATTAATTGGAACTGCTATTAGGTTGTACTTTCCTTCAATCATGACTGAATAATATTTTTTCAAATAATTTCTTAGAGGACTTGTGTCCCACATATTACGGACCATAGGAGGTTGATGGTGCAGACTTGGACCCAATAGCCCAGGAGTGATTGTCGGAAGGCATAGCAGGAATCACTAGTTATCCTAGTTAGATTTTATTTAGCATTCTTGGTAGCGTATTTATTTTTGACTTATATTTGAGACTTGGATATTTTCGTTGTATTTGGATGTTGTTGATGTTTAGACTTTATAGTTATGTTAGACTTCTTTGATATTTTATCGTACTTTAGATTCGTGATTGAGTATTTATCATTATTATTATATTGTCCTCCTTCTTGGAGTTGAGATATCCTTGACAGGTTATATATTACTGTGTGAGATTGATAGTTAGTTGACCTAGACAGCGTTCTACCGTCGATGCTGCGGCGTAGGCTGGACGTACCCACGTACTCGTGTCCCTTTATCGGGTGCGGATTGTGACAATCATACTGTTATTTGACCTATGCGAGAAGATTCAAGTTGAAGCGACATCTATCCTAATGCATGATGGACAGTCACTATGGGGAACGCTCAACCCATATATTAAGATATGTGGAAGATTTTTGGTGTTTTGCCTTGGACTAGTGAAACATAGTCCCACATTGGCTACACCACCAAGTGGGTATCTCAATATAATGCTTTGCTTGTGTTGAGGTGTGCACATGGGGTATGGTGGGGCACATGTGGGTGACATGTGGGGGTATTTTCCAATGTGGAAAAGGATTAACTCCTCAAAGAAAGCATTTATGCTTTTTGTCACTCTCTTGGGAAATTTTCCTTAGGAGCTAACTCAAGGGCGCAAAGTGACGCTTTGTTGGCGCACTTTGTACTTAGCATCGGCGCATGGCGCTTGTACGTATTTGATGCACTCATTTTATGTGCGAGTTGCATACACTGTTGTTAGCATGGTTGCATGCACGGACGCATGAGTGGGTGCTGAGCGGGTGATGTGCGGGCGTTGTGTGGCCATGTACGGCTATGCTTATATGCACGTTTACACGTATGCACTGTTGTGCTGCTGCATGCATGGGCCACTGCTCTGCTGGCTTATGCATACAGGAGTAGTTCAGTTGGGTTGTTGCTCGCATATTGTCACGCTCCAGTCCCCAAATACGTAGGACTAGGACACGTAAGCATGCCAGCCGCATGTATATGGCAACTCCAATGTATGGAAACCATAACACAAGCGTACGCTATATTATGAACAATAATTCACAAGTGGTAAAACTATCACAAGTCACAGTGTATAATATAATCTCATCCACAGAAATCAAATAGAAATAAATAACCAATATCTACGAACTAGATCTCAATATAAAGTATCTAAAGATGATAGTCGGATGGAAACAAATTTACTGCCGAACTAAAATATAAAAGAAAACACAACCATATAAGTACAACAACCACAATCACTGAGACTGGAAGAGAGGACTCCTCGGACATAAGTAGCGAGTCTGGATCTACGCTCCTGCGAATACTCATGAACATCTATACCTGGAAAGGGACCAGGTCCTCAGAGGAACATAACAAGATACATAGAAGCATGCCATAAAGTAAATACTAAATAAATAAAAGGGGTGCGCTAACCATCTAAGTGTATGCAATTTGAGGACAACTTTGGTACGTATGGGTAGGCGTAGGCATAACGTCCAACTTCTCTAGAGTGTGGTATATGTAACGTCCATCATTCCGAAGAATGAGGTATCTGTAAAATCACCAAGTAACGTCCAACACTCTAAGGAACATGGTATCTGTAAAAATATATACGTCTGTATCGCTCCGAAGAACGCGGTATCTGTATAAAGGAGGTGGGTGTCCCATACGCCTACTAGTCGTCCTCCCCGCCCAATGATCTATTCATGTTGTATCCGCAACACACTCTAGCTGCCGAGACGAAGTCTAAGTATCGACGTCATAACTTTGGCTCATAGCCTATCGTTAGAATAACAACCCAACCTTACAACCAAATAAGGACAAGGATTGGACCACCGTACTACAATAGTCTATGCTCCGACTGCTAATAACTGCTAAGTCTTCTAACATGCATCACTATTAGCAGTTATACCCTATCCGTCGTACGGCCTACACGTACAGGTGGCCAGCCGGATACGCAAGTCCGTGCCCTACATGAGACTCACAACACATGTAAGAAATATGTCACAGCCTGGAGAGTCATACCAATAACTCCACAACTTTAGGTGGGTCCAATAGACACTAGGTCAGACACAAATTCTAACGTTAATGCCTTCGTTGACTGCACCCGAGTCTTCTCGGACGTGCACAGTTATATAATATTAAAATAATAAATATGCAACTAATAATACAGAATTTAAATAGTACAACAAGACAAGGTATACTTTCCTGGCAAGAAAGCTGCGTAGTACCAATAACCTGCTCCTGAAGTCGCGTAGCATAATCCGATATGTCCTTGGCAGGCACGCACGGGATCGACGATAACGGCGATGTGGTTGACGACGATGACGATGACGTTGATGATGACGATGACGACGCCGACGATGATGTTGATAGCGACGATGATGATAATGATGATGACAACAATGACGATGATGGCAATGGTGATGATGACGATGGTGAAGATGATGGTGATGATCATGATGGTGATTACATGATGGTAATGACGAAGATGATGATGGTGATAACGAGGATGGTGACTTGGATGATGGTGTTGGTTCGTGCAGCGGTGGCTGGGATGCCGTAAATGGTGGTGGTGGTGTAGAGTGGTGGTGGTTGAAGTCAGGAAGGAGGTCGGGAAACAGGAAAGAAGTCGGAGGGGGTGGAGATGCTGCTCGGGGTATTCTCAGGCCAGGGGCTCGTCGAGTTGCACGGCGGAGGGGGGTGTTCAGACGAGAGAAGGAAGAGAGGGAGAGATGGTGTTGCTGTGTCGAGCTTGTCGACCAGGCAGAGGAGCTCCGATCGGGACTGGCGAGTGCAGGAGACTGCGGTGGGTGGTCGGGTTCCATGCGAGCGGAAAGGTGCAGTTGCTGGCGAGGAGAGAGCGGTGGCTATGTGGCTGTGGGGGCGACGTTCAGCGGGTCAGGTCGACTTCGACCACTGGGTGCTCAGGTTGCCGAGGTACGGCCAAGCGCAGGCGAACCAGAGGCCAGGTTAGGGTTGAGGTCCAGAGGGAGAAGATGAATAGGGTTGGGTTAGGGTTGAGATGATGAAGGGTTAATAGTGGTGATGCAAAAACAATCATGGAGAGGGAGAGTTTTGTATGAGGGAGAGGAGATGGCTACCTAGGGATTAGGGCCGGCCAAGTACACATGGGGATGGGGTTTGCTTTGGGAAAAGGGTTTGAGGAATTATTTATATATACATATAGGAAAGGGTATTGTGTGGTGGGGATGGCTCCATTTAAAATGGATGGCCATGATTCAACATGGAGAAATTTATAAACCAAAAAGGAGGAGAGAGAGAGGGTTATACGGTCAAAGGGGAGAGGGTCAATTTCTTCATGGGTCTTGACCAATAGGATGGTGACACATCATTGCATTTTTGTAATTAAGTCCCCAACAATTGGAAAATTGCACGAAAAATGGGTTTTAGGATTTGATGAGGAAAAACAACATGTTTGGTGTGATGTATTGGATGAAAATGGTGTATGGTGTTTAGTATGAAGCTTGAGGGTGTAAATGGGGGTTTGGTTTGGTGTTGGGTCTAGTTTTGGGTCAAGTTGGGTCCTTACATCAATTTAATTAAAATTAATGTAATTGGTGTTCTAAAATTAATTGGAAGTACATGGGATAAAATTTAGGTGGGACAGGAGTGTCATGGGCATAGAAGACTCAGAGTAGAATATTATCATAAATTGGGTTGCACGAAACGGGTCAAGATTGTGTCTCCAATTTTGATTGGAATGCACAAGGATACAAAATTAGAACTATATAGAATTTAAAATAAACGTCCGCGGCGAATATTGTGCAACTAAATTGTAGCACAAGAGAGCATAATTATAAGTTACACAAAGGTCAGAATAAAAGGCGGGCACGACTAGGACAAGGTTGTAAAATTTATAGGAAGGCAATGGCTAGCGTAGTGCTCCAATTATCGAAGCAACGGTAAGGCGCACTAAGTGATATAAATATTGAAATTTAAATAAAAGTCGTGTCCTATTTTTCAATTGGATACAAACTAGTCCTAGTTTCTCTATCTATGCCAAGTAGGCCAAATTTTGGGTGAGGGGGTTTACAATCTACCCAACTTAAAATAATTTTGCCCTCGAAATTAAAATAAGACATAATTGGTTTAAATCCTTCACTTGCGTACGTAAGGCAAGTTCAATCGCAATCTCTTCAAAAAAAATTAACCTATTAAAATTCATCGCAATCACTTTCAAATTAAATTAACCATTGTTTAAATCGAACGTCAACACATCGCACTATCTTCTCGATTCTCAAATTGAATAATCTACATCCAAATCTAATTCAAATCTCTATGACCTCCCACATCAAAATTTATATCGAAATCTTCAACTATCATATTCTCCTCTAGAAAACGATTATAATCAAATATTATTTCTATTTTTAACTTGTGAATTCCGTACTCTTCAAATTTTAATTTCACTTTACATCCTCAATATTTTAAATAGGTAATCCCACAATCAACATTTTAAATTTAAGGCCTCAAATTGTGAAATTTGAAATCTAATTCACCAATTGTTCAACTCTAGATTTTTATATTTATCCTCAAGGTTTAAATCTATGATTCAACCTTCAATATTCAAAATTGAAATTATATGCTCACGTATAAATATTTGGTTCGCCATATCACGATTTTTTTTAAAATTTATTAATCCTCATCATCTTAATCATTCTTCTAAAATTCTCAAAATTAAAATAACTTGAACCTCTTAATCTAATTTTTACTCGATCACAATCTAAAAGAAGCTTCTCTCAAGTTGACAATGCAACTGCCACCCAACTTAGAATTTACCCATCTATCACATAAGGCTCTTACATTTAAGAAAACTTATTCCTCAAATTTACTTAATTATGTTACTCAATCCTCGAAGTTTTTAACATCAAAATATATCATATATGATATGCTCTTAATCAATTATAAAAGGTAGTCATCTAGTAATGTGTTTGGCCTATGGGGTATATCTAGTACTATCAATGTGTCAAACTTATACCAAGCATGAGGTTTCGTCTTTCCAAAATAAGGGAAGACGGAAAACAATAATAAAGAGTTCAAGGGGGAGGTAATAGAATAGAAGTGTGGAGATCAAGGCGTTTAAAGAATTCAAATGGAAATTGTCCAGGCAGTTGTGGATTGAAATCCTATTTTGGAAATTTCTATTCGCATGCTCGTATCAGTACAGTTATGTAACTGATACGATATGATCAGACATATCTAGAGGCAAGTATCCGTCTACTACTATATATCTCAATCCACGTAAAGTAGTTATGCGAAGAGCAAACCAAGCGCACTAAGGTTAGCTAGACCTTAATACACCGATTATGATTTAGACAATATATTAGTGTAGCACTCCAATAATACATATGTCATGAACAAGCTCGATAAAGAATAAGCTTGCAAAACTAGGCTATAATAGCAGCATAAGTCAAGGTGGTACAGCAAATATAAGTATGCTAGATTATGATGAGAGAAATTATAAAATAATTCAAGTTCACAAATAAGATGAGATTCTATAATCTCTACAGTTGTCATACTAACTCCTTGTCTAAGTCGCTAGTCGACCAAATAGGGGTATGGGCCTCTAAGTTCTACAGTCTGAATAAACACTATCGTCTTATGCTAGTATACAGTTAATGTTATTCAGTTACACTTTAATAATGAGTCAAGAGGACTACGTGTTACTAGGTGGTGAGGCATACTACCCAACTTAAAATAATAAACCAATACTGTGACAGTCTTAAGGAAAATCTACAAAATAACCTTGTTCTTATAAATAAAGTGTGAACTCTTATTGGGGTATATGCGAAAAAGATTTTGGCACTTATTGTAACACCCCGTTCCGTTCTAGTGGACTGCCGTCTCAAACGGCAAAAGTACAACTGTCCCGACCCGCTTTGCCTCAATGGAGAAGCAAAGGATATCCAGACTTGTCCCTACAGGAAACCGGCTAAGGCTTTCAGAGGCTCGCTTGACGTATCGCTCTACCGAGGCGAATCATCGCTAAGGTGGGTGGCAACGATGAACTTATCTTTGCTTAGCAGCACACATAAAATCTGGAATGTTTATGCTAGTCGCTAGGTGATTCACCCCCTGCATGCTAATAAGAATCAAACGCACCTAGCTAAGGGAATAATCCCAACTTGTATTGCTTATGCTAGAACATGGAAATTGAAATACTGCTTGTATTTAGACCCTCGCATGCTAAGTCCCTAACGGTTTTATCTCTCGGCTTACCTTCGGGTCCGAGCAAACGTGTTTACTTGTGTTCCTTAGAAATGCATACTTTCCTACTTACGAATGTCTAACGTTACTATATTGTGCAATGTATAAGCTCAATCCTGAATGCATGAATGGAACGTAGATGCAATATAAATGAATCATGCAATACTGCTTGTCTTGTACTCACGTAGCCTCCGGGCGATAATCACGTAGCATCCGGGCGATAAATCACGTAGCCTACGGGCGATAATTCACGTAGCCTCCGGGCGATAATCACGTAGCCTCCGGGCGAATATTCACGTAGCCTCCGGGCGATAATCACGTAGCCTTTGGGCGAATGAATGTTATTGTTCGATCACGGACAACTTGTGCACAAGGTATAGTTCCTGCGGGCGGCTGCTGGGGCACTGGCACCATTCCGGCTCCGGTCGGAACTCACGTTTACTCTCACGTACTTGGACGGGGTGGTATGCGGCGCCTCTCGTATTTGCACGTAGCAAACCATCTTAGTCACAGACTAGTCCTTTATGGCAATCAAGCCAGTGATCATCAAGTATATTTGAACCTGTTGCATATTAACTTGTGTCTTCGTGGCAGGGAAGGCAGGGTAAGTTGTGCAGGTGATTCAGATAGTCAGGTAAAAGACACCGAATGGTGTCAAGTAGATTTCAAGTAAATCATTGTATGCAACACACCCGATACTTCTGTAAATCGTATACTTGTAACGTGATCTTGCCCACAACATCGTGTTTGCATATGTTATGCCTCCTGAATGTTTATACTTGCCCGTGCTTGAATTTATAATATTTGCCTTGGACAGGGAAGGTAAAATGGTAAGTCTCGCCGTGTTTCCCCTAACATCGTACGGCACACTGCCCGACACGTTAGGCTATTCAATACTTGCATGAAACTGATCCTAAGGCAACTAGAAAGACAACTTAATAGTTGGTGCACGGAACCTATATTTACGTGTTTGGATTTGTTGAGCGGGCGAGTAGCTTCCCCACCAGTGCATTCAATGTACTGATAATCCACCAGTTTGTATGCAGGGTGCGGGAGAACCTCGTTCGGTGCGGATGCCTCCTTCGTACATACTTAAGCGTGGAGATCACTCCGAAGCAACGGCGCGTCCGAAACAGAAGCACATATACAAGACATAATGTTGCGAACATCGCCTGAACATCGCCTGTACAAATCATCCACAATTGTAGCCACTTGGCACGCTTTTATTGTTTCAGAGAGAGAGGCTTGAGCGACTTGTAATCTCGGCTATGTGCCGCCTGTAACACATGTTTATATCA
Source organism: Iris macrosiphon (assembly GCA_036927795.1). NCBI lineage: Eukaryota > Viridiplantae > Streptophyta > Magnoliopsida > Asparagales > Iridaceae > Iris > Iris macrosiphon. Next base: position 128,663,883 of record JAYESA010000019.1, read on the forward strand.
ATAAAGAGCTTGCTTTACTTCAACTTGTGTTTCAATGCTTCTGCTATATTGTCAACTCAGTGAACTTGTTACCGATCGCCTATGCGTTCATGACTCTGCTGCACTCGGACAATCTGTGCGACTCTGTGGCTTAGAACTCTTACCGTCAGCCAATGAACCATGGCCTTGCACGGGCGTGGCTCACGCTCGTGCGGCATCACGCCATGATGGGTCAAGCGATCGTTCCGCGAGAGCGCTGGCGAGGGTGATTCCCGCCTAGCGGGAACGACCGATTTGCCTGCGGGAGATCGGGGCGTGACACTTATTAGGGTCTCCTATTGCATTATATAGGTAATGGTCACCTTAAGTCTTAATCATAGTGCTCATAGAACATGTGTCAATAGTAAGAATGGAAAAGTTACTGGCCTTTAAGGGAAAAGAGGATATAACCTATATTGAGGTGGGGTACATGTTACGCGATTTAAAATCTAGAATAATCAAATCATAATCTAAAGGAATAACTTAAACTATCAAGTTCTAACTACGAAGCACATAATTCAAAGTTCAAGATTACAACTATAATCCTAGCAAGCTATATATCCTTATTATGAGATAAAATTACTTGGCCTAAAATCAGAAAGGTTAGGTGGCACGAATTAAAAGATGAAGAATCATAATTAGTCGTTGTGCAAATATAGCGAGCGCTAAGTTTTCAGAGGAACAAGATTTGAATTTAAAATGGAGGGACTCTAGATAATATCATGGTTTTCCTAAGGGAAGGTGGTATGCTAATATCTGTGTTCGAGATATGATCAAGGGAAATGTTATATCCATTCCTCTTGGTTTCCTAAGGCATTGTTTGCTAATATCAAGACAAAAATCTAAATTTATAGTTCTATAATACTATCTCACTATAAAAGTTAAGTTTTGGTCCTAATATTCAACCTTGGATTTCTATTGGTCCCTCAATGCTAGGGTCAAACAATATGGTTGAATTTATAACTCACTCTAGTTGTGTCTATACTACTCTCAAGTCAACCCTAATTATCAAGGAATAATGGTCAATCATTCTACAGGTAAGGGTTGCTAGGGTTCATTAGGTATTCTAACTCAGTGATGTGTCATTATCCTAGTTGTACTCTTAATAGGAAGGTTACCCTACTTATTATCTAACAACAGGGATTTCTATATTCTAGGAGAAGGCTATACTCAAGGAACTATTAGGGAAGCACATGAATCAAGCAGGATGCAATTATTTAAATAGAACAGACTGGAAGGAAGATAAGTCATAGTCAATTATGGATAAGATCCTATACTCTAATCCTAGGTACAGGCTTGCTCGGTACAGTAACGTAACCGAGACAATATGCTCTTGACCTGCATGGGCCACCACTAAAAATATGTCACACCCAGTCCCAAAATACGTAGGAATAGGACACGTAAGCATGCCAGCCGTATGTATATGACAACTCCAATGTATGGAAACCATAACACATACGTACGTTGTATTATGAACAATAATTCACAAGTGGTAAAACTATCACAAGTCAAAGTGTATAATCTAATCTCATCCACGGAAATCAAATAGAAATAAATAACCAATATCTACAAAACTAGATCTCAATATAAAGTATATAAAGATGATAGTCGGATGGAAATAAATCCACTGCCGAACTAGAATATAAAAGCAAACACAACCATATAAGTACAACAACCACAATCACTGAGACTCGAAGAGAGGACTCCTCGAAAAACAAGTAGCGAGTCTGGATCTGCGCTCCTGCGAATACTCATGAACATCTACACCTGGAAAGGGACCAGGTCCTCAGAGGGACATAACAAGATACATAGAAGCATGTCATAAAGTAAATACTGAATAAATAAAAGGGGTGCACTAACCATCTAAGTGAATATAATTTGAGGACAACTTTGGTACGTATGGGTAGGCGTAGGCATAGCGTCCAACGTTCTCTAGAGTGTGGTATCTGTAACGTCTATCATTCCGAAGAATGAGGTATCTGTAAAATTACCAAGTAACGTCCAACACTCTAAGGAACGTGGTATCTGTAAAAATATATACGTCTGTATCGCTCCGAAGAATGCGGTATTTGTATAAAGGAGGTGGGTGTCCCATACGCCTACTAGTCGTCCTCCCCGCCCAATGATCTATGCATGTTGTATCCGCAACATGCTCTAGCTACTACGTCGAGACGAAGTGCAAGTATCGACGTCGTAACTTTGGCTCATAGTCTATCGTTAGAACAACAGCCCAACCTTACAACCAAACAAGGACAAGGATTGGACCACCGTACTACAATAGTCTATGCTCCGACTGCTAATAACTGCTAAGTCTTCTAACATGTATCACTATTAGCAGTTATACCCTATCCGTCGCACGACCTATACGTACAGGTGGCCAGCCGGATACGCAAGTCCATGCCCTACACGAGACTCACAACACGTGTAAGAAATGTGTCACGGCCTGGGGAGTCATACCGATAACTCCACAACTTTAAGTGGGTCCACTAGACACTAGGTCAGACACAAGTCCTAACGTCAACGCCTTCGTTGACTGCACCCGAGTCTTCTCGGATGCGCACAGTTATATAATATTAAAATAATAAATATGTGACTAATAATACAGAATTTAAACAGTACAACAAGGCAAGGTATACTTGCCTGGCAAGAAAGCTGCGTAGTACCAATAACCTGCTCCTAACGTCGTGCAGAATAATACGAAATGTCCTTGGCGGGCACGCACAGGATAAACGATAACGGCGATGTGGTTGACGACGATGACGACAACGTTGATGATGACGACGATGGCGCCGATGATGATATTGAAAGCGATGATAATGACAATGATGATGACAACGATGACGATGATGGCAATGATGATAATGACGATGGTGAAGATGATGGTGATGATCATGATGGTGATTACATGATGGTGATGACGAGGATGATGATGTGGATGATGGTGATGATGAGGATGGTGACGTGGATGATGGTGTTGGTTCGTGTAGCGGTGGCTGGGATGCTGTGAATGGTGGTGGTGGTGTAGAGTAGTGGTGGTTGAAGTCAGGAAGGAGGTCAGGAAAAAGGAAAGAAGTCGGAGGTGGTGGAGATGCTGCTCGGGGTGTTCTCAGGCCAGGGGCTCGTCGAGTTGCACGGCGGGGGGGGTGTTCAGACGAGAGGAGGAAGAGAGGGAGAGATGGTGCTGCTGTGTCGAGCTTGTCGACCAGGCGGAGGAGCTCCGGTCGGGACTGGCGAGTGCAGGAGACTGCGGCGGGTGGTCGGGTTCCATGCGAGCGGAAAGGTGCAGTTGCTGGCGAGGAGGAAGAGGTGGCTCTGTGGCTGTGGGGGCGACGTTCAGCGGGTCAGGTCGACTTCGACCACTGGGTGCTCCGGTTGCCGAGGTATAGCCAGGCGTAGGCGAACCAAAGGCCGGGTTAGGGTTGAGGTCCAGAGAGAGAAGATGAATAGGGTTGGGTTAGGGTTGAGATGATGAAGGGTTATTGGTGGTGATGCAAAAACAATCATGGAGAGGGAGAGTTTTGCATGAGGGAGAGGAGATAGCTACCTAGGGATTAGGGTCGGCAAAGTACACATGGGGATGGGGTTTGCTTTGGGAAAAGGGTTTGAGGAATTATTTATAAATACATATAGGAAAGGGTGTTGTGTGGTGGGGATGGCTCCATTTAAAATGGATGGCCATGATTCAACATGGAGAAAATTACAAACCAAAAAGGAGGAGAGAGAGAGAGGGTTGTACGGTCAAAGGGGAGAGGGTCAATTTCTTCATGGGTCTTGACCAATAGGATGGTGACACATCATTGCATTTTTGTAATTAAGTCCCCAACAATTGGAAAATTGCACGAAAAATGGGTTTTAGGATTTAATGAGGAAAAACAACATGTTTGGTGTGATGTATTGGATGGAAATGGTGTATGGTGTTTAGTATGAAGCTTGAGGGTGTAAATGGGGGTTTGGTGTTGGGTCTAGTTTTGGGTCAAGTTGGGTCCTTACATCAATTTAATTAAAATTAATGTAATTGGTGTTCTAAAATTAATTGAAAGTACATGGGATAAAATTTAGGTGGGACAGGAGTGTCATAGGCATAGAAGACTCAGAGTAGAATATTATCATAAATTGGGTTGCACGAAATGGGTCAAGATTGTGTCTCCAATTTTGATTGGAATGCACAACGATACAAAATTGGAATTATATAGAATTTAAAATAAACGTCCGCGACGAATATTGTGCAACTAAATTGTAGCACAAGAGAGCATAATTATAAGTTACACAAAGGTCAGAATGAAAGGCGGGCACGACTAGGACAAGGTTGTAAAATTTATAGTAAGGCAATGGCTAGCATAGTGCTCCAATTATCGAAGCAACGGTAAGGCGTACTATGTGATATAAATATTAAAATTTAAATAAAAGTTGTGTCCTATTTTCCAATTGGATACAAACTAGTTCTAGTTTCTCTATCTATGCCAAGTAGGCCAAATTTTGGGTGTTGGGGTTTACATATATGCTCAGATAGCACGGTTGGCGCATGATCCCACTGAATGTGGAATTTGACGGTTATTGTGTCACGCCCCAGTCCCAGAATACACGAGACTAGGCCACATAGTAATGGCCATCTACGTACCAAGGGGACTCCAGTCCGATAATAATACGTATAAGCTGTAAATGAGGGTCACTATCTAGATAACACGGTATACATGTCTATGTCTCAATCCACAAGGATATGTAATAAAGAAAGGATAACATGTATCATGGTGTGCACCCCACACTATACTTGTCTGAATAGACTCAAAAAAAATAATATGAGTCTACAAATACTGGACTATACTAGCAGAAAATAAGCAAAAGATCATAATAACAGAACAATGAAGACGTGATACAAATATCGAGTAACAATACCTGCATACTGGTATAATAGTCATCAGCAGCTCCAGCCTTCCGTCAGCAATCGATCCTACAATCTGACAGGAAACCAGGTCCTCAAAGGGACGTAACATGGTAAAAAATAGCATGCCATAGTAAAACGGAAAGAAAGCATGTGATAAACTGGTATAATCTAGAATAACCACCTAAGTGAGACACAACTTGAAGACAATGTTCGATACGTGGTCTTTTCAAATATAAATCCGTAGCTCTGAGGCACAGAGACACACGGCGCATACCCGTAGCTCTGAGAACAGAGTCACACAGTAAATACTATGACTTCAGATACAGGATCTCTACGTAAATAAGGATATATATAGTGTATACGAAGTAGCCCAAGCATCTAGTAACTGTATTCCCCTCCCAGTGCGGTCAACGAGATGCATCCGCAGCTCGCTGAGCCTAAATCTCTATCTAAACAGTCTCATCATACTGAAGTAACTAGCAACAATCATGATCCTATAATCATCACAGGTTTCGTTTATACTGACACTATCAGGATACAAGAAGTCTGGCACGATAACAGTGTCTGAATGTGTCCTAGGATTCTGATGTAACCAAGTAGATACATCAAGGTATTGAGAACCATCTAACAATCGATACTAGACGTTACCGACGAATGTCTGCACCTGGGTATGAATCAGACACTAAGTAACAATTTAGATCCAAAGTACACAAATGTATAGATAAAATAAATAGTAAAACTGTAACTGAGTTACAGAATGGCAATGTATACTTGCCTGGATCAGGATGCTGAAGGCGGGGCTCTGGTACAATATCTAAGTCTGAGGATCCCAAAGTACCTGTAATCTCGAAGAAGTATCCCCGATAATCCTAAATCAGATCTCAGCATATACCTATGATATATGTAACGTCGTCGCATCTGGGCTTCAGAGGGCTGGACTTTAGGTCATTTTTGACGGAGTGGGCACGGTGAGCTCGTCGGAGGAATCGACTGGTCGTCGGCAAAAGGATGGCCAGACGCTAGTGGCATTAATGGAGAATGGGGATAGAGGGAGGAGGCTCGGCAAAGGACTAGGATACGCCATCGAGCAACGTCGATGTCAGTCGACAGAGGATCGACGAAGGTGATGATGGAGGTGGTACAATGGGTACAGTCTTGGCGAGGGTATTGTGCACATGATGAAGATGGGGATGCTCGGAGGACGTCGGTGCAATCATGCACCGGTTGGGCATAAGTGGGGGAACTTCGGCGCTGCCTTCGACGCCTGCACTGGTTGGAGTGCCATGTGTCCCTGTGCACGAGGTTGGCGGCTAGAAGACGGGAGTGCACCCCGGAGGTGTCAAGGTGATCTCTGAGCGCCGGGGTGGCCTCACGAAGGGACTGGCGACTCTCACAATGACGTTCGGGGAAGTCGAGCATGGGAGGATTGCTTACAGTGCACGCACAGCTCTTCGCACTCATGGCAACCTTTCTACAAGTGATCGGACTTAGCGACGATGGTGTTGGTAGCAGCGATGGTAAGGAGAATGGTGAGGTGTTGGTGGTGTGATCGGGGTGGTATTGAGGTCGTAGTGGTGGTGGTGTTGGTAGCAGCCGACGGTGGTGGTGGTGGTGTTCAGCGATGGTGATGGTGGCAGTGGTGGTAGAGTGATAAAGGTGGTCCAGTAGTGAAGGTGGCAGTGCTCGTGGTGGAGGTGGTGGTGTAAGTGGTTGTTTGTAGCAGTGGTGGTGAGGAGAATAGTATTGGTATCACAATGGTGCTCGTGGTAGTGATGACTAAAGAGGGTGGGGGTGCTCCGGTGGTGATGTTTAGGTGAGGAAGAAGAAGAATGGAGAGGAGAAGAAGAAGAATGAAGAATAATGAGAGGAGAAGGTTTTGATTGTGAGTGTGAGGAAGGGGAGGAGAGAGAGTGAGGTAAGGAAAAATATGGTTCCTTGGGATTAGGGCCGACCATATGGGGATGGGTGTGTGTGTGTTATTATAGAGGGAATGGGTGGTTGTGATAGGGGGGATTTGAATCAAGGACTAGGATTCTACATGAGGGAAAAGTATATACAAGGGAAGAGAGAGTGTGAGGTGACCGGATACATGAGGATGGGGGGGTTTTCCATTTGATTTTCACCAATAGGGGTATGACACCTAGGAACCTCTTTGCATTTGAGTCCCTTAACATTTAGGTGTTTACAAATGAAGGAGAAAGAGTGAGGATTTGATGTAAAAATTTGGTGTTTGGTGTTTTGTAGGATGGAAGGGCGTTGGATATTTTGTATGAGCCTCATGAATGGGTGTGAGGATTAAGTTGGGGTTAGGTTAAGTCAGTTTCCCTAATTTAATTAAATATTATGTCATAGGTGCTCTTAAATAAAATGGGAGTACATAGGGTCTCAATTGGGAGTGACACAATTGTCATGGACGGTGTAGACTTGGTGTCAGTCTTGGGCCCTTTAATTAGTTAGGCAAAGCGGGTTGAATTTATGTCCCCAAATCGATGACAATGACATAGGTACAAGGAATATAATTAAATAATTAATTTTTGTGACTAGAAAGTTGTGCAATTAAAATAGAGCACAAGGGAGTATGTTTGTGAGTGACAAAAATATTATGTACCTAGGTTGGCTTGTCAGGTTAATAGTACAAAGATTTGGTGGAAAGTAAAGGCTATTATTGTGCTCCAATTATTGAAGCAAGGGTAAGGTGCACCAAGGGTTTAAATTAAAAAACCAGTCTACAAAATCCCTAATTTCTAATCCTTAATGAACCTAAAGCCAAACCAAGCTTCTTACCATACCAAATCTACCTAAAATTTTGAGAGGGTTTATATCCTTCCCAACTTAGAAGAATTTTATCCCCAAAATTAAAAGTAAAGCACGAATAAGAGTTGTGAGAATTAAAAGTTAACAGGCAATTGAAATGCAGTACGTAAATTTCTACCTTTGTCCTCAAATAAATGAGAAAAATATTGTCGAACAGAATCCTGCGATCCCAGGTAGACTCGCCCGGCGAATGATGCTTCCATGCAACCCTGACCTGTCGAATAGTCAGTCCCCTCAAAACATTCTCACTGTGATCGAGTATCCCTACTGACTGCTCCACATATGATAAACTGGGCCCGACTGTAATCTCTGAATGATCGAGCACATGGCTAGGGTCTGTTACGTATCTTCTCAACTGGGATACGTGAAATATGTCGTGCATGCCTTCTAATGACGGAGGCAATACAAGACGATAAGCCACTTTGCCAACACGATCCATGATGTCAAAAGGTCCGATGTACCTCGGACTCAGCTTGCCTCTGCCCCCAAATCTGATGGTACCACGAGTAGGCGATATCTTCAAAAATACATGATCACCTTCCTTGAATTCCAAAGGTCTACGGTGCGCATCTTCCCAATGCTTCTTCCTGTCCTGTGCTACGTGCAGGTGGTCCTGAATCTGCTTCACTTTCTCCACTATCTAGTCACCAACTCTGGACCAAGTATCTGACGCTCTCCCACGTCACTCCAACATACCAACGACCTGCACTTCCTGCCGTACAGTGCCTCATAAGGTGTCATCTGTATGCATGCTTGGTAGCTGTTGTTGTAGAAGAATTCCACCAAGTGTAGATGGTCCTCTCAAGATCCTCCAAAGTTGACATGCACGCTCTTAACATATCCTCTAGTATCTGAATCGTGCGCTCTAACTGACCATCAGTTTGTGGATGATATGCAGTACTGAACTTGAGGCGAGTTCCTAGACTCTCCTATATACTCTGCCAGAATTATGATGTGAATCTGGAATCACAATCCGATACAATACAGACAGGCACTCCATGTAGTCATACTATCTGCCTCATATACATGTCAGTCAATATCTCCGTGGACTGCCCAACTCTGAAGGGCAAGAAATGCGCTGACTTGGTGAGTCGGTCCACGACAACCCATAATGCATCCTTTCCGCTAGGGTTCCTTGAAAATCCCGTGATAAAGTCCATGGTAATGTGCTTCCACTTCCACTCAGGAATGGGAAGCGGCTGCAATAGTCCTGCGGTCCTCTGATGTTCGGCCTTGACTTGATGACAGACTAAATATCTCACCACAAATCTCGTAATCTTCCTCTTCATCCTATGCCACTAGTAGTGTTGTCTCAAATCTTGATACATCTTCGTACCCCCAGGATGAATAGAATAAATTAAACTATGGGCCATGGTCATCAACTCCTGGTGTAGCTCGCCACTCGAAACATATAGGCGATCTCCATACCTCAAAGTTCGTCTTCGTGAATCCAAAGTTCCGTCTGTATGCTGGCCTCTGTCCTCTCTCGCAGTCGTCGAAATCTCGTATCGGTAGGCAAGGCTGCCATAATCCTCTAAACCAATGTAGACTGAACCTCTAGACTGGCCAACTGTCCATCCCTGCCTAGCAATACAGCCTCTATCCCGAGTTCCTGAAGATCCTCTAACAAATGTCGTTGAGTCATCAAAAAATATGCCATGGGCTTCCTGCTTAAGGCATCTGCTATAACATTCGCCTTGTCAGGGTGTACTGCAACTCAATATCATAGTCTGTCATCTGCTCTAGCCAACGCCTCTGTCTCATGTTGAGCTCCTTCTGAGTGTAGATATACTTTAGACTTTTATGATCTGTGTAAATCTTAACCCGCTCTCCATAAAGGTAGTGCCGCCATAGCTTTAGTGCAAATATTACCGCGGCTAGCTCTAGATCATGTGTCAGATAATTTTTCTCATGAACCCTCAGTTGTCTTGATGTGTAAGTTATCACCTTGCCGTGCTGTATCAGTACACATCCTCGTCCACTCCCAGACGCATCGCTATACACCACAAATCCTCCAGATCCATAAGGAAGTGTCAAGATCGGTGCTATCGTCAGACGCTTCTTCAGCTCATTGAAAGGCATCTGACACTCCTTAGTCCAGACAAACTCCTCGTCTTTACGCATCAACCGCATCATAGGCACAGCGATCCTCGAGAAGTTTTTTATGAACCTCCGATAATATCCGGCAAGTCCGAGAAAACTTCTAACCTCCATAATGATGTAGGGGTAGGTCACGTCTCCACTGGGGCGATCTTCTCTGGGTCAACTGATAGTCCATCTCCAGTGATTATGTGACCAAGGAATGGTACCGTATCCAAGCAGAACTTGCACGTGTTGAGCTTGGCATACAACCTCTCCTGCCTCAACGTCTCCAACACGATCCTGAGAAGCTCCTCGTGCTCTTCCTAGATCTTGGAATATACCAAGATGTCGTCGATAAATACCACCACGAACTTATCCAAGTACTGGTGGAAAACCTTGTTTATTAGGCTCATAAATACAGCTGGCGCGTTGGTTAAACGAAATGGCATGACTAAAAACTTATAGTGCCCGTACTTTATCCAAAAACCTGTCTTCGGAATGTCCTCCTTTCTCACCTTGATCTGATGATAGCCGAATCTGAGATCGATCTTCAAGAATACACATGCGCTACTCAGCTGATCAAATAAATCATCGATGTGCGACAGTGGGTACTTGTTCTTTATCGTTACAGCATTTAGCACCCTGTAATTGTAAACCCCCTCGATTTATTCTGTAGATAGTTAGAGTAGTTTTGGAAAAAATTTGATAGCAGATGTCGAGGTTTAGAGTAAAGATAAATTATCTGGTATTTAATTCAAATAATTAAAACCCTTGGTGTGCCCCATTATTTTCTGATTTTTCGGAGCCCAATATCAGTCCATAAATTCTGTTCAAATATTATACTTCTGACTCGACCCGCCAAATTAGGCACTGGACTTTTTCGTCTTTTAAAATCAATTTTTGTGTGCTCTAAATTAATTGCGCAACATTCCAAAAATCGTAACCCATATTTAATTTCGTGTCGGACACCTGGGTCATTACCCTAAATTTTGAGATACCAACTTAACCCGTTGAGCCGGACCAACTAAAGGGTCCAAGACTGACTCCAAGCTCCCACCATTTTTGGCCTTTGCGTCATTTCCAGATTTTGACCCCAAGTGCCCCAATTAATTTAAATTCGCGGGACACTTTAATTCTATTTAAATCGGGGATACCAACTTTGTAAATTCCAATTTTAATCCTAATTTAATCCCAATGCCTTCCTAATTAAACCCGTGCCTAACGCACAACACCCTCGCACCATGAAAATTTCTAAATATATTTTTCTCCAAAATTTTGGTGTCAATTTATGTGTCCATGCAATTTCTCGAATTTACGGGGCTAAGTTGCAATTATTGAATTGTGTGGCACCACCCTTTTGGCCAAGAACTAATGAGAGGGTCCCAAAATAGGGTCCCATTCTCACCCATCCCTTCACCCTCATGAAGAAACCCTCTCCTCTTCATGATTAATCTCAACCATCCATTTTGAATAGGATGATCTCACCAATCCATCTCCTCCACACACACCCCTATAAAGTAACTTCTCACCCCACCCTCAACCAAAAACCAACCGGCCCTAATCCCCATAAAACCTCTCTCTCTCTCCTCCCTCCTCCATTTTTATTTTCCATGCAAACTCCTCCCTCTCCATAATAATATTTCTTCTTCATCCATTCTTCTTCAACCTCTCTTCTTCCTGGGAACCAAAAACCAACCGGTTGACCCCGCTCCGCCTCCGGCGCGCCGGCCAGCTCAGCTCCGGCCGAGCGCCGGCCATGCCCCACCCGACTCCGTTGACCCTTCGCTCCAGCCTGAGCAGTCGCGGCGTCGTCCGGCTAGCTTACTCCGCCGTTCGAGCACGGAGCAGTTTCCCTTCCGGCCGGCAGTGCTTCCCAGCGGCTGCTCCGGCGTGCAGCCCTTCACCTCGGCAGACCCCGTCCGATTTTCGACCACCCACTGACCGTCCGGCCTGTGCACCCGACGCCGACCGATGTTTGTGGTATTAAACGAAAGAATGAAATGTGTTATTTCAATGACAGGGTTTGTGCGAAACCAGCGCCCTTTGGTTTACAAACAAACTTGTACAGTATAATCCTATACGAGGATGTGGGAGTATAATTTATTTAATCTGGGTAGATAATTGCTATAGGTGTCTGATCTACGGTCGATCACTTTAGTCCTTGGACTGCGCGATGTTGAAGAAGTGCCGTGGAAGACAGGTAGTAGCTTCGAAGGTTGCAGGGGAGGGTGGATACACGATGCCGACGTCGTCGATCCCCGCTCTTTGCCTGAGCCCCGGGTACTCTCTCTCTCTCTGTCTTCTCTCTTCGACCTGGCTCGATCTTCCGAATTGTCGACCCTGGATCTGATATTGGTATCTTTACCAATTTTTCTGACCTGGATCTGATATTGGTTTCTTTACCAATTTTTCCGACCTTGTTCCCCATTGATAGGGGCCTCTATTTATAGAGTCTTTGGTGACAGTGACCACTCCGTTGGTGTAGCAACTGAGGAGTGGAAAGTACAGCACCCTATTACACAACGGTTAAAGTAACCAATGCCTACGTATAGATGATCTTTTGAATGAGCGGGTGACGCGGGTCCAACTAAGGGGACACAACGCGTACAATTGCTACTAAGATCACGGCGTAAAAGCCACGTAGGTAGGTATCCATTGTGTAAAAGGGGTTGGCGTAGAAGCCAAATGTCCGTCACAATGGCATAGAAGCCGAGCAGGCATAGAAGCCGAACAGGCATAGAAGCCGAGTTGGCATGGAAGCCGGGTAGTCATAGAGACTGAGAGGGCGTTGAAGCCGGATGGGCATTGAAGCCGAGTGGTCCTAGAGGCCGAGAGGGCGTTGAAGCCGGATGGGCGTAGAAGCCGAGTGGTCCTAGAGGCCGAGAGGGCGTTGAAGCCGGATGGACGTAGAAGCCGAGTGGTCCTAGAGGCCGGATGGGCGTAGAAACCGAGCGGTCATAGAGGACGAGAGGGCGTTGAAGCCGGATGGGCACAGATCCTGAATGGACGTAGAAGCCACTGCGTACCGTGCCGATGTGGACGCCTTTAGCCGAAATTATGGCTTTTGAAGATATAATCAAATCTCTTGCAGAGATTTGCCATCATCTTATATATTAAATACGGAGGCGTGTTTTGAAGGTCTGCACCCCTTCTGTGCACCTGTCGCAGAGACGTGCCTTGAGAGAAACTGTCACCGCTCTGTACAATTAGACGTGGAGACGTGCCTCGAATCCCGTACGAAGTGCGGCTTTTGACGTGGCAGGCGGTTTGTCCGCTGCGGATCGTAAAACTGCTCATGTTTGCCTGTGTAAAATAGGGCAGCGTATTCCCTTGTACGCAGAAGAGCGGTTTATGCGGAGTGGACTCCAGTAAGTGACGGTTCGATGATCTTTTAACTAAATCCTCTGCATTAAATGCAGAGATCCGCCATCATTCTGTGGTGCGCATCCCGAGGGGCCTGCCGTCTTTTCCAGCCGTCGTCTGGGTGGTCGTGCAGCACTTTTTGTCAGGAGTCAGAGGTCAGATTCACTGCGTGACTTGACAAGTTTATTTCGGGGAAGACGAAGCGTTCCTCATACGCTATAACGCTGCTTCGAGAGCGGATGAGTTTTACGCCATAGAGGCGATGGAGAACTCTTTTTATGCTGGAGCGGCCTGGACGTACTGCACTTACGCTGATGGTCCTGTGAGCTTTATTCTTCACGCTGGAAAAAGCTCTATTGTACGCTTGATGGCTCTGGAGGCCTTCGTTCACGCTGCTCTGTATTAAGAGGCTGCGTAGTTCATCCCAGCGTATTTTTCATGCTTCTACAAGACCCCCTTCAGAGCTTTTAAATTCCTTGGAATTTGAAACACTTTGAACGAAGCATGAACGGCCCCTCGTAACTCGAAACATTTCTGAATGGAGCGTTGAAACGGTCGGTGCAGACTTTATGGCGGATTTATTGGGGACCGCTGTGACCTCTTTCGCCTATAAAAGGCTGGGGGAGTTAGCCTGTTCTCCCCACATCTTCATCCCCACGCAGAGATGATCGCCAGAGTTCGCCGGGTCGATTTGAGAAAGAAGGAGATCATGTTCTTCCAGCGTGTAAGGAGCCGAAAAAGACGGCATCTTCGAGCAAGTGTCCACTGCAACGATGGATCATGGAAGGATATCTTAGCCTCCTTTGCTCGGGATAATCAGCAACTTCGTATGGCGTTGCCCCAGGAGAGAGGAAGGGTCATTTTTGACCACACAGCTTGCAAGCTGTATCTCTTCTCCTTAGATCCCCGCGGACGAGATTAGACAAACCGTAATCTATCGTCCCCGATTGAGTTGGGTGAAAGACCCCTCAGCTGGATCGGCCATGGCGAATGGAGGATCTTCTTGTTCATTACTGTGGAAGTAAATAAACCGCCATGGAAGAAGAGGAAGACGTGCACCCCTGTGAGAACCCGGCAGAACAGGCTCTTGGTGCTGTCTCCAAACGATGACGAGGGAGCCCTTTGTAGAAGGGATTTCCCTCATATGTAATCATGACAAAAAATGAAAAGAAAATCCTTGTAGATTGGATTTCCCTCATATGTAATCATGATTTTAATCTTTAATAAAATCGTCTTTCTTCTTCATATGATCATCTTGCCATACGTTGCTGTGAAATCTGAATATGTGTAGCTTCAACACGTCTGAATCTGTACGCCGACTCTGTAGAAAGAGTGTTAGGTCCTGTCCTTTACGCATAGCGAGTAGTCCACAGAACGCTGTAGAGCATCTTGAACATTTTTTGAACTGTCCTGTTGCTAGGACTGAGGAACCGCGTAGAGCTATGAACTTCTGATGGACAGAATTTTTGTTCAGTCTTCGTCTTCAAGAGTGACTTCTCGAAAATCCCTTGGAACAGGGTCGAGGAATGGCTGTCAAAACTGAGTTGCCATCTTTTGATAGACGAGATATTCAGACTGGAGTCTGGATGAACCTCCAATTGACCCGAGAAGAGTAATTTCTCAATGTTTGAACTCTTGTATATTTCGGGTACTTGGGATATGTTGAGGCCAAGAAGGAGTATCTTCTGTGTGAACTCCTAGCAATTGACCGCTTTGGGGACTGTTCAAATATACGGAAAGTCGTGGAGGGAGAAATCATCAGTTTGTGGCCTCCGGGCGTAAAACACCGTCGAGCGTGGAATCGTAGACTTGTGGTTCCTGTGCGTGAAGTCATGGGTTTGTGGCCTCTCGAGCATAAAAGCTACTGAGCACAAAGGCATCCGGGCCAAAACCTGACTTGTAGCTGTCGAACGTAAAGTTGTGGATTCGTAGCCGTCGAGCGTAGAAAGCTCCTTTAGCGTAGAACTGTTTATCTGTAGCTCCTGAAAAGAAAATTTCTCCGAGCGTGAAGTTTTGCGGGTCTGTTGCTTCTGGGCGTAAACTGAGCGCCACCGAGCGTGAGATCATCGATTTTGGTATCTACTGAGCGTAAAGTCGTAGATTCGTGGCCTCTCGAGCGTAAAAGCTACTGAGCACAAAGGCATCCGGGCGTAGAACCATAGAGTTGCAGCTTGCGAGCGTAAAAACCGTAGATCTGTAGCCGTCGAGCGTAGAAAGCCCCTTAACATAGGAACCGCTGAACCGTCTTGCACGAAAAAACTTTTTGAATTTTGCTGACTGTCCGTCTTTCAAGGTTACTGGGCTGACGTAGCATCCAATCATAACCCGTCATTTAATTTGCGAGATTTAGTTATGGTCTCGAGGAGTCCGTCTGAGGATTCGAGGAGTCGGCCCGAACTCTATATATATCCCAAGTTTTCTGAGAGAAAAACTTTTTATCCATCTTCTGCGAAAGAGAGTTTTTGACTGTTTCGAGTTTTTCTCCGTTCCCTCTTCGAGCACTTCGAGTCTTCAGAAATGGCGTCGAAACAGACCCCCTCCGCTAAGGGAAAGAGTATAGGTTCCTCTTCTCATCCTTCTGTCCCAGCGAGGGAGTCCTCGGTCGGTCAAGGCGAACTTTCTTCTGAGTGAAGCGTCCCGCCGACGAGCAGTGCACCCGGTCTTAGAGATAGAGCCTTCGGGGTGACAGCACGACGAAAAAAATCCTTCGCATACGTTGAACGTGACCGCGCTAGGTCGTCTTCTGTGCTGATAGCCTCTTTTGAGGAAGATGGTGCACGGAGACGTTTTCATCTTTTATGCCCACATTTCTAATGTGCCAGCGTAAAGACTCCACATTTTCGTAGTCCTGAGCGTGAAAGCTCTGGCTACCAAAAATTGGGGTATATCGTAAACTTTGAGTTTTACGCTTGTGGGAGGGGGACCTCTGGCGTAAAATACAGCTCATGTTTGAACAATCCTGCGTAGAGCCAGACTATTGTTTCTTTGGTCCGTATGTTTCGTTCAAGACTTGCAATGACATATTTTCCTTGCACTTTTGCAGTTGACGTAGGTGAGTCTCCACTGGCCGAGGTGATGGGCTCCGCTGCTGGGATGCTGCACTCGAACTACCTGGAGGATCTGTCCCACGTGGTATTTCCTATCTCCGGGCCGCAGTACCCTGAAGGAAGGAGGCTCTTGATATCGGCTCAGGGCGAGCGAATGCTGCTGAGCATGATCAACGGGGAGCCCCTGACTTATATAGACGGGGAGCAGTACATAAAGCCGGCTTTCCTCTTTGGGGATATGATCGACAAATGGTCCCAGACGAAGCCTAAGAGGGAGTCCTGGGTTTTTCCTGCCAGGAATTTGGTTTTGTACCTACCCACAATGCCGAGGGATTATCCCATCTCGGCTTTCTTCCACGCGACGCATCCCAGGCAGATGTCGTGGATGCTGAGTCCTGATCTTCACGGCAAGCCGGGGAAGATCTTTCATCTGAAAGGAGCTGATCAGGGGTCATTCGTCAGTCGCCCTTCCAGCGTCGTGACGTTGTTCAGAGGACTGTGCCCGGGCAGTGTCCCTAGTGAAGATAGCTCGGTGATCCAGCCGGTTCAATTGCCGACTTTCTGTAATGACTTCATGGGGCGAGGCGGGGTATATCCCAAGGAGAATCCTCGGTGCAGTGGGTGGATTGCCCCAACAAACTCCCGATGGATATGCCTAGTTGATTGGGCTTTGAAGCACTTTCGGAGAGAGCTGGAGGGCATAGGACTATATGCTGCTGTGGGTGCGACTAGCGTCGGGTTGCCTCCGAACCCTAACTTGTTCCTGGCGCTGATAGAGCGGTACATTCAGCTCACTGGGACTTTTGCCACTCCACTGGGGGAGATGGGATTGGCACTCCACGAGATGGCAGTTGTCTCGAGACTGCCGATGGGGGATACCCCATACGAAGAGTATGTTCCCACCAACCGGGAGTTGGGGGACTTGGACCCTCGGGTGGCGGAAGTATATCAGGAGCTGATGTGTCAATACTTCGCGTGCACCGCTTTTTATAACGAGCCCTCTGACTTGGCTCATACCACCAAGTGGATGTCCTACCTCTTCTTCCACCAAGCTAGGACCGCCAGGTCGGAGAAAGCCTCGGGGGGCAAGAATGAGCCCGTGAACTGTTTGGGCGTGCTTAATGCCCAGGTCGTGGAGGCTCTCATGGAGGAGGCTGGAGCTCCGGATCAAATTCTCGCCGAGGGGGTAGGAAAGTACCCTGAAGGCACCAAGGCCTGTAGTTACTTGAGGCGCTGTCGCAGGCCTCTGTCTAAGGAAGCCCAGTTGGCTGGTTTCCTCTCCATATGGCTGCGTTTGGTAGTAGTGCCTGGTACTGCGTCCGCGGACCGCATTCACCGGAACATTCTGTGGCCGGCGGTGCGCCTGGTGTTTGGGGCAAGACTGGGCTTGCTTCCCGCCATAGTGTGCCGCATACAGGTTGGTTTGAGGGCCATAACTGATGGGTTTCTTGTTGACGAAGCTCGGCGTGAGAGTTTTCCCAGGGTGGAATTACCATACCTATATTTGATGGGGTGGTTAATTCTCCACAATCCCCGGGTTATGTCTCCTGGCTCCGGTAGCAGTTCGGAGAGTATGTTCTTGTTGAACTACAAGAATTCCTCCTGGAACGTGACCACAATCTTAGACTGTCGGCTGGTGTTGAACCTCAGCCACGGCTGGAAGCTCCTCTGTACTCCCCCTTCTGTACATTGTAATCAATCAGGGACGAGGCTGGAGGATTCAGGTGGAGAGAAGACTGATCTCTCTCCGGAAGCTTTTTATTGGCTGGTCTGTATTAGACCATCCCATCTGATGTACAGGAGCGAAGATCACTGCTTCTTCGAGCCCTACTTGCCTAGTCGGTTTGCCAGGCAGTTTGGGTACGACCAGTTGCATGTGGGCAATACAGTTACCAGCTTCAGGTCCCGGGGTGGACTCATTGATGGAGCTAGAGGGTGGCGATATTTCATCATGGGTTGTACGAGAGCAACCTTTATTGTGCCGGTGGTAACAATCTCCACGGAGCTTCGCATTTTTCATTCTTACGCCCAGTTCTACGTGGCGATTAACACCTTCCATCGTGACTTTGATATGCGTGGAAGTTTCAGGGTGCCTTCCCCCAAGCCTGGGGGAAGAGTTGACGTCCCTTCGGTCTCTCCGGACAAGGATGAGGAGACTGGCCCTCCAGATGAGCCTCTGGTGTCGGTGCCGAGGTGTGAAGTGCCTCTGCCCGCGGGGGCTTTGGTGGTCTCTTCTGGGAAGCGACGGGCCTCTGCTCCGAAGGAAGTTTCTCTTTGTAAGAGGAGGAAGGAGACTGTCGCTCGTCCTCTCCGCATTCTTGGCGTTGAGGAACCCGGGAGTGAGCCTGCTCCTCCCCATATTAGGGATGATTCTTCGGCTGGAGGTTCCTCGCCTTTTAGAGAGGAACCTTCTACAGTTCCGGCAAGCGGCGCTGGAGGACCCTCGCTAGAGGTTGCTGTCGTGGCCGCTGCTTCAGGCAGCGGAGCGCGATTGCCTGCGTGGCCGAGGCAGATGGGAGAATCTTTCTCGAGGTCAGCAGTGAGTGAAACTCCCGCCGTGTTAGCGAGTACGTCTGGCGAGATTCCGACTGACGAATTCCGACCGCGTCTTGGTGAAGGCCTGACAGAACTCTTGGCGATGTCGGTCGGCCCGCCTCCTTCTCCAGGCATGATGGCTCGCATCGCGTCGTTAAGATGTGGTTTAGATTCGGCTGCAGATGCGTCGTATATGCCGCTGGTTCAGGGTAAACGTCGCCTTTTGTGTTTTCCTTTAGAAAGATTATCATTATACTGATATCAACTCTCTTGTCTTTTTCTCAGGGGACGACGTCCATGGAGGGTACAGCGTTGAAGCGTCCCCTGGCTCCGCTCCGGCTCCTGGCGATGATGTGGAGGCGCCCAATTTTGAGGAGGAAGTGTCCTCGGGGGCTAGCTCGCCCAGAGTGGTTTCGTCGTCTCAAGAGGAAGGCAAAGCCGTCATCGTGAGTATGCCGATGACTTCGATTGTGGCCGTTGTATCATCTTCGGTCGCACCATGCGTCTATTCGGCGGCTGTGGCTACTTCGTCTGTAATCGTCCCTGGAGAGGGACTTGCTGGGGTCGCGACCGCTCCTGGCGTTCAGTCGGATCTAGTTGCTTTGACTGAGCAACATACCAGTCTTTTCTATACCGGTTTGAAAATGATGATATCAATGGTGTTAGCGAAGAGTCTGGATTTTGAACGCTTGAAGAAGACTTCTCTGGCGTCGATCGGGGTCATCAGGAAGCTCGGCGATCCTGGGGCAGCTGATGCCCTGGAGGCGGTGGTTAATGGTTTAGAGCAACCCATTAACGAATATTTGCAGCTGACTCGGGGCAGCTTCGATGCCGAGGTCCAGACCAGGTACGACCACATGACCGTGCGGCTCACCACAAAGCTGGAAGGCCTAGACCAACTCATTAAGACACATGAGCTGGAGATGGATAGGCGAAAAGCTGGTGTGGCAGAGGCTCTCGCTCTTGAGGCAAAGTGCCGTTCTGAGCACGAAGGGAATGCAGCGAGGGCATCCAAGCTGAAGGAAGAACTCGCTCGGGCAGAGGAGTGGGCTTCTCAGTCGCTAGCAGGTCTAGATGTGGCGTCCAATCGACTGAGCGCAGCGCGACAGGAGTTGGACCGTGTAGAGGCTGCTCGCTTGGGCTGTCTTCGGACAAGGGCTGATCTGGCTTTTACGAACACCCCCGAGGCCCGGCTGGAGCAGGCTCGCGTCGATGCCTTGGCCCTTAGGAACGAGAGGATAGCTTCACTGGGGCGGCTGATTGATAATCTGGCTAACCCGCCATCGTGATGTATCCTTTCTTTTCCTGCTTCCCCCGATGTAATCCTGCTCTCTTTTGGGAAATAAAAGCGGCTCTTTTCTGACTTTTGTTGGACCCATCATTTCAGAATGTAAATGACAGGTTAGGTGAGAGTGATATCAGAGGTAGTATGGACGTGATAAACTCTCGATAAACTTCTTAACGGGACATATCTATTCAGAGGTCATACGAACATGATAGAGTGTAACCCAACTAATTGTGTTCTGGAAGTAGTTTCGTCAGAATCGAGGTCCTCGCTATTTTTCTCTTGAGCAGGAGAGATTAGGCATAGTACAGGAATTTGCCGTTGATAGGAGCCATTAACAGGTCTCCGTTAGGCTGGGCTATCCTGTAGGCGCCGTTCGAGAACGTTGTCTCGATCACATAAGGGCCTTCCCATTTGGGTTGGAATTTGCCTTTACTTCTGTGAGTGAGAATCATCGGCCTTCTTACGGCTAGGACTAGCTCGCCGACTTTGAACACTCTTTCCTTTACTTTATGATTGAAAGCTTGGGAAATGCGTGCTTGGTAGAGCGCGATGCGCTGCTGAGCTTGTAGGCTTTTCTCGTCTAATCCTTTCAGCTCTTGGAGCCTTAACAGGTCATTCTTTTCTCGAGTCAGCTCACTAGTCACGGCTATCCTGAGCGACGGGATCTGGATTTCGATGGGAAGAATCGCCTCGCTCCCGTAAACTAGTGAAAAGGGGGTACAACCTGTTGGTGTCCGTACCGTTGTGCGGTATGCCCAGAGACATTCGCCCAGCTTCTCGTTCCAGTCTCTTTTGTTTGAAGAAACGAACTTCTTCAGGAGTTTGAAAATGGTTTTGTTGAAGGCTTCCGCCAAACCATTAGCAGCTGGATAATATGCCGTAGAGGCAATATTATGTATTCGACTTTTATCGCAAAATCGATGAAACGCTTGGCTGATGAACTGAGGTCCATTGTCGTAGATTATCCTCCGGGGAGTCCCAAAGCGATAAATGACGTGGTGCTTGATGAAGCTGATTACGTCAGACGCCTTTACTTCAGCCAGAGGGATCGCCTCTGCCCATTTGGAGAAGTAATCTGTGATGGCCAGTATGAACCGGTGGCCTCTGGAGGAAGACGGGTGAATGGGCCCAACGATATCCATACCCCAGACTTCGAAGGGCCAGGATGCAATCGCAGGATGTAGATATTCAGACGATTGATGTATGAAGTCTGCATGGACCTGACAGGCCCTGCATCATTTCGCATAGCTGATCGCGTCAGTGATCATAGTGGGCCAGTAATAGCCCATTCTCCTGATACGATCCTGCAGCTTAGGACCGGGCTGATGCGCTCCGCATACGCCGTCGTGAGCTTCCCGGATAATCTGCTGCGCTTCGTCGTCTGAGAGGCATCTTAATAGTAGTCCGTCGTAGGTCCGACGATACAGGCATTGTGAGGATGCGTCGAAGTAGAAGCATAAAGATCGTCTTTTGACGGATACCGCCTCTCTGGGGTCCTCTGGTAAGATTCCGTAGGCGACAAAATCTATGAAGGGACTCCTCCAGTCCCTTCCAGGGGGGTCTGTGTTCATAGCGTGACTGCGTTCTATGTGAAAGTTGTTCTTCACACAGAATAAATCTCTGTTAAGAAGGATCACCGAATCATGTCTTCTTATAGGAGTGGCCAAATCCGCCGCTAGACTGGCTAGGGCATCAGCTTCTCGATTCTGGGATCGAGGCACATGCTCTAGGAAGAACCCTTTGAACGTCGTGGCTATCTCAATCGTCGCTTGATGGTAGGGGATGAGGTCTGGATTCTGGACTTCATATATTCCTCTGACTTGATTGACGATAAGCAGAGAATCACCGAAAGCTTCCAGGGATTCGACCCCCAGCTCTTTTGTGACTTGGAGGCCGATTAACAGAGCATTGTATTCCGCTACATTGTTGGAACATGGCTCGTTGAGAGAATACGCCCGGTAGATGACGAGTTTGTCAGGAGTGACTAGGACGATTCCTACCCCTGAAACTATGTTTCCCTTGGGGCCAGTCCTGGAGGCGCCGTCGAAGAACAGTTGCCAAGAGTCACTTTCTATTGCGGAATTACATTCTGCAACTTCGTCGGGAATGTCTTCGTATAACCTGGAGGCCTCCGGGATCGGATGAGCAGCTAGGAAGTCGGCCAGCGCTTGGCCTTTGATGGACTTCTGCGGGATGTACACCATATCGTATGGCGTTAACAGCATCGCCCAAGTTGCGAGTCTGGAATTAAGAATACTCGGTTTGCTCATCAGGACTCGAAGAGGGTTGATCCTGGAGACAATATAAATAGTCTGGCCGGTGACATAGTGCCGCGTCTTTTGGATAGCGAACATCAGGGCCAGGCATTCTTTCTCTACTGGGTTGTACCGGTATTCGGCCCCGACCATCATCCTGCTGAGGTAGTAGATAGCCTGCTCATGCCCCACGTCGTTCTTCTGCGCGAGAAGAGCTCCTAGCGAATGATCCATCGCCCGGACGTACAGCAAGAATGGTTTCCCCATGATGGGAGGCACCAGAACTGGTGGATTGGTGAGGTAGCATTTGATATCCCCGAACGCTTGCTGGCAGGTTTCGTCCCACACGAAGGATGCACCTTTCTTCATGAGATGCGAAAATGGCTGGCATCTTCCCAAGAGGTTGGATATGAACCTCCGGATATAGGCCAGACGGCCCTGAAACCCCCGGAGTTCCCTCAGATTGCGGGGTGGTCGCATTTCTACGATGGCCTGGACTTTGTCAGGGTCCACCTGGATGCCTTTGGCGGTGATGACAAACCCCAGGAATTTGCCACTGGATACACCCAGGAAGGACTTCGCGGGGTTTATTTTGAGTTGATGCTGGCGCATTAACTCGAATACCGTCTTCAGGTCTTGAATGTGATCACCTTGGAGGCGGCTCTTGACGGCTATGTCGTCTACGTAACATTCTACTGTCTTGCGTAGATGTTCGTGGAATATGTTGCTCATAGCTCGTTGGTATGTAGCCCCGGCGTTCTTCAGTCCGAAGGGCATAACTGTATAGCAATACACTCCCAACGGGGTACGGAAAGCAGTGTGCTTCTCGTCTTCAGGATGCATCTTGATCTGATTGTATCCTGAGAACCCGTCCATGAAAGACATGCGTTCAAAACCGCAGGTATTGTCGATCATGATGTCCGTGATGGGAAGAGGAAATTCATCCTTGGGGCAGGCCGCATTCAGATCTCGGTAATCGATGCAGGTACGTACCTTCTTATTTTTCTTCATGACTGGGACAACGTTGGCGACCCAGTCGGGATATTGTTCTTCCCGGATGAACCCACAGGCTATCAGCTTTTTGAATTCAGCTTCAATGGCGTCCATCATGTCCGGTCGAAACCGGCGTTGGTGCTGCTTCACAGGCTTTGAGTTAGTCAATATGTTGAGTTTGTGAGTAGCCACCTTCGGGTCTAGGCCCGGCATGTCTCCATAATCCCATGCAAAGACGTCGACGTATCCCTTTATCAGCTGTATGATTTCTTCCCTTTCGGCTGGTGGAAGATTGTCACTGATAAATATCGGCTTTGGCGAAAGCCCACCCCCAACATCGATTTGGATAACTTCGTCTTTGGTTGGAGGTTCCCTCTGTTCGAAGCGAAATTCCCACTGTGTATCCATTTGTTGAGCCCAAGAGTCATCCTCAAACGGCTCAGAATCTCGTTCCTCTGCTTCTGAGGGATCTGTCATCACCATATTTGCTGATAGTGCTTGTTCGGGAGCACTAGGTGAGTTGGGGGTGACGAGCCGTCCCAGGAGGAGGAAAAGATGTCCTTATCCGACGTGGAAGCCGTAAGGGAGGTGGCATACCCTAACCCGAAATGAGTTTGTTGGTAGCGGGGGTCGCCGCGTGGCGGCGTTCGTCTGCCTCTTCCGTAGTTGAGGCCCGGCTTTCGCTTCAAGTCGTAGCCTATGTTTTGCATGATCTTCAGCGCTTGAGGGCTGTATCGGTGAACCTGCATCTTCCCGGTATCGTCATCGAAAGGATCTTCCTGGATGGCTGGTTGATTGCGCATGTGGCCGAATACTATTGGACGCTGACTGCTGCAGGTAGGCGGAATTATGAAGATAGAATCTTCATGCGGTCCATACGTTGTGATGACGTTGGATGATGACGCTGCTTCCCAGATATGCGGATGGTAGGAGTCCATAGCTTCCAAGAACTTTTGTGCTATGGGTTCTACCTCGTCACGGGGAATGGGTTCCTGCTTTTGAATCTGAGCATTAATGTACTGGAAAAGAGGATGTTTATTGCCATCTGGAACTCTGTTCCTGGTCGTGTTTACATCGGTCGGCTGCTCGTCGCGCCGTAGGTTGATGACCAAAGGTGGAGGCTTCTGGTTCAGAGTAACCACTGGAGAATTGCTTCTTTTCCCTGAGCTGGATCTGTTCAGGTGATAGCCATGGGCTCTATGGCTTTTGGACGAGTGGTTCGCCCTTTCACTCTGATCGACAGCGGTAGTGCAGCAGAGGGTTCTCCCGCCACTTCTTCCGTGTGGTCCTGCGAGTACAACACAACGTCGGAATAGTAGGACTCTACTCCTTTAAACGGGTTTAGGTCGGCCACCTCCGTTTGTACCATTCCTTGGGGGTCTACATATTTAAGACATTGATGTAGAGTTGAAGGAACGATGTTGTGATCGTGGATCCATGGTCTTCCCAGCAAGATGTTGTAGGATACCTCTGAATCGATCACGTAACATGTGGCCACCGATCTGAGGTTGCCAATCTGGATCCTCAGGCGAATCTTCCCCAACGGCTTACTTCTTCCGGCGTTGAATCCCACGATTGTAGTGGAGGTGTAAGCCAGTTCGTTGGTAGGAATCCTCAATGGTCTGAGCAGACTGTGAGGGATGATGCTGATCGATGATCCCGGATCTATGTGAATCTGATCAACCTCCATGGAACCGACGTACCCGATGTAATAGAGGGGCCTGTCATGCCTGTTATGTTTTAACAACATGTCATTTTGGGTGAAGGTGATATTTGGGACCACCTCCATCACACTGTGGCATTGAGGGCACGCCACTGGTTCTTCGTCGGAAGACTTGAGCTGGGTCAAGCATGCTTCCGCCTGCATCAGTGCTTCACTCAAGGCTAGACGAGTGTCTTGGGAGAGCCTGAGTAGCTCAAAGATGGAGAGCCTGGCCGGTGTATTAGCCAGTTGGGCTAGGATGTCGAAGTTGTATGGCTTCTCAAAACCTTTATTCGGAATGTTCTTCACAGGTTTATCAAAGCGCACTTCTCTTTGTTTCCCTTTGTCCACCGGCGTCGGTTTTGAAGGGTTGGCTTCCGGTATGACGGGGCTTGGCCCTGCAGGGTTGGCGGCTGAAACGTCTGCCGGTATATCCTCCTGACTTGCTCCGTAGTTGTTGAGGTAGGCTCTCCCTGACTGGGTTGCAGCAAGTACCTCGTCTTCGTCTGATGGCGAAGAATTTGTGACCATATGGCATGGTTTGCACTTTGAGCTCCTCCTAGACACAGCTTTAGTAGCTTTAGTCTCTTCCTCGAGCTCTGACACCAAATCTGGATGAACCCACATAATCTCGCCCTGACGGGTGGTCAGGGGTACCAGGTTATGATTCTGATCCCTAGCCGGAGGAAGATTGACGATGTCCATTGTGGCTCGGGAAATGGGCGTGATACCGTCCATGACTTCTTGCGGAGGCAGATCGCCGAACCGCAGAGAGATCATGTTGGCCGTGACCGTTTTCTCGGTGTTGTGCAGGGTGATGGCCTTAGCATCGATCAACCCCTGGATCTTCCTCTTCAGTACGTAACACACCTTTGTTGGGTGGTGTACATATCTCTGAAAGATGCAGTATTTGGGGTCGTCGGTACTGCCGACCTCTTGGGGCCGCCTTAGCTCCGGCAGGGTGATCTTGCCACTTTTGATGAGACACTCAAATATACTAGGGATATCGTCGTCGTCGAAAGAGTAGACCTCGACGGGCCTGGAAGTCCCGGGCTTTGTCTGCGTGGTCGCCGCCGTCTTTTGTCTGGACGTATTGACCGTCAGAGCTTCTTTTCCCTTGGAGCTGCGAGGATGGTCGCCGCTGGGAGATGACCTTTTGCCTCTATCGGAGGCGGAGATCATGATGCCATTGTCGCGTGCCTTGCGACTGTTGTCTTCGGCGGCCACTGCCGAGACGATGAACGAGGGACACTCATGGAACTGATATGGTCCTGTGAACACCGAGACTATAGGAAGGAGGTTCTTCCTGCAAATGCCTACTAACGCCGAGTCTGGAACTCCTGGAGGCATTTGTAAGGTGGCCTGACGAAAACGTTCGACGAAGGTGCGAACGTCTTCCTTTTTCCTTTGCTTGACTTCAATGAGGGAGGACATAGACATGTCCATTCCACCCTCGTAGAATCGTGTGAAGAATAGCGCTTTGAAGTCTTCGAAGGAAGTAATACAGTTGTCCGCCAAGCTACGGTACCACTGATAGGCTACTCCTGAGAGGCAGCCCTTGAACACCCGAGTGAGGAGGGCGTCGTTCCCTTGTAGAAACACCGTCATCATACTGAAATAGTTCATGTATTGACTTGGTGATGTTTTTCCTTCGAACAGAGCCACAGTCTGAGGTTTGTACTTCGGAGGAAAAGGGACTTCTTCCCAGATAGCCGGGAAGGCTGGTTGATTCCTAGTTTCTTGAGCTGATCTTTGTGCTTCAAGGCGTCAAACTGGGCTTTCAACTCCCGCACTGCCTGCATCGGATTCTCAGTTGGAAGCGGAGGGACTGCTGACTCTTGATCTAGAGCAGGTTCTTGGCTCGGGTTGGATGGTGGTAAGTCCACCCCCACATGTATCTGAGTTGGTGGGACCGACGCTTGAGCCATGGCGGTCGCGTGCTGAGTTAGCATCATCTGGTGCATGTTTTCCATTACGGATTGCATTTGCTTCAGGGACGTCTCTAGCACAGTGATGCGTTGTTCCGCGTTTCCTGAAGCCTTCTCGCGTTCGTCTTCAATGGCGTAAGCTCCCACTACCCTGGGTGTCATCGAAGGATTAGTATAGGTCGCCGCAGAAGTCGACTCTACACTCTCAGCATCTGTTCTGGGAGATTGGCGACCCCCAGCGTCGGAATCAGATGAGTACGGAGCTGGTTGCTGTGACCTTACCTGGGTGTTTTGGAACACCCCAGCTTCAGTGCTCCAGAGGTGGTCTTCGAATCTTCTTCAGCTCGGAGGCCCAAAGGGATGACGTCTTGAGCTCGACCTTCTTCTGGGTATGCGTGAAGCCATGTTCACGGACGCATACGCGTGCTCTTCTTCCGAAAAAGACTGAGAGTAGCTCAATCGGTCGAAGACCGACCGTTTTGCTTTAGAACAGCAGCAGTCAATCACAATCTTATGACTATTACAGCATTGCTCTCTAGGGGGCGTAATAGACATGTTGGAAGATCCCCTCTCCTTATGCTTCTGGATTAGGCATTCGCGTAGGTCAGGAGTAGCAACCTGAGCTTGCTTTACGCCGCGGGACTTCGCCTGGCATAATTTGGAGATTCGCTCAGACTGGCGTAAAGCTGAAGAGGTCCTCAGTCGGCCATCGGCTTCTCGCGTAATCCGGAGGGTAGGCAGATTGTTCTCTTGCTGGCGTAAAGGCCGAGAGGCTGAGTATTCGCCTGCTTGCTTCCCCTGGCGGAGATCACAGCGCTCATCTGGTTTACCGTAGAGGCCAGATGTTGCTTTGCGCTTGGAGCGTGATCTGTTCTTCCGATTTGGCGTTGGGGCACCATCGGAAGTTTTGTCTGTACCGCGCGTAGCGGGAGACTGATTCCTACGCGTAGAGCACAAGGGATACTTCTGGGTCAGCGCTGAGGCTTTGCCCGAAGTTTTGTCTGTACCGTGCGTAGCGGAAGACTGATTTCTGCGCGTAGAGCGCAAGGGATACTTCTGGGTCAGCGCTGAGGCTTTGCCCGAAGTTTTGTCTGTACCGCGCATAGCGGAAGACTGATTCCTACGCGTAAAGCGCAGTGGATACTTCTGGGTTAGCGCAGAGGCTTTGCCCGAAGTTTTGTCTGTACCGCACGTAGTGGGAGACTGAATTTTATGTGCAGGGCACGAAGGGAGCGACGCTACCACCTCATTGGTCGGAGAGATCGGAGAGTCCACAGGAATGGTAGAGGATGTCTTGGGCACCCACACTTTGCGTAGCATCTTGTTGTCTTAGACGGAGAGAGAGAGAGAGCTACCCCCGGTTCGAAGCATGTCTTCGTAGGCAGACTGATCAAACTGAACGACCAGTGTCTTCTTCACGGTTCCAATAGATACCGTATCGCGTTGAGCAATTGCTTCCTCGTCAGAAGAGAAAGACGTCCCCAGCAGAGTCGCCATCTTGTTTGTGGTATTAAACGAAAGAATGAAATGTGTTATTTCAATGACAGGATTTGTGCGAAACCCGCGCCCTTTGGTTTACAAACAAACTTGTACAGTGTAATCCTATGCGAGGATGTGGGAGTACAATTTATTTAATCTGGGTAGATAATTACTATAGGTGTCTGATCTGCGGTCGATCACTTTAGCCCTTGGACTGCGCGATGTTGAAGAAGTATCGTGGAAGACAGGTAGTAGCTTCGAAGGTTGCAGGGGAGGGTGGATGCACGATGCCGACGTCGTCGATCCCCGCTCTTTGCCTGAGCCCCGGGTACTCTCTCTCTCTCTCTCTCTCTCTCTCTCTCTCTTCTCTCTTCGACCTGGCTCGATCTTTCGAATTGTCGACCCTGGATCTGATATTGGTATCTTTACCAATTTTTCCGACCTGGATCTGATATTGGTTTCTTTACCAATTTTTCCGACCTTGTTCCCCATTGATAGGGGCCTCTATTTATAGAGTCTTTGGTGACAGTGACCACTCCGTTGGTGTAGCAACCGAGGAGTGGAAAGTACAGCACCCTATTACACAACGGTTAAAGTAACCAATGCCTACGTATAGATGATCTTTTGAATGAGCGGGTGACGCGGGTCCAACTAAGGGGACACAACGCGTACAATTGCTACTAAGATCACGACGTAAAAGCCACGTAGGTAGGTATCCATTGTGTAAAAGGGGTTGGCGTAGAAGCCAAATGTTCGTCACCATGGCATAGAAGCCGAGCAGGCATAGAAGCCGAACAGGCATAGAAGCCGAGTTGGCATGGAAGCCGGGTAGTCATAGAGACTGAGAGGGCGTTGAAGCCGGATGGGCATTGAAGCCGAGTGGTCCTAGAGGCCGAGAGGGCGTTGAAGCCGGATGGGCGTAGAAGCCGAGTGGTCCTAGAGGTCGAGAGGGCGTTGAAGCCGGATGGGCGTAAAAGCCGAGTGGTCCTAGAGGCCGGATGGGCGTAGAAACCGAGCGGTCATAGAGGCCGAGAGGGCGTTGAAGCCGGATGGGCACAGATCCTGAATGGGCGTAGAAGCCGCTGCGTACCGTGCCGATGTGGACGCCTTTAGCCGGAATTACGGCTTTTGAAGATATAATTAAATCTCTTGCAGAGATTTGCCATCATCTTATGTATTAAATGCGGAAGCGTGTTTTGAAGGTCTGCACCCCTTTTGTGCACCTGTCGCAGAGACGTGCCTTGAGAGAAACTGTCACCGCTCTGTGCAATTAGACGTGGAGACGTGCCTCGAATCCCGTACGAAGTGCGGCTTTTGACGTGGCAGGCGGTTTGTCCGCTGCGGATCATAAAACCGCTCATGTTTGCCTGTGTAAAACAGGGCAGCGTATTCCCTTGTACGCAGAAGAGCGGTTTATGCGGAGGGGACTCCAGTAAGCGACGGTTCGATGATCTTTTAACTAAATCCTCTGCATTAAATACAGAGATCCGCCATCATTCTGTGGTGCGCGTCCCGAGGGGCCTGCCGTCGTCTGGGTGGTCGTGCAACACTTTTTGTCAGGAGTCAGAGGTCAAATTTACTGTGTGACTTGACAGGTTCATTTCGGGGAAGACGAAGCGTTCCTCGTATGCTATAACGCTGCTTCGAGAGCGGATGAGTTTTACGCCATAGAGGCGATGGAGAACTCTTTTTATGCTGGAGCGGCCTGGACGTACTGTACTTACGCTGATGGTCCTGTGAGCTTTATTCTTCACGCTGGAAAAAGCTCTATTGTACGCTTGATGGCTCTGGAGGCCTTCGTTCACGCTGCTCTGCATTAAGAGGCTGCGTAGTTCATCCCAGCGTATTTTTCATGCTTCTACAACCGACAGTGCACATCTCTTCCGACCGCCAGACTGAACAGCAGCCCATTTCGGCCTGATCCCGACCCGCAGCTGTGTCCTTTCCGACTGGCTGTGAACCTCCCCGACAGCCGGACTGCACCGCCCGGCCGGTCATTGGCTCTTTCCTCCGCCTGCTGCGAACACAGCGCACTCTGAATGCTGTCCAGTCTGACCTATCACAGCCCCGCGGCGTAGCAGTTCCTTCCCCGCTCTGGCAGACGACGGACAGTTCAGACTCCTCCCCCGCTCTGGCAGCGCATCTCCCCCGACCGGCCGTGTGTTTTCGTGTCCACAGCTACGGTTTTATTTTGGACAGCCCACGCGTCGAACATTGTCTTTAAACTGTGTCACACTAGTTGGTTATGATAGATTACCCTATCGTGCACTTGTACTTTCTGTTTACTTGGCATGTTATATTTTTGTATCTTGTTACGTCCCTCTGAGGACCTGATTCCCTGCCAGTTTTGCAGCATAGACGATTACGGAGCACTTGGAGATACTGATGGAGTGGCATATCTTGCGAGCATGGTACCAGGTACTCACATTATATCTACCGGCATTATGGTTATTTTACATTGATTATTCATCTGCTGTTGTAGCCTAGTTTTGTAGACTCATACTTCTTCTCGAGTCTATTCGAGTTAGTGTGTTATTGGGAGGCCGACCTTAGCACATATAGCTCTTTCTTGTATACTGATGTACATTGTGGATTGAGACATAGAGGTTTACATTTATGGATTATCTAGATAGTGCCCTTTATATTACAGCTTATACGTATTCGAGTCAGACCAGAGTCTGGTCGAATGCGTAGCTGGCGTGTCACGTATTCCTGGTCCTACGTATTTTGGGAACTAGGGCGTGACAGTAATCGATGTACAAACGTACCGTCCCATCATTCTTTGGCACAAATAAGATGGGTGCTCCCCATGGAGAAACACTAGCCCGAATGAAATCATTGTCTAAGAGATCATCTACCTGAACCTTTAACTCAACCAACTCTTTTGGTGCTAGTCTGTAGTCGGGGGAAGTAACTGGCTCGGCTCCAGGAGTCAACTCTATAGTAAACTCTATCTCTTTGTCAGGTGGCAGGCCTGGAAGATCCTCGAAAAATATATCCTTAAACTCTGATATAATGTGGGGGTACACTGGTTCACCTTCTATAATGTGTGCCGCTAAGATAGGTTGGACACCATACTCTCGGGCTCCCCGAAGAAACTCAAACTCAAGGTGATCTAGTGGTCTAAATATAACGCATCCACGTCGGCAATCTAGCATCGCATGGTATTGGCTCAACCAATCCATGCCTAGGACAATGTCATAGTCTAGACTTTACCTCATAATAAATTCTCTCGTTCTATTTACAAACACTAATCCTCCTTAAAAATTCTTTTTTGTATTTTTTTCTCCCTTAATGTATAAATACTCTTCTTCTCAAAAAAATTCCTCGAGTTTTATTCTTATTCATGTTCCATTTCATACCTCAGTTTTAATGGTATCATTTCTTTATCCATAATTAAATTTTTATTTAGTTCTCTAATATGATATTCCTGAATTCTTCTATCGATATATTCATCGTTCCTTTGTCTTAAACATAATTCTTTCGGTATTAATTTTTTCATATCCTCCAGGTGTAATCCTCTAATTAAATTGTCACAACAGTGTTATCCTTGTAATAGTTCATACCTACTATTGGGCTCAAATTTTCCAAGTTATATAATGTAATCCACTATTTTGTTATGTAAATCCTCCGCATACCATATCAAATCACAGCTTATTCTACCTAAAATTGTATTCCTCAATTTTTTTTTTTCTGTTATTTATTACTCCGAGTCACCATAGTATAATTATAATAATGGTATCACCCAAGTACATGCTAGAATTTTTGGTATCAGATAATCATCTTCCAAGTGAGAGCCTAAAATTTATCTTCTCAATTTCATAATACCGTTCCTGGTATCGCTATCATGGGCTACAACTAATTCCTAGCATCTAGCTATGCATTTCCATAAATTATTCTAGAGGGTTAGGATCAACAATCTTTCTAGCTTCTAGTACTTCCCAAATTACTACTATCTTAAGTAAGGGTAGGGTTTTATCAGTTCTAGGAATATACTGCTAGGTCCAATTCTTTTTCTAACAATCTACACTAGTTTTAGAATCCAAAAAGAACCTATGACCTACCCTACTAAGAGTAACAATCTTCTCACAAAATATTACATTAATCATGCCTTCTTTCATCTGGACTACGATCTTCTTCTGGAGGGAACCACCAAGCACAATCATTCGTCTCTCCGAAATAAAGGGAGATAAGAAACAATAATAACGATATTGATGGAAAAGGAACAAATATAATTTTAAAGTCCAAGGACGATGATTAATTACAAAGGGAGTTTTAAAATCGGTTATTTGTTGAGATTTTATTCAATAATAATCGTAAATTGTAGGCTCGTTCGGTACAATAACGTAA
The DNA here is from genome assembly GCA_036927795.1 of Iris macrosiphon. Lineage (NCBI taxonomy): Eukaryota > Viridiplantae > Streptophyta > Magnoliopsida > Asparagales > Iridaceae > Iris > Iris macrosiphon. The sequence goes on from JAYESA010000019.1 coordinate 128,696,619, forward strand.
TCGAAATGATATACTCTAACCTGTATGGGCCACCACAAAAACTATGTCACGCCCCAGTCCCAGAATACACGAAACTAGGCCACGTAGCAATGGCCAGCTAGGTACCAAGGGGACTCTAGTCCGACTATAATACGTATAAGCTGTAAATGAGGGTCACTATCTAGATATCACGGTATACATGTCTATGTCTCAATCCACAAGGATATGTAATAAAGAAGGGACAACATGTATCATGGTGTGCACCCCATACTACACTTGTCTGAATAGACTCGAAGAAAATAATACGAGTCTACAAATACTGGGCTATACTAGCAGAAAATAAGCAAAAGATCATAATAGCAAAATACTGAAGAAGTGATACAAATATCGAGTAACAATACCTACATACTGGTATAATACTTATCAGCAGCTCCAGCCTTCCGTCAGCAATCGACCCTATAATCTGGCAGAGAACCAGGTCCTCAGAGGGACGTAACAAGGTACAAAAATAGTATGCCATAGTAAAATAGAAAGGAAATATGTGATAAGCTAGTGTAATCTAGAATAACCACCTAAGTGAGACACAACTTGAAGACAATGTTCGACACGTGGGCTTTCCAAATATAAAAAAGCACTCCTAGGCACAGAGACACACGGTACGTACCCGCAACTCCGCGCATAGAGTCACACAGTAAATACTATGACTCCGGATACAGGATCTCTACGTAAATAAGGATATATATATATATATATATATATATATATAGTGCATGCGAAGTAGCCCAAGCATCTAGTAATTGTCTTTCCCTGCCAGTGCGATCAACGAAACGAATCCACAGCTTGCTAAGCCTGAACCTCTATCTAAAAAGTCTCGTCATACTGAAGTAACTAGCAATAATCACGATCCTATAGTCATCGCAGGTTTTGGTCATGTTGATACTATCAGGATACAGGAAGTCTGGCACGATGATAGTGTCTGAATGTGTCATAGGGTTTCGATGTAACCAAGTAGGTACATCAAGGTATCGAGAACCATCTAACGATCGATACTAGAAGTTACCAACGAACGTCTGCACCCAGATATGAACCGGATGCTAAGTAATAATTTTGATCCAAAGCGTACGCAATGTATATATAAAATAAATAGTAAAACTGGAATTGAGTTATAGAATGACAAGATATACTTGCATGGATCAAGATGCTGAAGGCGGGGGTCCAGTATAACGTCCAAGTCCAAGGATCCAAAAGTACTTGTAATCCCTAAGAAGTATCCTCGATAATCCTAAATCAGATCTCAGCATATACCTATGATATATGCAACATCGTCGCATCTGGGCTTCGAAGGGCTGGACTTCAGGTCAATTTTGATGGAGTGGGTGCGGTGAGCTCGTCCGGGGAATCGATTGGTCGTCGGCCAAATGATGGCCAGACGCTGGGGGCGTCAATGGAGAATGGGGATGGAGGGAGGAGGCTCGGCAAAGGACTAGGATACGCCGCCGAGCGTCGTCGATGTCAGTCGACAGAGGATCAAGGAAGGTGATGATGGAGGTGGTACAATGGGTACAGTCTTGGCGAGGGTGTTGTGCACATAAAAAAGACGAGGATGCTCGGAGGAGGTCGGTACAATCGTGCACCGGTTGGGTATACGCGGGGGAACTTCGGCGAGCCTTCGGCGCCTGCACTTGTTGAACTGTTATCACGCTCCAGTCCCAAAATACAAGAGACTAGGCCACGTGGAAAGGACCAGCTACGTACCAAGGGGACTCCAGTCCGACTCTGAATACGTATAAGTTGTAAATGAGGGTTACTATATAGATAACATGGTCTACATGTCTATGTCTCAAACCACAATGATATGTAATAAATAAAGGACGACATGTATCATGGTGTACACCCCACACTACACTCGTCCGAATAGACTCGAAGAAAATAATATGAGTCTACAAATACTGGACTATACTAGCAGAAAATAAGCAAAGATCATAATAGCTGAACAATGAAGAAGTGAATACAAATATCGAGTAACAATATCTGCATATCGGTATAATACTCATCAGCAGCTCCAGCCTCCCGTCAGCAATCGATCCTACAATCTGGAAGGGAACCAGGTCCTCAGAGGGACGTAACAAGGTACAAAAATAATATGCCATAGTAAAACAGAAAGAAAACATGTGATACGCCGGTGTAATCTAGTATAACCACCTAAGTGAGACACAACTTTGAAGATAATTTTTGACGCGTAGGCTTTTCAAATATAAAACCATAGTTCCGAGGCACAGAGACACATGGGGCGTACCGTAGCTCCGAGCATAGAGTCACACGGGTGATACTACGACTTCGGATACAGGATCTCTACATAAATAAGAATGTATGTATATAGCGCATGCAAGTAGCCCAAGCGTCTAGTAACTGCTTCCCCTCTCGATACGGTCAATGAGTGCTCGCTGAACCTAAACTTCTATCTAACAGTCTCGTCATACTGAAGTAACTATCAACAATCACGATCCTAAAGTTATCACATATTTCGGTCATGCTGACACTATCAGGATACAGGAAGTTTGGCACGATGACAGTGTCTGAATGTGTCCTAGGGTTCCGATGTAACAAGTAGGTACATCAAGGTATCGCGAACATCTATCAATCGATACTAGACGTTACCAACGAACGTCTGCACCCAGATATGACCCGGACGCTAAATATTGATTCCGATCCAAAATGCACATAATACATAGATAGAATAAACAGTAAATCTGGAACTGAGATACAGGATGGTATGGTACACTTGCCTGGATCCGGATGCTGAAGGCGGGGATCCGGTACAATGTCCAAGTCCGAGGATCCCAAAGTATCTAGAGATGATATATAAAATTAATTAATAATCTAGCTCGATACTATCTAAAATAAAAGGTGACAACACGTCTAGCATAGGCTTTTGTCTTAGTTATATAGCTCACATAGATACTAACTAGAGGGTTGACCCAAGTTGACTAGGGTAACGTTGCATCAAATATGATCAACAATTAGTTTAACGTCCTCAAACAAAATCTACAACCCCTAATATTCATCATAGTAATTTCAGTCAATTAAGTTATGCTCATCCTCGACCATACCATCCTTGTAATCATAGACGTAATTTTAAACACCCAATTTAGTTGACACCCCTAAATACACATAATGTTCACGTATAGTATCCTCGTTAATATCATCACTAAGGTATCAAAATTCATTGGTACATTCCCAACATGTGCATTTTTTATATTTATTTATCCTCAAATAATTTGTTATAAATATCAAGTTCACATATATGTAACCACAATAATTGCTATAAAACCATTCCACATATATATTTAACCTTAACAATTTCCCTTAGATGTATGGGAATTATTCATGAAACCCTAACCCTAACTAGGTTTCCTTAGCACATACAAACAACTACACAAAGAAAGAAGAAGGATGAGGAGTTACCCAGGTGGCTGCGGGTGGTGGCAGCGGCGATACTACGGCTTCCATCAGGGACGGCGTCGACCGCAGGGGTGGTACGCGTGTCGACCGAGGTAGTGGTGGTGCTCGGCTGCATGAGGGTGGTGGTGCTCGGCTACGGTGGTGGCGGCAGTAGGTGGTGGTGTGGGTGATGGTTGTAGGTCGTGGTGGTTCGTAGAGGCAGTGGGTCGTGACGATGATGGTGGTGTAGGTGGTGGTGGTTCGTGGAGGCAGTGGGTCATGACGGTGATGGTGGCGTAGGTGGTGGTGGATGGTGGCGGTGTGGTCGGATGGTGGTTGCGGGTCAGATCGTGGTGCTCCGGTGGAGAGGGCAACGGGTGAAGGTGGCGGTGCGGGTGGTGTTGACAGAGATCGAGGTGGTGGAGTTGCTGGTATAGGAGGCAGCGGCGGCTTGCTCCGGCAAGGTAGTGGAGGTAGTGGTCGAGGTAGTGATAGCAGTGAAGGTGGAGACTCGAGATGGTGATAGCAGAGGTGGCTCGGTGCTGGAGGTAGCAGTGGCTGCTCGGTGTTGGAGGTAGCAGCGGCTTGTGGTGGAGATAGCAGTGGCGGGTTGCTCCGGTGGAAGTGGCTGCGGTAATGAAAAGATGATGAAGAAGAAGAAGAAGAATGAAGAAGAAGAAGGATGAGGGAAGAAAGGGTTCGGCTAAATGAATAAGTAGAGGGAGGAGAGAGAGTGAGAGGGGGGGAATTTTTAGATTTTTTTTAGGGATTACGGCCGGCCACATGTGGGGGGTTATGTGTTTGAGTTAATATAGAGTGAGCGTGTGGTTGTGATAGGGTAGGGATTTGAATCAAGGGTCATGATGCTTCATGAGGGAGTTGTACATAGCAAGGGGGAGCGAGAGGATGAGGTGACCGGTCATGTGAGGTTGGGGGAGGGTTTCTTCATTAGTTTTCACCAATAGGAGGGTGACACCTAGCACACTTTTTGCCATTAAGCCTCTTAACATTTGGGTGTTTACACATGAAGAAAAAATTATGAGAATTTGATGTGGGAAGTGGTATTTGGTATTTTGTAGGGTGAGAGGGTGTTGTGTATTTTATATGGGCCTCATGAATGGGTGTTGGGTTAAGTTGGGGTTAGGTTAAGTTGGTATCCCCAATTTAATTAAATAAAGTGTCATATGTGCTCTTAAAATAAATAGGAGTATATGGGGTCTCAATTAGGAGTGACACAAAGGTCATGAATGGTATAGGCTTAGTGTCAATCTTGGACTATTTAATTGGTTAGACGAAACGGGTTGAGTTTGTATCCCCAAATCGATGGCAACAACATAGGTACAAGACATAGGATTAAAGAATGATTTTTGTAACTAAAAAGTTGTGCAATTAAATTAGAGCACAAGGGAGTGTGTTTGTGAGTGACAGAAATATTCAGTGCCTAGGTTGGCTTGTCAGGTCAAGAGTGCAAAAATTTGTTGGAAAGTAAAGGCTATTGTTGTGCTCCAATTATTGTAGCAACGGTAAGGTGCACCAAAGGTTTAAATTAAAGAACCAGTCCACGCAACCCTAATTTCTAATCCTTAGACAACCTGAAACTAAACCAAAAATTTTACCATATCCAGTCTACCTAAAATATTTTTAAGGGGGTTTACAAGTGCCACGCGTCCCTGTGCACGGGGTCGACGGCTAGGAGACGGGAATGCACCTCGGAGGTGTCAAGGTGATCTCCGAGTGTCGGGGTGGCCTCACGAAGGGACTGGAAACTCTCATGACGATGTTCGGGGAAGTCGAGCATAGGAGGATTGCTTGCAGCACACGCACAACTCTCCGCGCTTGTGGCAACCTATTGACAGGTGGTCAGATTTAGCAGCGGTGGTGTTGGTAGCAGCGGTGGTGAGGAGAATGGTGAGGTATTGGTGGTGTGGTCGGGGTGGTGTTGAGGTCGTGGTGGTGGTGGTGGTGTTGGTAGCAGCCGACGGTGGTGGTAGTGTTTGGCGGTGGTGATGGTGGCAGTGGTGGTGGCGTGATAAAGGTGGTTCAGTGGTGAAGGTGGCAGTACTCGTGGTGGAGGTGGTGGTGTAGGTGGCTGTTGGTAGCAGCGGTGGTGAGGAGAATGGTACTGGCGTCGTGGTGGTGCTCATGGTGGTGATGACTGAAGGGGGTGGTGTGCTCCGGTGGTGATGTTGCGGTGAGGAAGAAGAAAAAGAATGGAGAGGAGGAGAAGAAGAATGGAGAATAATGAAGAAGAAGAAGAAGAAGAAGAATGAGAGGAGAAGGGTTTCGGCTGTGAGTGTAAGGGAGGGGAGGAGAGAGAGTGAGGTAAGAAAAAATAGGGTTCCTTGGGATTAGGGTCGGCCACATGGGGATTGGGGTGTATGTGTGTGTGTTAATATAGAGGGAATGGGTGGTTGTGATAGGGGAAAATTTGAATCAAGGGCTAGGATTCTACATGAGAAAAAAGTACTATGCAAGGGGAGAGAGAGTGTGAGGTGACCGATCACATGAGGATGGGGGAGGGGATTTCTCCATTTGATTTTCACCAACAGGAGTGTGACACCTAGCAACCTCTTTGCATTTGAGTCCCTTAACATTTTGGTGTTTACAAATAAAGGAGAAAGAGTGAGGATTTGATGTGGGAATTTGGTGTTTGGTATTTTGTAGGATGGGGAGGGTATTGGGTGTTTTGTATGAGCCTCGTGAATGGGTGTGAGGGTTAAGTTGGGGTTACGTTACGTCGGTTTCCCTAATTTAATTAAATATTGTGTCATAGGTGCTCTTAAATAAAATGGGAGTACATGGGGTCTCAATTGAGAGTGACACAATTATCATGGACGGTGTAGGCTTGGTGTCAGTCTTGGGCCCTTTAATTGGTTAGGCGAAACGGGTTGAGTTTGTGTCCCCAAATCGATGGCAACGACATAGGTACAAGGCATAGGATTAAATAATTAATTTTTGTGACTAGAAAGTTGTGCAATTAAAATATGGCACAAGGGAGTATGTTTGTGAGTGACAGAAATATCCGGTGCCTAGGTTGGCTTGTTAAGTCAAGAGTGCAAAAATTTGTTGGAAAGTAAATGCTATTGTTGTGCTCCAATTATTGAACCAACGGTAAGGTGCACCAAGGGTTAAAATTAAAGAACTAGTTTACAAAATCCCTAATTTCTAATCCTTAATCAACCTGAAGCCAAACCAAGCTTCTCACCGTACCAAATCTACCTAAAATTTTGAGGAGGTTTACATATGGAAAGATATGATCAGTTATTCATATCCGTTTTTTATGGGATTCGAATTTAAATCGTTTTTATCTTTTCGTAACTGATTGGCGGCTAGGGTTTCCACCATTCTCTATAAATACCTCTCTTCGTGACCCTTTGAGGACTTACTTCGAAAAAGGGGAGACGTAGAGAGGTGTTATTGCTGCCGCAATTGGAGTCCAGAGAGTTCGTGCGAGTCCAGAAAGGTGACAACGAGCGTTCCAGAAGTTCTTCGTGAACTATGTCGAATATTTTTCGTAATTTAAGCAACGAGGGACACTGGAACGAGTAACTGCATCCGCTCAACCCAAGCGTTCACCCAACCGAGCATCCGAAGCCCATCTTGCCAAGCAATTTCTTGACACACTCACCGCTCATTTCAGCCCAATAAAATGAAAACCCGGCCACACCTCAAGTATTCACTTTTTTTTTTCTTTTTTTATTATAAAATTTAGTTAGAACTAAACTATCCATGCTCAAAGATGTATTATGACTATATTTACGACCTTTCCAAACACTGATTTATTTCTTCATAGGAATTATAATTTTTTCAAAAAGGAAGAAGTAAATAATTGATTTCCTCTACTTTTCTTTCATTGAAAGGAATGAGACCTTACAAGTAAAAATAGAAAATTTATCAAAGTACATTTCAATCAAGATGAGACGGATGAATCACACTGAAAATATTATTTTCTGCTTCACCAATTACTGAAACAACATTTATTCAAATAATCTCAAGAGATGTAGTTCATGGGATTTGGTACTTTAGGATTGTCCCAAATTTGAAAAGTAATCTCACCGATTACTGAAACATTTATTCAGATAATCTCAAGAGATGTAGTACATGGGATTTGGTACTTTGAAGGATCGAGTCGCCATTGGTGAGCCCAATAAGTCACTCCATTGGTCGCCAGAGCTCCCATGAATTCTGAATCCCTGAGATACCAACTCTGCTCGCTTCTCTGATTTATAGATTACTGCAGACTTGCCTGCGTCAGATGATCCCCTGTCGCACCATTGTATTTAGAATCAGAAACAGTTTCAATCCAATAAATCATAAACATCAACTATAGTACTATCAAATCCAACCAGTAATCGATGTAAAGCACACAGTGGTTTTAAGAACAAAAAAGTGAGACGTTGTATGGAAGAATGCTGATGTTTGAGTAACATAACCAAAACTAACGTGTTAGTGAGATCACAATGACATTGCTCCCAACCGGGGCCAGGCCATTCTCCACCCCCACTAGCAGATTGGACTGCTGCTAGTCCACTAGATCTATCAGTGGTGTGTATAGCAGATTGGTTCCGTTGGCAGGACCCGTCAACTCTGGAGGGAGGGTCTGTGGAAGAGGCGGCGGCGATCCCCTACATCGAGATAACCTAAAGTAGGAAACTGGTTCGGTACATGGGCTAGCTCACTATATCCCATCAGCTTAGGCACCTGGTCATAATGAACTCCAACAACATCCATAGCTTCAGACTCTGTGGCTAGGCCCTCGTCCCGAAGCTCGTTTAGCACCTCGTGACGGTCCCTTAGAATTTATGCCAACTCCTCCCGAACGACTTCCCTAGTGGGATCTGTGTTGGAAACGAAAGCGCGAAAACCGTTCCTCAAACCAAGAAGCCTTACGAGAGAATCGGACAAAAACACACAAACCAAAAACGTCAAACAAATCGCAGACACGGAGATTTTTACGTGGAAAATTCAAATGAAAAAAATTCCGGAACGATCAGAGTCCAACCTTGAAAAGCTTCCCCACTAATGGAATAAAAAATACACCGACTCCTTACAAACTTCTCACCGATCCAAACGAGTCACCACAACTCTTTGGAATAGAAAATAGATCACAGACAAACGAAGAACGGAGATGACGAGAAAAGAATTACCCGAAACCGATCTCCTGTTCGAAATAGCCTTCAGTTTCTTCATCTCTCCTTTCAATGTTGTAAAAGCACTATTGCCTCATTTTGCAACATTTTTGAGATATGAGATATTTTAGGGCTAGGAAACACCTAATATATATAACCTCAAACCCACAACTAGTATTCCTATTATATATAGAAATACCCAATCCAAATCCAAATCCATTGACATATTCCTATTATATGTAGGAATATCCAATCCAAATCTAAATCCATTGACATTTATATGTAGGAATACCCAATCCAAATATATTGAGGTATTCCTATTTTATGTAGGAATATTCAATCCAACTCCAGGATATTTTTCACATAGGTTGAAAACTCCACCCACTCCAACAAATCTCCCCCTTCACAACTATGTGGAGGGGGTCGTCATCCCGACGATCCGTCTGCAGTACTCAAACTTTTTTCTTAGAAGAATTTTTGTCAACATGTCTGCTCCGTTGTCATCCGTATGAACCTTCTCAAGCGACACTTGCTTCTTTTCAACCACATCCCGTATCCAATGATATCGGGTATCAATGTACTTGGACCGGCTATGAAATGTCTGGTTCTTCACAAGGTGAATTGCACTCTGGCTATCGCAAAGCATACTGCTCTTGCTTTAGCACCATTTCCTGCAGTAGCTTTTTCATCCACAGCAACTCATTGCAAGCCTCCGTCGCCACAATGTACTCTGCCTCTGTCGTCGACAAGATAACACACTTCTGCAACCGCGACTGCCACGATACCGCTCCACCAGCAAACATCATCACATAGTCCGAAGTCGATCGCCTCGTGTCTACATCTCCAACCATATCAGCGTCGGTATACCCAACCAGCTTCGGCTCGTCACCACCAAAAGAAAGTCTCCAATCGGCAGTGCCCTGAAGGTATCGTAAAATTCACTTGACCGCACTCCAATGTATCCTTCCATGATTGAAATTATACCTGCTAACTGTGCCAACTGCGTGAGCGATGTCTGGCCTTGTATACACCATAGCATACATGAGACTCCCTACAGCTGAGGCATATGGAACCCGCTCCACATCTTCCTTCTCGTTCTCGGTAGATGGACACAACTTAAAGTTAGCCGCAAGAGGATTACTCACTTTCTTCGACCCGTTCATCCTGAAACGCTGAAGTACCCGGTGGATGTACTTCTTTTAGGACAAGTGTAGCAGCTTGGACTCTCTCTTGGCTGATCTCCATCCCAAGAATAGTCTTCGTTGCGCCCAAATCCTTCATAGAGAAAGTCGCGTCCAATTGGCACTTCAACTCCGCTATCCTAGTGGTACTCCGACCCACCAGTAGCATATCATCAACATAGAGCAGTAAAATGATGAAATCATCATCGGCAAAGTACCTCACAAATACACAGTGGTCCGACATTGTCCGTGCATAACCATGCTCCCCCATAAACGACTCGAACTTCCTGTACCACTGACTCGGAGCCTGCTTCAGACCATACAAGCTCTTCCTCAACCGGCAGACCAAGTATGACTTGCCCTTCTCAAAGAATCTCTATGTCTGCTCCATGTACAACTCCTCCTCAAGATCACCGTGGAGGAATGTCGTCTTCACGTCCATCTACTCGACCTCCAAGTCGAAACTGGCTGCCAATGCTAGCACCATCCGAATAGACGACTGTTTGACGACCGGCGAAAAGATCTCATCGTAATCTACATTCTTCCGCTGACCGTAGCCTTTAACTACCAGCCTCGCTTTGTATCGAGGGCGAGTAGCATCATCTGTCTGCTTCACTCTGAACACCCATCGATTTTTTTAAACCTTCTTGCCCTTTAGCAACCGCACCGAATCATAAGTAGAGTTGGCCTGTAAGAAACTCATCTCCTCCTGCATAGCCTCCATCCACTCCTGCCTGTGTTCGTCTTCCATAGCCTGTGCAAAATTTTCGGGCTCTCCCCCGTTAGTCAGTAGCACATACTCACCTGGTGAGTATCTCGTAGATAGTCGACGCTCTCTATCGCTCCTCCTCAACGGAACCACCGGTGCTGGCGGTATATCAACAACCTCCTCCCCTTCAGGAACTGCCTCCTCGGCATGCTTATCCTCCTAAGGGTCACCCTGACCACCATCAGCAGGCTGATGATCATGGTTGGGAGCAACTCCATGTACTGGCTCTCCCATAACTGGATCATCTGCGATGTCCTCTGGAAACTGTTCGACGCGAAATGACTCTTAGCTCAGGCAATTCCTCAGCCTCAGAAGGCATCTCGAAATCCTGAGTGTTAGTCATGGTCTGATCCTCGACGAAAACCACGTCCCTGTTTCTGTAGAGCTTTCTTCCCACTGGATCGTAGAGTCTATAGCCAAACTCATCCCGACCGTAGCCGACAAAGACGCACTGCCTCGTCTTCGGCTCAAGTTTGGATCTTTCGTCCTTCGGTACATGCACGAAGGACTTACAACCAAACACTCGCAGGTGATTGTATGACGGCTCTTTGCCATACCATACTTTGTCAGGCACATCACCCTGCAAAGGAACACTAGAAGATAAATTAATAATATAAGCAGCAGTGTATAGAGCCTCACCCCAATAGCTGTCCGACAAGTTTGCTTCTGACAGCAAACACCACACCCTCTCCATCAGCGTCATGTTCATGCGCTCCGCTACACCGTTGAGCTATTGTGTCTTTGGTGGAGTCTTCTGGTGTCGTATCCCTTGCTCTTTGGAATAAGCATCAAAGGGACCAATGTACTCGCCGCCGTTGTCGGACCGAACACATAGTAACTTCTTGTCCGTCTCCCTTTCAACGGAGGCCTGAAACTCTTTGAAAGTGGACAGCACCTGATCCTTAGTCTTTAAGGCATAGACTCAAACCTTCCTGAAACAATCATCAACAAAAGTCACAAAATAAGAAACACCACCAATGGACTTTACCTTCATAGGACCGTAGACATCCGAGTGAATCAACTCGAGCAACGCCGGCTTCTTTGAACTTGGGTGACTTTGAAAAGACACCCTATTTTGCTTTCCCGCCAAACAGTGCATACATCTATCCAATTTTGTAGACTTTAGCCCTGAAATCACCTTCATGTTCACCAAGTAGCTCATCCCCTTCTCGCTGATATGGCTGAGCCGCATGTGCCACAACTCAATAGACGCATCAGTAGCTGCGTTCACCTCTTGTGTCTCATGTGCGCTCCCTTCCATATAATAGAGTCCGGACTTCTTGCTTCCTCTGGCAATCACCATCGAACCTCTGGAAAGATTCCATTGACCATTCCCGAAGAGGATGAAGAAACCTTCATCCAACCTTCCAACCGACACCAGGTTGAAACGAATATCAGGTATATGACAGACAACTTTGAGAACAAGAACTGCATCCGTCTTTGTCCTCAAATGCACATCTCCAACAACAACTTTCGACACATCTCTGTTGCCCATCGTCAACACTCCACAGTCGCCTATTGTGTAAGTAGCAAATAGTGTCCTGTTGTGAAATACATCCGCTGAAGCACCTGAGTCCACCAGCCAAAAGTTGTCATCGCAGGCGAGGTTCATAACTACCTCATCACCTACAATGATTACGTCGCCTCCATGTGCTGAGGCCGCCACTGTAGTGTTCTCACTTTGCTTTCCCTTGTCGCCCTTCTTCTCCCTCTTACAAACGAAACAGTTTTGCTTGATGTGGCCCTTCTTGCCACAATGGTAACACTCTGAGTCCTCGTACCAACCCTTAGACTTGCCCCTGCTCTTGTCTCTGCCACAATCTGGACCTCTGCTCTTGTTCCTTTCGCGGCTCTCTGAAATTAGCGCCTCTGAGTGGGATGTAAATGAAGTGCCCTGAGGACATCTCCGCATCTCTTCATTCAGTACTCCGCTCTTGGCAAACTCCAGACTGAATACGCCTTCCGGAGCAGAAGCGATCATAGACACTCGTACGATTTTTCACGAGTCTGGCAATGTACATAGCAACCATAGTCCCTGTACTTCGTCGTCGAACTTGACTCTCATCGAGGATAGCTGGTCTACCACGTCCTGGAACTTACTCAAGTGATCCGTAATAGATACACCATCTTTATACCGCAGACCCATCATCGTTCGGATCAGGAACAACTTGTTTACCCCAATCTTTTTTGCATACAAAGATTCCAGCTTATCCCACAGCGTCTTCACGTGCTCAATATTAGCAACGTAGTTGTACACGTTCTCGTCAACGAACTGTCGTATGTACCCACACACCTGTATATGCTCGAACTTCCAGTCCTCTTCGGATTTGTCACTGGACTTCTCGGACGCAAATACTGGAATATGCAACTTCTTGACGAACAACAAATCCTTCATCTTGCTCTGCCAATAATGATAGTTGGTACCGTTAAGGTTTACCATGCGTATCGGCTTCGCGTCCATCTCTCCTTCCTGGTTTGCCTGTCAACTCCTGACCTCTCTGAACTCCAGAACCTAGCTCTGATACCACTTTGTTGGGAACGAAAGCGCGAAAACCGTTCCCTAAACCAAGAAGCCCTGTGATAGAACTAAGCAAAAGCACACAAACCAAAAACTCCAAACACAAATCGCAGATACAGAAATTTTTACGTGAAAAATCCAAATGAAAAAAACCACGGGATGATCGGAGTCCAACCCTGAAAAGCTACCACTAATGGAATAAGAAATACACCGATTCCTTACAAACTTCTCATCGATCCAAACGGATCACCACAACTCTTTGGAATAGAAAATAGAGCACAGACAAATGAAGAACGGAGATGAGAAAAAAATTACCCGAAACCGATCTTCTCTTCGAAATAGCCTTCAATCTCTTCCTCTCCTTCCAATGTTGTAAAAGCACTCTTGCCTCCTTTTGAAATATTTTTGAGATATGAGATATTTTATGGTAGGAGACACCTAATATATATAGCCTTAAATCCACAACTATTATTCCTATTATATATAGGAATACCCAATCCAAATCCATCGACATATTCCTATTATATGTAGGAATATCCAATACAAATCTAAATCCATTGACATATTCCTATTATATGTAGGAATACCCAATCCAAATATATTGAAGTATTCCTATTTTATGTAGGAATACTCAATCCAACTCCGAGATATTTTTCACATAGGTTGGGAACCCCACCCACTCCAACAGTCTAGTCACTGAGCAACCTCATGAGGAAGAGCACACCAGGGGGATCCACTCATAGGACATTAGAAGGTCAATTCTCTGTCCTTCCGGGAGCAGAGCGGAAACCACCTTCGAGTGGCTACAAATTTCCGACATGTTAATGAGAATCCGAGCATAAGCAAATCTTTGGCATAGTATTGTTGGCATATCCGTCTTTATCGGAACCCCAATCACACTTGCCATCTTTCTCAGCGTCCTATCATTCCAAAGTTGCAACGAAAGCTTAGGGAACTGGACCCAAATAGGAATCGCCGATAGGAGGTCCCTTTCAAAAGATATCATTGGATCCCGACATTTGATCACCACATTTGATCACCACCAGCCGTCCATTTAGTGTCCACGGCCCTCTTCTATTACGTGGTCAAAATTCGACTCCTGGGAGAATAGAAAAAGGAAGAAACCATTCTCACGAAAGAATAACTCTACCTTGCCCGACGATCTCTAGGCTCTCCTCACGAACACAACCATCGAATAATATGACATCTTGGAGCCAACCACGTAGAGGACGATAATCCTACCCCATTCTTCAACATAGGATGCAATATCTGTCGTCGAGATATTGGCGGTCCGTCTACCCTCGACGACTACCGACTCCTCGTAGTCGAGGTTAATAACAACATTTTCCTGCCGCAGCGAGCAAAGAGACGTCCAGGTTTTTGGACCCGACTTGGAGGAAGACCTGAGGAACATTAGTAGGGGTCTGGTGGGAAGGGCGCTCACCTCCATATTGAGACACCTATAAGGACTACATCCATAGACTTGATTAATGTCTATCCCCTCTTTTGTTCTCCCGAGTTCTAATCCGTGGCACATTATCCAAGATAGTAGGTGATGATTCCCATCTGACTCTACCGCCTCTTGTACAAGGCATTTCCATCGCAGGACCCGTCATGGCTATGGGCATTATTGGGGACGATATGGATGATCTACTCCACTTTTTGCCCAGGCAGAAGGTGCGCAAACCACACCAGTGGGAGACCAAGTTCCAACCGAGACCTTCCCAATCTCCTTCGTTCACTACTTCCTCTCCTACTACATATGGGACGGTCGAATTTGAAGGGATGCCACCGCCTTCCCTATCCGCTAATATATATATATATATATATATATATATATATATATATATATATAATGTGTCAGTGGAGAAGATTATGCAGGGATTGGTTTCAGCAAATCAGGCGGCCTGCATTAAGGGCAGGTCTATTGCAGAGCACAACCTCCTGGCGCATGAAATGGTACGAAAATTCAATAAAGTAGGAGGCATGAAAGCTTGCGTGAAGGTAGCCTCAGGAAGGCTTATGATATGGTGAACTGTGATTTCGTTTGTCAGCTTATGCTCGTCATAAATTTTGATGAGATGTGGTTGCAAAGATTAGGGGGTGCAATACTTCTGCTACTTTTTCGGTGCTTATTGGGGGCATCCCATATGGGTTTATCAGGAGCAATAGGAGGCTACGACTCTCCTATGGGATAAAGAAGAGGACCGCCTTCCCTATCCGCTAACATATATATATATATATATATATATATATATATAATGTGTCAGTGGAGAAGATTATGCAAGGATTCGTTTCAGCAAATCAGGCGGCCTGCATTAAGGGCTGGTTTATTGCAGAGCACAGCCTCCTGGCGCATGAGATGGTACGAAAATTCAATAAAGTAGGATGCATGAAAGCGTGCGTGAAGTTAGACCTCAGGAAGGCTTATGATATGGTGAACCATGATTTCGTTTGTCAGCTTATGCTCGCCATGAATTTTGATGAGATGTGGGTTGCAAGGATTATGGGGTGCAATACTTCTGCTACTTTTTCGATGCTTATTGGGGGCATCACCTATGGGTTTATCAGGAGCAATAGGAGGCTACGGCAGGGGAACCCTCTGTCCCCATATCTATTTACACTAGTCGTGGAGTACTTTTCGTGTCTGATGGATGTGGCAGTGCATCAGAGGAGAATTGTACCGCTCTACAAGAGGGTCACTCTGCATGTGTCTCATTTGATCTATGCGGATGACCTCTTGATCTTCTTGTGGCCGTCGATGGAGGGTCTCTCTACTATTTTGGAGATCATGGAAGTGTTCGGGAGGCTGTCAGAGCTTCAACTGAACATGGACAAGAGCCAGGTGTACTTTAGCTCTCTCTGTCTTCTAATGGAGGAGCGTGCATTGGTGCTTGTCACGCCCCAATCTCCCGCAAGCTCGATAGTCCCCGCTAAACGTGAATCACCACGTTTACAGCTCTCCCGCAGGACCATCGTTCTCATCGAAACGTGATGCCGTACGAGCCTGGAGTTGCGCTCGTACAAGGCGATGTTGTCAAACACCAAATGTTATCATTGAAACAACCAAGTTGCAGCGGAAGTCAAGTATTGTGTACCAAGCACACAATCAGAGTAATACGCAGTGAAGCTCACGATAGGGTCAAATGAAATGCCTCATCGAAGACAAGGCCACGAAGGCGATGCCACGAAGGCGATGAAATACTCTTGCTCTTTTCTCTAGCCCACAAAGGTACTTACAGTTCATACATCATGTCCCGTATATCCAAGCAGCGCCACTACGCCTGCGTACCTGAAATAATGCCCACAAACGTGGGTCAGTACACAACCGTACTGGTGAGCGGGGTAACCCACTCGCCTAAGCCGACACTAAGTAAAAATAGTGAATGCAAACAGTTATATGGTGATCTTTCTAGTTGAATCCTATATTCATTTCATGGCATAGGGATGACATGTTAAGGAAAGCTGTAAAGCAGTTTAAGCATGCAAGCACTCAACTCAAACCAAACGACAAGCAAATATATAAGCAACTCGAGGGAAACTAGCATGCAAACCGTCCTGCTCAAGTCCAAGCAACACGATAACATGTCGAACCATCAACCAAGCCTCAATATCCATCCTCAACCAACACTTACAATCCAAATCTCACAGTGCACACTCTTGCCGAGGCAAGGTGGCCGCGCCTACACGAAAGCCAAACCAACAAAAGAAAAGCAAGCCAACAATATACTATATGAAGTCACTGGCCAAGCCATAAAGGACTTTGATCGGACTGATCAAATGCGGTTCTCCTCGAAACAGCGCTAAGTAGCTAACCCACCTGGATCGATTCCAACCGCTGGCACCGCGCCCAAGACGCGTTACCCAAATTGTCTCCTCCATGGCCGAACGGTCCCGGTGCCCCGGAGTACCCGTTCGAGGAGACCAAACCCTGTGCAATACAGGTTGTCCGTGACATGCAGACACCAAGTAGGTATGACGAGAGGATCGAACATTCTCGCCCCACCAAGCGATCCTAGACTCGTTCCACCAATAATCCAACCAACACATCCATAACCATTCTTCCAACATATAGCCTAAGGCACCATTCACAAGTTATTCCCATAGGCACAATGCCTCTTCTCAACACAGTATTTCCAATGGTGCAACACCCATGCTCAAAGCTAACCCATGGCACAATGCCGTTTCAGTGGAACAATGCCCCATTCGTGGCACGATGCCCCATCAAGCGGCACAACACCCTCGCCGATGCAGTTGTTCGGTTTCGAACCACATCTGCTCGCTTTGTAAGACAAAGCGACCAAGTGATACCCGTGCACGGATGCACGCTCGCTCGCCCAAATCCCAATGTTCCCAATGACTCAATGCATCATTCCAGCTGTCCAAGCATAATCCCAAGTATTCAACCAACTGCCTCAAATGTAATATTCCAACTCTAGCTCCAACTATCCAACGCACAAACCAAATCAAGCCACAATCCTACCAAGCCAATGGCGTACACTCTATGCACGCCTCAGTGTAGTGATTCCCAATGTTTCAGCCCAAGTGTTTCAAGCCTTTTACGTGTTTCCATATTATTAGGCATGAAGGAGTAGAGGAGAAGGGAAAGAACCCACTCACAATGTTTGATCCCGTTAAGCATCCTGTCCTGCCGATACGGCCAATCCCTTGAGCCCGTGGTCCGATGCAAGCGCAATCTACTCAACTGGTATGACCGTGCGAGCAGGCCGTGCTCTACAAATCATCCGACCGATCAGACTAAGGAAGATGGCATTATCATTCCAACTCAGCTATCTCAGTATTGCTCTGAACAAACACCTGATTTCCATCGAACCCGCTAGCCATCTGCACATGAAACAACTCAATCAATACTTCTTCCCAAAATCTAACAAATCAAATGGAACCAGCATTTGTTTCATTCAATCCGACTCAGCGTAACGCTCCGAGCGGTTGCGGGGCGTTACATAATATACCACTTAGAATCAGGTTCGTCCACGAACCGTGCTGGTACTCATTCCTATCACATGCCACTATCCAATTCCATGGATCTGCTCTATGCAACTCACATATTCACGATTCTAACTCAACATCTCGCACTGCTGAATGCCCGTACAAATTCTATATTCCCACATCCTCCTTGCAGCTCAATACGAATTCTTCGTATCGCTTAGTTTTGGATCGATACACATATTTAAGGCGTCCCTAAAATATATGTATTTCAGCCGAGCTTTGCGATAGCAAATTTGAACAAGTTACAAGGGTATCTTTATGTCCGAGGCATCCATTAGCTTCACTCCCAAATCGAACCAATCCTGATTTCCATTCCAACATGTTCGCTTGAGCACTATTCTCAATATGATGATTTTTCACCGACTCAATCAGTTCTTGTTCCAACTCAATCCGAATCCGCACTAGCAACATCTCCAAATATATCTCATGCACCGAACGATCAACTCAACTGATACTACCCCAGCTAGGCGACTTACCCAAATATCAAACTTTGGTTAGATCAGCTCAACCAAACATCTCTTCCATCAAATCTCAATACCTCGCTGGGTGAACATCTATATTGAGGTTCGTGTGATCCACGAAGATCTCGCCGCCACGCCAAAGGGATAATGTTGCCACGATTTCAACGTGGACACACTCGCCACAATTCCTAGGTTGCGCATGGAATAGTTCTTCGCGCTGCTTCCACTGCCTCGAAGCATAGAATATCACCTTCGCCTTCCGAATGAGCACGCTTCCCAGACTAAGTTCCGATGCATCTTGTAAATCTGAGGCACATCTGTCCCTTCCAGTATTCGCAAAGATTTGATTTGAACGAGCCGCCACAGTCGTCCATTCATATAAATGCTATTCCCTTCCAGAGCACGATGAGTCAGAGGCGATGCCATCTACAAAAATCTGTGACTCTGAATCTCATCAATTGACTTAGGCCAATCCCACCATCGCTTCGATCTTCCGGCTGCATCTTCAGCTGAAGGCTATCCCAAGGATCTCTCAAATCCAACTCTCAGTCAATAAGCCAAATATCCAACACACATCTGCCCTCGACGCATTCCCAAATACGCCGCCTCAAGGGTCATTCTATGGGTCAACCATATTCAATCTCTGATCTGCGGGCAAGTCACTAGGGTCAGCTGTCCCGAAGCTACGCTCGATAATTGTAATCATCACGATGGACAGTTACTATGAACCATGCTATATCTCATCTGCAAATCCGAATCAAAATCCAACCATTCCATCCGAGCGAACTTCCGAATCCGAGAACTCATGCACTACCTCTGCTGATCTGTCAACCAATGCCGCTTAACCACCTAGAGTCTTGCTATCTATCCGAGCCACAATTCGAGAACTGTGCTCGTTTGAAACCGTCTTCCATCAATCCGCCGTTATGCCCTGAATCCATCAAATTTTTCGAACTGACATGTTCGTCTTCTCGCACTACCACTGCAATGATTTCCGAAACTCAAGACTTGCTCCAATTCTTATCCCCTTGCCGCATTCTACAATGCACGTCCAACTTGCTCAAACCACATAGTGATTTGCTCCGACGTTGCTCCCAAGTTTAGCTATCTTCAAAAGTCTGTCCGCCACAAATTCTTGCCTTTAGTTGTTGCCTCAATCCGTCCACGTCTTCCGGAGAATCCGTCTACCATTGTTGCACTAGCTTGCCAAAATTCTACTTCCGCTAAACCTGAGTCAACTTCTCGAGCAGCAATATCCAAAATCCTTCCAGACCGTTCAAGTCCATCGCATTGTCCCTCCAAACCAAGATCGTGTTTCATTGCTCAACCAACATCTCAAATGTGTTGCCCAAAATCGTAGTCCGTGCTCGCTATCCTTCGATTCACCCATCGCTTCGCTCAAGCGTATCCCAACTGTTCATTCCGATCTCGTCCATCTCTTATGCTCAATGATACTTCCATTTGCACTAGTCCGTTCTCGATATGCTCAACTCAATATTCGCTTGCTCCATTATCATTCTTTCCAACACAATCGACTTGCACCAACCAACTTATATTTCTGTTACTCGAGTTCGTTCAGGCAATTTCCATTGATGTCCAACCAAAATATTTCAATTCCTTGCTCAATATGTGGTATCCCATATACCACTCCGAATCAAGTCGCTACTCGCATTACGATTTTCTTGCACTGGATCCAAGATCCGTCCGAACCCTCCAAAATGTGTGATCATGCCTTTCCCAACTCAAGTATGACACAAAACTCAGGCAATGCTTGAATTATCCAAATATTTCCATCAATCTTATTATGCAACTCGTGCTATGTTCCATTCTCAATGCTTGCAGCTATTCTCAAACCGTCTGATACATTCGCAATACGAGCAACTCGTGCAACGATCTCTCTTCCAAGTGATCCAACCCAATACCCAACTGTCTCACACATTTGCCGTACGAGCAACTCGTGCAAACTATCCTGATATTCCCAAGCCAAACTCAAACCTGCCCAACCGATGCGCCACAGCCAAAATTCTAACTTCTATCCAACACAGTCGCTACACGAGCAACTCGTGCAACGATCCATTCTCATCAAATGCTTCTACTCACAACATGCCGCATAACCAATCTCGTATACCAACCAACTGATCCACTGATGCAATCAGAAACTCCCTGAACGACAAGCCAAGCCAACCCAACGAAAGCTCTCAACTTGTTGCACAAATGCAACAACGCCACCCAACTTGCTGCACGAATGCAACAACGCCTAACGAGGCTAAGCGATCCTACGAAAACCAACCAAGGCAACACAACCAAGAATAAAATGCAGCCACAACCAGCAATAAATAGACTTATTGCATGAAACATCCAATGCGGCACTGAGTAGAGTCAAGAGCTAGATGACACACGGAAGCTATTTAGAGTTTGTGATGAAGCGAAGGACCAAGTCCGAGAAAATGAACCTGGCGCTCTGATACCAATTTGTCACGCCCCAATCTCCCGCAAGCTCGATAGTCCCCGCTGAACGTGAATCACCACGTTTACAGCTCTCCCGCAGGACCATCGTTCTCATCGAGACGTGATGCCGTACGAGCCTGGAGTTGCGCTCGTACAAGGCGATGTTGTCAAACACCAAATGTTATCATTGAAACAACCAAGTTGCAGCGGAAGTCAAGTATTGTGTACCAAGCACACAATCAGAGTAATACGCAGTGAAGCTCACGATAGGGTCAAATGAAATGCCTCATCGAAGACAAGGCCACGAAGGCGATGCCACGAAGGCGATGAAATACTCTTGCTCTTTTCTCTAGCCCACAAAGGTACTTACAGTTCATACATCATGTCCCGTATATCCAAGCAGCGCCACTACGTCTGCGTACCTGAAATAATGCCCACAAACGTGGGTCAGTACACAACCGTACTGGTGAGCGGGGTAACCCACTCGCCTAAGCCGACACTAAGTAAAAATAGTGAATGCAAACAGTTATATGGTGATCTTTCTAGTTGAATCCTATATTCATTTCATGGCATAGGGATGACATGTTAAGGAAAGCTGTAAAGCAGTTTAAGCATGCAAGCACTCAACTCAAACCAAACGACAAGCAAATATATAAGCAACTCGAGGGAAACTAGCATGCAAACCGTCCTGCTCAAGTCCAAGCAACACGATAACATGTCGAACCATCAACCAAGCCTCAATATCCATCCTCAACCAACACTTACAATCCAAATCTCACAGTGCAAACTCTTGCCGAGACAAGGTGGCCGCGCCTACACGAAAGCCAAACCAACAAAAGAAAAGCAAGCCAACACTATACTATATGAAGTCACTGGCCAAGCCATAAAGGACTTTGATCGGACTGATCAAATGCGGTTCTCCTCGAAACAGCGCTAAGTAGCTAACCCACCTGGATCGATTCCAACCGCTGGCACCGCGCCCAAGACGCGTTACCTAAATTGTCTCCTCCATGGCCGAACGGTCCCGGTGCCCCGGAGTACCCGTTCGAGGAGACCAAACCCTGTGCAATACAGGTTGTCCGTGACATGCAGACACCAAGTAGGTATGACGAGAGGATCGAACATTCTCGCCCCACCAAGCGATCCTAGACTCGTTCCACCAATAATCCAACCAACACATCCATAACCATTCTTCCAACATACAGCCCAAGGCACCATTCACAAGTTATTCCCATAGGCACAATGTCTCTTCTCAACACAGTATTTCCAATGGTGCAACACCCATGCTCAAAGCTAACCCATGGCACAATGCCGTTTCAGTGGAACAATGCCCCATTCGTGGCACGATGCCCCATCAAGCGGCACAACACCCTCGCCGATGCAGTTGTTCGGTTTCGAACCACAACTGCTCGCTTTGTAAGACAAAGCGACCAAGTGATACCCGTGCACGGATGCACGCTCGCTCGCCCAAATTCCAATGTTCCCAATGACTCAATGCATCATTCCAGCTGTCCAAGCATAATCCCAAGTATTCAACCAACTGCCTCAAATGTAATATTCCAACTCTAGCTCCAACTATCCAACGCACAAACCAAATCAAGCCACAATCCTACCAAGCCAATGGCGTACACTCTATGCACGCCTCAGTGTAGTGATTCCCAATGTTTCAGCCCAAGTGTTTCAAGCCTTTTACGTGTTTCCATATTATTAGGCATGAAGGAGTAGAGGAGAAGGGAAAGAGCCCACTCACAATGTTTGATCCCGTTAAGCATCCTGTCCTGCCAATACGGCCAATCCCTTGAGCTCGTGGTCCGATGCAAGCGCGATCTACTCAACTGGTATGACCGTGCGAGCAGACCGTGCTCTACAAATCATCCGACCGATCAGACTAAGGAAGATGGCATTATCATTCCAACTCAGCTATCTCAGTATTGCTCTGAACGAACACCTGATTTCCATCGAACCCGCTAGCCATCTGCACATGAAACAACTCAATCAATACTTCTTCCCAAAATCTAACAAATCAAATGGAACCAGCATTTGTTTCATTCAATCCGACTCAGCGTAACGCTCCGAGCGGTTGCGGGACGTTACAGTGCTGAGGGTCGAAAAGGGGGATCTACCTGTAAAGTATCTTGGGCTTCCGTTGTCAGTCAACTATGTAAGGGATTTGGAATGCCACAGTTTACTTGAGTATACCCAACGAAGGATGGAGGGCTGGCAGGCACAATGTCTATCATTTGGAGGACGTATTGAGGTTACACAGTATATCATTTTCGTCCTAACTTTATTCTGCTTGCAGTCTATTCTGGTGTCGATGGCTACCCTCCGAAAAGTGGAGCGTATCTGCTCTAACTTCATTTGGAGGGGTGTCCTGCATGCTATCGCCTGGAAGCAACAGTGTAGACCTCGGGAGGAAGGGGGTAGGACTTCGGCCGTTGCAGACAGTCCGAGATGTGACATGAATGAAGCTGACGTGAAAGTTTGTGCATTGAGGTTCTCTATGGACAGAATGGATGGCAAGTAGGTATCTGAAAGAAGAATTTTTTGTCCTACAATAACAATGCTTCTGTTACCTTCAAGCACTTGCTACATAATAGGGCAGCTATTAAAACTGCCATACATCGGGTCATACGAGATGGTAGAAATACCGACCTGTGGCTCAACCCATGGCTGGCTCACCAGAGTTTACTGGAGATATCGGATCAGCAACTACAGTTGGAGGCAGATAGGAGAATGAGGGTGCAGTCCATCATCCGAAATGGAGAATGGTGGCATGACCTATATTATTACACGATCATGCATGAAGACAATATTCGGACAGTCCAAATTGATACTAGCATCGACACTGACAGATGGGTGTGGAACCGGACGGAGGATGTGGCAGGCGAAGGGGACTTCGAGTTTGGGAGCTGTTACAATTTCGTGCGGTCGACACACCACAAGCTGGATAACTATCACTTTATATGGTTCAAGGGGCTCGCTCGCAAGATGCAACTCTGCATGTATCAGCTATTGCTGGGCCGCCTTCTTACCAAGGACAGACTTGCCCACTTTGGTGTTCGGCTCCAAACCAACTTTGTGTTCTATGCAACGAGTCTCTCCGAAATCTATTCTTCAAATGCAAACTAACTTTGTTCCTTTGGCATGAGCGATGTTGTAAGCGATTGGGGAGCTGCAGGGAGGCGAAGGACATCGGCGGAATCATTGTAGGGATTTGTGCCAGGAGAAGAAGAGGGATGCTATAGTTTAAGGAGGCACATCTACACCTTGTAGCGACAGTATGACATGTGTGGTGAGAGCGTAACATGCGCACCTTTGAGGGACTCCAAACTTCTCCCGTTGAAATTTTACACAATATTGAATTTGATGTTGGTGCTATGACACCCCTATGAGGGGCCGAAAATGTATGATGTGTAATATGTTTTGATGGATGAATAAAATTTACCTTTGTTTCAAAAAAATATAAATATAAATAATATATATATATATATATATATATATATATATATATATATATATATATACAATGTGTGTATGTCAAAGCCTCATGGCTCTAGTAGCTAGGAGGTGGAGACAGCGTGCATCCTGCCTGGATGGGTTCGATCCCACGTGGAAACGAATTATTCCTTCCAATTATGGTGTAATATATATATATATATATATATATATATATTAGCAAATATTTTTCTATAATTTTAAATAATTCTTACTTATTGGCATCTTAAAACAAAGAACTCAATAACACTAATACAAAATTGCCAACACTATAGAAGCTACCGATAAAGATACTCTGGTCCGAAATGATTCTAAAATTGACACTCAAACCTTGGATTCAAATAGACAATCCCTAGATTTCGGGTAAAGACTTTGTTGTTGTGGTTGTAAGATTATTGTAAGCTGCATGTTTAGCCAGTAGGGAACTTGGGAGGAGCAGTTGGAGGAAATTCTTGGAGGAACTTCTAGACTTAGGGGATTGTATCTGTGGGGGTTGGGGTGTGTTGGGGTGAACGCAAAGGTTGCTTTTCCCCTCATTTATCTTGAACATAAAAAAAAGGGTGTTGAGAAAAAGAACCAGTGTGTGGTCTTTAAATTTTGTCAATGACATGCTAAACAGAATGGATAACATAGAACTAATATCTACCTCAATATTAGCCTTTCCCATGAACTATAACCAGCAAATAATAGATTTGCTTCAGTGGTATTCCTCTGATACTCATCCCTGCCTGTTAGGAGGACTATCTGACACCCAAGCTCTTGAAGTTCCTTGTACAGCCTTAAATTTGCCTTTAAAGCTGGTGCTTTTGCTAAGTATACCCATTGATCAAAGGAAGTTGGATCAAATGGCTCTGATCTGCACATTTATGAAACAGCAAATAGATGCGATTTATAAGTTCATATAACTGTTTTATGTTTACATAACAAATTTCATTGCTTTTTATACCATGCTGACATGAATGCACAAGTGAAAATTTCATTTAAAATTATTTTGAATTTAAAAGAAGACATTATGAGCAGGACAAGAACTAAAGGGAGCCTAGAAGAAAAGATGCACATGATCAAACAACACGCAGATGCAAAGCCCGTCAAGATGCTATATGTATAAAACTAAGTGCAACAAATATCAGTTTGTAGATGTAATCCTTCTAACATGATGATATGGCACAAAATGAAATCCACACATATGAAGCAATGTAACAATGAATTATTATTGATCTAGCAATAAACAGTTTAGAAAGTCAAGAAACTTGCATTATAATCAAGAATACGATTACGGTTATACCTGAGAATTTGTGGAAGAGATCCACACAATCAAACGTGCCCAAATCAAATCTCGGAAGTCAGTTCCTCTGATTTGAAGCCTTCTTGATCACGATACAAGGTTTAACCGCAATCCAACGTATGGGACTTAATCTACTGAAAATGGTAATGTCAAGATGAGGTTTAGGTTGGTGATTCAAACAGGAGAAGTTGGGACGCTTTGGGTTTGCATTTGCAAGTGGTTAGGATGATGAGGATGGGAATTATGGTAATACCGTAATAGATGATCCTCCGGGAACAGAAGTAGATCAACACCGTTAAGTAGAAGGCACTGCAGGTCTTGGAATTATGGTAAGAGATGGTAGTCAGATGGTAAGGTGCCAAGTTCTCCATATCAAATAGTGTGCCTATCCCTGGATCCCATGAAATTTCCAGATCACTAAATTAGAACTAATTCTCCAGAAAACATGAAATGGACATTTTATTCTCAGAGGGAGTTCCTCTATGAATCCTTACAGGAGGGTCTTAAGTTTCATGCTAACCAATATACTGTCATCATACAAATCATGTGTACTCCTAGAAATGTACTACAAGTTATGTAACTTTTGTCTCACAACTATCTTTTTATGGTTTTCAATATGCAAATCATGAATATGTTATGTAAAGGACTCAGGCAAATGTACTAGAATGCAAAGCTAATGGCAGTGATAAATGATAATAAATCTATAAGGTGTCAAGGTATGTAATTCATGATGACCAGGAACATATTCATCCTAGTGGACCTATGAAAAGAAAGTTCAAACCCGGCTTATATCTTGTACGGCTATCCCACCCATAGGTTTAGTAAGCATACACCTATGAATGGGTAAGGGTATAGCTAAATTCACTAGAGCATTCAAGCATCACCTGCACCCTGTTTATCTACATGTTCAGGTAAGTGAACCTCCTCATCAACTCCTGAACTATTCAATCTCATTCACTTACACTAGGAATCTTCTCTTAGTTATTCCTTTCAGCAGTAGCATGAGGTTAGTAACTCCTTTAATACTACTGTTTAGGTTGTTCCTTGACTTAGGATGACCTACTATCAACAGCCATACTCAAGTGTTGCGCTAACTCTCGAAGCAACTGAATAACTTCCTTTAGAGGTCGTCTCACGGTGAGAGTCATCTCTATCAATACCGTGAACTTGTCCATATGATTCTCTCTATGAATATAGGGTGAATATAAGAGCGAGGCAGTTACGAGTGACTAGCTGCTAGCATGTCAAACTTGGGAGTCTCAGGGTGATGTTGCTAACGAGTGTGCCTAGTCTTTAATGCGTCGAACGTAGTGACCTATCATTAAACTGCTCTAATACATGGGTTTTGTACGTTTCAAGGAGGTACTTGTCCTTCAATTTCTCTTTCATCTCATCTATGGGTGCTCTCCCTGAATGGTCCAACTCAACTATCCTTCAATAGAAACCCAGTGAATTGTGGCTGCACATTCACATTAGCAAACTTTATCCTACACTAATCTCCTCAAACCAACACTACGATTACGAAGAATGCTTGGATGCAAAATCCTAGACACTGCTATATGTATGAAACTTCTCAAGATTAGATTCGAATCGTGAAAGACAGTTCCTCCCCTTTGAAGTCTTAGTATCTAAGGTAAAGCCACAATCCAACATAGGGGACTTGGTCTATTATGGATTGTTATCTCAAGATTAGGTTTAGCTTTGTCGATTCAACAAAGAGAAGATGACTTGTTGGGGTTTGCAGGTATTTAGGAAGATGAAGATGAGAGTTGTGTTGTCAGGTACACAAGGCGAGGGAGTTCCTAGTATGGTTTTCATCCTATACTAATCCATATCTGTAGTAGCGCATCGATTTTGTCCTCTCTCAAATCCAATACTGACTCCCGCCGATAATGACCTATAGACATTGGGACTCCCTTTTCTGATTAATTTCATCAAAGAAAAAAAATTAAATAAAAAGAAGTATAAAAAAACAGCGTTGACGCAATGATTCCCTCCTGCGGCACCGATATGCTATAAGGTGTCAATAAAATCCCTTATCGACATTCCTTATTAACACATTGTAATTATTACTATTTTCTGAATTTGTATATTTATTCATATTATTCATCCATATTAATTTTCATTCGATTAAAAACTGATACTCAATTGTATTTTGTCAAATAATAAGTAAATAAACAATAAATAATAAGTAAATAAACAATAGTATTTATTGTGGGTAAACAATATATCGATGCTGACTGGAAACGATAAGTAACAAAAATCATGCTTAAATGTATTATATATTTTTTCAAGATCTTAAAAATTATTAATTTTGCTTTCCTAAATGGAGAACTCTAAAATTCGGCTATGAAAACTCATGGTTCGCAGTATTGGTATTGGAATCGGTATCAGCCCTACCTATGATTATTGGAATCGACATTATCGACAATTTTTGCATCAGGGTATCGGATTATTTGGTATCGGAAAGCAAGTAATTTTTAATAAATTACTAAAAATTTGAAAAATATTTTCTACATTTAGGCATAATTTTAAGTATATTATGTGTTTGTTTTAGTAGTTTTGAAATTGAATAAAATAATAATCATCCTTGCGGATTAGTTTACCTGCGCCAAATAAATTATCTTCATTTGCATGCTTTTACAATATTACTATGCTTTTTTACAACCCTGCAGATTGGTCTTTTTTGTCAATTTTTTCCATCAAATTGATTGGAAAAGAGACCCTAATGTGTAATGATCCGCTCCTACCAGTGGCATTAAGTTGTTATATATGTTGGTTTGCTGAATCGAATAAGAGAAAAGCTTTTAGTATGATCTGTTTTGTTAGGACAAGTTGTCCCGGACAACAAGGCATTTCATCTAAGGTGTGTGGAGAAGATTTCTCTTTCATGATTCTTTCATGACTAATAAAGAACTCATAAAGAATGGATAAATATGCTTTGCTTCTAAAGAATAGAGTTTGTATTCACACGAATGATAATTACATGAAATATGTATGCTCTTAATAAGACACGGTAAATGATCTTATTAACTTATTTCGAAAAGGATTATAGATAAAGAAAAGAATTGGTGCTTACTTTGTTTAATAGTTGAAAGAATCTTGTTATAGATGTTATTTTCTTTTGAGATGATTTAATTTTTCTTTATCATTATTTATGTGGAAGAACACTACTGAGTAAGTATTACGTTGTACTGTGAGAAAGTAAGTATTATGAAACATTGTGGAGCTTGTACGCCCCCGCGATCATAGGAGTGTTGGAATATGAAAGAAAGAACATAGCTAAGGCTCTATGATTCATAGCTTGGCCGTTGGTATGGAGAGAATAGAAGGAAATAAATGTTTGGTATATATTGTTGCATTGTTTAATTTTAAATCGATAGTCTATGTTGCTTATCATGCATCGGTTTTGGACAACTTGTGTACAAGGTTTAATCTTTCGAACGATTTATGGGACACCAGTATCGTGTCGGCCCAGAAGAGATGGGACACCCTGAGAACTGAATGTCCTCACGATAGAGAGTGTTATGTTTCATTGGAGAGATGAGCTTGAACGTACCAACTTCTAATTATGGTAAGTCACTCATGGACCATCATATAGTTAGGTCGCATGCTAATAAAACTATTTTGCATGTCTATCAGTTTGATGCAGGAACAGACTTGTGATGCCTATAAATATAATTTCTGATGTTTGTTTTGCAGGAATGAGACTTGACAGTTTCGTTGTTTAAATCCTATATAAGTTGCTAATGTTTTCTAACACCCATATGCTATCATGTCCCTAAGAACAAATATGGTTCGTTGTTTAAATCCTATATCAGTTGCTAATGTTTTCTAACACCCATATGCTATCATGTCCCTAAGAACAAATATGGTTTAAGTGTAATATTGTGTTTGGCAAAGGTAGAAAAAAATGAATATTGCTCATTAAATAGTTTCTAATGCTTGACTAAATGAAAGAATAAGTATAGGCTATTGATTTGATATTGCCATAAAATAGAAGTAGGTAAAAGATTGAAAGATCACTATTAGTAAAAAAAAAATGCTTTCTCACATGATTACTTATTGTTTAGTTTCAGGTGAGTGTAGTTTTGCCACTTACCAGTCCATTCTCTAATATACTGACCCCTACCCCCATAGGTGCTAAAATTTTCTGCTAGACTTTCAGAGGTGATAGAAATCTTTACACCTTAGAAGATGGAGATCGGAACATGTGTGTTGTTTTCTTTATATAAAGGGATATAATGTATAGAACGAAGTTATTGTAATTATTTTCGGTTTCAAAAATTATAAGTCAAGTTGGCATATTCAGTTAGCTATTGAAAGCCTTTGTATCCGCTGCAAGTTATGAATAAAAGAATTATGTTTTTGTATCATTGTTGTTATTTGTTTTTTTGTTTTAAATTGTTATTGCTTCAGTCTCAATCAGCGGAGTTCATATCTTGTACACGCGAAACTTAGACTTGTATGACATCGCGTCCAGTGTCAACCTCTCAATCCTCCAGGATTAGGACGTGGTAACGGTTTCTATCGATATCGGATCGAGACATGCCAAACCATGTCGGCATCAGGTATATCGTATCGCTTTCGGCTGATACTGCAAACTATGCTGAAAACACCAAAATAATTCTCATGAGAATAGTGAAACCGTGAAACTGTGAAAACAAGATTCTGATACCAATACTGCAAACTTTGGTTCCTTCTTATCAGGTTTGCAGGAATAAAAATGGGAAGGCATGTTGTCTACAGATGGCAACAAGAGTTGCAATGATCCTGTGTGCAAGGCAGCAAGCAATAAAGGCTGTTGTGAGCTTGTTGGCAGCTGCATGAGGGAAGTGGGGGTCTACTTGGTTGCATAGGAGCAGCAATAGAGAGAAAGGATGGACTCCTGATATGATTCTGCTAACTTTTCTAACTTTTTTTCCAAAATTTATGTCCTCTTTTAAAATTATGGTTATATTATGGGAAGCGCTCATGTCGTCGAAGAAACGCGCTCTCGTCGCCGGAGAAACAAGTCTCCGTCATCGAAAAAATGAGCTCCCAAGTAAGAGTCGCCGAATCGAGGTTCTTACTGTGATTCGTTGACCTCCTAGAAATTTCTGACTTCTAAGCTTTGGTGTGAAAAGATTTGAGCTTCAATCATAGTGTAAAGATTCATATTGAATTTGTACTCCAGTAGTTATAATATAAAGATTGGGACCATACAATATCATGTCCCCGCTAGTCACACAATATTCTAAAATAACATATCCTTATCGATGTACGATGAACACATTAATTTAGAACTTGGGCTTTCATGGTATAGTAACATCCCCTTTACAGGTTTGAATAGTATAGTAATTTTAAATATAACATATAAATATTAAAAGACATTTTTGTAATTTTTAATGGTAATTATCATGTCTGCTTCTGTGAACCAAAAGATTAGCCCGTCTTCCCAAAGGTTTGAGCTCCCCCGGTCCAAACTGGTTCTGATGAACATCATGGCCTGGTCCCAGACAGACCCAAGCATGGGCGGACCTACATAAATGTGGGAAAGTGAATCCTTGGTTGGATGGAGGGAACCACTTTCCCCCTTGATTTTCTTTCCATTGGGAATCACTCTCCTTTCCTCCTCAATTTCTTTAGCTCCCAAACATAGGGATGAATTTCTAATTTTTTAATTACTTTTATATTTTGCCCCCTCTAAAATTTTTAATTTTAAATTTCTGTATACATATTTAAATCGTATTTTATTTTGTTACTTCTAAATTTTTGCTAAACTTGAAAAAACATCTAATTGTTAATAAAAAAATATTTTCAACTAATATTTGGTTAAAAAACTATGTCTCCAGTGTGCCAAAATATTCAATTTCTCTAAAATATTTTCAAATCTAAGTCTCTACAATCTATTTAGGTTTATAAAATATTTTATACTTAATGATAATTATCATGTCTGCTTCTGTGAACCAAAAGATTACCCCGTCTTCCCAAAGGTTTGAGCTCCCTTGGTCCAAACTGGTTTATGAACATCATGGCCTAGTCCAGACAGACCCAAGAAACATAAGTTTAAGTCTTATGTGTTTACAAGTTGCGTAGTAAAGAAACAATGGTACGCCCTACTTATCTAATAACCTGATTAGTACATAAAGATGTGGATCAGTTGTGACAAGTGTTTTCCAAGCCTAGCGCCCAAAAATATCAACAACTTGTGTACTACTACTACTACTATTATTAGCTTGTTTGTACTACTTCAGACATTAATGATGAACATCAGACATTAATGATGAACATCATGGCCTGGTCCCAGACAGACCCACAATAGTTTTTGGTACTTTGATAAACGTATATTAAAATTTTCTAACTTTCTTTCCAAAATTTGTCCTCTTTTAAAATTATGGTCATATTATGGGAAGCGCTCATGTCGTCGGAGAAACGCGCTCTCGTCGCCGGAGAAACAAGTCCCCGTCATCAAAAAATCGAGCTCCCAAGTAAGAGCCGTCGAATCGAGGTTCTTACTGTGATTCGTTGACCTCCTAGGAGTTTCTGACTTCTAAGCTTTGGTGTGAATAGATTTGAGCTTCAATCATAGTGTAAAGATTCATAGTGAATTTGTACTCCAGTAGTTATAATATAAAGATTGGGACCACACAATATCATGTCCCCGCTAGTCACACAATATCATGTCCCCGCTAGTCACACAATATTCTAAAATAACATATCCTTATCGATGTACGATGAACACATTAATTTAGAACTTGGGCTTTCATGGTATAGTAACATCCCCTTTACAGGTTTGAATAGTATAGTAATTTTAAATATAACATATAAATATTAAAAGACATTTTTGTAATTTTTAATGGTAATTATCATGTCTGCTTCTGTGAACCAAAAGATTAGCCCGTCTTCCCAAAGGTTTGAGCTCCCCCGGTCCAAACTGGTTCTGATGAACATCATGGCCTGGTGCCAGACAGAACCAAGCATGGACGAACCTACATAAATGTGGGAAAGTGAATCCTTGGTTGGATGGAGGAAACCACTTTCTCCCCTGATTTTCTTTCCATTGGGAATCACTCCCCTTTCGTCCTCAATTCCTTTAGCTCCCAAACATAGGGATGAATTTCTAATTTTTAAATTACTTTTATATTTTGTCCCCTCTAAATTTTTTAATTTTTGTATACATATTTAAATCGTATTTTATTTTGTTACTTCTAAATTTTTGCTAAACTTGAAAAAACATCTAATTGTTAATAAAAAATATTTTCAACTAATATTTGGTTAAAAAACAATGTCTCCAGTGTGCCAAAATATTCAATTTCTCTAAAATATTTTCAAATCTAAGTCCCTAAAATCTATTTAGGTTTATAAAATATTTTATACTTAATGGTAATTATCATGTCTGCTTCTGTGAACCAAAAGATTATCCCGTCTTCCCAAAGGTTTGAGCTCCCTTGGTCCAAACTGGTTCTGATGAACATCATGGCCTAGTCCAGACAGACCCAAGAATCATAAGTTTAAGTCTTATGTGTTTACAAGCTGCGTAGTAAAGAAACAATGGTACGCCCTACTTATCTAATAACCTAATTAGTACATAAAGATGTGGACCAGTTGTGACAAGTGTTTTCCAAGCCTAGCGCCCAAAAAAATCAACAACTTATGTACTACTACTACTACTATTATTATTAGCTTGTTTGTACTACTTCAGACATTAATGATGAACATCAGACATTAATGATGAACATCATGGCCTGGTCCCAGACAGACCCACAATAGTTTTTGGTACTTTGATAAACGTGTATTAAATTTTTCTAACTTTCTTCCCAAAATTTGTCCTCTTTTAAAATTATGGTCATATTATGGGAAGCGCTCATGTCGTCGGAGAAACGCGCTCTCGTCGCCGGAGAAACAAGTCCCCGTCATCGAAAAAACGAGCTCCCAAGTAAGAGCCGTCGAATCGAGGTTCTTACTGTGATTCGTTGACCTCCTAGGAGTTTCTGACTTCTAAGCTTTGGTGTGAATAGATTTGAGCTTCAATCATAGTGTAAAGATTCATAGTGAATTTGTACTCCGGTAGTTATGATATAAAGATTGGGACCATACAATTTCATGTCCCCGCTAGTCACACAATATTCTAAAATAACATATCCTTATCGATGTACGATGAACACATTAATTTAAAACTTGGGCATTCATTGTATAGTAACATCCCCTTTACAGGTTTGAATAGTATAGTGATTTTAAATATAACATATAAATGTTAAAAGAAATTTTTGTAATTCTTAATGGTAATTATCATGTCTCTGTGAACCAAGCCCCGTCTTCCCAAAGGTTTGAGCTCCCCCGGTACAAACTGGTTCTAATGAACATCATGGTCTGGTCCCAGACAGACCCAAGCATGGGCGGACCTACATGGAGACAAGTGGGGGCAGTTGCCCCCACTGAATTTCTAATTTTTTTAAATTAATTTTATATTTTGCCCCCTCTAAAATTTATAATTTTCAATTTCTGTATACATATTTAAATCATATTTTATTTTGTTCCTTCTAAATTTTTACTAAACTTGAAAAACATCTAATTGCTTAATAAAAAATATTTTCAACTAATATTTGGTTAAAAAAAATATGTCTCCAGTGTGCCAAAATATTCAATTTCTCTAAGATATTTTCAAATCTAAGTCTCTAAAATCTATTTAGGTTTATAAAATATTTTATAATATATCATTCAATGAATTTTATCTCTGGATATTGTGGAAAAATTTATAATACAACCATTTTTTTTTCCTTTTTTTTGAACTACATTGATCGGTTCTTCTTCAAGCGCAAAATTCGTGTATTTCCAATTTATAACCATCTTTTTCCTGATTCTTTTTTTTCGATCAGACATATTTTTTGATAATTCGATACAGAGAGAGAAGTCATAATGAAGGAACAATAAATTTTTAAGGTAGCCAACTTTATTTAACAAAATTTTGAATTTTTTTTTATATTTGAGGTTGACCCCCCTCTCATGAATTTCTGCGTCCGCCCTTGGACCCAAGAAACATAAGTTTAAGTCTTATGTGTTTACAAGCTTCCTAGTAAAGAAACAATGTTACGCCCTGCTTATCTTACAACCTGATTAGTACATAAAGATGTGGACCAGTTGTGACAAGTGTTTTCCAAGCTAGCGCCCAAAAATATCAACAACATGGCCTGGTCCCAGACAGATGCAAGAAACATAAGTGTATTAGCTTGTTCGTACTACTACTAGTAGTATTATTGTTATTATTGCACATGAGTCTAAAGTTGAGAGCGTGATGGGAGCGTGTTCTAATAATTTTTTTATGTTTATTAATTATTGTTATCAAAACTTATAAATATTTTAATATTTATTAGAATATATAAAGTTTAGTATAAAGTTACAGAGAGATCATTCGCATGTTGATTTTTTTTTTGTCAAGATAAGTAATATTTAGTTTCTTGCTACTTTGATAAACGTGTATTAAATTTTTCTAACTTTCTTCCCAAAATTTATGTACTATTTTAAAATTATGGTCATATTATGGGAAGCGCTCATGTCGTTGGAGAAACGCTCTCTCGTCGCCGGAGAAACAAGTCCCTGTCATAGAAAAAATGAGCTCCCAAGTAAGAGCCGCCGAATCGAGGTTCTTACTGAGATTCGTTGACCTCCTAGGAGTTTTTGGCTTATATGCTTTGGTGTGAATAGATTTGATCTTCAATCATAGTGTAAAGATTCATAGTGAATTTGTACTCCCGTAGTTATGATATAAAGATTGGGAATTTCATGTCCCCGCTAGTCACACAATATTCTAAAATAACATATCCTTATCGATGTACGATGAACACATTAATTTAGAACTAGGGCTTTCATGGTATAGTAACATCCCCTTTATAGGTTTGAATAGTATAGTAATTTTAAATATAACATATAAATGTTAAAGACATTTTTGTAATTCTTAATGGTAATTATCATGTCTGTTTCTGTGAACCAAAAGATAACCCATCTTCCCAAAGGTTTGAGCTCCCCCGGTCCAAACTGGTTTTTCAGACATTAATGATAAACATCATGGCCTGGTCCCAGACCCAAGAAACATAAGTTTAAGTCTTATGTGTTTACAAGCTGCCTAGTAAAGAAACAATGTTACGCCCTGCTTATCTTACAACCTGATTAGTACATAAAGATGTGGACCAGTTCTGACAAGTGTTTTCCAAGCCTAGCGTCCAAAAATATCAAACAACTTGTAATAGCTTGTTTGTACTACTACTAGTAGTATTATTGTTATTATTGCACATGACTTATTTGTAGGTCCATACTGTCATGTCTTTGAGTTCTAAATTCCCAATTGGACACAAAGACAAGAAAGAAAATCCAAAGAGTGCCAAACAAAATGCCATATCTCCCACATATGTATCTAACCTAACCCAACCCAATAATGATACTAAATTTATAGTATTCATCACCGTCCTAAATTTTCTTCTCATGACGTAGGAGCTTTCCTCCCTCTAGTACCATGACTCTTTATTAATATATTTGAGTCATGAATTAACTTATATATATATATATATATATATATATAAAACAGTAGCAACAAATTATCAAAAACAATAGCGTCCCAAGACTTTGGAAAAGAAAAGTCATTTTATTTTTCTACGTATCTGGTATTTGGATGGTAAAGGAAAAGAGTATGAAAGAAAAAAATAATTTCATAGGAAAATAAAATGTAAAAAAATGATTACATTCATCCAACCAACCAACCAAGGATTCACTTTTCCACTCCACGGATTCCCACTCACCTACTTTTTCAGAATTCACTTTCCCACTACACGCATTCCCACTCACTCACTTTTTCACTCCAAATATTCACTTTTCATTAAAATAAAATGAGAATTATAATTTTCCAAAAAAAAATAATAACAATAATTTCCTTTTCTTTGTAAAGAACCCAGACCTAAAACGGTTGTGGATGGTTAAAATGTGTCACATTAATAACCCATCATATATGCATAACTTGTTGCCTATGGACGAATCCCAGCCATCAATAGAGAATAGAGATTTATTATTGCTTTGAATTTAAATCATAGAAATAAAATCAATAAGCATAGTTGTCTGATATCAAGAGTGATTGGAATTTTTAGACCTACGCCAGCACGTGTATCAAATAGGTGAGCGGATCGATTGAGAATTTACTCACCCGTATCCATGGAGCCTGTAGTAATCAAGGTTGGACAGCAACGTCTCGTCAATGTCGAAGACCCAGACGTCCTTCCCGTCACCGGCGATCTCGAGCGTCTGTGCAAAGGAGAAGGCCTCCCCGGCGGCGACTTCAGCGTCCGAGGAGTACCTGTGGCCGTTCACGTAGCGCTCGACGAAGCCGAGGCACTTCTTCGGGACCACCTTCCATGGACCGGCGTTGTTCGTCTCCACCGACAGCCTCCAGCTGTCGCAGAAGCCACCGCCATCGCAGTCCTCTTCTCCGCTGGCCGAAGAGTATCTCAGGATTTGTCTGGGCTGTTCAAAGACGGTACGGAGGAGGATTTGGGAATGGGCGGCGGAGATGAGGAAGGATAGTAGAAGTGGTAAGAGGACAAGGGCTCTCATGGTGGGGATGAGATGGGAGATTGGACTCCCTCCCTCCTTCCCTCCGGCCCTCTCTTATTTTATGTAGAAGAAGAGGGAAAAGGGAGAGAGAGGTTTGGTGCTTAACGATTGGATTGGATTGGAGGGAGAGAGGCTTGGTGCTTAATGATTGATTGGGTTGACTTAGAGCTTTTTGGTGAGATATGATCCTTTTTGTTTGTTAACATTTATTTATAGAATTTTACTTTTATATATATATATATATATATATATATATATATATATATATATATTCTACTATATAATGTCAAAACTAGACTTCACCGTGAAAGTTTTTCGTTCCAAAAATACCCTTCATTACATTTCAATATGTATTAATGTTGATAAGGATATC
Organism: Iris macrosiphon; assembly: GCA_036927795.1. Classification (NCBI taxonomy): domain Eukaryota; kingdom Viridiplantae; phylum Streptophyta; class Magnoliopsida; order Asparagales; family Iridaceae; genus Iris; species Iris macrosiphon. The sequence continues at coordinate 128,734,288 of JAYESA010000019.1, forward strand.
TAAGTAATTAAAAACATTAATTAAATACTGTATTAAATGTATGTATGCATGCATGAGGCAACTTGGAAAATGATAGTTAATAAAATAAAGATATGCATACATGCAAAGTAGGTAGTTTGAAGAATAAAACAAAAGTTAATCAAGCATGCATGCAAAGTAGGCACATGAACCCAAGAGATAAGAGAAATATTTCATATTTTCGTCATTTAATTTCTCCCAACTTTTCCTATTATATTTCCACCTATAATAAAATTAAGAAATTGTCGGTTGCTCTTTTAATAAACTATTTTTTTTTCAAGTAATATGAAATACGTGCAATGCACGTGCGTATATACTAGTATATATAAAATAAATGTTGATATCAAATATGAGGACTTCCAGTTTTCATCTTATTTTGTTGAACAAATACTTCAATAAAATAAAAACTAAAATTGGAGTGAATCAAATATGAAGTGTTAGATTAGAATAAATAGACTCTTATTTTGGATGTCCCTCTGTAGAGTAATGAGGCAATCATATTTAGGACTTTGAGCCTAGCCATATACGTCTTCATACCGCCTTCAAAAATTCTCAACCAATTCTTAGAATCTTTAATGCAATATACACAAATGAAAAAAAAATAAAATATATCCTTTTCTTTTAAAATTTAATATATAATTTATAATTTGAAATACTGTTTAAAATTTAATATATTATATCAAATTTAGAACTCAATCTATAATTTAAGTTTTAACTTTAATGTAGTTTCAAATTTAAGTTAATCTAATCTAACTTAAAATTTAAATTATTATCTAAAATTTAATCTACGTATGGATTGTTAAGGATTAATAAGAGCTAACTCTACCAATAAAAAATAGACAGAAAAAAAAAGTTCAGAAGAGTCACCAAAGAGAAGGCAATCATATTTAGGACTTTGAGTGTGGCCATATACGTCTTCATATCCCATTGTCATCTTCTACAACCTTCAAAAATCCTCAACCAGTTCTTATAATCATTACTACAATATACACAAATAAAAAAAAATACACAAATACAAAAAAGAATGGAATATATCCTTTTCTTTTACATGCCTATATGATTTTAACCTGCATTATAATATATTTAAACAATAAAAATCTAATTTAATTTAATTAATTTAATGCAAGTTAAAATTTTGTTTAAAATTTATTTTAATTCATAACATTTTTCGTTGTTCTATATAAATCTCTACTATTATAATAAGAATTCAAAACGGCTCAAAAGTGAGCCGTCTAAGTAGTATGTATATCATCAACCAATTAATTTAACATCTTAGAATCTTTTTAAGTCTCTCACGTAGTTGAAAAATAAATTAAAAACCTAAATTCCTCCTAATTACTTGAACGTATGTAAATCCTAAAATATTTTGAAATTTAAATTATATTTAAACTAACGAAATAATTTTATCTAACTAACACACATATCAAAAGTTTTAAAATATATATTTATAATAAATCATAACTAAAATATATTTAAATTATATTTAAATATTCTAACATAATTTAAATTTCTATATTTCAATAATATAGTACATTTTTTTCTTTTCTATATTTCAATAACATTTATCTATATTTCAATAACATTTAAAATATTCTAACATAATTTAAATTCTATATTTCGATAATATCGTAAATTTTTATATTTAAATTTATTTCTATATTTCAATAGTATCGTAAATTTTTATTTTTAAATTTATTTTTCGTGCAATGCACGTGCATTTACTAGTAGATATAGAACTCCGGGATCGAAAAGAGAAGAGAGGTTTCTAGATAATGCTGCAGAACACAAAATATAAGTGATTTGATATTAAAAAATAAATTATATATATATATATATATATATATATATATATATATATATATATATATATATATATATAAACACAAAGCAAAACAATTTTGATATCAAAAAATAAATTATATCTATATATTTATTTAAGAGAAATGAACCAACCTAAAAAGTAAGCAGAAAAGTTTAAAAAAAGAGGAGAATTACAAAAAAAAAATATTAGTGACAGATCAATTAACTTTCATCCATATACAATGACATTTTTATCTAAAAATTTATATCATCCGAATAATCTATTTATAAAATTATTTAATCCAGATACCCTAATGTCATGGTACATGCGTCCCGTGTGCAATATTTTTTTAGCACACGCGTTTCGTATATCCAAATTTTGATCCATGATCCATAATAATTTATTGAAATATTTATACAAATAAAGTCTTTATTCGTTAAGAAAATTTTTAGGAACTCAATCAAACTCATAAAATCTGAAAGATTTATTGAAATCTTTATACAAATAAAGTCCTGTGAGATTCGAAAAAAATTTCAATTATTTGAAAAAAATTTAAATCTTAAGTGAATAATGTATTTTATTTTTATCTTAATTGAATAACCAATAGAATATGGGAGACATTTGGATTATTTGATAGAACCAATTTATAATATTGAAGAGACTTCGATTTCAATAAATTTCTATCCCATATGAAGTTAATTCTTTTTTTTTGGATTTCAGTTTCTAGACATATCTAACTTCACATATCCAAACGCATAGAATCTAAAATCAAATAATATATAATTTTATTTTTCTTCTTTTTTTATACGAAAAATTTCAGTGAGAGCATAAAAGTTTACTATATTTATAAAAAAAGCATAAAAATTTCCAAATTTACAACCAAAGCATTAAAACGCCCTTTGTAAGGGCGTTTTATACTTTATTCGTTAACTCCGTTAACGACGGTAAAAAAAAAAAATTTAATTAAGCTAAAACGCCCTTAGAAAGGGCGTTATACACTTTTTATATTATTTTATTTCCTCTTCCGCTCTTTTCAGAAAAAATAATAATTTAAAGGAAAACGCCCTTAAGAAGGGCGTTTTCCTAGGGAAAACGCCCTTCTTATGGGCGTTTTCCATTAAATTATTATTATTATTATTTTTCTGAAGACTCTCCTCTCTCCCTATTCCTCTTCCGCTGTCTCTCTCCCCTCTCTCTCTCTCTCTCTCTCTCTCTCTCCCTCTCCCTCTCCCTCCCCCCTCTCCCTCTCCCGCTGTCTCTCTCCTCTCTCCCTCTCCCTCTCTCTCTCCCGCTGTCTCTCTCCTCTCTCCCTTTCCGCTCTCCCGCTGTCTCTCTCCTCTCTCCCTCTCCCTCTCCGCTCTCCCGCTGTCTCTCTCCTCTCTCCGCTCTCCCGCTGTCTCTCTCCTCTCTCCCTCTCTCTCTCCGGAGAGAGAGAGGAGAGAGAGGGGAGCGGGCGGACAGGAGAGAGGAGAGAGAGGAGAGAAGAGAGAAGAGAGAGGAGAGAAAGATATTAAATTAAATTAAATATATAAAACGTTCTTACAAAGGGCGTTTTATCTTTTTTTATTTTTTTTTAATGTCGGTGGGTGACCGTTACTGACCGTTAACGGAGTTAACGGAAAAGTATAAAACGCCCTTACAAAGAGAGTTTTAATGCTTTTGTTGTAAATTTGTGTCACGCCCCAGTCCCAAAATGCCGAGGGACTGAGCACGTGAGCAATGGCCAGCAGCACGCACCGATGGACAACGCAATTTAATGGATCCATCAGGTCATGCTTAAGTTGTAGTCTAGTAGTAATATGTTACAAGTCTCAGGTATTTCTAATCTCATCCACAGAAATAACACAGATTAATTGCCAGAAATAATGCAATGGAAATAAATATGCAATATCAAATAAGGTTATCTCGGGAAACAAATCCGAGAAATATTCTGTTACATTTAAAGAAAAATAGACAGGAATTAAAATACTGAAAATGTAAATACTGTGTAGTTGAAGCCGGTGCTCAGGAGAAATCTTCGGCCACTACTTCGTCCTCTGTTCCTTGTTCTGCTCCAAGGAGTGCTCCGGTACCGTACACCTCTGGGTAGTTCTCTTCAGCTGTACCTGGGGACATAATCCGGATCCAGGTCCTCAGGGGACAACAAGGTACAGAAAATACAAGCCAAAATAAATACGGTGCAGCAGATAATTAAACAAGAGGGTAAGCTATGTAACCAGCTAAGTGATATGCAATATGAGAGCAGCACTAGAATTCAGGCTGAAGCCACTACAAGCTCTGTGTCGGGGAGCCGGTAGCGGCAATAACTATGAACTACACTATGTTATATACTATGTTTTATATATAATATCAGCCTGTAGTCTGTGTGTCTCTCCCCACCCAATGTAATCCCACGTCTCATGTCCACGATGCCTCATGTCCATATCACGCACGATTATAACTAATGCAACAAGTCTGATAGCTATGAATCAAATGTCTAAGAATGTAAAGTCTATATCATAAAACATGCATCCTATACAGAATCACCTCGAATGTCTCAGGAAGACTCTGTCTCATGAAATAGTGTCAAGTGTCCTGGGTTCTGAAGTACTTGATAAGACAAGTATGAGCATTATCGGGTCTCGATATCCATGTCTATGTGATGTTACACAACACCGCGTACGGAGTTGGCACCCGACTATGATCGGACACTAAGCACGTCACCCGTTTCCTAGGTTAAGCGGTTATAACAAGTTTATAATTAATTCCACAAGAAATTAAGTAAAGTACTATGTCAAGAATTATTGAGATTTGGCAATCTTTACATGTCCATTATTGCATAATTAAATCCAGAAATAATTAGCAAGCTGCAGGATTTGGCAAGGTACACTTGCCTGTGGTTCCGGCTATGTTTGCGGTTCTGACTTCGGTTGGATTTGCAGGCGGTACTCCGGTTGATGAAACAAACATCACCATCAGATCCAGAAAATATCAATCAGCTAGAAACGCCTATCCTTGGGTCCAATTTGGAGACAAGGGCAGAAACGACAGTTTCGGGCCAAAACGGGGTCCACCGGTGGGCCCGTTTTGCACCGAAAAATGCGTCAGGGTCAACGGTCTCCAAATTCACCAAACTCAGTGTCAACAGGTCAGAAATGCTAATACGAACCCAACGGAACTTTCAGAATTGAATTCCGATGAGCCGATCACAAAATCGCCGTCGAGCGGGGCCTGTGGGGCCCACGACACGCGATTTCGTCAACGTTCTCAGAATCGAACCAAACTTGACCCACAGGACCAGCGTATCGTTACGAGTCCGATGGCGCAAGTTTCGTCTCAATCCGACGTGTGTACACAAAGTAGGGTCGAATTACAGAAAAGACGGATACGGGGCGATGTCCGCGGATACACGTTGATTCCGGTGTGCACGCACACCCGAATCAGCTTCCGCAAAATCCCACACGTCCGTATCGACGAGGCGCTCGTGTCTGTGAAGACCGCGCGCGACCAAGTCGTCCCGTTTGGCGGGGCATACTCAGTTCCGGGGTAAAACAGGGTCTGGTTTTTCCTATTTTTGGATCGCGGTGTGCGATCGCCACAGAACGCGATGCCCCGAGCGGGTTGCACGGGCACCGAGGGGGTCACGCAGGGTTCGCGATGCAAAAGACGGAATCGAAAACGGGGCAACGAGCAGAGAGATACACGTACCTGAACAGGGTTCGAAAACCGGGTTTTCGTCGTGTCCGACACGTGTCCGACACAACCCAAAACCTAGGGTTAGGGTTTCGAGTCGTGTCTGTGTCCGCCTGCCGTATCCGGGGTCGGGGTTGGGGTCTGCTGAACCGTGGTGGCTGGCCGACAGTCGGCGAGGCGTCGTCGGACTTCGGTGAGGGCGGCGCCGGCCGTGGGCTGCGATCGGAGGCGGGGATGGTCGGCTGCGAGGGAAAAAGAGGGAGGAGGAGGTGATGGAGAGGTCGGGGCAGCGGGCCGGAGGCGGCACGGGGGTGGGCAGCGCAGCGGGGCGAGGCCACGGCGGGTGGCGGCGAGCTGGGATGGCGGTGGGGGTTGGTGGCTATGGCGGATCTGGGAGGAGGGTGGTTCGCTGGGGCGGACCACGACGGGGGGAGGCCGGCTCGGGTGCTGGCTGGGCGGCTCTAGGCGGCGGGCAGCGGGGCTAGGGGATGGCCGGAGCTAGGGTAGGTGAGGGAGGAGGAGGACCGGAGGGTAGGGGTTTTATAGGCCGGGCTCGGGCGATCGTGGCCGGGGGAGTCGGTAGGGGAGGAGGGCGTGGGGAGGCCCCTCCGGCGGAGGCGGCGGGGGCCAGATCGTGGGCGGTCTCCGCCGAACGTGGGGGAGAGGGATGATGGAGCGGGTCGGGTCGGGCGGCGGGCTCCGGGTGAGCGGACCCGCCCGACCCGCTAGGGGTTTGAGGCTGGGCCGGGCTAGCACTAATGGGCTCGGCCCATTGGGCCGGGCCCAAACTAAAATCAAAAAATAAAGAAAATAATAATAATTATAATAATAATAATAATAATAATAATCATTAAATAAATAAATAAATAAATAATTAATTAATTAAATAAATAGTTTTTAGGTATTTAAAAAATAGGTCCGGGGTCCGATAAATTCCAGAAAAATTGCCCTAAGTCCACTTTTTCATTTTACATCCAAAAATATTATTTTCATAATATTTTAATATTGTTTAATATCAATTAAAAATTATTGAATAATTAAAACTCTGTTTTTAAATTACAAAAAATTCCCAGAAAATTCCAGAAAATTGTGAAAATTCCAAGTTTTAAAATTTTGAAAATTCAGGGGGTTTACAATTTGAAAACTTTTATGCTTTTTTTATAAATATAGTAAAGTTTGGTGCTCTGACTGAAATTTTTTGTTTTTATATATATAATCGTAAATCAAATAATCCTGTATAATTTTATTTCATTTTTTCTCTCTTTTTCTCTCTATATAATTTTAATTATGTTAAAAAGATCAAAATATTTTGTTCCTTAAATCAAATAATATATAATTTTATTTTTCTTCTTTTTCTATATATTCTCTTTTTCTCTCTATATAATTTTAATTATGTTAAAAAGATCGGAATATTTTGTTCCTTAAATCAAATAATATATATTTTTTCTTCTTTTTCTTTATATCGAATCGTAAATCAAATAATCCTCTCCTTCTCTGTATAATTTTATTTCACCCTTTTTCTCTCTTTTTATCTCTATATAATTTTAATTTTGTATAAAAAATTGGAATATTTTGTTCATGTAAAAAAAATATAATTTTAATTCTCTAAAAACTCTGGAGTAACCGAAAGTAAAAAAAATAATAATTCTCGAAATAATTTTGGATTTCATTAAATTTCTCATTCGAACCATCTAACTCTCCAGATCCAAACTCTAGATTCGAGAAGTTGACTCAATCAAATAATTCTCTTCTTCCCTCTATACAATTATTTTAAAGTTTACTCAATCAAATAATTCTCTTCTTCCCTCTATACAATTATTTTATTTGAAAAATTTACAAAATGAAGGAATATTTTGTCCATGAAGAAGGAAGCAACCATACATTTTTACCTTTATGAGAATTAACTCCCCACGTTACTCTAATCGTACAATTGCAATGAATTTAATTTGAAAAAATATCAAATAATTCGACGTACTCAAGAAGAAGGAAAGTTATGTGAGGCTTTCGATTTCTACAAAATAGTTAAGCTACGAATAAATCAGGTATGTTGTAGATAATGGGGATGCAAAAGATTTTAAATAATAGGAAAGTAAATGAAATTCTTCTCCCTACATAATTATATTTCTACCAAAGAATCATTCCAATACAAATAATCTATCTATACAACCCAATACCCCTGGTATTTGGATTATATAATAGTATAGATATGCGTGTGCCAATACAAATAATCTATCTATACAATCCAATACCCCTGGTATTTGGATTATATAATAGTTTAAATATGCACGTGCTTTGTATGTATCTTGGAATCAATGACTTTGATGAGTTGATTTAACTCTGCTGCTTTTAATTATATAGATTAAAAGTTCAACCATTCGAATTTCTTAGTAATAGCTTAGAAGACTTAGCAAGTAGCATTAACTCTTCGATTTCTATAATATATTAATGCATCTCTTAAATGGTTGTCATTGAAATTTATTGTAGGTATTATTTTTAATTAGTAACTATATTGAAGAATATTTTTGGAAAGAAAACTTTCACGGTGAAGCCTACTTTCCTCATTATATAGTAGAATAGATAATGCGGTTGGAAACAATTCAAAATTGAGCCGTCCAAGCTGTTTATAAGTCCTCCGCTATTTATCTTTATCTTTCCTAATACTAGTAACGTGCACGTGCATTTCACGTGTGTAAAAAATTGTTAAAAAAACCTTTAAATATGAAAATATTATATTATTGTCGTTTCTAGGAATCAAATTCAAGCAACGAAGAAAAGTATCTCCCAATTTAATCACTTGAGTTAGAATTGTTTAGTTGTAAATAAATAATATTAGATAGTTAAATAATTAGTTATTTAAAAAAAATTAGTGAAGTATATACATACGACTTAGACAGCTTAATCTTGAGTTGTTTTCAAGCCTCATTATAAGAGTAGAGATAATGCGGCTTGGAAACGACTCAAAATTGAGTCGTCCAAGCCGTTTGTAAATCCTCCACTATTTAATTTAAATAAATTACGGAAGCTAGTTTTCTCTTTTTTCTTCCGCATAACCGACAACCCTCTCTTTTATTCATATATATCCATAACATATTATAATAAAATATAAGCAAATCTATAACAAATTCTAATTAAAATATAAACATAAATATAACGTATCTTAATTCAATTATATTTAAATATTTAAATTATTTTTAACAATTTCAGAAAGAAAAAAAATTATCTTGCGTGCAACGCACGTGAATTTACTGGTATTGATAAATGTGTATTTTATATGGATATTTTCAACAACACATTTATCAGTGTACATTTTACAATTATCAATACACATTTTAAGTGAAATGTGCATGATAAATGTGCTGGTGTAAGTACCTATATAAATTACTCATTTATCGATGTATTAACACGTGCTCTTAGGCACATGTTAACAAAACCCTTAGGCTTTGTTTGAAAACTTTTGAAGGGAAAGGAAAATTTGAGGGGAAAAAAATGGAGGAAAGTAAAATTAAAATAAAATTAATTTTTTCTTCCCTTGTTTGGATGAAGAAAAAGTAGAGGAAAGAAAGTTTAAAATTAATTTTTTTTTGTATATAGATAGCGATATAATTACTATTTAGTCCTTGGTATCCTCATATCATAATTATGTAGTGCCCCGTTCCCCCTATCCGGGAAGCGCAGCTAAGAAAAACTTCGGTATCGGTTGATCGGGACAGAATGAATCAAGATCATTTCCTCGTTATGGATTTGTTTCTTCGGAATCAAGTCACACATTCAATGGATCGTGTCTCGATGAATGACTTAGCGGCAGAGTCATGAAAGACCCTTCCGTTGTGTTGGTTTTTGTTACTCGTTTTCGATGTCGTTTGGCTGCTTTCGCGTTGGTTTTATGACTTGCGTTTTCTTAAACGGTTTTGATGAATTTCATTGTCTTCGTTGTTTGAATTTCGCATTCGTATCGAATTCAGGGAGACCAAGAAAATGAGATATTGATCGTCTGTTGATACATGTAGGTTATCGAGTAGGCGACGTGCAAGCAAAGTCCTGAAGATCTCCCCTTTCTCTCTCAGATTCAACAACTAATGAGTGGCATTACCTTCGATTAGTTGGCCCTTCTTCCAAGTATTCACACTTAATAATCCTACTCTTGCATTCCGATCAAAGATACCATAATAATAACAATTAAGGCAAGATAATAAGTAGATTTGGAACACTTGATGCTTGTCACACAAATTTATGGAACGATCGCACTGTAACATGCTGGTTTGATGTGACTGTGTTTTTATCATGTTTCAGTTATAGCTAGAATATATTCATCTATAACTGTGCAACGAACGAAACACACCTTATAATGCGATCACTCGAGCAGGTAGACTATGCCATTCGCACCGTGCTAAGTACTTATGTTCATTCTGATATCTTGAAATACTTTGTATGATAACTTAGTGTTGAGACGTCGTATGGTCACGGACAACTTGTGCACAAGGTTTATGGTTCCTACAAACGGTCGTCGGGGCATTGGGTTCGATTCATCTCAGACGAAACAGGGATAGTTGTGCTATTCAGCATGGGTAGGGTGAAGGACTTACAGCAGGTCTCGCTACCTGCTCTGCAAGGATTATCATCCACCCAGACTATAGTCTACGATGGCTTGTGGTGCCAGTGACCCAATATGTTTGCATAATTGTTCAAGATAACAATGTCTTCTTGGTAAGGAAGAACATGGTAAGTCTTGTGCAGGTGGATGCATCAACTGCAGGTAAAAGTCAACGGACACGTTTAATTCACTCATTTCATATATATTGCATGTTTGTAATTTAAACTAAGGCAAGATAGAAATATAACCTAATAACTTGCATGCTTCACATGAATACCGTATCGATTTGGTGAGTTGGGTTAGCTCGCCCTTACCAGTATATTTCGATGTACTGACCCACGTTGCAATAGGTTCCCAAGCCAAGGCGACTCTGTGAGAAGCTGAGGCAATTTCTCGACCAGTCCATTTCTTGATGCGTTCATATTCGTGACTTTTGAAGCTTGTACAAATCTTCCGAAGCACGTGCACATCCCCTATCTAGCTCTGCGGCAAGACGATAGTTCCATCTGAAGGTCTTTTGTCTTTTGAAGTTTTAGTAAGAGATGTATTGTATGGAACGACAATCTCATTTTGTGTCCATCTTTTAAGCCCGCGTGACACCCCTTTACTTTTGAAGTCAAGAGTTTAACTAAGATGTTCATTATCAAAAAGTAAACTTTTCTTCGTTTCAATGTGTGCTATTCTATTTGCGTACTCTGTTATTGTATTTTAAAGTATATCATTATGCCTAGGCCTTATGCGAGCGCGCCTTACGCTCGTACGACATCACGCCCTATCACGACCCGTACCCGAAAGTTGGGCACAAGTATGTGGTACGTCTAGCATACGCCGCAACATCGACGTAGAACGATGTCTAGACCTCAACGATTTATCTCAACTATTAAAGTACAACTAGTATCATCATAACTCAGTCACAGTGTACTAAGGAAGATATGCAGAAAGGAAAGTAATCTAATAAACTAACTAATGGAATAAACTAGAGCATGATATCGAATAAAGTAATATTAGTCTAGAACTCAACAATAGTCACCTCATGGTCATGGAGCATGAGCAGTCTCGATTAAAGAAACGTCCGGATATACAAGAAAGTGTGACATAGCATTCCAAAAAATGTTATCCAGTCAGGATGAAACGAGTACAATTCTAACAACAGTTCCAAATAAATGATAAAGACAATGAAACAGTAAATAGTAAAGTAATACATGATAAAGAAGTAAGAACACAAAACAGAGCATGGTAATACTGAATGTAAGTAACAGGAATAATATAGAGCATCTAACAGGTACAGGAACTAAACATGAATAATTGTACCAACTAAGTGTGTGAGTACTAGCTTCGACATATAATCGGCTTGGGAACTTGCACATAAATTATGGCCTAGTTAATCATACGTGAGATGTATGATTAACATTCACATGGTACATGCACAGGGAATGGATATGATCACATATCTAACTAACACTCCCCCGCCCTCGACTAGTATAGTAGATCCAAACCATGACACGTCAAAACACATGTATCATAGGGCAAGTCTGAAAACCAATACAGGAATACCATGCACAGGAATGACATGCATAGGGATATCATGCACAGGAATGTCATGCATAAGGATATCATACACAAGAATAATATTTCATGATGGAGATCCAAGATATACCAATCCGTGTAACATCATGTCAGAAATCATGTATAACAATACTAAATACATGTAACATAAAAAGCTACCATATAAAGAAAACTATCAGAGAATATACTCGCCTCAATTTAGTTGAAGTCGACGTGCGCGGCACGAACGTGTCGACACAAAATGGTACAAATGCACACTTCAAGATGATCCCAAAAGATGTAACAGACAGTCCCAATGAGTCGAAAGCAGTCCAAATAGCTAGGAACGACATAAAGAAGTCCAAGACGGGAGGTGATGCAGATATGACCGGCGGTGCAGATCTCGACGGCAGCTCGGCGGAATACGGCAGCTCTGGTGAGGCTAGGTTTAGGGTTAGGGTTAGGGTTAGATTTGTTTCTCATTAATTTGGATCTGGTGTGTCGTGTCGGATGGAGACACATACATAGGGTGGAGTTTTTTGTGTTTGATGGTTGAGGGTGTATCCGGAGTTTTCGGACATGAGATTTGTTGAATCTCTCTATAATTGTATGAATGGATACAAAGAATAAAATTGGACACCCGGGGTCGGACCCGAGGCTGACACGAAAATGTATTGGTGGTGGACACGCTGACATGGCTGGATACGAACAGGACACAGAAATGGTAATGGTGGTGGACACGCTGACATGGTTGGACACGAACATGACAGGGAAATTGTAATGGTGGTGGTAGTACAATCAATAATAATCAAAGGAGAGCGGAACAAAGAACTAGAAGGAAGCTTCATGTAGTTTCCAAGATTAACTAATTATTCAATTAGTTCTAATTAAGTTCTAATCACACCATTAGCCTAACCAAGGAATATTTTATTATAATCATCTTTAAAAATATAAATTCAATGATTAAAACTAAAATATCAAAATTAAATAATTAGTCTCCTCATTAGCGACTAAAATTTATGGCTCAATTATTCCAATGAAACTCCTATATTATATTCTATTATAAATTCAAAAACTTAACTTTAATTCAAAAAAATTTTAAAGTAACTTTTGTAACTATATGTATATTTAAGTCTATTATTAGTCAACTCAACTATGAGGTCAAACATTTTTTTCAAAACCTATCCTTTAAATATTAAAAGACAATACTAAGAAAATATTTTCCATAATCTTCATAAATAAATTTAAGGAGAAATTATTTCCTACTCGAGATATTAAAAATTTAAATATTTTGGAAATTTCGGAAATCGGAGGTTTCAAGTCTACCCACCTTAGAAAATTTTCGTCCTCAGAATTTAAGGACGACTAGGATAGAAGAAGGATATGTTAGGTGAAGGGCGGTAAGATGAATCTTTGGAAAGATTATAAGGAGATATTTAACAGAACATAAGAAACATGATGAAAAGGAAGAATATGGTTTGAGGTAGAAATAGATTGCAGGAATCGTGGCTCGATTTTGAATCCTCTAGAAAGTTTCAGGTTTAAAAGTAGGCACGAACACTAGAAGAAGGATAGTTTAATGAAATTTTTGTATGTTACCCCTTTCAAGGAAACAAATTCAAAGAATATAATGTTATTACGAGGACAAGAAGGTTATAGATAATCGGGTGCTACGATCAATTAAAATAGCTTAGAAAGTTTAATACATCCTTCATGATGCAAACAAGGAGCCTCTAAACCATTTCTATCTTAAATTCTAGGAAGGATCAGGACATACTACAATAGAAGAAATCTTCTAGGGTTCTAACTTATTTACTAGAAGAATGGAAAGAAAGACCAATGATGTATGTCCAAGAAATATGTTTGATAGCTGGTCCTGATACTGAAAGGCCAATTTAGTTCAAAGGAAATTCACTATTTCAAATAGTGAGGTAGAATATAGATATAATGGTTCAGGATTTGACACAACCTAGATATCATTCTAAAAGTACTTAAGAAAAATGTACTAAACTGATAATAAGTCTTCAATAATAACGTACTTGATTGAATATGTGGACGATTAGAAATACTAAATCTTGGCATGATTTAAAAAGAAGAGGGATAGATACATAATCTATGATGAGGAAGACTGAAAATAACTCCACAATGCCCGGGCAAAAGTAGAAGTATCAAACTTGATAAACTTGATTGAGAGACTGGATATGTAACTAAAGATAAGAAAAGTTGATATTGATGATGGCAACTTATAGCTCCTACAAACTCGTATGACCTCGATCTCTAGACGATCCTACCATATGAAGGCAAAGCTCCCATATCTTTTATTGATTTTAACCTTATTCTCCTACATCTACGATCTCGTGATCAATCAGTCATCTATAAAAGTTTCCACCTCCATAATTTTTTTTACTAGAATATAATATCCAAACACGAACTTATATATGTATAAACATTTATCATGGTTTAAATTCAAGCATCTTTATCTTAACATTGAATTATACTTTAATTTGTTTCCCTTAAATCATTACGACTAAATGTCACCGTTATGATCAAATTTCATTTCCTTTATTAGTATTTAACCTCAACATTTTCATCAATTAAATTGTATCTCAAACTTGTATTAAAAATCTTTGTTCTCAATTTTGCACTCTAAAATTTCAAAAAAAAAAATTGTTTTAGTAGCTTTACCAATCTTGTTTAATTGTATATTATCATTGCATAATTTGATACCCTCCAATTCATATAACTTAACTTCTTCAAGTCAGTGTCTTAACTCTATTCCATCATTTAATTACTTCTGTCCCCTTAGGAAACTGTAACCTCAAAATATTTAAAGTTGGCTCAAAATTAATCAATATTTAATTTAAAGATGTTAGTTTCAAACTCCTTGATCGTCATCGAATACTTCCACCAGTCTTGAAATACAACACTGAATATTTTATAATTCATCTAATCCTCCTAAAATTTCAATGTCATTGTTTCGATTAAAAATTTCTTATTTTCCCATCAATAATAAATGTTTGCTAAATTAAAACTTTAACCTCAAAATATTTATAATCCATCAATCTTCATCCACCAATTTCTATCTCAATATGTATCACTATCACACGATAGCATATTCTTCTTTATTCTAGAGACTCGAGCATTCCAAAAAGTAATAAAATAATAAGATTCAAAGGAAAATTTGTTTCTTAGATGGAATTCAAATTAATAGATGTAGGTAGGATAGAGGTAACAAGAAGAAAATATGTATCCAAGGAATAGAAAGCCCCACTCTTGTTCACTTGATCACAATAAAATCATTGTCCAACCCTTTTCTTGCATATTCCATTAGTCAATAAATTCCTAAATTTCAACTTCTAAGGTGTTCACCTTTTGTTTTGATATCCGATTCTCTTACTCATTATGACTCCACATTATCGATTATCAACTACAATTTTTTTCCTTCCAAAACCTCCGTGTAAATTATGGCCTCAATATATCTATAATCCTAAATTTAGTCATCAGTTCTCCCACAACCTTATTCTGATTATTTAAAGTTCCATTTTATATCATCATAGGATAATTTTCGTCATCTGAGTACTTAACTAGTTAATCATAATTTTGACATCTTTCTCAATGGATTCTACCATCTCAAAATTGTACAAAATTCATCCTTTATTTGTTTTAACAACCTTCAATACCGTTCATAAAATATTTAAACCATTTTTCTCATACCCACTTGGAAATCATAAATCCTTATTCCAGGATCATTCTTAAAATTTTATATTCTGTATTTGATCCAAATCTCGTGCTTTTTCTATCTATTTTATCAAATTCTCCATCTAAGCTTCAACCTCCAAGGTAATTTTCGTCATGCCCCGGTTCCACATAACCAATTCGTCCTCGCATTCGGTTCCGCAGATTCGTTCGTCCTCACTAGGGCATGATGTCGTACAAGTTTGGGGTTGCACTTGTACAAGGCAAGAATGTACACATATGTCAAAATCTTTTATAAATAGTTTCACAACACAGCAATTATGAAACACATATTTGTATAGGTGTAGAAGCATGAAAAATCTAGATCCATGGCTCAACAAACATGCGCCCCAAAGTCGACTCAAAAGAAAGCGGAATCCATGCGCCCCCAAATATTGGCCGCATAAAGGCCTGACACCAACATTACTTTTGACACAGAATCCTGACAAAAATAATTTTCTAAACGCCTCGAAAGATGTGGGCACACTAAGCGACAAGAAGCTCTCATCAGACTAATAATGACTTCTGACAAGCGTGTAACGCCACGTATACGGGGCCTCATGCATCCCAGACTCTATGAGCTCCATACGACTCTGGTCCTATGCATCCCAGACTCCATGCGTCTCTGGCCCTATGTGTTCCAGACTCCATACATTTTGTGCGTCTCTGGTCCCATGCGTTCCAGACTACACGCGTCCCATGTATCTCTGGCCCCATGCGTTCCAGACGCCATGCATCCCACTCTCAGACTCATTGCGTCCAACGTGCCAAGGTTTCTTAAGACAAAATATTTATGTTGCGATTCTCTCCAACTGAATGCGGGCTACGTGTCAAGCTGACCAAGTCACGCAAACAGAAGACAAGAACCGCCAGGATATCCAGCAATAACAAATTCCAACAAAACGTCTGTTTGATAATAAACGAAAGAAATTGAAACTAGGTTTATATGAAACCCCTTTTTTGGCTTACAAACAAGAAAAAGAAGTACAATTAATCTTATACGAGGATGTTAAGTACAAAAATTTGATTCTGGGAAAATATTACTATAGGAGTCTGATCTGTGGTCGATCACTTTGTCCCTTGGACCACACGATGACGAAGAAGTGCTGTAGAAGACGAAAAAGATGCTTCAAAGACTGCATGAGGGATTGAACTCTCGTTGCCAAAGCTCTCTATATGTGCTCTCTTGACTTTGAAAAGTCTTCGACCCTTTCCACCGCTGTCTCTCTCTACTTGGTCTCCACCTTTTGGATTCCACCCCCCGGACCTCCGGGACCGGAAGTCTCTATTTATAGAGTTCAGCTACAGTCGACGTAGAAACCGAACAGCGGAGAGAGCTGCACCTTTTACGCGACGGTTATAATAACTGCTACCCACGTATGAATGATCTCTTGAATTGGCATGTGACGCGTGTCCCATTATGAGGTAATACGTATAATCGCTCATCGAAGATCACGGCATGTAAGCCACGTAGATAACTGCCCCTCGCGTAGAGATGGTTGACATAAAATCCAAATAACTGTCTCATAGGCGTAAAAGCCAAATAGCTGTTCTAATGGCGTAAAAGCCAAGTAGGCGTAGAAGCCGAATAGTTGTTATGTTGGCGTAGAAGCCAAGTAGCTGTCATGTTGGCGTAGAAGTCAAGTAGCTGTCATGTTGGCGTAGAAACCAAGTAGCTGTTATGTTGGCGTAGAAGCCAAGTAGCTGTGTAAAGCTTGATGCTGCATGGATAGGTAACCAGCATAAAGATAGCCAGTTATCCTTCTTTGACTGAGGTTTTGAGCGTATTCTGGGCAAATAGCCTTATCACGCTCCTTTGCAAATATGGCCTGAGTTGACATATTTCGAGGAGATAGCATACGACGTACTCCTATAGTTAAAAATAGCCAAGTCGGCGTAATGTGCGGGGATGGTGATGTGGACGTATTAGCCCTAATTACTGTCACGCCCCGATTTTGCCTAATCGATAATCGTCCCCCGGGCGTGATGCCGAGCACGCGTAGGGCGCGCGTGCACAAGGCCTTAGGCATAAGGATATTCTTTAGATCAATGCAACAGAGTAGACAAATAAGATGACACAAGGTTGAGGCATAGAAAAGTTTCTCTTTTATTTATAATGAACATCCGGTTACATTGCTTGACTCAAAAGTATAAAATGCCCCACGGGCTTACAAACTTGGACGCAAAATGAGATAGCCGATCCATACATTATGTCCCTTTACATAGCTTCAAAATCACAAAACACCTTGGGTGCGGGTAAGCACCATCGCCTTAGCGTTATTTCCGCAACGGGAGAGAGAGAGGAAGGCTTCTAGCTTGAGCCTCCAAAGTCTTGGCCACAGCCCGCCAAGAATCCTAGAAGTCCGGAGAGAGCTTCAGCTCCTCGCCGCGTTGCCTTGCGCCGGGGAACCTGCTACAACGAGGGTCAGTACTTCGAAAAGTACTGGTGAAGGCTAGTTGCTCAACTTTACCAAGCTCTTTAGATGAGTTTAAATGAACATGCAACATTTATGTTCTTAGGTGGATTTCTATTCTTACCTAGTTCAGATTTCATTTAGCAGGTATGCAAGAACAAAATAACATAACTTTACATGCCACCGTTCGGTGACTTTACCTGTACCGTCTGAACCACCTGTACAACTTACCATAGCCTTCCCTGTCACGAAGACATAGTTAGTCTGCACAGTTTAAATATACACACAACATCTTTCTTTGTTGTCTACCAGCCATCATGGGTTTAGTCTGGGCTGGCGGCGACGCTTGCAGCGCGGGTAGCTAGTCCCGCTACAATTCCCCGCTCCCAGGACTAAGAAAGTAGATTCCGCCCGGGTCGAAACGGCCCGGTGCCCCGGTAACCGCTCGCAGGAACCTGGATCCCTTGTGCACAAGAATTCCCATGACCATTTCTATGAACTCTACTTCACAGATTTACTTACCAGCGATTTAAAGAACATCATGTATTAAACTGCTTTACTGTACTATCACAACCAACCAACAGTTATATGAAATAACATGCAGCAGTTTATAGAAGAACACCTTGAACTATCAATAAATACCAACCCATTAAACATCCAATGACCATGCATGCATCAATGAATTTATGCAAGGTTTTATATGACAAGCAATGGGTGTTCCAAGCCTACTTCTTATCTTATCTTGTAATTTATGCAAGATTTTGTATGACAAGCAATGGGTGTTCCAAGCCTACTTCTTATCTTATCTTGTTATCCAACTTATTACTTAAGTGGTATCGTTTGATTGAATGCACAACTGAGTCAATTTTTATTATGAACGGAGCCCTTGGAAAGAAGGTGCTTATCGAAATAGAGCCACTCACACAGTTGGTTGTATAGGAAGAAGAAGTAGAGATCCCTAAGACTCCGCTCGCGCGTCGTCTACACGATCACCTGCACGCACCAACGGATGATCAATACCTCCTGCTTCGGTCTCCAAGGCTCGATACGAAATGCGAAATCCTAAGAACGAAAGCAATGAAATCCATTGAAACCGTTCAAGAAAACGCAAGTCCTAAAACCAACAAGTACGCAACCAAGCGGCAATCGAAAACGGGCAAGGAAAACCAACACAACGGAAAGGCCTCTCTCTACTCTGCCGCCGAGTCCTTCCTTGAGGCACGATCCATTGATTATGGGACCTGATTCCGAAGAAACCAATCCATAACGAGGAAAGGATCTTGATTCAATCTGTCCCGTTCGAACGGTCGTAAGTATTTCTTGGCCGCGCTCCCCGAATAGGGGGAACGGGACGAACGGGGCGTTACATCATAACCATCTAATAGGAAGTTTCGTCCCGAAACTTAAGAATAGAGCCTACCACTAAGGAATAATGAGGAAAATTTTCCCCCTCATACCAGATTCAAGTTCCCAGGTCGACTCCTCGACCAAGTGGTTTCGCCACAGTACGCGCGCTAGCGAGACGTTCGGTTCCGCAACTGCTTCTTTTTACGATTCAAAATTTAGACAGGCTCCGCCGCGTACGACAAGTTCGCTTGCAGATTCAACTGACCCAAATCGACTACGCAACTAGCAAGTAAGATTTCCATGTTCTATACGATATAAGGCGGGGTTATCCCCCTAGCTATGTGCGTTCACCTCCTTTATTAGCATGCAAAGGTTATCGCCTGTAAGCTAGCACGTAACTTTCATTTTCTTAGTGTGCAGCTAAGTAGAGACAGGTTCACCGGGGTCGCCCACCTTAGCGATGTATCGCATCGGTCGAGCTAGACTCCGGACGCGCTTCTGATAGCCTAAGTCTGACTCCATTAAAGATCCCAGCGTGAAAGCCTTTGCATCGAACGAGCCATCTCGCTGAGCAAGGCGGTCGAATAGCTACACTTGTGCCGTTTGAATCGGCCCTCCGGGTTGAGCGGAGCGGGTTGTTACACCATATACCACTCAGAACAAGTTCCGTCCTCGAGACTTCCTGAGCGCATCTCGCCTTATCCTTCAAGGACTGTCTCAATAATACAATCCTCTATTTTCTCACCATGCGTTACGCCAATGTTGGCCAATTCTCATCGAACGACTCTATCGTTCAATGCTATCGAGTTATGCTTAACTCGATCGTTGCATTTCTGTCTCAAAATTTACTGCACCTAGCGCAGGGCTATATTACCCAAGCACATGGTATTCTATAACTCAACGGGCACTTACGACTCATAATTGGGTGGACTTGCCCAACTAGTTATGTTATCACCATAGGAACCCGACGCAATTGAGCTTATTACTTGACGTCGTCTATCGAAACCCGTCGTTACGCCTAACCCAAAAGCTCGAATCTCGACAATTTTCCAATCTCGTTTTTGCATCAATCTCTCTAAGTCACCGTCCAATCTCACTTAATAAATTTGCACCCAATCACCAACATTTTCTGACTCAGTCTATATTGCGCCTTAGCGCAGAGCTAAATTGCCTACCTGGGGTACGCTCAAGTCCTCCGCACCCTTGGCTCAATCGAACTTAACTTTCTATTCGTTTTTACTCGTTCCGTTTGCCCGAGTGCTTAATCATTTTATCCGAATGATCCATTCGTTCAACTATTGCATTCCCAAACTCAGTCTCGTACTGCGCCTTAGCGCAGAACTATCCCGGTAGCACGAGGAACGATACAATCTTTCCTCTATGAAAATTTAGGTTGAGGCTAAATCATTTCAGTTGCCATACTCATCCATGCGAATTCGAACATTTTCCTTTGCAGCTGCATCCGAGTTATGCATATCGCTAAGTCTGGATCGTACCCATATTCAAGGCGTCCCCCAAATATGTGTATTTCAACCAAGCTCAGTGACAGCTAAGTCTGACAAGCTACTCGTGAAAATCTTTCGAAACGCGGATCGTCCTGCTATATGAATGACCGAACTCTTGTTCGATCCAGCTATCGTCTTATCCTTTACCGTCGCGTAACCTATCCAACCAAATCAATTATCATCCGAGTCCTATCTCGCCTTAATATGTCACGCCCCGATCTCGGCTAACCGATAATCGTCCCAGGGGGCGTGATGCCGTGCACGCGTAGGGCGCGCGTGCACCAGGCCTTACGTTTGTTTCAACGCGAACATTGCTAGTGTATATTTCCAATTCTAAATTCTAACTCTAAGTCTTGTTGCCTCAGTTCTATCATTCTTCCCAAACGATACTCTGGAGTTAGCCACTCCAGTTTAACTCAAGGCATAGGGTCGTCTGCCTAGTCCCTAGGCCAGCACACACAGTCATAGGTATAACTCAAGTTTGCGACTCATCGTGCAACCATGTTGCACAACGCTCGCCCCAAACACCCTAAGGTCAAACCATTGTTCCTTTACACGGGTATTCTACCCAAGCTCATTTCACTCAGATTTCTAAACATCGAGCACAGATCATCCTATCACACCAACGCGCTCGTCCAACTGAACCCACGATACGCCCACGTTGCAGGTTCAACCCATCGATTCACATACACTATCTCTTTTATCATGTTTGATAGAATTCCCCAATCCATCATTTTCTACGCCTGTATCATCGAGCCACAATTCCATTATAAACCATCGATGTATATCATGAACTCTAAGTCGTCCAGTACGATCTACATATCCGTTCATGAAAACGTCCAATATCTCTTATTTTACGTTTCTAGACTAACTCCTCAAGAAAAATCCTTAGACTCATTTTCTTAGTCTACTCTTAGCATTCCTCAAACAACTAAGATCAATTCCCAAACCCAAGTCTATCCCATTGATACTTTCCATTCATCGAGTTTGTTTTGGAATAATCACCGAGCCTGTTCTCTTGAGTTTGCTTATCCCTACCGTACGTAAAATCACCACGCCGATGCTCCGCAGGATAATCGTTCTCGCTGGGACAGATTTCGAATATTATCTTCCTGAACTTGATTTCAAGATCGTTCTTCCAAACTCCAAGCCAAATCTATTACCGCTTAACTCAATCCATCAAAATCATAATTTTTTTACTAACTTGCATCATTCCATACTATTTTCCAACCATTGTTATGGTCTAAATCTCCCAAAATATGGAGTCATCGCATTCATACTCAAACCGAATTTTATCGAGCGATATCCTACTCAATCCAAATTTTCCATGCGCGCTATCATTCGTTCACTCCATTATTTCTAATTGTACTTACTTCGATTGCATCTCAGATTATTCAATCTCGACTCAAGTTTGTAATTCGTTTGTTTCAACTCAAACTCGCTCGTACAATCCTCTAAGTCTTTTCCGACCATGATATCGATTCCAATTGCCCTGAATTTCTATTCGTTGTAAGCCTTATCCCTTATTCAACTCATTGTAACACGTTCGAACTAAATATTGCATGCTTTCTCCGAGTTCGCTTACTTGCTAGGCATTGTTTATTTATACTAAGGCTTTACCCAATCTCGTCGTTTGTCGCTAGACTCGCTTAACTCTCCGAATCCACGACTTCGTTCAAGCATTTCTAAGCCAACAATTACACCACTCAGGGTTCGAGTTATACTCCTTGAATCTTTACAACTCATTATATCCACAAATTGCATAATCGAACAGGGGACTTATCGCATACACTACTCAGGAATTGAGTCGTCCTAATAACTCCTGATTCGCGTTCGGATCCTTCACTCGTATGCCCAATTCGTTCCTTAGAACTCCAACACAGTCCCTATTTATCGCCTTAGCGATCTTAGACTCGTACACACCTGTATTCATAGTCCTCTATACAGACTATGCTTCAATTCATAACTTATCGCTATGAATAACCGTCCAACTATTTCTGAAAATTCCCTACACGATTCCCGTTACTCGCCTTAGCGGCAATCCGATAACGTCTCTATCGATTTCCTCCAAGTCAACTTTATTCTCATCCCAACAATACCCAATTCTCGCTGCAACTCACTAGCACCAAGGGTCTTGGTGCACGATACTTAACACAAGTTGGCCAAAAGGCTATGTGCATAGACCACTGTCTGAGCGATATTCTTATCTCGCCCTCTACTCGTTTGGTGCTTTCATATAGACATAAAACTTGCCGATTATAACACGAGTCTCCTCGAACAACATCCTCTATGAGTTGGGACAAAAGCCCTCACATCATAATCCCGTCCAAGCAACCGTATAATTCCCACGCACTTTTTCAAAAATATTTAGACTTATTGTATGGAACGCATCTCGTTTTGGCCAAGCGAATTCAAGGGTCTACTCGGAAGGAACAAAGTCCTCCTTAGAAACTTTCTTTGTGAGATCAAAGGATCTGAAGCATGCTCTGATACCAATATGTCACGCCCCGATTTCGCCTAATCGATAATCGTCCCCCGGGCGTGATGCCGAGCACGCGTAGGCGCGCGTGCACAAGGCCTTAGGCATAAGGATATTCTTTAGATCAATGCAACAGAGTAGACAAATAAGATGACACAAGGTTGAGGCATAGAAAAGTTTCTCTTTTATTTATAATGAACATCCGGTTACATTGCTTGACTCAAAAGTATAAAATGCCCCACGGGCTTACAAACTTGGACGCAAAATGAGATAGCCGATCCATACATTATGTCCCTTTACATAGCTTCAAAATCACAAAACACCTTGGGTGCGGGTAAGCACCATCGCCTTAGCGTTATTTCCGCAACGGGAGAGAGAGAGGAAGGCTTCTAGCTTGAGCCTCCAAAGTCTTGGCCACAGCCCGCCAAGAATCCCAGAAGTCCGGAGAGAGCTTCAGCTCCTCGCCGCGTTGCCTTGCGCCGGGGAACCTGCTACAACGAGGGTCAGTACTTCGAAAAGTACTGGTGAAGGCTAGCTGCTCAACTTTACCAAGCTCTTTAGATGAGTTTAAATGAACATGCAACATTTATGTTCTTAGGTGGGTTTCTATTCTTGCCTAGTTCAGATTTCATTTAGCAGGTATGCAAGAACAAAATAACATAACTTTACATGCCACCGTTCGGTGACTTTACCTGTACCGTCTGAACCACCTGTACAACTTACAATAGCCTTCCCTGTCACGAAGACATAGTTAGTCTGCACAGTTTAAATATACACACAACATCTTTCTTTGTTGTCTACCAGCCATCATGGGTTTAGTCTGGGCTGGCGGCGACGCTTGCAGCGCGGGTAGCTAGCCCCGCTACAATTCCCCGCTCCCAGGACTAAGAAAGTAGATTCCGCCCGGGTCGAAACGGCCCGGTGCCCCGGTAACCGCTCGCAGGAACCTGGATCCCTTGTGCACAAGAATTCCCATGACCATTTCTATGAACTCTACTTCACAGATTTACTTACCAGCGATTTAAAGAACATCATGTATTAAACTGCTTTACTGTACTATCACAACCAACCAACAGTTATATGAAATAACATGCAGCAGTTTATAGAAGAACACCTTGAACTATCAATAAATACCAACCCATTAAACATCCAACGACCATGCATGCATCAATGAATTTATGCAAGGTTTTATATGACAAGCAATGGGTGTTCCAAGCCTACTTCTTATCTTATCTTGTAATTTATGCAAGATTTTGTATGACAAGCAATGGGTGTTCCAAGCCTACTTCTTATCTTATCTTGTTATCCAACTTATTACTTAAGTGGTATCGTTTGATTGAATGCACAACTGAGTCAATTTTTATTATGAACGGAGCCCTTGGAAAGAAGGTGCTTATCGAAATAGAGCCACTCACACAGTTGGTTGTATAGGAAGAAGAAGTAGAGATCCCTAAGACTCCGCTCGCGCGTCGTCTACACGATCACCTGCACGCACCAACGGATGATCAATACCTCCTGCTTCGGTCTCCAAGGCTCGATACGAAATGCGAAATCCTAAGAACGAAAGCAATGAAATCCATTGAAACCGTTCAAGAAAACGCAAGTCCTAAAACCAACAAGTACGTAACCAAGCGGCAATCGAAAACGGGCAAGGAAAACCAACACAACGGAAAGGCCTCTCTCTACTCTGCCGCCGAGTCCTTCCTTGAGGCACGATCCATTGATTATGGGACCTGATTCCGAAGAAACCAATCCATAACGAGGAAAGGATCTTGATTCAATCTGTCCCGTTCGAACGGCCGTAAGTATTTCTTGGCCGCGCTCCCCGAATAGGGGGAACGGGACGAACGGGGCGTTACAATTACAGTTCACCCAGTCTTTGAAAGTAGAACCAAATCTCGTACATTAAATGCAGAGATCTGCCCCCATCTCATGCATTAATTGTAGAGGCGTGCCTCGAGTTCTGTACGAAGAATAGCTTTTGACGTGGCGGTTGGTTTCGTCTCTTCCTGAGCGTAAAAGCTCACCTCTGCCTATGTAAAACAGGCAGCGTATCCATTGGATGCGTAGATGACGTCTTATATCAAGGTTTGTGTCACTAAACGACAGTTTGGGGTTCTGTGCAGAATCATCATAACAGTCGTCCTCTCGATCGTCGTGCAGTACTCTTTGTCAGGAGTCAGGTTTACTGCTTCAACTGACAGGTTCATTCGAGGAATACGAAGCGTTCCTCGTACAACTTTCCGCTGTATTAAAAGCAGATGGGTCTTACGTCGAAGTGGCGATGTAGTACCCTTTTTACGCCGAAGTAGTCTGGAAATACTGTATTACGCGGGCTGTTCTGGAGCTATGTTTTATGCTGAATAGCGTTGAAGTTCTGCTGTACGCCGATGGCTCTGAAGTTATGTTTCACGCCACCCAGTGTTGGAGCTCTGTTTTACGCGGGCTTCCTGCATGTTGAGGGTTTTACGCGTATGATTCCCCAGCTTATTTTTTATGCTTCTACAACGTCCACGTGGCAGCTTATCCCAGACTCAATCCATACTATGTGTCCACAGTTGCAACCGTATTCTGTTGAAGGATCCCCCTGCGGCCACCAAACAGAAGCACATGCGACACCTATAGCCCATCAACATAATAGCTATAAATAGAGGCAACTTGGACGTCCCAAAGGGCTAGTTTTTTTCTTGCTTCAGAGCGACCATACCCCTCCAGGCGAGCTACGTACGTGCACACAAGCTCAAGAGAGTGAAGGGAGCATCCCAAATTCACTCATAGGACCATCAACAAATTAAAAGAGTCGCTGTAGTACTTGATCTCCATCGTCACACTACTTAGATAAAAAATATTGTACTTAGATTGTCTGTCTAGAATTTCTACTATTTTTGTTGGTTATTAAACGAAGGTTTTCCAAACCTACCGTAATAGCAATCAAGGTGGCGATACTGCTAGGGACTTCCTTCTCCTCTGATGAGAAGGTCGTGACACAGTTCGACGCGGCGAAGATGGGTTCGACCTAGAGGATGCTGGTTGTACGCTTCGACTAGCAGCCCTTTAAGGAAATGCTCTCTGAGGGCGGCGCTTCTTTAAGGCTGGAAAGTTCTAAGAAGTCCTGCAATATATGGGTTACAAAGGCCGCTGTGTCTCACCCAACTGTGGAGCACACTCTCCCCGTCTCTCTCTCTACCGCATGGATCACACATTATGTGTCTACTTCTTATGCGGCAGCCTCTTCTAACAAGAAGAGTGATCAGCACCTGAAGACCCGCAAAACATAGGATGCAAAGGTCGTTGTGCGTCACCCAACTGTGAAGCATGCTCTCCCTGTCTCTCTCTCGATCGCAGAGACCGTACATCATGCGTCCACCTCTCATGAGGCAGCCTCATTGGACAAGAAAAGTGCTAAGCACTTGAACTCTGGCAGAGAAAAATACTACGATGCCAGGAGTTCGAGCGCTAAGACACGTTCCATACAGCCACATCAAAAGCAGCATAAGGAGGACTATGCGGCACCGCTCGGCAGCCGTAAGTAGATGGCATCTCAAAGTAATATCTTGGGTATTACAACGCTAAACCATAAACTTGATATCCAAACCCAATACCTTGGGTATTCCCAAATACCTTGATACTTACCTTGGTATCTTAAGGTAATATCCAATACCTTACTTATACTAACTACCCATAAATATATATACTAACAACTAAATACTATACATATAGCATACTAAAACACAAATAGAAAGTTAGGAACATATATACGCATATATTAATTACTATATATATACACATATATATCTATATATTTAAATATCTAATAACTATTAAAAACAGCAAAACTTTCATTAAAGGCCCCTGCTGACCGTCGCCATAGGTGCGGATACTGCTGCTGACACTACTATTTTCTTTGACAGTTTTTTGCTGTTGTCGCTGCTGCTGCGGTATGCTATTGCTGCTGTTTTGGCGACGTTGCTGTCGCTATTGCGGCTGCTGCTGTATGCTATTGCTGCTGATTTGGCGATGTTGCTGTTGTCGCTATAAACTATTGCTATTGCCCCTTGTTTCCCTCTTATATATATATATATATATATATATATATATATATATAACTTAATATATATATAATATATAACATCTAATATAAATAGATACTAATACATATATAACTATAATATATATAACTATGACTATATAAAATACATACATACACCTCTACCACATAAAAATGTACATAATATATATATATATATATATATATATATATATATATATATATATATATATATATATATACTTATATGTTATATGTATTTATATTGTGTATGTGTTTATATATATATATATATATATATATATATATATATATATATAAACACATACACAATATAAATACATATAACATATATATATATATATATATATATATATATATATATATATATATATATATATATATATATATATATATATATGTAGAATAATAACTATATAAATATACATAAATAGATACATAGATCTAAGACACAAATAATACATAAATATAAATACACCATAATATATTAATATATATAAATTTATAATTACACCTCACCATGAATAAGAACACAAGAGAAATAGATCTATCATTAAATTGTACATCTCATGGAACGTATCACCCCGTATCCCACTAGATCTAGGATACGCATGCGACACGAGTCCACCACACATCCAAACGTACCCCGAAGGACACGAGCAAGTCTAATATATCATTTATGAACAATACGAAGAGTCAAATACAATTCTACATGTCCGTGTCAAAATATGACATGCTCAAAGTCCCGTGTCGGAGAAAAATCCCCCAAATCAATACATCACCAAATTGTTGGGATACAACCTACACATACCCAATTATGGACCCGACACTAGCCCCAAACACTCAAGCACATACCAAAATAATCTATAGGACCAATTGACACATACAACAATTGTTAATCTCGAAATTCCTCCAAAATTGTCGCAAAAAATACCATAACTTTCTCAATAGGCCCCCTATGAACACAAAACCAAATCCTATGGGTAGCCTATGCATATGGGTTGATTTCTCATAGTTAAATCTCAGATTTAGAACCTAAATTAAGAAAAAAAATTGAATTATACCTATTGGGAGATGGATTTCCAATGCAACAAACAAATTTGATAAAATTGGCCTCCAACTTGTAGATCCTTGCTCCTCTTTGTAGATTATTGCTTTCTCCTTCTAGATCCTTGTTCCACTAATCTCCAATGATGATTTGGGAAGGAATTGGGATAAAATTTGGTAGGGAAATAAAGTGGAAATGAAGAAATTTGATTGAGGGAAATTCTAGATCTAGTTTGCAAATGAAAAGAGGAGAGAGAAATAAATTTTCCCATCTTTTATAGGCCGGTCCCCCTTTCCCCTTCCTCAAGTCACTATAAAATATCCAATATACCCCTTAGGGCCTCTCATGAAGAAATAATTAAGGAGGGAAGCTTCTAGTCTAATGGTTTAATTAATTTAATCATCCTCCTAATCAATGGGCTTTCTAAATGGGCTCAATTCTAACAATTAATAGATGTTGGTCCATGGGTCTAAACTAAACTAGTTAGGTCCACTAACACAAGTCCAAAATAAATAAATAACATCTAACAATAATTAAATAATACAACAAATAATTATTTATCATGCATAATATTTAATTAAATATGAAAAGACTAAAATACCATTTCCTAGAAATATTGTAGTGACAATAAGGGAGTCCTTGCATTCTCTAGCAACTCTATAAATTTTGCAGCATCGGCATTCGGTGCCTCCTCAGCTGTATCATGATTGTCCGGATTGAAACTAGGCCCCGCCGCATTAAAGACAATATTCACCCACCCATCGTCGTAAGCAGCATGGTCGTTGACATCCATATACCTCTCTACTTAAGGCTCCAACTCTGATGCTAAAGACACAAGTTCTTCGTGCACGGTCTACTGATAGTAATTTGGCGTGAAATCCTTCGAGTACAAATAATATATGACTTCCACTTCTGGATGATATTTCAAGTTGCGATATCTCACATATAGACATTGAATTTTGGTACCGTCCATGTACTGAGAGAACACCTTCGTGAACTGCAGGAACTGTTATACACTCTCTATGAATTTATTTCGCATACCGTACATGTCATCAAGATGACGGTTGTACATCCACGAACGATGTCGTAGGTAGTAATTTATATCCATTTTTAGATACTTCTGTAAGATAGATACACATTATTCAAGTATATATCATTCAAATGGAGGTAAAGATGGATACAAATGCATGTTCATTAAAGATGGACCTAAATAAAGAAGGATATGGGTGTCGTCATGTGTCTCTTGTGAGACATTACCTAGCTAGAGACCTAATAAGAAATAGGTAAATGAACCTAAAGGCATGAGACCTTTGGCTCTACCTTACGTTCTGGTGCTGAAAGTCATGAGACTGAAATATGAAGGAGAAGAGAAGACATATTTCAGTCTCATGCCTTCCGATACTAGAGCGGAAAGTAGAACCAATGATTTTAAACTCGAGTAAATGGACAGCTCAGAATAAGAATCAAGCCTCTACAAGCATAATTTTAACAAATATATATATATATATAATATATACAAGCACACAACCATCATGATCATAATGCTTTCTAACACCAACCACTACTAACACTTCTCCTTGACGTTCTAATATTCTCTATTAGAACCTAGACTAATTCATGACCTTTACACTACATTAATGCATAAGTAAAACATCATCCGACTTGATTTCCCTATACATATATAGAAACCCTATTTAGGATGGTCACACCTAACATTTATCAATTAAGTTAAATTAATTACTCAAAATTTGAATTAATTAAAATTAGTCAGCTAAATTAATTGCTCCACTAACTAAGAATTGTCATTCAAAACTATGAAAAGTTGCATATAAATACATAGAATAATATATATATATATATATATATATATATATATATATATATATATATATATATATATATATATATATATATATATATATATAAAGTTTGATATAAGTTCTTTATTATATAAAATTTGGAATCCATTACATCAACACAATCAAGTCTAATCTCATGGAGGCTCTAAAGAGGCTGAGCGCGTCCGGTGCACCATGGACCTTGTATGGCCTAACCCGCTGCCATACCCGAGCACCCCCCTCCCCGGCCTAGAGTCTAGATCGGTTCATCAAGCTCGAGGTCCTAGACTGCGATTCCACAACCATCATGATCATAATGCTTTCTAACACCAACCACTACTAACACTTCTCCTTGACGTTCTAATATTCTCTATTAGAACGTAGACTAATTCATGACCTTTACACTACTTTAATGCATAAGTAAAATGTCCTCCGACTTGATTTCCCTATCCATATATAGAAACCATATTTAGGATGGTCACACCTATCATTTATCAATTAAGTTAAATTAATTGCTCAAGATTTGAATTAATTAAAATTAGTCAGCCAAATTAATTGCTCAACTAACTAAGAATTGTCATTCAAAACTATGAAAAGTGGCATATAAATACACACACACACACACACACACACACACACACACATATATATATATATATATATATATATATATATATATATATATATATATAAAGTTTGATATAAGTTCTTTATTATATAAAATTTGGAATCCGTCAGTTGAACACATTCAAGTCTAATCTCGTGGAGGCTCTAAAGAGGCCGAGCGCGTCCGGCGCACCGTGGACCGTGTATGTCCTAACCTGCCACCGAACCCGAGCACCCCTTCCCCGGCCTAGAGTCTAGACCAGTTCATCAAGCTCGACATTCTGGACCGCAAGTCCATGGCCCGGGCTAATACCCTATACATGTGTGTGTCATGTCTGTATCAATGTCGTATCTGTGTCAGTATCGTGTCTGTGTCAATATTGTGTGTGTCAGTATCGTATCTGTGTTAGTGTTGTGTCACTGTGAGTGTTGTGTTATGTCCGTGTCTGTGTGAGATAGAGAGAGAGATAGAGTTAGGGTTTACCTAGAGGTGGTCGGAGCTGTGGAGAGGAGGAGGATAAGCCCAAGGTCGTCTGAGGGGAGGAACCGCGTGAGGGGAGCAGCTGCGCAGGGGAGGAGCCGTGCCAGAGGGGGTGCTCAGGGAGGGGGAGCCGGGCCAGAGGGGGCTTTCGAGGGGGGGGGAGCCAGTGGGGGGGGGGGCGATCGGGGGGGAGGGGAGAGCTATGTTTTTAGGTTTCAAAATTTTTTAGGTGAGAATAGGGGGAAACGAAACAGCCAACCCTATATTAAACAATTTACCAACGTCTAAATAGATGTCGCTAAACGTCGCTATAAATTAAAAATGTAGCGACGTTCAGCGACCTTTGCCGGCATATATTTTTTACAATAGAAAATTTTGTCGCTGCATGTCGCTAAACATCGCAGATAACGACGTTTATTTTTACCGACGTTTCAGCGACCTGTACCGACGTTTATTTTTACAATAGCCAACCCTATTTATTTTTACCGACGTTCAGCGACCTGTACCGACGTTTATTTTTATAATAGAAATTATTGTCTAAACGTCGCTAAACATCGCAGATAACGACGTTAAGGACATTGTTTATTAGAGTCACTAATATTACAAAATTAACAACTTCAATAACTTATGTCGCTGAAGACGTTGCTAATAGCACAAATTTTGGTAGTGCAGTGGAGTAACATGCATAAACCACACACAAGCAAACATGCCGACATATGCTCACGTTGAGATGTAGATAGAGGTTGTTCTGCTAGGACAAAGTAGACAGTTAGCTAACCTTGAGGTTCAATTTTCACTAGTCGAGAGGATCAAGGCGGCCTTGCCGACAGATGCCAGATTTCGGAGACATAGAGAAAGGACGAAAGTCGGTATGTAGACGGGACTTCAGATTCATGAGGACGGTACGTTGAGATATGGAGATCGCCTATGTGTGCCAAGTGGCGAGTTGCGCCAAGAGTTGATGGCGAAGGTGCATAGTTCTATCTACTCTATTCATTCGGGAGGTACAAAGATGTACCAAGATTTGAGACAGTACTATTGGTAACATGGGATGAAAACAGAGATTGAGCGATTTGTGGCAAAATATTTAGTCTGTCAGCAGGTTAAGGCTGAACATCAAAGGGCCGCAGGTATGTTATAGCTACTTCCTAATCTCGAATGGAAGTGGGAACATATTACCATGGACTTTGTCACGAGATTTCCAAGAAGCCCTAGCGGAAAGGATACAGTGTGGGTTATTGTGGATCGACTCACCAAGTTGGCATATTTTTTGCCATTTAGAGTTGAACAGTTCACCGAGATACTAGCTGACATGTATATGCGACAGATTGCACGAAGTACCAGTTCGTATTGTGTTGGACCGAGACTCTATATCCAAACCCACTTTTGGCGGAGTATGCAGGAGAGTCTAAGCACCCAGCTCAAGTTCAGCACTGCTTATCACCCCCAGACAGATGGACAGTCAGAGCGTACAATCTAGATCCTAGAGGATATGTTGCGAGCTTGTATGTTAGATTTTGGAGGGTCATGGGAGGACCACTTGCATCTCGTGGAATTTTCCTACAACAACAGCTACCAAGCAAGCATCCAGATGGCACCTTTTGAGGCACTATATGGTAGGAAGTGCAGGTCTCCGATATGTTGGAGCGATGTAGAAAAGCTCAGATACTTGATCCAAAGTTGGTGATGCAGACAGTTGAGAAGGTGAAGCAGATCCAGAGTCATCTTCGTGCCGCTCAGGATAGACAGAAGCATTGTACTGATACGCACCGCCGACCTTTAGAGTTTAAGGAAGGCGATCATATATTTTTGAGGATCTCACCTACTCGGGGCACTATTAGATTTGGGAGCAGAGGCAAGTTGAGCCCAAGGTACATTGGGCCTTTCGACATTTTGGAGCTTATAAGTGAGGTGGCCTACCGTCTTGCATTACCCCCATCTCTAGAGGGAGTGCATGACGTGTTTAATGTCTCACAGTTAAGGAGGTATGTGACTGATCCAAGTCATGTAGTCGATCATTGAAAGATTACGGTGGGCCCGAGTTTGACTTATGTGGAGCAGCCAGTGGGAATACAGGATACTAGTGAGAAGACACTGCGAGAAAAGACTATTAGACTAGTTCGGGTAGTTTGAAAACATTATTCCCCAGGCAAATCTAAATAGGAGCGAGAGGATTCCTACGGGATCGTTATCCTTATTTATTCGAGGATTCATGTATTACCTTAGTATTACCTTTAGTTAGCATGTCTTTGTAGAGTAGCTTTCTTTTAATTTCGAGGACAAAATTCTTTTAAGGAGGGTAGATTGTGAGCACTCTGATTTTAGAGAGGGTTATTATGGTAATTAATATTTATTTAATTTAATTTAATTTTAAATGATAATGTTATTAATATTTTGCTAATATTCGCAAATTAGAATTTTGAAACTATTATATGAATATTTAAATTTAAAACATTAATATTAATATTAATATTAATATTTTTATAAATTTTTGTAAATTATTTTAGTATTAACCAACTTGATTTATCTTGTTTTATTATTATTATATATTATGTTGTTGTGTGATCCTGCACAACCCAAGCAAATTGCTTAGTTTATTGAGCAAAGGTTGCACCATACAATGGTTGTATGCTACTATTTACGTGAGCATTTCTAACCCCACTTTGGACAAGCAAAATATTCCAATCCTTGTAAACCAAGTGGAGTAACATGCATAAACCACACAAAAGAAAACATGCAAGGGCCAGCCAAAAACCATTGAACCCGTAACCCATTCACCAAGCAATTGGTAAGAAACAAAGGAGTTCCTTTTGTGCATGGGCAGTGATGGCACCCGCACAAACCATCCGACCGTACGTTTTCTCCTCTCCCTTCTATATATTTCCTCAATCTCCTTCTCTCCCTCTACTCTAGACCTAGCCGTCATCCCCTTTGGAGACTCTCAACCGAACTCCAGGCTCCGAGCAACTAAGCATGACGCTTTCCATCAAGAGACGAGCATCTCTCCCTCTTCGTCGACTTGACGAACCTGGTGTCGCTTCGCGTCTGCTTAAGCCTTTATTTCCCATTGGTAAGAACTTTACCCCTCACCTTTCATTATTATGAACTTCTCTATGTTTATACCTGAAAATTATGAACTTGCTTCTCCCTCCTGTTATAAATCCATGTCAAGTTTTGCATGGGCAAGACAGCTAGTACCTAAGGATAGAGGATAAATATATATGTGGGTTTTGATGATTGATATTGTGATCAAATAGAATTTGGATTTCTTGTGTGTACAGTCGTTGCTAGAAGAAAGAAAGAAAGAAAAATGGCTTGACCCAACATTATGTACTCTTAGGAGGATAATTTTTGTTACGTAGATTTTATGGGTGTTGTTAGAGTATGGGAAGAAGAGCATAATGTGCATATTCATGTGAGGAGCATGAGTTCTTGTAATTTAATATACTTAGGGACCCGAATCTTTAATAGGGTACGGAACGTATAAAGAAAAATTTAGGCGTTGAAAGATTGAATATGCATGTGAGGAAGTATTATCAGAATAAGAAAGATAAGACCAAAAGACAGGCATAGTACTTACTTAGTGAAGTAATGATCAAAACCCAAGGAATATTATATTCAAACTAGTGATCCTTTGTAATTAATTCATTTAACTCTTCTAATAAATAACTTATTAGAAACAGGAGTACTGATAGTCTTGTATGCCTATGTCTGAACCTATACTATATATATATTTAAAATTTTGATAATTTATTTTTATAAGATGGAATACTAGTAAATTAATTAGTTAGTTTTACCTCCATTCTCTAGGTTCTCCGAACTCTTTAGAATTGGGCGTTGGACCAGAACCTCATCCTCGGCATTCGAAACCAGATAAGTGTACCTTACCAAGATGTTTACAGTTCTTGATTATTTATTATGCATTATATATTATATTTATATATTATTGTTGTTTACCCTAGGGCCGACGTACGATACTTTGTGTCTGAACCAGATTCGGATACTGACATTCGTTCGCGGAGTCGAGTATCATAGTTAGAGAGTCACAATTTCGAACCCATGCTATGTGCATGTATTCTTTGCACACCAGACCATAGGACACTTGACACAATTTTCATGTGACAGCCTTTCTCGACATGTTCGTGGTTTTGGACTCTGGATAGAACTACATGATGCATGATATAGAGTTAATTCCAGTTATATATAGTGCCTATGACTTGTGATGATAGTTAGTCATAATCTTGTGTGTCATGATATGAGATGTGAGGTTACATTGGGATGGGAGAGTCTTCGTCGTGCTCTAGGCGTATTCTATATATTATTTATTTATTTGTGTAGTAGGCTTTGGGTTCCCAACGCAAAATCAGAAGTAATTTTATATATACACTAGCATTCTCTGGATCCCCCCACACGGAGCCTCGAGGGTACTGTCTAACAAACGGATGAGTCCGTGAGTACCAGCCCGGGGTACAAGTCCATACTCTCATTTGCATATCACATAGTTGGTTATAGTAGTTTTTCCTGTATTATAGCATTATACTGTTTACTTTTGGCTTGATTGTTTATTGTACCTTGTTGTGTCCCCTGAGGACCTGGATCTGGATTATGTCCCCAGGTGTAGACGAGAAGTTTACCCCAAGGTATACAGTTCTGGCCTTACTACTAGAGTAGGAGTTACAGCTGAAGACGAGATCGTACCTGAGGAGTTTTCTTGAGACGTGTAGGGCTCTATCTTGGTTCATCTACATTCTAGTTTAGTTGATGTTGGACTATCCATTGTATTGTTCTTTACTTTTAGTACTTATTTAGCTGGTTGTTCCCCATGACACTATTTGATGATGCACTGAGACATTTAGACTGACTTCTTTATTTATTATGGTAAACTTTATTATTTCTATGTGCATCTTGTTTCTGTACTGTGGATGAGACTAGTTGTGTTACATGTGGTTATTTGTGTATTATTATTTATATTTACAGCTTAAGTGCACTCTAATGTTTCCATTAAATTGGGATTGTCCATTGGAGTTGTACTGTTGGCCATTGCCACGTGTATGGTCCTTTGAATTTTGGAACTAGGGCATGACAACTCCAGTAAGGAACTCATGTAATCAATGGCTTAGATCACTTCTCTAACATGTTAGTACTAGTAATTCTAAGGCTTCTAAAAGAACTAGGGTTTCTTATTTTACTTCTGATACTACTTCTGAATTTTAGGGATTTTTGAAGTAATCGATCAAAACTTTGATACTATGTTAGAAGAGAAAGATGGAATAAAATGGAATAGATTATATCATGTTATATATATCTTGATAGTAGTATCTCTAGTACTACTAGCAGATATC
The DNA here is from genome assembly GCA_036927795.1 of Iris macrosiphon. Classification (NCBI taxonomy): domain Eukaryota; kingdom Viridiplantae; phylum Streptophyta; class Magnoliopsida; order Asparagales; family Iridaceae; genus Iris; species Iris macrosiphon. The sequence continues at coordinate 128,770,779 of JAYESA010000019.1, forward strand.
TGTATGTTGGTTCTTCATCACCCTTCTTTTAGTTATTAAGTATGAATTTGGTCTTAAGTGTGAAACTTAACATGCCCTACATTTGAACACGTGCTAATTGGTCTCACGATTTCTCTCATCGGGAATTCTATGTATTAGCAGTTGTATTAATCATAGTTTGGCAACTCAATTTAGTAACCCAAGAACATAATTAATAAATTGGTCTTGTTCTGAAATAGCATAAATGGTGGATTAAAATTTTTATTGTGGTATCAGACAATCAATCCGCAAGGACCGTAACCTTATGAATTTTTAGTTGAAGTACGTAGATCTATGAAAATAATTACTTAAAGTACCTTATAGTTCAAGAAAGAAGAGTTCCTTGTATTGTGGTATTATTATAAAGGAATAAGAGGAATAAGTATGCAGATCTAGAACAAGAATTACTTAGACAATCAATCTGAATCCCTATTTTATTTGATAAACCTCAGTCATTTGTAAATCCTACTCTTCTTTCTCATCACACAAATACTTTCTCTTCTCTCGTAACAACACTTCTCCCATTGCATGAATATTATCTCTTCTCATGCATGAAGACCACTTCTTCTCTCCTCTTCTCATACGAAGGCTCCTTGTGGAAGTCATAACCTCCTCTAACAAAGACAACCACAAGCATATCAATCTCTTCACTTGGTTGAAAGTATATATTGTCATATCCATCACCCGAGACTCTAATCAATGTAGAAGATTTTGTTCGACCACCACGACGACTACAACTATGTTTGGAACTACAACTTCCTTCAAGGGTAGAAATCTACTTTTTAGTTCAGTTGTCATTTTCTTTCTCCTTTGGTTGGCTACTAGTTCAAGGAGATGGCCTATAGGGTTGATGGAATCCAATTCCGTTGTCATTCCTTACCAGTAATAAGGCGAGGTAGCGGTCACCCTTTGTCTTAGTAGTCTTTTCTCTCTCTCTCTCTCTCTCCAATGCTAAATCATCTTGTCCGTTTACTCCTTCGTGCTCCTCAAAACTTGACATACTCCCTCACAATGGTTGATACCTTAGTGATTGCGATGTTGGGATGCGTTATGAGACTTGTCTCACAATATTCGTATTTTATGCGGATATATATTTTTGTGTTATTGTATTTTTTTGTATCTCGAGAAAGCTCAAATATTCTCAAAATTGAAACTTTATTACCTGACAGGTATACCGACGGTATACCAATAGTATACTGTCCGGCAAATATTTATTTTATTTTTGAGATATTTTTGTGATATTTTTGAGATATTTCTCTATAAATAGTACTCGAGATATTTTATTTCTTTCTTTCTCTTTCTCTTTCTCTCTTCTTTATTTCTCTCTCGAGCTTGAAAGCGTGGTCTTGAGACCAGGAGTATAGTTTCTGAACCCCTTTGTAGTGGTGGACTAGAAGGTTTAGGCTAGGAGCTCGTGTTAGGCAAGTACACCTTGCCAATTTTAAGAACTTCTTTTACTTTATGTCATTTTACTTTCCTGGAGCTTTGGTTATTGATTTTTAGCTTAAACTTTCTTTACTATTGGTATCCATATCATAATTTCTAGCCTAGTGATTGTCTAGGTTTTGATTTCTGATAGAATCTTGTCCCGACCCGTTTTGGTAAATCGGTAACAGAAATGGTACCGGAGTTGTGACCGTGAGATTTAGTCCATATTGTGATATAAGACTTACCCTAGACTTGACTTCCTGTTAGACTTGGTTCTGATAATTTTTGGGGTTTGATTTGGGTTCCAAAAATCAGACATGATTTAACCAGGTTTATTTTTGGAAACCGGCATACCGACGGTATACCAATTTCAACCGACTTGATTTCTAGATATTTTTCTGTGAACCCTATCGGCATACCGACGTTGTACTACAATATAATGATGGAATAGATCTTATCATCATTGTTAGATATTTGTCTTGGCCGGCATACCGATGATGTAGTGGGCTGTGCCGACGGTATTCCGATTTGTGGAACTTTGTTTTCCAGTAACTTTTTGCCTACTTCTTGGTTTTTCGTGATTTCATGTTGAAACTTCTGGCTTTTGCTTGCACACGTGATGACTCGACCTAATTTTGGACATGAACTTAGATGACTTCAGATGACTTGACTTGACTTAACTTGACTTGACTTGGCTTTACCCGATTTTACCCGGCTTTGCCCGGCTACACGTGCTGACATAATTGACTGGACTTGACTTGGCATGACTTTACATGGCTTCATCGGACATGGCTTGACTTGGTCTCACTTGGCTTTATCTAGTTGGATATGTCTTCACATGGTTGTACATGACTTTACCTGGTTTCACATGGCTTTACCTGGCTTCACTTGGTAACACGTGGCTTGGTTGTTATCATAACTTACATGAGTCTGGTTGAGCAATGTATATTAAACTGGTTTATATTACTATTCGAATTTATTTTGTTGCATCATGTCTAGGATGGATTCTGTTGAATGCCACACCCGGATTCATACAAGAAACTAAAAGGGGTTTATAACTAGAGATTCATTTAGTACATGACTAATGATTTTCCTAGATTGCATGCAGTCCCGGTTATTCATAGAGTTATCTTGAGGAGTATCCAGTGGTTTATATTTTGGAGTATCTTGAGGAGCATCCGGAGCTGGTTTGTTCATATGGATATCCCGGACGGACTGCAGGGGCATGCGATCAGAAGGAACTCTAACATCACGTTGCATTATTGTCACGCCCCAGTCCCAAAATACGTAAGACTAGGAACACGTAAGCATGCCAACCGCATGGATATGGCAGCTCCAATATATGGAAATCATATCCCATACGTACGATGTAATATAAATATCAATCCACAAGTGGTATAAAATGTATCACAAGTCACATGATACAATCTAAATCTCATCCACAAAAAATCAATATAAATGAATAACCAGCATCTATATAACTAGATCTCAACATAAGTATCTAAGGATGATAGTTTTTGGTGGTTTTCTATTTACGTCTACGTTGCACAAATTTTACAGTAGATTAAAATTATATCTAAATTATGTAAAAGTACTTTTCTAGAAGTTCATCATGTCAGCTTTCCGAAACCTTAAACGGTTTGTAATTCTGAGTTCGGGATCTTCCGAAATCTCGAAAATACCAAAATGCGTCTGATTTTGGACAACTGATACTTTTAGAATTTTCTGGAAAAATAGGTTCTGAAATTATTAAAATAATTTATATAATCAGAAAACTAACCTTGATATAGTTTTAACAAAAAAAATGGAGCGCGTTTGGAGTCCGGAGATAGGAGATATCGTCTTTTTAATTCGTCATAACTAGTAGAAAATGAGGCTGAATTTATGACAAATTTTGACTATTTTTTGACGAAAAAGAGAGGAATTTGGGGAAGAAAAATATGAATGATGAGGTATTTATAATGGTGGACACTACTTAATTAAATACGACTAGGATTGGTTAATTTGGATAGGATTATGATGAATTTAAATAAGGATAGGATATGCATGATGTTACTTTCCTAGTAGGTTTAGGATTTGAATTAATTTAAAATAGAGTTTGAATTTATCTCAATAATTTATAATCTTAAATATAATTAATGATAATATAAATAATTTATAAAATCTTATTAATATCTATTAACACTAAATTAGCATCTATCTAATATTAAGACTATATATATCCAAATAAATCCTAAATAATTTTAAAAATCTAAATAAATTTCTTAAATTTCTAAATAAATTCCAGAAAAATATAATTAAATATTTTAAACTAAAATAAATATTTGCTAGGAATAACATGCAAGTATGGTCGTATAGTAAATCATAAAAGTCCTAAAAATTTAGGTTCCCTATGTTTTAATTACCAAAAATTCTAAAAAATCTCTAAAAATCTAAAATAGCCTAAAAATGATTCTAAATAAATATTTACATAAGTAAATATATCAAAAAATTTATTTTCTAATTAACTAAGAGAATATTCTAAAGAAATTTAATATCTATAATAAATATAATAATATAAAATACACACAAAATATCTATTTTTGGTGAGGGGGTTTACAATATACCCAACTTTTAAAAATTTTGTCCTCGAAATTGACACTAACCCATATTCATAATAATCACTATAGCTATTACACTACATATCTATCTAGCAGTGGTTCCTAAAAATCATGGTCTGTCATTCAAACACTTCTCATTTATTATCCATACACTATCATATTATCCTCTAACTCGTCTACACTACCCAACTTACAAAAGTTCTACTAGTAGTCACAGTTTCTTGAGGCTATTGTCTAGGTTGTAAGACGAATATATTTATTGGGTCGAGAATCTTGGGGTACTTTTCTTGAATCTCACAACCATGATTTTTTTTTTGTAACCGTCAAGTATCGTAGTCTAATACTGCCATGCCACCTGACCAATATGTCTGCAAATACTTTGACTACTTTACTACAATGGTCTAGCTATAGTTGTCGCTACTTTACCAGCGATTTGTTATAGTTGTCAGTTCGTAACAAGTGCCTTCAATTCTTTCCTAGACATAGTCTAAGTTTTTTGGGCAACAGTTAAAGTCTTGACTAACTTATAAAACTATTAAAAGTATAAACTAGTTCAAACAGTCTAACAAATTTCTATTAGCCTAAGGGATGCTATACATGGTTTTTAAAATAATAAAAGGATACAGATATTGTTATAGGTCATATACATAAGGGTTATTATTAAGAACTCATCCTTTAGTTATTAATCATCTACTAAACCATTTACGTTTTAACTAACAAAACTAAGGATGGGGTCGAAGTAGACCAACAATTCATGTTGGCACGAAAAAGACGTAACTACGATAGGGAGAATTAAGCACGAGATAATGAATGGATAGAGAAGAGGAGATGAGCCACCCAAGGGGGGCGAGATGGTGATAGAAAAAGAGTACTACTACTGCTACTCGCGTCATCTATTAGCATCGCGTGTATGCCATCTGGGTAAAATATCAGTATATCCTCATAACTGCTAAACCAACACCTATATAATTCTACGTCTACTATGCACCTAAGATCTCGTGTCATAAAGGGGGTCATGAGTATGCAATGACACATATAACTAAGGTCGTACCTGTATCTACGGCTTCCTGTGGCCACGCTCTCTTGTTTGTCATCATGAGTGTTTGGCCTATGGGGTATATCTAGTATTATTCGTATGTCAAACTTATACTAAGCACGAACATTCGTCTTTCCGAAATAGGGGAAGACGGAAAACAACAATAAAGAGTTCAAGGAGGAGGTGATATAATACAAGTATGGGATTCGAAAGGATTAAAGAATTTTGAAAGGGAGTTGCCAAGGCAGTTGTGGATTGAAATCTTATTTTGGTAAATTCCTATATGCATGTTCATATCAGAACAGTTATGTACCTGACATGATATGTCCTGACCAGTCTAGAGGGCAAGTATATTCGTCTAACAAGTTGAGTCAACTATATCTCAATCCACATAAAATAGTGAAACAAAGAGCGAACCAAGTGCACTACGGTTGATCAGACCATAATACACTAATTCTAATTTAGACAATGTATTAGTATGGGCCCCCAATAATACATATTTCATGAACAAGCTCAATAAAAGAATAAGCTTGCAAAACTAGGCTATAATAGCAGCATAAGTTGAGGTAGTAAAAATATAAGTACGCTTGATTATGATGGAGGATGGTACAGAATAATCTAAGTTCACCAAGAAGATCGGTGTTGTGCCTCTACAGTTGCCATACTAACTACTTGTCAAGGTTTCTAGTCAACCAAATGGGTGTATGGCCTCTAAGTTCTACAGTCTATATAAATACTAAAGTTTTATAGTCTAGATAAACACCATCTTCTTATGCAAGTCTATAGTTGGTGTCATTCATTTATACTTCATTAATGAGTCAACATGACTATGTGTTACTAGGTTATGAGACATACTATCAAACTTACAATAATTTAACTAATAGTGTTATTAAATACTAGAGGGTATATACCTAGTACAAGTCATCTTCCTACCTCTATCAAGCACGAGAGAAGATTGACGTTGAGAATGGATCAAGCAAGATGCAATGCAAGCAATCAAATGAGAATGCGAAATAAAATCAAGGACGGTGATTAAATAAGTGGATGAGATCCTATATTCTAATCCTATGTGCAGGCTTGCTCGGTACAGTGACGTAATCGAGACAATATGCTCTCGACCTGCATGGGCCATCACAAAAATATGTCACGCCCCAGTCCCAAAATACGTAGGACTAGGAACACGTAAGCATGCCAGCCGCATGGATATGGCAGCTCCAATATATGGAAACCATATCCCATACGTACGCTGTAATATGAATATCAATCCACAAGTGGTATAAAATGTATCACAAGTCACAGGGTACAATCTAAATGTCATCCATAAAAAATCAATATAAATGAATAACAAGCATGTATATAACTAGATCTCAACATAAGTATCTAAGGATGATAGTTTTTGGTAGTTTTCTATTTACGTCTACGTTGCACAAATTTTATAGTAGATTAAAATTATATTTAAATTATGTAAAAGTACTTTTCTAGAAGTTCATCATGTCAGCTTTCCGAAACTTTAAACGTTTATAATTTCGAGTTCGGGATCTCCCGAAATCTCGAAAATACCAAAATGCGTCTGATTTTGGACAGCTGTCACTTTTAGAATTTTCTAGAAAAATAGGTTCTGAAATTATTAAAATAATTTATATAATCAGAAAACTAACCTTGATATAGTTCTAATAAAAAAAACTGGAGCGCGTTTGAAGTCCGGAGATAGGAGATATCGTCTTTTTAATTCGTCATAACTAGTAGAAAATGAGGCTGAATTTATGACAAATTTTGACTATTTTTGGACGAAAAAGAGAGGAATTTGGGGAAGAAAAATATGAATGATGAGGTATTTATAATGGTGGACACTACTTAATTAAATACTACCAGGATTGGTTAATTTGGATAGGATTATGATGAATTTAAATAAGGATAGGATTGCATGAAGTTGCTTTCCTAGTAGGTTCATGATTTGAATTAATTTAAAATAGAGTTTGAATTTATCTCAATAATTTATAATCTTAAATATAATTAAAGATAATACAAATAATTTATAAAATCTTATTAATATCTATTAACACTAAATTAGCATCTATCTAATATTAAGACTATATATATCCAAATAAATCCTAAATAATTTTAAAAATCTAAATAAATTTCTTAAAATTCTAAATAAATTACAAAAAAATATAATTAAATATTTTAAACTAAAATAAATATTTGCTAGGAATAACATGCAAGTATGGTCGTATAGTAAATCATAGAAGTCCTAAAAATTTACGTTCCCTATGTTTTAATTACCAAAAATTCTAAAAAATCTCCAAAAATCTAAAATAGCCTAAAAATGATTCTAAATAAATATTTACATAAGTAAATATATCAAGAAATTTATTTTCTAATTAACTAAGAGGATACTCTAAAGAAATTTAATATCTATAACAAATATAATAATATAAAATACACACAAAATATCTATTTTTGGTGAGGGGGTTTACAATTATATTTATTAGTAATTAGGATTGTGATAACCCTAGTTAGCTAAAGTAACAAGCAGCACTTATATGATTTGTCATAAATTATGGATGATGGACAGTCTAGGCTTTACATGACCACACTTTTATTTTCTGCACGTGTTACTCTATTGATTATCAGCTCAGGATATGTCTCATTATAGGTTTATAGTATTTTTTTACTATTTTGAGATCTTTTACATTCAGTCTTTACTTTCAGTATTTGTATTGCTTATATTGTTTGTTTAAGTTCCTAGATAGGCTTCCTTTATGGTACTTTCTACTTGGGGATCTGACCCCACTGGTTTTGCATGGCCAGATCCAGTAGCAGCACCCGAGGATCTTCCGTACTTTCCTAAGGATTGTGGCCACCAAGAGCACAATACTGCTTGAGTGAGTTTTTCTTACTTTTCTATTCTGATGTACATTCTGTTTTGTGGGCATTTATGTAATCCCCCTGATTTTCAAGAATTTTTAAATTTGAATTTTTACAATTTTCTGGAATTTTCTTGGATTTTTTTATAATTAAATTAAGGTGTTTTCATTATTAAAAGATTTTTAAATGTTAATAAATAATATGAAAATATTATAAAAATAATATTTTATGGTGTAAAATAGAAAACCAGACATAGGATAATTTTTCGGAAATTTATTGGACCCCGGATAAATTTTTAAAGCCCTAAATACTAATTTAATTAATTAAACCAAAATAAACCGGGTTTTTAAACCAAACCAAACCAAGTTGAACCAAACCGGGTTTATTTTTAAACCAAATTTCTTATTGGGTCGGATCCGGGTTCAATCCAGACCCGACCCAATAACCCGAACCCGACCCGCATATCTGAATTTGGATCGGGCCGGCCGTAGACCCGACCCGCCACCAACCCGACCCGCCGAAACCCTTTCTCTTCTCCACCCGATCAGCCGCCCGACTTCTCGCCTTCCGCCGCCGGAAACGGCCGCCGCCGCCACTCTCCGTCTTCCCCGACCCCTCCGCTCCGGCTCCCCCTCACCGGACAACCCTCCGCCTCCCTCCACTTCTCTATAAAATCCTCCAACCCTCTTCTCTCCGCCTCCGTCCGCCCTAACTTCACCGGCTCCGCCTCGGCTCTCTGTCCGCAGCGCCGTCTCGCCGCTGCATCTCCACTCTCCTTCCTGAGCTCCGTCCGGCGAGCCGTCCCCAGCCGCCCAACCTCCATTTCCAGCGCCTCCCTGAGCTCAGTCGACGAGCCCCTCAGCAGAACTCTCCTCCGCCCTCGAACCAGCCGTCACCCTCGCCGCGATTCCGCCCGACGTCGACCCTCGCAGCGCCGCTCCGCCCTCCACCGGCCTGCTCCGGCGAGGCCAGCCCCCTGAACCCTAACCCTAGACACGGACTCAGTCCCTGGCGTGTCGGACACGGCCGGACACAGGGTTCTCAGACCGGACACAGCCCTAACTCGAGATACGAGGACACGAAGATCTCGGTTTTTCAGCCCTGTTCAGGTACTTGTATTTTCTTCCTCGTAACCCCGTTTTCGATACCGTCTTTTGCTTTATGAAGCTTGTATGACCCTCTCGGTGCCCGGATAAACCGCTTGGGGCATCGCGTCCTGTGGTGATCGCACACCGAGATCCAAAAACAGGAAAACCCAGACCCTGTTTCACCCCGGAATCGAGTACACCCCGCCAAACGGTACGACTGTTCACGTGCGGTCTTCACAGATACGTGCGCGTCATTGATACGGACATGCAAAATCTCGCAGAAGCTGATTCGGATGTGCGTGCACACCAGAATCAGTGCGTATCCGCGGACACCGCCCCGTATCCGACTTTTCTGTTTTTTACCCTAACTTTGTGTACACACGTCGGATTGAAACAAAACTTGCGCCATCGGACTCGTAGCGATACGCTGGTCCTGTGAGCCAAGTTTGGTTCGATTCTGAGAACGTTGACAAAATCGCGTGTCGTGGGCCCCACAGGCCCCGCTCGACGGGCGATTTTGTGATCGGCTCATCGGAATCCAATTCTGGAAGTTCCGTTGGGTTTGTATCATCGTTCCTGACCTGTTGACACTAAGTTTGGTGAATTTGGAGACCTTTGACCCTGACACATTTTTCGGTGCAAAGCGGGCCCGCATGTGGACCCCGTTTTGACCTGAAAATAACGTTTTTGCCCTTGTCTCCAAATTGGACTCAAGGATAGGCGTTTCTAGCTGATTAATATTTTCTGCACTTGATGGTGATGTCTATTTCAGCAACCGGAGTACTGCCTGAAATCCCAGCTGAAGCCAGAGCGACAATTGGAGCCGAAAACTCAGGCAAGTGTACCTTGCCATAAATGCAGTTTAATGATTCATTTTCTCTAGATTTATTTTACTGTGACTGTTGTACTTGCTCAACCCTAGGGCCGTGTGACTTGCTTAGCGTCCGATCACAGTCGGGTGCCAACACCGTACGCGGGGTTTGTGTAAAGTCACTTAGAGCTGGTTATCGTGACATTTATATTTCTCGTACTTGCCATATCAAGTACTTTATACCCAGGACACTTGACACAGAGCATGAGACAGAACCTTCCTGATTATTTAAGGTGGTTCTGTATAGGATATAGATTTCATGACTTGAGCTTATTTTCTTAGAACTTAATAAATGACTGACTGCATTAGTTTTAATCTTGCGTAACATGAACATTGTGAACTGTGACGTGAGATTTTATTGGGTGGGGAGAGACACACAGACTACAGGCTGATTATATATATAAATCTATAGTAAACACATAGTAAAATTCATAGTATACTCCGCTATCGGCTCCCCGACACAGAGCTTGTAGTGGTATCAGCCTAAGTTCTAGTGATGCTCTCAACTTGCATATCACATAGAAGGTTATATAGTTGACCCTATTGTTCCCTTATTTACTTTACTGCATTTATTTTGGCTTGTGTTTTCTGTACCTTGCTTTGTCCCCTGAGGACCTGGATCCGGATTATGTCCCCAGGATTTACAGACGAGATTTATCCAGAGGTCTACAGAACAGGTGCTTTTCACGGAACAATACCCGTAGCTGAGGACGAGGTGATCGCTGAGGACTTCTCCTGAACAATTGCTTCGCCATGCTCAGTCAAATATGAAAAATAGTCTTTATTTCCTGTTTAATTAAACTCTTTAATTCCTGTTTATGAGAACATTGTAACAGACTAATATCGGGTTGTTCCCCGATTTTATTTACTTGGACTGGTTGATGTTTATTATATTTCTTTGCTGATGTTGCTATCTTATATCTGTGGATGAGAATAGTAAAACCCTGACTGATGTAATACAGCTTAAGTATGTCCGATAGATCCATTAAATTGGGTTTGTCCATCGGTGTATGCTGCTGGCCATAATCACGCATCAAGTCCCTCGGTATTTTGGGACTGGGGCGTGACATGGTTTTTATGGTGGCCCATGCAGGTCAACGACTAAATTGTTCGGTTTCAACTTAGAGACCGAACAGGCCTGCAATAAGATAGGATAAGTTTTTAGGATCTCATCCACTTGCTTGAAAACGTTCCTGATATCTGTATCGTATTCGAATTAATTTTTGATTTGCATCCTGCCTTGAATCTTGTGCGCTTCTTATATTTTATTTTGGATGCAGAAAGATGGATCCAAGAATTGAAGATGAAATTCCTTTGAGTACGCCACAAGACGCTGTGGTTACCTATGGAGATGGAGTTACACCAGAGAACAGAGGGCAATCCTCTCAAGGTGGTCAAGCTGAACAGCATAACTCAAGGTTCAGGCGCGATGATATCCCACCTCCGCCGCAGTTCCCTCCACAGTTGCCTGTCTTTACACCAAGGCAAGCAATAGACGGGCAGCAGATGTTCCAGATATTTTATGCCATGATGCAAGTCCAACAGCAAGTTCAACAGGAGGCACATCGTCAGGAGGCAGAGTACCTAAGAACCAGCCTAGTAAACGCATTGGAGCAAGTGAACCCACAAGCTAGGCGACCAGCGACGGGATCTATCACTGATTTCCGTCAACTCAAGCCCCGTACCTTTTTGGGCAAAGAAGGACCAACTGAAGTTCATGAGTGGCTCACCAACATACAACACCAGTTGGAAGCAGCTGAACTTCCAAGAGAACGTTGGATGACCGCCGTCAGGATGCAGTTGACGGACAATGCCCATCACTGGTGGATATCTGAAGAGACCAGGCTCGGACCAGACTGAGTCACTTGGGAAGAGTTCTCCAGACTCTTTCAAGAGATGTACATTTCGGCCATCGCTCGATCAGAACTGAGGGACAAGTTCAATCGCCTCACCCAGGAAGCTATGACGGTGGAAGAATACAATGCCGAGTTCATTCGTCTGAGTCGCTTCGCACCTACCTTGATCCCTACAGAAGTAGAGAAGGCCGAGAAGTTTTTCGACGGACTCAATATTGAGCTACAGAAATTGATCGGATCAGTCGCACCTACTTCATACTCGGACGTCCTTGCTGCAGCCCGACGCATGGAGCGCGTCACCAGGAGAGAAACCAGTCTAAAGCGGCCTACCCCATCAGCAACATCCAAGGCACCACAAGAAGAAACTGTAAAGAGGCCTCATATACACCAGCCACCCAGAGCCTCTCCGCAGACATTACCTACATGTCAATACTGTGGCAAGGTAGGCCATACTGAGAAGGACTGCAGACGTAAGTTGGGATTATGCTTGATTTGCGGAACCAATCAACACTTAGCCAAGGATTGTCCTTATCATCGAGGAGGAGCACCAAGAACAAACCAACAAGCTCTACCAGCACCAGGAGGGTATCAACCAAGGCCACCATTGGCACCACAAGCGGCACTCTTCCAACAAGCCCAGCAACAGCAGCAACAGAGGAATCCACCAGGACGCGGACAAGCCTTCGTGATGACTTTGGAAGACGCGCAGAACCAAGGAGTAGCTAATGCGTGTAAGTTTCTATAGTTTTCTGTTTCTATTATTGCTTTACTTCGTGCCTGCTGGTTCGTGACCATAGACTTAACTTAACAATTTTAACTTACTAATAATAGATAACCTAGTGATCACCTAGTAATTTTGTTATTAATTAATATGCTTTAAAAGAATAACCTGGTTTTCTAAAAACTGTAATTTTTTAGATTTCCCACATTTGGGAAATTGCATAACTTTTAATGCTTAGGAAAATAATTTTTCCTAGGTGCTCTTTGATTTGATGTGCTTCGAACAATGGTTGCAACCGTGTCATCTCTGTTGACCGGTTAATCTTTGATTGCGAGGACGCAATCCACTTAAGGGGGGTAGATTGTAATCCCCCTGATTTTCAAGAATTTTTAAATTTAGATTTTTACAATTTTCTGGAATTTTCTTGGATTTTTCTGTAATTAAATTAAGGTGTTTTAATTATTAAAAGATTTTTAAATGTTAATAAATAATATGAAAATATTATAAAAATAATATTTTATGGTGTAAAATAGAAAACCAGACATAGGATAATTTTTTGGGAATTTATTGGACCCCGGATGAATTTTTAAAGCCCTAAATACTAATTTAATTAATTAAACCAAAATAAACTGGATTTTTAAACCAAGCCAAACCAAGTTGAACCAAACCGGGTTTATTTTTAAACCAAATTTCTTATTGGGTCGGATCCGGGTTCAATCCAGACCCGACCCAATAACCCGAACCCGACCCGCATATCTGAATTTGGATCGGGCCGGATCCGTAGACCCGACCCGCCACCAACCCGACCCGCCGAAACCCTTTCTCTTCTCCACCCGATCAGCCGCCCGACTTCTCGCCTTCCGCCGCCGGAAACGGCCGCCGCCGCCACTCTCCGTCTTCCCCGACCCCTCCGCTCCGGCTCCCCCTCACCGGACAACCCTCCGCCTCCCTCCACTTCTCTATAAAACCCTCCAACCCTCTTCTCTCCGCCTCCGTCCGCCCTAACTTCACCGGCTCCGCCTCGGCTCTCTGCCCGCAGCGCCGCCTCGCCGCTGCGTCTCCACTCTCCTCCCTGAGCTCCGTCCGGCGAGCCGTCCCCAGCCGCCCAACCTCCATTTCCAGTGCCTCCCTGAGCTCAGTCGACGAGCCCCTCAGCCGAACTCTCCTCCGCCCTCGAACCAGCCGTCACCCTCGCCGCGACTCCGCCCGACGTCGACCCTCGCAGCGCCGCTCCGCCCTCCACCGGCCTGCTCCGGCGAGGCCAGCCCCCTGAACCCTAACCCTAGACACGGACTCAGTCCCTGGCGTGTCGGACACGGCCGGACACAGGGTTCTCAGACCGGACACAGCCCTAACTCGAGATACGAGGACACGAAGATCTCGGTTTTTCAGCCCTGTTCAGGTACTTGTATTTTCTTTCTCGTAACCCCGTTTTTGATACCGTCTTTTGCGTTGCGAAGCTTGTATGACCCTCTCGGTGCCCGGACAAACCGCTCGGGGCATCGCGTCCTGTGGTGATCGCACACCGCGATCCAAAAACAGGAAAATCCAGACCCTGTTTTACCCCGAAATCGAGTACGCCCCGCCAAACGGGACGACTTGGTCGCGTGCGGTCTTCACAGATACGTGCGCGTCGTTGATACGGACATGCGGGATCTCGCAGAAGCTGATTCGGATGTGCGTGCACACCGGAATCAGTGCGTATCCGCGGACACCGCCCCGTATCCGACTTTTCTGTTTTTCATCCTAACTTTGTGTACACACGTCAGATTGAAACAAAACTTGCGCCATCGGACTCGTAGCGATACGCTGGTCCTGTGAGCCAAGTTTGGTTCGATTCTGAGAACGTTGACAAAATCGTGTGTCGTGGGCCCCACAGGCCCCGCTCGACGGACGATTTTGTGATCGGCTCATCGGAATCCAATTCTGGAAGTTCCGTTGGGTTCATATCATCGTTCCTGACCTGTTGACACTAAGTTTGGTGAATTTGGAGATCTTTGACCCTGACACGTTTTTCGGTGCAAAGCGGGCCCGCATGTGGACCCCGTTTTGACCCGAAAATGACGTTTTTGCCCTTGTCTCCAAATTGGACTCAAGGATAGGCGTTTCTAGCTGATTAATATTTTCTGCACTTGATGGTGATGTCTATTTCAGCAACCGGAGTACTGCCTAAAATCCCAGCTGAAGCCAGAGCGACAATTGGAGCCGAAAACTCAGGCAAGTGTACCTTGCCATAAATGCAGTTTAATGATTCATTTTCTCTAGATTTATTTTACTGTGACTGTTGTACTTGCTCAACCCTAGGGCCGTGTGACTTGCTTAGCGTCCGATCACAGTCGGGTGCCAACACCGTACGCGGGGTTTGTGTAAAGTCACTTAGAGCTGGTTATCGTGACATTTATATTTCTCGTACTTGCCATATCAAGTACTTTATACCCAGGACACTTGACACAGAGCATGAGACAGAACCTTCCTGATTATTCAAGGTGGTTCTGTATAGGATATAGATTTCATGACTTGAGCTTATTTTCTTAGAACTTAATAAATGACTGACTGCATTAGTTTTAATCTTGCGTAACATGAACATTGTGAACTATGACGTGAGATTTCATTGGGTGGGGAGAGACACACAGGCTACAGGATGATTATATATATAAATCCATAGTAAACACATAGTAAAATTCATAGTATACTCCGCTATCGGCTCCCCGACACAGAGCTTGTAGTGGTATCAGCCTAAGTTCTAGTGATGCTCTCAACTTGCATATCACATAGAAGGTTATATAGTTGACCCTATTGTTCCCTTATTTACTTTACTGCATTTATTTTGGCTTGTGTTTTCTGTACCTTGCTATTTCCCCTGAGGACCTGGATCCGGATTATGTCCCCAGGATTTGCAGACGAGGTTTATCCAGAGGTCTACGGAACTGGTGCTTTTCACGGAACAGTACCCGTAGCTGAGGACGAGGTGATCGCTGAGGACTTCTCCTGAATAATTACTTCGCCATGCTCAGTCAAATATGAAAAATAGTCTTTATTTCCTGTTTAATTAAACTCTTTAATTCCTGTTTATGAGAACATTGTAACACACTAATATCGGGTTGTTCCCCGATTTTATTTACTTGGACTGGTTGATGTTTATTATATTTCTTTGCTGATGTTGCTATCTTATATCTGTGGATGAGAATAGTAAAACCCTGACTGATGTAATACAGCTTAAGTATGCCCGATGGATCCATTAAATTGGGTTTGTCCATCGGTGTATGCTGCTGGCCATAATCACGCATCCAGTCCCTCGGTATTTTGGGACTGGGGCGTGACAATTTAGCTACAGAGCACATATTTAGCTCATGTTTTGGTTTGATTAGTTAGCCTACGGGAATTAGCATAATTGATATATCTTAGGATTGATCATGTATGACTCAGATTCTGGCTTATTTATTTATTTTGTGTTTACTAGCATCATGATCATCTGTATATTATAGTTTGTGACGCTTTACTATTATATTTCAGCTGATCTTATATCCTGTTATTATTTATGTTGTTTTTGTGATTGAGATACTAGGATTTGTGGGATCTAGGCTTGACTAATGGTTTGTAGTAGTGACCTCTCATGTCTTACAGCTTTACCGTATATACAGAGTACCTGAGTACTCTAATTATGCGTAGCTGGCTTTGTCAACCTCGTTCTCCAAAAATCTGGTTCTGGGGCGTGGCACGATTTTAGTGGTGGCCTATAGAGGTCTGTCTGAGCAGATTATGTCTGTTTGAGCAGATTTGATCTAGTTTTTACAGATATGTGGGGGATGTTGATGTTTCTAGATGTCTCAATCCTAAAATATTCTCCTTGATCCCTAGTCATTTTTCTCTATCCCTGATTCTTGATCTAATACCTGCTTATTCATTAGTCTATCATGTTCTCCGATTGACTCTTGTTTGCTTAACTTTCAGGGGCACTGTTCATGTAACTATCAGCCAGATGGATCGAGTGCAGCTCGAGGAGGGTTAGCAATCGGGAGCCCAGCATATTCCTGTAGATCGGCCTCAGCATTCAGGGGCAGAGTCTAGAGTAGATCCTAAGGTAAATCGGCCGGCACTATCGAACCAGCAGGCAGCACCTGTGCACCCAGTTCAGTCCGAGAACCAGAGGGTGTTGCTCGAGCCCTAATGGATGTCCTACAAGGTTTTATGATGACCCAACAGCACTAGAGTGATGTACTCACTCAGTCGGTCCATACAGCATTGGAGCGAGGTGGTTCACAGATCCATAATTCTGCGACCAGCTTCAGCCATCTCAATCATTTGTACTTTTATGGCAGAGAGGACGTGTCATGACCCGCACCCGATGTAGGGATGCAAGTCGAAAACAACGCCCAGCCTACACCACAGAATCGGCGGTAGAACATTGTCTGGGTAATCTATCTAGCAATATAATGAACCACCAACAATAACAATATACTCAATCACAGATCTAAGATAGAAACGAGCACAAATATGATAAAGAATAGAGTAGTCACATACAACTCATGAGTCTAAAATAATAACATCAATGAGTCTGAAAGAATACTAACAAATAAGCTGGAGACAAATTCAGTACAAAAGAATACTAAGAAGGTACTAATCCCGGGTCATCTGTCTCTGTTGGGATAAGTCCCTCCTGAGCCAGGGTCTCTGACTCTAAGCCCACAAAATCCTGAGGTCTATAATATGTAGAGTACCACTCCTTAGTATCATCTGGGAAAAATATATCAAGTTAGGAAAGGAGCAGAGTACATCTCTAATAGCAGTTCTAATCAATGATAAAGACTATGTAACAGTAAATAGATATGAATATACAAGATGCACCATATATATACAAGAGGTATAAAATAAGGAAATACTGGAATAAATAATAATGAACAATATGACAATGAACAAGAATACTAATGACTAAGTGAGTGAGTACTAGATTTAACATATGGTCGGCTTGGGAACTTGCACAAGAAAACTAGCACAGGAATAATGGTCTGGTTAGTCATACGTGCGGTATATGACCAACACTCACAGAAAAACAATACTTGCGAAAGAAGGGTATGATCACATATCTTCACTAAAGTACTCACCAGCCCCGACTGGTATAGTAGATCCAACCATGGTACGCTATGACACGAGATTTCCCAAAAAGCTAGCTAGTCTTCCCGAGAATCAGTGTCTGTACATGTACACGATAACCAATGAAATAAGGCTTGCACAAGGTACACCATATAACAAGGAATAACATCTCATGATGAGATCCGGATATACCAAACCATGTAACCATCGTGTCAAGAGAACAAGGATATCTACATTAGATACAATGAACATAGAGGATATCATAAATGAGAAACTATCAGAGAATGTACTCGCCTGAAGTCCGGTGAATAGTCTCAAGGATGTCTGATAAGTTGCCTCGAAGACCTAAATATGGAATACAACTTCAATATAAGATTTCGGAATAAAAATAAGTTAAGCTAGTCAACTTCTAGGTCAAAAAGTCATTTTAAGTAAAAAAGTCAAACTTGGTCAACTCTAAGTCAAACCGGTCAAACTTGGTCAAACTATGACAAACTACTTATTTCTAGGTTGCGTGAGTCTATCTCAAAGATATTGGGTTCAAACACTATGAATCTAGGTCAAACAAGCTGTATCTTAGGATACTAGGATACCGTATCTCAGGATACACAAACAATAGGTAAATATCATATATACATATACCAAACAATATTAAATATATAAAATCCTAATTTATAAACATTAAATGGATACCTTGGTTTAGAACTAACTTGGTATCGCAACACTAACCCTCCATCTTGATACTCAAACCCAATACCTTGGTTATCCTAAAATACCTTAATATTTACCTTGGTATCTCAAGGTAATTGCCAAAACTTCATATATATACTAACTGCCCATAATAACTATATGCTAATAACTAACTATTACAATATAGTATATAAATACTAATTAAGAATATATATATATACTAATACTATATATATATATATATATATATATATATATATATATATATATTATAATTAATACATAACTATATATATATATAGCCGCAGAACTGTCGCTAAAATATGCTGTTGTCCGTCGCTGAAACGTTGCTGATACTGCTGCTATTGCTACGGTTCCTGTTGTTGTCGCCAATGTTGTTGCTTCTATTGTCGCTGAAACGTTGTTGTTGCTGTTGTTGAAGCTGCTACCGTTGCTATTGTTGCTGATGTCGCTAATGTTGCTGTTGTTGCTATATACAACTGCTGTTGCTAATGCGGCTGCTGCTGCTGCTGCTGCTGTCACTAAACCTACTGCTAATGCTGCTGTTAATGCTGCTGTTGTTGCTAAATCTGTCACTGAAGCAGCTGTTCCCCCCTCTCTCACTCTTATATATATATATATATATATATATATATATATATATATAACGATATATAAATATATACATACTCATCTTTATAGATTTATATGTATCCACAATAATACCTATAGTATAGCATACACATAATATATAGTAACATATATATACATATCCATAATATCACTAATACGTACACACACACACACACACACACACACACACACATATATATATATATATATATATATATATATATATATATATATATATATATACTAACATATACATATATACACTACTATATTTAATAGCTATTACATATGTAAAAGTATAGCTACATATATATACAATACATAGGTACATAAATATATGACACACTAACACACACACACACACACACACACACACACACACACACACACATATATATATATATATATATATATATATATATATATATATATATATATATATATATATATATATATATATATATATATATATATACACATGCATATAATTACATATTATAATGACTAAAATAATGGAAAAGTAGATCTAGAAATAAATGCACAACCACGTGGAGTGCATCACACCCGTATCCCACTAGATCTAGTATACGCTTGTGACACGAGTCTACCACACATCCAAACGTGTCCCGAAGGACACGAGCAAGTCTAATATATTATTTATGAACAATACGAAGAGTCAAACACAAATCTACGTGTCTGTGTCAAAATATGACATGCACAAAGTCCCGTGTCGGAGGAAAAACTTCAAAATCAACACGTATCACCAAATTGTTAGAATACGACCTACACGTACCCAATTATGGTTAGGACACTAGCCCCAAACACACAAGCACATGCTAAATTAATCTATAGGACCAATTGACACACACAACAAATGTCAATCCCGGAATTCCACCAAAATTGATACAAAAAGTACCATAACTTTTTCAATAGGCCTTCTATGAACACAAAACCAAATCCTATGGGTAGCCTATGCATATGGGTTGATTTATCATGGTTAAATCTTAGATTTATAACCTAAATTAAGAGGAAAAACTAAATTGTACCTATTGGGAGATGAATTTTCAATAAAACCTCCAAATGTGATAAAATTGGCCTCCAACTTGTAGATCATTGCTCATCTTTGTAGATCCTTGCTTCCTCCTTCTAGATCCTTGCTCCACTAGTATCAATGGTGATTTGGGAAAAAATTAGGATGAAATTTGGTAGAAAAAATGATGTGGAATGAAAGAATTTGGTTGAGAAAAATTCTAGATCTAGTTTTCAAATGAAAAGAGGAGAGAGAAACTTTTCCCCTCTTCTTTAATAAGCCGGCCCCCTCCTTACCCCTTCCTCAAGTCACTATGTAATGTCCATTATACCCCTTGGGGCCTCTCATGAAGAAATAATTAAGGAGGGAAGCTTCTAGTCTAATGGTTTAAATTAAACTAATCATCCTCCTAATCAATGGGCTTTCTAGTTGGGCTCAAATCTAACAATTAATACATGTTGGTCCATGAGTCTAAACTAAACTAGTTAGGTCCACTAACACATGTCCAAATAAATAACTAACATCTAACAATAATTAAATAATACAACAAATAATTATTTAACATGCACAATATTTAATTAATTATAAAATTACTAAAATACCATTTTCTAGAAAATATGGTAGTGACAGTACGCGATTTCGTCCGATGCTTGGATGCAAGATACTGAGGCCATTTTAGAGGCAGCAGGGACTCCGGCTAGAGAGCTTGTAGCAGTAGTGAGGCTAAAATTGTTGGACTTGGCTCGCGATTGGTGGGCAGCGCAGGAGGTTTCTCTCATAACACAGATCCCAACAGTTTTTACTGAGAGGTTTCAAGTGAGGTATTTTGATATGGTGGTGCGTTACAAGCTTCAGCAGAGGTTTAACAACCTCAGGCATGAGAGCTGGACCATCGACGGTTATACAGTGGAGTTTGCGAGACTTAGTCGGTTTGCTCCCACTTTAGTAGCGACCGAGTTGGAGAGGGCGAGGAGGTTCCAGCAGGGACTACATTTAAATATTATCTTGGTGGTGGAGCAGCATGAGTTTAAGACCTTTGACTCTGTGATACGGGAAGCCAGGAGGTATGAGTACACATCGCATAGGATTACAGATCGAGTTGGGATCCAGAAGAGGCCCAATATTTTCGGAGGATCAACATCCCATTCATCAGCACCAGCTTCAGCAGTTAGAGCCCTGACGATTGGATCCTCGAGGAGGACAGCATCATCTCAGCAGTCTTCCCAGACGTTCCCTCAGCAGAGACAATCATCTTCTTCTTCCCGTAGTTGTTTCCTTTGCGAAAAACCTACGTATATAATATTAGAGTGCCGTAGGGCACATGGATTGTGCTTGGTGTGTGGGACATCAGACCACATAGTTGGAGCATATCCTAGGAGGAACCAGAATGGATCATCATCAGCACCAGCACCAGTGAAGCCGCATATTCAGAGGACTTTGCCTCTACAAGCTCAGGCATTCCAGCAGAGGCCGCAGTAGTATGCGCAGGCCCAGGCATAAGCGAGACCTAGAGGTCAACAGTAGAGGGGACCAGCACCCAGAGGGTAGGGTCGAGCCTTCTTGCTATCGATGAAGGAGGCTTTGGCAGCAAGAGAGGTGGTAGCAGGTACCATTTTCGTCCACTTTCATTTATATTCAGGTTTATTTGATTCTGGTGCATCGTATTCATTTATATCTTCATGCTTTATGACACAAGTTGGATTGGAGTATGAGTCCTTACCTGTAAGGTTGAATGAGAGACATGCGACGATAGATTGCCCTAGTGGCAAGGTTATCTTTCGTGTACCTGGTGGAGAGGAGTTCTCATTCTTGAGAGGTGCAGTAGAGTCACCGGAGGTTATATTGATAGTGGCAGAGACTGAGGAGGCACAGTTTCCCAGAGTAGTTTATGAGTTTTTTGACGTATTTTATGACAAGTTACCGGGTGTACCACCAGTTAGAGATATGGAGTTCTACATTAATTTGATCCCGGGAGTAGAGCCAGTATCAGAGAGGGTTTATAGGATGTCACCATCTGAGTTTGAGACCTTGTACCGGATGATTGAGGAGTTGAGAGACAAGGGATTCATTAGACTAGTGCATCACCTTTGGGAGCCCCATTACTTCTGGTTAAAAAGAAGGATTGTTCATCACGTTTAGTTATTGATTATAGAACACTAAATGCGACAAACATTAAGAACAAGTATCACTTGCCCAGGATAGATGACTTGTTTGATCAGCTCAGTAGGACAACTATATTTTCTAAGATGGATTTACGGTCTGGGTATCATCAGATATTCAGAGTCAGAGAGCAGGATATACCCAAGACGACATTCAGATCTAG
Source organism: Iris macrosiphon (assembly GCA_036927795.1). NCBI lineage: Eukaryota > Viridiplantae > Streptophyta > Magnoliopsida > Asparagales > Iridaceae > Iris > Iris macrosiphon. The sequence continues at coordinate 128,793,032 of JAYESA010000019.1, forward strand.
ATATGGTCATTGAGAGTTCCTAGTTATGCCATTTGAAGAGACCAATACACCAACTATATTCATGTCTCTCATGAATAGCATTTTTATGCCTTACCTAGACCAGTTTTTGATAGTGTTTATTGATGATAACTTGGTCTATAGTCGGAGTGGGGAAGAGCATGAGCAGCATTTTCACATAGTTCTTTAGATCCTTCGAGAGTAGCAGTTGTACGCAAAGTTCAGCAAGTGTGAGTTCTGGCTTGATCGTATCTCATTCTTGGCATATATCATTTCTGGTGGAGGAGTCGAGGTGGATCCCAAGAAGGTCGAGGCTATTGAGAGTTGGCCAGTACCCCGTACAGCTTCAGATGTGTGCAGTTTTCTGGGTCTAGCAGGCTACTATAGGCGATTTGTTGCAGACTTTGCTAGGATCTCTACACCCTTGACACGGCTGATGTGTAAGGATGTGTGCTTTTAGTGGTCAGATGCTTGTCAGACTTCTTTCGAGAAGCTCAAGAGAAGTTTTATTTCGCCTCTTATTCTGACACTTCCAGTAGGACTAGGTGGATTCTTAGTGTATTGTGATGCTTCAGAAGTGGGACTAGGGTGTGACCTTATGCAGCATGGCAGAGTGATAGCTTATGCGTCTCGGAAGTTTCGAGACCATGAGAAGAGTTATCTGATGCATGATCTTGAATTGGCAGCAGTAGTGTTTGCACTTAAGCTCTGGAGGCATTACCTATATGGTGATCGAGTAGAGATCTTCACAGACTATACGAGCTTGAGATATGTATTCACATAGAAGGATCACAACATGTGTCAGAGGAGGTGGCTCGAGTTATTATCGGACTATGATCTTGACCTTTAGTATCATCCAGGGAAGGCCAATGTTGTAACAGACGCATTGAGCAGGAGATGAGGAGCTTACTTCTTGATAGAGCAGAGCCATATTTTGGAGGATCTGCAGGAGATGGGTATCAAGGTAGTATTATTTGGTGATATCGGTTTGATGGCGAGTCTACATGTTCAGTCTTCTATAGTTGAGAGGATCAGAGCAAAGCAGACTGGTGATTTCAGACTTCAGTAGCTCAGAGCAGAGTGTGAGTCAGGATGCAGAACAGAGTTGAGCATTAATGAGGATAAGATCCTCCAGTTTGGGAGTCGACTTTGTGTGCCAAGAGGAGATATCCAGCAGGAGATTATGTCATAGGCCCACAGTTCTCAGTACTCAGTGCATACAGGAGGGACAAAGATGTATTAGGATATTCGTCATCATTTCTGGTGGAATGGTATGAAGAGGAAGATAACTCGGTTTATTTCTCGGTGTTTAATCTATCAGCAGGTCATGGCTGAGCATCAGAGACCAGGCAGACTGCTTCAACCTTTACCGATTTCGGAGTGGAAGTGGGACCCTATTACTATAGACTTTGTGACCGGTCTTCCTAGATCACCGTCTGGCAGAGATGCTACATAGGTTATAGTGGATCAACTCACGGAGGTTACTCACTTTCTTTCTTTCAGAGTAGACCAGTTCACAGAGTAGCTAGCTAAGATGTACATGAGACAGATAGTTAGATTGTACGGCGTACCAGTTAGTATACTTTCTGATAGAGATTCGCGGTTCATTCTCATTTCTGGCAGAGCCTACAACAGAGTCTGGGAACTAGGTTAAAGTTTAGTTTAGCCTATCATCCATAGACAGACGGACAGTCGGAGCATACTATTTAGACTTTGGAGGATATGCTTCGAGCTTGTACACTTGACTTCGGTGGATCTTGGGAGAATCACTTGCATTTAGTAGAGTTGTCCTATAACAACAGCTTTCAGACGAGCATTCAGATGGCACCCTTCGAGACTTTGTATGGTAGGAGATGCAGATCACTGTTAGCTTGGGATGACATTGGCGAGAGACAGATGCTTGGTCGAGAGACGATTGCTCAATCGGTTGGAATGATCAGGCAAATCAGAGAGCATCTCAAAGTGGCTCAGGATCACCAACGTTATTGGACGGACCAACACCGTCGTCATCTTGAGTTCTCTGTTGGCGACCATATATTTCTAAGAATTTTGCCTACCCTTGGAGTTATCAGATTTGGATTATGGGAAATGCTTAGTCCCAGATATATAGGCCCGTTCGATATTCTCGAACAAGTTGGAGACGTATCATATCGTATAGCTCTTCCACCATCGCTTCATGAGGTACATGACGTCTTTCACATATCTCAGTTACGTCGGTATATTCCAAACCCGTACCATATCCTAAATTATTCTGAGTTGGTTGTTGGTACCGACCTATCATATAAGGAGAGGCTCATATCTATTTTGGACCAGAGGGAGAAGGTTCTCAAGAACCGGACTATCAGGTTAGTTCGTGTTGCTTGGGGGTATCACTCACTGGGAGAGTCAACATGGGGGCGTAAGGATAATATGCGTACTCGTTATCCATTTCTCTTCGACTTGGGAGGTATACTTATTTGTATACCTGTATCCTATCTTAGCATGTGCTTGTGATTGATTGATATCTTATCAGTTATGTTTCTTATTGTTTCTTTCTTATTTCTTATTGTTACCCAAGAAATTTCATGCTCACATGAGTTTCTTGTTTATTTTCGATTTAGAGTTGGCTTTCTTGGATTTTCTTGTTAGTAATTTTTGGATCCTTATGGAAATTTTGTGGACAAAAATTTTCTAAGGAGAAAATTTTTCTAAGGAGGGGAGAGTTGTGAGACTCGTCTCACAGTATTCGTATTTTTTGCGGATACGTATTTTTGTGCTAGTTATTACATTTTATTGGATCTCGTGGAAGCTCAAAAATTTTCATAATTAAAACTTTACTACCTGACCGGTATATCGACGGTATACTACAGTATACCAACGGTATAATGCCTGCCAGATATTTGTTTCACTTTCGAGATATTTTTGAGATATTTCTCTATAAATAGTACTCGAGATATTTTCTTTCTTTCTCTTTCTCTCTCCTCTCTTCTTCATCTCTCTCTCTCGAGCTTGGAAGCGTGCTTGGAGTGTGGTTTCTGAACCCCTTCATAGTGGTAGACTGGAAGGTTTAGGCTAGGAGTTCGCGTTAGGTAAGTACACCTTGCCGATTTCGAGAACTTCTTTTACATTCTGTCATTTTACTTTTTCGGAGCTTTGGTTATTGCTTTTTAGCTTAGACTTGTTTTACTATTAGTATTCATATCATGATTTCTAGCCTAGTGACCGTCTCGGTTTTAATTTCTGATAGAATCTTGTCTCGTCCCTTTTTGGTAACTCGGTAACCAAAACGATACAGGAGTTGTGACCGTGAGATTTAGTCCATATTGTGATATGAGACTTACCCTAGAGTTGACTTCTTGTTAGACTTGGTTCTAGTAATTTTTGAAGTTTGATTTGGGTCCCAAAAATTAACTTGATTTAACCAAGTTTATTCTTGGAAACCGGCATACCGACGGTATACTACAATATACCGATGGTATACCGATTTCATCCAACTTAATTTTTAGATACTTTTCTGTGAACCCTATCGGCATACCACGGTATACTACAGTATACCGACGGTATAATAATCTTGCCGTCATTGTTAGATATTTGTCTTGGCCGGCATACCGACGGTGTACTGGTTGTACAGACGGTATACCGATTTGTGGAACTTTATTTTCCAGTAACGTTTTGCATACTTGAAACGGCATACCGATGGTATACTACAGTATATCGACGGTATACTAATTTTTTGGAATTCAAAACTTGTGTTTTTTCTATCTCTGAACCGGTGTACTGACGGTGTACTGGACTGTACCAATGGTATACCGATCGTATAATTTCTTTAGGAATTCTTGGTTTTTTCGTGATTTCATGTTGAAACTTCTGGCTTTTGCTTTGACACGCGATGACTTGACCTGATTTTGGACATGAACTTACATAGCTTCAGATGACTTGACTTGACTTGACTTGGCTTTACGCAATTTTACCCGGCTTTGCCTGGCTACACGTGTTGACATGATTGACTGGACTTGACTTGACATGACTTTGCATGGCTTTATCGGACTTGGCTTGACTTGGTTTTACTTGGCTTCATCTGGTTGGACATAGCTTCATATGGTTGTACATGGCTTTACCTGGCTTCACATAGCTTTACCTGGCTTCACCTGGATTGACATGGCTTCACTTGGCTTTACCTGGATTCACTTGGTGACACGTGGCTTGGTTGTTGTCGTGACTTTCACGAGTCCGGTTGTGCAATATATATTAAACTGGTTTATATTACTATTATAACTTGTTTTGTTGCATCATGTCTAGAATGGATTATGCAGAATGTCACATCCGGATTCATACAAGAAACTGCTAGAGGTTTATAATTAGAGATTCACTTAGTACATGGCTAAAAAAATTTCTAGATTGTATGCAGTCCCGATTATTTATACATTTATCTTGAGGAGTATCCAGAGGTTTATATTGTGGAGTATCTTGAGGAGTATCCGGTGCTAGTTTGTGCGTATGGATATCCCGGGCAGACTGCAGGGGCATCCGATCAGAAGGAATTCTAGCATCGCGTTACATTATAATTGTTAGTAATTATGATTGTGATAACCCTAGTGAGCTAAAGTATCAAGCCGTACTTATATGATTTGTCGTAATTTATGGATGATGGACAGTCTAGGCTTTACATGACCACACTTTTATTTTCTGCACTTGTTACTCTGTTGATTATCAACTTAGGATATGTCTCATTGCAGGTTTACAGTATTTCTTTACTATCCTGAGATCTTTTGCATTCAGTCTTTACTTTCAGTATTTGTATTGCTTGTATTGTTGGTTTAAGTTCCTAGATTGGCTTTCTTTGTGGTACTTGCTATTTGGGGGTCTGACCCCACTAGTTTTGCATGGCCAGATCCAGTAGCAACACCAGAGGATCTTCTGTACTTTTCTGAGGATGGTGGCCACCAGGAGCACAAGACCGCTTGAGTGGATTTTTTTTACTTTTCCACTCTGATGTACATTCTATTTTGTGGGCATTTAGCCACTGAACACGTGTTTAGCTCGTGTTTTGGTTTGATCAGTTAGCCTACGGGCATTAGCATGATTGACATATCCTAGGGTTGATCATGTATGACTCAGATTCTGGCTAGTTTATTCATTTTGTGTTTACTAGCATCATGATCATCTGTATATAATAGTTTGGGACGCTTTACTATTATATTTTAGCAGATCTTACATTTTGTTATTATTTATGTTGTTCTTGTGATTGAGACACTAGAATTTGTGGGACCTAGGCTTGACTGATAGTTTGTAGTAGTGACCCCTCATGTCTTACAGCTTCACCGTATATGCAGAGTACCGGAGTGCTCTAAGTATGCATAGTTGGCCTTGTCAGCCCCGCTCTCCAGATATCTGGTTCTAGGACGTGACATGCGTTCAGGATAGGACTATGGAGGGGGGCGGGGGGTGCAATGGGAATTCATTGGATACATGACGTCAGACGATATGATGTATTATATTTTATGTACTTGGTAGCGTATCCCTATGTTTTGATGGAGTGGTTGGATTAGTGATAGTGTATTTCCATTTTTATTCATCTCGAAGTTGAAGAATTTGTGGTAATGATTTCTTGTTAAATCATTTAATTTTGTTCTTGTCTTAGTTGTTGAACAACCTAATGACAATTCTTATATGATTTTTTAAAATATTTATTTTTGTTAATCAAATATCTAAATCACAAGTTCGAAAAGATAAATGATATACTAGATATGATGTAGTTGGTAGTGTATTCCTGTTTTTTTTTTTTTTTGGTGGGGTAATTGGATTAGTCAGTGTATTACCATTTTCTTTATTCATCTCGAGAATTTGTGGGGATGATTTCTTGTCTAATCCTTAAATTTTGTTCTTAGCTTAGTTGTTGTGAACAACCTAATGGTAAATCTTATATGGTTTTTCTAAATATCTATTTTAATTAATCTAGTATGTAAATTACACATTCGAAAAAGAGATTTGTGGTACCAAAGATTTTATAATACACTTGGTGGTTTTAAGAATGCAAATGATTGTTACATATTTCTAAAATCCTACTAAAATGATAACGGTTTGGATACGAAATAGAAGTCTAGATAGTGGTAGACTCTCAACAGGGACGTCAACTGACTAAGAGGAAGAGCCTTTCAATAAGGATGTCAACCAACTAAGAGGAAGCTTAGACAGTATAAAGTCGGACCACAACAAAATGATAGTTCACCTCAATAGGCTAGCTATGCTCATATAAATGGCTTCCAAGTGGTGTGAATCAAAACATTGCCATCTCAATAGAGAGATGTCAAGAAACTAATATTCAGAAAGAAAACTAATCGCTCAGAAACCGCATTGGTGTCCATCAAACGATACTCGACTTCATTTGAAGATCAAGATATATAATGGGCCAGTTCGGTCCGGCCCAAGGTCTGGTTTGATCGGTTTCGGGTCGTCCAGGTCCAACTCAGTGCAGAGAGCGGACTGGGCCTGTCCGGTCCGGCCAGATTGGTAGCCGATCCAATCCGGAACAGTGACCCAGTCCCCGGTGGACCGGGCCGAACCGGTCTAGGTCCGGGCCGGTTCACGGTCTGGACGGACCGGCACAATTTTTTTTAATTTTTTTTTACTTTTATTTATAGATATTTTATATATAATCTATATGATATAACTTATATGTTAATAAATTCAAGTTAAAATTTATATATTTTTTTACTAAGTTAATTTTGTATAATTTAAAATAAGTAAGAAAGTTATTTCATATATATATTTTTATATTTTATATGATATAATTTGAAATAGGTTTATATATATTTTATATATAATCTATATGATATAAGTTATTTGTTAGAAAGTTTTTTTTGTATAATTTATATAAACATTAAGTAAGAAAAAATTATTTGATTTCTTTATATCGATATTTATATAACTTTAAGTTTAAATTTAAATCTAAATATTTATAAGTTGAAATAATTTGTTATTAGTTATATAAATTTAAATAAAAAATTATTCTTTTAATAATTAAAAAATTTAAATGTAAACAACACTAACTAGTCTAACACAAACACAACTACTTAACTGGAAAAAAAAATTATTGAAGATAATTTGTAAATTTTTTTTTTGTTACATAAGTCATGCAACCTATATTTGTGTTTCAACTTATCAACATATCTTCAAAATTTACTTGTAATACTGCAAATAAAGTTTGTAGAAAGACTGAAAGCTTAAACTCAAACATAAGTTGCAATTACGTTTAAATATACCTATGACTTATATAACAATAATAAAATCTATTAAAATCTATACCTTTTTTTTTAAGAAAATACAACATTACTAGATATCCATACACATTTTCAGATTTATGCGTAGCTTCCTTGTACCACAGTTATGGTCTCATTTGAGTCATTTTCTACAATGCAAGCATTCAACAAAAACTCTATTCGAATATCTTCTTTCCGTATCACGCTCATTGTAAACTCCGCTAAAATGATGTCAAATTTTCGATTCAAACTTTAGTTGCAGTGCCGGTTGAGGTTTTGGTGCTGGTTGAGGTTGTTGTACGGGTTGAAGTTGCTGATCTTCCAGTTAATGTGGTGGTTGCTCATTTTTCATGATAGTACATAATCTCTTTATACTAGATTGCTTCTCATTTTGTAAGAGAGTTGAAAGAAATTTTGGTTTGATTAATTTTTATTAAGTTAGGCCTATTTATAGGATTTTTGGTATACAAAATGATCCCCTATACCCTTAAAATATAATTGTTATAAGGATATTTTGGTCATTTTTAGCAAAAGGACCAAATACCCCCTCTAACATTCAAAAACCTGCCACAAAACCTGAAGTATATTGGTAAAAATAACCCCAATGGTTGTAACAAAAAAAAAATAGTAATAATTTTCCGGTCGAACCGGACCCGTCTGGGTTGACCGGGCCAACCCGAATAAGACCCGGACCGAACGATGTTGGGAGCAGGCCGGGCCGGTTCAGACCAGTCCGTTGACCGGGTTCAGGCTGGTCCACACCGACGTTGACCGGACCGGACCCGAACCAGTTTTCGGGCTGTCCGGCCCATTATACAACTTGATCTGAAGAATAGGAAACTATTGTATGCTTCTTGCTTCCCCAGGTGGTTAGATTACCTCCGAAGAACATGTAAAAATATAGCAATCATCAAAGGTACACATACAAAAATGACGTACAAGTAGATAGAGGAAGAAGGGTAGTAGTCATGTCTATGAGACTTTTTAGATACTAGAGAATACGCTTAACGACATGAAAATGATAAACGGCAATGATTGCATATGTTGAGTGACAGAACTTACAAGAAAAGAGATATCAAGACCAACAATTAATAATAGGTAGATGAGCTCGCCTACAACACAATGGTACATATATGGATTTCTAGCCATCTTTATGGCAGCATAACAAGATGCTATAGATAATGAGGATTGCAAGTTGGGTTGGGGATTGGGACAGATAGGTAAGCTCATCAAACTATTAATTGAATTAAGCAGGAACATTAACTACCACAAACTGAATTAAGCAGTACAATAGTAATTATCAAGTAATTGCTGTTTTCGAGAAAATTGTTACAGGAGTCATTTGATGTAACCTTACAACGATAACATAAGTTTTTACAATATATTATATTAGCCTCGTAGTAACAATAACTACAAAACTGCAATATGACTGTAAACTTAAGAAATAAGTAAATAAATTATCTCACACAATAATACAGGTACAGGTAGCAAAATCTGAAGATGCTATTTCCTAGAGATATATTCTATAAGCCGTCTATCAAGCTCAAAATGCTGGCAAAGAAGGTTCTGCAAATGACAAACATAGAAACAATGATCAAACTCTGATGGCTTTCTGCTCAATCCATGTTAATACGAGATGGACATGTTATTAATTTTACGAGGAAATCATCATAAACATGCTCAACAAGTTGTTTGTCTTAGTTGTTGACAATGTACAGGAATTAAATATGAAACCACCAGTAAACAAAATTGATGAAGAGCGATACCCAAATTAACCAATATGTATATACCAGAAAAAACATGGACATACTTCAAGCTGAATCAATAGATTTAAAAGAAAAAACAGAGTATTCAGACTATACAACGTAGGGGCTGATCAAATCAGTTGGACTCACAAATAATTAATTATGAGATTTTCGAGGAATCTTAAATTTGAAGAATCTTTATTATTAATCTATCGCCATAAAAATCCTAACAAATATACATATCAATAGATATACTATGAGTTCTTCCCAGATTATTTCACGTTAATTTACCAGGCCTCACTAGATCAGTTACGTAGTAATAGGATGATGCCAGACTCAGCATCTCGCCCGATCGTTATGCCTTTATGCAAGACCGAAAGAGCCTTTAACGAAGGAGGTTCCTCTAGCCCCAAGATACACAACAGAATTCATTAACTAATCGTGCAGGCCAGACCGAGCATTCTTCCAAGAAGAATAAGCTTATTTATCGATCGATGCAAAGTAGCATCAATTTGGCGTCGTCGGTGGGAACCTTACCCCAACTACTACATTCGGTCACCATGGTATAAACTAGATTCTCTAGTCAGCATGACCATTCAGCCCATGGAGAAACGAGCATGACGACTATCTGACCGCTTCTATGACTGAACGATCCGGTCTAGAATGAATTGATCGTAGAATGAATTGATCGAGGAAACTCCGCACGGTCCCTACACGTAGGCAACTACGTCAGCCGCCTGGAGCAAACCAAACCTCAAAATGTTCGAACCAATCACCTGTGCGAGCTTCCGCAAGGCATTCGAGACTACAGTCACCCAAGTTGTATTGGCTAACCCACAACTGCTATAGCAGATGCTGACCACCACCGCAACTACGTCAGCCGCCTGGAGCAAACCAAACCTCAAAATGTTCGAACCAATCACCTGTGCGAGCTTCCGCAAGGCATTCGAGACTACAGTCACCCAAGTTGTATTGGCTAACCCACAACTGCTATAGCAGATGCTGACCACCACCATGCTCTCGCCACGCAACAACATTGGCATAAATTTCCTCACCACCACATCTACTGGCACAGGTTTGATAGGGCCGAGTGTCCAGCATAACCCTCTCTACCCCGCAACGTCAAGTTATGTACTGGGAGGGATCTTTAACATGATGTCAGTTTTCCCTCGACCTCAATTGATTTCTGCAGGAGCCATCCCACTGTTACCAGGCCCAGCTTATGCTAGACCAAATATCGCGACTGTCCGTAGGGCAGTAAGCTTGCATCGGCACCATGAATCTTCGTAGGGCTTTAAGCCGACCCATTCCATAGAACCGCTTCTGCACCACTAGCCCCCAACGTTCATCCTGACCTAGATTACAAACAACTCGGCACCGTAGGCGTTTAAACTGGTCAGATGCCGACCGGACAAGCTACCTAAGAGACGCTCAACAAACCACCCTCTCCGGCTGTGTTCTACACTACTGAGCAAGGTGCACAGGAACGGCACGGAGTCCGAGTCTCATTCTCGTAGTCGAAATACCAAAAAAAATAAAAATAAGACACCACTAGTGACTGAATATGACGACTCGCCCGACACAGCACATACAAAACTTTACGAAACTGATTGTGTTACGGACGATGTGCCAATACTCGCATTCAAGAAAGGTGCTTGCAAGGGCATGAAGTTTTTCCATGAAGTGAACTTACATGTCCTGAGAAGTTTTGTTTTCGTACGAAGCCTCACCCTCGAATACTTCACTACGCAGCAGGAGCAACCCTCTGCCGGCAAAAAAAAATCACAAGAAAAAAGATAAACCCTTTGCAAGTGCATGAAGTTTTTCTATGGGCTACGACCGCCAAACAGGTCCGTCGGACCCCTCTTAAGAATCAATCCAACAAACTTCGTTCTTCCATATCAGTCGAGATCCTAACACCATGTTGGCTCGACCTCTTCTGCCCAAGGCAACCATCGGACCATACTACAAGTACCATAAGGGCTACAACCACTACATGAACGATCGCACAGACTAACATTGAAAATTTGAAAGACAAAGAAAAGAAGGAAATTGCATGTTGTTCCTGAAGAAACCCAAGTGAAGGGGAGTCACATAGCGACCAACCATTAATACGTGAACAATCACCACCACCAAGACTAGATTGTACGCTTTATTTGTAGAACCGTATGGCAACTCTAGAGGGGGGAGGGTGAATAGAGTTTAGCGAAAATAATCACTAAATAAAATTCTAAGTTTAAGGCCTACTTATAAACTGTAGTAACAAGTATCAGAAAAGAATGTAAGCAGAGTATAAGTAAAGTTTAGAAGAGCAAACTCAAACACAGAGAATTTTATCCTGGTTTTTCTCGTGGAGGACTAGTCCACGTCCGAGAACTCTTGCTTGGTGTTAATCCACTATTTGTGAAATAGGGTACACACGCGTCTTTGATCCGAAGAGCACGCCAACTTCTTACAACACGAGCTTTGATCCAAAGAGCACGTCAACTTCTTACAACAACAAGCTTTTGATCCGAAGAGCTTGCTGACTTCAGACTTGTATGGAAGACGAACTTGTAAACCAAGCTTTACAACTCGATCAGACTTCTAAATCGAAACCGCTTTGGCACTAGAAGACTGGGAGTTGATCTTGGGAACAGGGAAGATTTATAGCTCAGATAGTTAGAGATATGAAAGTGAATGAATGAGTGATTTGGAATGGAAGAATAAATCCCTATTTATAGGGCTTTTAGGAACCGAGTTCGGGGCGAATTCGGATGCCTAACGTTCAGAAATTTGAACGTTAGAGCCTAGTCATCCGGAAGACTGAGTCGAATCGGTTCCACCCTGACCGAGTTCGGCCCGAGTTCGGACAGTTCCCCCAGAGTTCGGGCAGAGTTCGGTTCCCTCTGTCCAGGGTTCTGTTTAGCTTGTTTTGGTTTGGTTTGTGGACTAGGCTTTTGTATGGATGGGTTTGGATATCCCAGTGCCAACACGATCTAATGTACAACTCTTTCCTAGGCTCAATAAAATGGAAAATACAAACTCAGATAACACAGCTAGTTCACTTGCAGCAACATCTTCAGCGAAGTAACGGAGATGCAACGACTGTCAATTTATGTGCCGTATTGAGTCATACTAGATCATAGTTAGTCGATTATCGAGATCGAATAAACGGTTACCCATTTGGGCCAACATTATCCACCGAGGAGGCAAGACGAACGCAGGAGGGACTATAGGGACAATCGATGCAAAGAGCACCGAGTAACTCCCGAACGAGATAATCGACGTACTAACTATGTTAATGAAATTGAGGAAGGAAAAACACGATACGAGCGTTCTATCACAATTATTAACATCATCAATTGAGGACCCACAACAAAGGGGACTAGTACAAAAGAAATACATTTGCATGCCAAAGAGGTGTGATAGGACCCTGCTTGGGACAGTGATTCAGTATGGGAAGCTCAGCTCAGCTCAGCAAGTATAGCACATAGTTTGCTTAGCATCAGTATCAGAGGCAGTAGAGTAGTCAAGGCCAGGCCAATTGCAGTGCAGAACTTAGCATCAGAGGCAGTTTGCTTAGCATCAGTTCACCAATGAACATAGCCAGTATCAGCCTAGCTAAGTATCACAGCTCAGCAACCGTGGCCTTAGCCTTAACCATCACTCACTAACCTCCGTAAGCATCAGCAACATTCAGAATAAATGAGCCTCCATGTCATGATCGCCATGTCAGCAATTTGTCCACTCAGCAACTACTTACCAGCACACTTAGCCAGGTCAGCACAGTAACCGACTCCTACTTCTATAAATAAGAAGGGATCAGTGAGGGAGAGGGGTATGAAACTATGAAGATTGTAAGCAAATTTCTTTACTTTGCCATTAGAATTCTAGATCTAGATTAGTTTCTCTGTAATTTCCTTTCCGGCCATTTCCTTTCAATTCAAATTAGTTGTTCTTCCCCAAATTCCTTTTCTATTCCCAAATTTCTTCCTCAAATCGACCTAGAAATATCATATTACCCTAGATACTTTCCAGTTTCAGATCCGCGAGGTTTGGGAACCCATCAATTGGTATCAGAGCTACCGATTCCATAGAGCCATGGCTTTCGACGAGGAGCTCCACCAGAGCCACCGACCTCGAGCTGCTGGAGCTCACGGCAAGGGTTTTCGGAGGATCCTCGCCATCGGATCGTGGAGGAGAGTCTCCGATCTCTCGAAGGTACTCTTCTAAATCTGGATCACAAACTAAATATGTTGGATGAAGTATCGAAGGAAAGTTTATCCTTCATATTTTTCGGCCATGGAGCCACCGACTCCGCCACCGCCAGACCCCTATGGCTATTACTCGCCACCGCAGCAGTACGAGACCCCGACATATTCTCCGCCACCGCAGTAGTACCAACCACCCCTTCATTTCCCTTACTACAAGCGAAACATGTTCGACAAAATGTCCGTGAGGGAGAAAAGTGAGAAAACTCCTGATGGCTTTAGTGGTTCTCGAAGCTTTTCAGGCATCGGTGAGCATGGTAAGGTTGGCAGTTTTGAACAATAAAGAATGAGGAAGCCTGGTAGCATGGGTTGGTGCCACAGGTGCAAGATTGAGTGTATGACTATGGAATGTTTGATTCTGCATTCACAAACAAGGGAGCATCAAAACATGACCATGGCTTTGGTTCTGAGCATTAAGCAAAACATTCAATCAGCTACAAGTTATGCTAGCACTGGTGAAAATATGGCTACAGGAGAGAACGGCCACTTGAAGCAAGAAACAGGGGGTACAGTTCGGCTAGTTACTCCGAGTGATTCACATCACAAGTCAGAGAACCCCGTGTTGCCAAGTAGTTCAAAAGAGGATAGGGAGAATGAGGTTGAAGACAACATTTCTGATACTCCTCGAGATGGATCTATTGTTAGTTATGGTTCAGATTTTGGCACATATGAAGCAAGCACGCAAGAAAATCCTAGGTGGAATCAATTGTCTTTTCCATCACCCTCTCTTTACTCATGGGACCCTACATCAACATATATACACGAGTCTCCTTATTCCAAGGAACATGATTCCTGAGTATGTGACCAGTGAGGAAATTGCAGTCACTGATCTAAACTCTAGCAATTCAAGTGGTGTATCAATAGTGGCAGCTATTTCTAAAGCAAATTCAGTTATATACCAAGGACTTGATACCAAGGTGCATGGAGTACATGAGACCAATGAGGAAGTTGACGAAGAAACTGATGTAATCTCGAGCAGGAAGGTTTCTTATTCGAGTGACATCTCCATAGAGGCGGTTATACCAAAGGCAAAATCCGTTTTATTTAGTGGATGGCTTTTAACATTGCCAGGGCTTACTGACAGTATCTTGCAAACAGAGCTGGCCAATAAAGAGCTTTTGTATGCAAAACAAGAAAATCTAGAAATATTATGTGGCACTTGGAATGTGGACAGAGAAGAGCATCTCATGATTCACTTATAAGGTGGTTAGCAACTGCAGCATCAGAGGTTGGATTAGTTGTTGTTGGGTTGCAGGAGGTAGCTGAATCTGCCAAGAACTATTTTGGAACCATCGACATTCCAGTGCATTCTCTTGCCAATGGGCCAGAGGTGTGACCAAACCTCTCTTGGAGACATCGAGGAAAGGATACCTTGCTGCCATCTCTGCTTCAAGCTACTCTCATGCGTCTTTACTCAAACATTTCCTTCCTATCATGAATCCAGGAGGTGCATCCATTTCCTTGACGTACATTGCTCCTGGAAGGACCATTCCTGTGTATGATGGAGACATGAGCTCTGCTAGTTTTGGAGCTATGCCTATTATGAAGAAAATTTCTACATCATTTCTCTGGGAATACTTTTCTTACGTGATATGGGATCCAGGTCCCTTAATATCAAACATTAGCCCATGTCACAGTGCCACAGACTACAGGGATCTCTCTAATCAAGAACAGTTATCTTGTTTAGTTGCTTTACAAACTAAAAGCACATTTGACAAAGTTGAAGGCATTCTTATCACATTGTTAAGTAGGTGTTTGGAATTGGAAAAGGATTATATCAAAAGTGACATCACATGCCACATTGATCAGTATTAGAGTACTGTCTCAGAGGATTCCAGGTGGGGTTGTGGATGGTGCAACATTCAAATGATGAGCTCTCACTTATTGATGCAAATACAAGTAATCAAGGGATTATTTGTTCAGTGGCGTAGGTTTTGCTCCTGATCTCTCTTCACTCCAAAGTGGCTTGAGGTTTGTGATGTTGTCTGGCAAACTGATGCTATTAATAGAGAGGTTGGCCAACTCATTCCAACAACAAGAAGGAACATTTATGATTCCCATGTGACTGTCAAGCCTAGGCTTCTTGAACCTGTTTACCTGGTGGAAATTCAGGCCCATGGACAAGGCACTTGGTGGTATTGACTTCTTGAACCTGTTTACCTGTGGTATTTACGGGGTTCTCAATCAGAAGCGAGGACACGGATTTGAAGAGATGCAGAGGCAAGGTACGCCTCTATATAGCATCAAGGCCTACTTGCCTGTTGTGGAGTCCATTGGTATCAAAGGTTTCATAACCTATAGGTATTCAGGTCACCATAGGACTGTGTTAGAGAAGCTCGTGAGAGAATGGGATCCAGGAATCAATTTTTCGTATCAGATCACACTAGTATCGGCCAGTGAACTCAGTATCGATTCAAGCTCCAGTAATTCAGTAGTTCAGGGTCCATTCAGCATGCAATATCAAGAGAAGTCTATAGAGTTGAACTAGTGGGTGAATCCTTCTTACTTTGTAACGATCCGCCCCGCTCAACCCAGAGGGCCGATTCAAACGGCACAAGTGTAGTGAACCGTCCTGCCTTGCTCAGCGAGATGACTCGTTTGATGCAAAAGCATTCAGACTTGGACCTTCAAATGGAGTTCAGACTTAGACTTTTCAGAGGTGCGCTCGGAGTCTCGTTCGGCCGATGCGATTCATCGCTAAGGTAAGTTGTTCCGGTGAACCTTTCTCTGCTTAACTGCACACTTAAAGAAAAAGGAACGATACATGCTAGTTTTTAAGCGATAACATTTGCATGCTAATAAAAGAGACGAACGCACATAGCTAAGGGGATAACCCCGCCTTATCATTGTATAGAACATGGAGACTTACTTGCAATCTGCGTAATCAGGCTTATTGCGTTCAAATGTAGTAGCTTATTATATATGCCACAAAAGTAGTTTTTGAGTTCATATTGAGGCACGGCATTGCACGGAATGTGACACGGGATAGAGTATAAATCATATTGCATACATAGACAAGAAAGACTACCAAGTAGTCGTTCCGAGTCAGGAGAAGAAAAGAAAAGAAAGTACTCGAGATATCCAGATCACCGAGGCAGTCTCTAATCAGAGAGCTGCGCAAAGAAGGCAAAGAAGAAAGATCCTAGTGTAGTCCTCGGCTAGATTGAACCGAGCTGAAGTCCTCGGATAAGAGAAAACGAGCAGGAAGTTCTCGGCTAGGATTAGAAGTGGTGTAGTAGTTGCATGGTCACGGAATAGTGATTGCGCACCAGGTAGAGAAAGAGTCATCGACACGATTGCTGAGACATCTGAATCGTGTCGGCCTGGGAGGACTATGCCAGTGTAGTCCTGGTAATACGCTAGCTGAAATACTAGCAGACGAGTGCATGACGTCCAGCAAGGCTTGCTACTAACCTGGAAAGATAGCCGACTCGTCGGATGGTTCGGGACGCCTAGTAAGGCTCGCAATCGAGCTGGAAAGACAGCCGTTTCATCCCAGAATATGTCAAATATAGCTAACAGAGCCAGTGACCTTCATATAGATAAGTCATGCATGCATAGCGGCGATCCGCATTCAGAAGAAGAGTAACATGAAGGAGTATAATGCACGGCACTTTGCACATTCAGAATGGACGCACAGTATATAACATAGTTCGAAGGAAAAATGTCTGAGGCAGAGACACAATCATAACACTTGAATTGTGTAGAATTAGAATAATGGAATAGTTTTCATAGATGAGAAAGACTACATATATATAGGAGAGGCTGACCCCTCCCTATTATTCTACCCGATGTGGGACTAAAGCCCACTACCTAATATAACGCTTAACACCCTCCCTCAAGCCGGAGCATATATATCAATCTTGCCCAGCTTGTTACACAAAAATTGTACCCGAGGACCCAAAAGATATTTCGTGAAAATATCGACTATCTGATCAACGGTCCTCACGTGATGGAACTTTATTATTCCCTTTTTATACTCATCACGGACGAAATGGGCATCAATTTCAATGTGCTTCGTTCTTTCATGAAATAGAGGATTGTTAGCAATATATATAGCAGATTGGTTATCACACCACATATCTGCTACTTTAGATTCTGCTTCTCCCAGCTCTTGTAGAAGATGCTGCAGATATAACACTTTTGTCATGCCATGGGCAATAGCTCGATATTCTGCACACTTCTGCCGTGTCATAGGCAATGGCTCGATATTCTACTTCGGAACTTGATCGTGCAATCACACTCTGCTTCTTACTCTTCCACGATACCAAGTTTCCGCCAATAAATACCGAGTAACCAGACGTAGATCGTTTGTCTGTCAGGCAGGTACCCCAGTCAGCATCAGTAAAACACTCAACTTTGTATGTCCCTGATTCTCCATGCGAAGTCCTTTTCCAGGATTCTGTACTAAATAGCGCAGAATCCTGAGAACTACCTGCCAATGTGGAACTCGTGGAGAAAACATAAATCTACTCACAACACTGACGACAAAAGAAATATCTGGACGAGTCATAACTGCTAGGTAGTTGAGTTTTTCAACCACTCGACGATATTGATTCGGATTCGTCATCAGGACCCCCTCGTCGGGGAGTAACTTTTCTCCTGGGTCTATTGGCGACGTTGTACCTTTGGCTTGCATCATTCATGTATCATTCAGTATGTCTAGCACATACTTCCTCTGTGACATGGCAATGTGCTTCTTTTCCCGTATAACTTCAACACCCAAGAAGTAGTTTAATGATCCCATATTCTTGGTCTGAAACTGTTCTCCCAGAAACTTCTTCAGTCTCGCAATTCCCTGACTGTCGTCTCCTGTGATCACAATGTCATCAACATAAACACCAAGTAGCATCCTTCCCGCCGATGTATATCGATAAAATACTGAGTAATCCTTCTTCGATTGACTCATGCCAAACTGAGTGACCACATCTGTAAACCGACCAAACCATGCACGAGGTGATTGTTTGAGACCATACAGGACCTTCCTCAGATGACACACTTTACCCTCCCTTGCAACAAATCCGGGAGGTTGCACCATATATACCTCTTCATCTAGGTCCCCGTGGAGGAAGGCATTCTTGATATCCAGCTGGAGTAGCGGCCAGTCATAGCGAACAGCTAAGGCCAATAGTACGCGTACAGAGGTCATCCTGGCAACTGGGAAGAATGTCTCAAAATAATCCTCAGCATACGTCTGGGAATATCCTTTAACCACCAGACGAGCCATTAGTCGATCAAGGGTGCCATCTGGTTTCACTTTGATCATGAACACCCATTTGTAACCGGCCTGTCTACCAGATGGCAAATTTACCAAGTCCCAAGTATGGTTCTCCCAAAGCGCAATCATCTCATCTTCTATAACAGCACGCCAACCGGGATATTTGAGACCCTCGGCAGAATTGGGAATCTGAATCCCATCAATAGTAACTATTAAGGACCGAGTGTGGCTCGCAAGCCCTTTGTAGTTTTCAACATACAAGGGATGATCACGACAGGTACGACGAAGTCGAGCTGATAGAACATGCGGAGCCGAAGGCGAAGACGAATCAGGCGAGAAAGAGGAGGATAACTCTGTGACCATGGGCATTATCTACGACGATCGATCGGGCGACGGCGGTGCTAAGTTTGTTACCATGAGCAGTATTTGTGACATGCGATCGGAGGATGGCGGTGCTGACTGAATCGGTGTCTGCGGACCGTCGGACTAGAGCACTGGCTCGGTAGAGGAGGACAGCCTAACAGTGGGCTGTTGTGCTTGAACCAAGAGCAATAAGAAGTCATATTCTGGGTAAACTTGGGGCGTCCTGTAGTTTGTGGAAGTGGAGGAAACTCGGTTTCAACAAAGGTAACATCCTGAGAGAAAAAATACCTCTTCATGACAGAAAAAATATCGATACCCTTTCTGATCCTTAGGATACCCAAGAAAAATACATTGGATAGCCTTGGGATCTAATTCAGAAAGAGTTGGTTGGGTATCCCTAACATAACACAAACAACCAAAGATTCGAAGAGATGGAGGAAACGGCTCTCATTTGGGATATAACCGAGAGAAGGGAGTATCACCATTGAGGACAGACGACGACATGCGATTAATGAGATAGCAAGCCGTAAGAACATCCGACCAAAATCTTTTTAGAGTATGTGCTTGGAACATAAGAGCACGCATTGTTTTTAAGAGATGACGATTTTTGCGTTCAGCCACATCATTCTGTTGTGGTGTGTAAGGACATGAAGTTTGGTGGATGATACCATTCTGAGACAAATGGGACACAAACTCACGAGACATACTCACGACCATTGTCACTTCGAACACATTTAATCGGAACACCAAATTGTGTTCTGATTTTCGCATGAAAATTGCACAAATGTTAAATAATTGCATAGACGTTCTTCATTACTTAATAGATTATTGATTATATTGCTCGAATGACAGAGAAGGCCAAATGGTAAGAAAAGGGTAAGACGAACTCAGTTATTTACAGTACGACACTCTTAACTCAGACATGGGTATTACTTTCATTTTATTGCCATAAAACCGATTCTAAGGCAAAGACTAAAAAGACAACATAATCAGTCGGTGCACATAACTAATGAACGTGCTTGTTTTGTGGCGTGGGCGAGAGGCCTCCCCACCAGTGCATTCAATGTACTGAAATCCAACTAGATTGCATGCAGGGGTAGGAAAAACTCACACGGATTCAGATATCGCTTGACGCATCAAGGCGCCGGACCGAACTTGGCATCTTGGATCGTGGCGCGCGGACCTTGAGCTCACATATATAAGACGTAATGTATGGGAACATCATCATCCAGAGTGTTTGATTCAGTTGTAAGCCTAAGGACATATTCATTGTAAAGAAAGAGAGAGCATGAACGACTTGTAATCTCGGTCTAGCGCCGCTTGTAATATTTACTTCATATCAATATAGAGCTTGTTTTAGATTCAATACTTGTGGTTATTCTATGTTTCCGCTATGACGACTCTGCGAACTAGTTATCAACGACCGTTTCGGTATTTTGTCTTGCGCGGGCGCAACTTCAGGCTCGTGCGACATCACGTCCTGATGGGAACTATTGTCCTGCGGGAGCGTTGGCGCAGTGATTCGCGTCCAGCGGGGACAATCGATCATACGGGAGATCGGGACATGACAATATTGGTATCAGAGCACGGCTTTACGTTCTTGGAATTCGTATCGATTCTCTCAGTTTGAACTTGTTCATTGATGATGTGATAGACGCTCTCTCGATGTTTCGATGAATGTTCCATACAATGAGTCTAAATATTTCAAAATTTTGTGCGATGGATTATTGGACGAAGATAGTTAGGCGATGGCCTTTGTGCCGAGTTGAGTCAAGACCTTATGTGAGCAGACTTGTGCTAGAGTTAGCAAGTTACATGATAACCAGATTATCTTTCCGCTGATGTTAGAAAATTGGTGTATGAGACTTAGAATATCGTTCAGATGAGACAGCTATGCACAGCCATTCGGCTAAGTTGTGCTGAGTATCGCGGGCCTAGACCCTTTGGTGCGAGCAAGTTGTGAGCAAGATTTGGGTATTGTTCGGATAAGGACAAAGTCGGACTTAGAATGGAAATCGATAGAGACGTTATCAGATTATCGCTAAGGCAAATAATGAAAATCGTGTTTGGATTTTAGTATATAGTTCGAACGGTTATTCGTAGCGATAAGTTATGACTCAAAACATAAATTACGTGGATGACTATCGATAGAGGTATATACAAGAGTAAGATTATCGAGGCAGCGAATAGGGATCGCGCTGGAGTTCTAAGGAACAAATTGGATATACGAGTGAACGATGTGAATGCAATTCAGGATTTAATAGGATGACCCGATTCCTGAGTGGTGTATGCGATAGTCTCAGGAACGAATAAGCGATTTGAGAATAGAGTAAGTTTTAAAAGATTCATAGAATATAGCTCGAACCCTGAGTGGTTATTGGTCGTCTTAGAAATGTTCGAACGAATCGTAGATTTCGGAATAGCAAACGAGTCTAGCAGCAAGCGACGCTATTGTGCGAAGGCTTAGTATAAGTAAGGCTTAGCAAGTAAGCAAATTCGAAGGAATCGTGCGAGATTTAATTCGAACGAGCTAGAATGCGTGAACAAGTGATAAGGCTTATATCGGATAGGAATTCAGAGTGTTGGAATTAATATCTGGGTCGAGAAAACTTAGTGGATCGTACGAGCGATTTTGAATTGAGTCAAATGGATGAAACTTGAGTTTGAGATGGAATAATCGAGGATGTGATCAGGAGTTAGCGCAATGGAAGATAGCGCGCATAGAAAATCGAGATTGAGTAGGATATCGCTCGATAGAACTTTTAGCCTAAGTACGAATATTATGGTTTCGAATTTGGACGACCTGATACGATAACGATAAGTTGGAAGTTAGCACGGATTAATGCAAGTTAAGAAATTGTGTGGTTTAATGATTGAGGTAGGCGATAACGGACTTAATCTTGAATCGAGTTCGAAGGATAGCACTCGACATGAGGCCCAGATGAGAACGATTATTCTACGGGAGCGTTGGCGTGGTAATTTCACGTCCAGCGGGGATGATCGAACTCGCGGGAACATGTCCGATGATTATTCAGACGAACTCGATGAAATAGAATGTATCGAAAGTGAATAGATTTTGGCTAGAGGATTTGAACTTAGTTGTTTGAGGAATGCTAGAAGTAGACTACGGATTGATCGAACGGTAACATCGAAGTTGGACGATTTTGCTAGACAAATTATGATCACGGCATGAACGGTTATTAAGATGAACATGACTTGGTGGATCAATGTATAACTTAGATGAAACAAAGTGTAAAGATAAGATGTCTTGATTGTTTCGATGGTAACCATAACGTTTGACATTCTTGTCTTGTGCGAGTGCAACTCCTTGCTCGCACATGCGTCACGTCCGGATTAGAACAATTATTCCGCGGGAACGTTGGCGTGGTAATTTCACGTCTAGCGGGGTTAATCGAACTTGCGGGAGACCAGAACGTGACAATTGAAGGATCGTTTTGACTTATGGTTCGACACGATAAGACGAGTTTGAGAATACAAGTGAATCAGAAATATTTTGAGGAGGAGTTAGTCTAGAACGTGAAGAAAGTTATGCTTAATGGTTTCGTGAACGGATACGTGAATCGTGTTGGACGACTTAGAGTTTGTGATTGAGATCGAAGAGTTAGAAATTGAATCGTGACAGTCTAGACTAAGGAAAGAATGGATAGGTAGATTCTATCATGTGTTTGAGGAGATAGACTATGCGAGTTGTTAGGTTTGACGTACGACATGGATCTATCATGGATTTGGCTGAACGAATGTGTCTTAGGAATGGCTTTGCTAAACGGACTCGGATCCTGTGTAACAAACATGTTGATGTGGATAGGATGATCTGTACTCGAAGTTTAGAAATCTGAGTGAGGCGAGCTTGGGTAGAATACCCCGTACAAACGAACATTGATTTGACCTTAGGAACTTAGGGCGAGCATCGTGCAACGAATTTGCACAGTGAGTCACAAAATCGAACTGTACCTATGACCTTGTGACCTGACCTAGTGGCTAGGCAGACGACCCTACGCCGTGAGTTGAACTGGAGTGACCATCTTCAGAGTATCGTTCGGAAAAACGATAGAACTCGGACAACAAGACTTAGACCAAGCAAAAGGAACAAGACTATGACCATCTTCATATGCAGGTAGGCTTGAACTTATCAAATCTGTCATCAGCAATATTGTCATCTGTTGGCTGCCAGTCTTCAAACTCCCTATAACACTCATTAACAGGATAATACCTATGCTAATTTCCTATGGGGGTCTACACACCACACTATTAAATGGGATGACTTGACCAAGCCAAAGGAAGAAGTATGACTGACTATAAGAAATCTTAATGATGTTATTCTAGGATTACAAATGAAGAGGGCTTGGAAGTTGCTTACAAAAAGGTCTGTGGAATACGTGGATGAGAAATAAATATCTTAAGGGGCGAAATGTATGGATCATTCAGGAGGATAACAACTCATCTAGTACTTGGAAAGGCATTCTAAGGAGTAGAGACATCATCATCTCAGTTGTACAAAGGGCAATTGACTAATTGTTAGGGCAGACCACCTTTTTATGGTTTGATCAATGGCTAATGCAAGGAAGACTTAGTGAACTAAATGATAAATATGGATGGCAAGCTTTCATCATTTATAATGAGGATAATTGGGGAAGGAGACTGGAACACCGCTGCAACTAGGATTACTACTCTACAAGATGATATTAACAGTTTACAAACAAATTAAAAAAATGTTCTGACTACTGGATATGGAATCTCTCAACCTGAATTCTCTTTAAAATCAGCTTACAAGTATTAGAGGGGAACAACAAGTAGTAGATTGGTATGACGCCTTCTGGTTATTGTGGTAAAATGTGTAATTGTAGCTATAGAGCCATTAAAGGAAAACTACAAACAAGAGAGAAGTTGAGAAGCTATGGGATAATAGAAAAATCAAAATGTGTACGGTGTGAATTAGAAGAGGAGACCACTGACCATTTCTTCTACAAGGGCAGTTATGTATCAACTATATAGTAAACTTTTAGCAGATCCAAGAAAATATATCAATAAAAAAAATCTACTATATACCATCAAGAAGGAGATGCACAAGACAAGAGGAAGAGGAGCATGAGAATACATCATGTTGAGATAAATTTTCAATACTACTAATTGGCATATCTAGCATGAAAGAAATAGGAGGATATTGAACAAGGAGATCAGTAGACATCAATGGTTGCAGCAAAGAATCAGGAGGGATGTTCAGGTCCTCATGCAACAATGTACCAAGAAAATTGGAGATCATAACAGAGCACAAGGTCCTTCAGGCATTCTGGGAGGAGTGAAAGTATTTCTAGATGATTATTAGTAAGTAGATGACTGGAAACTAACTCATCAGATGTACTCACCCTTGTAAATATCTTTTACATCATAAAATAATTCCTATATATATATATATATATATATATATATATATATATATATATAGATAGAAACTTTCAATTCCGGCATGCATATGAACATGTGCGGCCACACTTTGATACAGTTGCTAATATTGAATTTATATGGATTAAGAATATGTCCTCCAAAATGAATCTTAACAAGTACAAAGCTCTCAGAGGGAAGCTATTAACGATGGGCAGACTTGGCCATCTTGGTATACAGTATGAATTAGAGGAGGAGACCACTGACCATCTCTTCTACAAGGGCAGTTATGTATCAGCTATATAGTAAGCTTTTAGCAGATCCATGAATATAGATCAATAAAAAAATCTACTAGATACCATCAAGAAGATGCACAAGACAGAGGAAGAGGAGCATGAGAATACATCATGTTGAGATAAATTTTCAATGCTACTAATTGGCATATCTAGCATGAAAGAAATAGGAGGATATTGAATAAGGAGATCATTAGACATCAATGGTTGCAGCAAAGAATCAGAAGGGATGTTCAGGTCCTCATGCAACAATGTACCAAAAAAATTGGAGATCATAACAGAGCACAAGAACTGTCCCCCGACTCAATGTGAACTCCCCAAGTTCTACGCAGCTCGGGAGGTCATTGTCACACGTCTCGTCATCCTCTGTTGCACCCCTCTTTGGGGGTGCAGTCTCAGCCCAGGAGCAACGTCTACGTAATCCGTCCTATTCCAGTGCCTCCCCTTAAAGTTGTAGACCCTTGTTCATCCATCGTCTCCATGGTCGTGAGCGGCCCCGAGCTCGCTGCCAAGAACAGCAGAGGAAGAACCCCCAAAATAAACAGCACCATCACTGCTGCCACCGCACTGGAATCCGTCGCCGCTGCTTCGGATGGCACCGCCGCCGCCATCGAGTGGCCTAGGAAGCCCTTAGTGTCGATCTCCATTTATAATATAAGGCCCTTGATAAATGCACTACAAAAAAGACTCAAGACAGTCCACATTTTCATCCTAGATAATTACAAGTTTGTCACTCCTAAGAGTTGTTTAGGGTTGTCCATACCAACCTATATAAGTTAAAACCATTTGCTCAAGTCCCAAAACTTGAGAAAAACCTAAAACCTTCAAATGTTTGGTTCTATCATTCTCTCAAGTTCCAAAACCTAAACCTAAGTAGGAATTGGATTGTTGTGGTCCCAAGTGGAAGAAAATTCTGATTTGGTGATACTCTAACGAATATTCTTCTTAAATTCGGTATGTTTTCGATAACATACGATGAATTAGTTTCTCAAGCATTCGATTATCACCAAATTATTGAATTTTATTCGACCATTGTAGGAACCATGCACGAAATTATCTTCGACGAAGAAATCGGATCCTGCAATCCATTAAATATGCACTCCGCTCCTTCCGAAGAATACCCCGGTTGTTCCGAAGCACCTTGGGTACGCAAAATGACAACCATATTTCGACGTAGATCATGTTAGGACTGTCTAAATTATGACAGTCGTATATAAATATAGAACTGTCATAATTTATACAGTCCTTTATACTGAGTGGGCTGTCATAATTCCTACAGCCCTGAAGATAATATGTTGAACATCATATTATCTTCAGGATTGTAAAACTTTTGGCAGTCCATTCAGTACATAGGTCTGTAGAAATTATGACAGTCATAATTTGGACAGCCAATTATTTGCAAGTTATTAATTTTTAATTTATTTTATATTGGTTATAGGACCTACATTGTACAGATGTTGTGGTACATCCTGCTATTGGGGTTGATGTGGAGAATGTATTCTCAACAGATATTCGCTTTGCATCTCATGAAGCATTAAATTGATGCAGAGAAGTTGGAAGACAACATAACATACTCATTGTCATTGCAAGATCGATCATATCTCGGCCTAACAAAAAATATTTAGAGTTGGGTTGTGAAAGAGGCGGTGTGTTTAGGCATCATAGGAAGAAAAAATCAATTGTTGACAAAAAGTCCCTAAGAAAATCGTTGAGATGAAAAAATATGGTTGTCCATTTAAGGTGTTGATTGTAAACGTAGAAGATGTAAAGTGGATAGTCGAAGTCAAGAATGGAAAACACAATCATCCTGTTGCAGAGACACTTACGGGTCATGCCTACGTGGGACGATTGAACAAGGATGAGAGAAAGTTGGTTGAAGAATTGTCCCTTGCCGGAGTTGCACCCAAACAAATTTATTCTGCCGTGCGACAAAAAGAAGATGAGAACAAGTCAACCATGAGAACGATCTACAATACTTTAACGAGAGCGAAATGTAATAGTATGAAAGGAAGAATGACGATGTAGCAAGTATTGAAGTTGCTTGGCAAGCATCACTATGTGGAGTACCATAGAAGACATCCACAAAATAATGAACTCTTTTCATTATTTTGGGCTCATCCTGATTGCACACACTTGGCCGGGTCCTTCGCATACGTATTGGCCCTTGATTGTACATATAAAACTAACAAGTTCAAGATGCCTCTTTCTCACATTGTCGGGTTTATATCTAAAAAAAAATCAGTCGCTTTTTGTTTTATGAAGAGTGAGGCAGTTGAGGATTACACTTGGGTGTTGAGGAAACTACAATCCCTTTACACATGATACAAAGAGCCCTCTGTTTTTGTTACCGACAGTGAATATGTCCTGATAAATGCTATAGATATCGTATTTTCTCATGTGCATAGACTAATATGCACTTGACATATAAATCGGAATATCCAAGCTTAATGCAAGAACAAATTTAAAAATGTGGTAAGTAAAATTGACATGATTCGCTTCGAGGAATTCTACAGCGATTGAAATCTTGTATGGAGAGCAAGTACCAAAGACAGCTACGACACAACATGGTACATGTTCATACAAAAGTGGGAGACAAGTAACCCGACATGCATTTATTATATCAAAAATACTTGGCTAGAACCACATAAAGAACATTTCGTCATAGCATGGACGAACATGGTGAAGCATTATGGCAAAATCACTACCAACCGGGTTGAAGGATCATACTCAAGTTTGAAAAGCAATATACGGTCATCAGTCGGTAATTATCTCTATTTGGAAATCAATTCATTTGAGTACTATTTCAATGGTGAACGAGATTGTAGCATTATTTGAGATGAGCCGCAATATTGCAAAGCATGAATACAAGCATGAACACCTCTTGGATGCTTTAATCCATGTAATATCTTACAATGCATTGAACTTATTGTTTGAGGAGATTGGTAGGTCAAAGTTCGTTGGTTTTGATCCCGAGGTTTGCGGTGTTCATATCGACATTCGCTTGGCCTTCCTTGTGCATATGAGATTAACGAATATCGCCATCAATCCATACCTATTCCAATAGATGTTGATCAACGTTGAAGACAGTTGTCGATCATGCCGACGGTAAAAGGTCACAATAATTTCTTTTATTTGCCACAAGTGAAACTTATTCACGCAAGATGGTGTGTCGCACCAGAACCGAAGAGGAAATCGGTTGAGGTTAAAATCCAAGAACTTGCTGGCCCGACAATTATTCGATTGCAAGAGCCATCTGTTGTTAGAGCTCCCAAGGGAAGAGCACAGTCAAGAATCAGTAGAGCACAAAAAAAGAAGTTGGAGTCAACTAAGAGAGATCCATCCTTGTTTGAGCATATTGAACGCAATTTAGAGAAAGTTGAGTTAAATATCATTGTCGAAAGTGTGATAATTTCGAAGAGGAAGAGTAAGCTGAATGTTCGAACGAAGAAACAGAAAACGAACAAAGCAGTCATGACCGATGGTTTAGATAACTTATCTGATTCATACGGTCTATACATTCATCATTTTCTACCTGAGATACGGAATTTTATTTGGTCTATTGTTGATATTCCTAAGGATGGTCATTGTGGATTTCATATACTTGCAAGATATCTTGGTTATTCCTTTGAAGAAGGATAGAGACAGGTTTAGGAAGGGTTGTACGAGGAGTTGGAGTCTCGTCTTCCCTTCTATAGGCAGATACTCGACGAAGAAATTATTAAAATTTTATTGGCAAGCATACCTTGTACTGATACTGTTACCGGACAAGACCATTACATGGATGTTCCACCGACTGCATACGTATTCTCTAATAGGTATAAGATATCCATTGTAATTATCTCATGAGGCATTAACAATACTTTCTTTCAAATGTGCACTCCGCCGGCCGAACACAGACTATCCAATCTATGTTCAATAGGGATTGTCGGACAACACTTTGTCATTCCGAGATTGATAAGTCATTCTTCTATTCCTCCACCTGCTACGCTTTGGTATAAACACGCACCGAATGAAGCGATCGCCTGGACGACCTTACATTGATGCAATAGTTGTCTATAAGAAGATAATGAAGATGGAGGATCCCAAAATCGTAGCGAAGGACTACTATGATATTCTAATCGACTGATACATCTTACACTTTTGTATCATTTTGTAATTTTGTATGCAATAGAAATAAAATATAACATTTTGTACTTTTGTATGGTGATAGTGCAATAGATAGTGATCATCAAAGAAATGAAATAAAATAGAACATTTTGTACTTTTTGCCATATTACTTTAAGTTTACAATGAGTCGTGTATGTTGGTATCTGTCAACTAACATAGAAATGTTAGGCTGTCATTGACTGTCAAAATTATGATAGTCCTAATATCACTTAGGACTGTCAAAATTTTGACAGTTTGACAGTCCTAATAGCACTTAGGACTGTCAAAAGTTTGACAGTCCTAGATTATATTCCGTCCTTTTGAACATTTATATAGATGTTGAAAGACATGGAATATAA
This sequence comes from Iris macrosiphon, assembly GCA_036927795.1. NCBI lineage: Eukaryota > Viridiplantae > Streptophyta > Magnoliopsida > Asparagales > Iridaceae > Iris > Iris macrosiphon. Next base: position 128,822,044 of record JAYESA010000019.1, read on the forward strand.
TCTAGGACTGTCAATTTTGATAGTCCTAATAGCACTTAGGAGTGTCAAAATTTTGACAATCCTAGATTATATTCCCTATCTTTTTGGACATTTATATAGATGTTGAAAGCTAGAAAATATAATCTAGGACTATCAAAATATAGCACCTAGGGCTCTTAAAATTTTGACAGTCCGAGATTATATTCCCCGTCTTTTTGAACATTTATATAGATGTTGAAAGACAGAAAATATATTCTAGGACTGTCAAAATTTTGACACTCCTAGATTATATTCCTTTGACTGTCCTAGTAGACATTGCTCATGGGTATAGACAACATAAAAGTACAACCAAATATAAGATGCTCAAAATTTAAGATGCTCAAAATATAGCAAAATACTCGAAACACAAAGTTACATCCAACAGAAAAGTTTAACATGTCAAAGTTACAACCAAATTTTCACTGTTACTAACAAAGTTTGACAACACCCACATCAATTGAAATACGGCCTAAACTTCATGTCGCCTCTTTGTACGATGCTCCCTATTTTCTAAGAAAAAAAATCTTCAGTGTTGTCGATGTGATGTAGCTCCTCATTGATTTTCATATAATTCTGACCCTAGCATCTGATGAGACTTCTTCTCAACTTCTTTGCTTTCCAAGCTTGTTGATAATAATACAGAAAATTTGTTAGGTTATAAACATTTACAAATCTTCAAACAGAACAATTGATCCCTCACCATCTTGACCAATGCAGTATACAGACTGATTTGGCGGGAAGATCTACTAGTACGAGCACTATATCCTCTTTGCGTTTGAACAACGTAGGTAGTCGCTACAGTCCGTCATATTAACTGCCGCTTCTCGTTCAGATTCTCTAATAACGTGAGTGAAGAAGTACGAGATCCAGTAGAACGCCGCAGGGATATAGTTTAGGGGTTTTGTACCTCTCGGAGCACTTATCATTTTTAATGTGCGCTTCGGTACTGTTTGTATGTAGCCAAACTGATGGAATACTCTATCAGGCATATAAGGCTTCTCGATTTTATGGCAATTTATCAGACCATGATATAAAGCGACTGGTTGCAATGGACGACTATTCTGTAGCAAATTCCGATATGGATTCCAAACTATCTGCAACACATGATATTGAGCATAACGTAATTTAGTAAATTATTACCAAAAAATTAAAAATAAATAAGGTCTCATTTTACCTCTTCTACCGTCATATCTTCAAGTGCATTTCCTAGGGCGACCAATGTGTGCGCACGTTTGACATCTTCCTTAATTGGCTCCATCTGCACATTCTAGGAAGGTGCTCGCCATACCCTCGGCTATGTGTAGCCCGCTTCAACGTTGAAATGCTCGTATATCCATGTCTGCACGTACATTACAATAGTCAAAAAAATTACAACCAAATTTTGTATTACGTGTACAAGTTGACAAAGATGTCTTTACATGGAGTAGAGTCGGACATCCGGATATTGCCTTGGAATTGACGCGGGATGTCGTACCAAGCTCGCAGTAAAGGTATGCTAGTATACTGCTTCTCCAAGATATTTCTCCCATCGTGTTTATATCGTCAAAATTCAAAAGATATTTAACATGTATCGACGTTCCGAACTTATCCGGAATGCCGACAACCCCTAAGATAAACTACATAAATCCACGGGACACCATATCGACATTATCACCTTCGAGGTCCGGATCATCGAATGTCTCCTCCAAATATTTCAAAGGAAGTTCGTACGAGTTTTTGTAGTCTTGAAGGGTTGTAAAACTCGCCACATCAACTCCGAGACAGTTTGATACATAATCAACGATATGATCGTAAAAGTTAATGCTTCATTTGTCAAAAGTTTCATTCATCATGACTTGACCATTAACCCTAAGTCCCAATATATGATAGACGTCATACAGGGTAATCGTCAACTCCCCTTTTAGGAGATGAAAAGTGTTGGTTTCTGGATGTCAGGGCTCTACGAATACTGGTATGAGTGAATTGTCCACCATCGTATATGAGTAGTTACCCAAATTTTATAAACCGGTGGGATTGACTTTAGCCTTGACGTCGTCTCCGAAAAATTCAAACCCCCATGTATTGTACTTTTTGTCGTGGTTGATCACCGTTAAATACGAGAACTCTCCTGAAAAGTAAACAATTGGATGAACTTAGAACTATATATAAAATATAGTTATCTATAAATAATTGAATTTATCATAACGTAATGTACCTACCAGATTGTTCCATATTTGGTATGCAATATGGTTCTCGATCGACAGCAACATAGAGCAACTGTTTGGACGAGTCTCGACTGGACTATCTGGCTGCTGAGAAGGTCCTGAACCATCAATTGGCCGGTTTTGGACGGTTGGTGGACGAGTCTCGACTGGAATATCTATCTGCTGAGAAGATCCTGAACCATCAGTTGGCCGGTCTTGGATGGTTGGTATATCTTCATCGGAGGAGGAAGAACCAGAAGTACTAGGAGCACGTCTCTTCGAACGAGTTAGTCTTCTTCAGTCGATGTTTCTTAACTTAAGGGGGTGCCTCGGGATCGACGATAATGAGGGCTGTCTCAACATCACGCTCAACATTGTGTTCCTTATGCATCGACGCAGTGGGACGTCTTTTTATGATACATTCATCCTCAAGTCCCTTCCGGGGGTCGTGGCTATAAGACAAACAAATATATTTTAACAGTCCAGAATGTATAAGTAATTGAACAATCAAGACTGTAAAAATTTCTACAGTCCTATATTTATTTAGGACTGTTGAAATTTCTACAGTCCTCTATACATAAAGGACTGCAGATACTTCAACAGTCCAGAATGTATATAGGACCGTAGAAAGTTCTACAGTCCGGCATGTTTCTGTCTCGACCGTTCGAGGAAATTCGAACTTCCATACCCTAAAATAGGGTTCAAGGCTCCACAAATACGTCGATACTACATCCAAAATCTATTTTAGCTTATTACACTATAATTTTAAGCCATTAACGAAGATTGGAAAGAAATTTTTTGGAAATGCAATGAAAAATAAAAAAAATTAGAGAGGGAGGCGGAAGAAGAATTGTACCTTGAATTTTTTTTAGGGTTTGGGAGCTATCGATTAATGGTTGGAATTGGAGGAGATGGAGATTGCAAAATTTTAGGTCTTCAAATGGAATGGGTGGAGGAGGAGGGCAAGTGCACCGGTTGTAGAGGTTTGGGGGTGGGGTTTGGGGTGGGGTTTGGGGGTGGGGTTAGGCAGCCCTGAGTAAGATTTGGATTAGTATGAGTAAAATGTTTTCATTAATGGACTAGCACAAATACTGGGCTAGCCCCGAGTGTATTTGATAGTGCCTTTATCAAGGACCTAATATAAATATATGTGTGTGTGTACACACCTCATTGTACTTTATTAGATGCAGGACTATAAAAGAGAGTAAAAAGAGAAAGTTGCATACCCTTTTTCACTACCAAACATTTGAAAAAGAATGTTCAACTTATATAAAAAAACTAATTTAACTTAATCTATAAGGAAATACTTGAACTGATTGTAGTGTTAAGGAACAGACCTTCGTAATAATTGGCATGGAAGCCTTAGATTCACCGTTGATATATGGTAACCGAGCAACTTCCGCATTGTTCTCAAATAAAATATAAATCGGAAGAGGGTCTGTAGTTAGAAACAAAACTGGTCAAAAGGGGCCTAATAGGACGTTGATGCAGGAGTTCTTTAGAATATCTAGAAATTTGTAATAATAAATATCAAAGAGTTCATAACAAATACATAAAATAGGTATCATCCACGTCCATTAAGAATCTTACCATTCAACGCTATCCCAAATTTCTCTGCAGCATTTGGGAAGTGCCCAAGGTCAACAATCCCAAACGATATATTTCTATTTGAGTATCTGCCAGTAGTATAATATACAGTAAATAGCCATAATCAGCTTTATCAAACTACATCAAAAATTTGGAAAAATGAGATTGTAATACATTATTATATGGAAGAACACAATTGTGCCAGTTCCAAGTAACTAACAAACTTCAAGTTTGACAAATATGACCAACAAATTTCATTGTACCAATAAAGAAAAGAAAACTCACACAGTGGAAAGATCAGGAAAAATACGGCTTGTGCGTATACATGCTGAACACACAGTTCGAAATTCAACCTGTCAACCAGTAAAGTTGTCCCTTTCAGAATATCTCAACCTATAAGAAGCAGCAATTTATCTGTAAACAGTTGCACTTGATTTGGCAGAACCCAAAGGAGAAAATGTCAACTGAATATATGATTTGCTTGAACTGAACTTTCAGTCCTAAAAAGAACCCGCTTATCGGACGGAAGAAAGACGGATTTCATCCGGTGCTCTCTTTCTCTTTGAAAGAAGGTTTGATGGAAATGAATCAATAGTCGGTTTGAAAGAGTGAAACTTTCGGCGGGAGGGGGGCAGAGACGCCGGGCGGAGGAGGAAAAGCAAAGCCGGCGAAAACAGCAACAGGCGACGAGTGGGGGTGGTGGCAGGAGGAGGTTTGGGCCTTAGGGTTAGAGTTTGTAGATTGGGGAAAGAAGTTTTTTTGTTTTATGTTTTCTAACTTTTTTCATTTTATTTTTTGTTTTTACAAAAACAACATAAGTAATGTTGGGGTTGTTTAGGGGCAAAAGTTTCCAAATAGTTTGACCATTAGATGGGATGGCTACTAATGAAAGGTGTAAATTGCATAAACTTACAAAGGTGAGGTATTTAAGTGCTCAAAAAAATAGTTTAGAGTATTTAATTGCCAAAAGTGGATAGTTGGGGGTATATAAGTGCAATTTAGCCTTTTTAATGTTTTTGGAATCCAAACAACCTCCTCTTTGGATCTTCCAGTAAATTTCCTAATTAACATCCCTTATGGTATCCTTCATCGACTGCCAAAAACTCCAACAACAACATCAATATCCACAACAATATCGTCTCTAACAACTTTAGCAATTCAAACAACTAGTTTTCCCAAACTAGGGACATTTCTTTTTAAGTGCTTCTACGAGTTCATTTCTATAGTTCGGATTTTTTTAGTTTCTCTATGTAATGTTTTGATTTCTTTTTCTTGGATTTTTTTCATTTGGAGAACAAGTGATGCGACCTCTTCCTGCTGACACAGAATTAGAGGTCGTTCTTGAAGAATTCACCATGAAGGAGCTAGGGTTTCTGTGTGATGACAGAACAAAATGAAGAAGAAGAAGAAGAAAGAAAAACTTCTATTGCTAATGGAAATTCTGTTACACTTCATGAAACTGATTACAAGCCAAATTCCCCTTGTCCCTCCTCCTTCGAGGTATTTATTCAATTTGAAAATATGCTAATTACAGTTCTACCCTTACTTGCTGACCGGTCCTAACTAACTGCCAGGTTGGATCGCTTAGCTGTCTGAGCCTGCTGACTGGGCCAACCGCCAACTGTCTTCCCTGTTGCTACTTCCTTTCATGTGGCTATCAACCTGCTACTCTGTTACTTAGTAATACTGCTACTCTCCCTACTGAACTCTGCTCTACTGACTACTACGAAGGTAAGTACACTGCAATTGAAGAAGTAAGCTCTACAAATGAAGAAGTAAGCTACTGAAACTACTGTTACATTTAGGTACGCATCAACACCCCTCTCTTAATTTGACCTTGCCTCAAGGTCAAAATAAGGAAATGTCTTGATGAATTTCTCATAGGGAATCCAAGTTGCTTCCCTCTCACTCCCATTTTTCCACTGCACTAGGAGGTCGACTGCAGCTTTGTTCCTTCTCTGGACCAATTTCCTTTCTAATATTAATTCAGGCTCCAATAGTAGTTCTTCCTTCTGACTTGGAACACCATCTTCTACAATTTTGTTGCTGCCAAAGTGCTTCTTAAGTTGGGACACGTGGAACACAGGATGAATTAGAGCTTCCTTTGGCAATTCTAGCTTGTAAGCCACAGTCCCTACTCGAGACAATATTGGATAGGGTCCAAAATATTTTGGGGACAATTTCTGGAACTTCCTTTGAGACACTGAAATTTGCCTATATGGCTGTAACCTGAGGTAAACCATATCTCCCACCTGGAACTCCCTTTCCACTCTGTGGGAATCTGCTAATTTCCTCATTCTGTCTTGGGCCAGCAACAAGTTGTCCTTAAGAGTTTGGAGAGAAATATCCCTCGAGGCCATAGCCTCTGCTACTCCTCTCTCGTGTACCAGTTCTGGAACATAAGTCAGTATGTCTGGTGGAGGCCTGCCATACACAGCCTCGAATGGTGTGGTCTTTGTGGCAGAGTGCCAATTAGTGTTAAACCAGTACTCGGCCCACATTAAGTGCCTTGACCACTCTTTGGGCTGATGACTGCAGAAACACCTGAGGTACCCCTCAATACATCGATTGGTGACTTCGGTTTGGCCGTCTGACTGGGGGTGGTATGAGGTGCTGTAATTCAGTTGAGTGCCATGGAGTTTAAAAAATTCCTTCCAAAAAGCACTAGTGAATATGGGGTCTCTATCAGTTACTATGGTTTTTGGCATGCCATGTAACTTGAAGACTCCTTCTAGGAAAACCTGTGCAACTGTGGTGGCAGTATAAGGGTGTGCCAGGGCAAACAAGTGAACATATTTTGTGAGTCTATCAACCACTACCATTACAGTAGATTTGTTATGACTGGTGGATAATTCCTCCACAAAATCCATAGAAATATCTTCCCATACCTTATCAGGGATTGGAAGTGGTTGTAATAGTCCTGCAGGTGAGGAATTTTCAACCCTATGCTTTTGGCAAACTTCACAAGCCTTGATGTGGTTCTGAACACCTCTCTTCATACCCCTCCAGAAACAGATTTTCCTAAGCCTATGGAGGGTTTTCTGGAACCTAGAGTGCCTTCAGAGAGTGAATCATGATGCTCTCTGAGCATAAAAGGCACAAAATCTGAATGGGGGTCTATGAGTAACCTGTGCTTGTATTATAGGAGGCCATTCCTCAATGGATATCTGTTAGCATTCAAAAGCCCCTGCTCCTATTTCTGCAACTGCTATTGATAGTAACTGGAATCTGCCATTGCCCCTTTGAATTGTTGGAGCCAATCACTGTGTACTGCAGTTATGGCCTGTAGTTGAACACTGTTTCTTCTGGACAAACTATCTGCAGCTCTGTTCTCAGTCCCCTTCTTATACTCCCCCTTGTAACTATACCCATACAGTTTCATTAACCACTTGCTTTGTGCCTCAGTAGTGATCCTCTGCTCTAATAAGTGTTTAAGGGATTGGTGGTCAGTTCTTATGATAAACTGCCTTCCCCAAAGATACTGTCTCCACTTCTTGACAGCTAACAAAATAGCTAACATTTCTTTCTCATAAGTGGATAATATCATTAGCCCTTCCTTTCAAGTTTTGACTCAAGTATGCCAATGGTTTCCCTTTTTGCATGAGCACAGCCCCAATACCATTGCCTGATGCATCACACTCTAGAATGAAAGTGTCATTGAAGTCAGGCATGGCTAATACAGGAGGTTGTGTCATCCTTGCCTTCAAATCTTCAAAAGTTTTGTGGCTCTGTCATCCCAATGAAAAGAATTCTTTTTGAGGAGGGAGATAAGGGGGCCTGCTACCACTCCATAACCCTTAACAAATCTCCTATAATATCCTGTGAGACCCAGGAACCCTCTGAGTTCCTTGATGGTCTTAGGTATGGGCCACTCTAGGACAGATTTTATCATGTCTTGATCCACTTCCACTCCTTCCTCAGAGATAATGTGCCCAAGATACCCTACTTGCCTCTGCCCAAAGTAACATTTGCTCTTTTTCACTTTCAATTGATGGTTCTGCAACCTCTGGAAAACTGCTTCCAAGTGCCTGCAATGGCTCTGTAGGTCTGGGCTCTATATACTAAGATATCATCAAAAAAAACAAGCACAAATTTTGTAAGAAACTCCTTGAAGAAGACTGAGTTCATGAGAGCGTGGAAGGTGGAGGGGGCATTTGTGAGCCCAAAGGGCATCACTAAAAATTCATAGTGCCCTTCATGGGTTCTAAATGTTGTTTTGTGGATGTCTTCCCCTGCCATCCTCACTTGATGATACCCCGCTCTTAAGTCTAGCTTTAAAAAGTACTTAGCCCCATAATGGGAACTTATCTTTGACTATTTGCTGATTCAAACCTCTGTAGTCTATGCACATTCTCCATGTGCCATCATTCTTCTTCACAAGGATCACTGGAGAAGAATAGGAGCTCTGACTGGGCCTTATTATACCAGTGTCCAACATTTCCTGCACCTGCCTCTCTATCTCATTTTTATGAATATAAGGGTGCCTGTAGGGTCTATTGCACACTGGTGTTGCACCAGGTAACAGAGGTATTTTGTGATGGGTGGCAGTCCTTTTGGTTCAGTGAATAACTCTTCATACTTGGTTAATAATGCTGTGACTACCACTTTCACTATTGTTATGTGTCTTGACTTCCTGCAGTCCAATGGAGCATAGCTGTATGATAAAGAATTGCCCCCCTTGTCTCAGATCCTTTCTATCAGGTTCCTTGAGTTGCAAGTTTGAGTCCTGGACACCCTTAAACTGTTGTTGAACTCCTGATTTCTCATACTTCATGGTTAATTCCTTGAAATTCCAGATTATATCACCAAGGGTGCTAAGCCAATTAGCTCCCAACACTATCTGGCACCCAGCAATTGGCAAGGACAAAAGATCTGCAACTATTTTCTTCTGTTGACACTCTATAACAATTCCTTTACATAGCCCTTGGCTAGTCACCTTCTCCCCATTAGCTACTTGTACTTCAAAGGAACGGTTATCAGATGTCTGTAGGCCTAGTCTCTGGCTAAAACTTGTGTCAATAAAACTGTGGGTAGACCCAGAGCGACATTGTTCGTACGTACATGGGAAACTCCACTTTCAGGCCAATGGGTCCACCAGGATCATAACTGGCTTGTTGTGAACTGTCCCTCTGAGCTTCATAGTTGAGTGGTTTAAATTCCCAGAGATGGCCTGGAGGGAGATCTCAAATAACCCTTTACTGCTCTCTTCTGGTTTCAGTTCACCTGCAACTTGTGGCACTGTATCCTCATCCCCATCACTAGGGTTCTCTTCTTCAGTGGTCAGCATGAATAGCTTCTTTTCCTTGCATTTATGCCCCCTTGCCCACTTTTCCTCACACATATAACATAACCCCAATTTCCTTCTCCTTTCAACCACTGAGGTTGATATAGTGTGGTGTGCCAATATTGGTGTAGAATTGCTAAGTTTTTTAGAAACATCTGAGTTTGTGTTTGGGGTAGAGGTGGCAGGGGCTTGACTTCTGCTTGGATAGTTGATACTCTTATAAGTCTTCCTTACTGCTACTAACTTGGATTCATACATCTTAGCCAATTGTATTGCTGCAGGCACTGGAAGGCTTAGATACCAAAACTTCATACCTTATCTCCTCCTTAAGGCCTCCTATATACTGACTTGTTAGAGTGGCTTCAGGTGATCCATATGTTTTTCTGGATAACTTCTGGAACTGCAGGGTATATTCTTGCACTGTTCCTTCCTGCTTCAACCACTTGAGATCAATGTGGTGATCAATAAACTGGGAGGGTCCATACTCTGTAAGAATAGCATTGCAAAATTCCTCCCAACCAACATCTCCCCCCTTGATTCTAAGCAGCCAATCAAACCAATGTGCTGCTGAATCCTTCAGTTGAACTGAACAAAATTTAACTCAAGGCCAATCAGGAATACCATAGCAGTTGCACTCAGGTATTTTTAGCCCTCAGTAACCATGCCTCAACATCTCCCTCACCGTTGAACTCAGGTATTTTTAGCCTCACTGGTGATTGCCCCCATCCGTGTCCCCCTTGTGGCATGTTTGAATAATTCCCAAAGTGCATGGGAGTAGGCATGAACCCTGGTAATTCTGGGGTTCCCACGAATCCATTATTCCCCCTAGGGTGTTGGTGCGACACAGGAAAATTCCTTATTGTGGGTTTGGAGGAAAGCTCATGGGCGTGGCCACATGGAGCCCGAATTGAGGAAAGTTTGGGTTTACCATATTGGACCCAAATTGGGGGAAATTAGGGTTTGTTGGTGGGAAACTCATCATACCTTGACCGTTTTGCTGTTGCTGAGAAGTTCGAGCCCCCGCAGTGCGGTTTGAGGCCACCGCCTTGGTCGGCGAACTCGAGGTCGCCGTCATGGCCTGGAAGCTTGAGGTGTCCTCAACCTCCCTCCGGCTCCTGGAGAATTCCTCCATGAATCTCTCCAATTGACTACGGATCTCAAGAACCGTCCCCTCCAATGATCGAAAGCGGGGACACTCTTCTCCGCCAAATCGACGCACTCCTTCCGACGAGTAGTGTTGAGAGCCATGGTTACTCGAACCTTGCTCCCGAATCGACTCCGCGATAGGTCCGAGAGGCTCTGATACCACGTTGATGTGACCTCTTCTTGCTGACACAGAATTAGAGGTCGTTCTTGAGGGATTCACCATGAAGGAGCTAGGGTTTCTGTGTGATGACAGAACAAAAGGAAAAAGAAGAAGAAGAAGAAGAAGAAGAAGAAGAAGAAGAAAGAACTTTTATTGCCAATGGAAATTCCGTTACACTTCAAGAAACTGATTACAAGCTAAATTCTCCTTGTCCCTCCTCCTTCGAGGTATTTACTCAATTTGAAAATATGCTAATTACAGTTCTACCCTTACTTGCTGACCGGTCCTAACTAACTGCCAGGTTGGATCGCTTAGCTGTCTGAGCCTGCTGACTGGGCCAACCGCCAACTGTCTTTCCTGTTGCTACTTCCTTTCATGCGGCTATCAACCTGCTACTCTGCTACTTAGTAATACTGCTACTCTCCCTACTGAACTCTTCTCTACTGACTGCTACGAAGGTAAGTACACTACAATTGAAGAAGTAAGCTCTACAAATGAAGAAGTAAGCTACTGAAGCTACTGTTACATTTAGGTACGCATCAACAAGGCCCAATGTTATCATCCCAATGGATTTTGAATGTTGGACCTCCCATTCCCCTACCAAAGGCCTCAATTGGATTGCCTAACCTTTGGTTTTTAGGAGGGTTTATCGAACTCTATTTTAGGTTGCTTTCCCTTTTTTTCTTTTTTAGCTTCCACCTCTACTCATTTAGGGTTTAGGTCCTAAATTTAAGAAGAATAACTTTCTTGTTTCCCTCCTATGTTTTCTTTGTTCATTTTAAGTATATATCATTGCTGAAATTTTCTATCCCCTGTATTATATTGTTACTTGTTAATCGTTGAATGTAGAACATTCTTGCTTGTCAACATAAATGAAGTTTGATAGCAGCTATGATGGCGCACTGTTGAGACTAGAGAATGCATAATCGAGGAGTTTGGTTCCTTATATGTTTAAGTTGGATATTTTGTTGTACATTTAGATGCCAATAAATGATAAGTTTTACTGTCAACTTGTGTTGGAGTTCTTCTGTATCATGTTTATCAGAACAAACACGAAAACACCATTGATATTGTGATTTCTAAACTAAACTATCATTGTTAACAATGTTATATTAAGCTGTTTTCATTACGCATTTGGTCAACGAGTGGTTACTGATAATCAGATTGCTCAGCTAATTAACCCATATAATTTTTTATTGATCAATTGATCATCAACCCGATTTATTTCCATTAAACATCTGAATGCTGAATTTTGTCTGACCCTGATCAATCCCTTTTCTGTATGATGATTGTCCTCAGTGTGAAATTTTTAGTTCCTGGACTGACTAAACATATTAGCCAATAGTAACTAATGGAGTAATTCCATACACCATTGTACGGGATCCAAGATATTGAATCTATTCAGATAGATATGAAAAGTTATCCAGTGAAGAATGTAGAACTAACCAGCCAAAATTTTGAAGTATTTCCTTCGGTCAATAAGCTTTCCAATTGTAATGGAGTAAGATGACTCACATCACCTGAAGAAGCCAGTAAAAAGCCATAAGCCATAAGCCATAAGAAACTATCTCATCATATGATGCACCTTCTCTTCAGAAAAAAATAATGTCAACTGGATTCTTAAATAAGTTAAAAGGAAAAAATCACATCATCATGGTCTAAAGTTTATTTTCTGAAGGTAAACACTTCAAGGTCATTTAAAGAGACCCACAATGTCAGTATCATCAAGTATCGACCATTACCGGTAAGGGTCAGTATTGGGTCGGGAAAGACACAAAAAGAAATGATATAGCCAATATATACCGGCCTATACTGCTATGTAGTCTTTGGTTTTATTTTAGAGAGCTTGAGAAATTTATTTTGTGGAGCTATTCCTATTCCTAATGATGTTCTTCTACTTTTCCACCAAAATTTATAAGGAATTGCTCTGTTCTTTGACTTTGTTACTTGCTATAGGTACCCATACACTCTCTTTGTATGTGTTGTTGACAGAAATCTCATCTCACTCTGGTCTGCCTTTGTTGTTGCTCTATTATCTGCCTTCGTTGCTGCTATTTTTCCAGTGGTGTTGTCGTCCTGCAACAAATCTGGCAGCTCCTGTTGTCATGCAAAGTCCAAACACTAGAACAGTAATGTTAAGTATAAGTATTATTATGTATTGGACTTTAGTCTCACATCGGGTAGAAGAATAAGGAAGAGGCCAATCCTCTCCTATATATATGTAATTTTTCTTCAATAATAAATCATCTTATTATTCTCATACTAAATGTATCAGAGCCAAAACCCTAGCTCTCATCTCCCCTAATCCTACTTTCCTTATTTCACCCAAACACTAGATCTGAAAAAAAAATGTTTGGATCTTCAGAGAGTAGACAATGGTTTGTTTGCATGAACCTCTGAACCTCGACGTGGGTATAGGGAGTTAACAGAGAGCAGACCTGGGTTTACATGAATCTATGTTCCTGATCCGGTATCCACATCAGGATCTAACAAAAAGTAACATCGGTTACTTCTCTATCCTGGCTTGTGTGATCCACCTTCGATCTCTGCTTCCCTTGCGCAAGCCAGTTCTGGTTACGTTGATCGCGCATTAGCAGAGTTGATGTGATTATCAGGTCGGTACGACCAAATGACAGTCTAATCAAGAACATTGAAGGATGACAACCACTGAGACAAGTAGCTATGCTGACAATACTGGTGACGGAAATGCAATGGCAGAAACACCGGATACTGGCACGACGTTTTTATCGATTCGACTCGTAGATCGACGGTTAGTTAATCGACATGGTGCAAGAAGGTCGAGAAGACGCTTCGGGAAATACGGTTGTCAAAACATCTACCTAAAAACCCTCCAGCAGTAAGTAACCCCACATACGAGCAGTGGGATACGGATGACAGTTGACTATTTATACAGTTGATGAATTCAATGGAACATCAGTTGAGGACATGGTCAAAACATGGATTCAGTGAAGGAGTTATTGGAGGTCTTTGCGACTATGTTTGATGGCAAGCGCAATTTGTCTCGCAACTATGACTTGGTCGTTGGCGTCTACCGAGCTGATCAAGGAGACAAGTCACATAAGCACCACTTTCGTGCCTTAAGGCACTAACCGATGAGGTGGATCGCATGCCACTATTGACGACGGATATCAATCAGGCAAAGACACAACGCCAGCAGTTCTATGTCATGGCGTATCTTATCTCCCTTCGTCCCGATGCAGACTCTGTATGATCTCAGATTATTGCTGGGGCCGAGGTTCCATCTCTGCTGGAAACCCACTTTCATGTCCTACGAACAGCAAAGTAGTTGGGACTAAAACGAGTGGCATACTTGTTGATCGATCTGCCTTGGGTGCTGCTCGTGGCGGATTCCGTGGTGGTCGTGGTGGTCGACTTGGTGGTCGGAATGCTGGAAGAAACGGTAGTCGAGATGATGGTGGCCGACCACGGACATGTTTTAACTGTAGTCAACAAGGACACTTTCAGTGACAGTGTCCAACTACCACCAACATTGTATCAGATGCTCTTGATAATGATAGGTTATCCGTACAAATAACGGTGAATACCTACACAGACTTCGCTGAATTCCAAACTCAGCGTCTTGGTAACACTTCTACATCTGGATCCACAGTCGAATATTCAGCGGCATGTGTAGTAAGGTCAAAGCAGTGAGTGATTGACTCTGGTGCGTCTAATCACATGACAGGCGACGCAGGTATGTTGCAAGATTATGTATCGGTGGATCGTGTGACTGATATTACTGTTGCAAATGACAGTTTATTGAAAGTTCGTGGAAAACGACTCACCCGTCTTTCTTTCGATCTGTCACTCACTTTAGTATTGCACACCTAGAAACCTATTCAGTTTACTATCAATTAGTCGGACTACTCGTGACTTGCACTGCTCGATAACATTTTTTTCCTGATGGTTGTATTTTTTAGGACCTGAAGACTGGAAAGACTATCGGTATGGGACATGTAATAAAAGGCTTATACATGTTTAACAATAATTCTTCCGTTGCATGTGCCGACGTAACACTCGAATCGCTTGAGCTGCATTATCAGTTAGGCTACCCATCTATCCAAGCCCTCCAAAAGATGTATCCGTCTTTAAATTTTTATATTCTTTTTCATTGTGAGTCATGTAGTTTGGCACATCACCGAGTGTCATATCCGGTGAGTCTAAATAAAGCTGCATCAGCTCCTTTTGAGGTAGTGCACTGTGATGTTTGGGGGCCTTGCCATATTGAATCTGTGATAGATTTCAAGTATTTTGTTTCCTTTGTTGATGGCTACTAATATGTCACCTTTGTCTACTTGATAAAAAATCGCTCTGAATTGTCTAATATTTGGTGAAATTTTTATGCAAAAATCCAAATCCAATTTAGGGTTCCTATTAAGTGTTTTCAGAGTGACAATGGTCGTGAGTATTGTCTCGTAAGTTCAATTCTAATCTGGCTAGACATGGCATCATCCACCAAACTTCATGTCCTTACACACCACAACAGAATGGTGTGGCCGAACGCAAGAATCGCCATCGTTTGGAAAAAAAAATACGTGCTATTATGTCTCATTCACGTACTCTCAGAAAATTTTGATCTGGCGAGGTCCTTACAGCTTGCTATCTGATCAATCGCATGCCATCTTCTGTTTTCAATGCCAATATTCCATTTTCTCGGTTATATCCCAATCGTGTGTCGTTTTCTCTACCTCTCAAAATTTTTGGCTACTTGTGTTAAGTTCGGGATACTCGATCTACTTTTTCTAAACTGGATCCTAAGGCAATCATGTGTATCTTTCTTGGGTATCCTTAGGATCAAAAAGGTTGTCGTTATTTTTTTCCAACTTGAAAAGGTAATTTATGTCTCGGGTTGTTACCTTTTGTTGAAATTGAGTTTCCTCCACTACCAGCAACTACAGATTCCGTTCTAAAAGTTTACCCAAAAGAGACTTTCCTACTGTATCCAGTTCAAACACAACAGACCCCCACCCCTCGAAAGGGTGCCCTCCCCTGCCGAGCCAGTCTCCCGGTCTGACGATCAGTAAACACCGGCTCAGTCAGAACCGGCATCGCCAGTCTCACCAGCTCAAACAGACAAAGCATCACTAATGATGCCCACGGCCGTAGAGCCATCGTCCTCATCCAGTTCCACTAATTCACCACCGTCTAATAAACTGGCTCGTCTCAGTCGTACATGTCGGGACAATCCTTTGTATGTCGACAACTACAACTCGCGAGTCAGAGTCAGTGTCACGTCCCGGTTCCGCAGAACCGAACGTCCTCGCTTAGGCTTCCCAAACTCAAGTTCTGCAGAGCCGCCCGTCCTCGGTGGACGTGATGGCGTACAAGCCTGGGGTTGCGCTTGTACAAGGCGTGCCCGTGCTCATTTTATAATCAGATATTTGAATAGAGAATTTGCGACATTCACAAAGAAATTGAACACATTTGAAAATGGAAATTTGCTCTTTATTGATAATTCTTGAAATAGAAACATAAGACCCCCAAACGGCCGAGATAAAAATGTCGTACTTGGCTTACAAGTTGCAAAAATATTGAAATGAGATACAACGTTGCTCGATACATCATATCCCTTATTTAATATTGAAAACTCGATGGACCACCTTCAGCAGAAGTCTTCTTCTCCACTTAGAAGCTTCAAGTGCAAGGCTTCTAAAGAGTCGGACCAAAACCATCGGCGTTCACGAGCAGCAACTAAATTCTCAACACATGAGGATGCCCACAAACGTGGATTAGTACGCAACATGTACTGGTGAGCGGCAGCAACAAATCTCACCTAAAAAGCCAATACTAAATAGATATGTGAAAGCAGCAGTTATTATTGTGATCTTGCTATGTTGCCTTAATTTCAATTAACAATTCATATTTCAAGAACACGGTCGTTTAGCCATATGTTTATCACCATATTCGGTGATTCTTACCCACGGTCGTTTAGCCATCCATGTTTATGAATAATAACTTACTCTTTCCTACACAAGACATTATTAGCATGCACCATGTATATATGGTCATTGGCCAAGCCATCATGACAATCTTGAAATTTCAGCGTCCCGTTCAGTACATGGCGCTAGCCTCACTGAAGATCCTAAACTCCTGATGCAAGTACTTTAACACCCATGTTCCCCTAGCCAAAGCGGTCACGTGGCCCCGGTGCACCGCCTCGAGGAAACTACCCCTTGTGCACAAGTTTGTCTATGACCATGCATGGAATGCAACTAGCTAGTAGAAGAAAACATGCAAGTGCAGAAAACTTGATATAGTATGCCACAGTCTTATTGTTTGTCTTAGCCACAGCCTACCATACTTACCGTCCAGTCCAGGGTCTTTGCCACATAATTAATTATACTACAACAGTCCAGTTTATAATAATGTGCTTATTTATCTTGCTTATCTTTCTAGGTTATTTGTTAAGTATCATTGATCGTTTTATTAGACATGATGACTAAAGGATTCATCGAAGGATCGAAGTCACCCACTAGTTGGTGAATTGCTGAGAAAGAGAGACCTTCTTTGGGACTTCAGGCGCGACTCACTGACTCACCTACATTGGCACGAACAACGGTTCAGAACTCTACTTCTCTTTCTCTCAGTAATTCGATATGAAATGCAAGTTAATGAAAGCAAGCAATGAAAACCGTTCATCGAAAACAATCACGAAAACGCAATCACAAAACCAACAGCGAAAACACATTGAAAACCAACAGCGCACGGGTCTTGAGGCTTTGACCCTTATACAGAGTCTACTCCCCAAGACACCATACACTGCATCTTGGGAGCAACTTCTAAGGATTTTATCCCATAACGAGGAACGGCTCCCCGTTTCTTTGTCCCGATCAATCGATACCAGCAATGTTTCCCCATTGTCTGATTCTAGCTCGGCAATTCGACTGCTAGTCCAGTCCGTGCTTCGCAACAAGATCAGGACACTACATATTAACACACTAACAAAAAGTTGTCCCCAAAACTTAAAGAAAAACCTACCTCTGCTATCGAATAACGAAGGAAACTTTTATTTCATCTCCGCTTCAAGTTCCCATGTCGACCCTTCGACGGAGTGGTTGCGCCAACGCACGCGAACCAAAGTAACATCTCAACTCCTCAGCACCTTCTCTTTCCTATCTAAGATTTGGGCAGGTTCCTCATCGTAAGTCAAGTCGGCCTGCAGTCCCAACTGACCGAAGTCTACCACGTGACTTGGATCATACACGCACTTCCGTAGTTGAGAAACATGGAACGTATCGTGCACTTCAGCCAATGACGGTGGTAGCGCGATCTTGTAGGCGACTGGACCAACTCGCTTAAGAAAATCAAATCGACCGACGAACCAAGGGCTCAACTTTCCCTTCGCACCGAAACGCACAACTCCACGTATCGGTGATACCTTCAAGAACACATGGTCCACGACCATGAAATCTAACAATCGTCGATGTATATCTGCGTAACTCTTTTGCCGACTTTATGCCACCGTTAACTTTTTTCGAATTATGTGAACTTTCTCAACTGCTTGCTCAACCAATTCTGGCCCAAGTGCTTGCCGCACACCGACTTCATCCCAGCAAATCGGTAACCGACACTCCGCCCGTACAATGCTTCATAAGGTGCCATCTCTGTACTCAATTGGTAACTGTTATTGTAGGAAAATTCTACTAGCGGCAAGTGACTATCCCAATTTGTCTTCAAATCTATCGCACAAAGGCATAGCATATCCTCCAAGATTTGGTTAATATGCTCGTCTGTCCGTCAGTCTGAGGATGGTACGCAGAGCTGAAATGCAACTGCGTGCCCATTGCTGCCTGTAGACCTTTCCAAAACAGTGATACAAATCTTCCATCCCGATCTGACACGATTGAAGCTGGCACGTCGTGTAGTCGGACTACTTCATCCAAATATAGTTGAGACAACCGATCGACGCTCCAGGAGATTTTGATCACGATAAAATGTGCCGACTTGGTCAATCTATCCATAATTACCCAAATCGCATCATTCCCTCACTGCGTCTTCAGCAAGGCAACTATGAAATCCATTGAAATGTGATCTCATTTCCACTCTGGAATGGGGAGGTTCTGCATCTCCCTGCCTGGCCTTTGGTGTTCTGCTTTTACCTGCTGACAGGCCAAAGAGTGCCACATCTTTCTTCATTCCGTGCCACCAAAAGTTTGCGCGCAAGTCCTTGTACATCTTGGTACTCCCCAGATGTAAAGTATAACTTGCATAATGCGCTTCTGTCAATGTTTCCTTTCTAAGCTTTGTATCGTTGGGCACACATAGTCTTCCTTTCACTTGTAATATTCTGTTCGCATCTTACGCAAAGTCGGTTACCTTTCCTGTTAAAATCAAGAACAAGTATTAAAGATGAATGGGTGCTCAGTCCCAACAATATGAGCTAGAAATAAACAGAAAATAGTAAGAACTAAAAGCATGCATAAATCCATGGTTCTTCTCTTGTTCAAGGTGTACTTGTCTACGGAGGGAGAGAAAACCTAAGAGAAATGGAAAGAAAATAATGAGCAGAGAGAGAAATGGGAATATATAGGTTTAGGTTTGAGATGTAGACCGTTGGATCATTCAAACCCATCCAAGCCACACATGCCACCAACCCAACCAAACTCACTCTCTCCACAACTCGGATCCGGTCTAAACAATGGCCGGACTTGCAAACAATATGCGCCAAAGTGCGCCAAGGACAATATGCACCAAAGTACGCCGGGAAAGGGGACCAACACTAGCCCAAAATCCGACAAAAGAAATTCGGATGAAGAATCAGGGACATACTTATCTTGAATGCTTTACAGATGCTGACTGGGGTGCAAATCTTACAGATAGAAGGTCAATATCTGGTTATTCGGTACTTTTATTGGCGAAAACTTAGTATCGTTGAAGAGCAAGAAGCAGAGTGTGGTCTCACGATCAAGTTCAGAAGCAGAATATTGAGCTATTGCTCATGGTACAGCAGAGGTGTTAAATCTGCAGCATCTTCTAAAGGAGCTAGGTAAAAAAAGCAGGATCGGAAGCAGCAGATATGCAGTGTGATAATCAGTCAGCCATCCACATTGCTACCAATCTCGTATTTCATGAACGGATGAAACATATTGAGATCGACATCCACTTTGTCCGTGATGAATACCAAAAGGGGATGATAACATTTCACCATATGAGAAGTAGAGATCAGATAGCAGATATTCTCACAAAGTCCCTTTTAGGGCCTCGTATTCATTTTCAATGTAATAAGCTAGGCATGATTGATATCTATACTCCAGCTTGAGGGATGGTGTTAAGTATAAGTATAAGTATTATTATGTATTGGACTTTAGTCCTACATCGGGTAGAAGAAAGAATAAGGAAGAGGCCAATCCTCTCCTATGTATATGTAATCTCTCTTCAATAATAAATCATCCTATTATTCCCATTCTACAAGTACCAAACCTCTTCGTACTCTACACATCAGCAAACCCACTGTAAAGATTTCAGCACCATCTCCGGATTCTCCTACTAGAAATTTTCTAGAATATTCTTGAATGATCTCTTGACCTTTATAAAATATTCTCCAACCCTCCATCTTATATAATACTCTTCATCATTCTCCTCTTAACCTTCTAAATATTTCTTCCATGCACCATTCATTCTTCCTCTAGAACCTTCTCTATGTAATAGAGACATGGGAACTCTCTAGATAAATCTCCATCCTTCCACCTATCTTCCAACCTCCTCATTCTTCTAGAGTTTTCACACACATCAGCTCTCACCTATAAATAAGGGTGATGTCCTCATTTGGAAAGTAAGAAGCACCAAATTAAGCAAGCAAAGAAAGAAGCAAGCAAGAGATCTAGTGTAAGTAAGCCTCGGTGTAAGTTCATGTTTGTAAGTGTTCATTGTGTGTTTTGTGGTAGAACTTCTCTTTGTAACAGTTTCTTGAGCCTTTATAATTGTGTATAAAATACATGTGTGTATCAATAAAATTCTATCAAGTGTTCCAAGTGTTTTATTTCTCTCATATCCAACAATTTGGTATTAAAGCAGATGAAGTCAGGGAGCGAGGTACAAGGAAACTTTGTCGGTACACTATTCAAATTTGTGATGTTGGTTAGACTGGGTCCATGCTTAGTAAAGCACAAGATACTATCAAGTCACTAAAGCACGAGATATTATCAAGTCACTATAGCAGACTTTGCTTCTTTGTCAAGCTAAACTGAGAAGCTTAATAGCCTTTGCTTCTTTGTCAAGCTAAACTGAGAAGCTTAATAGCAGCAATTTGAACAATTGGAGCACTTGCATGGAGTTCCACCTTACTAGGCAAGATCTTTGGAACGTTGTTAGTCGTAGTGAACTACACCACCAATTGAAAATGACGTGCTAAGGAAATGGAAGATTAAGGTCGACAAGGCAATGTCCACATTGTTGTAATTGTGGAGAGCTTGTGCAGCATATCAAGGACGCAAAGACATCAAAGGAAGTATATGACACAGAAGCAACTTTGTTGACAAAGATGAATGATGCTAAATTCTAGAGACTAGAGGAAGTTGAGGAAGTTGTTAATGACATGACCAAGGAGGACCAACCAAAGCCATCTGAGTTTGAAGTCTCTGTAGGCAATAGAACAGTCTAAACTAGCAGAGATGAAAGCACTGACCAAGGAAGTCGCAGTGACAAAGAAGGTAGCGATGGAGGGAGAGGTGGAAGCAGCCAATTAGACGAAGAAAGAGGCAAAGAGGGAATTAGTCCTTAAGTAAGTCTCGTCCAAGGAGGAAAGTAACAATATTGCCAACATGGAGGATCAAGAGAAGAAGACACAAATGCTACCTAACAAGGAGTTAAATATAAAGGTGAATGAACCGTTACAGTTCATCTACTCACGTGTTTGACCGAGTGAAGCACGAGTCAAATGATGAGATTGTCGATGATGCTTCATCTTGGTGGTTATCTCGAGATGCATTGTTACTAAATTCTACATTTAAGTCAAGATATAAAAAGAAAGATGGGGAGCCAAATAAGCTTAGCTCACCCAAATCACAGAAGACAAGCATAAAAGGAGGACATGTATCATTGGACAACGGAGGATGTCACATTAGTTAGATGGAACATATTAATGAAGAGCGGCCATGACAACCTCAAAGGTTGATAAGAAAAAAGAGGCCTTAAAGTATACAGATATTGTACTCAATGAAGATTAAAAGATAAAACAGACATCAGTACAATAGTACAAAGCATTGAGAGGAGAAAAGCAACGAACAAAAGGATATGAACCAAAAGCAAATGTAGGAACAAATGCCAAAGTCAAAGTATAATATGAAATCAATAATTTACAACTAAAAAAAATGGATTCACGATGAGGATACAAGATAGAGTGATTCATGAGGGGGAGAATTAAGATTTCAGCACCACCTATGGATTATTCTAGAAATCCAGAATATTCTATAATCCTCCATTCTTCTAATATACTCTCACAATTCTCCCTCTCAAATCTTTTAAGACAATTTTTCCATCCATTATTCCTTCTTTCTCCAGAACCTTCTTTATGTCCTGCAACATTGGCACTCTCTAGATAAGCTTTTATTATTTCACTATCTTCCAACCTTATTCTGCTCACCTATAAATAAGTGTAATGTCCTCATTTGGAAGTAAGAAGATCCAAGCTAAGGAAGCAAGAGAGCTAGAGTGCGTGAGTCTTGGTTTTAGTTAGTATTTGTGAGTATGTCCCTTGTGTGAGTGATGTTGCCAGCATTTCCCTTTGTGTGTGTTGAGACTTGAGAGCTTGTATCATCTTGTATACATGTGTTTGTTCAATAAAATTCTATTCTCTCGAGGAAGATATAGAATTCTCTCCGTATATCCAACAAGAAGCCACAACTGCTACCTAACAAGGAGTTGAATATAAAAGCAAATGAACCATTACAATTCATCTACTCACATGTGTTTGGCTGAGTGAAGTAGAAGTCAAGTGATGAGGTCATCGAGGAAGATTTATCTCCATGATCATCTCCAGAGACATTGTTACTAGATTCTACATTTAAGTCAAGATACAAAAAAAGTGGGTGAGCAAATTAAGCTTAGCTCACCCAAATCATAGGAGACACAAGCATAGAAGGATGACATATATCATTAGACAACTGAGGACGTCAGACTAATTAGATGGAACATATTAATGAAGAGTGGACATGACAACCTCAAAGGTTGATAAGAAAGAAAAAAAAAAAGCCTTTAAAGTATACAGATTTTGCACTCAATAAAGATTAAAAGAAAAGAAAAAACATCGGTACAACAGTACAAAGCATTGAGGAGAAAAACAATGAAGAAAATGATATGAAACAAAAGTAAATGTGGGAACAAATGCCAAAGTCAAAGTACATCAAATTGATAATTTACAACCGTAATATCAAGATAAAGGATCTTCTGGATTAAGCAATTGAGGGGTACAAGGATTCACGATGACGATACAAGAGAGTCATTCATGAGGGGGAATATTAAGATTTCAGAACCAGCGCTGGATTCTTATAGAAATCTAGAATATTCTCTAATCCTTTATTCTTCTAGTATAATCTCACAATTCTCCCCTTCAATATTTTACATAATTTTTCCATCCATTATTCCTTCTTTCTCCATAACCTTCTCAATGTCATGCAACATTGAAACTCCTCGAAAAGCTTTTATCCTTCCACTATCTTCCAACCTTATCTCATCTATAAATAAGGGTAATGTCCTCATTTAGAAGTAAGAAGCACCGAGCTAAGGAAGCAAGAGAGCTAGTGTGCTTGAGAGCCTTGGTGTTAGTTTATATGTGTGTCCCTTGTGTGAGTTATTTTGCTGGTCCTTTTTGTGTGTTAAGAGCTTGTATCATCTTGTATACATGTGTTTGTTCAATAAACTTATATTCTTAAGTGTACCAAGTGTGTTGCTTCTCTCCGCATATCCAACAAGAAGACACATATGCTACTTAACAAGGAGTTAAATACAAAGGCGAATGAACCATTATAGTTCATCTACTCGGTTCATCTATTCACATGTGTTTGGCCGAGTGAAGCACGAGTCAAGTGATGAGATCATCGAGGAAGCTTCATCTTGGTGGTCATCTCGAGAGGTCAAATACAAAAAGAAAAGTTGGGGAGCAAAATAAGGTTAGCTGTCACAAATCATAGGAGACAGATGCATAGAAGGATGACATGTATCAATGGATTGCGGAGTACGTCACACTAATTAGAGGGAACATATTAATAAAGAGTGGACATGACAACCTCAAAGGTTGATAACAAAAAAAAGAAGCCTTAAAGTATACAAATATTGCACTCAATAAAGATTATAAGAAAAAAACAACCATCGGTACAATAGTACAAAGCATTGAGAGGAGAAAAGCAACGAAGAAAATGATATGAAGCAAAAGCAAATGTGGGAACAAATGCCACAGTCAAAGTACATGAAATTGATTATTTACAATCGTACCATCAAGATAAAGGATCTTCTGGATTGAGCAATTGAGAGATACAAGGATTCACAATAACGATACAAGATAGAGGAGTCATTCATGAGGGGGAGTATTAAGATCTCAGCACGAGCCCTGGATTCTTCTAGAAATCTAGAATATTCTATATTCCTCCATTTTTCTAGTATACTTCCATAATTCTCCCTCTCAATCTTTTAGATAATTGTTCCATATATTATTCCTTCTTTCTCTAGAACCTTCTCTATGTCATGCAACATTAGGACTCTCGAGATAAGCTTTTATCCTTCCATTATCTTCAAACCTTATTCTTCTCACTTATAAATAAGGGTGACGTCCTTATGTAGAAGTAAGAATCAACAAGCTAAGCAAGCAAGAGAGCTAGTGTGCGTGAGAGCCTTGGGGTTAGTTCGTATTTGTGAGTGTGTCCCTTGCGTGAGTGATTTGCTAGCATTTCTCTTTGTCTGTGTTGAGAGATTGTATCATCTTGTATACGTGTTTGTTCAATAAAGTTATATTGTTAAGTGATCCAAGTTTGTTATTTCTCTCCGCATATTCAACACTCTCTGCCTTTCTGGAACAGACACCATGACCCCTTCCGTCTTGGAAGGCAGCCCTCTTACAGGTGCCTAAATAGCCAGGAGGTCATGCTTTGTCACGGACTACATCATCGGCATCCTGCCCTTTGATTGAATAGAACCCTAGTTTCATTTAAATTATGAACTCTTAATACTTGTTAGGGTTATTTGTTAGTGTGTTACTAGTAACTATTGCTTTACAATTGGTTTCCGGAAATCTCAGATTATTAATTGTGATTGGACCCCCTATATATTGCTTTATAGGTATTGTCGTGCATCAACATGCCAGCTCATTCTATTGTAAAATCTCCTTATTATCTATGTTATCAACTTGATTGCAAATAGACACGACAATATAATGAAATTGCATTTACGAGAACAAGGTCAAACATTCAATGAGTATTCATTCACTACACAAAGAATACTAGTCGAACGTAAAATATGCACATGTAGAATCCAAAATTAAGTAACCTTTTTATCTATAAAAATAACTACTTTAGAATTTTTTCTACGAATGAAGTTTATGCACATATGGAATGCCATTCCTGTCTTCTTTGGCATAATGCGTCATAGAGATGGATGCAAAAACAAATTTTATATTCTAACCTTTCATCTAGACACTTTTCTAGTATATAGGATAATTGAAAGTTGCTACATATTTGCAGGAACTTAAATTTTATCCATATCTAGACAGCGTTATAGGTATAGGAAGATGCATCGGTTTTAGGCCTAAACCGACAGATATCGGCCATAGATCTCTTATACATCGTTTTGAAAAATCAACTGATATATCGATTGATATTCAATATATCGGCCAATATGATATTTAGACGATATTACCATAGTTTGCAGTATCGGCCGATACCGATCCGATACCGATCCGATACGGCCGATACCGATACAGTTTGGCATGTCCCGATCCGATACCCGATACTAACCGATACCGACATTAGAGGTCTCTTTTCCAGTCAATTCGACAAAGAAAATTGAATGAAAAAGACCAATTAGCAAGGGTATAAAAGCATAGTAAGGTTGTAAAAGCATATCAAAGAGAAAAACTTATCTATCGCATGTTAAATCAATCGACAAGGGTGACTACTATTTCATTCAATTTCAAAAATACTAAGAAACAACACTGTAAATACTTAAAATTATGTATAAATGTAAAATATGTTTTCTAAAATGCTAATAATTTACTAGTTATTTGCTTTCCGATACCAAAAAATCCGATATCCGATCTAATATTGCCGATCATCCCGATACTAATAGGAATGGTCTGATACCGATTCCGATACGGATATTTGAACCTTGGATATTATCCGATATATGAAAATATCGGATTTGAGGATTAGGGTTGTGTTTTAGGGTCGGGTTGGGTCCTACCCTATTAACTTAACTCTCCCCCCCCCCCCCCCCCACCCAACCCAACCACCACCACCACACACACAAGAGGACCTCTCTCTCATCGAGCTACAAGGAGGACCGCTACCTCTAGCTCTCGATCTTTCGAGTTTGATTTTCTTTCATATCTCAGAGAAGAAAAAGCTCTCCTCTAAGCTTTCAGGTAAGCTCTCATGTTTCCACTCACTGCTACTGCATCTTGTTCTTCTTCTGTTGTTGTTGTTGCATTTTCTTCTTCTTCTTCTTCTTCTTCTTCTTCTGCAAAGAGGACATTGGGGATGGAGACCAGTGTCTTAGTCTACTGATCAAAATCTGGTGGTTCTCATATTAAACTTTATTTTGTTGAATAGAAAGATTGTTGGATAACAGTTAGTCGTGCCAGATAATGCTATATTAAGGTCTTGGTTCCTGATTATCGAATTGTGGAAATGATAAACAAAATGGATTGAAATAACTATTAAGTGCTTATGGAATATGATATATAATATATTATATATTTATTGATATCCGGTAATTATATTTTTTGTGTGTATCTTTGTTATCCGATATCTCAGAACAGATATGAACCAGATAACCGATTTATGAAACATTGAATCTAGGCCTCCATAGCTTTCTAGGTTTTATGGCAAGCCATCTCTTTTTCAAAGGTATATTGTCGAAAAATTTGCTGCCTACAGAGGTTGATGTGATGGACAATGGTCATGAAAACTATGTTCAACCTTTCATGGAGCTTTCTCAAGTCCAATGCTCAGACAAAATTCTATTAAGGGCTTTGGGGACTATGATGATGACGATAATTAAGTCAAGTCAAGAATGCCAAAACGAGGAAGCCCATGTAATATGTTGAGAAACAGGGTGAAGGATACAAAATAAACATACCTAGACCATCATATGGCGGCTGCTGAGTTAAGATAAAAATAACTGCAAGGTAAAAGAGGAGCTATGAGAAGTTACATATGTGATATATTCATTACACTAAAGCTCCCTACATTTTTCATTCATAGCTGTAAAATAAGGCTTTTAAAGACTTTTGGTAAGCATAAACCTTAAATAAACTGATAATAAAATTAGTGTACAGAGAATGATGAATGAAACTTGAACAGACAAATAGAAAATTGCAAATATAAATTTAAAAAAACAATTAAATCAGATATTTGCAATAGGAAACTTTACAAGTAAATTAAAACTATGTTGTTGTAGCTATTTTAATTCAAAACTGTAGAATTGGAATGATAGATTGATTCATTAAGAGGAGAGGGGAGTACATTATATAGGAGAGGCTAACCCCTCTTCCTATTAGTCTACCCGATATGGGACTAAACTCAACTTAACACATAACTCAACACCCTCCCTCAAGCTGGAGCATAGATGTCAATCAAGCTCAGCTTGTTACAGAGAAATTGAACCCGAGAACCTAGAAGAGATTTTGTAAATATATCAGTTATCTGATCGCCGGTCCTCACATGGTGAAACTTTATCATCCCTTTTTGATACTCATCACGGACAAAGTGAATGTCGATTTCAATATACTTTGTCCTTTCATGAAATACAGGGTTAGTAGCAATATGAATAGCAGACTGGTTATCACACAACATATCTGCTGCTTTATATTCTGCTTCTTCTCCCAGTTCCTGTAGAAGATGCTGCAGATATAGCACATCTGCTGTGCCATGAGCAATCGTTCGATATTTCGCTTCCGAGCTTGATCGTGCGATCACACTCTGTTTCTTGCTCTTCCATGATACCAAGTTCCCGTCAATGAAGACCAAGTAGCCAGATGTAGACCGTCTATCCGTAAGACTGGCACCCCAGTCAGCATCAGTAAAGCACTCAACATAAGTATGTCCCTTATTCTCCATCCAAATTTCTTTTTCCGGATTCTGAACTAGATAGCGCAGAATTCTGAGAACTGCCTCCCAATGTGGAACTCGTGGTGAAGACATGAATCTACTTGCAACACTGACGGCAAAGAAAATGTCTGGACGAGTCATAACGGCCAAGTAGTTGAGTTTTCCAACTACTCGACGATATTGATCCGGATCGGTCATCAGTGTCCCCTCGTCGGAAAGTAACTTTATCCCTGGGTCCATGGACGAGGTTGCTCCCTTAGCTTGCATCATCCCTACATCATTTAGGATGTCAAGCATATATTTTCTCTGGGACATTACAATGTTGCGCTTACCTCGTGTGACTTCTACGCCCAAAAAATAGCTCAACGATCCCAAATCCTTGGTTTGAAATTGTTCTCCTAGAAACTTGTTTAGTTCTGTAATGTCCTGACTGTCGTCTCCTGTGATCACAATATCGTCCACATAGACACCGAGTAGTATCCTTCCAGCTAATGTCTGACGGTAAAATACTGAATGATCCTTCTTTGATTGGCACATGCCAAACAGAGTAATCACATTTGTGAAACGACCAAACCATGCACGAGGGGATTGTTTGAGACCATAAAGGGCCTTCCGCAGATGGCACACTTTACCCTCCCTTGCAACAAACCCGGGAGGTTGCATCACATATACTTCTTCATCAAGATCTCCATGAAGAAATGCATTATTGATATCCAGCTGTAGCAACGGCCAGTCATAGCGAACAGCTAAGGCCAAGAGGACGCGCACAGAGGTCATTCGAGCAACTGGAAAGAATGTCGCAAAATAATCCTCACCATAGGTCTGAGAATAACCTTTTTGCCACCACACGAGCCTTTAGGCGATCAAGAGTGCCATCCGATTTTACCTTAATATTGAACACCCATTTGCAACCAACTTCCTTCTTACCATGAGGTAAATCAACCAAGTTCCATGTATGGTTCTTCCGAAGTGCTTTCATTTTCTCTTACATAGCAGCACGCCAGCCAGAATGTTTAAGACCCTCCTCTACAGAATTAGGAATATGAATCCCATCAATAGTCACTACCAATGATTGTGTGTGGCTCGCAAGCCCTTTGTAATTGTGAACGTACAATGGATGATTACGACATGTACGATGAGGTCGAGCTGGCAGATCAGGCGGAAGCAAATCAGTGAATTTCTCGTTCCAGCGATGCTGGTACAGACGGAGCCGGTGCGTGCGGACCATCTGACCGGGAGACTGGCTCGGTAGGGGAGAGCACCCTTACGGGAGGCTGTTGTGTTTGAACAGGAAATAACAAGAAATCCTCTTCTGGGTAAACCTGTGGAGCCAGATCAGTAGTTTGTGGAAGTGGAGGAAACTCAGTTTCAACAAACGTAACATCCCTAGAGAAAAAATATCGTTTCAAGACTAGAAAAAAATACCGATACCCTTTCTGATCCTTAGGATACCCAAGAAAAATACATTGGATAGCCTTTGGATCTAGTTTAGAAAGAGTTGGTCGGGTATCCCTAACATAACACAAGCAACAAAAGATTCGAAGAGATAAAGGAAATGGCTCTCGTTTGGGATATAACCGAGAGAAGGGAGTATCGTCATTGAAAACAGACGACAGCATGCGATTAATTAGATAACAAACCGTGATAACGACATTCGACCAAAATCTTTTTGGAGTACATGCTTGGAACATAAAAGCACGCGTTGTTTCTAAGAGGTGACGATTCTTGCGTTCAGCCACACCATTCTGTTGTGGTATGTAAGGACATGAAGTTTGGTGGATGATGCCATTCCGAGACAGATGTGAAACAAACTCACGAGACATACTCATGACCATTGTCACTGCGAACGCATTTAATCGGAACACCAAATTGTGTTTTGATTTCCGCATAAAAATTGCATCAAATGTTAAATAATTTGGAGCAATTTTTCATGAGATAAACAAAAAAGACACGCGAGTAGTCATCAACAAAGGTAATAAAGTACTTGAATCCCATCACAGATTCAACCGGACAAGGTCCCCATATATCGGAATCCACCAACTCGAAAGGAGCAGAAGCAACTTTATTTTGACTGATCGAATAGAAAATCTGGTGATGCTTAGCCAAACTACAGAACTCACAATGAAAAGAACATGAAGCATCTAAAGATTGGTACATCTTCTGGAGTGCTTGGACAGAAGGATGTCCTAACCGGCAGTGTAACTCAAAAGGATCAAGTTTCATACCAGCACAGACAACAGAGAAAGGTTCATCAAACAGGTACAAGTCTCCAGCCACATGCCTCTTACCGATATTCTTTCCAGTCTTTAGATCCTGAAAAATACAACCATCAGGAAAGAATGTTACCGAGTAATGCATATCATGAGTAATCCGACTAATTGAGAGTAAGCTGAATGGGTTTCCAAGTGTATGTAATACAGAATGTAGTGACAGTCCCAAAGAAAGACGGACAAATCCTTTTCCACGGACATTCAGCGAACCACAGTTGGCACATGTAATATTAGACATACGACCAACCGGTATATAATTTCGTATCATACCTGCGTCGCCTGTCAAGTGAGCAGACGCACCAGAATCAAGGACTCACTGCTTCGACTGTACCACACATGCCGCTGAGTACCCTGCGGTAGACCCAGAAGTAGAACCTTCACCTCGACGTTGAGCTTGAAACTCAACAAAGTCAGCATATGCTTCATCAGTCATTTGTACGGATTGGCCGCCAAGATCAGGAATATCTAAGGTGACATTGACGACAGGAGTTTTAGTACACTGCCACTAGAAATGACCTTGTAGACCACAGTTGAAGTAGGTGCACAATCGACCTCCACCACGACAGCCAATGCCTCATCCACCATCACGGCCAACATTCTGGCCACCACGACCACCACGAAATCCAGTAGGAGCGGCTCCCAGAGCAGATTGATCAGCGGGAGCATCACTTGGAGAGGTCTCGACGACCTTTGTTGTCCGTAGGACACAAAAATGAGCTTCAATTAGAGATGGAACATCAGCTCCAGCGATGATCTGAGAGCGAGCTGAGTCTGCATCAGGACGAAGAGAGGCAAGATATGCCATGACATGAAGCTGCTCTCGTTGAGCCCTTGCTTCATTGATATCCGTCATCAGAGGTAATACACGGTCAACTTCATCGACCATAGCCTTAAAGGTCCGGAAGTGATCCTTAGGAGACTTGTCGTCCTGTTCCGCCCGGTAGACGTCGACGACCGAATCGTAGATACGAGACAAGTCGCATTTTACATCAAACGTCGTCGATAGGACCTCTCATTACTCTTTTGCCGTGTCCATGTTCTGAACCATGTCCTCCACTGATGGTTCCATTGAGTTCATCAACAGTGTAAACAGTCGACTATAATCTCTCACTACTCAAATATGGGATCAGTCGTATCCGGAGGATTGTCAGTCAGATGCTTGGACAACCGCATTTTTCGAAGTATTTTCTTAACCTTCTTCCGCCATATTGAGTAGCCATCTGGTCCGTCCAACCGCCGATCGACGAGTCGAATCGAAGAAATCGTCGTGCCAGTGCCCGTTGGTCCTGCCAATGTGTTTCCGACACCGGTAGTAGTAGCACTGCTAGTTGCATAAGTGTTATTCATCCTGCACTTGATTCGACTGTCGCTGGATCTTCCCAACCCTAATAATCACATCAACTTTACCAATGCGCTATCAACGTGGCCAGAACCGGCATGCGCATGGAAAGTAGAGATCATATTGGGATCACACAAGCCAGGTCACAGAGGTAACTCTGATGTGGATATCGGGGTAGGATGGAAACAAAGATTCACGTAAACAAGTAACTTGTCTACTATTTGTTAACTCCTAGAGCCGTAATCTAGGAACAGGATTGTGCAAACAAATCATCATTGTCTACCCTCTGGTTTTGATATACGGTCCTGAAGTCGTAATCTAGGAACAGGGGTTGTGCAAACAAATTATTGTCTACCATCTGGCATCGATACAAGACCTTTATTTTTTATTTTTTGGAAATTAGGATTCAGACGTGGAGGGGCGGCAGCTAAGGGTTAGGGTTTAGGATTTTTTGAGCTGCATAGTGGGGTCGGGGGCAGCGGAGGGGGGGCTGAGGGCCGGGGTGGCTGGCGCTCTGTTGGAGTAGGGGGAACAACGGGCAGGAGGGGGGGACCGGCAGGGGGCCGGGGGGGGTTGGCGGCAGGGGGGCGCCAGGGAAGCGGGCGGGGGGGGGTGGCAGGAGGCGGGGGGGCTGAAGGGGGGGGGTTGGGGTTGGCGGCTAGGGTTTGGGAAAGAGTTTTTTTTTTTTTTTGGGAGAGAGAGAGAGGTGGATGGGTTATGGCTCTGATACCATGTAGAATATGAATGATAGATTGATTCATTAAGAGGAGAGGGGAGTACATTATATAGGAGAGGCTGACCCCTCTCCCTATTAGTATACCAGATGTGGGACTAAACTCAACTTAACACATAACTCAACAAAAACCAATACTTTCTTACCCATTGGTTGTATACACAATGATACAACCTTCGTGGCATCTTTTGTTATTTCACATTGGTACTAGGCATCAGCCCAGGTGCACCTCATAATTTGCCTACAAGACCCATACACATGCTTGACTACTTATCGAACAGGAATGATAATCAATTACTGCCTAAGCCTATATCAGGATTGGAAACATCTGATTCTCTAATTCTCTCTGTTTCTATTCGATAAGAAAATAGCAACTTGCTGAAGTTAATATAAATATATAACTACATAATAATTTATTGAAACTATTTTTTTATTTATAAATAAACTAAAAATCTTCCACAGTCTACAAGAACAACAACAATACCTTTTATTCCTGTTAAAGTCCTACAAGTAGAGGGTTAAGGGTTAAAACTTTTATTATTCTAACACACACCAGCAAGTTGAAAGCCTATTTTGGACAAAGATTTGGATTCACACAGCGGCACATTTTTTTGTAAAATCTGCTTAAATTGTGTGCCAAAGGATTCGAATATGGGTTAGGTTGCTCTAATATCATGTTAAAGTTTCTAACATTGCACCAAAACTTTAGAGTTGTAGTAAGGGTTGAAGCTTAAATATTTATATTATTTCAAAAATCTCAAATTTTTAAGGTTCACTATTTCAATCATTTTAGTCCATTTTTTGCTTTGTTACACGCCAATGTCCTAAGTAATAACAAAAACCATATCCTTCTATAACATCAACACAAATTCTTGTTCTCAAAGTTCATATAAGTAATATCTAATCGCTTTTACATCTATCGGCTCTTGCACATGTCCAGACTACCTTGGACGATTCTTTCTCATACATCCTCAATTAGCGCCATCCAACTTTCCACGAGGACACTCATTTTAATCCTACATGAAACATATCGCGACTCATCCATCTTAGCATTCTCATTTCACCCAAAGCAATATTAATTCCTTTATATCTTGTACACCTTCGCTTAATCTATTTCAACGTAATCAATCTTTCTTTTCTTAAATTTAGGCATGTGAGCATTAACCAATCAAGTACTTTTGATCATTCTATCATGCTATGTTGCACAAATTAAGATAATGACACCAAGGATACAAATGAGTACAATAATTTCAGCCTCTGCTGGTTAATCCTACTTGCAACATATTGCCAACGACGAGAAGCCGCCCTTTTGGTGTGCTTCTTTTGGCTCGGTTACCATATACTTTTGATGTTGATCGTGTGTCTATGTTATCTTCCACCTTTGTCGTGTCCCTGTCAACTGTCATTGCAATCACTAGTCGGACCGAGGTGGTCACTTTCAGTCTAGACGAGCACTTACAATACTTTTTCTGGAGGCTGGGGAGTTACTCGTGGGTGTCCTACTTATCTGCTTGAGGTCATGGTACCTGACGATGAGGACGTCGTGAGGCTCGTCTCTCTGTATCGGTATTCTTATACGAAGACGCGTGTATTTTATCATATATTGTATTTCTCGATTTTTGTGAGTTTGGTATCGTAGTAAAAAATAGTGGATTTTCGCGAGTCTCTGACTATCGATATCATGCCATGATGGCAGTACTGATTGCAGATTTACTGGCTTTTCAAGTTTTCTCCTGTTTCGTGTGTATCAAGGATAGTACGGGGCCCGAGCTATCTCATACGATACTCGATGTTTTCAAAAGCTATTAAAGACTTATGAAACTAATAAATATTTTTTGATTTGATTGAGAACCAGCCAACTTGTAGATTTCCTGAGTCTAGTATAGACCCATGGTACGGCCATGTACCCCGGATAAGACCTGCGTATAGATCGGTACCTTAAAATTAGGGGGGGTTCTAATTTTGATCTTCTGGTAGTATACTGCTCGTATACCGTCTGGATGGATTCACTCGGTAGCAGCAGTCTGCATGTCATGTTGAGCCATTGAATTTTCAACCAACAGCCAGAATTTATTCGACAGGGGTTATATAACCCTTAACCTCCCTCTCTAATTCATTTTCACTCCTCTCTCTCTCCCTCTTGTGTGTTGGAGAAGGAACAAAGAGCAGCAAAAGCTCTCGTTCCCTTTTCTTGTTCATTTCACTTCTCCACAATACTCGCGAGCTCGAGAGTGTCGAGGGAGCGAGACTTGAGCTATTGAGCCATCCTGGAGGTGGATACGGTTACGTGCACGCATCCTAGGATCTCGTATTAGTCGCATCATCTGCCTGTAGGCAAGTACACTTTGCTCTTAAAGAAAAAGTACTTTTACATGAGTTGTGTTTTCTTGAATTTTCATGAAATTCCTTGTAGCCAGTGTGTGTAGTCGTGTGTATGTGACATACCGAGTCTGCAGTAGTCTACGGAAATCGATTCGATTGAGTATCGATCGATTTCCAATCGTTTTATTGTTTCCCTTAGATTTTGTCGGAATCTCGTCTCCGCGTCCTTGATTGTCGTGGATCTCAATCTCTCTACACAGTATATATCGGTGATATCGAATAAGTCGCACTTGTCGTATTTTGATTTGATTGAGTATTGAATCTATTGATTGATCGGTGCAAGTTTTTACGTAGTTCAATTATTGTCAAGTCTACTTTGAAATTTTGAAATGTCCGAGCAGTATACTGCTGGTATTCCGCCAATATACTGGCAGTATATTGCCGAGGCAATTAGTAGGAAGACAGTATATTGTCCTACTATTTCATGCTATTTTCTACCATTTTTTGTCCAGCATTGTACTGGCTGTATACCGTCATGGCAGTTTTCTGCCATAATAGTCCTGCTTTCCCAGTTTTGGTTATGGATTTATATGTCGATTCAATCGGCGATCGGCCTAATTTTTGGCACACAGTCTACAGGAATATTTGTAAAGGTGTAGGTTCGGTTCAGTTTTGCGAAAGATATCTTCGTATATGATTTACTTCATCTTTGTTATCCATAGTTTAGTACCACATCGGAAAACTTATAGGAAGGGAGCCCTACTCTCTTATATATATTGTTCTCGCTCTTTACAAAAAATAATAAGTACATCTATGTTGAGCCAACTTCTTAGGAATTTATACAATTTCAATGTGTCATATGTATTGTGGTATATTGCTCAAGTATTGTTGTATGGAATTTGCTCAATCAATGGACCTATGTATTGACCCTTGCAAGGATTGTTAGCTGGGGGATAGTAGACGCATTATGACACTAAGAAACTATGTACATGTAACCTGATATGCAAGTAGACAAGTAGGAATCTCTCAACCAATAGGGTACAGTTGGCCAAATAAAATCAGAGTTCTAGAGGACTATAGTGGGTAAAGTGCAAAAAAAAACCCCTTAGATTTGCGTTTTTTGCATTTAAAGACCCTTGGCTTTAAAAAATCCTCACATTTTTATTTTGGCTCAGTTTACACCCATTTTGAATTCTGCTGTTAACAAACGTTAAAATACGCCTGAAATGATGATTTTATCCCTCCCCCACATTCTCTCCCCCCTCTCTCTGGTTGGGGGGGCGGTAGCCGTTGGTCGTACGGAGAGGAGGAGGAAGGGGGTGAGGGGGGGAGGGGGCGGTGTGGTCGTGCGGAGAAGAGGGAGGGGGGAGAGGAGGGGGGCTGGGGGCAGCCACCACCACGGGGAGGAGGGGGGCAAGTGGCCGCGCGGGGAGAAGGGTGGCCGCGCGGGGAGGAGGAGGGGGGCTGGGGCTGCCACCGCTGTGGGAGGGGGGGCTTGAGGGAGGGGAGGGGGGTGAATGGGGAAGAGGGGAGGATATTTTGGGTATTTTATTTATTTATTTATTTTTAAAACAGCCACTAACGGTCAAATCTGACGGTTTGCAGACGGTAGAGGACATTTTGATCGAGTCATATATTGCGGGAGGGTTTCT
Source organism: Iris macrosiphon (assembly GCA_036927795.1). NCBI lineage: Eukaryota > Viridiplantae > Streptophyta > Magnoliopsida > Asparagales > Iridaceae > Iris > Iris macrosiphon. The sequence goes on from JAYESA010000019.1 coordinate 128,858,014, forward strand.
ATGTAGTAAACGTCTAATAGGTCTTAATTTAGGAAAGTTGTCCAACTAATAGGGGTTTATTTGCACTTTACCCGGACTATAGTTCTTTATATTCCTTCTTATGCGATCATAAAATAGTATTCTATATGTAGCAAGTGCCTTCCCACCTCTTGAGTCAAGGCCTTAAGCCCTTAATATTCCAGCTGGGTTCATATGTTCCATATAATCCACCTATAGAATTTACAGGGTGTTAACCTATTTATTTAAACAACCACCCAACCACTTTTAAGAGTTGATAGGCACAAGTGAAGAGTCCAACATAAAAACCAGACCAATTTAGTTTAATACTGGAAGAAAGGCATACACATAATAAATTATAGGCAGAATGCAAGAGGGATCACCAGAAGAAAGTTTGTTTAGTTATGTATTTAAGTAGCCCAAGAGGTGTTTCGCATGATTAAAGAATAGTGTCATAACCTAGTTTTCTGAAGAGTAGAAGCAGCCAAGTTTTAATCTAATATGAACAGTTTCTTGCATACATTGGAGTGGCAGGCAGTATACAAGATATGTTGATAATGTACATTTTCTCTTTTTCTTTTATTGTTCTGGTGTCATCCAGGATTTTGCTACAATTTAGTAACCAGTAGTGCATAGCAAAGTTATAAGATTAAATTGTGTACCTAGAAAACCCAACAGATAACAGAGAGCCAAGTGCTTATCAACGATTAAAGCAACTGCAAAAAGTAGTCCCTGAGAGAGCCAAACCAAAAAGGCAAGTTAAACTTGATACTCATGCTAGGTAAAAGTTGGGAGTAGAAAACTATTCACAACGGCAGTTGTTATTGAACTAGTGTGGTATATCTCTATCTGATGCTTCTATCTTGCAAGACTTTTGCACAGTAGGAATCATGAAATGGTACAAGTACAGTGACCCTCAAGCTGTGTAACTACATGGAGACATTGACATCCATACTAAAGTAATAAACCAGATGACTATACCTTTGCATACAACAAAGCATCAGCAATGAAGGCCTCCCAAGTCTCTTGTTTGACCATCTGTTCAAATATTGATAGATAAAAAAATTCATCACATTGGTGCAACATCTTACAAAAAATCATAAGTTACAAGAAATTTACTCTTTCGTCTCGAAGTTGAATGCTTTTAAAAACCCATAAAAGAAGGATTTATATTCAGAATAATACGGGCGAAACCATAAATGACACATTGGTGTGGGGGGGTGGAGGGTAAGCGGCATATAAAAGTATCAACAACAATCATAAATTTGTTGTTCTTCAATAAAAGAACAGTTTGCTAAAATGTATACTACAAACAAAATACAAGAAAAAAAATTCAAATTGTATTTATGATTAAATCTTTGAAAGTAGGGCCTCCACTCCAAAGCACATCGGACGGTCAAAGAGTACATTGCGGAGTTCACACGTTTGATGTTCGCGATATATAGCATGGGTGAGGAGGATCAATTATTATTTTTCCTCGATGGACTTCAACAGTATGCAGCTCAAGAATTGCAGCGACAAAGGGTACAAGACTTGAACATCGTCGTAGCAGCAACCGGGAGGCTGGTCAAGTACAGGTGGAATGACAACAACGCCAAGACCAAGCCAAAGACCACCAAGGAGAATGGCGGGGGGAGAAGGAGAGCTCTCCTAAGGTGGGTCCTTAAGAAGGAAAGAAGCGTGAAAATGCCCAACCCTAGCAGATAGTTTTGTGCTTCATATGTGGAGAAAATCAATATGCTCGGTATTGTCAGAAGAGGAAAAAGCATGCCAATGTCGTCCGAAACTAGGAGGTGGAGGACGAGGAGTACGAAGTGGGAGCGCACAAGGGAGCGTTGCGCTTACTCAACGTCGTTAAGGCAAGTTTGTTTTGTCGAAGACTCCGAGAAGGGAACTCATGTACGTTGGCGTGAGGATCAATAGCATGAGCACATGGGCGTTGGTTGATACGGGTGCCACTTATATACAAGGTTCAAAGTATCGGTATCAGAATCGGTATCGGGCCATTCCTATGAGTATCGGGATCGGCGGTATCGGTAGTATCGGCGGTTTCGGATCGGAGTATCGGATTTTTTGGTATCGGAAAGCAAACAACTATTAGTAAATTATTAACATTTTAGAGAATATATTTTATACAATTATGCATAATTTAAAGTATTTTCAGTATTGTTTCTTAGTATTTTTTATATTGAATGAAATAGTAGTCATCCTTGTCGATTGATTTATATGCGATAGATAAGTTTTCCTCTTTTATATGTTTTTACAACCTTATTATGCTTTTACATCCTTTCTAATTGGTCTTTTTAATTCAAATGTTTTTGCCGAATTGACTGGAAAAGAGACCTCTAATGTCGGTATCGGTCAGTATCGGGTATCGGTCGGTATCGGATCGGGACATGCCAAACTGTATCGGTATCGGCCGTATCGGATCGGTATCGGCCGATACTTTAAACTATGCTTATAACTTCATCTCCGATTCGCTTGGGTCTAGCGTTGAAAAAAAAGATTCAAGCAAGATGAAGACGATTAGTTCGGAGGCGTGTCCCATGCAGAAGGAAGCCAAGGGAGTTCGCATATAGGTGGGACATTAGTCGAGTGTTGCCACTTTCACCGCTACATCATTTGACGACTTCAAAATGATACTTGGCATGAATTTCTTAATCACAGCGAAGGCGGTTCCGCTGCCACACTTGGGAGTCGTCAGATTTATGGAGAAATCGTCATGTACGGTAAGAGTTGCACAAGGTGAGTCATTGAAGGAAAAAGTTATCTTTGTCGTTCAGTTTGAGAAGGATAAAAAAGGGGAAACATCCTACTTAGCGGTGCTCGAGTTAGAGGTCTTCGAGAAGGAAGATCTCCTAAGCGAGACCGAGGATAGCGTAAAAGAGTTTTCCGAGGAGAAACTTCCGTGGAGGAAGGTGGATCGTGCTATCGAGCAGGACAAGAGTCAGAAGAAGCATGTTGTGGACTGCGAGAGGGCAGAGGCGACAAAGATATGTGTATAGAAGTGGAGTGGCTTACACAAGGATTCGCTCGAGGATTGTAGTGGACATTCGGGTCAACAGAGCCGCAATAGGACTCGCATGTATAGAGGTATGGAGGACTATGTGCACCCATGAGATGAGGAGGATCGACGACCTAATAGCCCATTCGAGCCTCTTTATGTGCCGATGAGGGTACAGACCATGGGGAAAGGTGAAGCAGAGAACCCGTTTACTTTCGATCTTTAGGAGAAGATAGGCAAGCCTCAGGAGAGCCGCACGAGAAGGAAAAAGAAGGTACGACACGCTGCAACTATGACAGTATGACTACAGAAGAGAGTCGTTCGGAGACTTACTACACCGGTCGACAATGGCATCAACGAAAGAGGTGGGAGAGAATGTCACACACGAGATTTTTTGCTCTACCGAGATAATTTTGCACAACATATCAAGTCAAGAGGTTTAGCTGGAAGCCTCTAAAATTCTCTAGAGTATGGTGTAGTCTTCTTGAAATCTCTAAAACTCTCCATAGTGTGGTGGAGTCTTCTTGAAACCTCTAGAAGCCTCCCTATTTTTCTACAAGTTCTAGAATCTTCTCATCATGTAAATAACTTAGGCCTAGAACTTTCTTTTTTCTAAAAGTTTCTTGTAAAGGACTAGATGTTTCTTGTAAAGCCCTTGAGAGCCTATAAATAAGGTGGAAGTCTCATTTTCTCCTCACCACCTATCAACATTTCAATGTCTCTCTTTTGCTTCACATTTTCACATTCTTGCCTTAACGATCTAGCTAAGCGTTTGGAAAAGGCTTTGATAGATCTTAAAGGAGGAAGTTTGTGCGCCGTACTGGACGAGGTGTAGGCAAAAACACTAAGTCCGTGACACCTTGCTCTTACGGACCATTAGTATCAGCCTGGATTTTTGTTTAACCTTGTTTTCGTGGTTTTCATGATTTGTGTGTCTAATATCGCATAAGTGTGCCACTTATGGGATAAACAACTAAATTTAAACGGACTTATGAAACCTAATCGTGATTTCGAGGATTTTGATTTGATTACCATATCATACTCGGACTACATTGGACCCTTAGAGATCACTCGCAATGCTAGGGACCTGTGCTAGGACCCGCATTATAGAAAGAAAATCCTAAAATCATGAGACTGTGACTAAATCAGTGCAACATGTATATCAACAGTATACCATTCTGGCTGCACTCGTTCAATCAACAGTTCTGACTTAGAAGTATCTCTTTACCTATTGGCAAAGTTGTAAAAATCGCTAGTCGGCCGCTAGTCGGTTCGCAGGGACTAGGGATTAATCGGATTAGTAGGGGACTAGTCGGATTAGTCGTTTTGGGTTTATATATATATATATATATATATATATATATATATATATATATATATATATATATATGCAATAATAAAAATATGCAATATATGTCATCAAAATATTAACTTAAGTACCCAAACTGACAAAGTCTTGTACATAAGTAATTTTTCACAAAAACAAAAGGAGATAGATCAAAGTGCTCCTCAATCATCAAAGATATTATCGTGCCCATCCACTAAGGACACATCTCTTTTTTCGTCGGACTCAAAGTCATCTTTTTCAGCCTCCGAGATAAACTCTTCCTCATTAAGTTCTCTCATGATCTTAGAGCTCCTCCTAGGTTCAAGTATGTCATTTGCTCCCACAGCTTGATCAAGTACGTCCCATGTACCTCCGGTGACGGGATCAACATCACTCTCATCATCGATCCCATCAAGCCAACCAATGTTGAGCTTGAGAACAATCATCCGCTTGAAGAATATCTTTATCATCATTTACTCTTTTCTTTTTATTGTGAATTTTGGAGTTGAATTGGACATACACCAACTTGTTCAAACTTTCCGAATCAAGTCTCATATATTATGTCGTACTCAAGTTTTAGCCGATTTGTTTGTATCTTAATTTACCCGTTTCGACTAAAATACAAGATTTTTGGTGTATCTTCAAGTTTTGTTTCGTAAAACTCATAACTTGTATTTTATTTAGATTGTTCATCGTCTATTATATGTTGTGTGATCATATGGAATTATGGTCTTGCTATGCTTGTGCTCATACCATAGGTATCATGCACTTTAGAGACTTGCTAGCTTGATCCCCGCTCTGTTCGTGACTTAGGCTAGTTCGATCACTTGTATGCCCTTTGCATAATCTTGGTTTTTGTTATCATGGACTACGAGTTAGGAAGGGTTGTATGTATTTGCTAGAAAATTAACCTTTGCACTACGGCACTTGTGTAATCCTACTATTAAGGGCCTATTACAAGTACGGCCCGTGGCGGATGGCTTCAATACTATTTCGGGCTCTGCGTGGCCCTACGGGCTATATATTTTGTATCGACGTTCCGACACGTGTATCATCTCATGTATGCCAAGAAGTCTAGTGATCGAACCGTTGATCACTAGTGTCCCGCCTTATTATGACATACAGGAGACCACTTACAACGTGATCGATGGGTACATGTCGTCTCGTGTTGTCTCGCATCCTTGATAGTATCTAGCATCTGTGATACGGCATACTTAGGGACAATTCTCTGAGTGTCTACGGCTCGGGATCAGAAACATGACTTGTAGGATAATAGCTAGTTAAACAACCTAGAACATTGGAAGGGAAGAATTTTCGGGGCACATGCAACCACGTTGGCTATGCTTCACACTCAGTCGTCCAGGGATGGAGCCGTGTTTTTCCATGTATCTGCTAGCCTATATGTATATGTTATGGCATTGTCTCGTGTCATCTCGTATCCTTGATAGTATCTACCATCAGTGATACGACATACTTAGGGACAATTCTCTGAGTGTCCACGACTCGGGATCAAAAATATTACTTGTAGGACAATAGCAAGTTAAACAACCTAGAACATTGGAAGGAGAAGATTTCGGGGACATGCAACCACGCTAATTATGCTTCACACTAGGTCGTCCAGGGATAGAGTCGTGATTTGCCATGTATTTGCTAGCCTATATATATATATATATATATATATATATATATATGTTATGGCATCGTTGGTAGCTACTTTGATACTGACCATAGGTCAGCCCAGCTATGTGATATTTTGTTTCTGCTCAGTTTGGCCAACTTTGGTGTTTGAAGCGCTCATTCCTGACGGGAACCCTCATTTCACTATAATCAAGGATAATCCTATATAGTTGCAAATAAAAAATCGTAGGGTATGTTTGGTCATGATGTGTTGTTGTGTTGTTTCTATTGCAGTATCTTAGTATATGCCTCGTAGTTAGTTTACTTTTCTATATTTATCCTTAGGATTCGTGCATTGGTACCGCAGCGTCTCCTCCAGCATTAAGTTTCATATCACTTGTTATATATATGTTTTATTTCTTTACTTATGCCATAATTAGATAGTAGTGTATTGTGTTTTAAGAATTTAGGCTTTCAGCCTTGTCTTTGAGCTTCCTTTATTATACTTGCTAAGTGGGGTTGACCCTCCTAGTTTTGCCTGGGAAGATCTCGTAGTCGAGCCAGAGGATCCATCGATCATATAATCTGATGTATCGCAAGAGGAGGGTTGTGGCGCTGGAGTCTGAATAGTTTTCCTTCCACCCATACTTATATTATCATTTTGTAGTACCTTAATCTTTTTGGCATTTAACTATCGAGCATGTGTTAGCTTGTATTTTTGGAAGCCTATTCCCGTCATTCAGACAGCATAATTGCAAATTACTTCTAGACTGCTACTAGATTATGATCATGTACTTAGCAACACTTGTTAGTTTATCGTTTTGACTACTAGCTTGACTACTAGCTTCATCACCATATATGAGATAGTATTTTGGACGCATTATTATTGTTCATATTTGTCATATCTTTGTTACTTCTTGTGGATTGGTATATAGAACTGCTAGTAGGTCATAGAAATAAGACTGGATTGTAGAGTTACCCCTTGACTCGTACAGTCATACAGTATTTCAGGATACTGATGTACTCTGTAGTACGTAGTTGGCCATTTAATACCATGTTCTCTATATTATGATACTAGGTGTGATAGTTATCCATAATTCAAGCCAAACGAACATAACGAAAGAATTTGAAGTAAAATCCACCCAATTATAGTATGTCATCAAGCACATGGAATTGGAACCATAGCTCCATGATTCTTAATTACATGAATTTAATCAATTTACAGGCTCTCAATTCACAACAACCAAATAGATTCCTAATTCGACGGAACAAGAAAAAAAACAATTGTCAGATTTAATCTTAAAACCCTTGCAAGATTATGATAGCTAGCTCCAAATATTTGGGGGAGATTGTTGTACCCTTGTGTGATTATATCTCAATCTTATTTTCTTACCAGTATCTACCAGCCAAATATACCCTTCTCTTATTATAAAGATAAATTGGTTTCTTCTTAGAGGGGTTTTGACCTGTTAAATAAGCATTCCATGGATGAGTCCCACACATCAGTTAGAGAGAATGTTGTCGATGCTTTATATGTAAAGAGATAAATTGTATACTTGTTTAGTAACAAGTAGGCTAACACATGAATGTGCATAAAATTCCAATGTACAGCATGTGCAGTGGTCAGTGGGGAAGCGTAGGCACTTTTACTAGCCATACTTAGCACTTGTACTTGGACCAAAGGATCATGCGATAAATATTAGGTATTGGTGTTTTGCCCAATTATTTGAGTGATCAGTGTATGTTTATTCAAACTTCAAATTCAAAATAGCATATATATATATATATAATATATATATATATATATATATATTAAATAGATATTATAAAGAAAATCATAAACTTTCCTGCATAATACATCTCCAGGATATCTAAGGTTTTGTTGTCTCTCGAGTAGGGGAAAATATCTCCTAAAGATATCCTTTCCAGACATGCCTCAAAGCCTCTATTCCTTGTAATCAAGGTTTTTATTTTCTGTTGCATTTTTGTGTTTCATATTTATCAACACTCAGATCTTGTGGCATGTAAATGCTCAACCACAACTTATCCTTCCCTTTTTAACAACACTGTAGTTTCTTCCCTATCCTGGAGATGTCACATAGCAGACTGTGGGTCACTACCAGTTTAACACTGAACAACATTGGAAGATGCAAATCCCCAACACCCATTTCCACTTCTTCTCCTCTGATACCGTAGCGGTACGTCGTAGACTGGAATACCAAACTTGGCCAATGACATAATAGTAGCATGTAGTTATTTGGATAGCATCCTACCTAACCAACAAGAAGCTTCTACACCCTGTCCCAAATTAAATTTTGATTTCTTCTAGGAATGCATTTGGACATGAAATGCCTATCTTCTTTTCTTAAATACCATGCATATCCTAAAATAGACCCAGCAACAACAACAATAAAGCCTTAAACCCAAATTTTTGGGGTTGGTTGTTTGAATGATTTTCTTCCATTCAGCTATGTTAAGGACCATATCCTTTGTAACACTAAGGGAAACTACAACCTTCTTTAAACCATGTTTGTTTAGGCCTACCTCTAGTCCTAGCTCCCTTTAACTACTATTTTATTGCTCCTCCTTACCAAAGCATATATTAGTATGCATTGATCATGTCTAAACATGCAACATATAAACCACTTAAGAGATTATTTTCTCTCATCTTGTCATTTAATCTTATTCTATCTTTTTAATGTATTGCCACAATCCTAAAATAGATCCAAACATATAAAATTTGATTTTCAACTCAAAATTCTGACTCAGACCGAAAACAACCGCTTATCACACTCTTTTACGCAAACCTTACCAATGGTAACCAAAAACTATTGGATCACTTATAGATCCACAAGAATTTCACACACGCGCACACATTTCTTATTGCATCCTTACATTGCACAGTTCAATTTCACAAACAGACATAAGAATCAAAAGTGTTAGAGCAAGTAAACTAGATTGAGAGTGTAGCGTACTTTTATTGCCGCGAGCACCGAGAAGGTAAGAAAGGCTTGGGCTTCCTGAAACCAATTTAGAAACATCAGAAATCAAGAGAAAGAATTATTCAAATCAATTTATAGAGAGAGAGAGAGAGATATATACTCTATGGAGGAGGTGACGAGAGAGATCGGGAGAGAGGTTTTGGGAGGAGGAGGATCTGACGGCAACATAGGAGAAGAAGGTGAGGAAATGGAAGAGGTAGAAGGGCTCAGTGACCATCAGATTCAGCCATGGAAGAGGATGGTTTGACTTCCTTCCTCCTCCATTGTTGTTGTTGGCTGCTGTCTCCATGATCGCTTTCTCTTCTTGATCTCTGTCCAAGAACGTTGGGGTTTGTCCATTTTAATTAGCCCTGACCCGGGTCACTTGAGCTTGGGTACGCCAGCACCTAGGGATGGCGATTGGATTGGATTGGATTGGGTTCGGTTCGGTTCAGGTAAGGTTTGGATTGTCTCATTCAGGCTTAACCGGAACCCCTTCAATTTAGCTCAGACACATTTAGCTTAAATCCCTTTCTAAAACTAGTATAAATGCACGTGCCACCTATTTCATAGATGTGTTTTGATTATTCATTCCGAAATCTCTATTTGACATGATTCATTCATTACACATAAAGGGATTAGAAGGAGATTCAAGAACTTGTTGGTTGTTAGGTGAGAGGTGGAAAGACTTAGGGTCCGTTAGAATATGTTTTCTGAAATTTTGTTCTGAAAAGAAATTTCAAAAAAGATGTTATAAAGTTATTTTCAGAATTGAAAGTTTAAAGATTACGTTAGGTAAAATATTTTAGAATATAATTTTTGAACTAAAATTTTCAAGAATGTTTATGTGGTATATATATATATATATATATATATATATATATATATATATATATATATATATATATATATATAATGTCCATAATTTTCGTGTCCAGCCTCATAAAATCAACCGAGCATCAACAAAACGATAGTGAAAACGGCAACGAAAACCAAGTAGTGGAAGGGTCTCTCGTGACTCTGAAATAGAATCCTTCCTTGAGACACGGTCCACTGAATATGGAACCTGATTCTAAAGAAGCCAATACATAACGAGGAAGGGATCTTAATTCAGCCTGTCCTAATCAGCCGATACTGACAGTGTTCCATAAACGTACTCCCTGTACAGGGAGCAGGGCACTACATTATAACCAATTAAGAAAAAGTTTCATCCTCTAAACTTAGGAATGGAATCTACCACTAAGAAAATAATATTGAAGAAATTTTTTCCTGTATCTCGGATTCAAACTCCCAGGTTGACTCCTCGATCAAATGATTCTTCCAAAGCACGCGAACGAAAGAAACTGCACGATTTTGGAGCAGCTTATCTGTAACGTCCCAGTCCCAAAATACGTAAGACTAGAAATACGTAACATGCCAACTACGCATTCGACAAGACTCTGCACCGACTCGAATACGTATAAGCTGTATTATAATGGTCACTGTCTAAATAATCAAGTAATTATGAATATCTATGCCTCAATCCACAATGAACAAAATATATAAGAATGAGCTACATGTGCTAAAGTCGGCCGTCAGTAACACACAAACTCGAATAGACTCGAGAAATAAATATGAGTCTATAAAACTAGGCTACATCAGCAGATAAATAAACAATATGAATAAATAACTATAACTCCGGTAGAAATGATATAAGTACCTGGTACCAATGCCTGCAAGACAAGCAACTACATCATCAACTTCAAAGGCTCCATAATCGTCTATACTGCAAAAACTGGCAGGAGACCAGGTTCTCAGAGGGACGTAACAAGGTACATGAAACAGCATGCCAAAAAGTAAAACAGTATAATGCCACATACTCAAGGGTAAACTGTCACGCCCCGATCTCCCGCAGGCAAATCGGCCGTTCCCGCTAGGCGGGAATCACCCTCGCCAGCGCTCCCGCGGAACGATCGCTTAACCCATTCGGGCGTGATGCTGCACGAGCGTGAACCGCGTCCGTGCAAGGCCGTGATTCATTGGCTGGCGGTAAGAGTTCTAAGCCACAGAGTCGCACAGATTGTCCGATGTGCAGCGGAGTCATGAACGCATAGGCGATCGATAACAGGTTCACTGAGTCGACAAATATAGCGGAAGCATTGAAACACAAGTTGAAGTAAAGCAAGCTCTTTTATTGATATGAACATGTGTTACAGGTGGCGTATAGCCGAGATTACAAGTCGCTCAAGCCTCTCCCTCTGAAACATAAGGCGTGCCAAGTGGCTACAATTATGGAATGATTTTACAGGCGATGATCAGACGAGTTCGGGCTATGTTCACAACATTATGTCTTGTATATGTGCTTCAGTTCCGGACGCACCGTTGCAAGGCTTCAGAGGGAACTCCTGGCCTTAGCACGCACGTTGGAGGCGTCCGCACCGAACGAGGTTCTCCCGCACCCTGCACACAAACTGGTGGATTATCAGTACATTGAATGCACTGGTGGGGAAGCTACTCGCCCGCTCGACAAATTCAAACACGTAATACAGGTTTCGTGCACAACTATTAAGTTATCTTTCTAGTTGCCTTAGGATCAGTTCATGCAAGATTTGAATAGCCTAACGTGTCGGGCAGTGCGCAGTGCGATGTTTGAGGAAACACGACGAGACTTACCAACTTACCATTTCTCCTTCCCTGTCCAAGGCAAACATTGTTAATTTAAGCAGGAGCATGTATAAGCATTCAGGAGGCATAACATATGCAAACACGAGTACTTATTCCAAGATCGTTCAGGTGTTCAGTTAATTATTTCATGCGATACAGTATCTCGCACGCGGATAGCCGCTAAGCGAGGATGAATTGTTTATCCTTCGTTTACAAGTTTTTCTTTCGTTTACAAGCAAGCATGCAACAAGTTAAATACAAGGCGATCACTGGCGTATGCCATAATGGACGGTATAGTCTTTGACGAGATGGTTTGCAACGAAGTACAAGAGGCGCTGCAAACTACTCCGTCGAACAAGAGACTATTTAGTCTTTGACGAGATGGTGTGCAACAAGTACAAGAGGCGCTGCAAGCCATTCCGCCGAACAAGAGACTAAGAATAATTGTCTCGCCCGGACCGGGTCGATGCCAGTGCCCCAGCATCGCCCGCGAGACCGTTACCCTGTGCACTGGTTGTCCATGATCGAACGGGGCCTTGGTTGGGGCAACAAGAGTACAAGACAAGAGTACAAGGTAAGAGGCAAGCTGTTTGAGGCAACAATAGTACAAGACAAGATGCATTGCCTGTTCGTTGTTCAGTGAATGACTTTTGCCTTGATGCAATTCTCCTGGGGCGGAGATTGCCTTGGTGACCTAGCGGTCCCGGATACTTGCAGGTTCGTTCAGGCACGGAACGACTACGTAGTAGTCTTCCGGGGTTTGGATGAAAGCAAGGCAACAAACAAGCAGACAAGCATGCGTTTTTAAGGAACATAATCAGCACGTTTGCTCGGGCCCGAAGGTAAGCCGAGAGTTAGATCGTTAGGGGACTTAGCATGTATAGGGTCTGAATTAAGCAGTATTTCAATTCCAGGTCCTAGCAGGCAATACAAGTTGGGATTTTTCCCTTAGCTAGGTGCGTTGGATTCATTAGCATGCAGGGGGTGATCACCTAGCGACTAGCATAAATATTCCAGATTTTATGTGTGCTGGCTAAGCAAAGACAAGTTCACCGTAACCACCCACCTTAGCGATGATTCGCCTCGGTAGAGCGATACGTCAAGCGAGCCTCTGAAAGCCTAAGCCGGATTCCTGTAGGGACAAGTCTGGATATCTTTTTGCTTCTCGTTGAGGCAAGGCGGGTCGGGACAGTTGCACTTTTGTCGTTTGAGACGGCAGTCCGCTTGAGCGGAACGGGGTGTTACATCCTACCCAACTCAGAAGAAGTCTCGTCCTCGAGACTTACTGAGGACAAGCAGTAATCTAGGGTTGAGGCAATCCTAGACAAGTCGTTGTACTTGTTCATTTGGGTATTCACTTGCACAAGCATCAAAATCAGCATATCGCTTAGACTGGATCGTGCGCACTTTCGAAGGTACCCTCTAGCGTGAACACGTCAACCAGCTTAGAGATAGCGAAGTCTCAGCACTCGAGTTTCACCTTTTTCTAAGTCTTGGATGGTGCACTAGTTCAAGACGTCCCTCGAATAGATGCATTCAACCAAACTTAGGGTTAGTGAAAATCGGACAAGCTACTAGCGATACTCTCAAGGGTTCGCACAGGTTGGCACAAAGGCCACTCGCAGCATACAACCAGACAAGCAATCATATCATTCAAAACGCATTTTGAAAGTATTTAGACTTATTGTTGGAACATCCCATCGAGGCATTGAGAGAGAGCGTGCACATAACCCACGAACGAGCTTTCGAAACAGAGATATCGAATCGAAGTCCAAAGACGTAGAAGCCAGGTTTTGATACCAACATGTCACGCCCCGATCTCCCGCAGGCAAATTGGCCGTTCCCGCTAGGAGGGAATCACCCTCGCCAGCGCTCCCGCGGAATAATCGCTTAACCCATCCGGGCGTGATGCGGCACGAGCGTGAACCGCGCCCGTGCAAGGCCGTGATTCATTGGCTGGCTGTAAGAGTTCTAAGCCACAGAGTCGCACAGATTGTCCGATGTGCAGCGGAGTCATGAACGCATAGGCGATCGGTAACAGGTTCACTGAGTCGACAAATATAGCGGAAGCATTGAAACACAAGTTGAAGTAAAGCAAGCTCTTTTATTGATATGAACATGTGTTACAGGTGCCGTATAGCCGAGATTACAAGTCGCTCAAGCCTCTCTCTCTGAAACATAAGGCGTGCCAAGTGGCTACAATTATGGAATGATTTTACAGGCGATGATCAGACGAGTTCGGGCTATGTTCACAACATTATGTCTTGTATATGTGCTTCAGTTCCGGACGCACCGTTGCAAGGCTTCAGAGGGAACTCCTGGCCTTAGCACGCACGTTGGAGGCGTCCGCACCGAACGAGGTTCTCCCGCACCCTGCACACAAACTGGTGGATTATCAGTACATTGAATGCACTGGTGGAGAAGCTACTCGCCCGCTCGACAAATCCAAACACGTAATACAGGTTTCGTGCACAACTATTAAGTTGTCTTTTTAGTTGCCTTAGGATCAGTTCATGCAAGATTTGAATAGCCTAACGTGTCGGACAGTGCGCCGTGCGATGTTTGAGGAAACACGGCGAGACTTACCAACTTACCATTTCTCCTTCCCTGTCCAAGGCAAACATTGTTAATTTAAGCAGGAGCATGTATAAGCATTCAGGAGGCATAACATATGCAAACACGAGTACTTATTCCAAGATCGTTCAGGTGTTCAGTTAATTGTTTCATACGATACAGTATCTCGCACGCGGATAGCCGCTAAGCGAGGATGAATTGTTTATCCTTCGTTTACAAGTTTTTCTTTCGTTTACAAGCAAGCATGCAACAAGTTAAATACAAGGCGATCACTGGCGTATGCCATAATGGACGGTATAGTCTTTGACGAGATGGTTTGCAACGAAGTACAAGAGGCGTTGTAAACCACTTCGCCGAACAAGAGACTATTTAGTCTTTGACGAGATGGTGTGCAACAAGTACAAGAGGCGCTGCAAGCCATTCCGCCGAACAAGAGACTAAGAACAATTGTCTCGCCCGGACCGGGTCGATGCCAGTGCCCCAGCATCGCCTGCGAGACCGTTACCCTGTGCACTGGTTGTCCATGATCGAACGGGGCCTTGGTTGGGGCAACAAGAGTACAAGATAAGAGGCAAGCTGTTTGAGGCAACAATAGTACAAGACAAGATGCATTGCCTGTTCGTTGTTCAGTGAATGACTTTTGCCTTGATGCAATTCTCCTGGGGCGGAGATTGCCTTGGTGACCTAGCGGTCCCGGATACTTGCAGGTTCGTTCAGGCACGGAACGACTACGTAGTAGTCTTCCGGGGTTTGGATGAAAGCAAGGCAACAAACAAGCAGACAAGCATGCGTTTCTAAGGAACATAATCAGCACGTTTGCTCGGGCCCGAAGGTAAGCCGAGAGTTAGATCGTTAGGGGACTTAGCATGTATAGGGTCTGAATTAAGCAGTATTTCAATTCCAGGTCCTAGCAGGCAATACAAGTTAGGATTATTCCCTTAGCTAGGTGCGTTGGATTCATTAGCATGCAGGGGGTGATCACCTAGCGACTAGCATAAATATTCCAGATTTTATGTGTGCTGGCTAAGCAAAGACAAGTTCACCGTAACCACCCACCTTAGCGATGATTCGCCTCGGTAGAGCGATACGTCAAGCGAGCCTCTGAAAGCCTAAGCCGAATTCCTGTAGGGACAAGTCTGGATATCTTTTTGCTTCTCGTTGAGGCAAGGCGGGTCGGGACAGTTGCACTTTTGCCGTTTGAGACGGCAGTCCGCTTGAGCGGAATGGGGTGTTACATGTAACGCCCCACAACCGTACGGTGCGTTACGCTGAGTCGGATTGAATGAAACAAATGCTGGTTCCATTTGATTTGTTGGATTTTGGAAATAAGTATTGATTGAGTTGTTTCATGTGCAGATGGCTAGCGGGTTCGATGGAAATCAGGTGTTCGTTCAGAGCAGTACTGAGATAGCTGAGTTGGAATGATAATGCCATCTTCCTTAGTCCGATCGGTCGAATGATTTGTAGAGCACGGCCTGCTCGCACGGTCATACCAGTTGAGTAGATCGCGCTTGTATCGGACCACGGGTTCAAGGGATTGGCTGTATCGGCAGGACAGGATGCCTAACGGGATCAATCATTGTGAGTGGGCTCTTTCCCTTCTCCTCTACTCCTTCATGCCTAATAATATGGAAAACACGTAAAGGATTGAACACTTGGGCTGAAATATTGGGAATCACTACACTGAGGCGTGCATAGAGTGTACGCCATTGGCTTGGTAGGATTGTGGCTTGATTTGGTTTGTGCGTTGGATAGTTGGAGCTAGAGTTGGAATATTGCATTTGAGGCAGTTGGTTGATTGATTGGGATTATGCTTGGATAGTTGGATTGAGTCATTGATGCATTGGGAATATCGGGAATCTGGGCGAGCGAGCGTGCATCCGTGCACGGGTATCACTTGGTCGCTTTGTCTTGCAAAGCGAGCAGTTGTGGTTCGAAACCGAACAACTGCATTGGCGAGGGTGTTGTGCCGCTTGATGGGGCATCGTGCCACGAATGGGGCATTGTGTTACTGAAACGGCATTGTGCCATGGGTTAGCTTTGAGCATAGGTGTTGTACCAAGTTTTAAATACATTGCTGAGAAGCGGCATTGTGAATATAGGATAACTTGATATTTGGTGCCTTGGGCAATATGTTGGAAGAATGGTTATGGATGTTTTGGTTGGATAATTCATGGAACGAGTCTAGGATCGCTTGGTGGGACGAGAATGTTCGATCCTCTCGTCATACCTACTGTGTCTGCATAGTCACGGACAACCTGCGTGGCACAGGGTTTGGTTTCCTGGAACGGGATGAGGCACCGGGGCACCGGGACCGTTCTACCATGGAGGAAACAATGGGCATCGCGCGATTGGGCGCAGTGCTGGTAGTCCGATACCACCAGGCGGGAGTAGCTGCCCAACCCTGGATCGGGTAGGATTGCCCTATTGATCTTGGTCCGATCAATGTCCTTTATGGCTTTTAGCCAGTGACTCCATATAGTATAGGTGATGGCTTGCTTTTCTTTTGTTGGTTTGGCTTTCGTGTAGGCGCGGCCACCTTACCTCAACAAGAGTGTGCACTGTGAGATTTGGATTGTAAGTGTTGGTTGAGGATGGATATTGAGGCTTGGTTGATGGTTCGACATGTTATCGTGTTGCTTGGACTTGAGCAGGACGGTTTGCATGCTAGTTTCCCTCGAGTTGCTTATATTTTTGGCTTGTCGCTTGGTTTGAGTTGAGTGCTTGCATGCTTAAACTGCTTTACAGCTTTCCTTAACATGTCATCCCTATGCCATGAAATGAATATAGGATTCAACTAGAAAGATCATCATATAACTGTTTGCATTCACTATTTTACTTAGTGTCGGCTTAGGCGAGTGGGTTACCCCGCTCACCAGTACGGTTGTGTACTGACCCACGTTTGTGGGCATTATTTCAGGTACGCAGGCATAGTGGCGCTGCTTGGATATACGGGACATGATGTATGAACTGTAAGTACCTTTGTGGGCTAGAGAAAAGAGCAAGAGTATTTCATCGCCTTCGTGACATCGCCTTCGTGGCCTTGTCTTCGATGAGGCATTTCATTTGACCCTATCGTGAGCTTCACTGCGTATTACTCTGATTGTGTGCTTGGTACATAATACTTGACTTCCGCTGCAACTTGGTTGTTTCAATGATAACATTTGGTGTTTGACAACATCGCCTTGTACGAGCGCAACTCCAGGCTCGTACGGCATCACGTCTCGATGAGAACGATGGTCCCGCGGGAGAGCTGTAAACGTGGTGATTCACGTTCAGCGGGGACTATCGAGCTTGCGGGAGATTGGGGCGTGACATTACATAAACTACTGTAACCATCTATGTGATATGCAAATGAGAGTATGGTATCGTATCCCGGGCTGGTACTCACGAAAGATCTTAATGGACACTTCTGTATGCTAATAGTACACTCAAGACTTCGTGTGGGGGAACCAGGAGGAAGATATATATATATAGGGCTGGTACTCACGAAAGATCCCAATGGACACTTCTGTATGCTAATAGTACACTCAAGTAGTAATAGTAAAATATGCCCAGAGCATGATGAAGACTCTCCCCACCCAATGTAACCTCACGTCTCAATCAAGACACGCAAGATCATGACCTCTAACTATCAACACAAGTCATAGTCAATATGTATAACTATAATTATCACTATAGTATGCATCATATAGTCCTATCCAGAGTCCAAGTACCACGATCAAGTCAAGAAAGACTCTGCCATATGAATATCGTGTCAAGTGTCCTACGGTCAGATGTACAAATAATATATGCACAAAACATGGGTTCGGAAGAATGTCTCTCTAACTACGATACTCGACTCCGCAGAGGATGTCGGTACCCGAATCTTGTCCGGACACAAAGTATCGTTTAACGGCCCTAGGCTCACAAGTACATCA
Organism: Iris macrosiphon; assembly: GCA_036927795.1. Classification (NCBI taxonomy): domain Eukaryota; kingdom Viridiplantae; phylum Streptophyta; class Magnoliopsida; order Asparagales; family Iridaceae; genus Iris; species Iris macrosiphon. The sequence continues at coordinate 128,876,077 of JAYESA010000019.1, forward strand.
ATAAGCCACAAAAATATAATATCCAATGCATAAATAATATCAAATAAATAATTTAGAACTGTAAACATCTTGGTAAGGTACACTTGCCTGGTTCTGCAATCAGTGGTGGTAAAGATGATCTCGCGTCCACTCCTTCGGAATTCAATTGACCTAAATACCAGTTAAATACTTAAGGGTCCAATCATGAATTCTTGTAATTATAACTTAATTCTATAATTTCTTCGATGCCATGCAAAACTAAGCCCGTTATTATTTCTAACAACTTTGCTTACTTTTATAGGGTATCGAGACATAGTTTCTTGGTTTTTGACTTCCAAAGTTAAAGTTTAAGTTCCCAATTAAAGAACATAGAAATAAATCATAATAAATTATATATTTCAGATTTAAACATGATTTATATGAATTTATAGCAATAAATTCCAGATTTGACAAAAATAATATATTTTAAGATTTTTGCAACTTTATGTTAACTAGTTTTGTCCGAAACTTGTCCGAGACGTAGCCAATCCATTATTATGGTTTATATCTATTAAAAATTATTTTATATCCTATTATATGATGTTATAATCTCAAAAAATAATTACCTATTTTTTTCTTCCAAAATAACCTCTATTTACTAGCAAAACAATGTCATAAAGTCACCCGAAATATAGGCTAGTGGCCCTTATTTTTAGGGTTCAGGTTTGTCATGCAAATACCATAAATATAAATTTGAAATAATTTATTTTCAGAATTAAAACACATATAAATTCAGTTTTAGGAATTAAGATCAAACCCTCCAACAATCGTATCACAAAGTCATGTTGTGAGTCGACTAGGTATTCTGGCAACTTGATGCTAGTTTGTACATGCAACATTACCAACTTGAGTAATAAAGTATTTTTAATATAAAATTATATTATTTAATTTTCTGTAATTTAATAATAATTATATATATATATATATATATATATATATATATATATATATATATATATATATATATATCACATCATTCATGCAACCATCTCAACTAGGTTATCTAGCTATTCTTGCAACTTAGCCAAGTAGTCTTTGCATCTAATTTTCCATCAACACAAAACATGATTAATTATATAATTATAATATTTATATTCTAAATTAATAATATATAATTTTTTGGAATTATTTTATATATATTTATCATGCAATACTCATTGAACCTTGTCTACCATTGGTGCGTTGTGTCCGTATCATGATTGTTCGATTTCCTTGGAATAGTTTTTTACATAGAAATATGGGTTTCTCATATATGGAGTTAATCATTCTCATCATCTAATATTATCATGAGTTACACAATCTTTGGTTCATGGAGAATAGGAAAAACAATCTAAGTTGGAAGATTTACCCGTATGTGATTACGGCGTGACCCTTTCTCGCGACACAGACCCTTCGGAGCACCAAACGGACTCCATACTCCACGAAACTTGAGAAAGTGCTTGGGGGTTTCATATAGGAGGTAAATATTCAGTTTGGAGGTGGTTTTTAGGGCTATGATGGGGGCAGACAATAGCTGCAACCAGCAGCAAGCAGTCGACCTCTAGGGGTGGCTAATCTCTTGCTTTAGGGCTTGTCGGCATGTGGGGGATGAAGTGGAGGTTGGGAAGGAGTAAAAATAAAGTGGAAAAGGAGGGGGAGAGGCTGATGGGGTCGTGGAAGAGAGGAGGGAGGATATAGGGGCGGCCACAAAGAGGAAAGTAGATGTTAGAGTTAGAGTTTGTTGGTAAGTTGATATATATAGGGCCTTTTTAAATAGATTTAAATAAAGGAGATGGTTTATCCTATTGTTAAGGGGTTCGACCAGGGGGGCTTCTCTTGGCCGAAATTTTTAGGGTGGGGTTGGTTGTTATGGTTAGGATTGGATAATATTTGGTTGTTGGGTTGGTTATGGAAGTGGTTAGATAGTTATTTGCCAACTATGTTGCCACCTATACAACTTTCTATAGCTAGAACTCCTATAAATATATATAAATTAATTTAAATATCATTTATATATAATATATATTTATATGGTAATATTTGGGGTGCACTACGTGCTTACATGTGTTTGGGTTGGGTTTGGGTCAAGTTTTAGTCAAAAGGAGAAAATTTTACGGTAATCATAATTCTTGACGTTCTTTAATATTTTTGGAGCATGGAGGAGATCAAATAAATGCAACATCCATATTCCAACTATATTAGACTCAATTAAAATTATTATTATAAATTTTGTTGGAAGGAAAAATGTTATACATTGCTCAAAATATCAAAGTCATGGCAAAGGGTCATATATCTAAAAGAAGGTTTTAGAAATTACTACTCTAATCTATTTAAATTAAATTAAATGATAAAAATAATTACAAATTATCAAATTATCCCTATTCTAAAATGAGGGGGCTTACAATCTACCCACCTTAAAAGAATTTTGTCCTCGAAATTTAAGTCCATAAAAATTGAAGCAATATAATCATGTAGTCAAATCACTTTTGTTATTTAACAAAGTCCTCAAATTTTACTTTATCCTCACAGCTTAAAATTTTAAAGTAAATCTATAAAATTTGAATTTATCTTCAAAATAAAATCCAATCAATTAAAAAAAAATCAAATTCTCAAGTCGTAATTATTAATTACAATATAACATTATTTCCTCAAAATTTTAAATATCATTTATGACTTTCTTCAAAAATTTAATAATTCAATCCTTCAAATTTAATTCCATATCAAAACTTAAAAAATTAAATCCAAAAATTTATTTTCATCCTTGAAAATTTGTATCTCATATTGTAGTCATTTCTCAAAATTTTCTAATAATTTGATTTGTCCTTTTTGGTATTTAAATTAATGATCATCCTCAAACATCCGTTAATGAGTCAATCCTAAATAAATTAAAAGTAAAAAAATAATTCCTCAATTTAAATCCTACTAATGCATATCTCATGAATAAATTTAAAAATTTAAAGTCTCATCATCAAAATTTGGATTCGAAATCTACTCCATCAATCGTATCTCTCAAAAAAAATTCTTCATATTTTGAATTCAAATTAAATCCTTAAAAGTCAATTCTATAAGTGATAAAGTCAATCTTTATATTGTTATTCCTTTAGCATAATCCAACCCATAAATTAATTTTTAATATTATATTGAACTCCTAAAACTCAAAATTTTCAATATTATTCTTGAATTCTATCTCAAACTTCTAATTAAATTTTTAAAATTAAATCTTCGAAATTTAACTACTTCAAGATTTAAACTCCTCAAATTTAAATTAAACTCAATTCTCACCTTTAAAAATTATTATTATTCTACTCATTCAAGTTTCTTTAAAATTCTCAAAATTAAATTCATAAGATCCCAAGTCCTTAAATTCTTAAACTTGAATTTTATTCCAACCTTCAAAATATAATTTAAATCCAAATCTTGTATTCCACTATCTATGATGTTAACCTTCTTAATTTTCTTAAAATTTAAATTTAATAACCCAATACTCAAAATTTTAAATCCAATATCCAAAATTCTATTCTCCAAATTTAAATTCCAAAATTTAAACTCTGCTATATTTAAGCCCTTCAAATTTAAAAAAAATCAAATTCATATAATGGCCTTTCCAGAATTTAAAATTCAATCTTACCATATAATACCTTTAAATTTTATCCTCAAAGTTTGTCTCATTTCACTATTTTAAAATTCAATTCTCAAATAGTCTTCTCCTTAATTTCTCAAAAAAAAATTTAAATTTTTTTTCAAAATGATAATATCGATAACTTTATCAATTTTACGCTCTATAACATCATTAAACCTAGCAATCATAAAGCTAACAAACAAAATAATTCATATATGGCATATCTAATTCTAGCCAACCTTCTAAGATCAAATCAAATCCCCAAATTTTATATTCTTTAATACATTATATCTTTATCTCATCAAATCTTAAAACTTAATTTAATTACATCTATTCTTAAAATTTAAATCCAATCACAAGATTTAAAATAATCTCATCTAAAATTTTGAATTTCAAAAATTCTTCCATCAAATTTTACTCCTTTATATTTTTTTCTTTATATAATCAACCACAATTTTTGCACCATAATTTCTACTTACCTTTAATTCAACAATTATCGCAAAACTTACTCAAATTTATCAAATATATTTAACCTCTAAAATATTCTAAAGGAAATATAAATCTATTTTATCAAACTCTTCTCAAAGTTTTAAAAGTTTAAATTCTATCATTTAGAATTTCCAATTTAAATCCAATTCCTCAAAACTTCATTTAATAACTCAATCTCAATAATTCAAGTTTAAATCTAATCCTCTAATTTAAATACAACCATTGCATATTTCCTTGAATAAATTTTAATTCAGATTCTCATCCACAAAATTTGAAATTAAAACTATTCTCTCGATCTTTTTCTTTATATTATTATTTTTACATAATACTCAAACAATAAAATAATTATGAAATCATCAAATTGAGATTCACCAACGTTCTGCCTCATCATATCCTAAAATCCTCAAATTTAGATTCCAAGTCAAATCTTATCAAAATCTTCAAACTTAAACCCCACAAAATTTAAATGCCTAAAGATTCTTAAAATCTAAATTTAAATACATCACATAATCTCTTTTAAATTTAAACACAAATCTAATCATATCATAATCTTCAAAACTTATAGTTTAACAAAATCGTCAATATTGTCATATCAAATTCTCAATCCTTTATTTAAATAAATGTTTATCCTTGAAAATTTGAACTCCACAATATTTAAATTCATCCAAAATATTTTAATTTAAAATTTTAAATCCATTACATCATAATTGTCTTAAAATTTTAAATTAAATAAATCTCTAGCTCCTTATCTCATCATTTTTTTCTCTCAATTCAAAATGAAACACCCCTTTTTTTTATCCCATAGAAGTTTAAGCATCAAAGCACCAAATTTTGACAATTATTATCTTCACCAATTGATTAACCTCCAAATCAATTCGCTAGTCGAGAAGCCTACCCACCTTAGATCAAACCATCTTATCAAAATATAATATTATATCCTAAAATAAAATCACTTGCATACATCTAAAATATTTATCGAATAGTAACACATCACTTCTAATCTAGGCAATTGATAGAATCCATCTTGTTTTAGGTTCCTACTGGTAATGTCTTAATCTATTCTCACTCTAATATCTAGAAATTATCTACCATAATCTTTATTACTCAGGTAACCATCTACTTAAAAATAATTTATCAAATATGTCTTCTCCGTCTTGATAAAAATCTTCTCCTGGGGAGATCACGCGCACGAGTGTTCATCTCTCCGAGTTAGGGAAAAACGAGAATCAAAGAATAAGAGTTCAAAGAAAGTATGGATGATTATAATTTCGAGGTTCAAGGATGATATTAGAAATCAAAGGAAGTTCCAATAGCAATTGTGGATTGAGATCCTAACAATCTTATCCTAACTGCAGGCTCGCTCGGAACAATAACGTAACCGAAATAATATGCTCTGACTTACATGGGCCACCACAAAAACATGTAACGCCCCAGTCCCAAAATATGTAGGACTAGAAATACGTAACATGCCAACTACGCATTCGACAAGACTCTAGTCCGACTCGAATACGTTTAAGCTATATTATAATGGTCACTGTCTAAATAATCAAGTAAATATGAATATCTATGCCTCAATCCATAATAAACAAAATACACAAGAATGAGCTACATGTACTAAAGTAATCCGCCAGTAACACACAAACTCGAATAGACTCGAGAAAGAAATATGAGTCTATAAAAGTAGGCTACATCAGCAGATAAATAAATAATATGAATAAATAACCATAACTCCGGTAGAAATGATATAAGTACCTGGTACCAATGCCTGCAAGACAAGCAACTCCATCAGCAACTTCAAAGGCTCCATAACCGTCTATGCTGCAAAAACTGCCAGGGGACCAGGTCCTCAGAGGGACGTAACAAGGTACAAGAAACAGCATGCCAACAAGTAAAATAGTATAATGCCACATACTCAAGGGTAAACTACTGTAACCATCTATGTGATATACAAATGAGAGTATGGTATCGTACCCCGGGCTGGTACTCACGAAAGATCCTAATGGATACTTCTGTATGCTAATAGTACACTCAAGACTCCGTGTGGGGGAACCAGGAGGAAGATGTATATATATATATATGGCTGGTACTCACGAAAGATCCCAATGGACACTTCTGTATGCTAATAGTACACTCAAGTAGTAATAGTAAAATATGCCCAGAGCACGATGAAGACTCTCCCCACCCAATGTAACCTTATGTCTCAATCAAGACACGCAAGATCATGACCTCTAACTATCAACACAAGTCATAGTCAATATGTATAACTATAATTATCACTATAGTATGCATCATGTAGTCCTATCCAGAGTCAAGTACCACGATCAAGTCAAGAAAGACTCTGTCACATGAATATCGTGTCAAGTGTCCTACGGTCAGATGTGCAAATAACATATGCACAAAATATGGGTTCGGAAGAATGTCTCTCTAACTACGATACTCGACTCCGCAGAGGATGTCGGTACCCGAATCTTGTCCGGACACAAAGTATCATTTAACGGCCCTAGGCTCACAAGTATATAAATAAGCCACACAAATACAATATCCAATGCATAAATAATATCAAATAAATAATTTAGAACTATAAATATCTTGGCAAGGTACACTTGTCTGGTTCTGCAGTCAGTGGTGGTAAAGATGATCCCGCGTCCACTCCTTCGGAATTCAATTGACCTAAATACCAGTTAAATACTTAAGGGTCCAATCATGAATTCTTGTAATTATAACTTAATTCTATAATTTCTTCGATGTCATGCAAAACTAAGCCCGTTATTATTTCTAACAACTTTGTTTACTTTTACAGGATATCGGGACCTAGTTTCTTGGTTTTTGACTTCCAAAGTTAAAGTTTAAGTTCCCAATTAAAGGACATAGCAATAAATAATAATAAATTATATATTTCAGATTTAAACATGATTTATATAAATTTATAACAATAAATTCCAGATTTGACAAAAATAACATATTTCAAGATTTTGGCAACTTTATGTTGACAAGTTTTGTCCGAAACTTGTTCGAGATGTAGCCAATCCATTATTATTATTTATATCTATTAAAAATTATTTTATATCCTATTATATTCTATTCTAATCTCAAAAAATAATCACCTATTTATTTCTTCCAAAATAACCTCTATTTACTAGCAAAATAATGTCATAAAGTCACCCGAAATATAGGCTAGTGGCCCTTATTTTTAGGGTTCAGGTTTGCCATGCAAATACCATAAATATAAATTTGAAATAGTTTATTTACAGAATTACACATATAAATTCAGTCTTAGAAATTAAGATCAAACCCTCCAACAATCGTATCAGAAAGTCATGTTGTGCGTCGACTAGGTATTCTGGCAACTTGATGCTAGTTTGTACATGCAACATTACCAACTTGAGTAATAAAATATTTTTAATATAAAATTATATTATTTAATTTTCTAAAATTTAATAATAATTATATATATATATATATATATAATTATATCACACCATTCATGCAACCATCTCAACTAGGTTATCTAGCTATTCTTGCAACTTAGCCAAGTAGTCTTTCCATCTAATCTTTCCATCAGCATAAAACATCATTAATTATATAATTATAATATTTATATTCTAAATTAATAACATATAATTTTATGAAATTATTTTATATATATTTATCATGGCAATACTCATTGAACCTTGTCTACCATTGGTGCGTCGTGTCCGTGTCATGATTGTTCGATTTTCTTGGAATAGTATTTTACATAGAAATACGGGTTTCTCATATATGGAGTTAATTTTTCTCATCATATAATATTATCATGAGTTACACAATCTTTGGTTCATGGAGAATAGAAAAAATAATCTAAGTTGGAAGACTTACCCGTATGTGATTACGGCGTGGCCCTTTCTCGCGACACGGACCCTTCGGAGCACCAAACGGACTCCAAACTCCACGAAACTTGAGGGAGTGCTTGGAGGTTTCATATAGAAGATAAATATTTAGTTTGAAGGTGGTTTTTAGGTCTATGATGGGGGCAGACAGTAGCTGCAACCAGCAGCAAGCAGTCGGCCTCTAGGGGTGGCTAATCTCTTGCTTTAGGGCTTGTCGGCATGTTGGGGATGAAGTGGAGGTTGAGAATGAGTGAAAAGGAAGTAAAAAAGGAGAGGGAGAGGCTGAAGGGGTCATGGAAGAGAGGAGGGAGGATATAGGGGAGGCTACAAAGAGGAAAGTAGATGTTAGGGTTAGAGTTTGTTGGTAAGTTGATATATATAGGGCCTTTTTAAATAGATTTAAATAAAGGAGGTGGTTTATCCTATTGCTAAGGGGTTCGTCCAAGGGGGGAATGCTCTTGGCCGAATTTTTGAGGGTGGGATTGGTTGTTATGGTTAGGATTGGATAAGATTTGGTTGTTGGGTTGGTTATGGAAGTGGTTAGGTAGTTATTTGCCAACTAGGTTGCCACCTATACAACTTTCTATAGCTAGAACTCCTATAAATATATATAAATTAATTTAAATATCATTTATATATATAATATATATTTACATAGAAATATTTGGGGTGCACTACATGCCTACATGTGTTTGGGTTGGGTTTGGGTCAAGTTCTAGTCAAAATGAGGAAATTTTACGGTAACCGTAATTCTTGACGTTCTTTAATATTTTTGGAGCATGGGAGAGATCAAATAAATGCAACATCCATGTTCCAAATATTAATGTCAAATATTAATATCAAATATTAATGTCAAAGAGTGATCTGAAGTGATATACATGTGTAACTAGCTAATTGTGATATTTCTAGGCCATGTCTAAGTCCCACTAGGTTAACTAGGTCCACTAGTCAATTCTATATCATATTACTATTTAGACAATATCTAACTAAGCTAGTCATTAATAGCTATACTAACTATTAGTATTAAGTATCTATAAGATATTAGATTATAACTATATACTAGAGACTATTAGTGTATAAATAACTTATATATAGACTCAAGTTATAACTATAACCCAATACCAACTCAAGTACTCTAATTTATCACTATACTTGACACCCTACTATAGTATCTTAACTTAGATACTAACCCATATTCATGTACCCACATACTTGCTTACCCCTTACTGATGTTCTTGCTGCTCTTGAGCATCCAACCACTGTGTCAACTCCCTAGTTCAAAATTGAACCAACGCACTAACTTGTTTCAGTTATCTAACACTATCTTAAAAATAACTTACACTAACTTATACTAACTTACCTCTTGTACTGCTCACTGTACAGTTGTTGTGCCAAAATGGCACCACTGCAACTAATACTAATATGGTATCAGTTTAAGATTGCACTACTGCCTATCAGTTTCTGCTACTGCACCTTGGTGCAATGCACCCTGGCACTGGAGTTGGAACCCTTAACCCAAATACCTATCTCACTGATATACTATACACTAACTAACAACTTAATGTATACCCCCCTGCACTCAGGTAACCCACTGTGTCCAGACCATACCCTCATCTATCAACTCCTTACTGCTACCTGAGCAACACTCTAATACCTAATACTTATACCTGTGCACACACAAACCCGTTCGATACAAAATACTTCCTCATGATAACCCTAATTCCCTGATACCTATGCTTCAACTTACCTGTCACACACTTAAAATTACACATACACACATGACCTGGACACCTGCACACTGGCAACTACACATGCACACAGGAATACACACACACACACACTATCTGGGCACCTATACACAGGAATACACACACACACACACACTATCTGGGCACCTATACACTGGCAACTACACATGCACACATGAATACGCTCACACACACACACACACATACTATCTGGACATCTACACACTGACACAGGATACACAAAATCAGAGTACACTATTTCAAAAGCTGCACCTAGCCCTGATACTGCTCCTCATATCTGGGTACACTCACTACCTATCACATTTGTAGATGTTATACACCATGGATACATAAGTATCAACCAAATAGGTATACAACTCAAGGTACCAATAATACACCACACTCCAATACCCAATTGCTCGGGTATGGATACCTTAACCCAACTGAAACTGTTGCTGCTACCCTAGTGTTTAAAATACTCATGGTAATGTTGCTCCCATGGACTGACACTCCACTACAGTGGTAACTTATGTTGCCTGCAATGATGTGCACTGCACATAAGTGCTGCTCTGCCTCTGGGCAGATGTCCTCGAGCAATGCACAGTTGTGCAACTCATCCAACCGTGTCGTGTAGGCACACCAACACACTCAGTCACTGTATGCACTGATATGCCTATACTTGCTGTTGGTGTCCTTATCTCTGCTATCAACACAACCACCACAACACCAACAACATAGGTTCCACGACACGGAGCCTTTAGTATTTGTACAGTTTGCGAAAGTGTCTATTGAGAACTTCCGTATTTTCCTACCTGGAGTACGAGCGATGCTCTCAAGTTGTCATAGTTGTATTTCAAAATTTATTATTATTATTATTATTATTATTATTATTATAGAAATACAAGTTTTATGAAAAAAAGTTTTACGAAAAAAGTTTTATTATTTTAATCATATAATTTCTCGGGTTCCTAAAATTTTAATATAATAATATTATTTATTTTATAATTTTTTTGTATTTTATATTTTAGTTATTATTTATGTGCCTTGTTATTTATGGATTAGAAATTTATTTAATGAAAATAATTGGGTTTGATTTGGAGATAATTAGGATTAATTAGAATCCTAATTTAATTTTACATAAAAAAGACCAAAATATCCTTTTACCAACATAACCTTAGCTTCTTTAAGAAGTCACCTCTTCTCCTACAAATAGGGTTAGGATGTTGTCACTACCACATTTTCTAGGAAAGGGTATTTTATTCTTTTCCTATTTAATTAAATATTGTGCATGGTAAATAATTATTTGTTGTATTATTTAATTGTTGTTAGATGTTATTTAATTATTTTAGACTTATATTAGTGGACCCAACTAGTTAGTTTGGACCCATGGACCAACATGAATTAATTAGTTAGACTTGGCCCATTTAGAAAGCCCATTGTTAAAGGAGATAGATTAAATTAATTAAATCATTAGACTAGAAGCTTCCTTCCTTAATTATTTCTTCATGAGAGGCCCCAAGGGGTACATTGGACATTTTATAATTTCTTAGGGAAGGGGTAAGGCCGGCCTATATTAGAGGGAGGAAAATTCTCTCTCCTCTCATTCTCATTCCAAATCTAGATCTAGAATTTCCCACTCCCAAATTCCTTTCATTCCCATTCCAATTCTCCACCAAATTTATTCCAAATTCTTTTTAATTCACCATTAGAAAGTTGAGAAGCAAGGATCTAGAAGGAGGAAGCAAGGATCTACAAAGAGGAGCAAGGATCTACAATTTGGAAGCAAGTTCATCTCAATTGGAGGTTTCATTGGGAATCCATCTCCCAATAGGTATAATTCAGTTTTTTCCCTTAAAATAGCTTCTAAATCTGAGATTTAATCATGTAAAATTAACCCATATGTATGTACTACCCATAGGAATTTGTTTTGTGTTCATAGGAGACCCATGGAGAAAGTTATGGTACTTTTTGTGTTAATTTTGTGGGAATTTCGAATTTACATTTTGTTGTGTGTGTCAATTGATCCTATAGATCAATTGGGCATGTGCTTATGTGTTTGGGGCTAGTGTCGTGTCCACAATTGGGTACGTGCAGGTCGTATCCCAACAATTTGGTGATACGTGTCATTTTGGGGGTTTTTCCTCCGACACGGGACTTTGTACATGTCGTATTTTAACACGGACACATAGATCTACATTTGACACTTTGATTTGGTCATAAATAATATTTGTAACTTATTTGTGTCCTTCGGGGTGCAATTGGTTGTGTGTTGGACTCGTGTCGCATGCGTATCCTAGATCTAGTGGGATACGGTGTGATACTCTCCAATTGTGTGTGTTTTGTATAGATCTAATTATTTATGCTTTAATTCTTAAATTATAATTAGCAAATATATATAGATGTTATATATTTATTTTAGTATAATTATTATGGTATTTATTGTAGCATAGATCTATATATTTTTATGTGTACTAATATAATGTATAAATATATATATATATATATGTAGCTTTCTCTACATGCGTTTATATATGTTACAACTTGTTAATAAAATAAATTATATATAAATGTTTTATAAAAATATTTATGTGTTTAAATGAGTAATTATATTAATTATAATTATTATATAATTAATTGTATATTAATGAATATATTTTTTATGTGTGCTTCTAGCCATGTAAATATGTACATTAGTACATAGATGTGTTTTATAGCTATTAGTATTTATTTATATATATATATAGGATTAAGTATATATTTTAATTATTAATTTATATATTATTGATTTATATATATATTTACTGTGTTTTTCGTGACAGTAGGATTAATGACAGAGAACTGTCATTATTAGAACGGTTACAGCAGCAGCCGCTATAACAGTGGCGGCGGGTTATTAATGACAGAGCCGCCACTGTCATTAATAACCGCATGCAGTGGGCGGGATTCGACAACAGCAGCGACGGTTGGTTCTGTGATAGTCGGACTGTCACCAATAAGTGACAGCAGTGCAGTTGCACAGTGGTTTTGGCGACGGTGTTTTCAGTGACAGTAGGAACTGTCACTGAAAGTCTGTTTATTGGAAAATCAATGTTTTCCACACAGTTTTTCAGTGACAATTAGGCAGTTTTAATTTATATTTTATATATGATAATTATATATATATATGTATATATATGTGTGTTTATTGTGAGGTATAATACTAGTATTGTTATAATTTTAATTGTATAATATAATAGTATATATGATATATTATGTATAAGGATAAATAATATATCTATGTATCTTGAACATTACTTTGTGTGGGTACCAAATGGTTCAAAACCATGGTCCCTAATTGTGGCAATTTAATATTCTATATTATTATGCAATATATTTAATATATATATATATATTGTGAGGATTTACCTTGGATTCAAGTATTCGAAGATACGGTATCCTAATATTTTAGGATGTGGTTCTATGACTTAGATTTAATATTTTGATCCAAGATTTTGGTGCTAGACTTGTGCAACCTAGAAATAGATAGTTGACTCATAGTTGACTCATAATTGACCACAGTTGACTTTTGACTTAGAATTGACTTTTTGACCTAGAAGTTGACTTGTTTAACTTGTTCTCTTTTCGGGACCTTGTTTTGATGTTGTATTCCATATCTAGGTCTTCAAGGCACCGAGTCAGACATCTGTGAGACTGTTCATTGGACTTCAGGCGAGTACATTCTCTGATAGTTTCTCATTTATGATATCCTCTATGTTCACTGTATATAGTGTAGATATCTATGTTCTCTTGACACTATGGTTACACGGATTGGTATATCCGGATCTCGTCATGAGATGTTATTCCTTGGTATATGGTGTATATGCAAGTATTGTTTCATTGGTTATCTTGTACATGTACAGACACCGATTCTCGGGAAGACTAGCTATCTTCTTGGGGAATCTCGTGCCATAACATACCGTGGTTGGATCTATTATACCAGTCGGGGGTGGGGAGTATTAGTATAGATATGTGATCAATATCCCTATTGAATAAAGTACAGATTACAGAATAGTGTTAATCATGCACCGCACGTATGATTAGCCAGGCCGTATTGCATCTTGCCCAAGCCGATCACATGTTAAGCTAGTACTCACACACTTAGTCATTAGTATTATTGTTCCATTGGCATATTGTTCATTATTGTATTTATTTCCAGTATTTCCTTATCGTACATATATCTCTTATATCTATTGTGCATCTTGTTTATCCACAGCTATTTACTGTTACATAGTTTTTATCATTAATAAGAACTGCTGTTAGAGATGTACTCTGCTCCTTTCCTGATTGGATATATTTTTTTAGATGACACTGAGGAGTGGTACCCTACCTTTTATGGACCCCAGGATATTGTGGGTTTAGATTCTAAGACCCTGGCTCAAGAGGGACTTATCCCAACTGAGACAGTTGACCCTGGAGTTGTAGCCTTGTAGTATTCTTTTGTACTGGATTTGTCTCCAGCTTATTTTGTTACTTCTTCAGACTCATTGATGTATTATTTTAGACTCATGAGTTGTATTGTGACTATTCTATTCTTTATCTGATTCGTGCTCATTCTATCTTAGTTCTGTGATTGAGTATACTATCATTATGGCGGTTCATTATATTGTTAGATAGATTATCTAGACAGCGTTCTACCGTCGATTCTGCGGCGTAGGCTGGGCGTTGTTTCCGACTAGTACCCTTACCTCGGGTACGGATCGTGACACATTTTTGGTGGTGGCCCATGCAGGTCTAGCTTTACAAAGTAAGTGATATCGTGGTAGTACGACAACTTAGTTGTACTACTGCGAGCCTGCGATAGGATATAGAAAATAGGCTGAGATACTCAATCACATCTAGGAAAATTCTTTTGATTCAACTATTCTCCTTTGATATTGATACTTGATCTCTTAATCTGTCCTTCCCTTGATGTCATACATCTTGTGCCATATTGATTATTTCTTTCGCTTTATCTCAGGATGCCGCCTAAGACTAGATCGCAGCAGGGGAGAGCAGCTTCTGAGAGGTCTGCGATATCCCGAGGGCCTGCACCAGTCACTTCTCCGGTGATTGGAGTGTCAGCTGCTTTCGGAGGTCCACCACCTACTCAGAGGACTGTGCCAGCTGTATCTGAGAGGTTTCCACCTCCACCTCCTGTGCCAGCAGAGGCGTCACAGATGTTTACACTGTTTCGTGAGATGCTCGAGGCACAGAGGGCTCAGTCAGAGGCACATCAGAGGCAGACCGACGTTCTATGGCAGGGCATCGAGAGTGCTCATCAGCTTGCTCGTGCTGTAGTTGAGAGAGGAGTTCCGGTCCAGCAACAGGTTGTTCCTCAAGTTGCTCAGCTTCGACCAGGCAACATTCAGGACTTCAAGAAACTGGAGCCTAGGGTTTTCAAAGGGATGGAGGGCATCGTCTATGCTGATGATTGACTCGAGGACCTTGAGCGTCTTATGAGGGTGTCCCATCTTTCTGAAGATCTGAAGGTTGAGGCGGTAGGACTTCAACTGTTCGACGTTGCTCGCACTTGGTTCAGGAATGAGCCAGTTCTGGTTGACGTAGGACAATCTTGGGAGGTATTCAAGGACCTTTTCAAGAAGAAGTTTTTCGCCCGGATAGACATGCTTGACTTGGGGAGACAGTTTGAGAGTCTCATTCAGGGGAGCATGTCTGTGGAGGAATACGCTGCGAAGTTCGGTAGGTTGAGCCGATTTATAGGGTATCTGGTGAGGGAGCCGGAGGTTCGAGCTATTCGTTTCCGTGAGGGTCTAAATTGGGAAGTGAAGATTCTCATTCCGTCTTTTTATGAGACATACTCGGAGATACTTGCGGAGGCACGCAAGGTTGAGCGGGATTTGGGTTTGAAGACCAAGAGAGACCGTAATTCTTTTCTGGGAGCCAACGGCAGTGCAGTATCTGCCAAACGTCCTTATTTCCAGTCCAGACCTTTCCAGCAGCCACAACAGAACCAGACTCCAGCTAGAGCGCCTTTTCACCAGGCACCTCAGCAGCAGAGACAGTTACATCAAGCTCCATGCAACTACTGCAAGAAGCCCGGCCACATCTGGGAAGTTTGCAGGAGGAGGCTAGGAGTTTGTTTGTATTGTGGTACTGAAGGGCATCAATCGAGGGAATGTCCTCATCGTGCAGTTCAGGGAGCAGCTCCAGCTCCGAGGGCACAGACGAGACCACCTACAGCACAGTCGAGGGGACCACTTCCGACACAGCAGCAGCGTTTTGTCCAGCATCAACAACAGGGAGGTGCTCGGCAGGGACGAGCGTTTGCTATGACCGTCGAAAAGGAAGAACCCACCGGAGATGTCATCGCAGGTTCTATTCTTCTTGATTCTATTCCAGCTTTAGCTTTGTTTGATAGTGGTGCTTCCCATAGTTTTGTATCTGTTTCTTTTGCTCTAAAGCATGGTTTGGTAGCTGAGTCTTTGGTTAGGACTTGCAAGATCATGACCGGGGGAGGCATTATCCTGGTTAATGATATTTGCAAGGATCGGAGAGTTACTCTGGGAGGCCGGGAGTTGAGTGCGTGTCTACTTGTAATACCATTTCCAAGCTACGATATTGTACTCGGGATGGATTGGTTGAGTAGGCACCGTGCTAGCATAGATTGTAGAGGAGGTAAAGTTTTGTTTGGTCCGCCAGGAGAGCCAGAGTTCGAGTTTGCTAGAGGAGCTGCAGAGCTGGAAGAAAGCATTATTTGTGGAGCTATGGTGGAAGACAAGAAGTTGCCACATCCGTTGATAGCAGAATTCTTGGATGTGTTTCCTGAGGAATTACCAGGGTTGCCGCCAGATCGAGATGTTAAATTTTCTATAGACTTTGTGCCAGGTGTAGAACCAATTTTACAGCATGTCTATAGAGTAAACAACATCGAGCTGGTCGAGTTGAAGAAGCAGGTGGACGAATTGCAGGATAAGGGGTTTATTAGATCGAGTTCTTCACCATGGGGAGCCCCGGTATTGTTTGTACCGAAGAAGGATGGATCGGTGCGCATGTGCATTGATTACAGGGCTTTGAATAATCTTACTATCAAGAATAAGTATCCTTTGCTACGAATTGATGATCTGTTTGATCAATTGGGTTATGCCAAGGTATTTTCTAAGATAGATTTGAGATCATGCTACCAACAGGTGAAGGTGAAGCCGGAGGACATACCGAAGACTGCTTTTAGAACTCGGTATGGTCAGTACGAGTTTATGGTGATGCCGTTTGGTTTGACTAATGCACCGGCGGTATTTATGAACTTGATGAACAAGGTATTCCACCAGTACCTTGACAAGTTCGTGGTGGTGTTCATCGACGACATACTCATATACTCGAGGACACCGGAGGAGCATGAGGAGCATTTGAGGATTGTGTTGGATGTGCTGAGGAAGGAGAAGCTGTATGGGAAGTTGTCCAAGTGTGAGTTTTTCTTGGACAAGGTAAAATTCTTGGGGCATGTTGTGACTGGTGATGGTATTTCAGTGGATCCGAAGAAGATTTCAGCAGTGGAATCTTGGAAGACTCCGAGTTCGGTAGCAGAGATCAGGAGTTTCTTGGGATTGGCAGGCTACTACAGGAAGTTTGTGCAAGATTTTTCGAGAATTGCCGAGCCGATGACCAGACTCACCAGGAAGGATGTGGAGTTTGTTTGGACGGAGGATTGCCAGGTTGCTTTTGAGGAATTGAAGAAGAGGTTGACGTCTGCTCCTATTTTGACGTTGCCATCAGGGTCCGGAGGTTTCACTATTTATAGTGATGCATCGGGAAAGGGTTTAGGTTGTGTTCTTTAGCAGCATGGGAAAGTGATTGCCTATGCATCCAGGCAATTGCGTCCTCATGAAAAGAACTATCCTACCCATGATTTGGAGTTGACAGCAGTCATCTTCGCTCTGAAGTTGTGGAAATATTATTTGTACGGAGAGCGTGTGGAGATCTTCACAGACCATAAAAGCTTGAAATACGTTTTCACGCAGAAGGAGTTGAACATGAGGCAGCGTCGGTGGTTGGAACTGATGAAGGATTTTGATATCTCTTTGCAATATCATCCTGGGAAAGCCAATGTAGTTGCCGATGCTTTGAGCAGGTATCCGGTAGCTATGTTCTTGACGCAGGATCGATAGTTATTGGAGGACTTGGAGAGCTTGGGCATTGAGGTGATTGTTCCTGGGTGTACTATGCAGATGTGGGGATTGCAAATACACTCAGATCTGATGGACAGGATCAAGGCAGCACAGTTATATCTAAAAGGAAAATATCGAGGATTCAATATGCTTTATATACATATATGATATAATAGTGTTTGGGTGTATATGATAGAAGTTATTGGCCGCGTACCGCAGACGTTGAAATCTGGAATGTAATTTTGGAATCTAGTGTGCGGTGTTTTTCTGAGCAAGTTTTGATCTCTTTGAAATCGTTAAAATTGAAATATGTCTATTAAGGATACATTGAGGATTAGATAAGATTTTTGAATATATATAATATGATGGTATTTTGGTTTATATGATAGGAGTTATAATCTACACAATGTGAAGGTTACATGCTGGAATTTAGTATTAAATTCTAGAGTTGCTTACTTATGCTTGATAGGTAGTAAAATTCATAATATAGGCAGGTATCTATATTATGATTTTATTGATGTATGAATAATTGAAATGATTGATCTTGGCAAGGTACAAACACTTTGCAAACATTCTTATGATATGATATTTCTACTGGTTCAAGTATTATTCGGTATTTATGTCCAGTTGATTTTTATTTTCTTCTAACTTGTGTGTTCTTCTTGTAAGAAGAATATCGAACAAATTTAACGTTATGGCTAAGTAGCCAAGGTAAGAAAAAATTTATTCTTCTTAATACTTATGTCTTTACTGTTGAATATAACTGTATGTATCTGGTGTTGAGTTGTTCTACCGAAAAGGCTTTGACCCAAGAAAATTCTACGAATAATTGCTCCGGATGGAATTATATTATTGGGTTTGAAACTCAAAATATAAAGGAGACTCCGTCGGATATTATAAGAATTCCAGGAGATAACTCAATTTTAAACAAACACTTTTAAATCATACTAAACCCTAAACTATATTTTATTTATCTCTCTCAGAGACAAACTCTCAATAACTCTAAATATGTTAGGGGTCGAATTGTCTAAGTTTTGAATCATATGATACAGACACATTGACAAGAAAGCGTAACAATAATTAAATCCTATAGTTCTGTCTTATTTTAGTACTTCGATTTTCATGGTGAGTTATATACTCATACTACATAAAGCTTGCTATCTGAAGTAAGACTCATATTTGTCATACTTTATGTGCTAGAATATCATTTTGAGAAGTATTCTTGTAATATGTGATATTTGACACGTATAGAGATACTTAATTTTGTGTATTTCAATGTAGTGAAACTTGCTTACTGGTTTATATTTTCGTATTCTTGTGATATCTATGAATACACATATCGAGATACATATTTGAGCCAGGAAAGAAAGTTCTAAATAAGATAATAAATTGATTGCGATTGTAGGATAGAACATTGGGTGGGGGAGAACAATTATGTATCACATAGTACAAAATCTGGCTATATATATATATATATATATATATATATATATATATATATATATGGGTAAACGGGATATGTGCCATGCACATATGGACCAATAGGAATAGAGTGTACTAGTGTACATGGGATATGGAAGTCTACTTCTATTGGTCCACATGTTCATGGCTCATGTAGAAATATGAGCACTATGGCTCATATCCCTTTTACCATATATATATATATATATATATATATATATATATATATATATATATATATATATATATATATATAAAACTGATCAGTACTTATAATTCCTTAGCAAGGCTTTACGAGGAATGGGTGTATGCATCACCAACCTAACCTAGCTCATTGGGAGGAGTGTGGCTGGACTATTAAGTACCGTGCCTACCAATAATTTTTCTCCTTGTGAGGAGTGAGCCAGACTATTAAGTACCGTGCCTACCTGTTATAACCTGATCCTTGGTAACGGGATTATTGTCAAGAAAATAGTGCGAGGTCCAGAGATTGTTCTATAAATTGCATCATCATATAAGATAATTATATTGTGATTGTGGTAGTGACTATTAGGCAATAAATATGTTTGGACAATTTTGAATCACTAGAAATAGGATCACAATAGTGTCGTAATCCAATTTAAATAATATTCTGAGTTAAAACTATAATACTTTCTTATATACGATAAATCATATCATCTTCCTATCTGAGTATCACATCAAAATTTTCAACCATATAAATGTTTTACTTTATTTATTTTACCGTAATTGAATCGAGGACTTGTATGTCTTTGATGACCTAGTTTTTGTTCACTCTATGGAGGTGTGAATGAGAAAAAGATACTTTCGGTATATATTATGGATGAACCAGAAGAATAGCACAGGCAGAGGTTATATCATTAGTTTTATTTTGTATAGTTGTATAGCTCCTCGTATGTATTATCCTTGAGATAGAAAACCAGACTTGTAAGATGTAAAGGTTGATAAGTGATGTTTATGGATGTAAATTATTGTCAATTTTAATTATTATTTTATTTTGACCATACTTTTATTCTAGAACTTTACAGGCGACAATCGTGATACAGATACAGGTGTATTTGTTTGACGCGTATCCTGGGATGTTAGTTACGTATTTGGCTCGCCGTATTTCAGGAGCGAGGCGTGACACAAGTGCATATCACTTAGATAATTATAGTAGCTTAACCTTGAGTATTTGTACTATTATATTGTTTACTTCTGGCATGTTATTTTTTGTACCTTGTTATGTCCCCTGAGGACCTGGATCCGAATTTTTTTCTCACGTTATTGTTGAGATGGATTGGTAGAGTATATTGGTGGATGATTATTTCTCCAGGATTCGGGTATATGTAGTTGTTTCGTTCATCATATTCTTCCATATTTATATTTATTTCTCGTTACTTATTTCTGCTGACATGGCATAGTTTTGCAAGCTTTATTATTTTCTAAGAGCTTATTCAAGACAATTGTGATAGAGTCAGGTCCACTTTATTATAAATTGTCTATTCTTGTACACTTGTGAGATCTGGTGTATTACTGCCTGATCAGTTTTAGTGTATTTGGTCTATACAAGGATTGAGATATATAATTGTTACAGTGATATAGAGATACAGTTGACCTCTATACAGCTTATATATTTTTGAGTTGGATAGGGGTAACAAGCGTAGTTCGTAGATTTATAAACGCAAAAAAACTGTTGGTCGAGCGATAGACTCGTTTGGGAATGAAAGATTCAAAAATAGTTCATGTCACATAAAACATCGAAGACTTGATCGTTATTGCTTGTGACTTATGATCCATAACTAGGTTACGCAATCGAGTTATAGTGAACGCAGATATTTGCGAGATGGTATAGTGAATATAGGCAAGTTTTCTATAAAACACAAACGGAGGCGACATGAGTCAGGTTGATTTTAAGGCAGATTTCTAAGTTGATCCTTACGGTATCGAAACAGACGTGGCATATCGCAATGGATACAGTTTGAATGACCTTATAGCCAAAATTAGTGTGCAAGTAGTCGGGACTGTGTGGCACGTTAAAACACATGAAAATTGACATAGAGATGGACTGAATCAAAGCAGAAGCAAGGATCATAAGAGATGGAACTTTGAAACTCGACGTAACTTGACATCGGGATAAATTACGGTATCGCTCGAGCGAAATAGTTGTGCATATAAACTTAAGCGGGATGTAGGGATACAAAATAGAACAAGGGTACGATTCAAAAAGTTTATGAGTAATGATACGAGAAGTCGTATCGATCGATCAAAAATTTACTTGATGGATTCAGGACAAAACGATAGAGTTAACGGGATGAGCTAGCGAGATTTGAAGTTCGATTGGGCATGGTTTTGCCGAGTTTAAAGTATAAGGGTAGATAGACTCAGACCCTAGACGGCTTGATGTTTTCTTGGCTAGCTAATATATTGGCAGGTAGTGCATGTGTTCAGAATTTGAAACGTACAATCAGATTTTGGTATAATCCCATAGAACTCGACGAAATTGGTTTGGCTTCAGAATAAAATATAACATGGTTCTTGGTAACTATCTATCATTAATGATCCATAATTATCGATCGTAGCTTCGGAGCATATTACCCTAGAGACTTGACCGCCAAATTAAAGCAATCGTCGGAGACCCATAGGATGACCCAAAAGATGAAGCATAAGAGATTGCGTCGAGGATAAATATTGAGTGATGCATGTTGAGGATAAGTCTTGGCAATCAAATATTTATTTTATAATTCGATGGAGTATCCTTCGACTGAAAGTAACATAGCAAGATTTTGATGATTGGTGATTTCATACTCGATTGAGGAATGTAACATCATATCCGTCGGGTAAAAATGTTAGTGCCGGATGGAGTGATTCCTTTGTGCATCATCGATTTTATAGCGAGAATCGAAGGATAGCTAACATTGGTTATCGATTCGATTAACACTAGTGATATATATCTGGATGGTGTGATAGTATATCAGAGTATTTGAGAAATGAGATAGACGTGAAGTTTATTGAGGAATGGAATTATTTTGTAAAT
This sequence comes from Iris macrosiphon, assembly GCA_036927795.1. NCBI lineage: Eukaryota > Viridiplantae > Streptophyta > Magnoliopsida > Asparagales > Iridaceae > Iris > Iris macrosiphon. The sequence goes on from JAYESA010000019.1 coordinate 128,898,432, forward strand.
TTTGGAAACATGGGTATGGTCGGTTTAAGTTAGTCTCTTGCATCGGAAAGATTTAGTACGGTGTCTGGGTAAGTCACCTAGCGGGGTCATCCCAGACATCAATGTATCGACAGTTCGGAAGGATGATCATGAGAAATAGATGGCACGAATGATAGAGTGATTTAGGCAGAGAGTTCTTGGATATGTTGGACTCATTCCGTACCAAGCAAGACTTCAGAAATAGTTGGATAAGTGGTGACTAATAGTTGGACTAAAGTGTGTTACAGTAAACTCATTGCGATCGAATGCACAAAGGGCTTAATGCAACACATACTTGGGATTATTGAGGGCGAAAGATTTGAGGAACAAAAGGTGTTGCAGAGAATCGTTGCGTTCGGATTACATAACCACTCGATGCAATACACATATCAGATTGTCGGTTTGAAACATAAAGATGGGATGCGGTATAAATCATATTTTGCACAGAGATTCGTGGCAGTAAATCAGGTGTTCAGAAATAGTGCATATGCGAATAAGTTACGAGAATGGACGCTAAGACCAGTTCAGTCGAAAGTATAAAATAATTGGTATATTGGGAATGAAGTCGCACATGTAGCGTGTCCGACTTCGCTATCAAAAAGCTTGGCTAAAATACATACATTTTAGAGACGCCTAAAATGTGAGTACGAATCCAAACTAAGGGATATGGTAAACTCGAATGGAGCTTGTAAAACCCTGACCAAAATCTAGGTTTAGGAATTAAGTTAGAATTTTTATGGAATAATTATTGGAGATATAATTCACCTCTTTGATTTTTGAGTCAAATATTGTACCTTACCGTGTTTTAATTATCTAGAGCACTACACTAGATTTTGGCTTCTAACAAAATTTACGTCCTTGATCTAGACAAGCCAATGTTCAAACCTGACCTTTGTGTCACTTATAAATATACCTCTTGTGCTTCATTTTAATCGCACAATATTTGTCAAATAATAACTAAATTCAAGCCTAAACTTTATACCTATGTCCGTTCCAATCAAAATTGGAGACACAACTTCTACATATTTCTTGCAACCCAATATATGATGATGATCTAATCTGATTCTACTATATTCATGATACTTGTGTCCCACCCAATTAAAACTCTATGTACTTAAAAATTATTGATAAATACTTAGGACATAATTTTTTGTCCTAATGATCAACCGACTCAACCTAACCCAAAACTAGTCCAAACACCAACCCGAACCCACATACACCCTCACATGGCTCATACACAACATCATACATCATTCTCCCTCTCTACAAAACACCAAACACCATGTTCATGACCCAAAACCCCCTCTTAAACCAATGAAGAATAAAATTCAGATTTTACCTATTAAGGAATTATTCCCTCATTTAACCATTCACTTCCCTTATTAAAACCCTTAAATTTAGGACAAATAAATGTGTAGGCTAAAATTTTGACTTTCTTTCCCTCATTAAACACTTCATTACCTTACCATGCATTTAATGCTCCCCCACCCCCTATCTTGCATTTAATGTATACTCCTCCATCACTTATTAATGTTTACACACTCACACATACCACCCTCCCTCTACTTGGCCGACCACCTCTCTCTAACCCATTCAATCTTCACTCTATTCTCCATCACCCTCATTCTTCTTCATTCACTTCTTCATCTTCCTTCCCTCCTCCTTCTTCTCTATTCACCACCACCATTCACCACCCTCACCATCATACACCCGACCACCACCACCTCCCTCTCCAAAACTCGACCACTACCATACCCTTCACCATCAGCCACTACCACCACCATCATCTCCTCTTCTCTACGTAACGACTACTGCTGCTGCTTCTTAATGCTACTCCCGCTGCTTCATAAAGCTGTTGCTATTGTTGTTAGCTAAAGCTGCTGTTAGAAGCTAATCCTGCTATGCTTTTTCTTCCTCTTCAACCCTAGCTCGAGCAGCACCAAGACAGCCCCAGACCCGTCCGATCAAGCCCCCATAGCCGACTGAATTAATCCCCACCCCAGTAATAAAGTTCTCATTTCTCCATTTTACTTGGAAACTAGGTAAACTTCACATCTTCTTCTTCCTTTTGTTCTTATTCTTCTTAATACATAATCTTCTTATTTGTGTTGTTCTTCGTCTTCTAAATTGTTGAATGAAGGATATGTATATACTTGTTCTTCAACTTGTTCTCCATTATCTTGTGAAATGATGATTTGTACATATATGCATCAAGGTTGATAGATTTCTTGACTTGAGTATCAAACCTAATTGACACTTGTTCTAACCAATTAAAAACTTGCTAATCTCTCTAATTAACTCCATTTTACATTAATTTTAGAATATAATTATGTGTTGAAATATTGTTTTGTGTTAGATAATTGCATGATTAAGGTTTGTTTAGTGTTCTTCTAGTAATTGTGTATGTTGCCTAGGTTTTAGACTAGTTGTTATATATATAAATAGTGCATTGTTAGAGAGTGTAACATTGCCATGTTTAGATTTAATTCTTTTTGATATATATAAGTGCACATTGCCATGTTAGAAATAATTTAGACTTGAATATTTTATGTGTACACTTGATAATGGTAATCCAAGTACATTTTGTTAGGTGATAGAGATGTTATATTAGAGGATTGATTATGCGACGTTGTTTGTAAATGAGGTAACCCTAACCTATTTATGACATAAATATGTTTAGGGTTACATGGATAATGTAGAATATGTATAGTGTTAGTAAGTTCCAATTACCCTTGAACTTGATAATGACCCTAGAACACCCTTTGATATACTTAAGTTTGGTTAATACTTGTTTCATATGAGTTAAGGTTGTGTATGTCATACTTGTACTAGTTGACCCTAGTAGGTAGGACATCTAGTACCTATGTGTTTGAGGAGAAACTTAGCAACCTCTTTCTAATACGTCGACTTGGATATTCTAGCAATGGTACGCCAATGGTGCTACCACTCACTGTGTACTCAAAAATTGGTACTTTGACATGTGTAAGCCTGTATGGATATCCCCTCAGGCATACTCCTGTATGGATATTTCTTCAGATGTATGCCAACACGGCTACTGCTTTCAAATATTACGCCAGTATTAATAACCGACAGTTGTTTTCGAAGAAAAGTTTAAACAAAACTTTTGTACTACAAAGTTTTAAAGAAGAAAGAAGAGTACAAGAGATCCTAAACAGGAATCTAAGTACAATTGATTCTGGGAAGTATAGTTGTAGATATCTGATCTACGGACGATCACTTTACTCCTTGGACCACACGACGACGAAGAAATACAAGGATGCAGTGAACAACTTGAAGAGTTGAGCAATAAGAAAGCTTTGGCAATAAAGGCACGAAAAGCTTCTATTTCTCTCATTCTGTCCTTGAATTTCAAAGATTTAAAAATTCTTGCCCTTTTTTGCCTCTGTAACGTACACAATGATCCTATATTTATATAATTTTAGAGCAGTTATGACAGTGTGCATGCACTTTGGACAATCCATACAGTACGCGCACTATTGCTGGACTAATACCCCACGTTCTTAATGAGTGGGTGCACAACTTGCTACCTACTTGACACGTACCTTCCTATACGAGGAAAGCATATGTCATGGGGGACAGTTATTTGTATATGTTTCACGAGAAGCATGACATGTAGGACACGTAATCATAACTCCTCATTGTCAGTTATAATAGTAGGCGCACTTTGAAAGTGGTCTGGAGATTGGTGCACTTTTGGAATGGCTATAAAAGTGCTATTTTGAAGAAGTTGGCTAGCGGCGCACTTTTGAAGAAGTTGGTACATCGGCGCACTTTTGAAGAAGTTGGTACAGCGACGCACTTTTGAAGAAGTTAGTGCAGTGACACACTTTTATTGAAATTGGCACAACGACACACTTTTATTGAAATTGGCACAGCGACACGCTTTTATTGAAATTGGCACAATGATGCACTTTTGATGAATTTAGCACAATGACTGGGTCGCTAAAGGACAACCTAGGTCTATGTGCTGCAGCTTAACTGTAATGATGACTTTTGACTCCTCGACTGCTTTTTGACTGTCAGGTTCATTGAATTTAATGTTTGGGGGGAAAATAGACGTGTTTTGTGCACCTGTCTTTGTTTACGAAAATAGCTTGAAAGTGCGCCATCCATTAAAACAGAGTAAAAGTGCACCATTTTTTCCAAACTAAGTTTATTTATAGAAAACTGCACCATCTTCCAAAGTCGCACTTTTTTTGCTTTACATGACCCCCTTCAAATTTTTTGAATTCGTTCAGATGAATTCAAAATACTTTGAATTCGAAGCATAAAAAAATTGTTGAGATTTTATGCGCCTTTTTTGGGTGGACTTATTACCCATGGTATATAGATAACAAGTTAGAGTGAACTAACACTTATCAGAGGTAATATGGACGTGATAGGTTAGAACAACCTAGCTTGAAAAATTTTGTGGACTTGATATTCATGGTTTACTTATAAAATATATGGGTAACAATTATGAATGTGAAATGAAAGATAAGAGTAGACAAGATGTATGTTCGGAGGTAATATGGACATGACAGACTTATTTATGGGGAACCCACTAGAAATATATAGTCAAAGGTGATGTGGACATGACAGAATAACTCTGTGGGGATAATTTTTTGTGGACTCAAACCCATGGTGTACTTGTGTGAAGTACAAGTAACAAATTTGAAGGTAAAACACTATCAGAGGTAATATGGACATGATATGTTACATATTTATAAGAAAAACAATACAGAGGTAAGGAGGACATAATTATTTTTCTTTAACGGATTAGCTCTACTGGGGAAATGGAAGAAAGGATAGTTTAGAGGTCATATGGACATGAACAATTATTTTCTTTATTAGTGAGAAGAAAGAGAAGTAGAATATCTTTAATCCAACTGAGGATTTAGAAATAAGACATCCTTAGAAAAATTGGGCTCTAAGAATCTATTTATTTTTGTATGGGAATATTTTTGTTGATCTCAACGAGAACGTTTTGTTGTATCTGAGAACTTGTCCTCTAGGGTAATTTTTGTGGATCTATTACTTTTTTGTATCCAAGACTCTTGAATACAAGTAATAGTTCGAAGTAATACATGAACGTCTTGTTGTATTTTTACAATACTGGGATATAAGAATGTAAACACTGTACATCTTAAATACTTAGCTGGGAATAAAGGAGAATAAATGTAAACATTATACATTTATAATGTCCTGCTGGGGATTGAAAAGAAAAATTCTAGCCTAGACACAGTACTTCGGAAGGAATATAACATTGACATCATCGACAAGTCTCTATTAGGCTTTACTAGCCAGAATTGTAGCTTAGAGATGGTGCCACTGGAACTTCCTGCACTAGGAAGTCACCAAATTAGAGTGACACCACATTGGAGGTAACTGGCTTGTCGTCATTTGTGGAGGGTGATAGCTTCAGTATCAATCAGTCACCGGATGCATTTCTTCAATGTGTTACAATCTCGCGTAGCATGATTTATGTATCGATGGTATATGTAGTACTTTGGATCGTCAATTATGTCTGCCTCTTCCTGATGTATAATATGGGGAAATTTGATCTTGTCATCCTTCACTAATGCATTCAAGATATTGACAACATCATCTCATCGTCAAAGAAATAAGTTTCCTTTGGCCTGAGCTGTAGCTTGGGTATTGAAGAACCCTTAGAGACAACGATAGCAAGCACCTCCTTTGCTTTATCAGTGTGATTGTCGTTGTTGTTGAGGGTGAAAGGATACTTCCCTTTATCTTCGATATCGGGCATTTGTAATCCTAAATTATGTGCCACCTTCGCGCTACCTTTAGCGGCTTCGGCTCCTATGATGAATGTCATCCAGTCTTAAAATTGGTTTGGACCCGTCTAGAGCCCTAGGCAGTAGGTTATTTTTGCAAGTATCGATGAATGCGGAGTCTAGAATAACGTGGGAGGGGGGGCAACTTCTGAGTTTTTTGCCTGAAATGCTCTATGAATTCATGAGCGGATTCTTTCTCTTTTTGCTTGATGTCGATGAGCGAAGACATCGTCATATCCATGCCTCCCTCGTAGAATAATGAGAGGAAAAGATACTTCATATCATCGAACGAGGATACGCAGTTATCAGGTAAACTACGATACCAATCGTAGGCTATGTCGGCCAAGCATCCCACGTGACAATCTGGGGTGAGGAGAGCATCATTTTTTAGCAGATGAGCCATTATCATATTGAAGTAATTAATATATTGACTCGGCGATGTCCTGCCTTCAAACAAGACTATTGATTGGGGTTTATATTTAGGAGAGAATGGAACATTATCCCAATGAGAAGAATAAGGCTATTTCATCCCAAGCTTGCAGAGTTGGTCTTTGTTCTTTAAAACATCGACCTGTGCACGCAACTACGGGATAGCTTCAAGAGGATCTTTTAGTCGAAGTGGTGTAGTTGACTGATAAGATCCTGGTTGAACATGTATTATCATCGACGGAGGTCCACTCCCAATATTGAGAGGATTAAGAGTCAGATCTGCTGACTCTTGGTTTAGAACTGCTTCTGGATTTGTGTTATCCTACAGAGGTGTTGTTCCAGGAGTAGGCTATGAAGGTATGAATGAAGCCACTTGGACATGTACTCGTATAGTAGAATATTGGGCTGTCATTATTTGATACATATTTTGTATCATAGTGTGCATGTCCCTGACAGCGGCCTCTAATGAGTTGAGGCATTATTCGGTGGCTTCTGATGGAGAAGTGTCTTATTCGTCACCGATAACGTAGATGCTAACATCTCTATGTACAACAAAGGGATTGGTAGAAAGAACTGTGTAGTAGTTGGAGTCTATACTATCAATTTCAGAATCAGGGGGATTGCTACCTCCAACCTCGGATTCTAAGGAATGGGGATTCTCGCGAATAACGAGCTCTCGTCTTCGAGAACGGATATTTTGGTATACTCGTTCAAAGGAGTTGACAAGTTGGTCAATTTTTTTTAGCTAAGTGTTCTTGAAAAACTTTGTCTTGATTGTCTCCCGCCATGGGAAAGATGCAAAGCCATGTACGCTGTATTAAAGAGCGATTCATCATACTCCTTGTTGACAACTTGCTTTACATGTCGAGGTTTAGGAGACATAGTATAGGTCAATCAGTCAATTATTGACCATTTTGCTGATGCACAGCAAAATTTGATTACAACTCTAAGATAATTGCAACAATATTCATTAGGAAACACAGTTGTAAAGTCAGAAGGGTCTCTCTCTTTACTGTTTTGTATAATAAGCTCACATAAATCAAAAGAGGGAAGAGAAAAGAAAGAAAATGGTAGACTCTGCCTCTTTACATGAGATATATTAAATCTTTTATGCACATTTTTAGTCCCTTGTGTGTAGAGTGAAGTGCTGGCTTGATTAGCGAATAATTTGTTGCCTCATGCACAATCAGCATATTATGAAGAGGTTGACCCTACTTGGCCCATTTTCTACGGTGTAGGCAGAATGGGCGCAGTTTGTCTATGTACATTTGATTTTGTACGAAGGTGTTGGCGTGTCACACTAATAGTAGGCTTCTGACGAGTGGCGCATGACTTTTCCTCCACTGTGCGTGTAATCATGATATTAGAAGAATGACTCTCCCTGACTAATTTTTGTCTCTCTTTGAAGAGTGCTCCTATAGAGAGATTGGTTTAGACAGCGGTATCCATGACTTGCTTGCCCCGCATATTACAACGAACATACGCAGGTTCATAAGTTTGGGTGTGGATCACCCTTTGCTTGATATTGCTTAAGTTGCACGATTTGTATCCATTATTTAACTCAAAGGACTCAGAAGCTTGGGTGTGGATCACCCTTTGCTTGATATTGTGCGAGTTGTGCGATTAGTGTCCCTTATTTAATGCAAGAGAGTTGTCCACTAAATTATCGACCTGAGTTTGGTTGACAGAATCGACCAAGTAGTTCCCTTCAATCATAATAATTTTTCCTATATTGGCAGCAACTTTGGTATATGCATGACGAGGCTTAGGCACCCACACTTTGCGGGTTTTTCTCGACTTGAGTGCGGATGAGGGGTTAGCACTACCCCCATAATGGAGCATTTCTTCGTATGCTTGTTGGTCAAACTTTTTGGCCAAGGTCTTCTACATCGAACCGACTGACGTAGCATCGAGTTGAGATATCACCTTCTCGTCAAAGGAGAAAGTCGTCCCCAGCAGAGTCACCTTCTTGTTTGCAAAGAAAAGTTTAAAAAAAATTTGTATTACAAACTTTTAAAGAAGAAAGAAGAGTACAAGAGATCCTAAACAAGAATCTAAGTACAATTAATTCTGGAGAAGTATAGCTGTAGAGATCTGATCTACGGGCGTTCGATCACTTTACTCCTTGGACCACATGACGAAGAAGAAATGCAAGGATGCTGTGAACAACTTGAAAAGTTGAATAATAAGAAAGCTTTGGCTACAACGGCACGACAAGCTTCTATTTCTCTCATTCTGTTCTTGAATTTCAAAGACTTGAAAATTCTAGCATTTTTTTGCCCTTGTATCTATAGGATTTTATAGCAGTTATGACAGTGTGCGCAAATTTTGGACAATCCGCACTGTGAGCGCACTTTTGGTAGACTAACTCTCCGCGTTCTTAATAAGTGGGTGCACAACTTGCTGCCTGCTTGTCACGTAACTTCCTATACGAGAAAAGCATAGGTCGTGGGGGACAATTGTTTGTACACGTTTCACGATAAGTATGGTATGTAGGACAAGTAATGATAACTCCTCACTGTCAGTTATGATAGTAGGCGCACTTTGGAAGTGGTCTAGAGATTGGCGCACTTTTGGAATGGCTATACAAGCGCTCTTTTAAAGAAGTTGGCCAGTGGCACAATTTTGAAGAAGTTGGCATAGTGGCACACTTTTGATGAAGTTGGCACAGCGGCACACTTTTAATGAAGTTGGCGCAACAGGCACTTTTGATGAAGTTGGCTCAGCACTGCACTTTTATTGAAGAAGTTGGCACAACGGCGCACTTTTGATAAATTTTGCTCATTGACGCACTTTTATTGAAATTGGTACATCGGCACACTTTTATTAAAATTGGGGCAACAACTCATTTTTGATGAATTTGTCACAATGACTAGGTCGCTAAATGATAACCTAGGTCTGCACGCTGCAGCTCAGCTATAATGATGACTTCTGACTCCTCGTTTGTTGTTTATTTTTCAGATTTGTTACATTTAATATTTGGGAAAAAATAGATATACGATTTGTGTGCCTATCTTTATTGACGAAAATAGCTTGAAAGTGCGCTATCCTTTGAAATAGAGTGAAAGTGCGTCATTTTTCCCTGTGCCATCTTCAAGTGGCATACTTTTTATGCTTCTACAATAGTGAGCGATTATGGTGATATGTCATTCAACTGCCCCCATGTCCTGAGCCTTTCTCGCATAGGAAGCCACGTGTCGAGCGGTCAGTTATCTTTGCACCTATTTTCTAGAACGTGGGCTGCATGCCTTCAAAATGTACGCATACAACAACAAACACAGTATATATTGGTCATGCGTACGCATGCATACAAGTAACCGTCTTCAAAATAAAATACTATAAATATGTGGATCAACATATCCATCAGCAGCAGCCTAGACAAATAGACGAGAAGAAGAATAAAAGCTTTTTCGTGCTCGTATAGCCAAGATCTCTCATTGTCAGACTCTCCAAATTTTCCAAGTATTTTAGCATATCTTTCTTGTGTCGTGTAGTCAAAGGAGTAAAGTAATCAACTATAGATTAGATCTCCACAACTATAATTTCCCATATTAGATCTCCACAGCTATACTTCTCCCGATTTATTGTACTTATATTCTTGTTTTGGATCTTTTGTACCCCTTTTCCTTTAATAGGTTAAAACATAAAGTTTCGTATAAACCTTTATTTTTGGCAAACAAGATGGCGACTCTGTTGGGGATGACCTTCTCCTTTGACGAGAAGGTAATAGTTAATAAGATACCGCATTGATTGGCTCAACGCAGAAGACTTTGGTCATAAAGTTTGACTAACATGCCTATGAAGAGATGGTCAACATTGGGGGTAGCACCAGCCCCTCATCGGCACCCAAGAAAAGGAAGATCCACAAGATATGGCTGCCCGTCTCGCTCTTTCTACCCTGATGTTATTGTCAGCAAGAATAAGGGAGTTCAGAATGCTAGCAATGAGGACCCATTCGTTGTTTCCTCCGGTCCAGTCTGTGACATGGTGGATACCTCCTTTGGCCACGTCGTTATGCCAACCAATAGGGGCAAACTACATATCTCTCACAACAACAAGCGAGGGGTGAACCAATATTTCTTGGGTAGAAGAATTCACTATGATACCAGAGGGGTTGTTTATTCCTAAGTTACCGAACCTTTGCATATTCAGCATAACATGCAAGGCAAGGATGTTGTCATTGTCAACTCACAGCTATGCAAAGTATGCATCTACTCACCAGTAGTAACAATATCAAACTGTCATGTCCTGACTTCTATCGATGCACGAAACGGTAGTCGGTGAGGGCTCCTCTCCAACATGTTCAAATTGAACGTACTATAGATAAAAAATTGTGTGTCTCCCATATTGAAGATGAGAAAGGTGCGTACAAAACTCCAGACTTACATGCAAAGTTGTGCGCACAAAGGCAAAATGCCTCTTCTTCCACTATATTACCCCAATGTACACTACCGAGGACTGCTGCTTAACTCAGTACTGTACTGTATACATAGGGTACCAAGAACTTCTGTCCCAAGTCAATTATAACTGATGTAACAAGGCAAAGTCTGCCTTCCTCTTCTTCTCTCCTTTCTTCTTCTGATCTATGCCAAGTTATTGTATAAAAACGTAGAGAAAGGGAGTCCTCTCTACCTACGATGGTGCTCCCTAATGAGCATTGTTGTAACGGCTAAAAAGTAGTAATCAATTATTGCTGCACATCAGCAAGACGGTCTGTGTTTGACCGATTGACTTACACTATGCCGATTAGACACCAGGCAGAAAGGCAAGCTGAGAATAAAAAAGAGGAAGGTGAACTTCTTTTTGCCCTAGTAAATATGGCCTCACACCTTCCTTACAAAGAAAGACGTTTATGACGGCATATCTCGAGGACGCCCAGTCAGAGGAGGTTCAACCAGCTTATTGAATCCTTTGAAGGACTTTTCCAAAATGCTCATTCTTGAAGGCAAGAAATCTTGCTTATTAGGAGTCCACATTCCTTAGAATCTGAAGCAAATATTACTAGGGTGCCCATCCCCTTGAATCAGAGACAGATAGTGTGGACTCCAACTATAATATGCTTTCTACTAGCCCTTTTGTCATACACAGAGAGGCTAGTATATACGCCATTTGTGATGAACATGATGTTCCTCCGTCAGGGAATACTGAGCAATGTCTCAATTTGTTGGAAGCTGCACTCAAAGACATGCACAGTATGATACAGAACATGAATCAGGTAATAATGGTTCTATACTCTCCCACATCAGTACCTATTCAGGCGGCCACGCCATTGCCACACAACCTACTCTAGAAGTAACACTTCCTCAATGCAATATAAATCCATAAGTGATTCTTAATCAAGAATCAGCCATACCAACTCTCGACCCTCTCAATGCTGGGGGTGGAACTACACCAATCATTGTACAAGTTTTACCAGCATCACTTTATTCAGCTGCACCCCCACAAACTGAGGATCCACACGAAGCCATTCGCGAGTTACGGTCCCAGTTTGACACTTTGAAAAATAAAGACCAACTACATAAGTTGGTAATGAAACAACCTTATCCACCTCACTGGGATAATGTTTCTTTCCCTCCCAAATACAAGCCTCAATCGATGGTATTGTTTGACGTAAGGACATCTCTGTGTAAATATATCAACTACTTTAATATTATAACAGTCCACCTGTAAGGGAATGACTCACTCCTCACTAGGGTATTCATGGGATGCTTAGCCATAGTAGCCTATGACTGATAATATAATTTGTCGAATAAGTGCATATCATCGTTTAAAGATCTAAAATGTCGCTTCATGACCCGATTCTATGACGGAGCTATGGACATGACTATGTCTTCACTAACCGACATCAAGTAAAAGGAGAAGGAAACCACTCGCGAATTCATAGAGAGTTATAGGCAAGCAACTCTGAAGTTACCTCCTGGTATTCCTGATATCGCATTTATAGATACCTGGAAGAAGGATATGCTGCCTCAAATAAAGCTTTGGACAGGGCCCACCCAGTTTCAAGATTGGACGACTTTCATCATAGGTGCTGAAGCCACTAAAGGTACCGCAAAGGAAGCTCGTTTGATGGGATTGAAAATGCCTAGTATGGAGGATAAGGGGAAATGCCCCCTTACTAATGTGAACAATCACAACAATAAGGAAAAAAAGCCCTTACCATAAATGTCTCTAAACGACCTACTTCCCCGCCAACACAGAAACCTCCGGAGTCCTCAAAGCCGAAAGAAGAATACTCCTTTGATAAGAATGACATTATCAATATCTTTGACTGCTTAATAAAAAGCAACAAACTCCAGTTGCCTGATATCAAACGATCGGATGAGTCCGGTCAAAGATACAATCCAAAATACTGTATGTTTTACCGTTTAAATCATCCAACGAAGGCATGCTACGCACTAAAGAGGAAGATTCAACAGTTGATAGACTCTAAAGCAATCACTCTTCATAATGATGAGAAGACTGTCACTACTAACTTTGTGTCACTATAATTTGAAGATTTTCTAGCTCAAGAACTCCCAGATAGTGTTATATTTAAACCTAAAACAGTAATGAAAATAATAAATCTCCCACCAACTCGAAGTCAAACAGAAGGGTTGGTACCCATTACTACATACCGAGGTGAAGTCACGTGGGTTCATCACGACCTGCTACCAGATCTAGAGCAGAAGACAGTATTTACCAGTTCTAAATTTAAGAAGAATAATAGACATATGACGAACAAGGTCAGGCTATGTTATATGGTTCTTCTCTCTCCAATACGTGAAGAAGAAGCCATGGTCGGTACTAGTTTCAGAAAGGAATATCTCAAAAATTACGAGGCTGTCCAAGAAGATGCTCCTGCTACCCCTCTTACCTCTTCGACTCCTGTATCTCCTGTCACTGCAGAACCAGGCCCGTCAAAATCTACAACAGCTGAGAAAGAAAAACAAAAAGAGGTTTGTTTTGGCGAATCTATGATAGCCTCAGGGACTTGAGAAGCCATACAACTTCGATATATTGGCACAGTTGGCCAATACTCCTGTCTGACTTTCTATATTTGAGTTATTTCGTCTATCAAAGGAAACTCGTAAAACTTTAAATGAAGGGCTAATACATGCAAATTCTTGCCAAGCTCAACTCAAAACCCCTGATGAAGAAGCCATAGCATATCCTCAATGCCACATTGTAATGGAGAAATTTCTTAACATAACCTTTACGCAGGACGACATGCTACTCAAGGACAATAAACAGGGTAACCCATTGTAATATACCGGTTATGTCGGCTCCATTAAAGTTAGCCGAATCCACATCGATCTCGGTTCATCACTGAGCATCATCCCTAAGAGCTTGCTGCGAGCTCAGAAAATACCAACGTATAAATTGTCGGCTACAAACACCACCATCTTGGGCTTTAATGCTGGAATAAGTCGACTGTTGGGAAAGATACGCCTAAAAATGCAGATAGGCAATCTTTGAACTGAAGTCACACATTATGTGATTGATTTAGAGGTATCATATAATGTCTTGCTGGAACGACCATGGATACACGAGCATAAAATTGTACCTTCTACCCTACACCAGTGCTTTAAGTATGTGGACGGCCAGGGAGAGGTCAAAATAGGGTTTTTTGACATCAATCTATTCAAAGGTATTGAAGTATATTACTCTGATTCCATACTTTATACATCAGAGTACATGAAAGAAGCAGCTAATGAGAATGAAGGTGAGCCCGAAAGCACCCATAGTGAGGAACCTCTCATGATCCGAGTTAAAGGGCGCCCTACTCGTCTAACTACTTCAGAGCCTCTTGTTATTAACCTCCGTAAGCCAATGTGAGAAGAGAGGGCCAAAGAACCGTCGATGATAAATCTTTCTAAGAAGTTGCCTCATTTAGTTATCTACCTGTGATGCAGTAAACAGTCGACATCAGCAAATCAACCACTTGCATAAGAAATCTTATATTTTATGAATAAAGAAGACTCTCCTTCGTACTACATCGATGTTAATCCTCTTGCATAAGAATTCCTATATGCCCTGTCCGCTTATGAACCCTTATCCAAACCCGTGGTGTCGCTATATCAGTATGGCACAACATACAGTTTGTACGAAGATGCTTGCTTTATATTCCTTGTAAGACAAAATGAGAAAAGATAGATACTTTTTGGCAAAGGTATAAATAAAAGGGTCACACAGACCAGTGATTCCGATGATGACATTGGAAAAATATAAATCCACCGCTACAACCAATAGACCAAAAATATTATCCAAAAGATGGGTTATGACTTAAAGGTAGACGTACCCCTATACATCACTGCTCTTCAAAGGGCAAACCTGAGACATATTATCAGTGAACCGGCCACGATTTAGGATATGTCATACTACCAACAACGCCTAAAAACTCAGAATCAGAAGAAGAGACACATTCTCATTCTTCTGACTCATTATCCTGGGACTATGCAAGCTTTGGTGAAATATTTAAGATGCTTTTCCATCAACATGGTGTCAGTTGACTCAGATGATGAAGGCAATTCGACTTTAGAACCCTTCAAAAATGATCCATGGCCTAACGGATAGATTCAAAATGGGAGCTTCGGTTCGAGCAACGCGAACCACCTACAGAAGATGAGATCATTCAATTTAACGTAGGAGACGAGACTTTCCCAAAACTAATCTTTATTAGTAAGAACCTCTCTGAAGAGGATAAACAAGCCTTGGTTCAACTAATAAAAGAGTACATTGATGTCTTTGCTTGGAGTTACGAGGATATGCCTGGTTTGGATCCTCAGATAGCTACACATAATCTCAATATCCTCCCTAATGCCAAGCAGTAAAACATCAACAATGGCGATTTTGCCCAGATATGATGGACGTAATTAAAGAAGAAGTTAAAAAGCTGATAGCATGTAGATTTGTTAGGGAAGAACAACATCGTGATTGGGTCGCAAATGTCGTCCTAATCATGAAAAAAATAGAAAAGTCCATATCTGCCTTGACTATCGGGATCTAAACTTGGCATGCCCAAAAGATAAGTTCCCTCTTCCCATCACCGATATCATGATCGACAACACATGTTGTTTTGAACGTATATCTTTCATGGACGGATTCTCATGATATAATCAAATCAAGATGTGTCCTGAGGATGAAAAACATACCACTTTTCGTATATTTCTTGGAGTATACTGTTATACAATCATGTCTTTCGTTTTGAAGAATGTAGGAGCGATGTATCAACGAGCCATGAGCACTATCTTCCATGAATATCTGCAAAAAACAATAGAATGTTACGTGGATGATATCGCCATTAAGATCCATCTTAAAGAGGAATATATTCAAGATCTAAAAATGGTGTTTGAATTAATGTGCCAGCATCAGCTCCAAATGAACCTGACAAAATCCTTCTTAGGAGTATCTAGTGGCAAGTTCCTTGAATTTGTCATAACTTCCAAAGGCATCCATATTGATCCTAATAAGGTTAAAGTCATTCTCGACATGCGTCCTCCATGTAATCTCAAAGAACTTCGTGGACTACAAGGTCGACTGGCGTACATCAGGAGGTTAATCTCAAATCTCTATGGATGATGACTACCCTTCACTCACTTAATGAAGAAAGGCATGCTATTTGTTTGGAATGAAGCATGTCAGCAAGCATTCATTGACATTAAATGATATCTCACAAACCTGCCAGTTTTGGTGCCTCCAATCGTAGGAAAATCATTTTTACTATATATTCGAGCAATGGATCATTCTCTAGGATCTCTTCTTGCACAGAAGAGTAATAAAGGTCATGAACAAGCAACCACTATCTCAGTCGCATGATGGTCGGTGCCGAGCATAGATATAATCCTGTCAAAAAAGAATGCATGGCTTTGATGTTAATTATTCAAAAGACACGATATTATGTAACAGGTTAAACTATTTATGTCATATCCAGAGTGAATTCTCTCCGGGTATTGATGACCAAACCAAGCATGCTTAGTTCTCGATTAGCTATATGGACAATGTTGTTATCACTTTATGACATGGTATATGTATCACAAAAGGCAGTAAAGGGTCAAGCACTAGCCGATTTCCTAGCAGCTCATCCTGTACCATAAACCTCCAAACTGTATGACGAGGTTCCTGACGAAGTTTTGGAATCTGATATGGCGATGGGAGATGACACCTGGCAATTATTCTTCGATGGTGCATCAAGAATATGACCCAAAGGCAATATCGTAGTCGGAGTGGGCATAGTCCTGGTATTTCCTGAAAAACTACTTATTCATCGCACGTACTCTCTCAGTGAACCATGTTCCAATAATTTGGCAGAATACAATGCTTTCCTTATTGGGCTTAAATTAGCTAAACAAATGGATATAGAGTACCTAGAAGCCTACAGAGATTCTAAACTAATAGTCAATCAGATTAGTCAAAAGTATGAAATCTGGCATGAGGACATCATCCCTTATCATTAAGCAGCAATTGAGCTATCCCTTACCTTCAAAGAATTCTTTATCGAGCATGTGCCTCGATTACAGAATATAAAAGCAGATACACTGGCTATTTTAGCTGCATCATTGCCCATCCCTCTGAAGAGATAACACTCGATCATGATAACAAGTAGAGAGTTGTTCTGTACCAAGAATAATCTGTATATCGAACAGAGCTACATCATAAAGACAACCTCCAGTGATGAAGATTGGTTTTATAGACTATGTTGCTTATGGGATCCTCCTAGAAGATCCGAAAGAAGCTACTTCTATCAAAAGACGTTCACTCAGATTCTATTATGATGCCTCATCCAAGATATTATATCGTCATTCATATGACGGACTGTTGTTGCGTTATCTTTCTAACATTAAAGTAAGACAAACACTTCACGAAGCTCATGATGGCATCTGTAGAGCACATCAACCAGGTCCTAAACTACAGGACCGTCTCAGAAGAATATATTATTACTGGCCTACCATGGTGGCAGATGTAGTAGATTATGCTCGTAAATGCTTTGCATGTCAGATCCATACTGACTTTATACACCAGCCGTCAAAATTCTACATCCTACAAATAAAACCATAACA
This sequence comes from Iris macrosiphon, assembly GCA_036927795.1. Classification (NCBI taxonomy): domain Eukaryota; kingdom Viridiplantae; phylum Streptophyta; class Magnoliopsida; order Asparagales; family Iridaceae; genus Iris; species Iris macrosiphon. The sequence goes on from JAYESA010000019.1 coordinate 128,915,716, forward strand.
AGCTACTCAAGAAGTTTGTTTCATCCAACAAGTACGATTGGAATGAGAAGCTTGGAGAATTCTTGTAGGATTATCGCACAATAGTTCGAACTCTAACTAATTGTACACTATTTTCCTTGGTCTATGGATGTGCAACAGTTCTGTTGCTTGAGATCCATATCCCTTCTCTCAGGATAGCCATTGCTAATGAGCTAACAATGGAGTGATTGTTTGAGACTTCAAGAGTTAGAAGCATTGGATGAAAAGCGATTACATGCTCAACAATATATTGCGTTATATCAAGCACGTATTTCCAAAGCCTTTAATCAAAAAGTAAAACTGAGAATATTCTAATCGGCGAATTGGTCCTTACAGTGAGGAGACCCATGGTAACAACCTACAAGAGCAAAGGCAAGTTCTAGGCTAAATGGGAAGGTCCTTATGTGGTGGAAACAGTATTCTCTAACGGTACCTACAAGCTTGCTAAGCCTAACGAAGATTTGATAATGATGCCCATCAACGTCAAATTTCTTATGTCTAGATGAGACATACACATCTCCGTCCTTAGTGGAGTAAGTTAAGATGTACCTTGAACTATTACCTTTATTCATTTTGGATAAGAAATATGTAATAGGTCTTCAAAGTTTCTCAGTGAAACAGTCCTCAGATCCATTGAAACATTCTCATTGAGATCATCCAAATAACCATCTCCAGCAAAGTGTCCCGTTTGTGAAGCCCAGTCACTTCAAGGACATCTTGTTCCTAATCCCCAGTAGTATTAGAAATAATCTCGCATGGATGACGTGATTCATGTCATATTACCTCTGAATCCTGTTATATCCCCAGTAGTATTGGACTACCTTTTCTTCTTTATCCCCAAATAGAGTAGACTGGCAATCTATCAAGTCTATATTACCTCTGATAGTATTATCATCTATACTCAGTATGAATACACCATGGGTATTGGGTCTACAAAACAAATCCCACCAAAACATGTTTCCATATCCATATTACCTTTGACCAGATGTATATAATAATGTTTTATCTGGAAAATCTATCGTATACCTATCATTCGTGAAGGTGTTATCTATCCCAATTCACTTTTATATGGACAATGAGCCCATGAGAATATTTTAATTGAAGGAAAAATGATAACAGTACGACTTTTAGGAGAAATCAAGATCCTCCGAGTTACTATTATTCACAAAAGTTGTAAGATCATGAAAGATACAAACATCTGAATGTGCAAACACCCGACGGGCAACCTCTACTTTGGCACTACAAAAAAATGGCTTTTCTTGACGGTTTTTCCACGTTAAGAAGGGGTTTTCTTGACGGTTTTGGATCTATCATCTAGGCCACAGTCAAGAAAAGTCCTATGTTTTCTTAACAATTTTTGGTTTTCTTATCTTAAAGTTTTTAAACCGTCAAGTAATAAATATTTCTTGACAGTTTTTAGCCGTAAAAAAAATATAACAAAAAAATGTCAAGATAGATTACAACTTTTTTTGACTGTGGCCTAGATGACGGATAATAACCGTCAAGAAAACTATTTCTTGACAGAGAAAAACCGTCAAGAAAAATCTTTTTTGATGTTTAAAAACCATCATGAAATAATATTTTGTAGCAAATTTCAGATATTTGTTAACGTTTTATAACTGTCAAGAGAAGTTATTTTTTTATGACAAATTTTTTGTTTATAATTATATATTATATATCGAACACACATAATATCAATATAATCCAGAATATCACAAACATCAAAGAAGAATAATATACAATTTTTATATTAATAAATATGCGTTTATACACCACAAACATCCAACCACATCAAAATAACCAAAGTATATATACAAGTAAACCAAAATACATGACACATTGCCTAACTATATAACAAAATATCTGATTCAATGCCCGAGGGACCTTTAACTTCTGCTTCAGAATCCTCCTCCGCCTCTATGAGTATATTTTTCTTTTGTACCTGTAGAAGAAAAAGATGTGATCCTATTATAAGGTGATAGACATATAACTATACATATAAAAGTAAACTACATTCTGAGAAAAATAGTAATGGCAATGCAAGTATCCTTAATACATGCATGTAAAACAAAAATATTTGTTATCAATTTGACATGTCCAGAATGATAACATATGATTCTCAAGAAGATTAAATTAACATAGCTTCAGGAGACAAATGCAACAAACATATACACTATGCTACCAATTTACTTTATGATTGCCAAATCATGATTAAAATATCATGAACAAAACATAGAATAAATAACTCATCGTTATCATGAAATATGTCTTAATATAGGTTTTAGGATATACACAAAATATTGTGCAGAAACTAGAGATACTGCTGCAGTTTGCAGTATTTGTAACAGCATTTACAGTTTGTGCAATCTGGGAGAAGAACAACAGATGTAACTATGCATTTAGCTGGATATGCTGAACTGTTGAGTGCAAAAATATGGGAACTATTGTAAGTATCAGCTATACTTGAGTGTCTAGATATGAGTATCAGTTAGCATATATCACATTATCCAATAAAGGTAGGAGTAGCAACAATATTATCAAATAAAGGCATAAATAAAAACTAATGTATCATATCTCCAATTATTAAATGAAGGCAGCATAACCATCCAAAATGAACATATCAAATAGGCTATAGGTAGCAGTATATAGTTGATAAAATCCAAATACAGGAAGCATCTCTTTAGGCAGCAGCAAATTAAAAAATATGGCTCAAGCATTCATCACCACAAAAATAGAGAAATATATTTTTTTTACTATGCCTCTATCTCTCAAATAAAGGTAGCAATAACAACATTTTCCAATAAACACACAGATGAAACACAATGTATTATACCTCCAATTCTCAAATGAAGGCATCATAACCCATCCAAAATAAACCTGTCAAATAGAATTTAGGTAGCAATACATAAGGAATCACCTCTTTAGGTAGGAAAAAATAAAAAAATTAACATACCTCAAACATGCACAAACAACAACAGAGAAATGGCCTATTTGACATGTTAGACCTGCCCTCCTAGTTTCATCCTAATAAGTCCTGTACGTACTTTTTAAGTAACTGACTAATCTTCATACTACAATATGCAAATTAGCTCATTAGTAAAATAAATAGAGATATGCCATATCTTAAGTGTCCTGCTGGACTGATGGAAATATGCTATCTCTTAAATAGAGATATACCATAGCATAGTAAAATAAATGGATGTGTCATAGTAAAATCAGACAAGTTGTGAATCATACAACACCATAGAGTAATAAAACATGCAAGAGGTTTGGGATTTGACAACAGGTTTTACTAACTTGACTAATATTTATGAAGGTCCAAAAATATTCTATGAAGATATGCCATATCTTAAGTAAATTGCTACTGCGTTAGGCTCAAAGTTACAAGATTCTAGAAAGAAAATTAAATCCTATGACCCGAGTTTCTATGTTAGACTCAAAGAATTTTTGTGTCCAAATTAATGTGAGTGTTGGGTCCTTGTGTGCTAAATAGGATACCTAGTGTTGTGTTATGATACATCGTGATAAGCATGTTTAGATATTGATATTCATATATTTTTTCTTTATGTGTCTAATTAGATATACTCAATACTATTGAATATTAATATATTATGTAAATAATATTATTATATATTTATTATGTATTTAGGTATCTCATTATATTATTTGTTCATATTAGATACATATATATTCATAGTTTTGTTGTGGTGTATTATGGATACTATGAGAATCATGAGTGTTGGTTATAGGTAGGTGTTGGTTGTGTTTGGGTATTACCTAGAGTATATAGGTAGTGACTTAAATAGATATGTGTATTAGTGTATTTTAGAGTATATAGGTAAGTGTCAAGTACCCATGAGTATTTCTATGTGTCATATGGTGTGTGTAATGTGCACCATGCATTGTAGTGCAAATCTGCACAATATATTGTAGCAACAGCAGATGCAGCTCGGGAATATACAACATCTATCTCATGTGCAACATATGCAAAAGTGCAGTATGCAGAATAGTGACTACACAGGTAGTGCAGTTCTATGTGTGTAGGAATGTGTGATACTAAAATTCAGTATCCAGTGTATGTGTACAACAATATAGGTGTAAGTGCCAGTGTCAAAGAAGTAAGTGACCTATTGTGAGTGCACATATATGCATGTGTGTGTGTTGAGTATATAGGTTGGTATCTTGAACACCAATTGGTATTGGTTGTGTACATGTGTGTGGATATCATGTGTACCATGGGATACCAAGAGTATCATGAACATGAGAGTATCTTGGGTGTATCATGAGGATGTGTGGGTGTGATACATAGATCTTATCATTTATTTTCTTGTGAGTATGCATTCTCATGGAGCAATACTAGCCAATTCTTTCTAAGAAAACAACAGGTATGTTATTGTAGAAATTATCACCAACAGACATCACAAAATTATCCACTATGCTAATTACTAACCAGAAAGGCGAGTTAGGATTGGTTGAATGTGTCATTCCTTTCCCTAATATCCTATTGGCAATAGGACCAATGATGCATCAAACTTCATCAGATGTGATTCTTTACTCTCTAGAGCTATGTTGAATAGAAGAAGGGACCGGTTCGGCTTATGGCCATCAGCAGTAGATTTTCTAAAACCATGTTTCTTTCTATTATTTCTGAGAAAAAAAGCACATGCTTTATATGAAAAATAAAGAAGAAGATATATAACAAGAAGGGGAAGGTGGACAAACTTTGCAGATTTGTGTATGCAACTAAAAAGGTGGACAACCTTTGTAAAATCGAATCCATGCACCATAGGAGTCCACTTAATAATTGCTCCTTGAAGGATCTGAACTGACCGCACTGCATGAATATGGCTATTTAGATGAATTATTAATAAATAGTTTGTTGACTAAATTTGGTAGTTAAATTCTCACAATCTGCTAGCTAACATCATCAACCTAAGCTCATAGTTCTTAGAGCTGTAGAAGCATATTAGGAACCAAATAAGAAAACTAATAATGATAATAAGATATTTAAAATTAACAAAAGCAACACCAAATAATTAATTGCATGATCACAATATTTAAACTAGGAAAAAAAAATCAATCTTTCATTAATAAACTTTAGTTAGAGTTATCCCCTTGAGAATCAGACTTAACAATACTAGGCTTGTAGGGTACCCATGTCTACAAGAAAGGATGCACAAATGTCCATTATAAAACTTTAAAGAATGTGGAGTTTACATATATCATCATAAGTAGTAAAATTACAAATGAGTCAAAATCAATCCCAATAACTGATATTTATAAGTCTAGAACTTATTGACAATGATGTTGACATACTTAGAATAATGTTATAAAACAAATTCCCTAATATTAATAGTACTTGAAAGCGTCAATTTCGGTAGAATGAGATTTTTATTATTATGATACATACTCCAAATAAAGATCATAAGTTTATAAATTAGTTGTAGTTAAATAAAGGATCAGAAATCTAATACAATTGAACAAATTTATATCTAGAAAGTTAGACAGATTGAAAGGATGTTGATATCACACAGGTCCTTATGTTATAGAGTGCATCATTATTGAATAGTAAGTAAAAAAAAATGTTTTATATTATACTTATGATCAAATAACTCAGAATAAAATAAAAGACCCCAGATATATAGTATATAACCAACAATTATCTAATTTTTGAGTATAAAGTATATCCAAGTTATGAAAAGCTACAAATAGATCACGATTCATCTTACAGATCATGAAATTAGAAGTATAGAAAAAATTGTTACTACTTCTATTATGTAGCTAAAGTATAACCACAGCGTGAAACCATAGCCAGGAAGGTATACTTTATTATATAGCTAAAGTATCATCAAACTTTGTTGCTAAAGTATAACCATCATTGGTGCCATGTTTAACAATACTATTGTGAAGGAAATGCCAGATATGCAATACCACCGAACTTGAAGATTCAAAAAAAAAAAAGTATTTTTTATAATTTATTGAATACAGAGAATAAGGATACAGGAAATAAGACATACCATACCGATTGTCCAGAAATTAAACAATTTTTCTCCATTCTGCCAGAATATCAAATTTCTTCAACTTATCAAATTTAAAATCATAAGCTCCAAATGTATTAGTATGTACAGATAGAGCATTTAGCCTCAGCTTTGAATATAAATTTTATAAACAATTATAGTTATCTAGCACGTTTACTTATTCAAGACCAATTGGAAGCAACAATATAGAATACAAATAGATCAATTGATTAAAAAAATACTCATATGGAAATTTAAGTATATTAAAGTAGATAAGTGATAATATATTACAATACACATAGATAGTATATACGAGTGAGCGCATTTAGCCTCAGCTTTGAATATATTCTAAATAAATAATTCTACCTAATTATGGTATATACTTCTTTAAGACTTTGACCACATATTAGAAACACCAAATAGAATGTAATATAGGAAAACTAAAGTTATTCAAATATTAAAATGGGAAAGCAAGATTATATGAAATTGCCATAAGTTAAACTAGATAAGATGGTCCCAATATTGTACTACATAGACAAGACTCCGGGAGGCCAATATTTTTGTGTAAGATGATATTTACATGCCAGGATATCACACTTGATTCACATATATTGGATGTTTGAGGAACATATTTGCCCATATTTAAATCCCGTTGGATTCAAAGTTCAAACAAGACCAAACATATCAATGTGACTTGATACAGTCAAGTTTGTACCAAAAATTTCAGACATCAGATCTAGTGTAGAAAAAATAACTGAAGAAGTAAAAGAAAAAGAAAAACCTAGGTCGGACATGCATCGCTGCTAGATCCACCATGTGTAACTGCTGCAAAAGTGGAGCCATATTAATCATAGCTACATGTAAGTTTTCAAAATTAATCCATAGACAAGAGCTAAAAAGTGAGAACAATTGATAAACTCTTGTCTCATATGTGATATAAATGAATTTTGAGCCTATCGATGAATATAGAATGGTATATTCACAGTGTCATCTATTGAGATATTGAAGCAGACAAACACCAAGTATGTCTCGTTGTGTCGGTTGCACTTATGCATCATGTGGCATAGCATCTGTAGGAAAAGAACCATAAAATTTTAATAATTAATACACTTAAAAATATGAATATATAGGTCGTCTTCATCTTTTTGAATCAAGGGTTAGGTGAGAAATTACCACAAACATATACCGTGCCACTCGCTCATGCTCACCATCCCGAGCACGACCGTGCCCATGTCCCTCAGATAACCACAAAACAAAATTTCTTTCTAATAAATCAAAGGGAGCACAAGATGAGGCTTCAACCATCGTACCTTCTTTTACCCCAATCATAAGAAGGAGGCTCCCCTGCATCGGATGTGGTGGCAGCAACCACCGTGCCATCCTGTTAAATCAAATAGAGCACAAGAATAAGGCTAGGAAAATGACGACGGTTAGAACTGGTGTCATCCTCTTCGTCGCCAGAGGCATCACGATCGTTGTCGTTGTGGGTGCCGATAAAGATGAGGGGCTTGTTTCGAGTTTGCAGTGGGAGTGGGGGTAGGAGTTGATCTAGGGTTTCCGAGGGTAGGGGCGGGATAGGGTTTCTAGGGTTTGGGGAGGTGGGCTAGGATGGCTATTATTTGGGGAGGATCTGGGATTCGTTCAAACATCCAGAAAAAAGACAGAAAGAGAAAGAAAAAGTAGAAGCAATTAAATTGACCATAGTGCCGCTCCGATCCTCCATTGCAAGGAGAGGGGAGAGATGGTCGGGGTTGTTGGGGTTCAAGGTCCGCCAGAGAGGAGAGGAGAGGGACCGAGCCTCCACCGCAAGGAGAGGGTACGGATGCTCGGGGCTGTTGGGGCTCGGGGTCCACCAGAGAGGAGAGGAGAGGGTATGGAGTCAGACTAATGGCAGCCGAAAGAAATCAGATATACTGGATCCGAAGCTTGAGCAGTGGATTCGAGGCAGAAGGTGCTCGATCCGAATCATGAGTGGTAGGGTTTAGCATTTAGGCGTGGAAGCAGCACCGGCCAGAACGCAAGATGCGCGTGGGATGGCTCTGCTGTAAGCTCCCTCAGGATGGTATGGTATGAGGAGACTATAGTGGTTCGGAGAAGGAGATAGCCGCATGTAATGGATTAGGGCTGGGGGATGAGAAATTGAGAGGAAGGAGAAAGAGAAATAAAATAAATACTGGATAACAAAATTTCTTAGAGGATTTTCTCTTGAAGGGATCCGGGTGGGAACAGTTTCTGCGGTTTCACGCAACCGTCAACGTAGCTGATACAGTAAAAAAAAGTTTTAAAAAATTACTAAAATGGCGGCTGAAATATGTGCGGTAATTTTTTCGCACAGACATTCCTTGACGGTTATCAACAAACCGTCAATAAACATAATAGGTTTTCTTGACGGTTCCTTTAAAATCGTCAAGTATTCTAGTCAAAATTTCTAAAATAACACAAAAGGGTTATTTTTTTGACGTATGTCTAAAACCGTCAAGATAACGGCTTTACTTAATGGTTTTGCACATACGTCAATAAATTGACCGTCAAAAAAGCTATTTTTCTTGTAGTGTTGCATGTTCAGCTTATCTCTCTGGGTCAGCAATAGCAGTATTATATCCCCTGACTTCAGTTTGGGGCCGAATGGATCCAGCCGACGAACGATCAAGGGGATCCTGAACGTATTCTACTTCACGCGGTTGGCCCCAGGACGTTTCCTTCTTCTCCTCAACAAGAAATAATGCAAGGACAACAGGGGTGTCCTCAGAGTCAGTCGTGATGGGTGAAAGAATAGTTGGTCTTGCAGACTCTCCTGTATCTTTTTGAGATGCGCCCTGAGAAGCCATCAGTAAATTCAGATAAAGAATGTTGGGTTGAGTAATGGGCTCTATTATTTATAAGAAGAGGGTAACGGTTCAAGTTTCCATACCTGATTCATCAGTGAGGAGGGTGACAATTCATTTTTTTAAATGAAGAATCTTATACGGGATCCAAAGTGTTACTATTTGGATTATGCGTATCCATCCAAAGACTCTTGTGTACGCATCAGGAATGCTCGCGTAATATGCATGCCAGTCAGTTGATCAAGTTGCAAAATGCACGCAGGGTTTAATACTCCCTAAATACTTGAAGTAAGTCTATGCCTTCTCCTTGGATCGAAGCAGAGATTGATCAGTCAGCAACACACAGACAATAAAGCAAGATCAAGCTAAATTTTATTGGCGTACAAAATATGATTACATATGATAAAAATATATTATATTTGGATTTGCTTTTCAAAGGTCATGATTATATATGATGGAGAATGATCGCATGATCATCCCCATCCTTCTAAGGCCAATGTTAGGGAGCATAAAAGTCAGACATGCTCTCGCTCCTTAACATTCGGTGTAGTGATAATGGCAGGAGGATATAGAACTGGCCATACATCAATTTTGCAATTCCCAGAGATCTAGTCCTCCATCTCTACTAAGAGCCGACAACAGACAGCCAAAATTATGGCCCATGCATCCTAGTAACCAGCCTCATAATGGGGAAAATATAACTACATGCTCCAGGGACTAGGACAACTCTGATTGCTCCGATCAAAGTCCTTCCTCATTTTATAGCAAATGGTCAAATGATGTTGCTGATCATTTTGAACGAGAGAAATTATGATATCCTTCCATGTTCTATTGGAAAAAAGCCCTTCGCTCAAAGACGTTTCTCTAGTGGCCACTCAAACACATGCAGTACTTTGTTGCAGTTAGCCTCCTCTTCTTCGGCTTAGATCAATAAACGGTCATGCTCATTTCCTCTGTAATGAAAGAGTCCGAGGAATCATGAAGAGGGCAGTATTTTGATAAAGAATGCTCCTTATCTCTTCTTATATAAGCAAGGAGAAACGTTTCAGTTTCTGAATGAACCCTAGAAATAGTGTCGCATGCATTGCCTTAAAAATTGTGTTAGATCAAAGATCAGGTCAAAACTAAAGCAAAGTCTGCATTGGAACAACATCAGTGAACTATTAGACTCTCCAAGAACCTCTTATCATAGTTTGTACCCGCTTTTGGGATACGAGTACGTGGCCAAGCCCAGTCTACGTGCAACATCGATAGTAGTACGTTGTCTATGATAATAATGGTCCACAACAAACACACAATTCACATATATCATCCATAACTAAGTCATAACAAAAAATAAACTTAATAGTCTCAATAATTTATTTAAAAAAATATCCACTATAATTCAAGATTACTCGGGAATAAACCAGGTAGAAATAAAATAAAAGCAACTAGAATCTAAAGTTCACTAAGCCTACTAGCTAAAAGAATAATACGAAGAAACATGAGAAGGAATATGCTACTCCCCGTCTGTAGAAGCAACTGGTATATTGGTAATGTCAGTGTCACCAAGATACGTACCATAAACCTCTCGGCAAGTCACGTCATTTAAAGTTAAAAAATGGTTATCTAGTCAGGATAGCAAGTCCCCATAACACTACACTACACAATATAATATACAAGCATGAAGAATAATAATAAAGAAAAGGTAAACTGTAATACGATACAAAAAGAGTACCACTATAACATGGAAATAGTTTGGAGGCACAACTAAAAGATGGAACCAATATAAGAGTACAACTTGTCATGACCCACACCCGGTGTAAGGGTACAAGTCGGAAACAACGCCCAGCCTACGCCGTAGAATCGGCGGTAGAACGCTGTCTGGGTAATCTATCATTCAATATAATGAACCACCAATAATAACAATACACTTAATCATAAATCTAAGATGGAACGAGCATGAATATGATAAAGAATAGGATAGTCACATACAAGTCATGAGTCAAAAATAATATATCAATGAGTCTGAAAGAAATACTAACAAATAAGCTGGAGACAAATCTAGTACAAAAGAATAATAAGAAACTACTAAACTTAGGTCATCTGTCTCAGTTGGGATAAGTCCCTCCTGAACCAGGATTTCTGACTCTAAACCCACAACATCCTGAGGTCCATAATGTGTAGTGTACCAGTCCTCAGTGTCATCTGGAAAAAATATATCCAGTCAAGAAAGGAGCAGAGTACATCTCTAACAGCAGTTCTAATCAATGATAAAAACTATATAACAGTAAATAGATATGAATATACAAGATGCACCATAGATACAAGAGATACACAATAAGGAAATATTGGAATAAATACAATAATAAACAATATGACAATGATCAAGAATACTAATGACTAAATGAGTCAGTACTAGCTTTAACATATGATCGGCTTGGGAACTTGCACAAGAATAATGGCCTGGTTAGTCATACGTGCGGTGCATGACCAACACTCACAGGAAAATAATACTTGCATAGGAAGGTATGATTACATATCTATACTATAATACTCCCCACCCCCGACTGGTATAGTAGATCCAACCATGGTATGCTATGGCACGAGATTCTCTAGGAAGATAGCAAATCTCCCCGAGAATCAATGTCTGTACATGCACAAGATAATCAATAAAAAAAGACTTGCACAAGATACACGCACAAGATACACCATATACAAGAAATAATATCTCATGATGAGATCTGGATATACCAATCCGTGTAACCATCATATCAAAAAATATGGATATCTACACTAGATACAATGAACATAGAGGATATTATAAATGAGAAACTATCAAAGAATATAATCGCTTGAATCCGGGTGAATAGTCTCACAAATGTCTGATACGGTACCTCGAAGACCTAGGTATGAAAAACAATATCAATATAAGATTTTGGAACGAAAATAAGTTAAACTAGTCAACTTCTAGGTCAATAAGTCAATTCTAAGTCAAAAGTCAAACTAAGTCAACTCTAAGGCAAACTATGGTCAAACTACCTAATTCTAGGTTGCACAAGTCTAACACAAAGATATTGGGTTCCCATACTAAAGTCTAAGTCATAAAAACTATATCTTAATTATTAGGATACCGTATCTCCGGATACGTAAATCAATAGGTAAATATTACATATATAAGCCAAACAATATTATATATAAAATCCTAAATACAAATGCTAAGGGACACCTTGGTTTCGAACCAATTTGGTATCGCAACATTAACCTCTATCTTGATGCCCAAACTCAATACCTTGTATATCCTCAATACCTTAGCACTTACCTTGGTATCCCAAGGTAATGCCGCTCTTGCATATAGTTAACTACCCACTAACCATATACACTAATACTTTAATATATCTTCTAGTATATACTAACCCTCAAACTTAAACATATGCTAATCAAATAGTTACTAATATACATACTAGTACATAGGTTTATATACATACATATAACTTAGAGATACATAAACTATGTAATTCGATCTAACTTACTATATAACACATACCTATAGTAGCTATTTTAACTAAGTAACTAGCTACACTATTCATACACATCTATTTACAACCACCAACTAACTATCTAACCCTTAACTAATTACTGAACTAATCTGAATACTAACTACTGAACCAATCTAGTTGATACCTGGCTGCTTGTTTCCTTGCTGCTGCTGCTGCTACTGCAATGTTTCCCGGTTTCTGCTGCGGCTCTTCTACAATGCTGCTGCTGCTCCTTCCTATACTTGCAGCTGCTGTTGCTGATCCAAATACTTGCAGCTGCTGTTGCTGCTCCAAATACTTGCAGCTGCTGCTGCTGCTTCCTTCACCTGCAGCTGCTACTGCTGCTCCAAATACTTGCAGCTGCTGCTGTTGCTTCCTTTACCTGCAGCTGCTGCTGCTGTTTCAATACTTGAACCCCCATCATACAACCAACAATCACACATATATATACCCCATGGACCCCATCAATCTCTAACTTATATGTATATACTCTCCCTCACTATATATACATCCAACATATATATATAACATATGGTATAGCTAATAGATACACTCATACATATATATATATATATATATATACACACACACTCATCAATACAATATCAAGTACTACTCAATATACATATAACATATATGTACCTATATATATATATATATATATATATATATATATATATATATATATATATATATATATATATATATACATATATCATAACTTATACAAGTAGCTATTATATATATTTACTTGTATAAGTTATGATATATATATATATATATATATATATATATCATAACTTATACAAGTAGCTATTATATATATTTACTTGTATAAGTTATGATATATATACAAGTAAATAAATATATATATATAAATATATATATATATATATATATATATATATATATATATATATATATATATATATATATATATATATATATATATATATATATATATATATATATATATATATACATAACAAAATGTATATAAGTACATTCATTATGCATAACTAAGGGCAATAGAATTTAGATCTAGGAATGCATTAAAACAAGCACATAGAGTGCATCGCACCCGTATCCCACTAGATCTAGGATACACTTGTGACATGAGTCCACCACACAACCAAGCGTACCCCAAAGGACACGAACAAGTCTAATACAATATATATAAACAATATGAAGAGTTAAATATAGATTTATGTGTCCGTGTCAAAATGTGACATGCATAAAGTCCCGTGTCGGAGGAAAATCCCCTAAATCAACACGTATCACCAAATTATTGGGATACGACCTACACGTACCCAATTGTGGACACAACACTAGTCCCAAATACACAAGCATATGTCAAATTGATCTATAGGACCAATTGACACACACAACAAATGTTAATCTCGAAATTCTCCCAAAATTGACACAAAAAGCACCATAACTTACAAAATAGGCCTCCTATGAACACAAAACCAAATCCTATGGGTAGCCTATACATATATGTTGATTTCTCATGGTTAAATCTTAGATTTAGAATCTAAATTAAGGAGAAAAACTGAATTGTATCTATTAGGAGATGGATTCCCAATGAAACCTCCAAATGTGATGAAATTGGCCCCCAACTTGTAGATCCTTGCTCTTTTTTGTAGATCCTTGCTCCACTAGCCTCTAATGGTGATTTGGAAAGGAATTGGGGTTGAATTGAAGTAGAGATGATGAAAATTGGGTTGAAAAAAATCCTAGATCTAGATTTGGAATGAAAAGAGGAGAGAGAAACTATTTCCCCCCTCTTTATATAGGCCTCACTTGCCCCCTACCTTAAGCTACTATGTAAAGTCTAAAATACCCCCTTGGGGCCTCTCATAAAGAAATAATTAAGGAAGGAAGCTTCTAGTCTAATGGTTTAATTAATTTAATCCATCTCCTTAACAATGAGCTTTCTACATGGGCTAAATTCTATCAATTAATACATATAGGTCCATGAGTCTAAACTTAACTAGTTAGGTCCACTAACACAAGTCCAAAATAAATAACTAACACCCAAAAATAATTTAAATAATACAACAAATAATTATTTATCATGTACAATATTTAATTAAATATAAATTTACTAAAATATCATTTTCTAGAGAATGCGGTAGTGACACAACTAAGATAAGACTAACCACTAGACAATATGACCACTGAGAGTACAATAATGACATAGTAACAATATGGAAGCATATGCAAAAGAAGATTACCACTAGACAAGTAACAATAGTAATCAAGTCATGAGTAATATGTGTTTTAGAATACAAGTATTCTGCATGTGGACGGGTTTGGACATCCGACAGTCGGTACGTGCGGTGCCAAGACTGCTATTAACATTGACATTGGAAAAACTTGTACATTGCATCGACCACATGCATACTAGTTGTATTCCCCCTCCCGACTCTCTCAAAAATAAACATGATCACTTTGTAATAACTTTAAACTTTGTTGAACATTAAACATTGAACTTGGAACATTGAACACTGGAACAAAAATTGTTAGGTGATCATGCATGATGATAACTAGTATAACTCTTGTGCTTCACAATAAGAAGTAACCCAACAATATCAAGGAAAGAATACATGCAGCGTAAAACACTAGCAATATAGGTCATAGTGATACTTGCCTTCTCCAGAAGAGGATAAAGTCTCAACTCAAGTCGCCATCTGATCTACCCCGTCACATAAATTAAAACAAGTTAGATCTACAAAAGTAGTTGAATAGTTCCTTTATTTAAATCTATTTTAAGTCTAAAATAAATAATCTAAAATACTAATCTAATCTAATTATACTCTGATTTTAATGTTAACCCTAGGTTTTGGTCTAAAGAAAGTCAACTTTACGAGTTTGGGATCCGTAACATGCAAATCAAGGCGATCAGTTAACCAAAAAGTTAACTAAATCAAATCCTCGATTTGTGTGTTAAATTCTATATATTTTAGCTCTTTATGAACTCTAGAATCGACCGTTTCATCGAATCTCGAATCAGTTAGAAATTATCGCCAATATGGCGCACAAATGATAATTTTTGTTGCTTTCCTGATCTCATTTGTGTTGAACTAATTTTCCAGACTATTAAACTGAAATATTTAATTATGGGAAAATTATATATTAAATTTTGTCGTGTCAGGTTTTTGAAACTTTAAACAGTCTATGATTTCGAGCTCGGGATCTCCCAAAATCTCGAAAATACCAAAATGTGTCAGGTTTCAGACGACTGACACTCCACAAATTTTCTAGAAAAATGGGTTCATAATTTATGAATTTTTTTTTATATTTATAAACTATACCTCAAGATGGTTCCAACGCAAGAAAAAGGGACATATTTGAAGTCCAGAGCTAAGAGATATGGCTTCTCGAAATTGAAGGAGACCCTAGATGAAAATCTCCACAAACCTCTCTCTCTCTCTCTCTCTCTCCTCTTAAATTCGACGGAAATAAGAAACCCTAAACACCTATACACATATATATAGGAAGCTTCTTATGAGTGGCCAGGCAGGTAGGGTTAGATCTGACTGTGTATCCTGACTGGGTATTTGGTTGGTTTTTAATTCCAAAAATTATTTATTAATAAGTTTTAACCTAAATAACTCAAAATAAATATGTAAAAATATCATAAAATTCCAAACAAATTCTAGAAAATGTAAAATATTATTATAAAATCTAAAAAATACTTGGGACCAAATTATGCTCCTAGTCTTGCACAATAAATTCTAGAAGTCCTAGAAAATTAGTATTTAGCCTATTTTAAAACCAAATAAATCCAAATAAATTCTAAAAAAAAATTAAATAAATTACAAAAAATATATTTAAGCATTTCAATCCTAAAATATATTTTTGGTAGAAAAATATGCAAGTATGGTCACATAGTAAATAAAGGAAGCCCTAGAAAATTATGTTTCCTAGGATTTAATTATCTATAAATTCTAAAAAATTTCCCAAAAATCAAATTATCCTAAATATGATTCTAAACCTTAATATGAGTCTCCATGAGCTATATGAACCTTAGTGTTACTTTATGATCCTTATAAAACTATACTTAGTATTTTATAACAAAAAATTATCTACAAAATTATTAGTGTTTACTTATTAATTAATTAATTAATTATTATTATATAGTATTTTGGTAACGGATACTACAACCTGTCCTCCTTAAAATATTTTTGTCCTTAAAATCAACATCACAAATAATAGATTTTAAGAATATCACTCACAATTAACTCCTATAGCTTAAATCTAAAGGAAGCTATTTCATTAATAGCTAGGTCAGTCATGTCATCCTAAGCATTCACCATATTTAAAACTATAACTTAAAAGTCCCTACAAACTCGGTATCCTCTAGTATGAGAATATCAGGCTCGAGAGTGGCATATGGGTCAACTCTCCTCTTACCCCTATGTATTATACTACGTCTAGCCTCAACCATCGCTAACTGAAAGGGATAAAAAAGAACATGGTTAGAACAGTAGATATATACATATCGATGAAATCATGGATGAAATCAAGCAAGATTCATAAGAGAGACAAAGATAAAAGACTCATTGGGTTGGGAATCCTATTTTTGGATGATATGACTCTCCTAAAGTTATTCTAAATCTTATCTTTAATTATATTCGCAGGCTCACAGCTAGTACTACTAAGTTGAAGTACTAACCATGAGTTAGCAATCTTATGCAAAACTGGACCTGCATGGGCCACCATAAAACTTGTTACGGTCCGCACCCATTTTTGGGATACGAGTATGTGGCCAAGCCCAGCCTACGCCGCAGCATCGACGGCAGTACACAGTTTATGATAACAATGGTCCACTGGTAACACAAAGTTTCATATAAACCTTTGTTTATGGTAAACAAACTATTAAAGAAAAAAGGGGTTGCAAAAGATCCTAAACAAGAATCTAAGTACAATAAATCTGGAAAAGTATAGCTGTGGAGATCTAATCTGCGGTTGATTACTTTACTCCTTTGACTACTCGACACAAGAAAGAGATGTTGAAATACTTGGACAATTTGGAGAGTTTGGCAATGAGAGAGCTTGGCTATACGAGCACAAAAAAGCATTTATTCTTCTTCTCCTCTGTCTGTCCAGGCCGCTGCTGATGGATATGTTGATCCACATATTTATAATATTTCAAGTTCAGGATGGTTACTTGCATGCACGCTTACACACGAGCAATATTTAATGGGTTTGCTATTGTACGTGTACATTTTGAAGGCATACAACCCACATTCTAGAGAATGGGTGCACAGATCACTGATTGCTCGACACGTGGCTTCCTATGCGAGAAAGGCTCAAGACATGGGGGCAGTTGCATGTAAACGTCCATGAAGGATATGGCATATATGAAACATCACCATAACCGCTCATTATCGGTTATTAATTCTGGCATAAAATTTGAAAGCAGTAGCCATGCTGGCGTACATCTCAAGAAATGACCATACTAGCGTAGGCTTGAGGAGATAACCATGCATGCGTACTCAGGTCGAAGGACCAATTTTTGCATACTCAGTGAATGGTAGCACCATTGCGTACCATTGCTAGAGTATCCAAGTTGGTGTATTTGAAAAAGATAGAATCAATGGCGTACTTTGTTCAAAGTAGCACCGTATCATAACAAAGTGGCATTGGTAGCGTACTTGGACTGAGGTTGCAACCTTGGTCACTAAACGACAACCTAGGTCGACGTGCTAGAAATCTTCTATATTTAATGCCTTGGTGTGTCAGGTTGAGGCAGCTTTTGATATGGCAATGTAGGCATACTCTGATGAAGTAACGACCTTGGCATGCTGAGGAGTGGTAAAAAACTTGGTGGACTGAAAGGTAACCAGAAGGTCGGCGTATAAATGAATGAAGTAGCAATTTTATTCAGTCGCTAGACAATAACTTGGGTCAGACTGTCAACTATCAGGTTTGTCTCATTTAATGTTTGATGATTGGTGGCATTTTATGCCACTATATTATGTTGGATAATTATGAGCAAAATATGCTGCTAAGTCAGGGCATATGGAATACACCGTTGAAGAAAAGCACATAGAGTGTGCCACTGCTTCATTGTTTGGAGTCTGAAAGGTATTACGCCACTGCTTCTATTGAACCCATTTTTAATTATTTTTTTGGGAAGGTGTACTTTTTATGTTTCTGCACCTGTGAGCTAGAATTAATGTTGAATAAGATCTCACTCCATAACTGATTTCAAAACTCCTCTTGTATTTGATCATCGCCCTTAGACTTCAAAATTGAATTCGTTCCTTTTCCATCAATAACGTTATTATGGTTTTTCGTCTTCTACTATTCCGGAGAGATGGATACTCGTGTGCGGTGCTTCCTCGAGAAGCAGATGCTCGTCAAGGCAGAAGATGGCATGATTGATATAATATTTTATAAGAAGATGGTTACCCATAGTAGAGGATGTTGATTGGTTCTTTCTTGATGTTAGAGCTAGTATAGATTATTGGCATAAGAATTACATATAGAAGAAGAGGCCTAGAACCGATTAAACCATGCCTATTGCTTATGGTAGCAGTAATTTGGAAGTAGTAGAAGCTAAAAAGATGGTTTGATTCTAAATACCCTAGAATAATTTATGTAATGCATAGCTAGATGCTAGGGATTAGTTGTGACCCATGACAGTAATGCAAGAAAGGGTATTATAACCTTAAGAAAATAAAACTTTATGTAGCAAGCCATAGTGGTTAATCTCTAGTTTCCTTATAACTTCCAATATCAGACCTAAATTTTTTTTACCATTTAGTTAATGATGATTATATGACTAGGACAAAATAAATTGGTAGATTACTAGATCTATTGTTGATTGATTTGATAACTTGGGTAGTAGGGGTGTAGCTTCTAAAACCAGATTAGATGCACTTGTTTACGGGGTTGTCAATGGTAATTGGGCTCGTGGTTTTCACCTTTGATAACTTGAGTAGTTGAACTAGTATCTGAAATAGAACAATTGGATTGAAGGATGAGAGTATTGACAGATGTTATAGTCTTGAGTGGGATATAGTAAAATACCTATAATGGATGGCAAGTTATGACAAGGTAGTACCCGTGCAGTTTGGATGAAAGATACATGGAATAAACTAGAAGAAATCTCAGGTTCGAGATTAAGAAGGAAGAATGACAATAAGAAGAGATTTACGAGGAGTACCAGACCTTGAGCATTTTAAATTAAGAGAAGAATCTAAGAAGGACTGGAAATTTTTATCCCTCGGTAGTGGCCTAGAAGATCTATACTATGAAGCAAAAAGTACTGGACCATGATTAGTGAAGCTTATAGATGAAAACAAGATCAACTTACTAGAAGGATATGGAGGTGTGTAGGAAACAAATGATAAAAGAAATATATTATGGCCACATAATCCAAGAAGTAGAAATTGTTGATCAGCCTAGAAGTAATAATTATAGTATTTATAAATTAAAATGCTTTTGGAATTTCGAGGATTTAGCGCGGGTAAAAATTGTTGATCAACCTAGAAGTGATACAAATTTCAAGGAACTAAACGCAAGTTTATTTCACATATTTATAAGTTGGTCATACCGTAGAGGATTACCATAAGACTCTTAGATTATAGATTGACAAATGAGTAGGGAATGTAAATGGAAGATAGAAGACTGGAAGGAATGATAGCTGAATATTAAAGTTTATACATAAACTGCTTAGAGCCAGATATTTAAATTTTTGACTAAAGGCATGAGCTTGTTGGACCTAATACTTAGTAGTAGGTGATGATTTGGAGACCAATTTTTAATTTACCATAGCTGATGGATTTTTAAATTTTAGGAATCGTATTCTTATTATTATATTGGTTATATTTTCATCTAGGGTATTTAGAATGATTGAATAGATATTTATTACATGATTTCTTTTCTTATTACAATGTATTTGAATATAGGTTTATGTTATATTTTATTATATGTATTTCTCCTAGAAATTGTTTTGAGTTGAGCTTCTAGACTAGGTATGACTGACGGGCTAGATTAGACGTATTGCTGCTCAGAGCGATTATAAGAAGTTAGGTTGCAGGATTTTATTGTGGATACTATAGGTTGATGACGATGTACCTAGGAAATTATGATGGGATAGTAACCTTCTTAGTTGCAGAATAAGGGATTTATATACTATATAGGTGGCCTTGAGAATTTTGTGTTTGTTGGATTTTAGTGCCTAACCTATGAACTCCTTCGAGAGTCAATGTATGGCATTATTTTCTTTATAGATATTGGAAGATTCAAACATAGATTGTGTTGCATCATCCTTGAGTAACCTAGGCTTATATGTGGTAATTTTCTAGATGATTATTAGCATGATAATAATGATGAGACAATTCTTGATGGTGAAAGGATGTTTAGAGGACCAAATGACTTAGACGATTAGGCTATACGTATGTGATAGTTTAAGGATAAGAGAGTGGAGTAGGACTAAGTACTAGGTTGTGTTATATATTTAGAGATATGTTAAGTTCGTTGTTGGGTTGATGGATTTTAAATTTCAAGGACAAAATTTTCTAAGGTGGATAGATTGTAAACCCCCTGACTAAAATATAGATTTAGGGATTAATTTAGAATTATTCTAGAATAATTAGTGGAGTTATAATTTACCTATTTGGTTTTTGATTCAATTGTTATACCTTCCCGTTGTTTAAATATCTAGAGCACTATACTAGATTTTTCCTTCCAACAAAATTTATACCCTTGACCTAGACAAGTCAATCTTCAATCATGACCTTTGTGTCACTCATAAATATAATCTCTTGTGCTTCATTTTAATCACACAATATTCATCACAGAATATCTAAATTCAAACCTAAACTTTGTATCTATGTCCATTCCAATAGAAATTGGACACACAACTTCGACCTGTTTCTTGTAACCCAATATATGATGATAATCTACTCTGAGTCTATTATATCCATGACACTTGTATCCCACCCAATTGAAACCCTATGTTCTTCCAATTCATTGACAAACACCAATGACACAATTAGTCCTAATGAGCAACCGGCTCAACCTAGCCTAAAACTAGTCCAAACACCAACCCGAACACTCACACACCCTCACATGGCTCATACACAACACCATACATCATTTTTCCACTCTACAAAGTACCAAACACTATGTTCATGACCCAAAACCCCCACTTAAACCCAATGAAGAATATAATTCAGATTTTACCTATTAAGGAATTATTCCATCACTCAATAATTCACTTCCCTCATTAATACCCTCCAATTTAGGATAAATAAATGTTGGGCTAAAATTTTGATTTTCTTTCCCTCATTAAACACCCCATTCCATCACCTTACCATGCATTTAATGCACCCACACTCCCCCTCACCTTGTATTTAATGCACACTCCTCCATCACTCATTAATGTTTACACACTCATACACTCTACCCTCCCTCTACTTGGCCGGCCACCTCTCTCCAACCCATTCACTCTTCACTCTATTCTCCATCACACGACTTCTTCTTTATTCACTTATTCATCTTCCTTCCCACCTCCTTCTTTTTCATTCACCATCACTATTCACCACCACCAACATCACCACCATTTACCACCCTCACCATCAAATACCCGACCACTACCACCACCCTCTCCAAAACTCGATCACTGCCACCCCATTCACCATCAGCCACCACCACTACTATCATCTTCTCCCCTACTACCTAATGACTGCTGCTGCTACTTCTTAATGATGCTGCTGCTGCTTTTAGCGGCTACTATCGCTGTTAGAAGCTGTTGCTGCTGTAGTTCTTCTTCCTCTTCAACCCTAGCTCAAGCACCACCAAGACAACACCAGACCCAACCGAGCAAGCCCCCACACCCGAGCATCCAAGTTCTTCTTCCTCTATTTTAATTGGAACCTAGGTAAAATTCACATCTTCTTCTTCCTCTGGTTCTTATTCTTCTTAATACATAATCTTCTTCTGTGTGTTATTTTTCGTCTTCTAAATTGTTGAATGAAGGATATATAAATAGTTGTTCTTTAACTTCTTGTTCTCCATTATCTTGTGGAATGATGATTTGTATATATATATATGCGTCAAGGTTGATGGATTTCTTGACTTGAGTATCAAACCTAATTGACACTTGTTCTAACCCATTAAACACATGCTAATATCTCTAATTAACTCCATTTTATATTAATTTTAGAATATAATTATGTGTTGAAATATTGCTTGGTGTTAGATAATTGCATGATTAAGGGTTGTTTAGTGTTCTTCTAGTAATTATGTATATTGCCTATGTCACGCCCCAGTCCCAAAATACGTAGGACTAGGAACACGTGAGCATGCCAGCCGTATGTATATGGCAACTCCAATATATGAATACCATAATACACACGTACGCTGTAATATGAATAAAACTCACATGTGGTATCTATATTATCACAAGTCATAGAAGTACTAATCTCATCCACACAACAAGTCACAGAAAGGAATTAACTAAACTAGAATAAAGAGTTTGGATAATCCATAAATGATAGTCGGGTGGAGACAAATCCACTACCAATGACTATATCAAACTAAAATGAGAGAGAAGAGTAAAATCTCTAATATAGAATAAGATGATAGAAGTGTCAGCTAAAAGATCCATCGCTAGAGCTAATCAATGATGCTCAGTGGGTAAGGTCTCCTCGGCAGAAAGTAAAGCGTCAGGTCCGGGTCCGTACTCCTTCGGATACTCATGGTCGTCTATACCTGACAAGGGACCAGGTCCTCAGAGGGACATAACAAGATACATAGAAGCAAGTCAATTGAATACAGTGAACATGCATAATATTTGAAAATATATAAGTATGCTGTACAAGACAATCTATATGAATGAAAATGAAGACAACTTTTCGACGTATGGACAAGGGTAGGCTACTCGATCTAAATCTCACAACTCACACACACGTCAGGGAATATCAAAAATCGACACACCTCGGGGGTAGCGACCAGCGCGACACAAGAAATCGATATACCTCGGGGGTAACGACCAGCGCGACACACTACCGTAGTGCGTGCTAGATACTACGGTTTACCAGAGTGGTTAAAGTCCATACGCCTAATGGTTTCCCTCTCATGATACTAGATGTCAAGTGTGTGTCAACATATCTAATATATAGTAATGACTGAACGAAACTACACATGCAATAAATATACAGAAATATAAATAGCATGAAAAGTACTGTAAATAATTTGGCAAGGTATACTTGCCTGGCAAGAAGCTGCGTAGTCCCAATATTCTGCTTTGGAAGTCACACAGAATAATCCAATAGATCTTTGGGGTCAGCGTACACAGGCACGAGAATCAAGGGTGACTGTTGCAGGTTGTCTTCGACGAGGGTGACAGGTCCACGATGACGACGATGATGAGGGTAATGATGATGGTGATGATTATGATGATGATGATTGGTAATGATTAGGTTAATGATGGTAATTAGGGTTAAGGTGATGGTGATGTAGGTTATGATGAGATGATGGGATGATGTTGGTACGATGATGAGATGATGATAGTGATGAGATGATGATGGTGATGAGATGATAATGATTGGAGATAATAATGATGACGAGGATGATGATAGGGGTGATGGTGATGATGTGGATGATGATTGGGATGATGGTGATGACGAGGATAAGATGATGATGATAGGGTGATGATGAGGATGATGGGGTGATGTTGATGATGATGGGTTGATGATGATTATTTTGATGATTGATGATGATGATGTTGATGATGGAAGGATGATGATGGTGACGATAGGTTGATCCTACTGCCGGAGTTCGGCGAGGAATCGACGAGGGGAAGGAAGAGGAGGCTGACAGAAAAGAGGAGGAGGTGCTCAGGGAGGTCCGACGAGGCTGGGCTGCGGGATGGAGGAGTTCAGGGAGGTAGGAGGACATGGAGCAGGGAAGATGCCCGGAAGGAAGGAGAAGAGGTGGTGGCGGTGCTGGTAGTGTGGTGGTGTTGGCCGGGGTGATGGGTGGAGTCGGAGAAGAGTGGAGCAGGGAGGACAGGACGAGGTACTCCGCCGTTCGGCTGTGGTACAGTCGGGGAACTCGGGGACGACGGGAGATGATCGGTGGTAATAGTGATGTGGGCTGTCGTGATATCGGGGACGGAGGAGAGGAAGGAGTCCGGTGAGGCGGGCTCGGCTGAACGTGTACAGGGAGGAGACGGTCGGTGCAGGATGGAGAACGATGGGAGAGGGATATTCGGGTTGATGGAGAGGCTGTTCCGGGCTTCGGCGGAGGAGTCGGGCCGGAGTGAGGCGGTGTCGAGGTCAGGACAGGAGGGTTCAGCCGCTCGGGAACGGCCGGGAAGTTCTGCTACGGTGGGTGTTCAGTCAACCGGAGGTTGGGAGAATGGTGGTGGTCGGTGCTCCGGTGTAGTCGGCTGAGGCGGTGACTCGGGTCGAGCACAGGCGGCTCGGGTCGAGTGCTCTATGGTCGGCGGGGTCCTCAAGAGGAGGAGGGAAGAGGAGGATGAAGAAGAGGGAGGCTGGTGACTCTGGCGGAGGCTGGCGGTTCCGGCGAGGGCCGTCAGGGAAGAAGGGGGTGAGGTTGAAGAAGATGCACAGTAGATGTCGGCTAGGAATAATAGTTTAGGTATTGGGTTTGTGGAATAAAGGGAAAAGTGATTATTTATACATGTAGAATTTGGGTTTTGTTGACCTAGGAAGTTTGGGCTTGGTCAACATCTCCTTGGAGTGGGCCTTGGCTTGACATGGAGATGTTTGGAGGGCTATAATTTATATTGTTTAAAATACAAGGATCGGGTTAATGAGGGGGCGATGTTGCACATTGTACATTCCAAAAATTATGGAAAAATTCGTATGAAGGAGAATAATGGGTTTCTTCATGTATTGTCCAATGGTGGGGACACCTTAATGTATTTTTGCATAAAAGTGCCCAACAATTAGAAAATTGCACAAAGATGGAAATTGGGTTAAATTAATTAAAATTAATGTGAAAGGTGAATTAATTAGAAGTACATGGGGATAAAATTAGGTGGGACACCAGTATCATGGACATAGGGGGCTCAGAGTAGAATATTATCATTACTTGGGTTGCACAAAATGGGTCAAGATTGTGTCTCCAATTTCGATTGGAACGCACAAGGATACAAAGTTAATTTTATTTAGAATTAAATATAAACGCCTGCGATGAATGTTGTACAACTAAAATGTAGCACAAGAGAGTATAATTATAAGTTACACCAAGGTCAGAATAGAAGGCGGTCATGTCTAGGACAAGGGTGTAAAGTTTGTAGGAAGGCAGTGGCTAGTGTAGTGCTCCAATTATCGAAGCAACGGTAAGGTGCACTATGTGACATAAATATTACAAATTTAAATAAAATAAAATGTTCTATTTTCCAATTGGGTTCAAACTAGCCCTAGTCTCACTATCTAAGCCAAGTAGGCCTAATTTTGGGTAGGGGGTTTACAATCTACCCAACTTAAAATAATTCCGTCCCCGAAATTAAAATAAGGCATGGTTTTTCTTTATCTAATCTCACTTGGTCACAATCTAAAAGAATTTACCTTAAGTTTTAACAATGTTGTTTCTACCCAACATAGAATTTACCCATCTATCACCTAAGACTATACATCTAAGAAAAGATTCCTCTAATTATTTAATCATGTTATTCAATTCTCAAAGTTTTAACACCAAACATATTACCTATGATATTTTCTTAATCAATTATAAAAGAGAGTCACCAAGTCATGTGATTAGCCTATGGGGTATATCTAGTACTCTCTGTGTATCAACTTATACCAAGCACGAGGTTTCATCTTTCCGAAATAAGGGAAGACGGAAAACAATAATAAAGAGTTCAAGGGGGAGGTAATAGAATGGAAGTATGGAGGTCAAGGTGTTTAAAGAGTTCAAATGGGAATTGTCAAGGCAGTTGTGGATTAAAATCTTATTTGGTAATTTATTATTTGCATGCTCGTATCAGTACAGTATATAACCGATACGATACGCTCAGACATGTCTAGAGGGCAAGTACATTTGTCTAAGAAGCTAAGTCAATGTTATCTCAATCCATACAAGTAGTTATGCGAGGGGCGAACCAAGCGCACTATGGTTGATCAGACCATAGTACACTGATTCTGAAATGTATTAGCGTGTATACCCAATAATACATATATCATAATCAAGCTTGATAAAAGAATAATCTTGCAAAACTAGGCTATAATAGCGGCATAAGTCAAGGTAGTTCAGAAAATATAAATACGCTGGATTATGATGAAAGAAGATACATAATAATTTAAGTTCATAAAAGATAAGACTCTACAGTCTCTACAGTTATCATACTAACTCCTTGTCTAAGTCGCTAGTCGACCAAATAGGGGTATGAGCTTCTAAGTTCTACAGTCTGAAATAACACTATCTTCTTATGCAAGTCTAAAGTTGTGTCATTCTATTACACTTCATCAATGGGTCAATAGGACTATGTGATACTATGTTATGAGGCATACTATCAAACTTAAAAGAATTAACTAATACTGTACGCCTTAAGGATAAAGTAGAAACTCCTGTTAAGGTCTACGAGAAAGGGTCTTGGTACTTATTAGGGTATCCTCTTACATTATATAGGTCATGGTTACCTTAAGTCTTAGTCTTAGTGCTCATAGAACAAAATGGTTAACATTAAGAATGGAAGGGTTAGGTGGCACGAGTTGAAAGAAAAGAAGAACATAATTATTCGTCGCACAAATAGCGAGCGCTAAGTTTTTAGAGGAACATGATTTGAATTTAAATAGAAAGGCTCTAGATAATATCATAGTTTTCTAAGGGGAAGGTGGTTTGCTAACCTCTGTGTTCGGGGTATGATCTAGGAAAATATTATTTTATTCCTCTTGGCTTCCTAGGGTACTGTCTGCTAATATCAAGACAAGAATCTAAATGTATAGTTCTATAATACTATTTCACTATAAGAGTTAGGTTTGGTCATAATATTCGACCTTGGATTTCTAGTGGTCCCTCAATACTAGGGTCAAACAATATGGTTAAATTTCTAATTAACTCTAGTAGTGTCTACACTACTCTCAAGTCTTCATAAATACCTCAAAGGGTAATGATAAACCAATCTATAGATAAGGAATGCTAGGGTTCACTAGATATTCTAAACTTAGTGATGTGTCAATACTCTAGTTGTATTCTTGGTAGGATTATTACCTAATTATTATTCTAACAACAAGGGTTCCTATATTCTAGGGGAAGGCTATACTCAAGGAACTATTAGGGAAGCATAGGAATCAAGCAGGATGCGATTATTTAGATAGAACAGATTGGAAGAAAGATGAGTCATAGTCAATTGTGGATGAGATCCTATACTCTAATCCTAATTACAGGCTTGCTCGGTACAGTAACGTAACCAAGACAATATGCTCTAGACCTGCATGGGCCACCACAAAAACATGTCACGCCACAGTCCCAAAATACGTAGGACTAGGAACACGTGAGCATGCCAGCCGTATGTATATAGCAACTCCAATATATGGATACCATAATACACACGTACGTTATAATATAAATAAAACTCACATGTGGTATCTATATTATCATAAGTCATAGAAGTACTAATCCCATCCACACAACAAGTCACAGAAAGAAATTAACCAAACTAGAATAAAGAGTCTGAATAATCCATAAATGATAGTCGGGTGGAGACAAATCCACTTCTAATGACTATATCAAACTAAAATGAGAGAGAAGAGTAAAATCTCCAATATAGAATAGGGTGATAGAAGTGTCAGCTAAAAGATCCATCGCTAGCGCTAATTAATAATGCTCAGTAGGTAAGGTCTCCTCGGCAGAAAGTAAAGCGTCAGGTTCGGGTCCGTACTCCTGCGGATACTCATGGTCGTCTATACCTGGCAAGGGACCAAGTCCTCAGAGGGACATAACAAGATACATAGAATCAAGCCAATTAAATACAGTGAACATGCATAATATTTGAAAATATATAAGTATGCTGTACAAGACAATCTATATGAATGCAAATGAGGACAACTTTTAGACGTATGGGAAAGGGTAGGCTACTCGATCTAAATCTCACAACTAACACACACGTCAGGGGACATCAGAAATTGACATACCTCGGGGGTTGCGACCAGCGCGATACGAGAAATTGACATACCTCGGGGGAAGTGACCAGTGCGACACACTACCGTAGTGCATGCTAGATACTACAGTTTACCAGAGTGGTTAAAGCCCATACGCCTAATGGTTGCCCTCTCATGATACTAGGTGTCAAGTGTGTATCAATATATCTAATATATAGTGATGACTAAACGAAACTACACATGCAATGAATATACAGAAATATAAATAGCATGCAAAGTACTGTAAACTATTTGGCAAGGTATACTTGCCTGGCAAGAAGCTGCGTAGTCCCAATATTCTAATTCAAAAGTCGCGCAGAACAATCCAATAGATCTTCAGGGTCAGCGTACACAAGCACGAGAATCGGGGGTGACTGCTGCAGGTTGTCTTCGACGAGGGTGACGGGTCCACGATGACGACGATGACGAGGGTAATGATGATGGTGATGATTATGATAATGATGATTGGTAATAATTAGGTTAATGATAGTAATTAGGGTTAAGGTGATGGTGATGTAGGTTATGATGAGATGATAGGATGATGATGGTGAGATGGTGATGAGATGATGATGGTGATGAGATAATAATGATTAGAGATAATGATGATGACGAGGATGATGATAGGGGTGATGGTGATGATGTGGATGATGATTGGGATGATGGTGATGACGAGGATGAGATGATGATGATGGGGTGATGATGAGGATGAGATGATTATGATGGGGTGATATTGATGATGATGGGGGTGATGATGGGGTGATGATGATGATGATGATGATGGGTTAATGATGATGATGATAGGGTAATGATGATGGGATGATGATGATTGTGTTGATGATTGATGATGATGATGTTGATGATGGAAGGATGATGATGGTGACGATGGGGTGATCCTACTGTCAGAGTCCGACGAGGAATTGATGAGGGGAAGGAAGAGGAGGCTGACAGAAAAGAGGAAGAGGTGCTCAGGGAGGTCTGGCGAGGCTGGCCTGCGGGATAGAGGAGTTCAGGGAGGTAGGAGGACATGGAGCAGGGAAGGTGCCCGGGAGGAAGGAGAAGAGGTGGTGGCGGTGCTGGTGGTGTGGTGGTGTTGGCCGGGGTGATGGGTGGAGTCGGAGAAGAGTGGAGCAGGGAGGACAGGACGAGGTACTCCGGCTTTCGGCTGTGGTACAGTCGGGGAACTCGGGGACGACGTGAAATGATCGGTGGTAATGGTGATGTGGGCTGTCGTGATGTCGGGGACGGAGGAGAGGAAGGAGTCTGGTGAGGCAGGCTCGGCTGAACGTGTACAGGGAGGAGACGGTCTGTACAGGATAGAGAACAGTGGGAGAGGGATGTCGGGTTGATGGAGAGGCTGTTCCGGGCTCCGATGGAGGAGTCGGATCGGAGTGAGGGGGTGTCGAGGTCAGGACAAGGGGGTTCAGCCGCTCGGGAACGGTCGAGAAGTTCTGCTGCGGTGGGTGTTCAGTCGACCAGAGGTGGAGAGAATGGTGGTGGTCGGTGCTCCGGTGCAGTCGGCTGAGGCGGTGACTCGGGTCGAGCATAGGCGGCTCGGGTCGAGTGCTCTATGGTCGGCGGGGTCCTCAGGCGGAGGAGGGAAGAGGAGGATGAAGAGGAGGATGAAGAGGAGGGAGGCTGGTGACTATGGCGGTGGTTGGCGGTTTCGGCGAGGGCCGTCAGGCAAGAAAGGGGTGAGGTTGAAGAAGATGCACAGTAGATGTCGGCTAGGAATAATAGTTTAGGTATTGGGTTTGTGAAAAAAAGGAAATATGATTATTTATACATGTAAAATTTGGGTTTTGTTGACCTAGAAAGTTTGGGCTTGGTCAACATCTCCTTAGAGTGGGCCTTGGCTTGACATGGAGAGGTTTGGAGGGCTATAATTTATATTGTTTAAAATGCAAGGATAGGGTTAATGAGGGGGCGATGTTGCGCATTGCACATTCCAAAAATTATGGAAAAATTTGTATGAAGGGGAAAAATGAGTTTCTTCATGTATTGTCCAATGGTGGGGACACCTTAATGTATTTTTGCATAAAAGTGCCCAACAATTAGAAAATTGCACAAAGATGGAAATTGGGTTAAATTAATTAAAATTAATGCGCAAGGTGTTCTTGAATTAATTAGAAGTACATGGGGATAAAATTAGGTGGGACACCAGTGTCATGGACATAGGGGGCTCAGAGTAGAATATTATTATTAATTGGATTGCACAAAATAGGTCAAGATTGTGTCTCCAATTTTGATTGGAACGCACAAGGATACAAAGTTGATTTTATTTAGAATTCAATATAAACGTCTGCGACGAATGTTGTGCAACTAAAATGTAGCACAAGCGAGTATAATTATAAGTTACACCAAGGTCAGAATAGAAGGCGGTCATGTCTAGGGCAAGAGTGTGAAGTTTGTAGGAAGGCAGTGACTAGTGTAGTGCTCCAATTATCGAAGCAACGGTAATGTGCACTATGTGACATAAATATTACAAATTTAAATAAAATAAAATAAAATATTCTATTTTCCAATTGGGTTCAAACTAGCCCTAGTCTCACTATCTAAGCCAAGTAGGCCTAATTTTGGGTGAGGGGGTTTACAGCCTAGCTTTTAGACTAGTTGTTATATATATAAATAGTGCCACATTAGAGAGTGTTACATTGCCATGTTTAGATTTAATTCTTGTTGATATATATATATATATATATATATATATATATATATATATATATATATATATATATATATATATATATATATATATATATATATAAGTGCACATGTGTAGAATGAGGAATTGCAAGTTTATTATATTTAGCATGCCATGTTAGAAATAATTTAGACTTGAATATTGCATGTGTACACTTGATAATAGTAATCCAAGTTATATTAGAGGATTGATTATGTGACGTTGTATGTAAATGAGAAAACCCTAACCTATTTATGACATGTATATATTTAGGGTTACATGGATAATGTAGAATATAGATAGTGTTTGTGAGTTCCAATTACCCTTGAACTTGATAATGAACCTAGAACACCCTTCAAGATACTTAAGTTAGGTTAACACTTGTTTCATGTGAGTTGAGATTGTGTACATCATACTTGTACAAGTAGACCCTAGTAGGTAGGAAACCTAGTACCCATGTGTTTAAGGAGAAACTTAGCAACCTCATAAAACCTAGTTATGACTATGATTACGATATATGAGAAATTGTACATTTAGAGGACTTAGATATGTTATGTGACTAGTAGGCTTAGAGATTACACACTTTCTTGGTACTCGACTAGTCAGCCTTAGTCAACCCATATAAGTAGAACCCTTCTTTGGTTTAGAATATGTATGACTAATAACGTAGAATAGTTGTTCTCTTGTGTATGCTTAGTAAGCCGTGTCATAGTGACTGATTTTTTATTACTATATATAGGCTCTTGGGATTGTTCAGACTTGGATGCCAGAGTAGTCTTTATATTGCAGCTTGGAGATCCAGATAAGTATACCTTGTCTTGTTGTGTTGTTTAAATTCATTTAATATTGTTTATATATTTTGTGTTATGAATATTATATTACTGTGCGTGTCCGAGAATGACTCGGTGCAGTCGACGAAGGCGTCGATGTTAGGATTTGTGTTGACCTAGTTTCTAGTGGACGTACCTAAAATTGTGCAGTTATCTTAATAACTCCGAGGCCTTGTCACATATCATTTCATATCACACAGAGAGTTTATGATAGGACACGGACTTACGCACTTGACTGGTCATCGGTACGAGTAGCACGTGTGACGGTACTTAGCATAGTTGTATGTGACTTGCATTATAGTTACGAGATATCCACGTCGTACTTGAGACTTGTACATTGGCATTGGGCAGGGAGGACAACTGGTAGGCATATGGGACACCCACATTGGTAACCATTGTATCATGAGGAACTACGAAAACTGATGAACTCTATATATATATGCAGGCATCGCGTTCTTTGGGACATTATGGTTTTATATATACTCAGATGCCACGTTATTCGGAGCATTATGGTTTTATATATATGCAGATACCCCCTTCTTTGGAATGTTATAGTTTTTATACATACAAAGTGCCCCGGATATGAGGCATACGTTGCATATTTTAGCCAGTCAAGATAATTGGTAAATTACGTCAGCATATGTCTAGCCTAGCCTACCCATACGTACCAAGGTTATCCTCAAATTTTATTCACTTAGAAGGATAGTTCACCATGATTTACTTTACTCAGTATTTACATTATGACATGTACTTTTTGTATCTTGTTATGTCCCTTTGAGGGCCTGGTTCTCTTCCATATTATTTAAGCATTTTGCATGATGCTTGATCTTATGGAGTATTGGATATCTTTGCACGTATCATTATACCTTTCATCCATTACAATTATATACTATTTCCTATTATGATTCTGCTTTTATAGCCTAGTGTTTATAGGCCTATATTATTCTCTTGGACTATTCGAACGGTATATTATTGCGCTGTAGACTAATGATGCGTACTGTTTCTTCTTGAGATTTATTTATCATGGATTGAGATTTAGTTTAGTTGTTAGATATTAAAAATAAATATTTAGCTTGATCACTTGACTGTGGATAGCCTAAGTGCACTTCATCGGTTCCTGCATATTTTGGGACTAGGGAATGACAGAGTTGTAGGAAAGCAATAAGGATGTTAAGGACATTTGTACTAGGGTTGCACATAAAACAGAGAGTAAATTTGAGCAGTGTTTGAAACGAATGTTAATTATTATCGAAAAGGAACGAACATGGGTTTTGGTTCGAGGACGAACGTTATTTTAAGTTATCATGACCAGCACCCTAAAATTGGGCCTGAGTCATGGGCACGCCCAGCCTACGCCGCAGGGTCGATGGTAGAATATTGTACAATAAGCTACAACTATAATCTACAACTCACGACATATATACATATCCACACTATACTCAATCACAGGCACTAAATTAAATGAAGGCACCAGAGATAATAAAGAGATAATAGTCTCAAATGTGGGTCCAAAGAGTCTCCCAAATATTCCTAAAATCCCAAAAAGTAATATCCAAAATATAACTATAAATCCCATATAACAATCCGGTCTAAACTAGCTAACTAAAACTAACTACTTTACTAAACTACTCAATCGCAGCCGGTGTCTGAGCTGCTAACTCTCCATGATTCTCCTGAAGGGCAAGATCACGCTCAGCTATGTCACCAACATACGATCCATAATGTGTAGGAATCTCATCCTCATCCTAGTCACCTAAATATTCTTATCCAGCTAGGATTGGAATGAGTACATCATAGTGAAAATAGTTTCAACACATGGTAGAAGCTATAAGACAATATATAGTAAAGAATATACGATGGTAACAAAACTAAAATCATAATAAGGCAACCAGAATAAACTAAATGTTAAATTCCTTTCATGGCAATGAGGTACAATAATCATAAGCGGTCATAGAAAATAATTGCAAGTATGAGAGAAAAGAACAAGAAAAACTAATCTACGTGATTTAAAATACCTTGTCGACATGTGAACGACTAAGGGTAAAATCCGACAAACCACACGTGTTATGCATGACTACTATTAATCTAGTAAGACTATGGGATGGAAAGGGTAGTTTACACGTCCACTATATATTTTGATCCAAGACTCTACAACAATAATATTCTTTGGATCCTCTGATATCCCGTCTACAGTTACCACATGCCCAAGGAACTCTACCTTATCCAGGAAAAAAAAATCACATTTTGAGAGCTTCTCCTTTCTAAGGGTCTCCAGTACAATCCTCAGATGCTCCTCGTGCTCCTCTACCATCTTTAAATAGACGAAAATGTTATCTATGAACACCACCACAAATTTGTCAAGGTATTGATGGAACACCTTGTTTATCAATTTTATGAAAACTTTTGGGGGTACTAGTCAACCCAAATGGCATCACCATAAACTCATATTGGCCGTATCTTATCCAAAATACAGTTTTCAGAATATCTTTCTTCTTCACCTTCAGCTGATGATAGACAGACCTCAAGTCGATCTTCGAAAATACTCCCGCGCCGCTCAACTGATGGAAAAGATCGTCTATCCTTGGTAGCAGGTATTTGTTCTTGATGGTGAGATTATTCAGGGCCCTGTAATCGATGCACATTAGTACCGACCCATCCTTCTTTTGTACAAATAAGACCGGAGCTCCCCAAGGCGAGGAACTTGATCTCATAAAACCCTTGTATAGCAATTCATCAACCTGCTTCTTCAGCTCTGCTAGCTCGCTATTGTTGATCCAGTAGACCTGCTGCGATACCGGCTCTGCTCCCGGTACTAAGTCAATAGAGAATTCTAGATCTCTATCCGGTGGCAATCCTGACAACTCCTCGGGAAACACATCTAGGAACTCCACAATAATAGGATATGGCAAGCCCTTTCCCTCAACCATGGCTCCACAAATAATCCTATTATCCTATTCTACTTCTCCTCTAACAAACTCAAAATTTGGCTCTCCTAGAGGGCGGAACAGCACACGCCCTCCATGATAGTCTATGCCAGCATGGTGTAACACCCCGTTCCGCTCAAGCGGACTGCCGTCTCAAAACGGTAATCGTGCAGCTGTCCCGACCTGCTTTGCCTCGATCAAGAAGCAAAGGATATCCAGACTTGCCCCTACAGGGATCCGGCTTGGACTTTCAAAGGCTCGCTCAGACGTATCGCTCTACCGAGGCGAATCATCGCTAAGGTGGGTGGCTACGGTGAACTTGTCTTTGCTTAGCCAGCACATATAAAATCTGGAATATTTATGCTAGTCGCTAGGTGATTCACCCCTGCATGCTAATAAATCCAACGCACCTAGCTAAGGGAATAATCCCAACCTGTATTGCTATGTTAGAACATGGGAAAAGGAAATACTGCTTATATTCAGACCCTCGCATGCTAAGTCCCTTAACGGTTTCATCTCTCGGACTACCTTCGGGCCCGAGCAACGTTCCTGCTTATGTTCCTAGAAACGCATGCTTGTCTGCTTGTATGTTGCCTTGTATTCATCCAAACCTCGGAAGACTACTAAGTAGTCGTTCCGTGCCTGATCGAACCTGCAAGTATCCGGGACCGTTAGGTCACCAAGGCAAATTCTGAACCAGGGAATCTGCAGCAAGAATGAATAAATCCCTGAATTACAGCTCGAGGAGCAAACTACTGAATCCTGTCTCAACAAGTTTATATATATATTCTGTTTCGAACTCGTTCCATACCGGACTTGTTCATATATATATATATTCTGCCACGAACTTGTTTCTGTATCTGACCAGAGACCCTGACTTGCATGTCGCGGACAACTTGTGAAAGGTGATCTTCGGATCTCGTTCCGCGGGCGGTCACCGGGGCACTGGGGCCGACCCGGTCTAGACGGAACTTCTGGTAGTCGTCTGTTTTGGCGGGATAGGTGCAAGACTCTCCGTTTTCTGCATGCTTGCACTTCATCCTCGACCGTGAGACTACAATAGCGTAGTCGTCTGTATAGGGCGGGATAAGTGCAAGGCCCATCGTTTCTGTTGCTTGCACTTCATCCTCGACTCTGAGACTACATCTGGTCCTTTATGGCTATGCCAGCGACTTCTGTTCATATAGATAAGTCATCCTCGCTTAGCGGCTATCCGCGTGCGAGTCATTGCATAGCATCAATGTTCTGAACACCTGAACGATCTGAAAATAACGACCCTCATGTTTGCATATGCTATGCTCCCGAATGTTTATGCTTGCCCCTGCTTGAATTAACATGTTGCCTCAATGTTGCCTTGGACAGGGAAGGAGAAATGGTAAGTTGGTAAGTCTCGCCGTGTTTCCTCAAACATCGCACGGCGCACTGCCCGACACGATAAGCTATTCAATGTTTGCATGAAACTGATTCTAAGGCAACTAGAAAGACAACTTAATAGTTGTGCACGGAACCTGTATTACGTGTTTGGGTTTGTCGAGCGGGCGAGTAGCTTCCCCACCAGTGCATTCAATGTACTGATAATCCACCAGTTTGATATGCAGGGTGCGGGAGAACCTCGTGCGGTGCGGACGCCTCCTTCGTGCGTGCTAAGGCCAGGAGTTCCCTCTGAAGCCTTGCAACGGTGCGTCCGAGACTGAAGCACATATACAAGACATAAGTTGTGAACATCGCCTGACCATCGCCTGAACAATCATTCCACAGTTGTAGCCACTTGGCACGCTTTTACTGTTTCAGAGAGAGAGGCTCGAGCGACTTGTAATCTCGGCTATACGCCGCCTGTAACACTTGTTCATATCAATAAAGAGATTACTTTACTTGTTTCAATGCTTTCGCTATATTTGTCGACTCAGTGAACCTGTTACCGATCGCCTATGCGTTCATGACTCCGCTGCACTCGGACAATCTGTGCGACTCTGTGGCTTAGAACTCTAACCGCCAGCCAATGAACCATGGCCTTGCACGGGCGTGGCTCACGCTCGTGCGGCATCACGCCCGGATGGGTTAAGCGATCGTTCCGCGGGAGCGCTGGCGAGGGTGATTCCCGCCTAGCGGGAATGGCCGATTGCCTGCGGGAGATCGGGGTGTGACATAGTGGTATCAGAGCCTGGCTTCTACGCCTTTGGACTTCGATTCGATATCTCTGTTTCGAAAGCTCGTTCGTGGGTTATGTGCACGCTCTCTCTCAATGCCTCGATGGGATGTTCCAACAATAAGTCTAAATACTTTCAAAATACGTTTTGAATGATATGCTTGCTTGTCTGGTTGTATGCTGCGAGTGGCCTTTGTGCCAACCTGTGCGAACCCTTCGAGAGTATCGCTAGTAGCTTGTCCGATTTTCACTAACTCTAAGTTTGGTTGAATGCATCTATTCAAGGGACGCCTTGAACTAGTGCACCATCCAAGACTTAAGAAAAGGTGAACTCGAGTGCTGAGACTTCGCTATCACTAAGCTGGTTGACGTGTTCACGCTAGAAGCGCGTTTCGAAAGTGCGCACGATCCAGTTTAAGCGGTATGCTAAGATCAAAGCTTGTGCAAGTGAAGATCCAAATGAACAAGTACAAACGACTTGTCTAGGATTGCCTCAACCCTAGATTACTGCTTGTCCTTAGTAAGTCTCGAGGACGAGACTTTTTCTAAGTTGGGTAGGATGTAACACCCCGTTCCGCTCAAGCGGACTGCCGTCTCAAAACGGTAATCGTGCAGCTGTCCCGACCTGCTTTGCCTCGATCAAGAAGCAAAGGATATCCAGACTTGCCCCTACAGGGATCCGGCTTGGACTTTCAAAGGCTCGCTCAGACGTATCGCTCTACCGAGGCGAATCATCGCTAAGGTGGGTGGCTACGGTGAACTTGTCTTTGCTTAGCCAGCACATATAAAATCTGGAATATTTATGCTAGTCGCTAGGTGATTCACCCCTGCATGCTAATAAATCCAACGCACCTAGCTAAGGGAATAATCCCAACCTGTATTGCTATGTTAGAACATGGGAAAAGGAAATACTGCTTATATTCAGACCCTCGCATGCTAAGTCCCTTAACGGTTTCATCTCTCGGACTACCTTCGGGCCCGAGCAACGTTCCTGCTTATGTTCCTAGAAACGCATGCTTGTCTGCTTGTATGTTGCCTTGTATTCATCCAAACCTCGGAAGACTACTAAGTAGTCGTTCCGTGCCTGATCGAACCTGCAAGTATCCGGGACCGTTAGGTCACCAAGGCAAATTCTGAACCAGGGAATCTGCAGCAAGAATGAATAAATCCCTGAATTACAGCTCGAGGAGCAAACTACTGAATCCTGTCTCAACAAGTTTATATATATATTCTGTTTCGAACTCGTTCCATACCGGACTTGTTCATATATATATATATTCTGCCACGAACTTGTTTCTGTATCTGACCAGAGACCCTGACTTGCATGTCGCGGACAACTTGTGAAAGGTGATCTTCGGATCTCGTTCCGCGGGCGGTCACCGGGGCACTGGGGCCGACCCGGTCTAGACGGAACTTCTGGTAGTCGTCTGTTTTGGCGGGATAGGTGCAAGACTCTCCGTTTTCTGCATGCTTGCACTTCATCCTCGACCGTGAGACTACAATAGCGTAGTCGTCTGTATAGGGCAGGATAAGTGCAAGGCCCATCGTTTCTGTTGCTTGCACTTCATCCTCGACTCTGAGACTACATCTGGTCCTTTATGGCTATGCCAGCGACTTCTGTTCATATAGATAAGTCATCCTCGCTTAGCGGCTATCCGCGTGCGAGTCATTGCATAGCATCAATGTTCTGAACACCTGAACGATCTGAAAATAACGACCCTCATGTTTGCATATGCTATGCTCCCGAATGTTTATGCTTGCCCCTGCTTGAATTAACATGTTGCCTCAATGTTGCCTTGGACAGGGAAGGAGAAATGGTAAGTTGGTAAGTCTCGCCGTGTTTCCTCAAACATCGCACGGCGCACTGCCCGACACGATAAGCTATTCAATGTTTGCATGAAACTGATTCTAAGGCAACTAGAAAGACAACTTAATAGTTGTGCACGGAACCTGTATTACGTGTTTGGGTTTGTCGAGCGGGCGAGTAGCTTCCCCACCAGTGCATTCAATGTACTGATAATCCACCAGTTTGATATGCAGGGTGCGGGAGAACCTCGTGCGGTGCGGACGCCTCCTTCGTGCGTGCTAAGGCCAGGAGTTCCCTCTGAAGCCTTGCAACAGTGCGTCCGAGACTGAAGCACATATACAAGACATAAGTTGTGAACATCGCCTGACCATCGCCTGAACAATCATTCCACAGTTGTAGCCACTTGGCACGCTTTTACTGTTTCAGAGAGAGAGGCTCGAGCGACTTGTAATCTCGGCTATACGCCGCCTGTAACACTTGTTCATATCAATAAAGAGATTACTTTACTTGTTTCAATGCTTTCGCTATATTTGTCGACTCAGTGAACCTGTTACCGATCGCCTATGCGTTCATGACTCCGCTGCACTCGGACAATCTGTGCGACTCTGTGGCTTAGAACTCTAACCGCCAGCCAATGAACCATGGCCTTGCACGGGCGTGGCTCACGCTCGTGCGGCATCACGCCCGGATGGGTTAAGCGATCGTTCCGCGGGAGCGCTGGCGAGGGTGATTCCCGCCTAGCGGGAATGGCCGATTGCCTGCGGGAGATCGGGGCGTGACACATGGTGCCTACTCAACTAATCCATTCCGAGGATAAAATCAAAACTCAGAAGTGGCATCATAAGTAAACTAGCATCCAAATTATGGCCTCCCAAGGTAATACGATGCCCCTTGCAAGTATTACTGACTAGGATAAAGCCTCCACCAGTCATGATCTTGTAACTCCTACCAAAGGGTTCTGTCTCCTCGACCGTCATTACAAAAGCTCGGCCCTGCTAGGGAGCTCTTCTCTATTGATGCTGGGCAAACTGATGTTGCTTCGTAGGAAGTGGTGGTCCCCTTAATATACTTGTTCCAATCCTGACTGGATAATAATATTTTAGGTGACTACGATGAGGATGAGATCCCTACACATTATGGACCGTGTGTTGGCGACATAACTGAGCATGATCCAAAATATAACTAGAAATCCCGAAGAACAATCTGGTCCAAATACTATTTAGAATTTTAGGAATATTTAGGAGACTCTTTGGACCACCATATGAGACTATTATTTCTTTATTATCTCTGGTGCCTTCATTTAATTTAGTGCCTGTGATTGAGTATAGTATAGATATGTATATATATTATATGTTGTAGATTATACATGTGGATTATTGCACAACATTTTATCATCAACTGCGGGGCGTAGGCTGCACGTACCAATGACTCATGTCCAATTTCAGGGTGCGGGTAATGTCTTATTTTTATGGTGGCCTATACATGTCGAATTTAGCATAAGGTTTCGAATTCGTGGTGGTACTTAAGTTAGTTGTACTACTGCGAGCCTCCCATAGGATATAAGATATTAGGAATAGAAAAATACTCAATCAAAACTAGGATTCTGCTATGTTTAATTGCTAACCCTTATTTCCCTCCGAGTTATCGGATATCCCTCATAATGGTTGTCCTTCTTTAATACTATCTTATCTTGTGCCATATCAATTAAATTCTTATGGTTTTCAACCTTTCATAATGCCACCCAAGACTAGAGCGTGCGGTTCCAGAGCTAGTTGTGCTCTTCCCACATCTCTCGTATCTCATGAGGCCTCATTAACTAAATATGGAGGACTTCCTCCTCTTCCTCCTCCTCTGCCACTACATGGGCTCTTCAGAAGCATGATGGAGGTGCAGAGAGCTCAGGCAGAGGCCCAATGGAAGTGGACAAAAATGTTTAGGGAAAGAATAGAAAATGCCCAACAGGTTGCCCTATCAGCCATGGAGAGGGTTACCCAGCAACCACAACAGCTGCCCACTCAGCCGAGGGTGGGTAACATCCAGGACTTTAAGAAGATGGAGCCACAGACGTTCAAGGGGACCGAGGGAATACTTTACACTGATGATTGGCTCGAGGATATCGAGCGGAGCATAAGGTTTCTCGGCTTTCAAAGGATCTGAAGAATGAAGCGATGGGCTTGCAGTTTTACGATATCGCCTGCACTTGGTTCAGAAATGAGCCAAGACTTGCATATCCCGATCTGACCTGGGACCAGTTCAAGGGCCTCTTTAAGAGAAAATTCTTTTCTGAAGTGGCCAAAGGAGTTCTGGAGAAGCAATTCCTGAACTTGGAGCAGAACGGGATGACTATAGCTGAGTACGCTGCAGAGTTAGGCAGGCTAAGCCAATTTATAGAGTACATGGTAAGGACCCCTGAGGATAGGATTCGATGGTTCAGAGAGGGATTGATTCGGGAGGTCAAGGTCCATATTTCTTCAGCCCATACCACTTTTTCTGACATATTGGCAAAGGCTCAGAGAGTTGAGGTAGATATGGGCCTTCTGACCAAGAGAAACCAGGATGCTTACGGTAGTGATGGTTGACAGGTGCCGAAAAAGCATTCACAATTTAAACCAAGGACCTTCTCACAACAGTAGCAGTATCGTGCCCCAGTCAGAGCCTCAGCTTAGCAGGTACAGCAGCAGCCACATAGGAAAGTACAATAAGCTTCTCTATGCAACTATTGCAAGAAGCCAGGGCACTCTTGGGAGGTCTGCAGGAAGAGATTCGAAGTGTGCTTATTCTATGGATCGCCTGCGCATCAAATAGGAGATTGTCCTACTGTACCTCCTATAGGTGGAGCCTCAGCCCAGAGAGGACCAGTTGGACCTCCAGTGGCCCCGCAGCCACAGTAAAAATAGTTCCAACAAATGGTAGAAGCTATAAGGCAATAAATAGTAAAAATATATATAATGGCAACAAACTAAAATCACAATAAGGCAACCAGAATAAACTAAATGCTAAAGTCCTATCATGGCAATAAGGTACAATAATCTGAAGCGGTCATAGAAAATAACTGCAACTATGGGAGAAACGAATAAGAATAACAAATCTACTTGATTTAAAATACCTTGTCGATATGTGAACAGGTAAGGATAAAATCTAGCAAACCACGTGTTGTACATGGCTGCTATTATTCTAGTAAGACCATGGGATGGAAAGGGTAGTTCACACGTCCACTAAGTATTTTTCTCCTGACTAGTACAACATGAATTCCGAACCAAATACGAAGAAATTAACAATAGTCCAGAAAGTCACATATCTCATACAAGAATCTACCATCTACTAACCCGTGTAACGAGTGTCAAGGATCAAATAATCAATACTAAGCATGTATTATAGAGACTATCAAATACAGAAATTAATAATAGAAATATACTCGCCTGTGGTCCTTAGCTGTGGTACGAATCAGGTCCCAAATCACAGTCCAAATCGCCTATGTAGTACGAATTACCACGTCAAAAGATAATTTATTTAATTCTAAATTAATTAGTCTAATATTTTATTTTAATCCTATTATTATGATTTTTAGGTTAATTCCTATATTTTGTCCAAAGAAACTGAATATGCCAACTTGAGACTCGTGACACGCAAATCGAGACGTCCTGTTGACCAAAAAGTCAACCGACATAAAATCTAGATTTTTTGTGTAGATTTCTATAGATTTTTGCGCTACTTGAATGTTGGAATCGACGGTTTCATAAACTCACAAGTTGGTAAATATTTTGGCCAAAATGGCACTCAAATTACAGTTTCATCGGTTCCCTAACTACATCCAGGTTGCACAAATTTTGCAGTAGAGTAAAATTATACGTTAAGTTATGGAAAAATAAATTTATGGCAATTCATCAGGTCATGTTTACAAAACTTTTAGCGGTTCATGATTCTGAGTTTGGGGTCTCCCAAAATCTCAAAAATACCATAACATGTCAGATTTCAGACAAATGGGACTCTACGAATTTTCCATAAATCTAGTTTCAGAATTTATGAAAAATATTAGATATTCTGGAAGCTAACATCAAGATAGTTCCAAAGCAAGAAACATAGATGCGTTGGAAGTCCGAATCTATGAGCAATGATTTCACGAATATCGAGTAACCCTAGATGAGATCATCCTCAAACTCTTTCTCTCTCCTCAAAATAATAAATTCGACAGGAAACAAACCCTAATTATACAAACCCTAACATATATATATATAGGCATAGGGGGAGCCGGGCTCAAGGGACACGTATTGAGCATCGGGCTATTCCCGCTCGGGATCCAAAGACATTAGTCGTTGCCGGCTCGGCTTACTCCGAGCTCGGCACGGTTCAGGAATTCGAGGGTTACTCGACCCGCCCATGCGGGTGCGGTCATCGACAGGTGGCCCAACTCCATCTCGGGTTGTGGCTGGAGGGTGGGCCAGGGAAGCACTTACTGGGTAGGGTTTTTTTATTCGATTTTCTTTTTCAGAAATTGGTTATTTAAATCAGTTTTTAGTTTAATAATTCCTAATAATAATAAAAATATCTAAAAATATATGGAAAACTTCCAGAAAATGTAAAATAGAATATTGAACCCTAAAACAAATGAACGAAAGCGATGACGGGCATTTGTATGTTTGGGGTCAATTTTGGCCTCTAGGTTTCCTATATAAATTCTTAGAAGTCTTAAGAAAATAGATTTTATTTATTAATAATTATAGAAAATTCTCAGAAAATTTCTAATGGCCTAACCATGGTTCCAAATTCTAGAATGAGCTTCATTGAGTACTAAGGGTCTAATGTTCCCCTATTGGTATATAAATCCTAAAGATGTACATATTATTATTAATATATTTGGAAAGTGGGTGTTACATAAGTGGTATATTATGTAATACCCCGCTCCGTATGGTGTATTTTGCTGAGTCAGATTGGAAAGAGGTATTGGTTTGGTTGCATTATCATAAGTCATATTTGGGATCAAGTATTGATTCGGATTTTGGTTTCATGTGCAGGATTTTATGCGAAACTTTTTGATGTGGATAATTCGTCCTGATGCGGGCAGAAGCACGAAGTGATACATCGTGCAATGGAATTGGTGGATTCATTCAAAGCAGTGTAGAAATAACGGGACTTAAGAGATGGTGCAGTCTTTCTTAATCTACTCGAGTTGGATGATTGAAAATCATGGCATACTCGCATGGTTATACCAATTAAGTAAAATTATGCTTCACATCAGACCACAAAAATTAGGGATAGGTTGTACCGACTCAAGCGAAGCGATAGGCTATATCAACTCGGCAGAACGGATAGGCATATAAGTATAAGGTGGGCGGGCCCTGACCCTACTCCTATACTCCTTCATACTTAACAAAATACATCAGTTGTGTGCTTGTGATATCATAGATTCAACATGCGTGGTTCAATGAATAAAAGTTGCAACATAAGTTGAACACTAAGATAGAATATTAAAAAAAAGTATAGCGAGGCGTGCAAAAAGTGCACGAGTATCGAACGAGAATGCTTCATCAGTGAAGCGATGCAGTTATGGTGTAATGCCCCATAATTATATCAAGCAGAACGTGCATCAGAGCACAAGAATCATATAATGCTTCGTCAAGCGAGGCATGTAGTTACGGTTCAAAATCGTGCAACTGTATCGGATGGGACATAGTGCCACGAAACTATCGATCCAAGATAGGGAACCATTGGGCACTGTGTTAA
Source organism: Iris macrosiphon (assembly GCA_036927795.1). Taxonomy (NCBI): domain Eukaryota; kingdom Viridiplantae; phylum Streptophyta; class Magnoliopsida; order Asparagales; family Iridaceae; genus Iris; species Iris macrosiphon. The sequence continues at coordinate 128,960,335 of JAYESA010000019.1, forward strand.
GAAGCAGCATGGTGACTTAGTTTTTGGGACCTACGGGTCGCCCAACCGTAACATCAATCGATTTATACCATAAGTATAGTTTAATAGGGCAAGAAGCTCGTACCTCGTCGTACTTACATTCAAAATATTGCATAGAAAATGGTCATGGACAGCCTGTGCATGGGCTTGGTATTACCCAAACGAGATATACCGGGGCACTCGAAAGGATGACCGGGTCACTAAAATCGTTCATCCCAGGAGGAATTTGAGAGCACTCTCCTAGCAGGGTAATTGCGGGGCTTTCAGGTGGGCTTGTTACCTAGCACTGAAATGATTATCGCGTACCTTAGAAACGGCATTAGGAACCTATAGTCAACTCGGACCGAGAGGCGTCACTAATGACCGTAGGTTGCAGACTTCCAGCAGGACTCGTACTCCTGGGCTCAAAGGAGATGCAATGCAAGAATTAGTCCAATATGGCGCTCATGTTGCCAGTGACCTTCATATAGATAAGATTCAGTAGCCTATCTAACATTTCATCCAGGAGGATGAATGTCACCTTGCCTCGATGCAAAAGTATGCACATCAGCTATATATTAGAGTCGCTATTAAGCGAGGTGACTTAACGTGTTTTATGTGTTACGGAAACGAATCGAATATAACATGATTAGTTACCTATACGAACGAGAATAATATATGCTTAATTATCGATGCGATCGAGTTATAACATGCTTGTCTGCTTTAGGGATTCAAATGCATACATGCTTTCATAATTGAAATGTTTACATACGAACATGGTTTACTTCTTTCGATGCATGCCTCAAATATGAACTAAAATTCATTTAAGTTCTAAATAAAAGATCATAATATAATCTATATGCTTCACATGATTACTTAGTGTCGGTTTAGACAAGTGGATTATCCTGCTCACCAATACAAGATGCGTACTAATCCCCCAACCCCCAGGTACGAAAGATCTTTTGGATGTACCATATACGTTGGAAGCTCATTATGGAAACATGCAGGTATTCGGTCGGAATGTTTGCTTGATATACGAAGATATGATGTATGAAATAGTGGAATCCTTTGTGAGTAAAAGAGAACAATGAGTGTTGTAAGGCGAATTGACATATTCAATGTGGCTATTCAAGCATTTGTAACTGCTAAAATTATATATAAAAGAGCTACGCTTCGCATACTCTGAGTGCTTCATTATGACTCTATAAATCTTTTGCTACAACTCGGTATTTTCTATGAAAACTATTAAGTCTTATCTTCTTGCCTTGTGCGAGTGCAATCTAGACTTACACAGCATCATGTCCGGTAGATGATTATCGACTATATGAAGTCGAGGCATGAAAAAGTGTTATCAGAGCGCCCGATTTTACTTCCTTGGAAAATCATTCATTTTATCACAAATTCTAAAGTTGCCGCCGCAATCGATCGACTCTTGACTCCACTCGATAATATACTGGATGTTCCATACAAAAATTCTATATAAACTTAAACTGTTGTATGTTTGCTGCATTTAATTTCAATCAATCATAATACATAGTAATATCGTGCAATATTATTGCATAGCGTGCGGCAAGTTTATTCGAGTGATGTTTGTTGCATCGGTGCAATAAGTCAATCCCTAAAAAGATAGCATATATATGCTTACATTAGAACGATAACAAACATATTGAACGGACACAAGTAACGGCTTAAAATTTTGGAAAAAAAGGTTGCACGAAATACAAAGAACGAGATTAACAAAAATAGTAAGTAATGGTATGTTGGCCGAATCTCGTGTTAGACTCTGAGTAAACGAACGTCGAGTTCATGGTCAGTAGGATCACCGCTGGATGGAAAGTTCAGAATAGTTGTCGGACCAATACAGAGGAAGTTTGATTTGAGGAGTAACCCAATTTTTGAGTGGTATATGCTATACCAAAAAATGATCGGTGCGTGTCACACCCCGCTCCAGAATAATCGGGTACAGGTTGAGCATGCCCAGCTTACGTTGTCGTAAACATAGGTAGTCAGCTATTCTTGACCTTTATGAATCATCCAATAGTAGATCAATTACTCATCACAGCTATTAGACATGGTCCCATGACTACGATCACCACACACCACCATATTTCATTATTCTATAGTTCACCTTTTATAACAAGTATCCGAGAACAAACCCGGTGAATGATAAAGGCAATATCTCATACAATATATACAGACATCCAGTCTGAATCCCTCACAATACAACAACAAATCATGACTGAAAGTAAATCTAATTAAATCTTCTGAATCTTTGTAGTGTCATCCAAACCCTGGCCAGCATCCTCTACGGTCTTCAAAGTGTCCTCCGTGCCATAGAAAGTAGGACAAAGGTCCTCTAACTCACCTGCCACTTATCCGGTCAGGAAAAAGAAACCACCACTTTCAGTTATAGGGATAATTTTATCATTTCATAATTGGTTGAAATTATATATATATTTAATTTATGTTAGTTATAATTATATTGGTTAGTGTGATAGCTAGTTAGAATGGACTAGTGTTAGTAGACTTAGTTAGTGTCATATATGATGGTCCATGACTTATTTGATTAGACTTAATTAATTTAGTTAGTGCATGAAAAAAATATTCCTTATTAGTTGTAGAGGTTCTTTCCTCATTAATTAGATTTCCATCATGACAAATAGAGAGGGGCAAACTTGATATTGTGGCATGACCAAAATTATGGTTCATCCATTCATTTTAGTTTACTTATTAGCCTCATTCTTTCCCAAAATTCTCTCTTCCAAATCACACCAAAATTTCTACCAAATCTATTTCCAATCCACCCATTCTCACTCATTCTCATAAAATTATAGAGATCTAGAAGCTTGGAGAAAAATGAGTACATTGGAGAGAAGCTTGTGTCCACCCTTGATTTTGTGTCCTTTGGAGGAGTTGTGTCCACCCTTGGTTTTGTTTCCTTTGGAGGAGTTTCATTGGGAATCCATCTCCCAATAGGTATAATTCATTCCCTACATCAATTCTATGGTTAATTTGTTATAAGAACCTACCCATGGCTAAGGACCACCCTTAAGGAGAAGAAGTAGGTGTTAGAAGTCCTTATTGTGATAGATCTAGTAGTTTTTGCGGCCAAATTGGGAGAAATCCGAATTTGGTGCACCAAGTGTTTGAGAAATGACCTATTGAGTATTAAAGACTCTAATCTATCTATATTTGGAGTATATGTGTTCATAATTTGATATGGGAAGCCTGTATCATGATACACCTTGGTACGGGTGATTTGAATTGGTAATTTCTTCATATTAGTATTCCATGTTGTCAAATTCTTATAGATGCATTTATTTTCAGGTATAACACTGGAGGTCTCTAGCTAGAGGAGATAGGGGTTGGTCAGATGTTGTGTGTATCATGAGGGAGACATCATGCACCACTTGCACCATAGTGTACCAATGTGCTAGGAGTGCAGGTGTATAGGTGTCAATAGAGAACCGAGTGTATCAGTGAAACCGTAGGTGAGTATCCAATCAGACTTCAATCAAACATATCAGAATAGGTTTTAATTTGGATGTTGCAGTGATGTTGATATAAAAGGCTTTTCCCAGGAAACATCTTGATATATCTTAGGATCTTTAAAGTTAAATCTTAAAGGATTTTTTATGAATTTACTAATTGAATCCTAGTGACCCCTCTTCATTCCAAGTAGCAGGGATGAAAAACTTTGATTTGCAGCAAGTGGGGGTTCAGGGAAGGAGTATATGATGGGAGCAGCAATGCCCAGGAATAGTAGCTACAGTAAGCTTGCTTGGCAGCAAGTATAGGAGTGGTGCAGGCCTGTGGTTATTGGCAGCATATTATAGGGAGGAGCAAGGCTCAGTTATGGGTACTGCCATGTGTAGAGTTAGGAGTGTCTGTACAACCTTGCAAGAAGAAGTCTCGGGTATTGGGTTAAGGTACAGATTGAGGGGTGAGCTCGTATTGGTGTATCAGTAAAGGATAAGAGGAGATGCACAGGAATAGAGTGTATGCACAGTGTATCAGGTATGTAGATAGATGTATCATGTAGTAGTTTATTTTAGTGTATAAATAGGTAAGATATTATATAGGAGATACAAGTAGGTGGAGTGTTGGTAGGTAGGTATCAGTGAGTGTTTAAGTATAAGGTTAGGTACAAGTGTGTGTGAGGGTTAAGTGTGGTTAGTAAGTGTTAATATGAGTGAGTGTCTACTTATGAGTAAGTATCTTGGTATCCATGTGATACCTTGAGGTATGTGTTAAGGTAATATATGATACTAGTGATAAGGGATTAGAGTGGCCAAGGTATTTGGATTTATGAGGTACTAGGATACTTGAGTAGTGAGTATTAATATGATACCTAGATATATCTCTCTATATATAACTATATAAATATAAGTTAAGTCATTATATTAGGTAATTACAAAGGTAATGGGTATTGGTCCAGGTGATAGTGAAATACTAGGATATAAGTTAAGGTATTCGATAATCGACTAAGGTATTATGTAATACGAGTATATATGAGTCTAAATAGTAATATTTATAGTGTTTAATACCTAGAATACCTAGACCTATAGGTTCTGACCTAAAAAAATTTAGAAATCGATTGGTATTAGCTAATATAAGTTCATAGACCAACCATGTTGATAACTTAGAACCAAAATTAGGTAATTGATCTAGTTTGACTCGAATAACCTAGTTTTGACCTAGAAATAACCAAGAGACCTAGTTTCAACTAGTTCAGCTTATTTATATTTCCAAAACACTTATTGACATTGATACATCATATTTAGGTCACTTTGACTCAAGTTCGGACACCAACTTGTGTTCTTTGCTCAGGACCACAGGCGTGTACTATTTACGAAGAAAAGTTTAAATAAAACTTTTGTATTACAAATTTTTAAAGAAGAAAGAAGAGTATAAGAGATCCTAAACAGGAATCTAAGTACAATTGATTCTTGGGAAGTATAACTATAAAGATCTGATCTGCGGGTGATCAATTTACACCTTGGACCATACGATGACGAAGAAATTCAAGGATGCTGTGAAAAACTTGAAGAGTTGAGCATTAAGAATGCTTTGGCAACAACAACACGATAAGCTTCTATTTATCTCCTTCTGTTCTTGAATTTCAAAGACTTAAAAATTTTAACCTTTTTTGTCTCTATAACGTACACAATGATCCTATATTTATAGGATTTTAGAACAGTTATGACAGTGTGTGCGCACTTTGGATAATCCGTACTGTGCACGCACTTTTGGTGGACTAACACCCCACGTTCTTAATGAGTGGGTGCACAACTTGCTGCCTGCTTGACAAGTAGCTTCCTGTACGAGGAAAGTATAGGTCATGGGGGACAGTTGTTTGTACACGTTTCACTAAAAGCTTGGCAAGTAGGACACGTAATCATAACTCCTCACTATCAGTTATGATAGTAGGCGCACTTTTGAAGTGGTCTGGAGATTGGCATACTTTTGGAATGGCTATACAAGCGCACTTTTGAAGAAGTTGGCTAGAAGTGCACTTTTGAAGAAGTTGGCACATCGACCTTTTGATGAAGTTGGCGCAATGACGCACTTTGATAAAGTTGTCTCTGCGACGCACTTTTATTGAAGAAGTTGGCACATCAATTTTTTTTGATAAAGTTGGCACAGTGACACCCTTTTGAAGAAATTGGCTCAACGGCGCACTTTTGATGAAGTAGCCATGATGACGCACTTATAGCAGCGAACTTGTAGAAATTGGCACAACTGTGCACTTTTGTTGAAGTAGTGATGGCGCACTTTTAAAGAAGTTGGCCCAGAGGCATACTTTTGAAGAAGTTGGCACAGCAGATGGGTCCTAAACGATAACCTGGGTTTGCTTGCCGAAGATCTTCTACAATAAATGAATTGATCTCTTAGGTTTCTGCAATTGTCAGCTGTCAGTCCGTTACTTTAAATGCTGAGAGCGGGACAGGGCAATTGTGCACCAATCTTTGTAGCGTTAAGATAGCGCACCACATTAAGAAAGTGTGCCATACTTCTAAGAACTAAGAAAGTGCACCTTTCTTCTGCTGGGCTCTTTGTGGAGAGTGCACCATCTGTGTAGGCCCATATTTTTATGCTTCTACAAGACCCCCTTCAAAGTTTTTAAACTTGAACAAGTTTGGAAAACTTTAAACTAAAAGCATAAAAAGTAGTTGATATTTGATGTGCATATTTTGGGTAGAGTTATTACCCATGGAATACAGGTAACAAGTTAGAGTGAACTAACACTTATCAGAGATAATATGGACTTGATAGGTTAAAAGAACTCATCTTAGGGAATTTTGTAGACTTAAAATCCATGGTGTACTTATGCAAAGTACGGGTAACAAGTGTGAATGTGAAATAAAAGATAAGAGTGGACGAGCTGTCTATTCTGAGGTAATATGGACATGACATACTTCTTTATGAGGGACCCACTGAAAGTATCTGCTCAGAGGTGATATGGATATGACAAAATAACTCTGTAAGAATAATTTTTTTGTGGACTTGATATCCATGGTATACTTATGCGAAGTACAGGTAACAATTTTGAAGGTAAAATACTATCAGAGGTAATATGGACATGATATGTTACATATTTATGAGAAAACAATACAGAGGTAAGGAGGACATGAACATTTTCTTTAGCAGATTAGCTCTACTGGTGAAATAGAAGAAATGATAGTTCAGAGGTAATATGGATATGAACCATCATTTTCTCTGTTAGCGAGAAGAAAGAGAAGTAGAATATCTCTTATCCAACTTGGGATTTAGAAATAAGACATCCTTAGAAAAACTGGGCTCTAAGAATCTGTTTGTTTTTGAAAGGAAATATTAGTTGATCTCAACGAGAACGTTTCGTTAGATCTGAGAACTTGTCCGTTGGGGGACTTTTTGTGGATCTATTACTTGTTGCGTATCTAAGACTCTTAAATACAAGTAATAGTTTGAAGTAATGCATGAACGTCTTGCTGTATTTTTATAATGCTAGAAAATAAGAATGTAAATACTGTACATCTTAAACACTCAGCTGAGGATAAAGGAGAATAAATATAAGCATTGTACATTTATAATATCCTACTCGGGATTAGAAAGTAAAAGCCTAGCCTAGACACAGTACTTCGGGAGGAATGTACCATTGACATCATCGACAAGTCTCTGTTAGGCTTTGCTAGTCTAAGTTGTGGCTTACAGATAACACCTCTGGGACTTCCTGCACTAGAAAGTCACCAAATTAGAGTGACTTCACATTGGAGGTAACTGGCTTGCTGTCATTATGAAGGGTGATAGCTTCAGTATCAATCAATCACTGGATGCATTTCTTTTTATATATCGATGGTATATGCAGTACTTTGGATCATCGATTCTGTCTGCCTCTTTATGATGTATAATGTCGATAATTAGATCTTGTCATCCTTCACTAATGCATTAAAGATATTGACAACATTATCGTCGTCAAAGGAATAAGTTTCCTTTGGCTTGAGCTGTAGCTTGGGTGTTGAAGAACCCTTAGAGACAATAATAGCAAGAGCCTTCTTTGCTTTATCAATGCGATTGTCATTATTGTTGAGGGTGAAAGGGCGCTTCCCTTTATCTTCTGTATTGGACATTTGTAATCCCAAATTATATGCCACCTTCGTGCTACCTTCAGCAGCTTCGGCCCCGATGATGAACATCGTCCAGTCTTAAAATTGAGTTAGACCCGTCCAGAGCCCTCTTATAGGTAGAAGATTCTTTTGGCAAGTAGCGATAAATCCGGAGTCTGGAATACCAGGGGGCAACTTTAGAGTTGCTTGCCTAAAATGCTCTATAAATTCGTGAGCAAATTCCTTCTCCTTTTGTATGATATCGATGAGCGAAGATATCATCATATCCATGCCTCCCTTGTAGAATCGTGAGAGAAAAAGACACTTCATATCATTAAACGAGGATATGCAGTTATCAGGTAAACTACGATACCAATCGTAGTCTATGTCGGCCAAGCATCACACGAACAATCTGGAGATGAGAGTACCTCTTTCTGTAGATGAGCCATCATCATATTGAAATAATTAATATATTGTCTCGGCGATATCCTGTCTTCAAACATGACTATTAATTGAGGTTTGTATTTAGGAGGGAATGGAACATTATCCCAATGAGGTGGATAAGGCTGTTTTACCGCCAGATTGCGGAGTTGGTCTTTGTTCCTTAAAATATCGACCTGTGCACGCAACTCCCGGATGGCTTTGAGATGATCTTCTGGCTGGAGTGGTACAGTTGACTAGTAAGATCCTGGTTGAACAGGTATTACCACCTGCGGAGGTCCACTCCCAATATTGAGAGGATTAAGAGTTGGCGTTGCTGACTTTTGGTTTTGGACTGCTTCTGAATTTGTGTTATCCTACAGAGGTGTTGTTCCAGGAGTAGGCTGTACAGGTATGAATGAAGCCACTTGGATATGTACTAGTGTAGTAGAATATTGGGCTGTCATCATTTGATGCATATTTTGTATCATAGTGTGCATGTCCCTAACAGCAGTCTCTAATGAGTTGAGGCATTGTTCGATGGCTTCTGATGGAGAAGTATCTTGTTCGTCACCGATAGCGTAGATGCTAACATCTCTGTATATAACAGAGGGATTGGTAGAAAGAACTATATAGTTGGAGTTTTCACTGTCAGTTTTAGAATCAGGGGGATTACTACCCCTAGACTCAGATTCTGAGGAATGAGGATTCCTGCGAAGAACGAGCTATCGTCTTCAAGAATGGATATTTTGGTATACTGCTTCAAAGGAGTCGACAAGTTGGTCAAATTTCTTCTGGCTAAGTATTCTTGAAGAACTTTATCTTGATTGTCTTCCTCCACAGGGAAGATGTGAGGCCATGTATGCTAGTAAAGAGCGGTTCATCATCATCATACTCCTTGTTGTCAACTTGCTTTGCATGTCGAGGTTTGGGAGACATAGTATAGGTCAATTGGTCAAACACAGACCATTTTGCTGATGCACAACAATATTTGATTACAACTATATGATAATTGCAACGATGTTCATTAGAAAATACCGTTGTAAAGTTAGAAGGGTCTTTCTCTTTACGCTTTTTTATAATAAGCTCAGGTAATCGAAAGAGGGAAGAGAAGCGGAGGAAGAGGGCAGACTCCGCCTCTTTACATGAGATATATTAATATTTTATGCACATTTTTGGTCCCCTATATATAGAGTGAAGTGCTGGCTTGATTAGCGAATGATTCATCACCTCGTGCACAATCAGCATATTGTGAAGAGGTTGACCCTACTTGGCGCACTTTCTGCGGTGTAGGCAGAGTTGGAGCAGTTTGTCTACGTGTATTTGATTTTGCATGAAAGTGTTAGCGTGGTGCACTAATAGTAGGCTTCTGATGAGTGTGTCACGCCCCAGTCCCAAAATACGTAGGACTAGGACACGAAAGCATGCCAGCAGCATGTATATGGCAACTCCAATATATGAAAACCATAACACATGCGTACGCTGTATAATGAATAATAATTCACAAGTGGAAAAACTATCACAAGTCACATGGTATAATCTAAATCTCATCCACAGAAATTAAATATAAATGAATAACCAATAACCATGTAACTAGATCTCAATATAAAGTATCTAGAGATGTTCGTCGGATGGAAACAAATCCACTGCCGAACTAGAATGTAAAATAAATAAGATAAATACAATATAGGTACAACATCTAACAATCACGAGGCTCAAAAAGAAGAACTCCTCGAAATATATATAGCAAGTCCGGATCTGCGCTCCTGTGAATACTCATGAACATCTACACCTGGAAAGGGACCAGGTCCTCAAAGGGACATAACAAGATACATAGAAGCATGCCATAAAGTAAATACTGAATAAATAAAGGGGGTGTGCTAACCATCTAAGTGAATGCAATTTGAGGACAACCTTGGTACGTATGGGTAGGCGTAGGCATAACGTCCACTCTCCGAAGAGCATGGTATCTGAACATGTAACGTCCATCATTCCGAAGAATGAGGTATCTGCAAATATATACGTCAGTATCACTCCGTCGAGTGCGGTATCTGTATAAAGGAGGTGGGTGTCCCATACGCCTACTAGTCGTCCTCCCCGCCCAATGCAAATGTACAAGTCGCGAACACGACGTGGACATCTCGTACTAAAATGCAAGTCTCTATAGAAATAAATAACTAAGCTAAATACCGTTACACGTGTTGCTCACAACGATGGCCAGTCGATTATGAGGCACGCGTCCCTACATAAACTCACTCTATGACGTGTAATGGTACGTGTCAAGGCCTGGGGAGTCATATTGATAACCCCACAACTTTAGGTGGGTCCACTAGACACTAGGTCAGACACAAGTCCTAACATCAACGTCTTCGTTGACTGCACTCGAGTCTCCTCGGACGAGCACAGTTATATAATATTAAAATAAATAAATATGCAACAAAAATAACTGAATTTAAACAGTACAACAAGGCAAGGTATATTTGCCTGGCAAGAAAGCTGCGAAATGTAACGTCCAAATGTCAAACACCAAGAGTCAGAAACTATGGCCTCAGAATGAACATCTCCGGATGCTGAAATAAACATCACCAACATTCCCAGAATAAGCGAAATAGCAAGAAAACACTACCCTTTCGTCCAATTTGGACACAGGGGCAAAACGATAATTTTGGGTTAAAATGGGTTCCAAAAGTGGCCCACTTTGCACTGAAAAGCGTGCCAAGGGTAAAGATCTCTAAATGGGACAAATTATAGGTCAAACAAACTCTAAATATCAGTACGAACTCAACGGTATGTCCAAATGTGAATTCCGATGAGCCGAACACAAATTCACCCAAAAAGTCAACCATGGGGCCCGCCAATAGGCGACGTGGTCAACTTTCTCAGAATTGCGTAAAAATTGGGTCACAGGACCAGCACGATACCACGAGTCCAGTGGCGTAAGTTTCGTCGTATTCTGACGAGCGTGCACTAAATGCGCAGAACTTTTACAAAAGTTATGACATAGAAAATTTCTGCGGATACGTGCTGATTCCGACGCGCACACGCGTCCAAATCAGTTTTTACGAAAGTCCACACATCTGGGTATACTGCGCGCACCTTTTGGTATACTTGGTACACGACGGGACGGTTCCGTTTGGCAGGGCGCGCTCCGTATTCACAATTTTTGGAATTTGGAAAAAGTTGGTTTTCGGATTTTTCTACCTAATTTATTTTAACATACAGCAGCTAATAAATTATTGTAAAAGATAGAAATTAAACTAGGTTAGGTGGTCTTCGCATACCAAAAAGAAAATCCGAAATCGGATCTCTGTGGTGGAAGATATGAGTCCGTGAACATAGGTAGTTACCGCAGTTTTTTGCGTTCCCAAAAGTTGTCATTTTCTGTCAACTTGGGCGTTATTTTTGTCTAGGTTTACGCGCTGAACTAGGTAAACTAATGCACATGATTTATAGAGGGATAGGTGGTGAACGTACCGGTGAAGACGGGGTCGAGTTTGGTCGAGCGAGGAGACGGAAAACAGAGCTGGAACACGGGTACGTCTGATGTTTAAAATTGCAGCGCGCGGTCGCGGTTGTCGCGGACGTTGGCGGGCACCGCGGGCTGCGCGGGACGGTTTTCCGACGGCGGCGCAGCTGCTGGAGGCGGCGCGGCTAGGTTGGAGGTCCGGCGGCGGGCTCTAGGTGGATGGAGAAGATTAGGATTAGGGTTTGGGAAGAATGTTATATATAGAGAATGAGAGGCGATGGGGGTGTCACACGCGCGGGAGGGGGGAAAAGAAAAGTTGGTTTTTGCTGCTGCTGCTGTTGATATTTTGCTTAATCGGTTGTGGGTTCAAGCGGGTAGGGTAGAGGCTAAGGGGTTTGGGTTAGATCCAATAGGAATTATATTTGTTTTTGTTTTTGTTTTCCTTCTTTTTCTAATTCCTTTTTTTATTTCTTTTTCTTTCTTTTCTTTTCTAATTATATATATATATATATATATATATATATATATATATATATATATATATATATATATACATAGAAAATTCTAAATAAATATATTTGTGCATACCATTAAGCTAGCAACTGTCCAAAGGGTCTCCTACATGGAATAAATTAGGAAAAATTTATAATGGCTCCATAAATCCCCTAAATGCACAAACACCTCAAATAAAAATTAAATAAAATTTATTTCCTCTATTTAGCTCATAATTACTATAAATAAATAAATTAATTAATTAAAATAACTAATACGGTTTATTAAAATTTTGGGGTTTTATATTCTACCCAACTTATAAAAAAAAAATCGTCCTCGAAATTAAAACTAAGCCACGATAGAAAGTCAAGGATGGTATAGGATATAAATTAATAAAGTAAATTTATACCTTGGTCAACGAATAGGTTCGAAAAACGTTTGCGCATGTCGTCCTCGCGCTCCCAAGTAGATTCTCCTGGCGCGACATGCTTCCATGCCACGCGAACCAAGGGAATAGGCTGGTTCCTCAACACTTTCTCTCGACGATCAAGGATTCCCACGGGTTGCTCTTGGTATGACAAGCTCGGCCCAATGGTGATCTCCGAATGGTCGAGATCATGACTGCTGTCTGCCACATATCGCCTGAGTTGCGATACATGGAATATACCATGTACTCCCTCCAGTGAAGGTGGTAGCGCAAGTCGATATGCTACTTCTTCCACTCTCTCTAGCACGTCAAATGGCCCAATATATCTTGGACTTAACTTGCCGCGCCATCCGAATCGAATGGTGCCTCTGGTAGGTGATATCCTCAAGAAGACATGATCGCCCTCTTTGAACTCCAAGGGACGACGATGAAGGTCTGCCCACTACTTTTGTCTGTCTTGCGCTGCTCGCAAGTGTCCTTGTATCTTCTTAACTGTCTCTACGGTGTTGACCACCAATTTCGGTCCCAGAATCTGACGTTCTCCCACGTCACTTCAACACACAGGAGACCTACACTTTCTTCCATACAATGCTTCAAACGGAGCCATCTGGATACTCGCTTGATAGCTATTGTTGTAAGAAAACTCCACAAGATGTAGGTGGTCCTCCCATGATCCTCCAAAGTCTAACATACATGCCCTCAACATATCCTCCAATGTCTGAATAGTATGCTCTGACTGCCCATCTGTCTGCGGGTGATAAGATGTACTGAACTTCAGACGAGTTCCAAGACTCTCTTACATGCTCCTTTAAAAGTACGATATGAAACGCGAATTCCTGTCTGATATAATGCTGACTGGTATGCCGTACAATCTCACGATCTATCTCATATATAAGTCAGCTAAAGCTTTTGTAGGCTGGCCAACTCTAAAAGGTAAGAAATGTGCTGATTTGGTGAGTCGGTCCACTATTATCCATACTGTATCTTTTCCACTTGGACTCTTGGAAAAACCCATGACGAAGTCCATAGTGATGTGCTCCCACTTACACTCTGGAATCGAAAGTGGTTGCAAGAATCCCGCTATTCTCTGGTGCTCCGCCTTTACTTGTTGACATACCAGGCATTTAGCTACAAAGCGAGCTCTCTCTCTTTTCATTCCATGCCACCAAAAGTGCTGCCGTAAGTCACGATACATCTTGGTGCCTCCAGGATGAATAGAATATATCGAACTATGAGCTTCTGTCATCAGTTCCTGTTGAATCTCTCCATTTGGAGCATAAAGACGATCACAACATCGTAATGTCCCATCTGCTCCGGGTAAAATCACTTCAATGCCAAGCTCTTGCAAGTCTTCCAATAATTCTCTCTGTGTTGTCAAGAAATAAGCTGCTGGCTTGCGTCTGCTACAACGTTAGCCTTGCCTGGATGATAATGTAGCTCTATCTCGAAATCTTTCATCAATTCAAGCCATCGACGTTGCCTCATATTTAACTTCTTCTGTGTGAAGACGTACTTGTTGTGGTCTGTATAGATCTCCACTCGTTCCCCATATAAGTAATGTCTCCATAGCTTCAGAGCAAATACAAAGGCTGCAAGTTCCAAGTCATGATTTGGATAATTCTTCTCATGCACTCGTAACTGTCTAGATGCATATGCAATCACCTTGCCATGCTGCATCAATACGCATCCCAAGCCTTTTCCTGATGCGTCACTGGAGATCACATAACCTCCTGATCCTGATGGAATAGTCAATACTGGTGCTGTGGTTAGTTGCTTCTTCAACTCCTCGAAAGCGGCTTGACACTCGTCGATCCATATGAATTCTTGATCCTTACAAGTCAACCGAGTCATAGGTGCTGCTATCCATTCAGGAGTCAGTCAATTGTCCATCCAAGTGAAATCCATTTAGACCCCTGATAGCAAAATGATACATTCTTCATCGAAACACTTGAGTTCTGAACTTGACCAAAGTTATGAGGCAAAAATTTCATGCTGCCATAGTGATGCATGTATCAGGAAAGTAATAAAATAAATGTAGGTACGTAGTGAAGGGTCATTCTAAAGGTAGCACAGTTTTAAACTGAAATCAAATCTAATAATAGAGGTTGGTAATTTCCCAAGAAACAAACAGAAATAGCTACAGAAATAATACACTTTTTGTACTTATACTAAGCACGAGGTTTCGTCTTTCCGAAATAAGGGAAGACGGAAAACAATAATCAAGAGTTCAAGGGGGAGGTAATAGATTAGAAGTGTGGGGATCAAGGCGTTTAAAGAATTCAAATGGGAATTGTCAAGGCAGTTGTGGATTGAAATCCTATTTTGGTAATTCCTATTCACATGCTCGTATCAGTACAGTTATGTAACTGATACGATATGCTCAGACACATCTAGAGGGCAAGTACATTCGTCTACTAATCACTGTATATCTCAATCCACGTAAAGTAGTTATGCGAAGGGCGAACCAAGCGCACTATGGTTGATCAGACCGTAATATACTGATTCTGAAATATATTAGTGTAGTACTCCAATAATACATATATCATGAACAAGCTTGATAAAGAAATAAGCTTGCAAAACCAGGCTATAATAGCAGTATAAGTCAAGGTAGTACAACAAATATAAGTACGCTAGATTATGATGAGAGAAAATACAAAATAATTCAAATTTACAAAAAGATAAGACTCTACAATCTCTAAAGTTGTTATTCTAACTCCTTGTCTAAGTCGCTAGTCGACCAAATAGGGGTATGGCCTTCTAAGTTCTACAGTCTTAATAAACACTATCATCTTATGCTAACATATAGTTAATTGTCATTCAGTTATACTACAATAATGAGTCAAGAGGACTATGTGTTACTAGGTTGTGAGGCATACTACCCAACTTAAAATAATAAACTAATACTGTAACTGCCTTAAAGGAGATCCTACAAAATAATCTGGTCCTGGTAAATAAAGTAGAACTCTTATTAGGGTATATGAGGAAAGATCTTGGTCTCATTAAGGTCTCCTATTGCATTATATAGGTAATGGTCATCTTAAGTCTTAGTCGTAGTGATTACAGAACAAGTGTCTATAGTAAGAATAAAAAAGTTACTGGCCTCAAGGGAAAAGGGGATATAACTCGTATCGAGGTGTGGTACAAGTTACATGATTTAAAACTAAGGGATAATCATTAGGTCATAATCTAAAAGAATAACTTAAACTATCAAGTTCTAACTACGTATCACATAATTCAAAATTCAAGAGTAACCACTGTAATCCTAACAAAGTATATATCCTAACATAGAATAAAATCGCTTGGTCTTATAATCAGAAGCGTCAGGTGGCACGAATTGAAAGATGAAGAATAGAAGAACATAATTAGTTGTCGCACAAAAGAGAGCGCTAAGGGTTCCGAGGAACAAGTCATAAAACTAAATAGAAAGACTCTGGATAATGTCATGGTTTCTCTAAGGGAAAGGTGGTATGCTAATCTCTGGGTTCGAGGTATGATCAAGGGAATATTCTATCCATTCCTCTTGGCTTCCTAAGGCATTGTTCGGCTACTATAAGATAAGGTGCTAAAGTTATAGCTCTCTAGTACTATCTCACCATGAAAAGTTAGGTTCAGTCATAATGTTTAACCTTGGATTCTATTGGTTCCTCAATATTAGGGTCAAACACTATGGTTAAATTTCAAACTAATCCTAGTAGTGTTTATACTACTCTCAAGTCATACATAATACATCAAGGGATAATGGTAAATTAATCTATAGGTAAGTGACGCTAGGGTTCATTAGGTAATAAGGAAGGCTAGGGTTCATTAAGTATCCTAAACTTAGTGATGTGTCAATGCCCTAGTTGTATTCTTAATAGGAATGTTACCCTAATTATCATCCTATCAACAGGGATTCCTATATTCTAGCAGGGGCTATACTCAAGGAATTATTAGAGAAGCACATGAATCAAGCAGGATGCAATTATTTAAATAGAACAGTCTAGAAGGAAGATAAGTCATAGTCAATTATGGATGAGATCCTATACTCTAATCCTAGGTGCAGTCTTGCTCGGTACAGTAACGTAAACGAGACAATATGCTCTAACCTGCATGGGCCACCACTAAAAATATTTCACGCCCCAGTCCCAAAATACGTAAGACTAGGACACGAAAGCATGTCAGCCGCATGTATATGGCAACTCCAATATATGGAAACCATAACACATGCGTACGCTGTATAATGAACAATAATTCACAAGTGGTAAAACTATCACAAGTCACAGGATATAATCTAAATCTCATCCACAGAAATCAAATATAAATGAATAACCAATAACCATGTAACTAGATCTCAATATAAAGTATCTAGAGATGTTCGTCGGATGGAAACAAATCCACTGCCGAACTAGAATGTAAAATAAACAAGATAAATACAATATAGGTACAACAACTAACAATCACGAGGCTCGAAGAGAAGACCTCCTCGAAATATATGTAGCAAGTCCGGATCTGCACTCCTGTGAATACTCATGAACATCTACACCTGGAAAGGGACCAGGTCCTCAGAGGGACATAACAAGATACATAGAAGTATGCCATCAAGTAAACACTAAATAAATAAAGGGGGTGTGCTAACCATCTAAGTGAATGCAATTTGAGGACAACCTTGGTACGTATGGGTAGGCGTAGGCATAACGTCCACTCTCCGAAGAGCGTGGTATATCAACATGTAACGTCCATCATTCCGAAGAATGAGGTATCTGCAAATATATACGTCCGTATCACTCCGTCGAGTGCGGTATCTGTATAAAGGAGGTGGGTGTCCCATACGCCTACTAGTCATCCTCCCCGCCCAATGCAAATGTACAAGTCGCGAACACGACGTGGACATCTCGTACTAAAATGCAAGTCTCTATAGAAATAAACAACTAAGCTAAATACCGTTACACGTGTTGCTCACAACGATGGCCAGTCGATTATGAGGTACGCGTCCCTACATAAACTCACTCTGTGACGTGTAATGATACGTGTCAAGGCCTGGGGAGTCATATTGATAACCCCACAACTTTATGTGGGTCCACTAGACACTAGGTCAGACACAAGTCCTAACGTCAACGTCTTCGTTGACTGCACCCGAGTCTCCTCGGACGCGCACAGTTATATAATATTAAAATAAAAAAACATGCAACAAAAATAACTAAATTTAAACAGTACAACAAGGCAAGGTATACTTGCTTGGCAAGAAAGTTGCAAAATGTAACGTCCAGATGTCAAACACTAAGAGTCAGAAACTATGGCCTCAGAATGAACGTCTCCGGATGCTGAAATAAATATCACCAACGTTCCCAGAATAAGCAAAATAGCTAGAAAATACTATCCTTTTGTCCAATTTGGACACAGGGGCAAAACGGTAATTTCGGATCAAAGCGGAGTCCACAAGTGGCCCACTTTGCACCGAAAAGCGTGCCAAGGGTAAAAGTCTCTAAATAGGACAAATTATAGGTTAAACAAACTCTAAATGTCAGTATGAACTCAACGGTATGTCCAAATGTGGATCCTGATGAGCCGAACACAAATTCGCCAAAAAAGTCAACCATGGGACCCGCCAATAGGCGACTTGGTCAACTGTCTCAGAATTGCGTGAAAATTGGGTCACAGGACCAGCGCGATACCACGAGTCCAGTGGCACAAATTTCGTCGCATTATGACGAGCGTGCATTAAATGCGCAGGGCTTTTGAAAAGTTGTGATACGAGAAATTTCTGCAGATACGAGCTGATTCTGACGCGCACACGCGTCCAAATCAGTTTCCGCGAAAGCCCACACGTCTGGGTATACTGTGCGCACCTTTTGGTACACTTAGTACAAGACGGAGCGGTCCCGTTTGGCAGGGCGTGCTCCGTATTCACAATTTTTAGAATTTGGAAAAAGTAAATTTTCGAGTTTTTCTACCTAATTTATTTTAACATACAGCAGCTAATAAATTATTGTAAAAGACAGAAATTAAACTAGGTTAGGTGGTCTTCGCATACCAAAAAGAAAATCCGAAATCGGATCTCTGTGGTGGGAGATATGAGTCCGTGAACATAGGTAGTTACCACAGTTTTCTGGGTTCCCAAAAGTTGTCATTTTCCGTCAACTTGGGCGCTATTTTTGTCTAGGTTTCCGCACTGAACTAGGTAAACTAATGCACAGAATTTATAGAGGGATAGGTGGTGAACGTACC
This sequence comes from Iris macrosiphon, assembly GCA_036927795.1. Lineage (NCBI taxonomy): Eukaryota > Viridiplantae > Streptophyta > Magnoliopsida > Asparagales > Iridaceae > Iris > Iris macrosiphon. The sequence continues at coordinate 128,978,927 of JAYESA010000019.1, forward strand.
GGTGAAGACTGGGTCGAGTTTGGTTGAGCGAGGAGACGGAAAACAGAGCTGGAACACGGGTACGTTTGCTGTTTAAAACTGCAGCGCGCGGTCGCGGTTGTCGCGGACGTTGGCGGGCACGGCGGGCGGCGCGGGGCGGTTTTCCGGCGGCGGTGCAGCTGCTGGAGGCGGCGCGGCTAGGTCGGAGGTCCGGCGGCGGGCTCTGGGTGGATGGAGAAGATTAGGATTAGGGTTTGGGAAGAATGTTATATATAGAGAAGGAGAGGCGGTGGGGGTGTCACACGCGCGGGGGGGGGGGGGGGGGGGGGTAGAAAAGTTGGTTTTTGCTGCTGCTGTTGTTGATATTTTGCTTAATGGTTTGTGGGTTCAAGCGGGTAGGGTAGAGGCTAAGGGGTTTGGTTTAGATCCAATAGGAATTATATTTGTTTTTCTTTTTCTTTTCTTTCTTTTTCTAATTCCTTTTTTTCATTTCTTTTTCTTTCTTTTTGTTTTCTATATATATATATATATATATATATATATATATATATATATATATATATATATACATAGAAAATTCTAAAAAAATATTTGTGCATACCATTAAACTAGCAACTGTCCAAAGGATCTCCTACATGGAATAAATTAGAAAAAATTTATAATGGCTCCATAAATCCCCTAAATGCACAAATACCTCAAATAAAAATTAAATAAAATATATTTTCTCTATTTAGCTCATAATTACTATAGATAAATTAAATAATTAATTAAAATAACTAATACGGTTTATTAAAATTTTGGGGTTTTACAGAGTGGCTCATGACTTTCCCTTCACTATGCGCGTAATCATGGTGTTAGGAGAATGATTCTCCCTGACTAACTTTTGTCTCTCTTTGAAGTGTGTGCCTGTAGTAAGATTATTTTGGATAGCGGTGTCCATGACTTGCTTGCTCCGTATATTACAATGAACATGTGCGGGTTCAAAAGTTTGGTGTTGATCACCCTTTGCTTGATATTGTACGAGTTGCGCGATTTGTATCCCTTGTTTAACGTAAAGGACTCAGAAGCTTGGGTGTGGATCACCCTTTGCTTGATATTACGTGAGTTACGTGATTTGTATCCCTTGTTTAACGCAAGAGAGTTGTCCACCAAATCGTCAACCTGAGTTTGGTTGACATAATTGACCAGGTAGTTCCCGTCAATCATAATTTTTTTTTCCTTGTTGTTAGCAACTTTGGGATATGCATGGCGAGGCTTGGGCACCCTCACTTTACGGGTTCTCCTCGACTTGAGTACGGATGAGGGGTTAGCACTACCCCCAGAATAGAGCATTTCTTTGTATGCTTGTTGGTCAAACTTTACGACCAAGGTCTTCTGCATCGAACAGACTGACTTAGTGTCAAGTTGACCTATCACCTTCTCGTCATAGAAGAAAGTCGTCCCAAGTAGAGTCGACATCTTGTTTGCAAAGAAAAGTTTAAACAAAACTTTTGTATTACAAACTTTTAAAGAAGAAAGAAGAGTACAAGAGATCATAAACAGGAATCTAAGTATAATTAATTCTGGGGAAGTATAGCTGTAGAGATATGATCTGTGTGTGATCACTTTACTCCTTGAACCACACGACGACGAAGAAATGCAAGGATACTGTAAACAACTTAAAAAGTTAAGAAATATAAAAACTTTGGCAACAACGACACAACAAGCTTCTATTTCTCTCCTTCTGTTCTTGAATTTCAAAGACTTAAAAATTCTAGCCTTTTTTTGCCTCTGTAACGTACACAATGATCATATATTTATAGGATTTTAGAGAATTTATACGTACTGTGCATGCACCTTTAGTGGACTAACACCCCATATTCTTAATGATTGGGTGCACAACTTGTTGCCTGCTTGACATGTAGCTTCCTATACGAGGAAAGTATATGTTATGGGGGACAGTTGTTTGTACACGTTTCATGAGAAGCATGGCATGTAGGACACGTAATAATAACTTCTCACTGTCAGTTATTATACTAGGCGCACTTTGGAAGTAATCTAGAGATTGGCACACTTTTGGAATGGCTATACAAGCGTTGTTTTGAAGAAGTTGGCCAGCGACGCACTTTTGAAGAAGTTCGCACAGTGGCACACAATTTGATGAAGTTGGCACAAAGGCACACATTTGATAAAGTTGGCTCAGCGGCGCACTTTTATTGAATAAGTTGGCACAGTGTCACACTTTTGATGAAGTTGGCACAGCGGCGCACTTTTGATGAAATTGGCTCAGCGGCACACTTTTGATGAAGTAGCCATGATGGCACACTTTTGAAGAAGTTGGCATAGCGGCGCACTTGTAGAAATTGACGCAACGGTGCACTTTTGTAGAAGTAGTCATGATAGCGCACTTTTGAAGAAGTTGGCAGAGCGGTGCACCTTTGAAGAAGTTGGCACAACGGATGGGTCGCTAAACGAAAACCTGGGTCTATGTGCCGAAGATATTCTGTAATAATTGAATTGATCCCTTCGGTTTCTGCAACTGTTAGCTGACATTCTATTGCATTAAATGCTGAGAGCAGGATAGGGCCATTGTGCGCCAATCTTCGTAGTGTTAAGATAGCGCGCCACATTAAGAAAGTGCGCCATAGTACTGAAAAATAAGAAAGCGCACCTTTCTTCTGCTAGACTCTTTGTGGAGAGTGCACCATCTGTGTAGGCACATATTTTTATGCTTCTACATGTATATTCTCTGATAGTTTTTATTATTTGATATTTACTATGATTCATGTACTTAATGATTTTATATTTGATTCCTGACACCATGGTGCACGGATTGGTATATATAGTTTGGATCCTCAATTATGAGATATTACCTTGCTCATCGTATTGACATCGCACATCGTATTAGTAATACGTCATGATTGGATCCTATTGTACTAGTCCGGGTGGGAAAGTGCTAGCTAGATATGTGATCAAATCCCTAGTGTATTGCCTCGACATTGTTAGTATTAATTATATACCTCACGTATGATTAGCTAGGCCAGTATTCATCGTACAAGTTCCCAATACGATCACATATCAAAATTAGTACATTAAAACACAGTTGTTATAGTTCTTCCTGTCTGTTTCATACTTATTGAGTTGTACCTTACTTGCTCTGTCTACTTACTTCTCATTACCTGTATGCCAAATACTCAACGTTTACTTATTCTTCAGATTATCATTGCCAGGATATGTTGATAGTTCTGCTTTTACTCATCATTTATTTCATTCTCTATTTATTATTTTATACTCTTTGTTAATTAGTTATAACTGCTACTGGGTTGTACTCGTTCCAACTTGACTGGAAAACATTTATCAAAGGACTTAGAGGATTAGTGCCTAACCCATTACGGATCCCAGGGTGAGGTTGCTGAGGTTGCTCATGTGGCTTAGGAGTATAGACTTATTGCAAGATATTTTTTATTTGAGACTTTTTTTAGTAGTTAGCTAGTATTGCTATATCTTATCGTATTTTTAGATTTGTGATTGAGTATTGTTATTGTTATATATATATATATATATATATATATATATATATATATATATATATATATATATATATATATCATTGTTCTCTTTATGGAGTTGGATATTATTGTGTGGTATTGATAGTTAGCATTGTTGACCTAGATAGCGTTCTATCGTTGATGCTGCGGCGTAGGCTGGACGTACTCACATACTTGTGCCCGAATATTCGGGTGCGGGTCGTAACACATTATTGTGGTGGCCCATGTAGGTCTCATCTTGGCAACTGGTACGATATCGTGGTAGTACTTCAGTTTAGTCGTACTGCTGCTAGCCTATGATAGGATATTAGGATAAAAGAATACTCAATCAAAAATTAGAATTTCTTGAGAGATTCTTGGGATGAACCTTGATAATCTTACTATAAACTCTATTTCAAAATATGTTTCCACTTGTTTTCGTTCACCTTCATATATTAGTTGTTGAATTTGATTCTTGTATCGAGATAAATTTTATGGACTGAATTGAGGTATATTCTAGTAACATATTTGGATAAGGAGAGTGAGAAAGATAACCGTCTGCCTTAGTTATGGAGTCTAGAGTTTATTATAGCCATATTAGCTGGCATGACAAAGACGTAAAGACCTAATTTTGGATATAATTATCTTAGTTATGAAATTTAGAGTTTCTCGCAGCCATACCGGTTGCCGTGGTGAAAATTCTAGATAACATGATCATAGAGGTATATACCTTAGTTACGAACTCTATAGTTTATCGCAGCTATGCATACTGGCGTGACAAGGATTCTGGGTGACATGATTTTAGATAGACGTGTATGATTTACAACCAGTGTCCAGGAACAAACTCGGTGAATAATAAAGGCAATATCTCACACTATCCTATATATATAGTCATCCAATCCGAATACTTCACAATACAACAACAAATCATGACTGAAAGTAAATCTAAGTAAATCTACTGAATCTCCGCAGTGTCATCCAAACCCTGGCCAGCATCCTCTACGGTCTCCAAAGTGTCCTCTGTGCCATAGAAAGTAGGACAAAGGTCCTCTAACTCACCTACAACTTATCCAGTTAAGAAATAGAGCAAAGTAACAATCTATAAGTTGTGAATCAATACAACATATGCAAAGGTAAATACAACCAGTAAATGAGCAAACCTGATGAACCAGAAATCATGCAAATACTGAAACATGTACAAGGAAACATTATGACATGTGGTTAAAATGCTGATTTTGACATATGATCGGCTGGATAAAGTACGGGGATAACTGATACGGCTTATCCACACGTGTTGTATACAGTTTAAGCTTCGGTACCAGACCTAGATAGTTTTGGGGTTTGGTCACATATCTACTAGCATTCCCCCTCTCTGAGTACCAGAACTAGAACTAAAAAATAACACATGAACATCCTGAAGTACTAGTCAAGCTGTCTGAATCATCTTGTAAACCCCCTCACCCAAAATTAGGCCTACTTGGCTTAGATAGAGAAACTAGGGCTAGTTGAATCCAATTAGAATTAGAACACGACATTTTATTTAATTATACAATATCCATATCACATAGTGTACCTTACCGTTGTTTCGATAATTGGAGCGCTACCCTAGCTTTTGCCTTCCAACAAATTTTACAACCTTGTCCTAGTCGTGCCCGCCTTTCATTCTGACCTTTGTGTAACTTATAATTATGCTCTCTTGTGCTACATTTTAGTCGAACAATAATCGCCGCGGACGTTATTACTTAATTCTAAATAATTCCAACTTTGTATCCTTGTGCGTTCCACTCGAAATTGGAGACACAATCTAGACCCGTTTCGTGCAACCCAATTTATGATAATATTCTACTCTGAGTCTTCTATGTCCATGATACTTCTGTCCCACCTAATTTTAATCCCTTGTACTTCCAATTAATTTTAGAACACCACTTACATTAATTTTAATTAAATTGATGTAAGGACCCAACTTGACCCAAAATTAGACCCAACACCAAACAAAATCCTCATTCATACCCTCAAGCTTCATCCTAAACACCAAACATCCAATACATCACACCAAACATGGTGTTTTCCCTCATTAAATCCAAAAACCCACTTTCTGTACAATTTTCCAATTATTGGGGACTTATTTGCAAAAATACAATGATGTGTCACCATCCTATTGGTCAAGACCCATGAAGAAATTAACCCTCCCCCCTTTGACCGTTCAACCCTCTCTCTCTCTCTCTCTCCTCCTTTTTGTTTGTATTTTCTCCATGTTGAATCATGGCCATCCATTTTAAATAAAGCAATCATTACCACACACCCTTATATATATTTATATATAAATCCTCAACTCAACCCCTTTTTCCAAAGCAACCCCATCCCAAGGCTTGGTCGGCCCTAACCCCTAGGAGGTCACCATCAACCTCTCTCTTCTCCCTCATGCAAAACCATCATCCTCTATTATTTTTAATCTACATCACCACCTACATTAAACTCAAACCTAACCCTAAACCGAATCCTAAACTATTCATCATCACCGTCCCCTCTCTCTACTATTCATCATCACCCTCCCCTCTCTCCGGTGATCACCCTCGACTCCTCCGCCTGGGTGAACCGCCACGACTCCCTGACCACAGTCCGCCCTCTCAGCCAAAGTCTCCTCCATCGCTCGACTCGAGCAGCCACCGAGCACCCTCGTTCTCCCTCAGCCTCCCTCGTCATCTCCTCATCTTCCCCGATCGACCACCGAGCCCCTCTTCTCCGGCCATTCCCTGTCCAACCCGACGACAGCCTAGCTCCCGTTCCCATCATCTTCCCGTCATCCCCGTCAGCCTCGTCGACTCGTCACAGCGCCTGAGACCCGCAGTCCGCCGAGCACCCTGAGCAACCACGCCTCACCGGACCACGACATCCCCCGCTGTCATCTGCCACGACCACCTCCCTTCCTCCAGTCACCTCCCTGCCTCTCCGCTGAACCCGAGCAGCACAGCCGACGACCCTGGCTCGACTCCTCCACCTGACCCGACCGTGCACCATTCCCTCTCCTGAAAGCTAAACAATCTCCCCTCGTCGTCGAGCAGCCACTGATCCCCGACTGAACGCTAGAGACCCGCTGCTGAAGCTGACTTCGACCTCTCCTCTCTGCTATTCTCCTCGTCGTCGTCGTCACCAGCGTCATCACCACCACCATTATCACCTCGACCTCCTTCCCTCAACCCCTACTCCGGCCACTGCTCCCAGCCACCACCACCATTCACCTCTCCTCCCCCTCGCCGTTCTCTTCCACCTCTCCCCCTCCTGCCTGAGCTCTACTCCGACAGCCTTCAACCTCGTCGTCATCACCTCCTTCAACATCGTCATTATCACCTCCTTCAACATCATCGTCATCATCGTCGTCAACATCGTCATCATCACCTCCATCATCATCGTCGTCATCATCATCGTTGACATCGTCGTCATCATCACCATCGTCGTCGTCATCGCCGGCATCGCCAACCCCGTGCGTGCCCGCGCAGGTTAGAACTGTCCTTCATGATTTTATGTGTTTGTGTATCCATTAGGGTTAGAGTATTTCTTCATGACAGTTAGTTGAGTCCAGACCCTGAGTCGGTGAACCCAAACTCGTATACGCGTACGTACGCGTATGCGTATATTGTTCAAATTAGTATATATATATTATTCATTGGTGTGTATATATATATATATATATATATATATATATATATATATATATATATATATATATATATATATATATATATATTTGGTATATGTATTCAAATAGGTATGTATATAATTTATTGATTATATTATTATATAAATATATGGATATATATATATATAATAGGTAATTAAATGCTAAGTAATAATTATGACTATATGTATTCAGACTGTACGACCCTAGGACACCGTGGATTTTGCCCGCATATTTACCTTGACTTTGTGACCTGAAAATTAAGGAAGTGTCTGCCTTGTGTACACCGACGTACTGGCTAGACAAGTGTTAGTTGACTGTCTAATTGTGCGCAGTATTTGCAGATGCGACACTCGCGTAATTAGACGCGTAATTGACCATGTTAGTTGACCTGTGTCACCCCTAGCGTACCCTCCGAGTCCAGTGTATTTATGGTTGTGTATGTGTTAGTATAATGGCTAATGTTGTATGGTATTATATTATATGTATATAGGACCTATTGGATCGTTCTGCACGACTTCAGGATCAGGTTATTGGTACTACGCAGCTTTCTTTCTAGGCAAGTATACCTTGCCTTGTTATACTGTTTAAATTCTGTATTATTAGTTGCATATTTATTATTTTAATAATATATAACTGTGCGCGTTCGAGAAAGACTCGGGTGAAGTCAACTAAGGTATTGACGTTAGGACTTGTGTCTGACCTAGTGTCTAGTGGACCCACCTAAAGTTGTGAAGTTATCGGTATGACTCCCCAGGCCTTGACACGTATTATTTCACGTCACATAGTGAGTTCATGTAGGGACGTGTGCCTCATACTCGACTGGCCATCGGTGTGAGCAACACGTGTGACGGTATTTAGCTTAGTTGTTTATTTCTTTAGAGACTTGCATTATAGTACGAGATGTCCATGTCACGTTCGCGACTTGTACATTTGCATTGGGCGGGGAGGACGACTAGTAGGCGTATGGGACACCCACTTTCTTTATTCAGATGCCACGCTCGATGGAGCGATATGGGCGATATACTATTCAGATGCCATGTTCTACGGAGCGATATGGACGATATACTATTCAAATGCCACGTTCTTCGGAGCGATATGGACGTTATTATATTACAGAGTGCCCTTGTTATGGGGACATATGTGGCATATACTAGCCAGTCATGACGATTGGTGAATTACGTCAGCATATGTCTAGCCTACACTTCCCATACACACTAAGTTGTCCTCAAATTGCATTCACTTAGCTGGTTAGTTGACCCTTGAGTTTTCACAATATTTAATTTATGGCATACTTCTATGTATCTTGTTATGTCCCTCTGAGGACCTGGTCCCTTTCCAGGTATAGATGTTCATGAGTATTCGCAGGAGTGCAGATCCGGACTTGCTACGTATATTTCGAGGAGGTCTTCTCTTCGAGCCTCGTGATACTTAGATAATGTACTTATATTGTGTTTGTTTTTATATTCTAGTTCGGTAGTGGATTTATTTTCATCCGACTATCATCTTTAGATACTTTATTTTGAGATCTAGTTTCATAGATATTGGTTATTTATTTCTATTTGATTTATGTGGATGAGATTTAGATTATACCCTGTGATTTGTGATAAATATATACCACTTATGAATTACTGTTCATGATACAGCGTACGCATGTGTTATGGTTTCCATATATTGGAGTTGCCATATACATGCGGCTGGTATGCTTACGTGTCCTAGTCCTACATATTTTGGGACTGGGACGTGACATGTTTTTAGTGGTTGCCCATGCAGGTCGAGAGCATATTGTCTCTGTTATGTTAATGTACCGAGAAAGCCTGCAAATAGGATTAGAGTATAGGATCTCATATACATTTGACTATGATTCATCTTCCTTCCAATCCATTCCATTGGAATAATCGCATCCTGCTTGAATCCTGTCCTTCCTAAATATTCTTTGAGTATAGCCTTCTCCTAGAATATAGGAATCCCTGTTGTTAGGATAATAATTAGGATAACATTCCTAAGAAGAACACAACTAGAGTATTGAAACATCACTAAGTTAGAATACTTAATGAACCCTAGCATTCCTTACTACTTAATGAACCCTAGCGTCCCTTACCTATAGATTAATTTACCATTATCCCTTAATGTATGTATGTATGACTTGAGAGTAGTATAAACACTACTAGGATTAGTTTAAATTTTAACCATATTGTTTGACAGTAGTATTGAGTACCCAATAGAAATCCAAGGTTAAACATTAGGACTGAACCTAGCTTTTTATGGTGAGATAGTACTAGAGAACTACAACTTTAGCTCCTTGTCTTATAGTAGCCGAACAATACCTTAGGAAGCCAAAAGGAATGGATAGAATATTCTCTTGATCATACCTCGAACACAGAGATTAGCATACCACCTTCCCCTTAGAAAATCGTGATGTTATCTAGAGTCCTTCTATTTAATTTCACATCTTGTTCCTCCGAAACCTTAGTGCTCGCTATCTGTGCGACGACTAATTCTATTTTTCTTTTCGTTATCTTCAACTCTTGCTACCTAATCCTTCTGATTGTAGGCCAAGTAATTTTATTCTATGTTAGGATATAGCGCTTGATAGGGTTATAGTTGTAATCTTGAATTTTGAAAATTTAGTGCTTGGTAGTTAGGGCTTGATAGTTTTGAGTTGTTCTTGTAGATTATGACTTGATGTTTATCCTTTAGTTTGAATCAAGTAATTTGTAACCACATCTCAATACAAGTTATATCCCCTTTTCCCTCGAAGGCCAGTAACTTTTCCATACCTACTATTGACACTTTTGTTCTACAAGAATTATTATTAAGACCTAAGATGACCATTACCTACATAATGCAATATGATACCCTGATAAGTACCAAGACCTTTTTCGCATATACCCCAATAAGAGTTTATACTTTATTTACAAGGACAATATTATCTTGTAGAAGCCCTAAATGCAGTTATAGTATTAGTTAATTATTTTTAAGTTTGGTAATATGCCTCACAACCTAGTATCACATAGTCCTTTGACCTTTTATTGAAGTATAACTGAATGACATTAACTATAAACTAGCATAAAACGATAGTGTTTATTCAGACTGTAGAACTTAGAGGCCCATACCCCTATTTGGTCGACTAGCGACTTAGACAATGAGTTAGTATGACAACTGTAAAGATTATAGAGTCTCATCTTCTTTGTGAACTTGAATTATTTTATAACTTCTCTCATCATAATCTAGCGTACTTATATTTTTTTGTACTACCTCGACTTATGCTAGTGTTACAGCCTAGTTTTGCAAGCTTATTCTTTTATCGAGCTTGTTCATGACATATGTATTATTGGGGGGCCCACACTAATACATTGTCTAAATCAGAATCAGTGTATTAAGGTCTAGCTAACCTTAGTGCCCTTGGTTCGCTCTTCGCATGACTACTTTACGTGGATTGAGATATATAGTTGACTAGTAGACGAATATACTTGCCCTTAGACATGTCTGAGCATATCATATCAGTTACATAACTTTACTGATATGAGCATGTGAATAGAAATTTACCAAAATAGGATTCAATCCATACTTGCCTTGACAATTCCCTTTGAATTCTTAATCGCTTTGAATTTTGTACTTGTACTCTATCACCTCCTCATTGAATTCCTTATTATTGTTCTCCGTCTTCCCCTATTTCGGATAGACGAACGCTCGTGCTTGGTATAAGTTTGATACACGGAGAGTACAAGAAATACCCCATAGGCCAATCACATTATTTGGTGACTATTTTTCGTAAATAAGGGCATATCATAGGTGATATATTTTGATGTTAAAAACTTTGAGGATTGAATAACAGGATTAAATAATTTGAGGAATAATTTCCTTAAATGAATAGCCTATTGTGATAGATAGGTAAAATCTAAGCTGGGTAGAAATTGTTGTTAACTTGAGGTGAATTTCTTTTAGATTGTGATCAAGTAAGATTAGATTAAGAGTTTAAGTCATTTTAATGTGGAATAATTTTAGAAGAAGGAGTTAGAGGATGAGTATTTAATAAAATTTTGAAATCTTACTATTCCGGACCAAATAATTATAATTTGAGCAGGATTTAAATTTTGAGTATTGAAGGTTAAATCATCGATTTAAATCTTGAGGAAAATAAATAGAACTCTAAACATGAACATCGACGGATTAAATTCCAAATTTGATGATTTGAATTAAAAATTAAATTTTGATTGTTGGATCACCTATTTGAAATATAGAGGATGTAAAGCAAATTTAAAATTTGAAGAGTACGGAATTCATAAGTTGAAAATAGAAATAATATTTGATTAAAATTGTTTTCTAGAGGAGATTATGATAGTTGGAGATTGCGATGTAAATTTTAATGTGGGATGTCATATAGATTTGAATTAGATTTGGATGTGGATTATTTAATTTAAAAATCGAGAAGATAGTGCAATGTGTTGAAGTTCGATCTAAATAATGGTTAATTTAATTTGAAAGTGATTGCGATGGAATTGAATAGGTTTAAATTTTTGGAAGAGTTTGCAATTGACTTGCCTTATGTACGAATGTGAAGGAATTATCCAATTATGCCTTATTTTTTTATTTCGAAGACGAAATTATTTCTAAGTTGGGTAGATTGTAAACCCCCTCACCCAAAATTAGGCCTACTTGGCTTAGATAGAGAAAGTAGGGCTAGTTGAATCCAATTAGAATTAGAACACGAAATTTTATTTAATTATACAATATCCATATCACATAGTGCACCTTACCGTTGTTTCGATAATTGGAGCGCTACCCTAGCTTTTGTCTTCCAACAAATTTCACAACCTTGTCCTAGTCGTGCCCGCCTTTCATTCTGACCTTTGTGTAACTTATAATTATGCTCTCTTGTGCTACATTTTAGTCGCACAATAATCGTCGCGGACGTTATTACTTAATTCTAAATAATTTCAACTTTGTATCCTTGTGCGTTCCAATCGAAATTGGAGACACAATCTGGACCCGTTTCGTGCAACCCAATTTATGATAATATTCTACTCTGAGTCTTCTATGTCCATGACACTTCTGTCCCACCTAATTTTAATCCCTTGTACTTCCAATTAATTTTAGAACACCACTTACATTAATTTTAATTAAATTGATGTAAGGACCCAACTTGACCCAAAATTAGACCCAACACCAAACCAAATCCTCATTCACACCCTCAAGCTTCATCCTAAACACCAAACATCCTTTTCATCCAATACATCACACCAAACATGGTGTTTTTCCTCATTAAATCCAAAAACCCACTTTCTGTGCAATTTTCCAATTGTTGGGGACTTATTTGCAAAAATACAATGATGTGTCACCATCCTATTGGTCAAGACCCATGAAGAAATTAACCCTCTCCCCTTTGACCGTTCAACCCTCTCTCTCTCTCTCCTTCTTTTTGTTTGTATTTTCTCCATGTTGAATCATGGCCATCCATTTTAAATAAAGCAATTATCACCACACACCCTTATATATATGTATATATAAATCCTCAACTCAACCCCTTTTCCAAAGCAACCCCATCCCAAGGCTTGGTCGGCCCTAACCCCTAGGAGGTCACCATCAACTTCTCTATTCTCCCTCATGCAAAACCATCATCCTCCATTATTTTTAATCTACATCACCACCTACATCAAACTCAAACCTAACCCTAAACCGAATCCTAAACTATTCATCATCACCCTCCCCTCTCTCCACTATTCATCATTACCCTCCCCTCTCTCCGGTGATCACCCCCGACTCCTCCGCCTGGGTGAACCGCCACGACTCCCTGACCACAGTCCGCCCTGTCAGCCAACGTCTCCTCCACCGCTCGACTCGAGCAGCCACCGAGCACCCCCGTTCTCCTTCAGCCTCCCTCGTCATCTCCTCATCTTCCCCGGTCGACCACCGAGCCCCTCTTCTCCGGCCATTCCCTGTCTAACCCAACGACAGCTCAGCCACCGTTCCCATTATCTTCTCCGTCATCCCCGCCAGCCTCGTCGACTCGTCACAGCGCCTGAGACCCGCAGTCTGTCGAGCACCCTGAGCCACCATGCCTCACCGGACCACGACATCCCCTGCTGTCATCTGCCACGACCGCCTCCCCTTCCTCCAGTCACCTCCCCGCCGAGCCGCTGAACCCGAGCAGCACAGCCGACTACCCTGGCTCGACTCCTCCACCTGACCCGACCGTGCACCAATCCCTCGCCTGAATGCTGAACCACCTCCCCTCGTCGTCGAGCAGCCACTGATCCTCGACTGAACGCCGGAGACCCGCTGCTGAAGCTGACTTCGACCTCTCCTCCCTGCTATTCTCCTCCTCATCGTCGTCACCAGCGTCATCACCACCACAATTATCACCTCGACCTCCATCCCTCAACCCCTACTACGGCCACTGGTCCCAGTCACCACCACCATTCACCTCTCCTCCCCCTCGCCGTTCTCTTCCACCTCTCCCCCTCCTGCCTGAGCTCCACTCCGACAGCCTTCAACCTCGTCGTCATCACCTCCTTCAACATCGTCATCATCACCTCCTTCAACATCGTCGTCATCATCGTCGTCAACATCTTCATCATCACCTCCATCGTCATCGTCATCGTCGTCATCATCATCGTTGACATCGTCGTCATCGTCGTCATCATCGTCATCATCACCATCGTCGTCGTCATCGTCGGCATCGTCAACCCCATGCGTGCCCGCGCAGGTTAGAACTATCCTTCGTGATTTTATGTATTTGTGTATCCATTAGGGTTAGCGTATTTCTTCATGACAGTTAGTTGAGTCCAGACCCTGAGTCGGTGAACCCAAACTCGTATACGCGTACGTACGTGTATGCGTATATTGTTTAAATTAGTATATGTATATTATTCATTGGTATATATATATATATATATATATATATATATATATATATATATATATATATATATATATATATATATATATATATATATATATATATATTTGGTATATGTATTCAAATGGGTATGTATATAATTTATTGATTATATTTTTAATAAATATATGGATATATATATAAATAGATAATTAAATGCTAAGTAATAATTATGACTATATGTATTCAGACTGTACGACCCTAGGACACCGTGGATTTTGCCCGCATATTTACCTTGACTTTGTGACCTGAACATTAGGGAAGTGTCTGCCTTGTGTGCACCGACGTACTGGCTAGACAAGTGTTAGTTGACTGTCTGATTGTGCACAGTATTTGCAGACGCGACACTCGCGTAATTAGACGCGCAATTGACCGTGTTAGTTGACCCGTGTCACCCCTAGCGTACCCTCTGAGTCTAGTGTATTTATGGTTGTGTATGTGTTAGTATAATGGCTAATGTTGTATGGTATTATATTATATGTATATAGGACCTATTGGATCGTTCTGCGCGACTTCGGGAGCAGATTATTGGTACTACGCAGCTTTCTTGCCAGGCAAGTATACCTTGCCTTGTTGTACTATTTAAATTATGTATTATTAGTTTCATATTTATTGTTTTAATAATATATAACTGTGTGCGTCCGAGAAAGACTCGGGTGCAGTCAACGAAGGTGTTGACGTTAGGACTTGTATCTGACCTAGTGTCTAGTGGACCCACCTAAAGTTGTGGAGTTATCGGTATGACTCCCCAGGCCTTGACACGTATCATTTCACGTCACAGAGTGAGTTCATGTAGGGATGCGTGCCTCATACTCGACTGGCCATCGGTGTGAGCAACACGTGTGACGGTATTTAGCTTAGTTGTTTATTTCTTTAGAGACTTGCATTATAGTACGAGATGTCTGTAGCGCCCCGTTCTCCCGGTGTGGAGAGCGCGGCAAAGAAACACAAGACGGTATCGTTCGATCGGGATAGATTGAAACAAGAACTCGTCCTCGTTATGGATTTGTTTCTTCGGAATCGATTCCCATATTCAGTGGACCGTGCCCCCGGGATCGACTTAGCGGCAGAGTCAGGAGGGACCTCTCCGCTGCTATCTTTTATTGCCTCGGATTTCGATGTCGCTTGTTGCTTTTGTGCTTTGAGTTGGTTTTGGGATTTGCTTGTTTTCCTTGAACGGTTTCGATGAGTTTCATTGTTTTCGTTCATTGAACTGCACTTCAATTCCGAGATTTGGAAAGAGAGGAAGGAGTATTGATCGAGCTGTTCGTGATGCAGGTGAACGAGCAGTAGGCGGCTTACGAGCGGAGTCGTGAAGCGCCTCTTTCCTTCTCCCTTCCAACCATCTAAGTGAGTGGCTACCATCCCGATTAGCTAGCCCTGCTTCCAAGCTTCACACCCTAAAATGCTTGCATTCTTGTTGCCCCGATCAAACGATACCAAGTAATAATAAAAGATACCAAGATAAAAGGGAATAGACTTGAATTGTATTGCTTGTCAATTTAACT
Source organism: Iris macrosiphon (assembly GCA_036927795.1). Taxonomy (NCBI): domain Eukaryota; kingdom Viridiplantae; phylum Streptophyta; class Magnoliopsida; order Asparagales; family Iridaceae; genus Iris; species Iris macrosiphon. The sequence continues at coordinate 128,994,497 of JAYESA010000019.1, forward strand.
TGTGAACGGTTATATCTTTGCATGCTTATTCGTTCGGAATGTTCATCATATGCATAGATACAAGTTTGAACGTATATCCTAATGCATGAATTGAACGTAGTTGCAATGTAAAATGAATCATGCAATACTGCTTGTCTTGTACTCATGTTGCCTCAGGGCGAATAACGTAGCCTCCGGGCGAATGATTGTTAACGTAGCCTCCGGGCGAACGATTGTTGTTGTGCGATCACGGACAACTTGTGCACAAGGTATAGTTCCTGCGGGCGGCTGCTGGGGCACTGGCACCGTTACGGCTCCGGACGGAACTCACGTTTAGTCTCACGTACTTGGACGAGATGGTATGCGGCACCTCACGTACTTGCACGTAGCAAACCATCTTCGTCACAGACTAGAGTCCATTATGGCAATCAAGCCAGTGATCATCTTGTATATTTAAACCTGTTGCAAACTAACTTGTGTCTTCGTGGCAGGGAAGGCATGGTAAGTATTGTACAGGTCATTTAGACAGACGGGTAAAATCCACCAAACGGTGGCAAGTTCATTTCAGTAAATTATATATGCTGCTTACTTGTAAATGAACTAAGGCAAGATAGAAACCCACAAAATATGCATGCTTCATTAAAACAACGTGTTGATTGGTATAGTTCGGTTAGCTCGCCTTCACCAGTATATTTCGACATACTGACCCTCGTTGAAACAGGTTCTCCGCACCAAGGCGAACCGAGCGAGGAGCCGAAGTCGTCTTCCCGATCCAGTCCAGCTGTTGGCGCATCCTGATCGCGCCGCTTTTGAAGTACTTGAAGATAGAAGCTTGCAACTTTATATACACAATGCAGCTTCGTGGCAAGGCCGTCCTCCAGCCCGGAGGTCTTTATCGTTTTGAAGTTTATAAAGGGATATAATGTACAGGACTGATATCTCATTTTGAGTCAACACTTTTGTAAGCCCGTGCGGCATATTAGCTGACTCGTTCAAGAGTTTGTAATAGATGTTCATTATCAACAAAGAGAACTTTTCCATGTTTCAACTTGTGTTCAATTTATCTGCGTACTCTGAATATGTGCTCGTTATGCAAAACATTAAAGCCTTGTGCGGGCGCAACCCCAGGCCCGCACGGCGGTCACGATTCGGGGGACGCCCCAACGATTCTACGAAATCGGGTCGTGACATAATGGTATCAGAGCATAGATTCAAGTTCCTTAGACTATCGCACTAGAAAAGTTCCTTTAACGATCAAATTCCTTTGCAAACTCTTGAACTCGCTAGGCCAAAATGAGATACGTTCATGCAATGAGTCCATAATACATTATGATCCTAATGTAATTTACCTTCTTTTGAAGGAATGGCATCAGCGCAATCTGCAGTGCAAGCCCCGGACGAAACACAAGGCCAAGAAAGTAGTTCGGGCACTTCGGAAAGTTCAAGGAGCCAGCGAGCCGTGCCAAGCATCGATCATATCCAGCAAATGTTGCGAATATTGGAGGCAAACCAACAAAGGGACGAGGCTCGCTACGAACGGGCCGAGAAGCGGACGGAGGAGAGTCAGCTCAAGTTTCAAGACAATATAGAAGCTCGATTCTCAGTCCAACAAAAGCAGGTAGATGCCCTACAACAGGTCGTGCAGACTTTGGCTTCCAACCAGTCCGCGGTAACGCCAGCGACTCCGGTGGAACAGCCCGTGCTTGAAGTAGAGACGCCGCAAATTCCAAGACCGAGGGACGTGACTGCCTTCGACTTTGGCCACTTCAAGAAAGTCTGCAACACCCCATTCAACGGGATTGAGGACCCAGTCGTAGCTCTAGATTGGTTGGCCGAACTTGAAGATCACTTCGCTCTGCTAGAGGTCCCCGAAGAAAAGCGCGTCGCTTGCGCGCAACTACAGCTCCGCCTCAACGCGCACGATTGGTGGGACGTGCATCGACGATCTCTCCAATTTGATCACGGAGAGGAGGCGATCTAGTGGACGACTTTTCGTGCCGCGTTCGAAGAGGAGTTTGTACCCCCTCCAGTACAACGTCAAATGGAAAACGAGTTCGTGCAACTGAGGCAAGGCAGCATGACAGTCAAACAGTACTCCGCCGAATTCAACCGTCTCTCCAAATTCGCTAAGGCCTATTTACCTGATATAGCGAGTCGAGCAAGAAGGTTTGAAGGTGGACTACGCCCTGCCATCCATGCGCGTGAAGTCATGAATCACGCCCTATCGCTTGAACCGCAGTATCCTCACGTTTCCACCGGCGCTGTGCATACCTACAATCACAAACGCCAAGGCAACGAGAGAGAAAACACCGCTGCAAAGCGCCTTAACCACGGCGGTCCACAGAGAGACAAACCAGGGCAGCTATGTCACTTCTGCAAAAAGCCAGGGCACCTAGCTACTGAATGTCGTTTGAAACAAGGATTATGTCTCTTCTGTGGCGATGCAAACCACAGAATTCATGACTGCCCTAAATACTCTGCTAGACATCCTCAACGTAACGTTCCCTGATGGTAGGTTCTATCTTAAGTTTCGGGACGAAACTTCCAATTAGTTGGGTAGGATGTAGCGCCCCGTTCTCCCGGTGTGGAGAGCGCGGCTAAGAAACACAAGACGGTATCGTTCGATCGGGATAGATTGAAACAAGAACTCATCCTCGTTATGGATTTGTTTCTTCGGAATCGATTCCCATATTCAGTGGACCGTGCCCCCGGGATCGACTTAGCGGCAGAGTCAGGAGGGACCTCTCCGCTGCTATCTTTTATTGCCTCGGATTTTGATGTCGCTTGTTGCTTTTGTGCTTTGAGTTGGTTTTGGGATTTGCTTGTTTTCCTTGAACAGTTTCGATGAGTTTCATTGTTTCGTTCATTGAACTGCACTTCAATTCCGAGATTTGGAAAGAGAGGAAGGAGTATTGATCGAGCTGTTCGTGATGCAGGTGAACGAGCAGTAGGCGGCTTACGATTGGAGTCGTGAAGCGCCTCTTTCCTTCTCCCTTCCAACCATCTAAGTGAGTGGCTACCATCCCGATTAGCTAGCCCTGCTTCCAAGCTTCACACCCTAAAATGCTTGCATTCTTGTTGCCCCGATCAAACGATACCAAGTAATAATAAAAGATACCAAGATAAAAGGGAATAGACTTGAATTGTATTGTTTGTCAATTTAACTTGTGAACGGTTATATCTTTGCATGCTTGTTCGTTCGGAATGTTCATCATATGCATAGATACAAGTTTGAACGTATATCCTAATGCATAAATTGAACGTAGTTGCAATGTAAAATGAATCATGCAATACTGCTTGTCTTGTACTCATGTTGCCTCAGGGCGAATAACGTAGCCTCCGGGCGAATGATTGTTAACGTAGCCTCCGGGCGAACGATTGTTGTTGTGCGATCACGGACAACTTGTGCACAAGGTATAGTTCCTGCGGGCGGCTGCTGGGGCACTGGCACCGTTACGGCTCCGGATGGAACTCACGTTTAGTCTCACGTACTTGGACGAGATGGTATGCGGCACCTCACGTACTTGCACGTAGCAAACCATCTTCGTTACAGACTAGAGTCCATTATGGCAATCAAGCCAGTGATCATCTTGTATATTTAAACCTGTTGCAAACTAACTTGTGTCTTCGTGGCAGGGAAGGCATGGTAAGTATTGTGCAGGTCATTCAGACAGACGGGTAAAATCCACCGAACGGTGGCAAGTTCATTTCAGTAAATTCTATATGCTGCTTACTTGTAAATGAACTAAGGCAAGATAGAAACCCACAAAATATGCATGCTTCATTAAAACAACGTGTTGATTGGTATAGTTCGGTTAGCTCGCCTTCACCAGTATGTTTCGACATACTGACCCCCGTTGAAACAGGTTCTCCGCACCAAGGCGAACCGAGCGAGGAGCCGAAGTCGTCTTCCCGATCCAGTCCAGCTGTTGGCGCATCCTGATCGCGCCGCTTTTGAAGTACTTGAAGATAGAAGCTTGCAACTTTATATACACAATGCAGCTTCGTGGCAAGGCCGTCCTCCAGCCCGGAGGTCTTTATCGTTTTGAAGTTTATAAAGGGATGTAATGTACATGACTGCTATCTCATTTTGAGTCAACACTTTTGTAAGCCCGTGCGGCATATTAGCTGACTCGTTCAAGAGTTTGTAATAGATGTTCATTATTAATAAAGAAAACTTTTCCATGTTTCAACTTGTGTTCAATTTATCTGCGTACTCTGAATATGTGCTCGTTATGCAAAACATTAAAGCCTTGTGCGGGCGCAACCCCAGGTCCGCACGGCGGTCACGATTCGGGGGACGCCCCAACGATTCTACGGAATCGGGTCGTGACAATGTCCACGTCGCGTTCGCGACTTGTACATTTGCATTGGACGGGGAGGACGACTAGTAGGCGTATGGGACACCCACTTCCTTTATTCAGCTGCCACGCTCGACGGAGCGATATGGACGATATACTATTCAGATGCTACGCTCTACGGAGCGATATGGACGATACGATATACTATTCAGATGCCACGTTCTTCGGAGCGATATGGATGTTATTATATTACAGAGTGCCCTTGTTATGGGGGCATATATGGCATATACTAGCCAATCACGACGATTGGTGAATTACGTCAGCATATGTCTAGCCTACACTTCCCATACGCACTAAGTTGTCCTTAAATTGCATTCACTTAGCTGGTTAGTTCACCCTTGAGTTTTCACAGTATTTACTTTATGGCATGCTTCTATGTATCTTGTTATGTCCCTCTGAGGACCTGGTCCCTTTCCAGGTATAGATGTTCATGAATATTCGCAGGAGCGCACATCCGGACTTGCTACGTATATTTCGAGGAGGTCTTCTCTTCGAGCCTCGTGATACTTAGATGATGTACTTATATTGTGTTTGTTTTTATATTCTAGTTCGGTAGTAGATTTGTTTCCATCCGACTATCATCTTTAGATACTTTATTTTGAGATCTAGTTTCATAGATATTGGTTATTTATTTCTATTTGATTTATGTGGATGAGATTTAGATTATACCCTGTGATTTGTGATAAATATATACCACTTATGAATTACTGTTCATGATACAGTGTACGCATGTGTTATGGTTTCCATATATTGGAGTTGCCATATACATGCGGCTGACATGCTTACGTGTCCTAGTCCTACGTATTTTGGGACTGGGGCGTGACACATCTCCAACATAAAAGATGTACTACATGAATGAAGTAAAGAAACACAATTGTAGAGTACTTGCCTGGATTCCCATAAGTAATCAAATCTGAGTCCTCCATATCTGTGCCAAAAGACACAAATACCCTTGATTATTATTTATTTTTAAAAAAATTCCAAATTCTAAGTCCTAAATTGTCTCCCAATCATTTATTCCATTTCTATTTAATACAACTATTTACTCAACTACACTTTTCCTACTTATTGTTAACTTCTAAGATTTTATTTAACTTACTACTGAGTAATACTCAGTTTCCTCTTTAACCTAAATTTATCCCTAACTTAACAAATTCTTGAATATTCTAACTTGTAGGCTTACAGCCCGTTCTATAATCATCTGGACTCAGGCCCAAAACATCGTTTACCCCATAATACAATAGTCCATCTCACTTCACAACCACTTCAGCATATCACAAAACCGGATACTCATGACCTATTACACAAACTAAACACCTATTCACTCCTGTGCTTACTCACATAATTTAAATATCCATGCATCAGGCTACCAATTTTCTTGCCTAATACTTGTCCACAATAACAATATTCAAATATATACCTATCCCTCCCTGGACCCGACACAATAGTTTGATAATTTAATATGTCCGTCTTACCTTCGTGTCAGGTCTTGTATCAAGACTCTGTTCTAGGTGCTGAAACAAGCTTGAAGAAAACAATGTTCCATTAGAGACAATGCGTTGGTCCCATTAGCGGGATATAATCGACACCACTCCGTGTCAACTAGACACAATCGATGTTGTTCTGGTCCCCTAAGATGTATTAACAAAATCAAGAAGAGGAGGTTTAGCAATTATACCTGCAATCGTTTGTGGTCGGATTGCTCACGAACACGTCCTGAGCGAGTCAGACCTGGAGGCGACATTTCATCGAGCATGCAGAGTGCGGTCATACAAAACAGAGGTCAGAGTTAAGACCTATCTTCTTGATACCAAATTGAATCAAAAATCCAATAGAGATCTCTGATACTGCTCACCTAAGCAATCAATGACCTTCAGCTAAGAGTTAAAGAACAAATCCTATTATTCGTCACCGTCCAGGTAGTGAAGAAAGAGTTCATGAATCAAGATCAAGTAAAATAGAATTAAAGTCAATCAATTGCTCGAACTAATCCAAGGGAAATTGATTTTAAGGACAGAGGAATTGCATCAAGAACATCAGAGGCTTACTTATTCAATCGGTTGCTCGGAGTTCGCTTCTAGTCCTGGACCGATTTGGATCAATTCTGATTTGACCGATCACCAGGGATTGACTGCAAGACTGCAACAAGATGAACTCGAGGAAGATGTAACCTTCGATTTCCGATTTTTTTTTGAAATATTTAGATTTTAATTTATTTTCAAAATATCATGTTTGAAAATTAATTTATATTGGAATATTTTATTAATGGTGTTCTATAAAATGTCTTAGAATGTTTCATTTTTTAAAAGTTAGTTTACAAGTATGATTTGGAAAATCATATTTATATTTACTAATAAAATAAATTATTTTAAGATAGCTATTGGATTATGAATTAGTTTTGGAATTTATTTGAGATATTATTTTGGAAGATAGTTATCCATGAAATATTTTCTAGTGTTATGACTAATGGGTTAATTAACAACTAATTGAAGATAAGTTATTCATGGAAAGCTTATAGAAGCTTTTCATATTTCTTGTCCCTCTACCCTTTAATTATTACTAATTGTGCCACCACATTGTCTTGGAGAGTAAGTTGGGTTAACTTTATAAAAATTCTTTCCCAATATAATTCACCATCCCAAAATACCAACAGCCAACAATTCACCATTCCCATTTTCCATCACAATCATAATCACCACCACCAACTTCACTACCACAGCCACACCACCATCACCACAAATTTGTGTCCGTGTGTCCATCTTCCTCGTGTCAGCCATGTGTCGGCCTCGGGTTCGACCCCGGGTGTCAGCATCCACATTTCCTTCATCTTTGTATCGATATAATCCACCGGACAATCCTGTCGTATCCGATAAAACTTGGACACGAATCCAAAACATCCACACCACCCCGTGTTCAATACGACCAGACCCCCGGATCCACTTCAGAAACCAGGTACCATCCCGGTGTCCGATATCAAACAGGACACCCCCAATACGCAGAATCCCATCTTTCCTATGTCCGACACCGACCTCGGACACATACATAGCAAAATTGACAAAAAAATCAACCACAGAGAATCAAACCCTAACCCTAACCTTGATCTCCACTAGTGAACCCCTTCGAATTGTGTGGCCGACCGGTTTTCGGTCACTACAGACCTCCTCCGTCGCTCTACACCCTCCTACGACGTCATCCTGTTTCCCAGTGTTGGCTCCGCCCTCAAGAGCTCGCCTAACGCATGCTCGAGTCTCTGGATCATCAGATCCGTCATCGAACGTATCTCACTGTAGCGCCGTGCCCGCCGACCGCTGCGTGTTTGACGCTGACGACCCCACACCTGGAACCCCGTTGTCGCCTGGATCCGACCACCTCGAAGCCGCCCCCACTGGGTCCGGACTGATCTCATTCTTTCCGACACCACCACGTTCCCGATCCATCGCACAGCGTCTCGAGCTCCGCCTCGCCGACTGGTTCCCGACGCCTAGGAGCGTCTCCGCCGGACGAGCTGTCGATCACCGCGCTGCTTTTCTTCTCTACATATGCCGAGCTCTGGCGGCTCCGGACCTTCCCACCGACGACCTCGGTGGGTCGTACTCCTCTTTTCCTCTTCCTTGTTTCTTCCTTTCATTTTCTTATGTTAATGAACCCTTCTCTCTCTGTTGTTTTATTATATTGGTATTAATATTTAATATACAATTCATTTAGTTAAATTATATTCTAATATATTTAGTTGAGTTAAATTATAGTATATAAATTTTAGTTATATCTAATATGTTTAGTTATATTATATGTTAAAGTTTGGTTATATAAAAATATGTCAAGTTTTTGGATTATATATTAATTATTAGATTTTAATGTATATGCACTAATATTTGGAATAAAGCTTTAATAAGAATGGTTTACAAAAATCGTATATTTCCAATAGAAGAAATTTTGGAGCTTAAAATAAATTAGTTTTGGTTATTTTTTATATATATATGATCAAATTTTCTCAGCACAACTTAATTAATTAATGAGTTTAGCTTAATATTTAGAACAAATCTTTTTTCCTAGTTATAATTGATTACTATTGAAATTAGCTAATTTTTGCATTTTCTCTCTTTGTGGACCGTTTCAGAACTGGTATCCTAGTCTCAAACTTCGTGTTGAATCTTGATTTTTGACTTCTTTATATCGTTATTAGCTATTTGGACAGCTCCAAACTCTTTGAGACTGTTTGTTACATTATTTGGGATCATCTTGAGTAGTATGACATTGTACCTATTCCGTGTCGATAGGTTCATGTCGTGCACGTCGACTTCAACCAAACTGATGCGAGTACATTCTCTGACAGTTTTCGTTATTTCTGATGATTACTATGATTCTAGTTGTAGTGTTATACTTAATTTTCGACACAGTGGATATACGAACTAATATCATAGATGCCTGTCATGAGGAGTCATGATTGGATCCATCGTACTAGCTGGGGACAGGAAAATATTAGCAAGTTATGTGATCATATCCCACCTTACATGCATCATAGCTCACCCCACATCTCACGTAGGGTGTAGCCTGACCATATTACATGTCTCATAACTTGTTATATATGATTAGCCTGACTCTTACTCGCATCATAGCTAACCAGATGGTTAGCCTGACCTCACATGTATCATAGCTAATCATATATAACAAGCATGATCTAGTCCCAAGCCGATCACATAGTAAACTAATATTTTAAGGCACTTAGCCATTATTTTTATTCCTCTATTTCCAATTCATACATTGCTAGTATTTACATTATCTGTTTTTCTCTGTTTATCATGTATCTATGATATGATAATTGTCTCTCTAGTTTTTCTTACATTCCAGTATTTCATTTCCTCATGTATATTCACTACTCACTGCTTTATAGCCTTCATCAAATTAATTGGAACTGCTGTTAGTTAATGTTCTTCGCTCCGTATTCACTTGTGTTCCGCTCGGGGATCAATGTTGCTCCAACTTTCTTCTAGAGGGGCCGAACGACTTTGTTTGCCCCAACTTGGGGAATCGTATCCCCGTGCCGCCTCTGACTGTTCTCCGAAGTCTTTGCAACGGCTGGGTTTTTAGGAATACAATGCCACACGTTCTTGGACTTCAAGATGATGCTAGTTGAGACCAGATGTCATGACTCGCACTCTGGATTTGGGCATGAGTCATGAGTACGTCCAGCCTACGTCGCAGTGTCGATGGTAGAACGCTGTACAATAAGTCACAAGTATAATCTATAACTCACAACATATATACATCTTCACCCTATACTCAATCACATGTACTAATTTAAATAAATACATTAGAGATAATAAAGAAATAATAGTCTCAATGCGGGTCCAAGAAGTCTCCCAAAAATGACTAAATATCCAAAGAACCATATTCAAAATACTCTAGAAAAATTGCCAGAGAACAATCCGGACCAAATAACTAACAAAACCAACTACTCTACTAAACTACTCTATTGCAGACGGTATCTGAGCTGCTAACTCTCCCTGATCCTCCTAAAGGGCAAGATCAGGCTCAGTTATATTGCTAAGATACAGTCCATAATGTGTAGGGATCGCATCCTCATCGTAATCACCTAAAATATGGTTATCCAGTCAGGAAAGGAACTAGTACATTACAGTAAAAATAGTTTCAACACATGGTAGAAGCTATAAGACAATAAATAGTAAAGAATATATGATAGCAACAAAACTGAAATCATAATAAGGCAACCAGAATAACTAAAAGCTGAAGTCATGTCATGACAAAGATGTAGTACAATATATCCAAGAAAAATAGGAAACAACTTTAATGTATGGAAGAACAGATAGGAACAAACTACTCTACGTGATTTGAAATACCTTGTTGACATGTGAACGTCGAAGGGTAAAATCTGGCAAACCACACGTGTCGGACATGGCTGCTATTATTCTAGTAAGACCATGGGATGAAAATGGTAGTTCACACGTCCACTAAGTATTTCCCCTCCCAACGAGTACAACATGGATTCCGAACCAGTCACGAAGAAATAATAATAATCCATAACAGTCACGTATCTTATAACAAGAATCTATCATACTAATCCGTGTAACAAGTGTCAAGAATCAAATAATTAATACTAAGCATGCATTATAGAGACTATCAAGCACTGAAACTAATCACGAAAATTTACTCGCATGTGGTCATTATCTGTGGTTGGATCAGGTCCCAATTCAGAGTTCAAATCCTACATATGATATGTTACCATGTCAAAAGATAATTTATTTTAATTTATTTAATTCTGGAATAATTCCTCTAAAATCCTATTTTAATTTTTATTATTCTAATTTTTAGGTTAATTCCTAAATTTTGTCCAAAGAAACCAAAATTTATCAACTCGAGACTCATGACACGCAAATCAAAGCGATCTGTTGACCAAAAATTCAACCGATTCAAACTTGACTTTTGTGCATGATTTCCTATAGATTTTAGCATCACAAATATGCTAGAATTTATGGCTCATCCAGATTCAAATTCATTTGGAAACTATTGCACATACATAATCATATTGTGCAACGGTGGTTGATTGCTAACCTAGAAGTTCTACAGAATTAACAACATAAAAATATTTCAAATTAAATTTTGGAAAAAATATATGGCACACTAAATATCTGGAGAAACAAACATGCTACCTCTCGCTTCATCCCATACCACTACACGTGTTCTCTCAGGTCCTTATACATCTTGTTAGCTCTCGGATGTATAGAATACTAGAAATGATGAGCCTGTTGTATGATCTATTCCCGTAGGTCCCCACTAGGCACACATAAACTTGTCCCGTGCCTTAGTAAACCATACTTAGCAATAGCGAAGTCCTTCATCAATCATGCCTGCACCTGAGCTCTGAGGCTTCGCAGACCCTCATCCTGATACTGTGTCTCTCGGATCTTCTTCATCAACCCCGACTGAATCTGCATGTCCATCATCTGCGTCTCCACTCCTGGAACAATAACCTCGATGCCCAGGCTATCCAAGTCTGCTAATAAGTGATGATCCTTGTCAAGTATATCGCTACTGGTATCACGCCCCAGTCCCAAAATACGTAGGACCAGGAACACGTAAGCATGCCAGCCGTATGTATATGGCTACTCCAATATATGGATACCATAATACACCCGTACGCTGTAATATGAATATAAACTCACATGTGGTATAAATATAGTGTCACAAGTCACAAGTATACTAATCTCATCCACACAATAAGTCACAGAAAGTAAATAACTGAACGAGAATAAAGAGTCTGAATAATCCTTAAATGATAGTCGGGTGGAGACAAATCCACTACCAATGACTATAACAATACTAAAATAAAGGAAAAGGGTAAATCTCCAATATATATAAGATAATGATATAAAGGTATCAGCAAAGCGATCCGTAGCTAGAGATAATCAAAGATGCTCCGAAGGTAAGACCTCCTCGGAAGAGATAAGTGGTAAGTCATGATCCGTGCTTCTGCGAAAAGTCATGAACATCTACACCTGGAAAGGTACCAGGTCCTCAGAGGGACGTAACAAGATATATAGAAGCATGCCAATTTGAATACAGTAAACATGCATAATGTTTGAAAATATATAAGTACGCTATACAAGACAATCTATATGAATGCAAATGAGAACAACTTTTTGACATATGGGCAAGGGTAAGATACTCGATCTAAGCCTCACAACTCACACATCCGTCTAGAACATCAGAAATCGACATACCTCGGGGGTAGCGACCAGCGCGACTCTACAGAAATCGACATACCTCGGGGGTAGCGACCAGAGCGACACACTCCCGTAGTGCGAGCTAGATACTACGGTTTACCTGAGTGGTTAAAGCTCATACGCCTACTGATTGTCCTCTCATGATACTAAGTGTCAAGTATGTGTCAACATATTTAATATATAGTAATGACTGAAAAAACTACACATGCAATAAATATACAGAAATACAATAAATATACAGAAATATAATAAGCATGCAAAGTACTGTAAATAATTTGGCAAGGTATCTTGTCTGGTCTGAAAAATAATGAAGTCCCAACTCAAGGCGTCGTCCGATCTACCCGTCACATAAATTAAACAAGTTAGGTTACAAAAGTGGGTGAATAGATTTCTCTATTTTAATCTATTTTAATTCTGAATAAAATAACCTAAAATAGTATTTTAATCTTATTATAATCTGATTTTTTTTGTTAAACCCTAATTTTTGTCCAAAAAAGTCAACTTTAAGGATTTGTGATCCGTGGCACGCAAATCGAGGCAATACGTTGACCAAAAGGTCAACCAACTCAAATCCTGGATTTGTGTGTAGAATCCTATAGATTTCAATGCTACATGAACACCGGAATCGACGGTTTCATAAAATCACAAGTTGGTAAAGAGTTATGGCCACAAGGGCACACAGATGAAAGTTTTCGGTGGTTTCCTACTTACGTCTACGTTGTACTAATTTTATAGTAGATTAAACTTACATATTAATTTTTTTAAAAATAATTTTATAAAATTTCATCATGTCAGAATTTCAAAACTTCAAACGGCTCATAATTCCGAGTTCGGGATCTCCCGAAATCTCAAAAATAAGAAAATGCGTCTGATTTCGGACAACTGGCACTTTTAGAATTTTTTGAAAAATAGGTTCATAAATTATTAAAATAATTTATATATTAAGAAAACTAACCTTGATATAGTTCTAATAAAAAAAACTGGAGCGCGTTTGGAGTCCGGAGCTAGGAGATATCATCTTTTTAAGTCGTCATAACATACTAGAAAATGAGGCTGAATTTATGACGAATTTCGACTGTTTTTTACGAAAATGAGGGGAATTTGGGGAAGAAAAATATGAAGGATGAGGTATTTATAATGGTATGCACTACTTAATTAAATACGACTAGGATTGGCTAATTTGGATAGGATTAGGATGAGTTTAAATAAGGATAGGATATGTATGGAGTTGCTTTCCTACTACGCTCGGGATTTGAATTAAATTAAAATAGAGTTTGAATTTATCTCAATAATTTATAATCTTAAATAGAATTAAAGATAATACAAATAATTTATATATAATTTTATTAATATTTGTTAACACTAAATTAGCATCTAACTAATATTAAGACTATATATATCCAAATAAATCCTAAATAATTTCAAAAATCTAAATAAATTTCTTAAAATTCTAAATAAATCACAGAAAAATATAATTAAATATTTTGACCTAAAATAAATATTTTGTAGGAACAATATGCAAGTATGGTCTTATAGTAAATCATGAAAGTCCTAGAAATTTACGTTCCCTATATTTTAATTACCTAAAAATTCTAAAAAAATCTCCAAAAATCTAAAATAGCCTAAAAATAATTCTAAATAAATATTTATATAAGTAAATATACTAAGATATTTATTTTTTAATTAACTAATAGAATATTCTAAAGTAATTCAATATTTAAAATAATCTATAATAAATAAAATAATATAAAATACACACAAAATACCTATTTTTGGTGAGGGAGTTTACAACTGGATATCTGCTCAAGGCATCGGCAACTACGTTAGCCTTCCCTAGATGATAGTATAGTGAAATATCGAAATCCTTCATCAGTTGTAGCCACCTGCGCTGCCTTATATTCAGCTCTTTTTCATAAATATGTACTTCAAGCTCTTGTAGTCAGTGTATATTTCCACACGCTCTTCGTACAGATAATATCTCCACAGCTTTAGAGCGAAGATCATCGCTGCTAATTCCAAGTCATGAGTGGAATAGTTTTTCTCATGTGGCTGCAACTGTCTAGAAGCATACGCTACCACCTTCTTGTTCTGCTCTAGAACACATCATAAGCCCTTCCCCGAAGCATCGCTATAAATGATAAATCCACTCGTCCCCGATGGCACCGTCAAAACAGGCGTTGTGGTCAACCTATTTTTTAGCTTATTAAATGCACCCTGACATTCTTTGGTCCACATAAACTGCACAATCTTCTGAGTGAGTCTAGTCAATGGCTTTGTGATATGAGAAAAATCCTTCATAAATTTCCTGTAATACTCGGCCAATCCTAAGAAGCTTCTGATCTCTGCAATAGAACTCGGAGTGGTCGAAGACTCTACAACAGAAATCTTCTTTGGATCTACCGATATCCCGTCTCCAGTCACCACATGCCCAAGGAACTCTACCTTATCCAGGAAAAACTCACATTTTGAGAGTTTTCCATAGAGCTTCTCCTTCCGAATGGTCTCTAGCACAATCCTTAGATGCTTCTCGTGCTCTTCCGGTGTCTTCGAATAGACAAGAATACCATCTATGAATACTACTATGAACTTGTCAAGGTACTGGTGGAACACCTTGTTCATCAAGTTCATGAAGATTGATGGGACATTAGTCAACCCAAATGGCATCACCATAAACTTATATTGGCCATATCCTGTCCGAAATACAGTTTTCAAAATATCTTCCTTCTTCACCTTCAACTGATGATAGCCAGACCTTAAATCAATCTTTGAAAATATCCTCGCACCACTCAACTGATCGAAAAGATCGTCTATCCTTGGTAGCGGATATTTGTTTTTTATGGTGAGGTTGTTCAGAGCCCTGTAATCAATGCACATCGCACCGACCCATCTTTCTTTCGTATAAATAAGACCGGGGCTCCCCAAGGTGAGGAACTTGATCTAATGAAACCCTTGTTTAGCAATTCATCAACCTGCTTCTTCAATTCTGTCAGCTCGTTATTATTGATCATATAGACCTGTTGTGACACCGGTTCTGCCCCAGGCTCTAAGTTAATAACAAATTCAAGATCTCTGTTCGGGGGCAATCCTGGTATCTCCTCAGGAAATACGTCTAGAAACTCTATAATAATAGGGTGTGGCAAGTCCTTCTCTACTATCATGGCTCCATAAATAATCCTATCACTCTTCTCAAATCCTCCCATAACAAACTCAAATTCTGGCTCTCCTGGAGGGAGGAACAGTACACGTCCTCCATGACAGTCTATGCTAACATGGTGCATACTCAACCAATCCATTTCGAGGACAATGTTAAAACTCAGAAGTGGCAATACGAGTAAACTAGCATCCAAATCATGGCCTCCCAAGGTAACACGATGCCCCTTACAAGTATCACTGACTAGTATAATACCTCCACCAGTCATGATCTTACAACTCCTACTCAAAGGTTCTGTTACTAAACTATGCTTAAGCACAATGGATACATATATAAAGATATACAATGCGGGTGGTGTGGGGAGAGCACCATTGGCTCTGGAATCGTGCACTCTAGTCTTAGGTGGCATTATGAAAGGTTAGAAATAACAAGAATTCAATTGATATGGCACAAGATAAGGTAGTATTCGAGAAGGACAATCAACTATAAAAGAGTTCTGATTGCTCAGAAAGAATTAATAAGGGTTAGCAAGTTGAGTATATGGGATCCCTAATTGTGATTGAGTATTTTCCTATTTCTAGTATATGTCACTACCACATTCCGAAAACAGGGATATTTTTGACTTTTAATAATATTTAATATTATTGTAGTTATAATTAATTAATTGCATGATAGTATATTAATTTAAATAAATATGTGAGGTGTGTAATTAAATATAATATTATATACAGTGTTCAGTTATTTTGAGCTAGCAGAATTGACCTAGAAGCCAGTAGATGAATACCTGTCTAAAGTATAAAATTTTATATTTAATTATTTTAGCTAGAATTTATTTATTGGAGATTTAATTAATTACCGTGTTTTATTTAATTATTGTGCATTGCCTTAGCTTCGATAATTGGAGCAGTATCCTGACTTTTGTCTTCCAACCAATTTCACAATCTTGCCCTAGACATGCCCGCCTTCCATTTTGCTATTTTTGCAACTCATAATTATGCTCTCTGTGTATTATTTCTGGCCGCACAAAAAAAAAAAAAAATCGTCGCGGACGTTATTTAATAAATTCCTATTTTGTATCGTTGTGCGTTCCAATCGAAATTGGAGGCAATCTTGACCTATTTTTCGTGCGGCCCAAATTAGGGTAACATCCTGTTCTGAGTCTTCTTCATTATTGGTATTGATGACCTGACCTGATTTTGACCCATGTACTCCTAATTAATTTTTGAACACAACTTGTATTTTATTCCTATTTAAATTGAGGATACTATTTTTACCGATTCTGAAATCCCAATTTAATTCCAGTGCCCTGCCATTTGAGCCCATACCGATCTTACAGCGCCCCCTGACCCTACAAAACACCGGACCCCGAATCGCCCGCCAAATTTTTGTCATTTTATGCATCTGTGCAAATACCCAAATTTAAGGGGACTAATTTGCATATTTGCATTTTTGGTGTCAACACCCAATTGTTTAAACCAATGAGGGAGCCCTAATAATTTAATTAAATCTCTCACCCTCATTCCCACATGAATTATTTTTCTCTCCATGTCAAATCTGGATCACTCATTAGAAGGGTCTCATCCTCACCCTTCATTTACAAAACCCTCTCCCTATATAATGACATGTTACATCAAACCCTAATCCCCAAGCAAGACCCCCACCTCTCTCCTCTCCTCTCTCCAACGTAGGGAACCAACCTCTTCCTTCTTCTTCTATTTTCTTCTTCTTTTCCTTTCTTCTTCTTCTTCTTTGTTCTTTTAAATTTAAATTATAAAAGAGGGGGGAAACCAACCCATCCTGTTCATCCTCCCCGCTGGCAGCAACACCCCCTACATCTACACTACCACCACCACCTCTATCTTCACTTAACACCACCACCACCAACAGAGACTCCGGCCCGCTGCTCAGTTTTCCGACCAGCAAACCTCGGCTCCTCCATCCATCCATCCATCCACATCTCTCCGGCGAACGTCGGTGCCAACTCCGGCAGCTACACCTGCACAGCCCAGTTCAGCCGACCTCAACCCGACTCCCCCTCTGCGTACATTCCTCTGACGGATCCTCGACTTCTAGCGGCGATCGGTCGATCTCAACCAGCTCGAGTGTTCCGAACCACTGACACGGTGGAGCGCCGAATTCGAGATCGATTTTTCAATCCAGTAAGTATTTCATTCTTTTTGTATAATTTTCTTGATCACTTTCTTTCGATTTGATCAACTAGAAACTCAGAAGAATCCCTAAAACATTCTTCCTCCATTTTTGTACGCCATGTGTTCGGGGATTTAACTCAGAGGAGACTTAATAACTCAACTTACTTGAAACGGACATGAGGAGCTCAGACACGACATCAGACACTACAAGTATAATCCACATACTCTGTTCTTGAGTTAAACGATCGAATGTCCTCTGTTCCCGACACACGGGGTTATGTCAAGATCGACACGGCATTCTTGATTTAACACTGCCTTCTTCAAACTGTGTGTGTCTGTGAACCACGAGTTCAGTGGAGTTCATGTCCAGTGCAAGCACCAAGTTTTCATGTCTGGTCGACACTAGTATCTATCTTTGTTTGGAAACGATAGCAGGTTGTAGTGAACAGAAGTTTTTTCTCTGTAATTTGTTGTATTTCAAATAGAGTAGGTGTAGGTAATGATGGTTTATATGAGTTTGGATAGGTATATGTTCAACGATCAAGTGAGAATAATAGAACATACATTAGTGTTGGCGGTTGAACTTTGAATTTAAGTGTTTATTGAACATAGTGAAGAAGTGAATTGGCAGGGAAATAAAGAACAAAACCGGCCAGTTTACTCAAAAGAGCAGTGGCAGACTCATATTGGGGGGGGGGTGTTAAAACACTTGTCAAGAGGGCTCTAATTGAGTAGACAAGTCGAATGCTAACTGCAGGTCAGAGCCTAGTGGCTTGGGGAATTAAATAGTTTGTTAAAGTTAGTATTTAAGAAGTTATTTAATAAGTTATAAATTAGTTATAAATCAAGAAATGATTAAGACAAGAAATTCTATAAACTTCCAAACAAATTAGGATTTAGTTGGAACATATTTTTGAATAAGGATCTAATACTTATATCTTGCCTTCTAGGTGGACTTAGCACCATCTTCACCATTGGATTAAGGACTGTTGGTTTCTCCAGACGATACTCTGGGACAGGACATTGACATTACCAGCTAAGGACCCAAGGCGAGTACATTCTCTGATTAGTTTCTAATTTATGATATCTCCTATGTTTACTGTATCTAGTGTAAATATCTCTGTTCTTGACACGTTGGTTACACGGATTGGTATACACGGATCTCGTCATGAGATGTTATTCCTTATTCATGGTGTAGCTTGTACAAGACTTGTTTCATTGATATCTTGTGCATGTACAGATACTGATTTCCGGGGAGATTTGCTACCTCCCTAGGGAATCCCGTGCCATAGCGTACCATGATTTGATCTACTATACCAGTCGGGGGTTTGGGGAGTACTTTAGTGTAGATATGTGATCATACCCAACTTTTCATGCATCATAGCTCACCCCACATCTCACATCGGGTGCGGCCTGACCATCTCCGTGCCTCATAGCTGTTACGTGTGATTAGCCTGACCTCTACATGCATCATAGCTAACCAGCGGTTAGCCTGACCTTCATGAATCATAGCTAATCACATGTAACCAGCCTGATCAAGTTCCCAAGCCGATCACATGTTGAAGCTAGTACTCACACACTTAGTCATAGATTTCTTGCTCATTGACCTATTGTTTCTTTTCCTGCATTTACTTACAGTATTTTCAGTATTTCTTTCATTGTACATTTCTCGTACCTATACATGCATCTGGTATATTTCCATCTAGAACTGCTACATAGCTTATGTTATTAATATAGAACTGCTATTTAGAGATGTACTTTGCTCCTTCCTGACTGGAAAATATTTTTCCAGACTGTGACCTTAGTAGACTGGTTTCCAACACACTTGGGGATTGGAAGTTAATGATTGCAGGTATGATTATTTTGTCGTTAGACTTGTCTTGTATTTCTTGCTTGCCTTGATATCTCATCGTGCTTTAGTTTATGTGATTGGGTATTTCTAGCATTATTTTATGATATCCACGTCTCCTTATGGAGTTGGGTATTCACGTGAGTTTGATTAGATAGTTACATAACCTAGACAGCGTTCTACCGTCGATGCTGCGGCGTAGGCTGGACGTACCCACGCACTCGTGCCCTAAACTGGGTGCGGGTCGTGACACGTTTTAGTGGTGGCCCATGCAGGTCAGACTTCGCAAGTTGTGCGATGTCGTGGTAGTGCGATGTCATAGTTGTACTACTACGTGCCTGCTATTGAATATAGGACATAGGATACTAGGATGAGAGAGGATACTCAATCACAAATTCTTGAGAGATTCCTGGGACGACCCCTTGAGAATCTTATTATAATTTCTAATTTTAAATCCTTCGTTTGTTTTCGTCCGTCCTCACTCATTGATATTGAATTTGATTATTGTTGATCAATTATTAAAATTTGGATCTTGGTTTCGTTGTAGAGTTGATTTCATGCCGAGATGAAATTTTATGGACTAGAATTTATGGTATCATCTGATGACATATATTGATGAGGACAGTGAGAAAGGTAAAACGTCTACTTTGGTTATGGAACCTAGAGTTTATCGCAGCCATATTAGCTGTCGTAACGAGAACGTAGGAACCTAACTTGGATGTACATACTTTAGTTATGAGATTTAGAGTTTCTCGCAGCCATACCGGTTGGCATGGCGAGGATTCTAGATGACATGATTATAGAGTTGCATACCTTAGTTACGGAACCTGTCGTTTATCGTATCTATGCTTACTGGCGTGGCGAGGATTCTGTGTGTCATGATTTCTGACAGACGTGTATGATTATCAGGTTGTATCTTAAATTGGTTCTTAAAGTATCATCTCAAGACCTATCTATTTATGTTATTCCAGGACTTTGTTCCATCGCTTCTTTTCCTTACTAGCAGTAAAGATACCTTCCGTCCTTGATCCAGTTCCTTTTTGAGCTTATTCTCTTTGAGGATTCCTTGTTAGTATGATAATTAGTGACTTACAATTTTGGTTGTGTCTTGTATTAGTTTGACTGAGTGTGACTTGTGAGTTTGTAAGTGTTTCTTAGTTGGACCTGGGAGCATTAGGCATTAATCTAGAGATACCATAGCATAGTACCTTGTAGTAATAGTTCTATGATAGGTGTTATTTTAATTAGTATTGGTACTATAGAAAGAGGAGTAAGAGTATCAGTGAAGGTTCCAAGAGTAAGTATCAGAATCAGCATGCCAGTCCTAGATAGTCATTAAATTATGTAATTGGATGATCTATGTAAGTAATTAAGTATCAAGGATTTGTGTTAAAAAAAAAAATTTAATGGAGCATGATATTCAGTTTGATGGTTGATTACTTGGGTGTGTCAAGAGTAAAGAAATGTATATGCATAAGGGGTTTTAATGATATGCCATGAGTAGAGAGAGATCAAGATTTGTAATGGAATATATATAGTGTATCCGTCTGTAAAAGATTTAAGAGAAATACATATACATCAATTAAGATGAGAACCATATACTTGCCCATGAGAGTAAAGAAACATGAGTGTTATAGTAGATACATGTAATTATGAGTTATAATGAGCTTGATGAATGATCCATTAATGAAGCTAATGATATAATACCAAGAGTGCTAATGATTTTATATCGAGGATTAGTCGAGGATGACGTTAATAACAGTAAGCACTATGTGTGATGATAATTAGATGATATACCAGTTGACATAAATTGAAATCATGAAAGAAAATACAGGGATGATAACTTTGATCATTGGAGGTAATAGCACAAGTGATTCAGGCAGTACAATTTTAGTACACAATTATAGACACTAGATGCATTGAGTGCACCTTGAGTATCAGAGACCGTGAGCACTGATATGTACATTGTGGAGTTATAAATTAAAAGGTGGAAATAAGATTTTATTTTTAAAATAATAGAGGAGTTGAGATTATGTCATTAAATTTTTGAGGATTTCAAATATGAATTCAATAAACATGGTTAAGGCTACAAAGATTTTAGACGTGATTAAATTTTGTTTCGATATTGAGTATCTAATTTTGAGAGGTATATACAATTCATTTTTAAGTTGATCGAGAAGTTAAACCTTGACGATTATTTTGAGGATTAATTTTATGGTAGATGAGAGATATGAATATTAATATATGAGTAGATGATATACATGTGTAAGGATCTGGTGACTTGAACATGGTTGAGATGACACCGCAGACTGACTTGGGTGTCCATCTAAAATTGTATTGGAAAGAGCAGTACTTAGTATGTTGTTGCACTTGACGTATATTTGAGTGATAAGAACAAATAGTATGAACAATTGTAGCAGGAACGAGAACTAGCAGTGGGTGTACTAAAGTAGAACAGGGGTACCTAAAGAGATAGAGGTATCAAACTTTGCATGCATACTCAACCAATCCATTTCGAGGACAATGTTAAAACTCAGAAGTGGCAATACGAGTAAACTAGCATCCAAATCATGGCCTCCCAAGATAACACGATGCCCCTTACAAGTATCACTGACTAGTATAATACCTCCACCAGTCATGATCTTACAACTCCTACTCAAAGGTTCTGTTACTAAACTATGCTTAAGCACAATGGATACATATATAAAGATATACAATGCGGGTGGTGTGGGGAGAGCACCATTGGCTCTGGAATCGTGCACTCTAGTCTTAGGTGGCATTATAAAAGGTTAGAAATAACAAGAATTCAATTGATATGGCACAAGATAAGGTAGTATTCGAGAAGGACAATCAACTATGAAAGAGTTCTGATTGCTCAGAAAGAATTAATAAGGGTTAGCAAGTTGAGTATATGGGATCCCTAATTGTGATTGAGTATTTTCCTATTTCTAGTATGTGTCACTACCACATTCCGAAAACAGGGGTATTTTCGACTTTTAATAATATTTAATATTATTGTAGTTATAATTAATTAATTGCATTAGTATATTAATTTAAATAAATATGTGAGGTGTGTAATTAAATATAATATTATATACAGTGTTCAGTTATTTTGAGCTAGCAGAATTGACCTAGAAGCCAGTAGATGAATACCTGTCTGAAGTATAAAATTTTGTATTTAATTATTTTAGCTAGAATTTATTTATTGGAGATTTAATTAATTACCGTGTTTTATTTAATTATTGCGCATTGCCTTGGCTTCGATAATTGGAGCAGTATCCTGACTTTTGTCTTCCAACCAATTTCACAATCTTGCCCTAGACATGCCCGCCTTCCATTTTGCTATTTTTGCAACTCATAATTATGCTCTCTGTGTATTATTTCTGGCCGCACAAAAAAAAAAAAAATCGTCGCGGACGTTATTTAATAAATTCCTATTTTGTATCGTTGTGCGTTCCAATCGAAATTGGAGGCAATCTTGACCTATTTTTCGTGCGGCCCAAATTAGGGTAACATCCTGTTCTGAGTCTTCTTCATTATTGGTATTGATGACCTGACCTGATTTTGACCCATGTACTCCTAATTAATTTTTGAACACAACTTGCATTTTATTCCTATTTAAATTGAGGATACTATTTTTACCGATTCTGAAATCCCAATTTAATTCCAGTGCCCTGCCATTTGAGCCCATACCGATCTTACAGCGCCCCCTGACCCTACAAAACACCGGACCCCGAATCGCCCGCCAAATTTTTGTCATTTTATGCATCTGTGCAAATACCCAAATTTAAGGGGACTAATTTGCATATTTGCATTTTTGGTGTCAACACCCAATTGTTTAAACCAATGAGGGAGCCCTAATAATTTAATTAAATCTTTCACCCTCATTCCCACATGAATTATTTTTCTCTCCATGTCAAATCTGGACCACTCATTAGAAGGGTCTCATCCTCACCCTTCATTTACAAAACCCTCTCCCTATATAATGACATGTTACATCAAACCCTAATCCCCAAGCCAGACCCCCACCTCTCTCCTCTCCTCTCTCCAACGTAGGGAACCAACCTCTTCCTTCTTCTTCTTCTATTTTCTTCTTCTTTTCTTTCTTCTTCTTCTTCTTTGTTCTTTTAAATTTAAATTATAAAAGAGGGGGGAAACCAACCCATCCTGTTCATCCTCCCCGCTGGCAGCAACACCCCCTACATCTACACTACCACCACCACCTCCATCTTCACTTAACACCACCACCACCAATAGAGACTCCGGCCCGCTGCTCAGTTTTCCGACCAGCAAACCTCGGCTCCTCCGTCCATCCATCCATCCACATCTCTCCGGCGAACGTCGGTGCCAACTCCGGCAGCTACACCTGCACAGCCCAGTTCAGCCGACCTCAACCCGACTCCCCCTCTGCGTACATTCCTCCGGCGGATCCTTGACTTCGAGCGGCGATCGTTCGATCTCAACCAGCTCGAGTGTTCCGAACCACTGACACGGTGGAGCGCCGAATTCGAGATCGATTTTTCAATCCAGTAAGTATTTCGTTCTTTTTGTATAATTTTCTTGATCACTTTCTTTCGATTTGATCAACTAGAAACTCAGAAGAATCCCTAAAACATTCTTCCTCCGTTTTTGTACGCCATGTGTTCGGGGATTTAACTCAGAGGAGACTTAATAACTCAACTTACTTGAAACGGACATGAGGAGCTCAGACACGACATCAGACACTACAAGTATAATCCACATACTCTGTTCTTGAGTTAAACGATCGAATGTCCTCTGTTCCCGACACACGGGGTTATGTCAAGATCGACACGGCATTCTTGATTTAATACTGCCTTCTTCAAACTGTGTGTGTCTGTGAACCACGAGTTCAGTGGAGTTCATGTCCAGTGCAAGCACCAAGCTTTCATGTCTGGTCGACACTAGTATCTATCTATGTTTGGAAACGATAGCAGGTTGTAGTGAACAGAAGTTTTTTCTCTGTAATTTGTTGTATTTCAAATAGAGTAGGTGTAGGTAATGATGGTTTATATGAGTTTGGATAGGTATATGTTCAACGATCAAGTGAGAATAATAGAACATACATTAGTGTTGGCGGTTGAATTTTGAATTTAAGTGTTTATTGAACATAGTGAAGAAGTGAATTGGCAGGGAAATAAAGAACAAAACCGGCCAGTTTACTCAAAAGAGC
Source organism: Iris macrosiphon (assembly GCA_036927795.1). NCBI lineage: Eukaryota > Viridiplantae > Streptophyta > Magnoliopsida > Asparagales > Iridaceae > Iris > Iris macrosiphon. The sequence goes on from JAYESA010000019.1 coordinate 129,018,920, forward strand.
AGTGGCAGACTCATATTGGGGGGGGGGGGTGTTAAAACACTTGTCAAGAGGGCTCTAATTGAGTAGACAAGTCGAATGCTAACTGCAGGTCAGAGCCTAGTGGCTTGGGGAATTAAATAGTTTGTTAAAGTTAGTATTTAAGAAGTTATTTAATAAGTTATAAATTAGTTATAAATCAAGAAATGATTAAGACAAGAAATTCTATAAACTTCCAAACAAATTAGGATTTAGTTGGAACATATTTTTGAATAAGGATCTAATACTTATATCTTGCCTTCTAGGTGGACTTAGCACCATCTTCACCATTGGATTAAGGACTGTTGGTTTCTCCAGACGATACTCTGGGACAGGACATTGACATTGCCAGCTAAGGACCCAAGGCGAGTACATTCTCTGATTAGTTTCTAATTTATGATATCTCCTATGTTCACTGTATCTAGTGTAAATATCTCTGTTCTTGACACGTTGGTTACACGGATTGGTATACACGGATCTCGTCATGAGATGTTATTCCTTATTCATGGTGTAGCTTGTACAAGACTTATTTCATTGATATCTTGTGCATGTACAGACACTGATTTTCGGAGAGATTTGCTACCTCCCTAGGGAATCCCGTGCCATAGCGTACCATGATTTGATCTACTATACCAGTCGGGGGTTTGGGGAGTACTTTAGTGTAGATATGTGATCATACCCAACTTTTCATGCATCATAGCTCACCCCACATCTCACGTCGGGTGCGGCCTGACCATCTCCGTGCCTCATAGCTGTTACGTGTGATTAGCCTGACCTCTACATGCATCATAGCTAACCAACGGTTAGCCTGACCTTTATGAATCATAGCTAATCACATGTAACCAGCCTGATCAAGTTCCCAAGCCGATCACATGTTGAAGCTAGTACTCACACACTTAGTCATAGATTTCTTGCTCATTGACCTATTGTTTCTTTTCCTGCATTTACTTACAGTATTTCCAGTATTTCTTTCATTGTACATTTCTCGTACCTATACATGCATCTGGTATATTTCCATCTAGAACTGCTACATAGCTTATGTTATTAATATAGAACTGCTATTTAGAGATGTACTTTGCTCCTTCCTGACTGGAAAATATTTTTCCAGACTGTGACCTTAGTAGACTGGTTTCCAACACACTTGGGGATTGGAAGTTAATGATTGCAGGTATGATTATTTTGTCGTTAGACTTGTCTTGTATTTCTTGCTTGCCTTGATATCTCATCATGCTTTAGTTTATGTGATTGGGTATTTCTAGCATTATTTTATGATATCCACGTCTCCTTATGGAGTTGGGTATTCACGTGAGTTTGATTAGATAGTTACATGACCTAGACAGCGTTCTACCGCCGATGCTGCGGCGTAGGCTGGACGTACCCACGCACTCGTGCCCTAAACCGGGTGCGGGTCGTGACAGTATGTATATCCTATGGCAGGCTCGCAGTCGTATATCTAACTTAAGTACCACTGAGATTTTGCAACCTTGTGCAAAATCGGACATGCATGGGCCACCATAAAAAATATGTCACAACCTGCACCCTAGATTTGTGCATGAGTCATGAGTACGTCTAGCTTACACCGTAGTGTCAGCGGTAGAATGTTGTACAATAAGCCACAAGTATAATCTATAACTCACAACATATATACATCTCCACCCTATACTCAATCATAGGTAATAATTTAAATGAATACACCAGAGATAATAAAAAAATAATAGTCTCAATGCGGGTCTAAGAAGTCTCCCAAAAATGACCAAATATCCAAAGAACAATATTCAAAATACTCTAAAAAATTTGCCGGAGAACAATCCAGACCAAATAACTAACAAAACCAACTACTCTACTAAACTACTCCATTATAGACGGTATCTGAGCTGCTAACTCTCTCTGATCCTCCTAAAGGGCAAGATCAGGCTCAGCTATGTCGCTAACATGTCACGACCCACACCCGGAAATTCGGGCACGAGTGCGTGGGTACGTCCAGCCTACGCCGCAGAATCGGCGGTAGTACGCTGTCTAGGTCAAATCCAGATTTGCTAACTAGCTCTTTCACAACAACATGGGCAAGATAATAAGGAGAAATCAAACTTAAGATTTGCAACTGAAAGTAAATGTAACAACAGATTCAAATGTTTAAGTACAGAAATTCAATATTCGAATCGGGGACAAACCCGATAAATAAACTAAGAATGGAAAAGAAAGATAGCTACTACTAGCTACTCAGCAGGAGTAGCTTCCTGTGTGGGATCTGGCTCTGCAACTGTATCACCTGCTGCCTCATAGGGGCCATAATAGGTGGGGGCAAGGTTCTCATCATCGCCTAAACAACAGATCCAGTCAGGAAAGGAGCAAAGTACACAGTGCACAACAAGATTAAACTAAATATTTTATGACAATTAAATATTGGATATCATGTTGAGAAACAGCATTAGCAGAACATTATTATCTCAGAGTTAGCTGTAAACAGGAATATGAGAAACAGAAATAAATGAAACAGGAAATGAACTACAATAGCCAGCAAGAAATATAACATGACCAGGACTATCTGTGTGAATTTGTGTTTGTTTTAGAATACATAGTTGGCATGCAGGGGTTTATAAGGCTAATCCGGCCATCATAAATGGCTATTAGACAATATAATCGAGATCCGGCTGATGGACAGTCGTGTACCAACAGCTATTAGACAATCCAGGGGAAAGGGTAAACTACATGCCTCCTTAGTATTCTCCCACCCGACATGAAAAACAAGACAGGAACTACCAATATTCAAGACATGAAATTCACATTTCTAACATGATGTGCAATCATCAAGGGTACATGTAAGACAGGGAATTAATTATCACAATATATAAAGATTAACTTGAGGTGCAGGTACTTGCCTGTTGTTTGGATCTGATTAATTAAGTTCTTGGGGGAAAAGTCCAGAGATGAGTCCAAAAGATGAAATAGACATTACCATCACTCTCAGAAGATGTCAAAAAGCTATAAACGCCTGTCCTTGGGTCCAATTTGGAGACAAGGGCAAAAACGGCAGTTTCGGGTCAAAACGGGGTCCGCCGGTGGGCCCGCTTTGCACCGAAAAATGTGTCCGGGTCAACGGTCTCCAAATTCACCAAACTTAGTGTCAACAGGTCAGGAACGCTGATACGAACCCAACGGAACTTTCAGATTTGAATTCCGATGAGCCGATCACAAAATCGTCCGTCGAGCGGGGCCTGTGGGGCCCACGACACGCGATTTCGTCAACGTTCTCAGAATCGAACCAAACTTGACCCACAGGACCAGCATATCGCTACGAGTCCGATGGCGCAAGTTTTGTCTCGATATGACGAGTGTGCACGAAGTTAGGGTGAATTGCAGAAAAGGCGGATACGGGACGATGTTCGCGGATACGCGTTGATTCCGGTGTGCACGCACACCCGAATCAGCTTCCATGAAGACTCACACGTCCGTATCGACGATGCGTACGTATCTGTGAAGACCGCACGCGACCAAGTCGTCCCGTTTGGCGGGGCGGACTCAGTTCCGGGGTGAAACAGGGTCTGATTTTTCCTATTTTTTGGATCGCGGTGTGCGATCAGCACAGGACGCGATGCCCCGAACAGTTTGTCCGGACACCGAGAGGGTCATACAGGCTTCCTAACGCAATTTACGGAATTGAAAACGGAGCTACGAGGCAAAAGTTACACGCACCTGAAGGGGACCCGAAAACAGGGTCGAGTCGTGTCCGACTCGAGTCGGACACGCGAAGAAGAATTAGGGCTAGGGTTAGGGTTTCGACGTGTGTCGGCCTATAGGCGGCGGAGGCCGGCTGGAGACGCGCCGGAGGGGGCCGGGGAAGGTTCGCCGAGGGGTGCTGGGCCGGTGGCTGGTGGCGGCGGAGCCGACGGGCGGCGGCCGGAGCTGCTGCGGTTGCTGTGGCTGTCTCCGCTGCTGCTACTGGCGTCGGGGACGGCGGAGCGGGGTGCTGGAGGGGAGGAGACGGCGGGCGAGGTCGGCGAGGGAGCTGCGGCCGGTCGGCGGAGCTCTGGGGGGTTACGGCGGCGGCGTCTAGGGTTGGAGAGGGGAGGCTGGAGGAGGAGAACGGCGCTCGGGGGGGTTTTAAAGGAGGAGGCGGCGGTTAGGGGGGGCCGGCCAAGGCGGAGCGGAGGGGCGACGTGGCCGCGGAGCGCGGCGAGCGAGGCGCGGAACGCGCGGCGCTGCGCGCGGCGGCCGGCGCTGGACGCGGGGCGTGGGGGGGAACTGTTCACGCGGGCGGGTCGGCTGACGGCGGGTCGGGTTCGGCTGAACCCGACCCGACCCGATAAGGCGGGTCTGGCCCGGAATAGCGGCTGGGCCGCGGCCCAATGGGCCAGGGGCGGGCCGGGCTAAAGAATAAAAGTATAATAATAATAATAATAATAATAATAATAATAATAATAATAATAATAATAATAATTAAAACAGTTAATTAATTAAATAGTTTTCAGGCATTTAAAAATAGGTCTGAGGCCCAGAAAAATCCAGAAAAATTACCCTAAGTCCAATTTTTCATTTTACACCAAAAAATATTATTTTCATAATATTTTAATGTTATTTATTATCAATTAAAAATTTTGTAATAATTCAAAACCCTGATTTTAATTACAGAAAATTCCCAGAAAATTCCAGAAAATTGTAAAAAATCCCAATTTTAATATTTTTGAAAAATCAGGGGCTTACATAACATACGGTCCATAATGTGTAGGAATCACATCCTCATCGTAGTCACTTAAAATATTGTTATCCAGTCAGGAAAGGAACGGGTACATCACAGTAAAAACAGTTCCAACACATGGTAGAAACTATAAGACAATAAATAGTAAAGAATATATTATAGCAACAAAACTGAGATAACAATAAGGCAACCAGAATAACTAAATGCTGAAGTCCTATCATGGCAAAGATGTAGTACAATATCTCCAAGCAACATAGGAAACAACTGCAATGTATGGAAGAACAGATAGGGACAAACTACTCTACGTGATTTGAAATACCTTGTTGACTTATGAATGACTAAGGGTAAAATTCGACAAACCACATATATCGTACCTGGCTGCTATTATTCCAGTAAGACCATGGGATGTAAAGGGTAGTTCACACATCCACTAAGTATTTTCTCTCCCCACAAGTACAACATGGATTCTGAAGTAGTCACAAAAAAATAACAATAATCCAGAATAATCACGTATCTCATAACAAGAATGCATCATACTAATCCGTGTAACAAGTGTCAAGAATCAAATAATTAATACTAAGTATGCATTATAGAGACTATCAAGCACTGAAGTAATCAAGGAAATGTAGTCGCCTGTGGTACTTAGCTGTGGTTGGATCAAGTCCTAATTCAGAGTCCAAATCCTACGTATGATATGTTACCATGTCAAGGGATAATTTATTTTAATTTATTTAATTCTAGAATAATTAATCTAAAATCCTATTTTAATTTTTATTATTCTAATTTTTAGATTAATTTCTAAATTTTGTCCTAAGAAACCAAATTTTATCAACTCGAGACTCATGGCATGTAAATCGAGGCGATCTGTTGACCAAAAACTCAACCAATACAAACTCAACTTTTGTAAATAATTTCCTATAGATTTTAGTGTCATAAATATACTAGAATTTATGGCTCATCCAAATTCAAATTCATTTGGAAACTATTGCACATACAAAATTGTATTGTGCAACGGTGATTGATTGCTAACCTAGAAGTTATACAGAATTAACAGAATAGAAGTATTTTGAATTAAATTTTGGAAAAAAACATATGTTGACTATCTCGACGTTAGATTTTTGAAACTTTAAACATTTCATGATTCGGATCCCTTGTTCTCCCAAAATTATGAAAATACCAAGACACATATATTTTTGGATATGCTGTGCTCTATGAATTTTTCAAAATTTAATATTCATAATTTTTATGAAACAAATTATATATTCATAAAACTAACCTCTATACGGCTCTAACGCAAGAAACTATGATGCGTTTGGAGTCCGGAGCTATCCGTAATGGCTTCTGAAAAATGAAGGAAACCCTAGATAACAACCCCTCAAAATCGGCTAGAAGAAATAACCCTCAACTTATCTAATAATATATATATATATATATATATATATATATATATATATATATATATATATATATATATATATAAGAGAGAAAGCCGGCGGCTAAAGGGGGACACATGTCATGCATCCCATGCATTTTGCCCAGGATTGAACGGCCGGGAACGCGTGTAGCTTGGCCCGGCTGAGTCCGAGTCGAATTCGGACTCGGCTCGAACGCGCGGACCGGTTGCACCCGCACCCATGTCCGTAAGTCGCTTACAGGCTGGCCCCGCCCTGTTCGTTGTTGGAGGCTGACGGGATGGCCCCTGTTGGCTGATTGGGCAGGGTAATTTCTTTTATGGATTTTCTTTTTTAGAAAATAGTTATTTATTCAGTTTTGCATAATTAACTCTTAATAAATATGTAAAAAATCAAAAAATTCCCAACATTTTTTAGAAAATATATTTAATTATTTTTAACCTAAAATAAAAGTTTGGGACATTTTTAATTATGTTTGACACTAAAATAAATTTTTGAAAGCCCTAGAAAATTAGTGTTACTAGTTTTTAATTAACCAAAAATTGTAGAAAAATTCTAAAAGTCCCAAATTAACCTAATAACAATATTTAAGCTAGAATTTCAGGATACAGAGGTTACACCAAACTTGATGTACTGCTGACCTGGAGGTGACCTCTGTTGAGTTCTAGACTAGTATTTCTTTGTTCAGTTTCATGTTCTAGCTTCATTCTATTTAGTTAGTTGTTGGATTACTTTCCTTTATGCATCTTTTCCTTAATACTGTGATTGAGTTATGATGATTAGCTCTACTTGAATAATTGAGATAAATTTCTTGAGGTCTAGACAATGTTCTACCGCCGATGCTGCGATATAGGCTGGACGTATCCACATACTCGTGTTCGATCATCTGGATGCGGATCGTGATACATTTTTATGGTGGCCCATGCTGATCAGGCTTCGCAATTAGTTCTATGTTTTAGTAGTACTTAGGTTTAGTCGTACTACTGCGAGCCTGTGATAGAATATAAATGGTAGATTATTGGATATTATAGGAAGTAGAGTACTCAATCACAGATTAGGGTTTTTTGAGAGATTTCTGAGATGACCCTTGAGAATCTTACTTTGAACCTGCCTAAATCTATTTTTACTTGCCTTGTTCACTCTAACTTGAATACATGTTGTTGTTAAACCTAAATTCTTGCATTAAGATAAGTTTTATGGAATATAGAAAGAATAATGGAGTAGAAATTGAGCTCACAATCATTTTAGCTTAGGAACTGTCACGCCCCAGTACCAAAAAATGGAGACGGACATGGCCAACTATCCCGTACATGGTACTATACGTCGTACGGTGATCACGGCTGTATAAGACAAGGGGGTGCATGCTACAATAAAGTCTTCTATGGTCAAGAACTTATATATCTCAATCATTCAAACAAGAAACAGTAAGAATAAAGCATATATGATAAGCAATAAGGCGTTCCAAACACTTTCTCAAAATATTCTGGAGTCCAGCTGTACAAAATTAAGAAGCTGGAAAAGTAAAAAAAGTACATGATAGTGATTCAGCTGCAGTCTGATTTAATACAATAATATAAGGAAACTAATGTCCAAACGAGCCAGCTAACAGGTGCCGGTGGCTAAACGCCCAAAAGAAGTAATTGTGCAAGATGAGCAAGAAAGAAAAAAAACTCACTCGTTATCCCCTGCGACCATAGTCCTGGTATGTGCCATGAGTTGGGGAAAAGAACGCTGGATCCTCAGGTGCTGGCTTAAAATATAGTCATGCAAAACCAGTAGGGTTAGACCTCAAATAGCAAGTACCACAAAGGAAGCACAAAATAGAGAAACAAAAATCCAAAGAAATAATATAATATTACATAGGTTCAATATCGTAACTTAGGTCCATGGCATATTCTAGCATTAAATCTCAACCCTATAACCAAACAAGGATAAGGGTTGAACTCTCACACTATGGCAATCCATTAACCTAGGCTACTAGATGAATGAATATAATCTCAAACAATTCTATTTCTTATATCGGCCAATCATTTGTACTACTTGCTATTTTGTGGAGTCTGAGGTTATCTCAGAATAATGCATAATAAGTATCCTCGGATCACGCCAGTGTCGAACATAAGCTAACCGAACCAATATAATAAAACAAATACTTGCAAGATGCACCAGTCCCCCGTAGGGCCACTGCGCTAAAAATACGGTATTAGCGGTTCCAATATTCCTATATTGAAATAGTGGCTCGGCATTATAATAAGTCAGATACTATACTCCACTAAGAAAGATGATATACAGTATCTGTGGTGGGCAGCCCACATCGCACTTCGAATGAATCTCTGTGGGAAGGTTCGTTGGCATGATCTCAAGATATTGTTCCCTCCAATTGTTACTATAACTTTTCGTTACCTAATTAGCCCTAGGTTGTAATTGAAATCTCAAGACATGGTCACATAAAAATTTCCCTTAAGATGACGTACAGGGTACGAGCACGCTAGATACGAATCCATGGAAGTCAAATCTGGATTCACCCGAGCGTGTATGCAATATTCATACAATCAATTATCCTAGCAATGTTTTGGTAGTTCGACTCTCTTATCATGCCCGTGCTGGAAAAATAATGTTCATATTTATAATATCACGTATTTAGGAATTTGGAGGCATTCTCGATTCACAACCAAAATATAATCACTTAACACATGACACGATGTGTCACACCTCAGATTACATAAAAATATGAATAATTATCAGGCAATAGTAGTATCAGCACGGATACAGTATTCGAGTCTAATTACCAATTAAATATTGGGTCACATGAATCAAGAAAATATTCGATCAAACAAGCAGGGCTGCATGGGTCTCTAGGTCGTATAACAATCCTGGCCGCATGAGAAGTCGGGCCGCATGACAATCCTGGCAGCATGAGAAGTCAGGTCGCATGACAATCTTGGCCGCATGAGAGGTCAGGCCACATGACAATCCTGGCTGCATGAAGTCATGTCACATGGAGTCATGTCGTATGGAGTCGAGGCTAAGGTCTACTCCTCGGGATAAGTGATGAATCGACAGAAAATAATAAATGGTCAGTAATGTGACATAAAGTGTGATATGACATAAAGTGTGATGTGACAAAAAGTGTGTCAGGAAGAAAAGACAAACGATAGAAAGACACACCAAGGATGCGCCAAAGATGCGCCAAGGTTCAGAGTCATGCGTCCAAGGGGAGATGGTCGCATGCTCGGCTTGCCGCATGAGTTCAAAGTCACATAGAGTCATGACGCATAGAGTATCTTTTGGACTAGCAAATTTCTCATTCATTCAGCGAGTGAATGCACAAAGTATTCAAGGAGACTTGTGTAGATCAGCAGTCATGCGTCCAACAATATGGACGCATGTTGTCAGTATGCTACAAGAGTTCAGCCACATAACCCTTTTAGGCCGCATAGAAATCTTAGCCGCATAGCTCGCTGGCCCCATGAAGACTTTGTCTTCTCTAATAGTAGGTTCAACTATGGCAAAAATTTCCAAAATTAAAATCTTGTTTTCTTCATAAAACTTTGATTTTAAGTCCAAATCAGATGAATCAAAAGCCAAAATGATCTAAATCGAAAGATCAAACATGTAGCAAAAACTGGTTTTCAAAGACACAAGTTTAATAGATCAAAACCAAGAAAACTCATGAAACCCAATAAAAACCTAAGTTAGAAATATAGATCTACGCTTATCCATCCATCAAAATAGAAAACTCCAAGAACTAAAAGTATTTAGAAACACATATTAAACATAATAGAACAATAATTTGGAGGGTTTTTCTATTTCTCATGGAAGGTGTACTTGCCTATGAAATGGGGTGAGAAAGCTAAAAAAATGGGAGGAAATGAAGAAGTGAAGAGAAAGAATAAAATGTTGGTTTAGATATGCTAAGGTTTTAGGGTTGAACCAAAGACTCTCATGAGTTGAACCAACCCATGAAATAAACCATGAACAAGGTTAAACCAAAGAATGGGTCTAGTCTTCATGCACATGCAACCATGCTAAAATAAAATACGTTCCAAATACGTATATCGAAAACGGAGAGTGATATCTCTATCCACCTTAGAAAATTTTTATCCTCTGAATTTGAATCCAAGCAATATCTAGAGAAGTTAGGACAAGTACGATATAAACCTACTAGCAACTACTCATGCAAGCAATATCATCACAATACCTAAGTGATCACCTGATCACAGAATTCAAGATATGAAGGCATAAGATAGAATATACCTTTCGAATCGAACATATGCGGGTACCGAGATCAAATATCATCCTCTTTCTCCTACATAGATTTTCCAAGAGTGTGATATCCCCAGGCTACTCGGACAAAAAAAATAGTCCGATTCTTGAGTACTTTTTCTCTTCGATCCAGAATGGATACGGGTTACTTTTCATAAGATAAGTTGATATCAATGAATAATTCAGAGAGATCAAGGATATGAATCAGATCTGAAATATACCTACGCTACTGAGACACATGAAATATATTGTGTACCTCACATAGCGAAGGCGGAAGGGCAAGACGATAAGCAACATCGCCTACCCGCTCGAGAATATTGAACGGACCTACGTATCTGGGACTAAGCTTCCCGCGAACCACAAATCTAAGGACTCCATGGGTAGGCAAAATCCGTAAAAATATATGGTTGCCAACACGGAACTCTAAAGGTCTACGATGCTGATCTGCCCAATGACGATGTCTATCTTGTGCAACCCGAAGTCGCCTTATAATCTGCTTGACAACCTCTACTGTCTGCGTGATCATTTTAGGGCCTAACATCTTCTGCTCACCAATGTCGTTCCAAGCCAATGGTGACCTACACTTTCTACCGTATAGTGCTTCAAAAGGTGCCATCTGAATACTGGCCTGATAACTGTTATTGTACGAGAATTCCACCAAGTAAAGGTGATTCTCCCAAGATCCACCAAGATCTGAGGTATAGGCTCATAGCATATCTTCTAATGTCTGGATAGTTTTTTTTGATTTACCGTCTGTATGAGGGTAGTAAGCTGTGCTGAATAACTTGGTGCCCAAGCTCTGGTACAAACTTTTAAAAAAAAAGAAGTGAACCGTGCATCTCGATCTAATATGATACTTACTGGGATACCGTATTGTCTCACTATTTGTCACATATATAATTCAGCCAATTATTCTGTAGACTGTCCTACTCGAAAAGGAAGAAAGTGAACTACTTTTGTGAGATGATCTACTATCACCCAAACTGTATCTCGATCAGTTGGTGATCTAGGTAAACCGGTCACAAATTTCATCGTAATGTATTCCCACTTCCACTCTGGAAAAGGAAGCAGTTATAATAATCCTGTCGATCTCTGTTATTCTAACTTTACTTGCTGATATATCAGACATCACGATACGAAGCTTTCTATTTCCCTCTTCATTCTGTTCCACCAAAAGTTTTGCTTGATATCTTGGTACAACTTCGTACCTCCTGGATGAATAGAATACTAGGAACTATGTGCTTCATTCATAACTTCTTATCGAATATCCCCGATTGGTACGTATAGACAATTTCCAAACCTTAGCGTTCCATCCGCATGTATTATCAACTCCTTCCGAAGACCTGATTAACGTTCTTCTCGGAGCTTTTGAATCTTCAGGTTCCCTGCCTGAGCTAGCTTGATTCTATCTATAAAAGTTGACTGAATATGTAGGCTAGCCTGAACTCCTGTACTCTGTGGAATTACAATCTCGATACTCATCTCTCTTAAGTCTTCTAGAATATGCTTCTAAGTAGTCAACATAAATGCTCCACCTCTTCTGCTAAGTACATCAGCTACTATATTAGTCTTGCCTGGATGGTACTGAAGTTTTACATCATAATATTTCAACAACTCTAGCCACCTTCTCTGACTCATGTTCAGGTCTTTCTGCGTGAACACATACTTCAATCTCTTATGATCCGTGAATATTTCTACTCGATCACCATATAAGTAGTGCCTCCCAGCTTAAGTGTAAACACTACTGCTGCTAACTCCAAATTATGAGTTGGATAGTTCTTCTCGAGATCTCTGAGATGCCGAGAAGCATATGCTATCACTCTCCCTTGTTGCATCAAAACGCATCCAATCTTTTTCCAGATGCATCACAGTACACTGTTAATCCTCTGGAGCCTACTGGAAGAGTAAGGATTGGGGCAGAGATTAACTTCTTCTTCAACTCTTCAAAGGCTATCTGACATTCCGCTAACCACACAAATTTTACTTCTTTGTGCGTCAACCGAGTCAAAGGTGCCGAGATCTTAACAAAATTTGACATAAATCTTCTGTAGTATCCTGCCAAGCTCAGAAAACTACGCACTTTCGCTACCGTCTTTGGGTTTAGCCAGTTCTCTACTGCCTCTATCTTCTTGGGATCAACTGACACTCCTGCCCTAGAAATAATGTATCCAAGAAAGGATATACGATCCAGCCAAAACTCATACTTACTAAGCTTTTCATATAACTGATGCTCCCTCAAAGTTTGCATAACTATCCTAAGTTGTTATTCATTCTCCTTCTCATTTTGAGAATACACCAGAATGTCATCGATGAATACTACCACAAATTGGTCTAAGTAAGGCATAAAAATATAGTTCATCAAGTCCATGAATACCGCAGGAGTATTAGATAGTCCAAATGGCATAACTAAGAATTCGTAATATCCATATCATGACCTAAATGTTTTCTTTGGTATATCCTGCTCCCGAACTCGTACCTGATGATATCCTGATCGTAAATCTATCTTGGAGAAGACTCTTGCTCCACTTAATTGGTCAAACAAATCATCAATCCTTGGTAATGGGTACTTGTTCTTTACGGTCACTGTATTAAGTCGCATATAATCCATACACAACCGCGTTGCTCCATCCTTCTTCTTTACCAATACTACTGGTGATCCTCACGGTTATGCACTGGTCTGAATAAACTTCCTTGCATTTATTTCTTCCACGTGTCGATATAACTGATCAAGCTCTGATGGTGATATTGGGTACACCTTCTAGGATACTGGTTCTGCTCCTGGCATCACCTCTATACAAAAATCTACTACCCTAACTAGGGATAATCTAGAAAGATCATTAGAAAAGACGTCCATGAAATCTTCAACTATCTTGGGCAGCAGGTTTGCTTCTTTTGCTAGGGTTGCGACTCCTCCCTTGTGCTGGTATCTTGTTATTCTGCCAAGGACAAACTCTTCTAGACCAGGAATTCTAAATAACACTCTACCCTCATGATAGTCTATCGTTGTATGACTGTCTCGTAATAGTCCATGCCTAAGATAACATCAAAGTTATCCATAGAAAACTCGATCAACTTTGCAGATAATAGATGTCCACATACTACGACTGGACATGCTAGGCATACTCTACTAACTTCTACGATCCCATTGCTAGTGATTATATTCAGCCTTGCTGGGAATGCCTCAAACTTTAATCTAATATGTATCGTATATTGTGCAGATATAAATGAGTGTGAAGCTCCAAAATCAAACAAAGTTATGGCAGTAAAGTTTGTACGAAAATATTACCTTCTACTACGTCGCCTGACGCTATTTCTTCCTCTAAAGACAAGGTTAGTGCCTGTCCTTGGCCTTGTCGAGCTCCTTGCTGCTGTCTTCTTTACTATCGTGGTTGTTGTCCTTGTTGATTCTATTATTGTTGCCTATAAAGCTGGGCCTGCGTTGGCAACTGATGCTGAGCCAGAGGTCACGCTGCTACTATTGGTCCTCCTTGCTGCACTGCCCTAGGAACTGACAATGCAAAAAACTGTTGTACTGGCCCTCCTGGCCTCTACATTAATGGGCACGTGACAATCTTATGATCAGGGCTCCCACATCATAAACATAGTCTATTAGCTACCCGGCAAACATTCCGGGTATGACCTCCCTTGCTATAGTAGGTACAACTTGTCGGCGCTCCCCATCATTGTTGTTGTTGTTGCTGCTGCCTCGGGTGCTATTGCCGAGTTGGTACTGTCACTGTTGGAACTGTTGCCCTCCGCGGTACTGAATCATGTATACGAACGCCAGGTGATGGTGATAATATTCGGGGTATTGGTCCTCCCTCATTTTTTTGTCCATGAGGCCTCTTTCGATCCACTCTTCTTGATGCCATCCTTTGAGAAGTAAGCTCGACCCTCTTGGCTGCTATCAATACCGCCTCGAAGGTCTCGTAGTCGTACACCTCTACTATGTGCAAGATCTCCAAGTAAAGTCTTTGCTGAAACCTTATTGCTCTCTTCAACTTTATTGCCACCATGGTTGGAGCAAATATACTTAGTCGGGTTAATGAACCTTAGTGCAAAACTCTGCCACATAGCCATCTACCATCCTTCTAGCTTGTTTGAGGTTAATGAACCTCTGCTATAATTCACACTGAGCCATAATCCTAAAGTACTTTGTCCTGAACAGGGTCCTAAAATCCTCCCATAAAATAGGACCCCTCAGTCCTACCTCAAACGTAGCCGACCAAACTCTTGCCAGATCTTGGAGTTGTAAGCGAACCAAGTCAACTTGTTCCTCGGCCAAAACTTTAGCCGCTGTCAGGATGGTCTCAATATCCTGGAGCCAATCATCTTTCGTGATTGCGTCCTTCGTGTCATCGAAGTATCTAGGGTTCAGTCTGTAAAATCTAACAGATATCCCAGAGTCTGTTCTCTCGCCTCGTCCTAGTATCGTTTGTAATCCTTGGTTCAACAGGATATTATGCTCCTGCTATTGGAGTTGTTGTTGCTGATATTGTTGTTATTGTTGTTGTTTCACTACCATCTGGTGTTGTTGGGCAGCCAATAATCCATGAATAATCTCTAGCAAGGCTGGGGTATCCAGTGCTGCCGGCACTGCGAGAGGTACAAGAACACCTGGAGCCTGCTGCCTGGTCCCATTTATCATGGGTTCAACGGATCCTTGGCTGAGGTTCCACAAGATCTCGTTTTACTAGCAACCTGCCTCTCCTGTTGCTGCAACATCAGGGAAGGAGAATCCCTAAAGAAGTGCACAAGAACCAATAAGCACAGGACGAGAAGGAACAAGGAAGCAACCAATCTGGGAAAATCTAAGCTGAGTATTAAAGAGTATGATTTTAGACTTTCAAGAAAGATCAGGTTTGATTGAGACTCCTATGACCATGACACCCACAAGTTTGAAGAACAGACCTGCATGGCCCACCATTAAAACCTTTTTATACCCCAGTACCAGAAT
Source organism: Iris macrosiphon (assembly GCA_036927795.1). Classification (NCBI taxonomy): domain Eukaryota; kingdom Viridiplantae; phylum Streptophyta; class Magnoliopsida; order Asparagales; family Iridaceae; genus Iris; species Iris macrosiphon. Next base: position 129,034,263 of record JAYESA010000019.1, read on the forward strand.
ACGGAGACGGACATGGCCAGCTATCCCGTACAATGTACTATACGTTGTACGGCGATCACAGCTGTATAAAACAAGGAGAAGCATATTATAATCAAGTCTCCTAAGGTCAAGAACTTCTATGTCTAATCATTCAAACAAGAAACAATAAGCATAGAGTATATATGATAAGTAATAAGGCTTCCCAAGCGCTTTCTTAAAATATTCTAGAGTCCAGCTGTGCAAAAATAAGAAGCTAAAAATATAGCAAAAGTACATGACAGTGATTCAGCTGCAACCTGATTTAATATAATAATATAAGAAAACTGATGTCCAGACGAGCCGGCTAACCGGTGCCGGTGGCTAAATGACCAAAATAAGTAATTGTGCAAGACGAGAAGGGAAGAAGAAAAACTCATTCGCTATCCCCTGCCACCATGAGTTGGGGGAAAGAACGATGGATCCTTAGATTTTGGGTCAAAATCTGGCCATGCAAAACCAGTGGGGTTAGACCCCAAATAGCAAGTACCATAAAGGAATCACTAAATGGAGAAACAAAAACCCAAAGAAAATAATATAATATTACATAGGTTCAGTGTCGTAACTTAGGTCCATGGCATATCCTAGCGTTAAGGGTCAACCCTACAACCAAATAAGGACAAGGGTTAAACCCTCACACTATGACAATCCATTTTCCTAGGCTACTAGCTGAATGAATACAATCACAAAGAATTCTATTTCTTATATCGGCCAATCATTTGTACCGCTTACTATTTTATGGAGTCTGAGGTTATCTCAGAATAATGCATAATAAGTATCCTCAGATCACGCCAGTTTCGAACATGAGCTAACTGAACCATTATAATAAAATAAACACTTACAAGATACACCAGTCCCCCGTAGGGCCACTACGCTAAAAATACGGTATTAGCGGTTCCAATATTCCTATATTAAAATAATGGCTTGGCATTATAATAAGTCAGATACTGCTCTCCAATAAGGCAGATGATATAGATTATCTGTGGTGGCCAGCCACAATGCACTTCGAATGAATCTCTGTGGGATGGTTCGTTGGCATGATCTCGGGATACCATTCCCTCCAAATATTACTACCACTTTTCGCTACCTAACTAACCCTAGGTTGTATTTTAAATCTTAAGGCATGGTCATATAAGGATTTTCCTTAAGATGATGTACAAGGTACGGGCACGCTAGATACGAATCCATAAAAGTCAAATTAGGATTCACCCGAGCATGTATGCAACATTCATACAATCAAATATCCTAGCCACGCTTTGGTAGTTTGACTCTCTTATCATGCCCGTGCTGGGGAAACAATGTTCATATTTATAATATCACATTTTCAAGAATTTGGAGGTATTCTCGATGCACAACCCAAATATAATCACTTAACACATGACATGATGTGTTGCACCTACATAAAAATATGAATAATTATCAGGCAATAGTAGTATCAGCACGGATACAGTATTCGAGTCCAATTACCAATTAAATATTGGGTCACATGAATCAAAAAAAATATTCGATTAAACAAGCAGGGCCGCATGGGTCTCTAGGCAGCATAACAATCTTGGCCGCATGAGAAGTCAGGCCGCATGACAATCTTGGCCGCATGAGAAGTCTAGCAACATGACAATCCTGGCCGCATGAAGTCATGCCGTATGGAGTCATGCCCTAAGGAGTCAGGGCTAAGGTCTACTCGGGATAAGTGATAAATAGACGGGAAATAATAAAGTTTCAGTGATGTGACAAAAAGTATGATGTGACAAAAAGTGTTTCAGAAAGAAAAGACAAACAATAGAAATATGAGCCAAAGATGTGCCAAGGTTCAGAGTCATGTGTCCAAGAGGAGGTGGCTGCATGCTCTGCTTGCCGCACGAGTTCAATGTCGCATAGAGTCATGCTGCATTGTCACGCCCCAGTCCCAAAATACGTAGGACCAGGAATACGTGATACGCCAGCTACGCATTCGACCAGACTCTGGTCTGACTCGAATACGTATAAGCTGTAATATAAAGGGCACTATCTAGAATTTTCCATAAATGTAAACCTCTATGTCTCAATCCACAATGTACATCAGTATACAAGAAAGAGCTAAATGTGCTAAGGTCGGCCGCCCAATAACACACTAACTCGAATAGACTCGAGAAGAAGTATGAGTCTACAAAACTAGGCTACAACAGCAGGTGAATAATCAATGTAAAATAACCATAATACCGGTAGATATAATGTGAGTACCTGGTACCATGCTCGCAAGATATGCCACTCCATCAGTATCTCCAAGTGCTCTGTAATCGTCTATGCTGCAAAACTGGCAGGGAACCAGGTCCTCAGAGGGACGTAACAAGGTACAGAAATATAGCAAGCCAAGTAAACAGAAAGTACAAGTGCACGACAGGGTACTCTATCATAACCAACTAGTGTGACAGTTTAAAGACAATGTTCGACGCGTGGGCTGTCCAAAATAAAATCGTAGCTCCGGACACGGAAACACACGGCACGTACCGCAGCTCCGGGCAAAGAGTCACACGGGTGAAACAGGCTACACTAGAAACAGGTATCACTAGAAACAGGTATCACTAGAAAATACTACATATATATAAGCGCGTGCAGAGTAGCCCAAACGTCTAGTAACTGTCTTCCCCTTCCCAAGCGGTCAACGATTGTGCGTTGAACCTGAACCTCTAACTACAGTCTCGACACAAGGAATAACTTACAGACGCGACCCTAAGGTCATCCCAGTCTCTGGTCATGATGTCAGTATCAGGATACAGGAATCTGGCACGATCACAGTGTATGAGTGTGTCCTGGAGTATCGATGTACTCTGGTACGTGCATCGAGGTGCTATGAAGCATCTAGTATTTATTCTAAGACGTTAAGTCGAATGTCAACACCCGGTTGCGATCCGGACGTAAAGTATCGAACGTCAACATAACTACGTGCACAATGTACATAACGAAACAATAAATATCTGTAAACTGAAATACAGGGTGGCAAGGTACACTTGCCTGCGTGCGGCTGTTGATGACGGGGATCGGATACTGCGTCCAAGTCCTCAGGTCCCACAATACCTAGAGAAGAGATACAAATCTAAATCAATAATCTATTTTACAACAGACAGGTGTGCTACACATATCTACACCTAGACGTAATCTCAGCTACACCTAACAGAGACTAAACACCAGGGGGGTTGACTACAGTTGACCTCCGGTACAATAGTCACAACAACTAGTCCTCTATATGTTCTCCTCAATTTAATTCTCCATAATTAAATTCATAGTTTCTATCATGTACCACACATCCCGATTATTTATTTAAATATCAAAAACTCACTTTTCCTCGAATCCATAATTTAATTTATTCGTTATATTTCATGTCGAAGACAATCTCTAATCCACGGTCCAACTTTATCAAATACGAAATACATGCTCACTATAAATATTTAAACTTATGTCAACCTCATTAAACCCAATCTCAAGTCATTTTAATTTTCATATGCATTCACATTAACCTCATTTGAATTTACCAAAGTTTTTCTTAACACATAGTGCAAGTAAACCTACACTAACCATTTATATATATTCAATGACCTTCTTTCTAATGTAATTAATCCACATGTAATTTATTTCATACATATATCCATGACATATTATTCATGTTCTTATTTAATCATCATTAGCATAACCTTATCCATGTTCTTATTTAATCATCATTAGCATACTCAATGCAACCCTTTAATCACTTAGTTCAAATACTCCTCCCATTAACCATACATATCCACATAATATATATCACCCTAACAACATATTAATATTTCCATAATTAGCATCATTCCATAATTAATACTACCTATTTAAACATAATTAATATTCTGGAATTTAATGCAAAGAAGGTGGAGGAATGAACCTCAAGGTGGCTCGCCGGAGTTGAGGGTGCTCGTGGTGGTGGTGATGAAGATTGATGGTGAGGGGGAGGTCGGCCACGTGGGAGTGGGCTGTGCACAGTCCACGTGAGGAGTGAAGGTGGTGAGGGTTTGAGTGTGGTGAAGGTGGTGGAGAAGTTGGTGTAGAAGGAGGGAAGGAGAAGAAGAAGAAGAAGAAGAAGAAAAGAAAAGAAATGAAATGGGGAGAGGGGTTCGGCCGGATTTGTGGAGTGGGGAGGAGAGAGAGTGAAGGAGGGGGGGAGTTTTCTATGTTCCCTAGAAATTAGGGCCGGCCTAGGGATGAGTGTGTGAGGGGGAAAGTTATATAGGAGAGTGTGTAGGAATGAGTGGCTAGGAATGCTTTGAATTAATTGAATGGGTGGTTGAGATTCAATATGGATATGAGTGGGATTTCTTCATGAGGGAATGGGATTGGGACCCCATTTTGGGACCCCAATTATTATCATGACCAATGAGGTATTGCCAACAATTTGCTAATTGCAAATAAGCCCCCGTAAATTCGGGAATTTGCATGGACACATGAAATGACGCGAAAATTGTGCCGAAAATTGAGTTTATTAAATTGTATGATGAGGGGGTAGTGTGGGTGAGGAAGGGTTTAATTAAATGGGCATTGGGATTAATTTAGGATTTAAATAGGATTTACCAAGTTGGTAATCCCGAAATAAATAGAAATAAGCGTCCCGTGAATTTAATTTAATTTGGGGCACTTGGGGTCAAAATCCGGAAATGGCGCAAAAGCCAAAAATGGTGGGGGCTTGGAGTCAGTCTTGGACCCTTTTGTTGGTCCGGCTCAACGGGCTAAGTTGGTATCCCAAAATTTAGAGTAACGACACAGGTGTCCGACACCGAATTAAATAAGGATTTCGGATTCGAAAAGTTGTGCAATTAATTTAGAGCACAACGGAATCTGACTATTTGTGACGGAAAAGTCCAGTGCCTAATTTGGCGAGTTGAGTCGAGTGTACAATATTTGTACGAAATTTATGGGCTGAAATTGGGCTCCGAATAATTAGACAAAGATAGGGTGTGCCAATGGTTTTAATTAATTAGATTAAAAAATTCCAGATAAATATACTCTATTCTAAACCTCAATATTTTCTATAAAAAATTTTCCCGGTCCACTCTAACTATCCACAGAATAAAATGAGGGGGTTTACATTCTTCCCAACTTAAAAAAATTTTGTCCCCGAAATTAAAAGTAAAGCACGATAATATCTAACAGAATTTAAAATAACTAGTAATTAAATTTGCTGTACGTAAATTCGTACCTTGCTCCTCAAATAAGTACGGGAATCGCTGCCTAATAGAATCCTCGTGCTCCCAAGTAGACTCGCCTGGTGAATGGTGCTTCCATGCCACTCTGACCAGTCGAATCGTCTGCCCTCTCAAAGTCTTCTCGCTGCGATCGAGGATCTCAACTGGCTGCTCTACGTAAGACAGACTAGGCCCAACTGTAATCTCCGAATGATCAAGCACGTGGCTAGGGTCTGCGACATATCTCCTCAGCTGCGATACGTAAAATACGTCATGTACTCCCTCTAATGATGGAGGTAATACAAGACGGTAAGCCACTTTGCTAACTCGTTCCAGAATGTCAAAAGGTCCGATATACCTCGGACTCAGCTTGCCTCTGCCTCTGAATCTGATGGTACCACGAGTGGGCGATATCCTCAAAAATACGTGGTCACCCTCCTTGAACTCCAATGGCCTGCAGTGCGCATCGGCCCAGTGTTTCTGTCTGTCCTGTGCTGTGCGCATGTGGCTCTGAATCTGCTTGACCTTCTCTACTGTCTGTGTCACCAATTCCGGACCAAGTATCTGACGCTCTCCTACGTCACTCCAACAAACTGGCGACCTACATTTTCTGCCGTACAGTGTCTCATAAGGTGCCATCTGTATGCTGGCCTGGTAACTGTTATTGTAGGAGAATTCCACCGAGTGCAGATGGTCCTCCCAAGATCCTTGCACGCTCGCAACATATCCTCTAATATCTGTATCATGCGCTCTGACTGTCCGTCAGTCTGTGGATGATACGCAGTGCTGCACTTGAGACGAGTTCCTAGGCTCTCCTGCATACTCCGCCAAAAATGTGACGTGAATCTGGAATCACGATCCGATACGATGCTGACAGGCACTCCATGTATTCGTACTATCTGCCTCATATACATGTCAGCTAATATGTCTGTGGACTGCCCAACTCTGAAGGACAAGAATTGTGCAGACTTTGTGAGTCTGTCTTCGGCAAATCCCAAACTGCATCCTTCCCGCTAGGGCTCCGCGAGAATCCTGTGACGAAGTCCATGGTAATGTTTTCCCACTTCCACTCGGGAATGGGAAACGGTTGCAATAATCCTGCAGTCCTCTGACGTTCATCCTTGACTTGCTGACAAACTAAACATTTTGCCACGAATCTTGTAATCTCTCCTTTTATCCCATGTTACCAGTGATGTTGTCCCAAATCTCGGTACATCTTCGTACTTCCGGGATGAATGGAATAATCGAGCTATGAACCTCGGTCATCAACTCTTGGCGTAGCTTGCCACTCGGAACGTATAGGCGATCTCCACACCTTAATGTTCTGCCTTCATGAATCTTGAATCCCGTTTGCAGTCGTCTAAATCTCGTATCTGTAGGCAAGGCTGCCTTGATCCTCTCAATAAAGGTGGACTGAATCCTCGAGACTGGCCATCTGTCCATCCATGCCTGGCAATACAATCTCAATCCTGAGTTCCTGAAAATCCTCTAACAACTGGCGATGAGTCATAAAAATATGTCATAGGCTTCCTGCCCAAGGCATCTGCTATGACATTCGCCTTGCCAGGGTGGTACTGTAGCTCAATGTCATAATCTGTCATCAACTCTAGCCAACGTCTCTGCCTCATGTTGAGCTCCTTCTGCGTGTAGACGTACTTCAGGCTTTTGTGATCTGTATAAATCTCGACACGCTCACCCTAAAGGTATTGTCTCCATAGCTTTAGTGCAAATATCACTGCAGCTAGCTCCAAGTCGTGCGTCGGATAGTTCTTCTCATGAACTCTCAGCTGTCTCGATGCCTAGGCTATCACCTTGCCGTGTTGTATCAGTACACATCCCAATCCGCTCCCTGACGCATCACTGTATACTACAAATCCTCCTGATCCGGAAGGTAGTGTCAAAATCGGTGCTGATGTCAAACGCTTCTTCAGCTCATCGAAAGCCGCCTGACACTCGTCGGTCCAGATAAACTCTTCGCCTTTACGCGTCAGTCGCGTCCTAGGCGCAGCTATCCTCGAAAAGTTTTCCCACGAACCTCCAGTAATATCCGGCAAGTCCGAGGAAACTCCTAACCTCCGTAACTGATGTAGAGGTAGGCCAGGTCTCTACTGCAGCTATCTTCTCCGGATCAACTGATAGTCCATCTCCGGTGATTATGTGTCCCAGAAATGGTACTCTATCCAACCAAAACTCACATTTGCTGAGTTTGGCGTACAGCCTCTCATGTCTCAGCGTCTCCAACACAATCCTGAGATGTCTCTCATGCTCCTCCTGGCTCTTGGAATATATCAGGATTTCGTCTATAAATACCACCACGAACTTATCTAAGTACTGGTGGAAAATATTGTTCATCAAACACCTGAATACTGCTGGCGCGTTGGTTAAACCAAACGGCATGACTAAAAACACATAATGGCCATACTTCGTCCGAAAGGCCGTCTTCTGGATGTCCTCTTTCCGTACCTTGATCTGAGGTTAGCCTGATCTGAGATCGATCTCTGTGAATACAAAATGCGCTGCTAAGCTAATCAAGTAAAACATCGTTGCGTAGCATAGGGTACTTGTTCCTTATCTTTGCAGCACTTCACGTCCTGTAATCGATACGCAACGTACCGTCCCGTCCTTCTTCGGTACAATATGATAGGTACTCCCCATGGAGAAACACTAGCCCGACTGAAACTCTTGTCTAAGTGATCCTCTACTATGGACCTTCAACTCAACCAACTCCTTCGGCGCTAGTCTGAAGACGGGAAAATAATTGGCTCCGCTCTTGGAGTTAACTCTTTAGCAAATTCTATCTCTCTGTCAGGTGGCAGGCCGAAAAGATTCTCTAGAAACACATCCTCAAACTCTGCTATAATATGGTGGTACACTGGTTCCCCTTCTGCAATGTGTGCCTCAAAGGTAGGTGGGCACCATGCTTCCAGGCTCTCTAAAAAAACTCAAACTCAGGGTAATCCGGTGGTCTAAAGGTGACACAACCACGACAGCAATCAAGCGTTGCGTGGTATTGGTTCAACCAATCCTTGTCTAGGATAATGTTATAGTCTAGTCTTAAACCTCAAAATAATTCCTCCCATTAGGTTTCCAACATCAATCCTCGAAAGAACAATTTCCGTGCCTAATGTATAATTATCTTCTCCTCAAAGTTTTCCCTAAAATTCTATTCTTCGAATTTCTTCTTTTCGTTATTTATCTCTCCAAGTCAAAATTATAATTATAATAATGATGTCAACAATCATACTAATATTCTCATACTAAAATTTCCATCATTTTATTTCCATGTGAGAGCTTGAAATTTTATCTCCTCTAGTCCATAATATCATTCCTGGTATTGCTATCATATACAACCACTAGTTTCCATCATTAGGCTATGCATTCACATAAATCATTCCAGGTCATGTTCAACAATCCTTCTAGCTCTCAGTACTTCTAAGATCACTGTTACCTCCAGCACGGGTAGGGTACCACTGTGTCCAACTCTCTTACCAACCTTCCACACTAGTTCTAGAATCCAAGGAACCCATCAATCTATCCTGATAAGGTAACAATCTTCTCAGACAAAGGTATACGAATTCTGTCTTCTGCCGTCTGGTCTTCGATCTTCTTCTGGAGGGAAATCATCAGTCACAAGCATTCGTCTCCCCGAACAATAGGGGACGAGGAACAAGGATTGCGATATTGACGAAGATTGAACGAATGCAAAGTGGAAGTCCAAGGGCGATAATCACATACAAAGAGTTTTTAAATCGATTATGGATTGAGATCCTATTCAACAATCATAACATCTATTCCTAATTTGCAGGCTCGCTTGGCACAGTCAGGTGACCAAGACGATTTAAATCGGACCTGCATGGGCCACCACAAAAAACATGTCACGCCCCAGTCCCAAAATACGTAGGACCAGGAATACGTGATACGCCAGCTACGCATTCGACCAGACTCTGGTCTGACTCGAATACGTATAAGCTGTAATATAAAGGGCACTATCTAGAATTTTCCATAAATGTAAACCTCTATGTCTCAATCCACAATGTACATCAGTATACAAGAAAGAGCTAAATGTGCTAAGGTCGGCCGCCCAATAACACACTAACTCGAATAGACTCGAGAAAAAGTATGAGTCTACAAAACTAGGCTACAACAGCAGGTGAATAATCAATGTAAAATAACCATAATACCGGTAGATATAATGTGAGTACCTGGTACCATGCTCGCAAGATATGCCACTCCATCAGTATCTCCAAGTGCTCTGTAATCGTCTATGCTGCAAAACTGGCAGGGAACCAGGTCCTCAGAGGGACGTAACAAGGTACAGAAATATAGCAAGCCAAGTAAACAGAAAGTACAAGTGCACGACAGGGTACTCTATCATAACCAACTAGTGTGACAGTTTAAAGACAATGTTCGACGCGTGGGCTGTCCAAAATAAAATCGTAGCTCCGGACACGGAAACACACGGCACGTACCGCAGCTCCGGGCAAAGAGTCACACGGGTGAAACAGGCTACACTAGAAACAGGTATCACTAGAAACAGGTATCACTAGAAAATACTACATATATATAAGCGCGTGCAGAGTAGCCCAAACGTCTAGTAACTGTCTTCCCCTTCCCAAGCGGTCAACGATTGTGCGTTGAACCTGAACCTCTAACTACAGTCTCGACACAAGGAATAACTTACAGACGCGACCCTAAGGTCATCCCAGTCTCTGGTCATGATGTCAGTATCAGGATACAGGAATCTGGCACGATCACAGTGTATGAGTGTGTCCTGGAGTATCGATGTACTCTGGTACGTGCATCGAGGTGCTATGAAGCATCTAGTATTTATTCTAAGACGTTAAGTCGAATGTCAACACCCGGTTGCGATCCGGACGTAAAGTATCGAACGTCAACATAACTACGTGCACAATGTACATAACGAAACAATAAATATCTGTAAACTGAAATACAGGGTGGCAAGGTACACTTGCCTGCGTGCGGCTGTTGATGACGGGGATCGGATACTGCGTCCAAGTCCTCAGGTCCCGCAATACCTAGAGAAGAGATACAAATCTAAATCAATAATCTATTTTACAACAGACAGGTGTGCTACACATATCTACACCTAGACGTAATCTCAGCTACACCTAACAGAGACTAAACACCAGGGGGGTTGACTACAGTTGACCTCCGGTACAATAGTCACAACAACTAGTCCTCTATATGTTCTCCTCAATTTAATTCTCCATAATTAAATTCATAGTTTCTATCATGTACCACACATCCCGATTATTTATTTAAATATCAAAAACTCACTTTTCCTCGAATCCATAATTTAATTTATTCGTTATATTTCATGTCGAAGACAATCTCTAATCCACGGTCCAACTTTATCAAATACGAAATACATGCTCACTATAAATATTTAAACTTATGTCAACCTCATTAAACCCAACCTCAAGTCATTTTAATTTTCATATGCATTCACATTAACCTCATTTGAATTTACCAAAGTTTTTCTTAACACATAGTGCAAGTAAACCTACACTAACCATTTATATATATTCAATGACCTTCTTTCTAATGTAATTAATCCACATGTAATTTATTTCATACATATATCCATGACATATTATTCATGTTCTTATTTAATCATCATTAGCATAACCTTATCCATGTTCTTATTTAATCATCATTAGCATACTCAATGCAACCCTTTAATCACTTAGTTCAAATACTCCTCCCATTAACCATACATATCCACATAATATATATCACCCTAACAACATATTAATATTTCCATAATTAGCATCATTCCATAATTAATACTACCTATTTAAACATAATTAATATTCTGGAATTTAATGCAAAGAAGGTGGAGGAATGAACCTCAAGGTGGCTCGCCGGAGTTGAGGGTGCTCGTGGTGGTGGTGATGAAGATTGATGGTGAGGGGGAGGTCGGCCACGTGGGAGTGGGCTGTGCACAGTCCACGTGAGGAGTGAAGGTGGTGAGGGTTTGAGTGTGGTGAAGGTGGTGGAGAAGTTGGTGTAGAAGGAGGGAAGGAGAAGAAGAAGAAGAAGAAGAAGAAGAAAAGAAAAGAAATGAAATGGGGAGAGGGGTTCGGCCGGATTTGTGGAGTGGGGAGGAGAGAGAGTGAAGGAGGGGGGGAGTTTTCTATGTTCCCTAGAAATTAGGGCCGGCCTAGGGATGAGTGTGTGAGGGGGAAAGTTATATAGGAGAGTGTGTAGGAATGAGTGGCTAGGAATGCTTTGAATTAATTGAATGGGTGGTTGAGATTCAATATGGATATGAGTGGGATTTCTTCATGAGGGAATGGGATTGGGACCCCATTTTGGGACCCCAATTATTATCATGACCAATGAGGTATTGCCAACAATTTGCTAATTGCAAATAAGCCCCCGTAAATTCGGGAATTTGCATGGACACATGAAATGACGCGAAAATTGTGCCGAAAATTGAGTTTATTAAATTGTATGATGAGGGGGTAGTGTGGGTGAGGAAGGGTTTAATTAAATGGGCATTGGGATTAATTTAGGATTTAAATAGGATTTACCAAGTTGGTAATCCCGAAATAAATAGAAATAAGCGTCCCGTGAATTTAATTTAATTTGGGGCACTTGGGGTCAAAATCCGGAAATGGCGCAAAAGCCAAAAATGGTGGGGGCTTGGAGTCAGTCTTGGACCCTTTTGTTGGTCCGGCTCAACGGGCTAAGTTGGTATCCCAAAATTTAGAGTAACGACACAGGTGTCCGACACCGAATTAAATAAGGATTTCGGATTCGAAAAGTTGTGCAATTAATTTAGAGCACAACGGAATCTGACTATTTGTGACGGAAAAGTCCAGTGCCTAATTTGGCGAGTTGAGTCGAGTGTACAATATTTGTACGAAATTTATGGGCTGAAATTGGGCTCCGAATAATTAGACAAAGATAGGGTGTGCCAATGGTTTTAATTAATTAGATTAAAAAATTCCAGATAAATATACTCTATTCTAAACCTCAATATTTTCTATAAAAAAATTTCCCGGTCCACTCTAACTATCCACAGAATAAAATGAGGGGGTTTACATGCATGGAGTATCTTTTGGAGTAGCAAATTTCTCATTCGTTCAGCGAGTGAATGCACAAAGTGTTCAAGGACACTTGTATAGATCAACAGTCATGCGTCCAACAAGATGGGCGTATATTGTTAGTATGCGACAAAAGTTAAGCTGCATAACCCTCTCGGGTCACATCGAATTCTTAGCCGCATAGCTCGCTGGCCGCATTAAGACTTCGTCTTCTCCAACAGCAGGTTCAGCTATGGCAAAAATTCCTAAAACTGAAATCTTATTTTCTTCATAAAAATCTTATTTTAAGTCCAAATCAGGCGAACCAAAAGCCAAAATGCTCTAAATCTAAAGATCTAACATGTAGCAAAATTTGGTTTTCAAAGACACAAGTTTAATAGATCAAAACCAAGATTTATCATAAAATCCAATAAAAAACTAAGTTAGAAATATAGATCTACGCTAATTCATCCATCAAAACAGAAAACTCTAAGAACTAAAAGTGCTTAGAAACATATAATAAACATAATGGAATAATAATATGGAGGGTTTTTCCATTTCTCATGCAAGGTGTACTTGCCTATGAAATGGGGAGAAATAGCTAAAGAAAGGGGAAGAAATAAAGAAGTAAAGAGAGAGAATAAAATGTTGGTTTATATATGTTAGGGTTTGAGGGTTGAACCAAAGACTATCATGAGTTGAACCAACCCACAAAATAAACCATGAACCAGGTTAAACCAAAGAATGGGTTTAGTCTCTATGTACATACAACCATGCTAAAACAAAATACGTTCCAAATACGTATATCAGGAACGGAGAGTGACACGAACAGAAGATTGCTTTGAATAATAATTTTAATGTTGTATTATGCTCAAGGATATTACATCGGGGTTTGGAAGATTTAACATGTTGAGTAGTAAATGTAAGAATAAAATAATAAAAATTAAAAAAAAATATTCAAGAGTTTTATAAATCAGTTTAAGAAATAATTTTGTAAGAATTCACAAATAATGATTATGACCCATGGAAATTAAGAAGCCGATATTGGGAATCAAGAACATAAAAATTGAGGATAAATTTATACAAATTTAAGATAAGTAAGGATATAATTATTTCTTATCATGTTTAAATAGCTAAGTAGTTTCTAGAGGATATTTCACTATGAGATATAGTTATTCTAGAAGAAATAGAAATTTAAAATTTTTAAGAAGAGGAATAATTGAGACATGGTAGTGGAATTAGAAGGATAAGTTATTAGGATTGGTGATTTCATTTAGGATTATAAATATTTTGAGATTGTAACTTATTTGGGGGATTTGGTAAGATCGGTAGAAACACATAAGATTATGATCAAATACTGATACTTGAGATTTTAAAGACAATGATGGATTTGTGATTTTTTTGGTGACTATTTGTCACTCCCCGTTCCCGATATACGTATTTGGAACATATTTTATTTTAGCATGGTTGCACGTGCATGGAGACTAGATCCATTATTTGGTTTAACCTGGTTCATGGTTCATTTTGTGGGTTGGTTCAAGTCATGAGAACCCTTGGTTCAACCCTCAATCCTATCATATATAATCCAATATTTTCTCTCTCTCTCTCTCTCTCTCTCTCTCTTCACTTCGTCATTTATTCCTCACTCTTTAGTTTTCTTTCCTCTTTTTCCATAGGCAAATACACCTTGCATGAGAAATAGAGAAACCCTCCATATTAATTAATTTATATATTCTTTGCATGATTTTAAACACTTTTAGAACTTAGAGTTTTCAGATTTGGTGGATAGATTAGTGTAGATATATATTTCTAACTTAGGGTTTTTTTGGATTTTATGAGTTTTTCTTGGTTTTGATCTATTAAACATGTATTTTTTAAAATCAATTTTTGTTACATGATAGAGCTTTCAATTTCAAGCATTTTGGCTTTTGGTTCATTTGATTTGAACTTAAAACAAGAATTTTATGGCAGATCTAGTCTTTTCAGATTCTTGGAGTTTTTCCATGGCCGATCTTGCTATTCTAGGACGATGGAGTACCATGCGACCCAGCAATATGTACCCGTCCAGCATGCTCCCATCTTGTTGGATGCATGTCTGCTTGTGCATGCTTTTAAAAGCCGGACGCATAGTACCTTGAACGCATGAAAATTCATTAAGGCCTGACTCCATGCGCCCTAAGTCCATGCGTCCAGGAGATTATGCGGCCACGAGCCCTACGTCTCTTCTTTTGGGTGCATGTCTCGACACGACATTTGTGTCTCTACACCAACCTTGTGTTTCTGTCTTTTCTCTCTGACACACTTTATTACATGTGACATAAGTCACATCAATCACTTTATGTCGCTTCATTGATACTTCATTTATTGGCCGTCACTTCGACACTTGTCCCACGTAGTAGACTTTAATCCTGAGTATGCGTCCTAGACTTCATATGCGGCAAGTGGTTCATGCGGCCCTGACTTCATATGCGACTTGACTTCCCATGCGGTCTAGAGACCCATGCGTCTTGATTATTTTGATTGAATATTTTTCTTATTCTTTTATGATTTATAATTTGGTTAATGCTTGTGTTATGATTCTAAGGAAGAATAAATTTAGTAACTATACCTCGTGTCAGACATGACCATGAATTAAGATTGGCTACGAATATGGTAAAAGTTGAACTGAGATTTCAGTATGAACTAGACTAAGGACACAGTGACTAACCAGCTATATGCATAACATGAGCTATGTGTCCCAATGTGATGTCTCATCCCAGTCCCAAAATATAAGGGGACCGACACGCGACTAGGCCAACTGATACAAACTAGATTAGGTTTCTATTTTAATGGCCTTATCTAGATGTACTATGCTGTATAAATGGACTAAGTCTATAACTAATACTAAGCATGAAGTAGGTAAATATCTAATTTCATCCACAGAATATAAATAAGAAATGCTAAAATAAATACTGGAATAAAGTACGGAGTCTGAATGTCATAATATAACCCAAATAAGTCTGATGAAAATAAACCCACTGAATATAATACTGAAATGAAAGCACGGAAAGACAGATATGATAACTAGACTAAAACATCGACTAACTAGATAAAGATGCTCCAGTCCTAGGCGAAAGGCCAACCAGTGATCAGGAAAACTCTGAAGGTATTACCTCAAGCTCCTCCTCAATCGCGTACCTCGTCTCCTGTCCAGGCCCGTATACGGTCGGGTAGTATACCTAGTCCAAATCTTGAAGGAAACCAGGTCCTCAGAGGGACATAACAAGATACAAATGATATATGACAAATATATATACTGAATATGTAAAAGGGGGTGTGCTAACCATCTATGTGAATGTAATCTGAGAACAACCTTGGTACGTATGGGTAGGTGTAGGCATAACGTCCAACGCTCCGAAAAGTGCGGTATCTGCACATGTAACGTCCATCGTTCCGAAGAATGAGGTATCTGCATATATATATATATATATATATATATATATATATATATATATATA
Source organism: Iris macrosiphon (assembly GCA_036927795.1). NCBI lineage: Eukaryota > Viridiplantae > Streptophyta > Magnoliopsida > Asparagales > Iridaceae > Iris > Iris macrosiphon. The sequence goes on from JAYESA010000019.1 coordinate 129,050,010, forward strand.
TATACGCCTGTAACGCTCCGAAGAATGTGGTATCTGAATAAAGGTAGTCATTGGATCCGTGGCTCCTCTGGACACTACGAATACCAATGTGTGTATCCCATATGCCTACCAGTTGTCCTCCCTGCCCAATGTAAATATACAAATCGAATACACGACGTGCACACTTCATAACTAACAAGCCAGGTCACAAGTAACTAGACTATCATGACTATGCACTATACTGTGACGCGTGTCGCTCGTACTGATAGCTAGTCGGGTACGCCAACTCGTATCCCAAAATGAATTGATTTGTGACATGAGCAATATGTGACAGGGTCTTAGGAGATATAAAAATACCTCCACAGTATTAGGTGAGTCCGCTAGAGTCTAAGTCGCTACACTACTCATCAACACCTTCGTCGACTCCACCCGAGTCATTCTCAGACGCGTACAATTTTATATAAAATAATTGCAACAACAAATTATGCAACATGTAATAACTTGAATTTAAACAGTAAATAAGGCAAGGTATACTTGCCTGAATCCTCAAGCTGTGAATGCCAAAGTTCTGCTCCCGAAGCCTCGCTCGAACGATCCAACGGGACTATATATAATATAATAATATATACATTAGTCATTACGCTAAGTTAGTATAAAAGTACATCTATACACTGTACTTAGAAGCTAATGCAAGTAGGGTTTCTAACTAGGTCAACTTGAAGGATTGAGTAGGCAAGAGTCTAAAAAGTGCATAAGTGTCAAGTCCTTCAAATCTCAATATTAACCTCAAATGTAATGTCATAACTTAGGTGCATTAATTGATCTCATGTTAGGGTAGGTCCTTTATAAATATGTAAACATTATATACTTCACCCTTAAGTTCCATGATTCAAACTCCACAAATATTTTATGTATCAACCCATTATGAATTGCCAAATGGCATGTGTCCCCAAGATAATCAAATCTGAACTTTAAGAAAAATAGGTACCAAATACTATATAAATTATGGTGTTGCATATATTAGAACCTAAACATCATCATAACCCATCTAGGTATTATACCCTCCATTAATATTGTATTAAAATATATTTTATATTATACAAATAATCATCTTCCTTTCATACTGGATGCTGAATTTTTCCAATTCATACAACTGTAGCCAAAATAGTTCAAACTTCTTCATAACACACATTCAAATCTCATGGTATACGAACCTATCATTTAACACTTAAATTTGAGAATAAATAAGTCATAAATATGAGTTCTAAATCATACTTAAGGAGTGTTCCACAATGGGTTACCAATGTGTATGCCCATGTGTTCATGGGTTCTCAAGTAAAAAATGAGAAGGTCATGAAGAATCATATAGAAGAAGAACATGAAATCATTGAAAGAGGGGATCAATTACATGAAGGAGAACAAGATAAAGATGGGGGAGGAGGGAAGAAGGTTACCTAGATGATCACTTGAATGGGGGAAGCTCAGTTGGGGGGTCGGCCTGCCGCAGTCGGCCGGCGCTACTGTCGTGGTCCGGCGGTCCGGCGGGTGGGAGGTGGAGAGGTTGCTGTCGAGGTTGGGGGCAGTGGTGGTGGTGGTGTCGGCTGCTATGGTGTGGAGCAGAGAGGATGATGATGATGATGGTGGTGGTAAAGTTTCAGTTTGGAGAAGGAATAGAGGTGGTGGCCGTATTGTTTGAGAGAGAGAGGGAGAGTATGTTGTGTACTAAATGAATAAGAGAGAGAGAGTATTTATTGAGGGGAGAGAGAGGGTACCTGGGGATTATGGTCGGCTCGGTTCCCAAGGAGAGTGTAGTTTGTCATAAAGAAAATGGGTTGTGGAGATGTATGGGGGTCTGAATGGAGGGTGAGAATTTAAACCAAGCATAGTACCATGCAAAAAAGAGAGAGAAGCATGTGACCAGTCATATCCCTCCAAAATTGGGTATTCTCTATTTGTTCCAACCAATAGGAGGTGGACACATGGCTAGTTATTTCCACAAAGGTCCCCAATAGTTTAGGAGTTGCACAAAGAAGAGAAAATTGGATTGGATATGAAAAAATACCATATTTGGTGTATTGTAGTAGGAAAAATTAGTGTGTGATATTTTGTATGAGCCATGAGGGTGTGGGTGTAGGTTTGGATTGGTGTTGGGTCTAGTTTTGGTTTATGTTGAGTCAGTTGCTTCAAATTAAATAGGAATTGTGTCATAGGTGTTCTTTAATAAATTAGAAGTGCATGGGGTCTTAATTAGTGGTGACACAAGTGTCATGAATATAGAAGGCTCGAGATAGATTATTGTCATATATTGGGTTTAAAGGAACGGATCGATGTTGTGTCTCCAATTTCGATTGGAACATACATTGATGCAAAGTTTAGGTTTGAAATTAGATATCGTTTGACGATTGTTGTGCGATTAAAATAAATCATAGGAAAGGGTATTAATGAGTGACACAAGGGTCATAATGGAAGACTGGCACGTCTAGGTCAAGTGTATAAAATTTATTTGAAGGCAAAATCTAGAGTAGCACTCCAAATATCGATGCAACGGTAACGTGCACCAAGTGATACGAAATTATATAATTAACTAAAACACCGTGTTTCTAATTCTAATTGACTCTAAGATAACCCTAATCTCTCTCTAAGCCAAGTATACCTAAATTTTGGTCGAGAGGGTTTATAATCTACCCTCCTTAGAGCATTTTGTCCTCAAAATTAAAACAAACATATGGTATAAACTATTGACTGAAAATAAATGCTATCACATACCTAGGCCCTCAAAGAGATAGGGAAAATGCTGTCGAATATCATCCTCTCGCTCCCAAGTTGACTCGCCCGACGCATGATGCCTCCACACGACACAAACTAGAGGAATAGTCTGACCTTGTAGCACCTTCTCGCTCCTGTCCAGAATCTCTACAGGTTCCTGCTGATACGACAAGCTCGGCCCAACAGTTATCTCCAAGTGATCAAGCACATGACTCGGATCTAACACATACCTCCTCAACTAAGATACATGGAAGATGTCATAAACTTCCTCTAATGTTTATGGCAATTTTAACTTGTAGGCAACCTCTCCGACCGCTCGAACACGTCGGATGGCGCGATGTACCTCGGACTCAACTTTTCTCTGCCTCCAAACCTAGTAGTCCCTCTGGTAAGTGAGATCTTCAGAAACACATGATCCCCAGCCTGAAACTCTAGAGGTCATCAAAGCGTGTCTGCCCAATGCTTCTACCTATCCTGTGCTGCTCGCAGGTGCTCCTGGATCTGCTTTACCTTCTCCACTGTACGGACAACCAACTCTGGTCCAAGAATCTGCCTCTCTCCCACATCACTCTAGCACACTGGGAATGATACTTCCTTTCACACAATGTATCAAAGGGAGCCATATGAATGCTCACTTGATAGCTGTTATTGCAGAAAAAATTGACCAAATGCAAATGGTTCTCCCATGATCCACCGAAGTCAAGCATGCACGCTCTAAACATGTCCTCCAATATCTGAATAGTGCGTTCAGACTGGCCATCTGTCTGTGGGTGATACGATGTACTGAACTTCAGGCAGGTCCCAAGACTCTCCTGTATACTCTGCCAAAAGTATGATGTGAACCTAGTATCCCGATCAAATACTATACTGATTGGCACCCCATGTAGTCGCATGATCTCCCTCATATATATCTCTGCTAGGATCTTTGTAGACTGCCCAACTATGAAGGGTAAAAAGTGAGAGGACTTGGTGAGTCGATCCACGATCACCCATACAATATTGCGACCACTAGGACTCCTCTGAAAGCCCGTAACGAAGTCCATTGTGATGTGCTTCCATTTCCACTCAGGTATCGGGAGCGGCTGAAGTAAGCCTACAGATCTCTGATTCTCTGCCTTGACTTACTGACACACTAGGCACTTCGCTACAAAGCTGGCTATTTTCCTCTCCATTTTATGCTACCAATAGTATTGCCTCAAGTCTTTATACATCTTCGTGCCGCCTGGATGGATAGAGTATGATGAGTTGTGTGACTCCGTTATCAGCTCCTAACAAAGCTCTCCGTTCGAAACATAAAGACAATCTTCGTATCTCAAGGTCCCGTTCTCATGTACGCCCAATCCAGTCTGTATCTCGGCCTCTGTCCTCTGTCGAAGTCTCTGAAATCTGGCATATGGCGGCAATGTAACCTTGATCCTCTCAACCAATAATGACTGTACCTGAAGGCTCGTCAACTGGCCATATGCTCCTGGCATAATAATCTTTATTCCCAACTTCTGCAGATCCTCCAATAGGTATTGCTGGGTAGTCATTAGGAATGCAATGGGCCTCCGACTCAATGCGTCATCTACCACGTTGGCCTTCCCCGGGTGGTACGTAGCTCGATCTTAAAATCTTTCATCACCTTCAGCCATCATCTTTGCCTAAGGTTTAGGTCCTTCTGAGTGTAGACGTATTTTAGGCTCTTATGGTCTGTGAAGATCTCTACCCGCTCTCCATATAGGTAGTTTCTCCAAATCTTCAGAGCAACAAGTCATGAGTGGGATAGTTCTTCTCATGGGTCCTTAGTTGCCTAGAGACGTAGGCCACAACCGTCCCATGCTGCATCAAGACACATCATAATTCCTTCTCGGACGCATCGCTATTGATCATAAATCCTCCTGGTCCAGAATGTATAGTCAATATAGGTGTCATGTTTAGATGCTTCTTTAGCCCATCGAATATCGTTTTATACTCCTCCGTCCAAATGAACTTCTGCTCCTTGTGGGTCAAGTGGCTCATCGGCTTTGTGATCTTCGTGAAGTTCTCTATGAACCTCCAGTAATATCCGACAAGTCCTAGGAAGCTCCTCACCTCTAAGACATTGGTAGGGGTCGGCCACGTCTCTACTGATGAGATCTTCGCTGGATCTACTGAAATTCTATCTCCTGAGATAATGTATCCAAGGAAAGAGATGCGGTCTAAGAGAAACTCATACTTGCTCAACTTGGCATAGGCCTCACAAGCCTCAGCATCTCCAACACTATCCTCAAGTGCTCCTCGTGGCTCTTCAAATACACCAGAATATCGTCGATGAAGAATACCATGAACCGGTCCAAGTACTGGTAAAAGACTCTGTTCATCAGGTTCATGAACACAGCAAGCACATTCGTCAATCCAAAAGGCATCACCAAGAACTCGTAGTGGCCATAATGAGTCCTGAATACCGTCTTTGGAATATCTTCTCTCCACACCTTCACCAGATGATATCCCGATCTTAAGTCGATCTTCCAGAATACTCTGGCTCCTATCAGCTAGTCGAACAAGTCATTAATCTGCAGCAGAGGGTACTTGTTCTTGATAGTCAAAGCATTAAGGGCTCTGTAATCAATGCAGATGTAGAATCTTCTATCCTTCTTCATTACAAACAATACTGGTGCTCCCCAGGATGATATTCTCGAATGGACAAATCCCTTGTTTATAAACTCCTCCAACTGTAGCTTCAGCTCATCTAGTTCCTTCTTTACCAACCGGTACATATTTGAAGATACCAGTACTGCTCCTGGTACCAACTGAATGGTGAACTCCACCTCTCTATCTGGCGGTAGGCCTGGCAACTATGTCGAGAATACATCCTCGAACTCTGCAACTATCAGTGGGGGTGTCGTCTCCATAGCCATATAAACTCCAGCTGTCTGGCCAACTCCTTGCTTGATGGTCCCCCACATAAACTCGAACTCTGGGCGATCTGGAGGTCTGAAAGTGGTGCTACCCCTCAGAAAATCTAGTATGGCATGGTACTGGCTCAACCAGTCCATCCCCAACACAACGTCGAAGTTTGGCATCAGAAATACCAAAAGTCGAGCTCTCATCTCCCGACCGCACACGACTACCGAGCACGTTCTAATAGTACTGATAGCCGGTATGATACATCCTCCGGTAAGAATCTTCCAACTCTTAGGAAAGGGGTAAGTGGCTACCCTATGCATAGCTATGAAACTACTAGATACAAATGATAGTATAGCGCCAGAATCAAATAATGCAGTCGCAGATAATGATGCAACTAAAATAGTACCTGTAATAGCTTTCCCTTCTGGTTCTACCTCTATCACCGCTAGTGCGAAGGCCTTTCTGCGTCTCTGCCCTCCTGCCTACTGTCAGGCTCTATCAAACTGAGTCTTCTGTGGGGATAATAGTGGCCTGATATGGTATCCTCCAGGTGCAAGTGGACGTTGACCTCCTGCTTGGAACATTGCTCTTTGGACTGGTGCCACTGGCCTCTGTCCTATTTGCGGTACTATATCCCTGCACTGTGGGCAATCTAGAACAAGGTGTTGACTTACCCCATAGATCATGCACAATTCTAGCTTCTTCCAGTAATCTCTGATAACATGTCCCTTCTTTCCATAATAGTGAAAAGTCGGGAGCTCCTTCTGCTGGTGCTGGTATGGTGCACTCCTCGGTTATGACTGCACTCCAGGTCGACAGATCGGTCCTTCTCTCCGGGATATGCTCTGGCTGGTGCGGCTATATCAGAACACCTCTGACTCGTCTGTCCCATACCTATAGCCTCCTGGATCATGGCCTCTAACAGAACCTTCTCGTAAGGGATCCTCGCGTGCAAGCTAGTGAATCTCTGAAGCTCGCAAGTTAGTCCGTTGTGGAACCTCTTGGCCTTCTCTAGATCATCTGGTATCAGGGTGTTACCAAATCTGCTAAGACGACTGACTCTGTGTCATACACATCTACAATCATGTCCCTTCCTCTAGATAAAGAAACTGAGAGTAGAGCGCATTCTTGACCGTAGCCGGGAAGTACTTTGTATTAAAGTACTCTAAAAACTGTTCCTATATCTGCTTCTTGTCGACGCTGTGCTCCATAGAGTCCCACCAGTGATGGGTATTTCCTTTCAACTGGGACCCCACTGCAATCATCTATAGGTCTGGTGGTAGCTGAGAAGCCTCCGGAAGCATCTCCATATTGGTGACCCAATCGGTGATCTCCTCTGCGGTCTTGTTGCCCAAAAAGGTATCCGGGCCCATCTGACGAAACCCTCAAACCGTGCCCTCTGGCTGAGCAGGTGAAGGTGCAGGTGCAGGTATTGGTGCGAGTGCTAATTCTGGTGGCCTCTCCAGTAGTCTCGGCCTAATTCTACTGCGCCCATCATGGCCTGAAAAAACTAAAATATCTGTGGCAGGCCCTCCGGCTGCAGTATCTGAGGTGGGAAGGCTCCGTACGGCATCTTCTACAAGTACGATATGTACGGCATCTGAGGTAGAAAGGGTGGAGGTGGTAGAAATGGAACCTTTGGCTGTGATATCGATGCCTACTGAGATATTGATCCCTCGGGCTGCGATATCGTCGTGGCCCTCGATTTCTGGCCCTCATTTTAATGTGTCTGAACAGCCTGCGAAGTCTGACCTTCATGTTACTGCGTCGGATCAGCCTGCGAAGTCTGGTGCCAGTCTATCAACGGGGTCTAAGGTATCACCGAAAACTGTGGTAGTGGCCTCTCTCCAGATGGTCTCGGGGATCTATCCTCCCCCTGCGCGATATCGGATGGCACAATGGCACCATATGCCGCGCATCCGCTACACAAGTTTATCTTTTTATACGAGATAGAAAATTAGAAGAGTATGAAAACAAACAAACATGATACAGATATTCAAAGAGGCTCAAATATGATAATCAATGTGGATGAGATTCTAAAAATTTATATCCTATAGCAGGCTCGCTAGGCATAATACATACCAAAAGCGAATAACTAGGACCTACATGGGCCACCACTAAAACCATGTCACGTCTTAGTCCCAAAATATGATGGGACCGACACACGACTAGGACAGCTGATACAAACTTGATTAGGTTTCCAATTTAATGGCCTTATCTAGATGTACTACGCTATATAAATGGACTAAGTCCATAACTAATACTAAGCATATAGTAGGTAAATATCTAATCTCATCCACAGAATATAAATAAAAAGTACTAAAATAAATACTGGAATAAAGTACAGAGTCTGAATGTCATAATACAACCCAAATAAGTCTGATAAAAAAAACCCACTGAATACAATACTGAAATAAAAGTACAGAACGACATATAAGATAACTAGACTAGAACATCGACTACCTAGATAAAGATGCTCCAATCCTAGGCGGAGGGCCTACCAGTGATTAGGAAAACTCCGAAGGTAACACCTCAAGCTCCTTCTCAGTCGCATACCTCGTCTCCTGCACGAGCCCGTATATGGTCGGGTAGTACGCCTCATCCAAATCTGGAAGGAAATCAGGTCCTCAGAGGGACATAACAAGATACAAATGATACATGCCAAATATATATACTGAATATGTAAAAGGGGGTGTGCTAACCATCTAAGTGAATGCAATCTGAGGACAATCTTGGTATGTATGGGTAGGTGTAGGCATAACGACCAACGCTCCGAAGAGTGTGGTATCTGCACATATAACGTACATCATTCTGAATAACGAGGTATATATATATATATATATATATACGTCCGTAACGCTCCAAAGAATGCGGTATATGAATAAACGTGGTCATTGGATCTGTGACTCCTTTAGACACTACAGATACCAATATATGTATCACATACGCCTACCCGTTATTCTTCCCGCCCAATACAAATATACAAGACGAATACATGACATGCACACTTCGTAACTAATATGCCAGGTCATAAGTAACTAGACTATCATGACTACGCAGTATACCGTGACGCGTGTCGCTCGTACTGATAGCTAGTCGGGTACGCTAACTCAAATTCCAACATGAATTGATTTGTGACGTAAGCAATATGTGACAGGGTCTTGGGAGATATAAAAATACCTCCACAATATTAGGTGAGTCTGCAAGAGTCTAAGTCATTACAATACTCATCGACGCATTCGTCAACTGCACCTGAGTCATTCTCGGACGCGTACAGTTTTATATAAAATAATTGCAACAACAACTCATGCAACATTTAATAACTTAAATTTAAATAGTAAATAAGGCAAGGTATACTTGCCTGAACTGCGAATGCCAAAATAGTTAGGGTAGGTCACATTATAAATATGTAAATGCTACATACTTCACCCTTAAGTTCCATGATTCAAACACCACAAATATTTCATGTATCAACCCATTATGAATTACCAAATGGCATGTATCCCCAAGATAATCAAATCTGGACATTAATAGAAATAGGTGCAAAATACTATATAAATTATGGTGTTGTATATATTAGAACCTAAACATCATCACAACCCATCTAGGTATTATACCATCCATTAATATTGTATTAAAACATATTTTATATCATGCAAATAATCAACTTCCTTCCATACTAGATGCTGGATTTTTCTAACTCACACAATATTAGCCAAAATAGTTTAAACTTCTTCATAACATACATTCAAATCTCATGGTATACAAACCTATCATTTAATACTTAAATTTGAGAATAAACAAGTCATAAATATGAGTTCTAAATCATAATTAAGGAGTGTTCCATAATGGGTTACCAATGTGTGTGCTCATGCATTCATGGGTTCTTAAGTAAAAAAAGAGAAGGTGATGAAGAATCATGGAGGAGAAGAACATGCAATTATTGAAAGAGGGGATCAAGTACATGAAGGAGAATAAGACAAAAATGGAGAAGGAGGGAAGAAGGTTACCTAGATAATCACTTGAATAGGGGGAGCTCGGTTGGGGGTCGGCCTGCCGCCGTAGGCCGGTGCTGCTACCGTGGTCCGACGGTTCGGCAGGTTAGAGAAGGTGGAGCTGCTGTCGAGGTCGTGGGCAGTGGTGGTGGTGGTGGTGGTGGTGGTGGTGTTAGCTGCTATAGTAGGGAGTGGAGAGGATGGTGATGATGATGGTGGTTGTGAAGTTTTGGTTTGGAGAGGGAATAGAGGTGGTGGCCAAAAATTTTGAGGGAGAGAGGGAGATTATGTTGTGTAGTAAATGAATGAGAGAGAGAAAATATTTAGTGAGGGGGGAGAGAGGGTGCTTGGGGATTAGGGCCGGCTAGGTTCCCAAGGAGAGTGTAGTTTGTAATAAAGAAAATGGGTGGTAGAGATATGTGGGGGTTTGAATAGAGGGTGAGAATTTAAAGTAAGCATAGTACCATGCAAAAGAGATAGAGGAGCATATGACCGGTCATGTACCTCCAAAATGGGGTGTTCTCCATTTATTCCAACCAATAGGAGGTGGACACATGGCTAGTTATTTGCACAAAGGTTCTCAATAGTTTAGGACTGCACAAAAAAAGGGAAAATTGGATTATATATGGGAAAAAGCTATGTTTGGTATGTTCTAGTGGGGAAAATTGGTATGTGGTATTTCGTATGAGCCATGATGGTGTGGGTGTGGATTTGGATTGTTGTTGGGTTTAGTTTGGGTAAGGTTGAGTTGGTTGCTTCAAATTAAATAGAAATTGTGTCATAGGTGTTCTTTAATAAATTGGAAGTGCATGGGGTCTCAATTAGTGGTGACATAAGTATCATTAACGTAGAAGACTCGGGATAGATTATTGTCATATATTGGGTTGCAAGGAATGAGTAAATATTGTGTCTCCAATTTCGATTGGAACAGACATAGGTGCAAAGTTTAGGTTTAAAATTAGATATCATTTGACAATTATTATGCGATTAAAATAAAACACAAGGGAGGGTATTAATGAGTGACACATGGTTCGGAATAGAAGACTGGCACGTCTAGGTCAAGGGTATAAAATTTATTTGAAGGAAAAAACTAGAGTAGCGTTCCAAATATTGAAGCAACGACAAGGTGTACCAAGTAATACGAAATTGTACAATTAATTAAAATATCGTATTACTAATTCTAAATGACTCTAAGCTAACCCTAATCTCTCTATAAGCCAAGTATACCTAAATTTTGGTCGAGAGAGTTTACATGTGATAAGGCTCATATGACAAACTGTAAGTTTGGTAATTTGATATGATTTCTTGTATTTGTGCTGATATAATTACTATGTGCAACGTGTATATGTGTTATAAATTTGTACTGAGGTACGACATAACTTGTTATATTCTATGAGATTACATGTTTCGGGTTATGCATTGAGAATGCCTTCCATACTACGCAATATGTTATATTATTATATTATTTTTCCAGCACGGGCATGGTATGTGGGTCAACTACCAAAGCGTGGCTAGGATTTATTGTTTGTTGCATTACACTCATGTGAATCCAATTTGAGTTTTCAAGTAACAAAGTAGATTTGTATCTAGCGTGGTCGTACTATGGTATGACATATATGAGGATTGATCATGTGATCACGTCGTGGGAGTCCTAACATAACCATAGGGTTAACTTAGGCAACTAAAATTGGTAGAGCATTGAAAAGGATAAAATCCCGAGATCGTGCACATTAGCCACCTCAGACAACTGTCATGACGTGCGAGGCTGACCCCTATGGACATTGGTCACATCCGCACTACTGGACGAGAATATCCGAATACTTATATTGTATAATACGTTCTATGTGATATAGCATGGTAGCCTTACGAGGGACCAGTGAATAATATACAAGTGTCATATGATTTCTATGGCTCGGTTAGTTCCGCTAAACAACTCACGATCTGAGAATTTCTCTTATACATCTAATCTAAGATAACTCAGACTCCATAATAGCAAGCATTGATTGGCCGTTATATAACTGGACTTGGTTGTAATTGTATTATTCTATTAGTAGTCTAGAGATATGGATTATCATAGTGTGATTGTTCAACCATTATCCTTGTTTGGTTCTAGGGTTGGGCTATTATGCTAAGATAAACTATGGACCAAAATGACGATACAAAACCTATATTATACCTATCTATTGCTTCAGATTTTATTTCTCTATTTCGTGCTTTATTTGTGGTACTTGTTATTTGCGGTCTAACCCCCCTGGTTTTGCATAGCTAGATTTCGAGCCAGTTCCAGAGGATCCACCTTACTTTCCCCTTCCTGATGGCGCACACCAGACGGATGGTCGCTGAAGCACACGAGTGGGTTTCTTCTTCCCTCCTCGTTATCATATATTTTACTTTTTTGGGCATTTAGCCACCGACACTTGTTAGCTGTAAATCTAAAAATTTAGTTTCATTTACATGATTTTAATTAATCAGACTACAGCTGATCATGGTCATGTACTTTTGCTACTCTACCAGTTTTTTATTTTGTAAACTGGTTTCCAGAATGTTGTGACAGGGCATTTAGGACGCCTTACTTCCTTATCATATATGTTCTATTTTTATTATTCTTACTTGAATGATTGAGATAATAGATATGATATGTGACCCTAAGTGACTTGCTTGTAGTATGCACCCTCTTATCAAGTTACAGCCGTGGTCGCCGTACGACGTATAGTACCATGTACGGGATACATGGCCATATCCGCCTCCTTATTCTGATACTGGGGTGTGACAAGATTTTAGTGGTGGCCCATGCAGGTTTTTTTTTAGACTTGTGGGGTATTATGGTCATAGGAGTCTCAATCAAGCACATACCTTTGGAATCCTGAATTCGTTCTTCTCGAAGCCTTGCTTGACTATCGAATCAATTATTTTCTTGATCCTTCCCGTCCTATTCTTGATATTTCTTGTCCTTTTCTTTAGCACTTCTTTAGTTGCTGGAGTAACATACATGGTTGGACAAGGTTCTCTTGGGCAACAATGGGAGATAGCACTAGTTCAGAATCAGATTCAGGTAGAGCCAGTAATTGAGCAAGCCGGCATAATGGAACCATAAGTTGGACATGTTGAGCAACCAACCCATGATATCCCAGTACCCCCAGTAGTACCAACAGTACCAGTAGTACTTGATACCCTGATATTACTAGAGATCCTTCGGGGAATAATGGCGATACAGCAACATCAAATGGCAGTTTAACAGAACCAGCAATGTCAACAGCAAGAGCAGAATGTCTTGTTAAGTCAGGGTTTGCTGACAGCCCTGGAGAGAGACAAAAGGACTGATTTGGGGGCATCAGTCAGATTTTGTCGACTTAACCCGAGATACTTTGACGGCACAGAGGTTGCCATCACGGCAGATGCATGGCTTCAAGACATCGAAGTTATTCTGGGGGCACCAAGGGTTCCGGATGATGAGCAAGTTGACCAGGTCTGACTGCAGCTTCAGGACTTTACCCGTGACTGGTGGGCTTCTGTAGAAATCGGTTTGAGGCATCGTATCTCTTGGGACAGTTTTAGAGCTCGATTTATGGCAAAGTACTTTGGAGTTGTCGCACAGTATGAGCTCCAGCAGAGGTTTATCGGTCACAAGCAGGTCGGTAGAACAGTAGATGGATATGCAACAGAGTTCTGTAGGCTGAGTAGATTTTCTCCGACTATGGTGGCCACAGAGTCGAACAGAGCGATGAGGTTCCAGCAGGGACTTCACTTAGAGATTCTACAGTTGGTAGAGGGACACGACTACCAGACTTATGAAGGAGTATTGATAGCATCTCGAAGATATGAGCTTACCATGCAGAGGTTGTCAGCAAGGACAGGAGGCCAGAATAGGTCTCATGCTCAAAGTGGAGGAGGAGGAGGTGGAGGAATACCCAAAACGTCAACACCATCATCTGGTGTTCGTATCTACGATTCAGCACCACGGAGGGCGACAGTTTCAACAGTGATAGTACTAGCTCGGTAGCAGTCGAGGCAGCAACAACAGCAATAGCATCAGGGAGCATCGGTAGGTTGCACCTACTGTGGGAAGGTAGGCCATACTAGAGATGTGTACAGAGTAGCAAATAGGCTTTGCCTAAGGTGTGGTGATCCGGGCCACAAGATTGTCAATTGCTCGATAATATAGAGGGAAGGAGGGCCAGCCCAGCAGTTTTTGGCACTGCCAGCACCAAGGGCGTTGTAGTACAGAGGACCAGCGGTAGCAGCACGACCAGTGGCTCTGCATCCATCATTGACACTGGCACATATATTTTGGTAGAGGACCAGCAGCAAGGCCAGCAAAGGCCACAATAACGTGTCCAAGGGAGACAGCATCAAGGAGCACAACAAAGCCAAGGGCAGGCATTCACTTTGTCCCTGGAAGAGGCTTTAGCATCAGGTGATGTAGTGGCAGGTAACATTTTTATCGCATCTTGTCACTACCACATTCCAGAATAGGGGTATATTTTTTATATATTATATGTATTGCGTGTATTTAACTTAAATAATTGTATGATATATGTATTTATATATATATATTATTATATAGTGTTCATTAATGTTTGAGTTAGTAGACTATACCTAGATGCCCACTTGATGAACCCCTGACCAGAATATAGGGTTATGAATTTAATTTGTAGTATTTCGGGATTAATTATTAAGGTTTGTAATTTATTATTGAGATTTTATTTATTTGTTGTGCCTTACCGTTGCTTCAATAATTGGAGTGCTACCCTAGCTTTTGCCTTCCAACAAATTTCACACCCTTATCCTAGACGTGCCCGTCTTTCATTCTAACCTTTGTGTAACTCATAATTATCCTTTCTTGTGCGTCATTTTAGTCGTACAATATTCGTCGCAGACGTTATATTTAATTCCAAATAAATTCAACTTTGTATCTTTGTGCGTCCAATCGAAATTGGAGACACAATCTCGACCTATTTTGTGCAACCCAAATTATGACAATATTTTATTCTGAGTCTTCTTCATCCATGACACTTGTGTCCTACCTAATTTTAACCCTATGTACTCCTAATTTATTTTAGAACACCTATTGTATTAATTTTTAATTAAATAAAACCAAAACCTAATTTGGTGCAATTTCTTAATTGTTGGGCACTTTTATGCAAAAGTGTATTAAGGTGTCCATCCTGTTGGACACGACATGTAAAGAAATCTATTTCTCCTTCGTGTGAATTTTTCTATAATTTTTGGGAGTGTGTAACTCAACATCAACCTCTTTAAACCATAGCCCTCCAAACTTTGAACCAAATACAATCCTAGCCATTCAATTTTGAATCCATTTGAATCCTAGCCCTTGAAATATCTTAATGTCAAGCCCTTTTTTCCAAGGGTTTGACCAAGCCCTAATTCTAGGTCAACCCAATACACTATACATATATAAATATTTCTTTCTTTCCTTTTCTCTTTTTTTCCTTCAACCAAACTTTAGCCACAACCGACTTTATTTTCCTTCCCATCCTTCTGTCACGCCCCGATCTCCCGCAGGCAATCGGCCGTTCCCGCTAGGCGGGAATCACCCTCGCCAGCGCTCCCGCGGAACGATCTCTTAACCCATCCGGGCGTGATGCCGCACGAGCGTGAGCCACGCCCGTGCAAGGCCGGGGTTCATTGGCTGGCGGTAAGAGTTCTAAGCCACAGAGTCGCACAGATTGTCCGAGTGCAGCGGAGTCATGAGCGCATAGGCGATCAGTAACAAGTTCTCTGAGTTGACAATTATAGCGGAAGCATTGAAACACAAGTTGAAGTAAAGCAAGCTCTTTTATTGATATGAACAAGTGTTATAGGCGGCGTATAGCCGAGATTACAAGTCGCTCAAGCCTCTCTCTCTGAAACATAAAATTGTGCCAAGTGGCTACAATTATGGGATAATTTGTACAGGCGATGTTTAGGCGAGTTCGGGCTATGTTCACAATATTATGTCTTGTATATGTGCTTCTGTTCCGGATGCACCGTTGCTTCGGAGTGATGTCCACGCCTTAGCACGCACGTTGGAGGCATCCGCACCGAACGAGGTCCTCCCGCACCCTGCATACAAACTGGTGGATTATCAGTACATTGAATGCACTGGTGGGGAAGCTACTCGCCCGCTCGATAAATCCAAACACGTAATACAGGTTCCGTGCACAACTATTAAGTTGTCTTTCTAGTTGCCTTAGGATCAGTTTCATGCAAACATTGAATAGCCTAACGTGTCGGGCAGTGTGCCGTACGATGTTTGAGGAAACACGGCGAGACTTACCAACTTACCATCTCCTTCCCTGTCCAAGGCAAACATTGAGGCAAACATGTTAATTCACGCACGGGAAAGTATAAACATTCAGGAGCATAGCATATACAAACACGACGTTGTAGGCAAGATCACGTTATAAGCATACGATTTACAGGAGTATCAGGTGTGTTGCATACAATGATTTATTTGGAATATATTAGACACCGTTTGGTATCTTTTACCTGGCTATCCGAATCACCTGCACAACTTACCATGCCTTTCCTGCCACGGAGACACAAGTTAGTATGCAACAGGTTCAAATATACATGATGATCACTGGCTTGATTGCCATAATGGACTAGTCTGTGACGAAGATGGTTTGCTACGTGCAAGTACGTGAGGCGCCGCATACCAACTTGTCCAAGTACGTGAGACTAAACGTGAGTTCCGTCCGGAGCCGGAACGGTGCCAGTGCCCCAGCAGCCGTCAGCAAGAACTATACCTTGTGCACAAGTTGTCTGTGATCTAACAATAACATTTATTCGCCCGAAGGCTACGTGATTATCGCCCGTAGGCTACGTGCGCCCGTAGGCTACGTGATTATCGCCCGGAGGCTACGTGAATATCCGCCCGGAGGCTACGTGAACAATTATTCGCCCGAAGGCTACGTGAGTACAAGACAAGCAGTATTACATGATTTATTTTGTTCAGTGAATGTCTTTTACATTGATGCAATTCTCCTGGAGCGGAGATTGCCTTGGTGACCTAGCGGTCCCGAACACTTGCAGGTTTATTCAGGCACGGAACGACTACGTAGTAGTCTCCCGAGATTTGGATGAAGGCAAGGCAACAAACAAGCAGACAAGCATGCGTTTCTAAGGAACGTAGGCAGGCACGTTGCTCGGACCCGAAGGTAAGCCGAGAGTTGAAACCGTTAAGGGACTTAGCATGCGAGGGTCTGAACATAAGCAGTGTTTCAATTTCCATGTTCTAGTAAGCAATACAAGTTGGGATTATTCCCTTAGCTAGGTGCGTTGGATTTATTAGCATGCAGGGGGTGAATCACCTAGCAACTAGCATAAACATTTCAGGTTTTATGTGTGTTGGCTAAGCAAAGACAAGTTCACCGTAGCCACCCACCTTAGCGATGATTCGCCTCGGTAGAGCGATACGTCAAGCGAGCCTCTAAAAGTCCAAGCCGGATTCCTGTAGGGACAAGTCTGGATATCTTTTGCTTCTCTTTTGAGGCAAGGTGGGTCGGGACAGTTGCACTATTGCCGTTTCAAACGGCAGTCCGCTTGAGCGAAACGGGGCATTACATCCTACCCAACTTAGAAAAAGTCTCGTCCTCGAGACTTACTAAGGACAAGCAGTAATCTAGGGTTGAGGCAATCCTAGACAAGTCATTTGTACTTGTTTATTTGGATATTCACTTACACAAGCATCGAAATCAGCATATCGCTTAGACTGGATCGTGTGCACCTTCGACATGCATTTCTAGTGTGAACACGTCAACCAGCTTAGTGATAGCGAAGTCTCAGCACTCGAGTTTCACCTTTTTCTAAGTCTTGGATGGTGCACTAGTTCAAGGCGTCCCTCAAATAGATGCAGTCAACCAAACTTAGGATTAGTGAAAATCGGACAAGCTACTAGCGATACTCTCAAGGGTTCGCACAGGTTGGCACAAAGGCCACTCGCAGCATACAACCAGACAAGCAATCATATCATTCAATCAAATTTTGAAAGTATTTAGACTTATTGTTGGAACATCCCATCGAGACATTGAGAGAGAGCGTGCACATAACCCACGAACGAGCTTTCGAAACAGAGATATCGAATCGAAGTCCAAAGGCGTAGAAGCCAGGCTCTGATACCAACATGTCACGCCCCGATCTCCCGCAGGCAATCGGTCGTTCCCGCTAGGCGGGAATCACCCTCGCCAGCGCTCCCGCGGAACAATCGCTTAACCCATCCGGGCGTGATGCCGCACGAGCGTGAGCCACGCCCGTGCAAGGCCGGGGTTCATTGGCTGGCGGTAAGAGTTCTAAGCCATAGAGTCGCACAGATTATCCGAGTGCAGCAGAGTCATGAGCGCATAGGCGATCGGTAACAAGTTCTCTGAGTTGACAATTATAGTGGAAGCATTGAAACACAAGTTGAAGTAAAGCAAGCTCTTTTATTGATATGAACAAGTGTTACAGGCGGTGTATAGCCGAGATTACAAGTCGCTCAAGCCTCTCTCTCTGAAACATAAAATCGTGCCAAGTGGCTACAATTATGGGATGATTTGTACAGGCGATGTTCAGGCGAGTTCGGGCTATGTTCACAACATTATGTCTTGTATATGCGCTTCTGTTCCGGATGCACCGTTGCTTCGGAGTGATGTCCACGCCATAGCACGCACGTTGGAGGCGTCCGCACCGAACGAGGTCCTCTCGCACCCTGCATACAAATTGGTGGATTATCAGTACATTGAATGCACTGGTGGGGAAGCTACTCGCCCGCTCGACAAATCCAAACACGTAATACAGGTTCCGTGCACAACTATTAAGTTATCTTTCTAGTTGCCTTAGGATCAGTTTTATGCAAACATTGAATAGCCTAACGTGTCGGGCAGTGTGTCATGCGATGTTTGAGGAAACACGGCGAGACTTACCAACTTACCATCTCCTTCCCTGTCCAAGGCAAACATTGAGGCAAACATGTTAATTCACGCACGGGAAAGTATAAACATTCAGGAGCATAGCATATACAAACACGACGTTGTGGGCAAGATCACGTTATAAGCATACGATTTACAGGAGTATCAGGTGTGTTGCATACAATAATTTATTTGGAATATATTAGACACTATTTGGTATCTTTTACCTGGCTATCCGAATCACCTGCACAACTTACCATGCCTTTCCTGCCACGGAGACACAAGTTAGTATGCAACAGGTTCAAATATACATGATGATCACTGGCTTGATTGCCATAATGGACTAGTCTGTGACGAAGATGGTTTGCTACGTGCAAGTACGTGAGGTGCCGCATACCACCTTGTCCAAGTACGTGAGACTAAACGTGAGTTCCGTCCGGAGCCGGAACGGTGCCAGTGCCCAAGCAGCCGCCCGCAAGAACTATACCTTGTGCACAAGTTGTCTATGATCTAACAATAACATTCATTCGCCCGAAGGCTACGTGATTATTGCCTGTAGGCTACGTGTGCCCGTAGGCTACGTGATTATCGCCCGGAGGCTACGTGAATATCCGCCCGGAGGCTACATGAATAATCATTCGCCCGAAGGCTACGTGAGTACAAGACAAGCAGTATTACATGATTTATTTTGTTCAGTGAATGTCTTTTGCCTTGATACAATTCTCCTGGAGCGGAGATTGCCTTGGTGACCTAGCGGTCCCGAACACTTGCAGGTTTATTCAGGCACGGAACGACTACGTAGTAGTCTCCCGAGATTTGGATGAAGGCAAGGCAACAAACAAGCAGACAAGCATGCGTTTCTAAGGAACGTAGGCAGGTACGTTGCTCGGACCCGAAGGTAAGCCGAGAGTTGAAACCGTTAAGGGACTTAGCATGCGAGGGTTTGAACATAAGCAGTGTTTCAATTTCCATGTTCTAGCAAGCAATACAAGTTGGGATTATTCCCTTAGCTAGGTGCATTGGATTTATTAGCATGCAGGGGGTGAATCACCTAGCGACTAGCATAAACATTCCAGGTTTTATGTGTGTTGGCTAAGCAAAGACAAGTTTACCGTAGCCACCCACCTTAGCGATGATTCGCCTCGGTAGAGCGATACGTCAAGCGAGCCTCTAAAAGTCCAAGCCGGATTCCTGTAGGGACAAGTCTGGATATCTTTTGCTTCTCTTTTGAGGCAAGGCGGGTCGGGACAGTTGCACTATTGCCGTTTCAAACGGCAGTCCGCTTGAGCGGAACGGGGCGTTATATCCTACCCAACTTAGAAAAAGTCTCGTCCTCGAGACTTACTAAGGACAAGCAGTAATCTAGGGTTGAGGCAATCCTAGACAAGTCATTTGTACTTGTTTATTTGGATATTCACTTGCACAAGCATCGAAATCAGCATATCGCTTAGACTGGATTGTGTGCACCTTCGACATGCATTTCTAGTGTGAACACGTCAACCAGCTTAGTGATAGCGAAGTCTCAGCACTCGAGTTTCACCTTTTTCTAAGTCTTGGATGGTGCACTAGTTCAAGGCGTCCCTCGAATAGATGCAGTCAACCAAACTTAGGATTAGTGAAAATCGGACAAGCTACTAGCGATACTCTCAAGGGTTCGCACAGGTTGGCACAAAGGCCACTCGCAGCATACAACCAGACAAGCAATCATATCATTCAATCAAATTTTGAAAGTATTTAGACTTATTGTTGGAACATCCCATCGAGACATTGAGAGAGAGCGTGCACATAACCCACGAACGAGCTTTCGAAACAGAGATATCGAATCGAAGTCCAAAGGTGTAGAAGCCAGGCTCTGATACCAACATGTCACGCCCCGATCTCCCGCAGGCAATCGGTCGTTCCCGCTAGGCGGGAATCACCCTCGCCAGCGCTCCCGCGGAACGATCGCTTAACCCATCCGGGCGTGATGCCGCACGAGCGTGAGCCACGCCCGTGCAAGGCCGGGGTTCATTGGCTGGCGGTAAGAGTTCTAAGCCATAGAGTCGCACAGATTATCCGAGTGCAGCAGAGTCATGAGCGCATAGGCGATCGGTAACAAGTTCTCTGAGTTGACAATTATAGTGGAAGCATTGAAACACAAGTTGAAGTAAAGCAAGCTCTTTTATTGATATGAACAAGTGTTACAGGCGGTGTATAGCCGAGATTACAAGTCGCTCAAGCCTCTCTCTCTGAAACATAAAATCGTGCCAAGTGGCTACAATTATGGGATGATTTGTACAGGCGATGTTCAGGCGAGTTCGGGCTATGTTCACAACATTATGTCTTGTATATGCGCTTCTGTTCCGGATGCACCGTTGCTTCGGAGTGATGTCCACGCCATAGCACGCACGTTGGAGGCGTCCGCACCGAACGAGGTCCTCCCGCACCCTGCATACAAATTGGTGGATTATCAGTACATTGAATGCACTGGTGGGGAAGCTACTCGCCCGCTCGACAAATCCAAACACGTAATACAGGTTCCGTGCACAACTATTAAGTTATCTTTCTAGTTGCCTTAGGATCAGTTTTATGCAAACATTGAATAGCCTAACGTGTCGGGCAGTGTGTCATGCGATGTTTGAGGAAACACGGCGAGACTTACCAACTTACCATCTCCTTCCCTGTCCAAGGCAAACATTGAGGCAAACATGTTAATTCACGCACGGGAAAGTATAAACATTCAGGAGCATAGCATATACAAACACGACGTTGTGGGCAAGATCACGTTATAAGCATACGATTTACAGGAGTATCAGGTGTGTTGCATACAATAATTTATTTGGAATATATTAGACACCATTTGGTATCTTTTACCTGGCTATCCGAATCACCTGCACAACTTACCATGCCTTTCCTGCCACGGAGACACAAGTTAGTATGCAACAGGTTCAAATATACATGATGATCACTGGCTTGATTGCCATAATGGACTAGTCTGTGACGAAGATGGTTTGCTACGTGCAAGTACGTGAGGTGCCGCATACCACCTTGTCCAAGTACGTGAGACTAAACGTGAGTTCCGTCCGGAGCCGGAACGGTGCCAGTGCCCAAGCAGCCGCCCGCAAGAACTATACCTTGTGCACAAGTTGTCTATGATCTAACAATAACATTCATTCGCCCGAAGGCTACGTGATTATTGCCTGTAGGCTACGTGTGCCCGTAGGCTACGTGATTATCGCCCGGAGGCTACATGAATATCCGCCCGGAGGCTACATGAATAATCATTCGCCCGAAGGCTACGTGAGTACAAGACAAGCAGTATTACATGATTTATTTTGTTCAGTGAATGTCTTTTGCCTTGATACAATTCTCCTGGAGCGGAGATTGCCTTGGTGACCTAGCGGTCCCGAACACTTGCAGGTTTATTCAGGCACGGAACGACTACGTAGTAGTCTCCCGAGATTTGGATGAAGGCAAGGCAACAAACAAGCAGACAAGCATGCGTTTCTAAGGAACGTAGGCAGGTACGTTGCTCGGACCCGAAGGTAAGCCGAGAGTTGAAACCGTTAAGGGACTTAGCATGCGAGGGTTTGAACATAAGCAGTGTTTCAATTTCCATGTTCTAGCAAGCAATACAAGTTGGGATTATTCCCTTAGCTAGGTGCGTTGGATTTATTAGCATGCAGGGGGTGAATCACCTAGCGACTAGCATAAACATTCCAGGTTTTATGTGTGTTGGCTAAGCAAAGACAAGTTTACCGTAGCCACCCACCTTAGCGATGATTCGCCTCGGTAGAGCGATACGTCAAGCGAGCCTCTAAAAGTCCAAGCCGGATTCCTGTAGGGACAAGTCTGGATATCTTTTGCTTCTCTTTTGAGGCAAGGCGGGTCGGGACAGTTGCACTATTGCCGTTTCAAACGGCAGTCCGCTTGAGCGGAACGGGGCGTTATATCCTACCCAACTTAGAAAAAGTCTCGTCCTCGAGACTTACTAAGGACAAGCAGTAATCTAGGGTTGAGGCAATCCTAGACAAGTCATTTGTACTTGTTTATTTGGATATTCACTTGCACAAGCATCGAAATCAGCATATCGCTTAGACTGGATTGTGTGCACCTTCGACATGCATTTTTAGTGTGAACACGTCAACCAGCTTAGTGATAGCGAAGTCTCAGCACTCGAGTTTCACCTTTTTCTAAGTCTTGGATGGTGCACTAGTTCAAGGCGTCCCTCGAATAGATGCAGTCAACCAAACTTAGGATTAGTGAAAATCGGACAAGCTACTAGCGATACTCTCAAGGGTTCGCACAGGTTGGCACAAAGGCCACTCGCAGCATACAACCAGACAAGCAATCATATCATTCAATCAAATTTTGAAAGTATTTAGACTTATTGTTAGAACATCCCATCGAGACATTGAGAGAGAGCGTGCACATAACCCACGAACGAGCTTTCGAAACAGAGATATCGAATCGAAGTCCAAAGGCGTAGAAGCCAGGCTCTGATACCAACATGTCACGCCCCGATCTCCCGCAGGCAATCGGTCGTTCCCGCTAGGCGGGAATCACCCTCGCCAGCGCTCCCGCGGAACGATCGCTTAACCCATCCGGGCGTGATGCCGCACGAGCGTGAGCCACGCCCGTGCAAGGCCGGGGTTCATTGGCTGGCGGTAAGAGTTCTAAGCCATAGAGTCGCACAGATTATCCGAGTGCAGCAGAGTCATGAGCGCATAGGCGATCGGTAACAAGTTCTCTGAGTTGACAATTATAGTGGAAGCATTGAAACACAAGTTGAAGTAAAGCAAGCTCTTTTATTGATATGAACAAGTGTTACAGGCGGTGTATAGCCAAGATTACAAGTCGCTCAAGCCTCTCTCTCTGAAACATAAAATCGTGCCAAGTGGCTACAATTATGGGATGATTTGTACAGGCGATGTTCAGGCGAGTTCGGGCTATGTTCACAACATTATGTCTTGTATATGCGCTTCTGTTCCGGATGCACCGTTGCTTCGGAGTGATGTCCACGCCATAGCACGCACGTTGGAGGCGTCCGCACCGAACGAGGTCCTCCCGCACCCTGCATACAAATTGGTGGATTATCAGTACATTGAATGCACTGGTGGGGAAGCTACTCGCCCGCTCGACAAATCCAAACACGTAATACAGGTTCCGTGCACAACTATTAAGTTATCTTTCTAGTTGCCTTAGGATCAGTTTTATGCAAACATTGAATAGCCTAACGTGTCGGGCAGTGTGTCATGCGATGTTTGAGGAAACACGGCGAGACTTACCAACTTACCATCTCCTTCCCTGTCCAAGGCAAACATTGAGGCAAACATGTTAATTCACGCACGGGAAAGTATAAACATTCAGGAGCATAGCATATACAAACACGACGTTGTGGGCAAGATCACGTTATAAGCATACGATTTACAGGAGTATCAGGTGTGTTGCATACAATAATTTATTTGGAATATATTAGACACCATTTGGTATCTTTTACCTGGCTATCCGAATCACCTGCACAACTTACCATGCCTTTCCTGCCACGGAGACACAAGTTAGTATGCAACAGGTTCAAATATACATGATGATCACTGGCTTGATTGCCATAATGGACTAGTCTGTGACGAAGATGGTTTGCTACGTGCAAGTACGTGAGGTGCCGCATACCACCTTGTCCAAGTACGTGAGACTAAACGTGAGTTCCGTCCGGAGCCGGAACGGTGCCAGTGCCCAAGCAGCCGCCCGCAAGAACTATACCTTGTGCACAAGTTGTCTATGATCTAACAATAACATTCATTCGCCCGAAGGCTACGTGATTATTGCCTGTAGGCTACGTGTGCCCGTAGGCTACGTGATTATCGCCCGGAGGCTACGTGAATATCCGCCCGGAGGCTACATGAATAATCATTCGCCCGAAGGCTACGTGAGTACAAGACAAGCAGTATTACATGATTTATTTTGTTCAGTGAATGTCTTTTGCCTTGATACAATTCTCCTGGAGCGGAGATTGCCTTGGTGACCTAGCGGTCCCGAACACTTGCAGGTTTATTCAGGCACGGAACGACTACGTAGTAGTCTCCCGAGATTTGGATGAAGGCAAGGCAACAAACAAGCAGACAAGCATGCGTTTCTAAGGAACGTAGGCAGGTACGTTGCTCGGACCCGAAGGTAAGCCGAGAGTTGAAACCGTTAAGGGACTTAGCATGCGAGGGTTTGAACATAAGCAGTGTTTCAATTTCCATGTTCTAGCAAGCAATACAAGTTGGGATTATTCCCTTAGCTAGGTGCGTTGGATTTATTAGCATGCAGGGGGTGAATCACCTAGCGACTAGCATAAACATTCCAGGTTTTATGTGTGTTGGCTAAGCAAAGACAAGTTTACCGTAGCCACCCACCTTAGCGATGATTCGCCTCGGTAGAGCGATACGTCAAGCGAGCCTCTAAAAGTCCAAGCCGGATTCCTGTAGGGACAAGTCTGGATATCTTTTGCTTCTCTTTTGAGGCAAGGCGGGTCGGGACAGTTGCACTATTGCCGTTTCAAACGGCAGTCCGCTTGAGCGGAACGGGGCATTATATCCTACCCAACTTAGAAAAAGTCTCGTCCTCGAGACTTACTAAGGACAAGCAGTAATCTAGGGTTGAGGCAATCCTAGACAAGTCATTTGTACTTGTTTATTTGGATATTCACTTGCACAAGCATCGAAATCAGCATATCGCTTAGACTAGATTGTGTGCACCTTCGACATGCATTTCTAGTGTGAACACGTCAACCAGCTTAGTGATAGCGAAGTCTCAGCACTCGAGTTTCACCTTTTTCTAAGTCTTGGATGGTGCACTAGTTCAAGGCGTCCCTCGAATAGATGCAGTCAACCAAACTTAGGATTAGTGAAAATCGGACAAGCTACTAGCGATACTCTCAAGGGTTCGCACAGGTTGGCACAAAGGCCACTCGCAGCATACAACCAGACAAGCAATCATATCATTCAATCAAATTTTGAAAGTATTTAGACTTATTCTTGGAACATCCCATCGAGACATTGAGAGAGAGCGTGCACATAACCCACGAACGAGCTTTCGAAACAGAGATATCGAATCGAAGTCCAAAGGCGTAGAAGCCAGGCTCTGATACCAACATGTCATGTCCCGATCTCCCGCAGGCAATCGGTCGTTCCCGCTAGGCGGGAATCACCCTCGCCAGCGCTCCCGCAGAACGATCGCTTAACCCATCCGGGCGTGATGCCGCACGAGCGTGAGCCATGCCCGTGCAAGGCCGGGGTTCATTGGCTGGCGGTAAGAGTTCTAAGCTACAGAGTCGCACAGATTGTCCGAGTGCAGCAGAGTCATGAGCGCATAGGCGATCGGTAACAAGTTCTCTGAGTTGACAATTATAGTGGAAGCATTGAAACACAAGTTAAAGTAAAGCAAGCTCTTTTATTGATATGAACAAGTGTTACAGGCGGCGTATAGCCGAGATTACAAGTCGCTCAAGCCTCTCTCTCTGAAACATAAAATCGTGCCAAGTGGCTACAATTATGGGATGATTTGTACAGGCGATGTTCAGGCGAGTTCGGGCTATGTTCACAACATTATGTCTTGTATATGCGCTTCTGTTCCGGATGCACCGTTGCTTCGGAGTGATGTCCACGCCTTAGCACGCACGTTGGAGGCGTCCGTACCGAACGAGGTCCTCCCGCACCCTGCATACAAATTGGTGGATTATCAGTACATTGAATGCACTGGTGGGGAAGCTACTCGCCCGCTCGACAAATCCAAACACGTAATACAGGTTCCGTGCACAACTATTAAGTTGTTTTTCTAGTTGCCTTAGGATCAGTTTCATGCAAACATTGAATAGCCTAACGTGTCGGGCAGTGTGTCGTGCGATGTTTGAGGAAACACGGCGAGACTTACCAACTTACCATCTCCTTCCCTGTCCAAGACAAACATTGAGGCAAACATGTTAATTCACGGACGGGAAAGTATAAACATTCAGGAGCATAGCATATACAAACACGACGTTGTGGGCAAGATCACGTTATAAGCATACGATTTACAGAAGTATCAGGTGTGTTGCATACAATAATTTATTTGGAATATATTAGACACCATTTGGTATCTTTTACCTGGCTATCCGAATCACCTGCACAACTTACCATGCCTTTCCTGCCACGGAGACACAAGTTAGTATGCAACAGGTTCAAATATACATGATGATCACTGGCTTGATTGCCATAATGGACTAGTCTGTGACGAAGATGGTTTGCTACGTGCAAGTACGTGAGGCGCTGCATACCACCTTGTCCAAGTACGTGAGACTAAACGTGAGTTTCGTCTGGAGCCGAAACGGTGCCAGTGCCCCAGCAGCTGCCCGCAAGAACTATACCTTGTGCACAAGTTGTCTGTGATCTAACAATAACATTTATTCGCCCGAAGGCTACGTGATTATCGCCTGTAGGCTACGTGTGCCCGTAGGCTACGTGATTATCGCCCGGAGGCTACGTGAATATCCGCCCGGAGGCTACGTGAACAATCATTCGCCCGAAGGCTACGTGAGTACAAGACAAGCAGTATTACATGATTTATTTTGTTCAGTGAATGTCTTTTGCCTTGATGCAATTCTCCTGGAGCGGAGATTGCCTTGGTGACCTAGCGGTCCCGAACACTTGCAGGTTTATTCAGGCACGGAACGACTACGTAGTAGTCTCCCGAGATTTGGATGAAGGCAAGGCAACAAACAAGCAGACAAGCATGCGTTTCTAAGGAACGTAGGCAGGCACGTTGCTCGGACCCGAAGGTAAGCCGAGAGTTGAAACCGTTAAGGGACTTAGCATGCGAGGGTCTGAACATAAGCAGTGTTTCAATTTCCATGTTCTAGCAAGCAATACAAGTTAGGATTATTCCCTTAGCTAGGTGCGTTGGATTTATTAGCATGCAAGGGGTGAATCACCTAGCGACTAGCATAAACATTCCAGGTTTTATGTGTGTTGGCTAAGCAAAGACAAGTTTACCGTAGCCACCCACCTTAGCGATGATTCACCTCGGTAGAGCGATACGTCAAGCGAGCCTCTGAAAGTCCAAGCCAGATTCCTGTAGGGACAAGTCTGGATATCTTTTGCTTCTCTTTTGAGGCAAGGCGGGTCGGGACAGTTGCACTATTGCCGTTTCAAACGGCAGTCCGCTTGAGCGGAACGGGGCGTTACATCCTACCCAACTTAGAAAAAGTCTCGTCCTCGAGACTTACTAAGGACAAGCAGTAATCTAGGGTTGAGACAATCGTAGACAAGTCATTTGTACTTGTTCATTTGGATATTCACTTGCACAAGCATCGAAATCAGCATATCGCTTAGACTGGATCGTGTGCACCTTCGACATGTATTTCTAGTGTGAACACGTCAACCAGCTTAGTGATAGCGAAGTCTCAGCACTCGAGTTTCACCTTTTTCTAAGTCTTGGATGGTGCACTAGTTTAAGGCGTCCCTCGAATAGATGCAGTCAACCAAACTTAGGATTAGTGAAAATCGGACAAGCTACTAGCGATACTCTCAAGGGTTCGCACAGGTTGGCAGAAAGGCCACTCGCAGCATACAACCAGACAAGCAATCATATCATTCAATCGCATTTTGAAAGTATTTAGACTTATTGTTGGAACATCCCATCGAGACATTGAGAGAGAGCGTGCACATAACCCACGAACGAGCTTTCGAAACAGAGATATCGAATCGAAGTCCAAAGGCGTAGAAGCCAGGCTCTGATACCAATATGTCACGCCCCGATCTCCCGCAGGCAATTGGCCGTTCCCACTAGGCGGGAATCACCCTCGCCAGCGCTCCCGCGGAACGATCGCTTAACCCATCCGGGCGTGATGCCGCACGAGCGTGAGCCACGCCCGTGCAAGGCCGGGGTTTATTGGCTGGCGGTAAGAGTTCTAAGCCACAGAGTCACACAGATTGTCCGAGTGCAGCAGAGTCATGAGCGCATAGGCGATCGGTAACAAGTTCTCTGAGTTGACAATTATAGCAGAAGCATTGAAACACAAGTTGAAGTAAAGCAAGCTCTTTTATTGATATGAACAAGTGTTACTGGCGGCGTATAGCCGAGATTACAAGTCGCTCAAGCCTCTCTCTCTGAAACATAAAATCGTGCCAAGTGGCTACAATTATGGGATGATTTGTACAGGCGATGTTCAGGCGAGTTCGGGCTATGTTCACAATATTATGTCTTGTATATGCGCTTCTGTTCCGGATACACCGTTGCTTCGGAGTGATGTCCACGCCTTAGCACGCACGTTGGAGGCGTCCGCACCGAACGAGGTCCTCCCGCACCCTGCATACAAATTGGTGGATTATCAGTACATTGAATGCACTGGTGGGGAAGCTACTCGCCCGCTCGACAAATCCAAACACGTAATACAGGTTCCGTGCACAACTATTAAGTTATCTTTCTAGTTGTCTTAGGATCAGTTTCATGCAAACATTGAATAGCCTAACGTGTCGGGCAGTGTGCCGTGCGATGTTTGAGGAAACACGGCGAGACTTACCAACTTACCATCTCCTTCCCTGTCCAAGGAAAACATTGAGGCAAACATGTTAATTCACGCACGGGCAAGTATAAACATTCAGGAGCATAGCATATGCAAACACGACATTGTGGGCAAGATCACGTTATAAGCATACGATTTACAGGAGTATTAGGTGTGTTGCATACAATGATTTATTTAGAATATATTAGACATCGTTTGGTATCTTTTACCTGGCTATCCGAATCACTTGCACAACTTACCATGCCTTCCCTGCCACGGAGACACAAGTTAGTATGCAACAGGTTCAAATATACATGATGATCACTGGCTTAATTGCCATAATGGACTAGTCTGTGACGAAGATGGTTTGCTACGTAAAAGTACGTGAGGTGCCGCATACCACCTTGTCCAAGTACGTGAGACTAAACGTGAGTTCCGTCCGGAGCCGGAACGGTGCCAGTGCCCCAGCAGCCGCCCGCAGGAACTATACCTTGTGCACAAGTTGTCCGTGATCTAACAATAACATTCATTCGCCCGAAGGCTACGTGATTATCGCCCGTAGGCTACGTGCGCCTGTAGGCTACGTGATTATCGCCCGGAGGCTACGTGAATATTCGCCCGGAGGCTACGTGAACAATCATTCGCCCAAAGGCTACGTGAGTACAAGACAAGCAGTATTACATAATTTATTTCGTTCAGTGAATGTCTTTTGCCTTGATGCAATTCTCCTGGAGCGGAGATTGCCTTGGTGACCTAGCGGTCCCGAACACTTGCAGGTTTATTCAGGCATGGAACGACTACGTAGTAGTCTCCCGGAGTTTGGATGAAGGCAAGGCAACAAACAAGCAGACAAGCATGCGTTTCTAAGGAACGTAGGCAGGCACGTTGCTCGGACCCGAAGGTAAGCCGAGAGTTGAAACCGTTAAGGGACTTAGCATGCGAGGGTCTGAACATAAGCAGTGTTTCAATTTCTATGTTCTAGCAAGCAATACAAGTTGGGATTATTCCCTTAGCTAGGTGCGTTGGATTTATTAGCATGCAGGGGGTGAATCACCTAGCGACTAGCATAAACATTTCAGGTTTTATGTGTGCTGGCTAAGCAAAGACAAGTTCACCGTAGCCACCCACCTTAGCGATGATTCGCCTCGGTAGAGCGATACGTCAAGCGAGCCTCTGAAAGTCCAAGCCGGATTCCTGTAGGGACAAGTCTGGATATCTTTTGCTTCTCTTTTGAGGCAAGGCGGGTCGGGACAGTTGCACTATTGCCGTTTCAAACGGCAGTCCGCTTGAGCGGAACGGGGCATTACACCTTCCCTGTTCACCCATCATCCCCATCCCTCACCCGCCGGAGTCTCGAACCCCCTCGCCGGAGCTCGCCATCTCTGACTAACCCGTCGCCTCGCCATCTCCGCCTGGACCGGAGGAGACCCGCCTCTACACGACGATGCAACCCGCCTCTCCTCGTCGACCAGATCACGGCCCCGACCCGCTATCCTACATAACCCACCTCCACGTCGAGCAGCACCCCGCTGACCCGCCGGCCTCCGACCGCAGGAGACCCCTCCACCCTTCCCGTCTGTCCTCGTCGCCTTAATCCAGACCCGCCGTGAACGTCGCTGCACCGCTGAAACTCGACCGGAGCCACCGCACTTCGACCCCCATGTCGACTTCGAACCCGCCTGCACCGAGCCGCTGTCCACCTCATCGACGACCGCCTGTACTCGACCGGAGAAGCCGCTGAAGCCCCCTCGTCGACCCCGCCAGAACCTGCTGAAGCCCACGTCAACTTCGAACCCGCCTGCCGACCGCCGTGAACCCGAGCAGCACCCCGCTGCCAACCCGCTGGTCGTCGAAATTCGACCCGCTCGACTGAACCGAGCACCCCCTTCACGACGACCTTGACACGAACGTCTTATCCCGCATACACAGGTTCGAGTTCTCCCTCTTGCGTACATGTACATGTACACGCATACGTATTTTTATCATTAGTATGCATACGTATTTTAGCTATATTTAAAATACGTGTATTATATGTTTGGTATATGGGTGTATGTACTTAGTATATATGTATAATATATGTATTCCCTAGTATATGTTTAATATGTATAATTGGTATATATATATATATATATATATATATATATATATATATATATATATATATATATATAGTATATGAACTCAATTAGTATATATGTATAGTATATGTATTCTCTATTATATGTTTAATATATATATATATAGTATGAATTCAATTAGTGTATATACATATATTATATATGTAATTAATTGGTATACATATATATATATTTTAAGTATTAATATTATATGCTAGATAATAATATGTATAATTATATATGTACCAGGTGACCCGAGTGTAATCACGGATATCCCGTAGTTACATTGACCTGTGACCATGTCAGCAATTATAGACGTAATACCCGTGTAGCTAAACGCACGCTTGACCCTGTTAGATGACTAGGATCACCCCTAAAGTACCCTTGAGTTCAGTGTAATTATGGTTATGTATGTGCTAGTATTTTGGCTGATTTTGTATTGTATTATATTATATGTATATAGGACCATTGGATTATTCTGCGAGACTTCAGGAGCAGGACATTGGTATTGCCAGCTAAGGACCCCAGGCGAGTACATTCTCTGATAATTTCTATTATTTGATAATTTCTATAATTCAAGTATATAGAAATATTATATATGATTCTTGACACTGTGCTACACGGACTAGTATATAGATTGGATCTGCAGTCATGAGATGTTACATTGGTTATCGTATTAACATTATACACGACATTGATATTAGACATTGTACATGATATATTGGACATTGATCGTGTATCGTGACGTGTCATGGTTGGATCCACAGTACTAGTTGGGGGCGAGGAAATTGCTAGTGAGAGATGTGATCAAATACCTATCGTACAAGTGTATATATCGTTAATGTTAATCATACACCTCACGTATGATTAGCCAGGCCATGTAGCTATCGAACAAGTTTCCAAGCCGATCATATTTTGAAACTATGATTTCAAACACTTAGAATAGCTATAATTCTCTATTTTAGTTCATATACTACATCACTCGTATATGATATTGTACCTTTTTTTCATATATGCACTGACTTTACCATATTGCCTATATTGCCTGTCTCTTTATTTTGCCATTGCATTTATTTATTGTCTTCTCTCAGTATATAGCATCATCTATTTATTATTTTATAGTCCTTATTAATTAACTGGAATTGTTATTTGGGTTGTACTTCATTCCATCCTGACTGGAAATAATTTTCCAGACTGCAACTTAGAGGACTTGTTTCCGGTATACTTAGAGATTTGGATGTTATTGATTACAGGTTAGACTATTATTGTTGTTTAGACTTGTCTTGTATTTTATTTATTTCTTCGATATCTCATCGTGCTTTATTTCTGTGATTGAGTATTCCATATTATATTGTGATATCTGTGTATCCTTATGGAGTTGGATATTCGTAAGAGATTGATTAGATAGTATCATGACCTAGACAACATTCTACCGTCGATGCTGTGGCATAGGCTGGACGTACCCACGCTCTCGTGCCCTTATACCGGGTGTGGGTCGTGACACATTTTTAGTGATGGCCAATGCAGGTTAGACTTCACAAGTAGTGTGATGTCGTGGTAGTACGATGACTTAGTTGTACTACTGCGTGCTTGCGATAGGATCTAGGATATATGATACTAGGATGAGAGAGGATACTAAATCGTAAATTTCTTGAAATATTCCTAGAACGACCCTTGAGAATCCTATTATAATTTCCAATTCAAATCTTTTTCCCTTGTTTCGTCCGTTCTCACTTGTTGTTATTGAATTTGATTCTTGTTAATCAGTTATTAAATTTAATTCTTGGTATCGTTGTTGAGTTTGATTTTATATCGAGATAAATTTTACGGACTAAAATTTACGGTATCATCTGATAACATATGTTGATGAGGACAGTGAGAAAGGTAAAACGTCTGCTTTGGTTATGAAGCCTAGAATTTATCGCAGCCATATTAGCTAGCGTATCGAAAATGTAGGTACCTGACTTCAAATGTATATATCTTAGTTATAAAATTTAGAATTTCTCGCTTCTATACTAGTCGGCACAGCGAGGATTCTAGACGACATGATTATAGAGTTGCATACCTAAGTTATGTAATCTATCGTTCATCGCAGCTATGCTTATTGGCGTGGCGAGGATTCTGAGTGTCATGATTTCGGACAGACGTGTATGATTATCAGGTTGTATCTTAAATTGGTTCTTAAAGTATCATCTCAATACTTATCCACTTCTGTTATTCTAGGACTTTGTTCATCATTTTCTTTTGATAGCCGTAGAGATACCTTCAGCCCTTAGTCCAGTTCCTTATAGAGCTTCTTTCCATTAGGATTCCTTGTTATTATGATAATTGGTGACTTGCAATTAGGTCTGTGTCTTGTATCAGTGTTGACTGCTAAGAGTATGGCTTGTGAGTCTGTAAGTGTTTCTTAGTTGGACATGTGAGCAGTAGGCATTAATCTAGAGTTAACCCGTAGCGTAGTACCTTATAGCAATAGTTCTATGATAGGTGTCATTATAATTATCATTGGTACTATAAGTAGAAGGAGGAGTAAAGAGTAATCAGATGGTTCCAAGAGTTAGTATCAAGCCAGCATGCCAGTCCTGAATAGTCATGAATTTATGTAGTTGGACGATCTATGTAAACAATTAATTATCAAGGAAATTATATTAAAAATTAATGGAGCATGATATTCAATTTGATGGTTGATTACTTGGGTATTTCAAGAGTAAATAAATGTAAATACATAAAGGGTATTAATGAGATACCATGGGTTGAGAAATATCAAGATTGGTCATGGAAGGAATGAAGTGTATCACAGATTAGTGTATCAGCTTGTAAAAGATTTAAGAGAAGATACGTATACATTAATCGAGATATTAAATCATATGCCTACCTTTGAGAGTGAAGTAAAACATGTGTATTATAAAAGGTGCAAGTAATCATGAGTACTAGTGAATGTGATGAGGTGATCTAATGATGAAGCTAGTGTTACCATATCAATAGTGCTAATATTTTTATATCGAGGATTAGTTGAGCAAGGTGCTAATAACAGTAAGTAACTCATGTGATGATATTAGATTGGTGTATCTGTTAATGTGGATAAAAAATTATTGGGAGTAATAGTGCAAGTAATCCGGACAGTACAAATTTCAGTATACAGTTGAGGGTTATAGACAATTGGTGTATTTGTGTGTATCTTTTGTGATAGAGACTGTGAGTATGTATATATATACTTAGATAGATGTGGATTTAAATTTATAATTTGAAGATTGAAAGTAAATTTCAATTTTAAGAATTTTTGAGGAGTTAAGATTTTATGTTATTAAATTTTTTGAGTATTTAGTTATTAAACTTAAAATTTTAGAGGAGATTGTGATAAGAATAGGATTTAATTTTAAATTTGAAGATTTTTAGGAATATTATATCTATATAAATTTGAATTTTTTGTGAAATAACAATATGGATTTACTTCATGATTATATGGTTTGATGAATTTACATTTTGATGGAAAATAAATAAATAAATGGATAAATACAACTATTGAGAATCTTAAATTTTGAGGACAAAATTCTTTTAAGGATGGTAGACTTGTCACTACCAAATTCCAGAATAGGGGTATTTTTATCCTTTTATATATTATAAGTATTATGTGTATTTAATTTAAATAATTGTATGATATATATATTTATATATATATTATTGTATAGTGTTCATTAATGTTTGAGTTAGTAGACTAGACCTAGAAGCCCACTTGATGAACCCCTGACCAGAATATAGGGTTATGAATTTAATTTGTAGTATTTTGGGATTAATTATTAAGGTTTGTAATTTATTATTGAGATTTTATTTATTTGTTGCGCCTTACCGTTGCTTCAATAATTGGAGCACTACCCTAGCTTTTTGCCTTCCAATAAATTTCAAACCCTTGCCCTAGACGTACCCGTCTTTCATCCTGACCTTTGTGTAACTCATAATTATGCTTTCTTGTGCGTCATTTTAGTCGCACAATATTTGTCGCAGACGTTATATTTAATTCCAAATAAATTTAACTTTGTATGTTTGTGCGTCCAATCAAAATTGGAGACACAATCTCGACCCATTTTATGCAATCCAAATTATGACAATATTCTATTCTGAGTCTTCTTCATCTATAACACTTGTGTCCCACCTAATTTTAATTCCATCTACTCCTAATTTATTTTAGAACACCTATTGTATTAATTTTTAATTAAATAAAATCAAAACCCAATTTTATGCAATTTCTTAATTGTTGGGCACTTTTATTCAAAAGTGCATTAAGGTGTCTACCCCGTTGGACACGACACATGAAGAAACCCATTTCTCCTTCGTGTGAATTTTTCTATAATTTTTGGGAGTGTGTAACTCAACATCAACCTCCTTAAACCATAGCCCTCCAAACTTTGAACCAAATGCAATCCTAGCCATTTATTTTTGAATCCATTTGAATCCTAGCCCTTAAAATATCTCAATATCAAGCCCTTTTCCCAAGGGTTTGACCAAGCCCTAATTCTAGGTCAACCCAATACATTTTACATATATAAATATTTCTTTTTTTCCTTTTCTCTTTTTTCCCTTCAACTAAACTTTAGCCACAACCGACTTTATTTTCCTTCCCATCCTTCCCTGTTCACCCATCATCCCCATCCCTCACCCGCCGGAGTCCCGAACCCCCTCGCCGGAGCTCGCCATCTTCGACTAACCCGTCGCCTCGTCATCTCCGCCTGGACCGGAGTAGACCCGCCACCACACGATGCTACAACCCACCTCTCCTCGTCGACCGAATCACGACCCCGACCCGCTGCACTGCACAACTCTGCTGACCTCCGACCGCCGAAGACCCTGCCAGAACCCGCCACCCTTCTCGTCCGTCATTGTCGCCTCGATCCAGACCCGCCGTGAACGTCGCTGCACCGCTGAAACTCGACCGGAGCCGCCGCACTTCGACCCCCACGTCAACTTCGAACCCGCCTGCACTGAGCCGCTGTCCACCTCATCGACGACCGCCTGTACTCGACCGGAGAAGCCGCTGAAGCCCCCTCGCCGACCCCGCCAGAATCTGCTGAAGCCCACGTCGACTTCGAACTCGCCTGCCGACCGCCGTGAACCCGAGCAGCACCCCGCTGCCAACCCGCTGATCGCCGGAGTTCGACCCGCTCGACTGAACCTAGCACCCCCTTCGCGATGACCTCGATACGAACGTCTCTTCCCGTGTACACAGGTTCAAGTTCTCCCTCTTGCGTACATGTACACGTACACGCATACGCGTTTTTATCATTAGTATGCATAAGTATTTTAGCTATGTTTAAAATACGTGCATTGTATGTTTGGTAATGGGTTTATGTACTTAGTATATATGTATAGTATATGTATTCCCTAGTATATGTTTAATATGTATAATTGAGAGATATATATATATATATATATATATATATATATATATATATATATATGAACTCAATTGGTATATATGTATAGTATATGTATTCCCTAGTATATGTTTAATATATATATATATAGTATGAATTCAATTAGTGTATATACATATATTATATATATAATTAATTGGTATACATATATATATATTATAAGTATTAATGTTATATGCTAGATAATAATATGTATAATTATATATGTACCAGGTGACCCGAGTGTAATCACGGATATCCCGTAGTTATATTGACCTGTAAACTCCCTCACCCAAAATAGGTATTTTGTGTATATTTTATATTATTATATATATTATAGATGTTGAATTTATTTAGAGTATTCTCTTAGTTAATTAGAAAATAAATTTTTTTTAGTATATTTACTTATATAAATATTTATTTAGAATTATTTTTAGGCTATTTTAGATTATTGGGATTTTTTTCATAATTTTTAGTTAATTAAAAACTAGTAACACTAATTTTCTAGGACTTTGAAGAATTTATTTTATGTTCAAACTTAATTAAAAATATCCCAAAATTTTATTTTTAGGTTCTAAATAGTCAAATATATTTTCTAGAATTTTCTGAGAATTTTTTGAATATTTTAGTATTTATTGGGAGTTATTTAGGCTAATAACTAATTTTTAGGAATTGTAGAATTTATTATGCAATTCCAGGAATATAGAATGGACCAACGTTATTTTTTAGGGTTTATAATATTATTATATATTTTCTGGAATTATTTCAGAATTTTTGGAATAATTTTAGTATTTATTTTTAGTTATATGGGTAAAACTAATGTTTAGAGCTTCTCCTAATTATAGTAGGAAATATATGAATATAAAATTATCCCAAATATTTTTCTAGAGTTTTTAAATTCAAAATATATTTTTTTTTATAATTTTTCCAGATTTTTATGATTATTTTTAATATTTATTTTGAGTTATTTAGATTTAAAATGACTTAAATAATGTTTTGATAAACTCAAATCAAAAACAAATAATATAACAAAAACCATCCAATCAGATTCTGACATGTGTCAGCCTATAAATATCCTTTCAGCCGCAGGTACATCCATATATATATATATATATTATAACCCTAATTATCCCATTATTTTAGAGAGAGAGATTTTGGAGAATTGCCATTTAGGGTTCCTTCATCTTCCACAAGCCATTGCGCATAGCTTCGGACTCCAAACGAGGCCTAGTTTCTTGCGTTAGAAAGATATTGAGGTTAGCTTTCGGATTATATAAATTGTTTTACTAAATTATGAGTATTTAATTCTGGAAAATTCGTAGATCACAGCATGTCCAAAAATAGACGTGTTTAAATGTTTTCGCGATTTCGGGAGAACCAGGAATCAGAATCATGAACCGTTTAAAGTTCCAGAAAGTTAATGTCTAGATAATTGACATATATTTTTCCAAGAATTTAATTCAAAGTATTTATATACTGTTAATTCTGTAGAACTTCTAGGTTAGAATTTAACCATCGGTGCACAATACAAAAATTTGTATGTGCCATAATTCCCAAACGAATTTGAATTCGGACGAGCCGTAAATTCCAGCATGTTTTTGACACTGAAACCTACAGGAAATCATACATGAAAGTTGAGTTTGTGTCGGTTGACTTTTTGGTCAACAGATCGCCTCGATTTGCATGCCATGAGTCTCGAGTTGATAAAATTCAGTTTTTTTGGACAAAATTTAGGAATTAACATAAAAATCAGAATAATAAGATTAAAATAGGATTTTAGAGTAATTATTTCAGAATTAAATAAATTAAAATAAATTATCTTTTGACATGATAAATTTGTAATACATAGGCTATTTGGACTGTGACTTGGACTCTGATTCATACCAGCAGCAGGACCCCAGGCAAGATACCTTGCCAAATTGTTTACAGTATTTTATATGCTTAGTATATTTCTGTATATTTATTTCATTTCTGTTTATTTATTGCATGTGTAGTTCCTTTTCAGTCATTACTATATATTAGATATGTTGACACACACTTGACACTTAGTATCATAGAGGAAAATCATTAGGCGTATGGGCTTTTAACCACTCTGGTAAACCATAGTAACTAGCACGCACTATGGTAGTCGTGTCCGATGGTCGCTACCCCAGAGGTATGTCGATTGATGGAGTCCGAGGGTCGCTACCCCAGAGGTATGTCGGCTGATGATGTCCACTGACGAGCGTGAGGTTGTGAGGATTAGATCGAGTAGCCTACCCTTGCCCATACGTCGAAAAGTTGTCCACATTTGCATTCATATAGATTGTCCTGTACAGCGTACTTATCTATTTTCAAATATGATGCATGTTTACTGTATTCAAATTGGCTCGTATTTTCTGTATCTTGTTACGTCCCTCTGAGGACCTGGTCCTCTGCCAGGTGTATCTGTTCTTGAGTATTTGCAGGAGCGCAGATTTGGATGGTTACATGTGATCCGAGGATGTCTTCTCTTCGAGTCCGTGATTGATAGCTGGTATTCTTATATTGTGTTTATTGTGTTATACTCATATTGTATTTGCTCTTATATTCGAGTTGGTAGTGGATTTATTTCCATCCAACTATCATCCTTAGATACTTCTTATTGAGATCTAGTTTCATAGATACTGGTTATTTATTTCTATTTGATTTTGGTGGATGAGATTTAGATTTTATCCTGTGACTTGTATTACATTTTATACCACTTGTGGATTTGATATTCATAATACAACGTACGTATGGATTTGGTTTTCATATATTGGAGTTGCTATATCCATGCGGCTGGCATGCTTACGTGTCCTAGTCCTACGTATTTTTGGGACTGGGGCGTGATATGTTTTTAGTGGTGGCCCATGCAGGTCGAGAGCATATTGTCTCGGTTACGTTACTGTACCGAACAAGCCTGCACCTAGGACTAGAGTATAGGATCTCATCCACAATTGACTATGATTCATCTTTCTTCTCTCTGTTCTATTCGAACAATTGTATCCTGCTTGATTCCTGTACTTTCCTAATAAGTTCCTTGAGTATATATAGACTTCTGCTAGAATATAGGAACCCCTATTATTAGGATGATAATTAGAGTAGCACACATATTAAGAATACGACGAGAATATAGATACACCACTAAGTTTAGAATATCTAGTGAACCCTAGAATTCCTTATCTCTAGAATTGGTTTACCATTATCCCCTGATGTGTTTTGAGGACTTGAGAGTAGTATTGACACTACTAGAGTTAGTTAGAAGTTTACCATTATGGTTGCCCCTAGCATTGAGAAACCAATAGAAAACCAAAGTGAATATTAGGACTGAACCTAACCCACGCCGTTAGATGAGTATTGGAGAACCATAAATTTAGATTCTTATCTTGAGATAAGCAGACAGTACCTTAGAAAGCCAAGAGCAATGCATAGAATATTTTCCTAATCATACCTCAAACACAGAGACTAGCATACCCCTTTCCCTTGGAAAACCATGATGCTATCTAGAGCCCCTCTATTTTCATATATTATTCCCCTGTGACCATAGCGCTCGCTAGTGTGCGACGACTGATTATGTTTCTTCTCTTCATCTTTCAACTTGTGCCATCTGACACTTCTGATTATAGGCCAGGTGATTTTATTTTGTGTTAAGGACATATAGTTGCTAGGATTATAGTTGTTAATGTTAAATTTTGAAGTTGTGTGCTTAGTAGTTAGAACTTGATAGTTTAAGTTATTTTATAGACTGTGACCTGATGATTAACCCTTAGTTTTTAAATTGCATAATTTGTACCCTCACCTCGATACGAGTTATATTCCCTTCCCTTGAGACTAGTAACCTTTCTATTCTTGCTATTGACACTTGTTCTATAAGCACTATGACTAAGGCTTAAGATGATCATGACTTATGTAATGAAAGCAGATACCCTAATAGGTACTAAGACCCCTTTTCGTAAACCTTAATAGGAGCTTCTACGGTATCCTTAAGACAATTACAAATAGTAGTTCAATTGTTATAAGTTATGTAGTATACCTCACACCCTAGTATCACATAGTCTTCTGACCCATTATTGAAGTGTAATTGGATGACATTAATTATATATTAGCAAAAGACGACAGTGTTTATTCAGACAATAGAATTTAGAGGTCCTTGCCCCTATTTGGTCGACTAGCGACTTAGACAAGGAGGTTGTATGATAACTGTAGAGATTGTAGAGTCTTTTATTATTGTTGCTTAGTTGTTTTGGTTTTGTGAACTTGAATTGTTATGTACCTTCTTTTATCATAATCCAGCGTATTTATATTTGCTGTACTACCTTGACTTATGCTGCTATTATAGCCTAGCTTTTGCAAGCTTATTCCTTATCGAGCTTGTTCATGATATGTATTATTGGAGCGCTACAATAATACATTTTAGAATCAGAGTACTACGGTCTGATCAACCATAGTGCGCTTGATTCGCCCTTCGCAATACTACCTTACGTGGATTGAGATATATAGTTGACTAATAAACACCTGTACTTGCCCCTAGATATGTCTGAGCGGATCGTATCGGTTACATAACTGTACTAATACGAGCATGCGAACAAAGAATTACCAAAATAGGATTTCAATCCACAACTACTTTGACAATTCCCATTTGAATTCCTTAAACTCCTTGATCCCGATACTTCTATTCTATTACCTCACCCTTGAACCCTTTATTATTGGTCTCCGTCTTTCCTTATTTCGGAAAGACGAAACCTCGTGCTTGGTATAAGTTTAATACACAGAGAGTACTAGATATACCCCGTAGGTCGATCACATACTTGAGGATTATTCTTTTATAATTAAGGACATATCATATATGATATAATCGGCGTTGAAGTTTTGAGGATTGAATGACATGAGTAAATAAATTAAGGAATATTTTTCTTAAAGTATATAACCTTCTGTGATAGATGGATAAATTCTAAGTTGGGTAGCAGTGCATTGTCAACTTGAGAGGAGTTTCTTTTAGATTGTGATCAAGTAAGATTAGATTGGGAGATTCAAGTCATTTTAATTTTGAGAAATTTTAAAAGAAGGATTAAGATAATGAGGATTTAACAAATTTTAAAATCTTGATATTGCGGACCAAATATTTATACTTTGAGCACATGATTTAAATTTTAAATATTGAAGGATGAATCATCGATTTAAATTTTGAGGATAAATATAGAATTTTAGACTTGAACAATTGGTGAATTAGATTTAAATT
Source organism: Iris macrosiphon (assembly GCA_036927795.1). Taxonomy (NCBI): domain Eukaryota; kingdom Viridiplantae; phylum Streptophyta; class Magnoliopsida; order Asparagales; family Iridaceae; genus Iris; species Iris macrosiphon. The sequence continues at coordinate 129,091,771 of JAYESA010000019.1, forward strand.
TTACAATTTGATGATTTGAATTAAAAGTTTAATTTTGATTGTTGGGTCACCTATTTGAAATATTGAGGATGTAAATTGAGTTTAAATATTTGAAGAGTACAAAATTCTTAATTTGAGAATAGGAATAAGATTTGATTAGAATTGTTTATTGTTCAAAGTCTAGAGGAGATTATGATAGTTGAAAATAATGATATAAATTTTGATGTGGGATGTCATATAGACTTGAGTTAGATTTGGATGTTGATTATTTAAAAAAAAATCGAGAAGAGATTACGACAGGTTGAATTTTGATTTAAACAGTGGTTATCTTAATTTTGAAGTTATCGCGATAGATTTGAATAGGTTTTGTTATTTAAATTTTTGGAAGAGATTGCGATTGACGTACCTTATGTACGAATGTGAAGGATTTAACAAATTATGCCTTATTTTAATTTTGAGGACGAAATTGTTTTAAGTTGGGTAGATTGTAAACTCCCTCACCCAAAATAGGTATTTTGTGTATATTTTATATTATTATATTTATTATAGATGTTAAATTTATTTAGAGTATTCTCTTAGTTAATTAGAAAATAAATTTTTTTAGTATATTTATTTATATAAATATTTATTTAGAATTATTCTTAGGCTATTTTAGATTATTGGGATTTTTTTCATAATTTTTAGTTAATTAAAAACTAGTAACACTAATTTTTTAGGACTTTGAAGAATTTATTTTATATTCAAACTTAATTAAAAATATTCCAAAATTTTATTTTAGGTTCTAAATAGTCAAATATATTTTCTAGAATTTTTTGAATATTTTAGTATTTATTGGGAGTTATTTAGGCTAATAACTAATTTTTAGGACTTGTAGAATTTATTGTGCAATCCCAGGAATATAGAATAGACCCACGTTATTTTCTAGGATTTATAATATTATTATATATTTTTTGGAATTATTTCAGAATTTTTGGAATAATTTTAGTATTTATTTTTAGTTATATGGGTAAAACTAATGTTTAGAGCTTCTCCTAATTATAGTAGAAAATCTATGAATATAAAATTATCTCAAATATTTTTCTAGAGTTTTTAAATTCAAAATATATATTTTTGTAATTTTTCCAGATTTTTTTGATTATTTTTAAAATTTATTTTGAGTTATTTAGATTTAAAATGACTTAAATAATGTTTTGATAAACTCAAATCAAAAACAAATAATATAACAAAAACCATCCAATCAGATTCTGACACGTGTCAGCCTATAAATATCCTTTCAGCCGTAGGTACATCCATATATATATATATATATATATATATTATTATAACCCTAATTATCCCATTATTTTAGCGAGAGAGATTTTGGAGAATTGCCATCTAGGGTTCCTTCATCTTCCACAAGCCATTGCGCATAGCTCCGGACTCCAAACGAGGCATAGTTTCTTGCGTTAGAAAGATATTGAGGTTAGCTTTCGGATTATATAAATTGTTTTACGAAATTATGAGTATTAAATTCTGGAAAATTCGTAGAGCACAGCATGTCCGAAAATAGACGTGTTTTAATGTTTTCGCGATTTCGGGAGAACCAGGAATCAGAATCATGAAACGTTTAAAGTTTCGGAAAGCTAATGTCTAGATAATTGACATATATTTTTTCTAGAATTTAGTTCGAAGTATTTATATACTGTTAATTTTGTAGAACTTCTAGGTTAGAATTTAACCATCGGTGCACAATACAAAAATTTGTATGTGCCATAATTCCCAAACAAATTTGAATTCGGATGAGCCATAAATTCCAGCATGTTTTTGACGCTGAAACCTATAGGAAATCATGCATGAAAGTTGAGTTTGTGTCAGTTGACTTTTCGGTCAACAGATCGCCTCGATTTGCGTGCCATGAGTCTCGAGTTGATAAAATTCAGTTTCTTTGGACAAAATTTAGGAATTAACATAAAAATCAGAATAATAAGATTAAAATAGGATTTTAGAGTAATTATTCTAGAATTAAATAAATTAAAATAAATTATCTTTTGACGTGATAAATTTGTAATACATATGCTATTTGGACTGTGACTTGGACTCTGATTCATACCAGCAGCAGGACCCCAGGCAAGATACCTTGCCAAATTGTTTACAGTATTTTACATGCTTAGTATATTTTTGTATATTTATTTTATTTCTGTTTATTTATTGCATGTGTAGTTCCTTTTCAGTCATTACTATATATTAGATATGTTTAAACACACTTGACACTTAGTATCATAGAGGACAATCATTAGGCGTATGGGCTTTTAACCATTCTGGTAAACCATAGTCACTAGCACGCACTATGGTGGTCATGTCCGATGGTCGCTACCCCAGAGGTATGTCGATTGATGGAGTCCGAGGGTCGCTACCCCAGAGGTATGTCGGCTGATGATGTCCACTGACGAGCGTGAGGTTGTGAGGATTAGATCGAGTAGCCTACCCTTGCCCATACGTCGAAAAGTTGTCCATATTTGCATTCATATAGATTGTCCTGTACAGCATACTTATCTATTTTCAAATATGATGCATGTTTACTGTATTCAAATTGGCTCGTATTTTCTGTATCTTGTTACGTCCCTCTGAGGACCTGGTCCTCTGCCAGGTGTATCTGTTCTTGAGTATTTGTAGGAGTGCAGATTTGGATGGTTACATGTGATCCGAGGATGTCTTCTCTTCGAGTCCGTGATTGATAGCTGGTATTCTTATATTGTGTTTATTGTGTTGTACTCATATTGTATTTGCTCTTATATTCGAGTTGGTAGTGGATTTGTTTCCATCCAACTATCATCCTTAGATACTTCTTATTGAGATCTAGTTTCATAGATACTGGTTATTTATTTCTATATGATTTTGGTGGATGAGATTTAGATTTTACCCTGTGACTTGTATTACATTTTATACCACTTGTGGATTTGATATTCATAATACAGCGTACGTATGGATTTGGTTTTCATATATTGGAGTTGCCATATCCATGCGACTGGCATACTTACGTGTCCTAGTCCTACGTATTTTTGGGAATGGGACGTGATATGACCTATGACCATGTAATTTGTTAGCAGACAGTCATATGTACACTGACATACTGGCAAGACCCATATTATTGATTATCTGATCTTGCACAACAATTGCAGACGTAACACCCGTGCAGCTAAACGCACGCTTGACCCTATTAGATGACTAGGATCACCCCTAGAGTACCCTTGAGTTCAGTATAATTATGGTTTTGTATGTGCTAGTATTTTGGCTGATGTTGTATTATATTATATTATATGTATATAGGACCATTGGATTGTTCTGCGAGACTTCAGGAGAAGGACATTGGTATTGCCAGCTAAGGACCCTAGGCGAGTACATTCTCTAATAATTTCTATTATTTGATAATTTCTATAATTCAAGTATCTAGAAATATTACATCTGATTCTTGACACTGTGCTACACGGACTAGTATATAGATTGGATCTGCAGTCATGAGATGTTACATTGGTTATCGTATTGACATTGTACACGACATTGATATTAGACATTGTACATAATATATTGGACATTGATCGTGTATCGTGACGTGTCATGGTTGGATCCACAGTACTAGTTGGGGGCGAGGAAATTGCTAGTGAGAGATGTGATCCAATACCTATCATACAAGTGTATATATCGTTAAGTGTTAATCATACACCTCACGTATGATTAGCCAGGCCATGTAGCTATCGAACAAGTTCCCAAGCCGATCACATTTTGAAACTACGATTTCAAACGCTTAGAATAGTTACAGTTCTCTATTTTAGTTCATATACTACATCACTCATATATGATATTGTACCTCTTTTTTTTTATTTCATATATGCACTGACTGTACCATATTGCCTATCTATTTATTTTGCTATTGCATTTATTTATTGTTTTCTCTCAGTATATAGCATCATCTATTTATTGTTTTATAGTCCTTATCAATTAACTGGAACTGTTATTTGGGTTGTACTTCGTTCCATCCTAACTGAAAATATTTTTTCAGACTGCGACTTAGAGGACTTGTTTCCGGTATACTTGGAGATTTGGATGTTATTGATTACAAGTTAGACTATTATTGTTGTTTAGACTTGTCTTGTATTTCATTTATTTCTTTGATATCTCATCGTGCTTTATTTCTGTGATTGAGTATTCCATATTATATTGTGATATCTGTGTCTCCTTATGGATTTAGATATTCGTGAGAGATTGATTAGATAGTATCATAACCTAGACAGTGTTCTATCGCCGATGCTGCAGCATAGGCTGGACGTACCCACGCTCTCGTGCCCCTATACTGGGTGCGGGTCGTGACACATCTTTTTCTACAATAGCATTATTTTATTCAGGAGCTTCACACTCATTTGTATTTGCATAATTTGTGACACATATTGGATTAGATTTTGGAACATTGCCAGAGAGGTTGAATATACTCACTGTTAATGGGCTCGTAGAAATTAGTAGAGTGTGTGTAGCATGTCCAATCATAGTGTACGGACGTTCATTACCCGCCAAGTTAATCGAGTTTCCTATGGGTAACTTCAACGTATTTCGAGGAATGGACTAGCTGAGAGACAGTTATGCTACGATATAATTTCATAGTGGTAGAGTATTATTTAGTATCCCAGGCACGAAGAATTTTCCCTTTGAAAGAATCATGAAGGACCGATGCGAAGACAGAGTTGCAGCAGTAGTAGTAGAAGAAGAGCAGATTCTTGGGGTAGTCCAAGAATTTCTATATGTCTTTCCTGATGAACTTCTGGGCTTATCCCCAGTAAGAGATGTGGAGTTCTATATTATTGAGTTATGGGGGACTTATTTAGTCCCACATCAGATAAAAAATAAGGATGAGGCTAGCCTCCTCATATATATATGTACCACCTCTCTTGGAAGTAAATCATTCAATTATTTTCTCTTTACATGGTATCAAAGCCAAAGCCCTTAATCATTTATCCAAAAAATAAAATCCAAAAAAAATAAAAAGGAGAATTCCCCTTCCCCTTTCTCTCACCCTATCCCCCCTGCCTTCCTCTACCCGGGTGAAAGCCCCCCTCCCCTCCTTCCTCTGTGCGTGGAAGCCCCCCCAGGTGTCGTCGATATTTCCTGTCGGTTTGCCTGCAGGTGTAGTCAAACCCATTGTTGGATCGTGGATAATCAGAGAGGAACTCTTGTTTGATCCTCTGATTTTGATCTCAACGTGGTTTCTAAGATTATAGAGCATACTTCCTGGTAAGTTTTGCACAAATCTTTATTTTTAGTCCTTATTCTGGCAAGTTCTATCCATCGTGCATTTTTTATGCCGCATGGGTTTGGGGGTGTATATATAGATGGAGAAAGTTGTGATTACATGTAGGCATATGAAACGTATTTGAGTTGCATTTGACCTCGTCTCTCTGTGCAACTATTGAGATGGGAATACCTGTGACTAGTCAGGAGTTGAAAAAGATATTAAAGGGGGTGGCCAGGGTATTTCAGGCCAAATTAGAGGATACCTCATCCAGTAGGAAAGTTGTACCTGCACCAGAACCGTCGTAGATGATAAAGAAGATATAGTTAATTTCCAATAACATCAAACTTGAGGGAACAAGAAACTACCTAAGTTGGTCTAGGAGGGAGCTGTTGAAACTTTGGACCAAGGGGCTTAAAAAATATGTGAATAGAGAGTGCACTGAGCCAAAGGATAAGACGAGTGCAGAGTGGAGCATATTGAGTCACCTTAAATCTCTGGTGGTTTCTTGGCTGCTAACTTCTGTGTCTCCATCTGTAGCTGGGATGGTAGAGTCGATCTGCAGTATAGCTGATGTCTGGATGACATTGGCTAGGATATACTCTAGAGCTGGGAGTGTCATGATGATGATGGAAGTTGAGAAGAAGATTGATGCTACCATATAGGGAAAAAATATAGTACTCTAGTATACAGCAGAGCTACGTTGCTTATGGGAGAACAAAGACTACTATGATCTGCTATCATTATAAAATTCGGCAGATGTTCTCCTTGGAAAATATTACCTTGAGCGTAGGCGTGTGGCTCATTTTCTTAAGGGTCTGAGCCCACAGTTTGAGGCTAGAAGGGCAGCAATGTGTCATCTATTATCTTTTTCGTCCCTAGATAAGGCTGTTTCATTAATAGAGTAAGAGAAGATTCAACAAAAGGTGATAAAAGGGGAGACCTCACCAGCTGTCTGTTCTATATTGGTGGTTCCTAGTGCTCCCAGCAGCAATGACAGGGAGTGCTACAATTATGGAAAGAAATAATACCTCATCTATAACTTTCATCAATCCCGCAATTCTGGTCATGACCGAGGAGGAAGAGGACAGAGAGGTGGACGTGCAGGTCAAGGAGGGAGGGAACGCGGAGGCCGAGAAGTTTTTCACCTAGATGTGATAGAGGAGACCACTACCGAAATGACTGGAGCTGAGATGATAGAGCTAGAGGACTACGCCAGTTCAAACTTCAGGTTGAGAGTTCTAAGGGAAAGGGACTAGCCACTCAAGATCTGGATAACACTACCTACCTTGATAACTTTACTAGTTACACTGCTCATATGGGCAACTATATTTTGGTTCAGTCACTTGCATCCACTAAATCTCATACTGGTTGGATCATAGACTTAGGTGCATCTAGGCATATCACAGGTGCATCTAGTGAGTTTGTATTATATTATCTGATCAAGCATATGTATCCCCAGATAGTTCATACTGCTGATGGAATAGCCCAACCCATCAGGGGTACTGCTCGGTCCATTGTACTTTATTTGTTATCCTGTCATCTGTATTGCATGTTCCTTCATTTTTAATCAACTTACTTTCTATTAGCCCTCTTATTGATCAATTGAATTGTACTATTCTTTTTTATCGGGATATAAATTCTTTCCAGAAGAAGGCCACGGGGAAGAGGCTTGGGACTGGCATCAGGCGTGATGGTCTTTGGTACCTAGACCGGGAGGATGCAATGCTTGCGGCTACTACTAGTGGAGGTCTAGAGACTGAAGCAATGCTCCAACACTGCAGATTGGGGCATTTATCTTTTGATAGTTTGAATAAGTTAGAACCTGAGATAATGAATAAAGTAGACAAAAAAGGTTATATTATAGTACTTGTGAACTTGAAAAGCATACACGTTCTACTTATAAAATGGTTGGTCTTTGAAGTTTTGAGCCAATTGCTCTTGTTTATTCTGATGTTTGGGGACCGTGTCCTACTACTTCTATCAGTGGATTCTAATGGTTTGTTACCTTCATTGATTGCTTCTCACGTATCACCTGGATCTACATAATGAAGCAAAAATCTAAGGTGTACAAATATTTTCAAGACTTCTTGGCATATGTGAAGACCCAATTTGGAGTACTTATGATGATTCTTCGAACAAATAATGGGACCGAGTATACCAACAAGGAGTTTGCTAATTTTATCTCTAGTTAGGGAATTCTTTATCAAACCACTTTCCCAGACACTTCTTCTCAGAATCGGGTGGCTGAAATCAAGAATAGGCATCTACTAGAAGTGGCACGTTCTTTAATGCTGACAATGAATATGCCAAAATTCTTGTATAGTGAGGCTGTTATGACAGCAACTTATCTAATCAACAGGATGCCGTCAAGAGTTTTAGGGATGAAGACACCATGTGAGATGCTCTTGGGATCTAATATTTTAATTGTTCCTTCCAAAATGTTTGGCTGTACATGTTTTGTACGAGATCACAGAATAATGGTGTATAAGCTGGATTCACAAGCAGTTAAATATATCTTTGTGGGCTACTCACCAAGTCAAAAAGGATACAAATATTGGTGTACCACTGAAAGAAGTTTGTTTGTCAGTATGGACGTGACCTTCCGGGAGTTTGAACCATTTTATGGGGAGAAGACAGAGTTAAGTTTTTCGTTCGAGGATGGCTCTACTGATGCTAGTAGAGAGGGGAAGAATAAGAGTGGCATCTTGGTTGGTATGATTCCATGTCCATTTGAGTCACTGAGGAATGATGGTGTCTCAAGGGGATCCGATAGTCAGAAGGAGCTAAGAGTATATAGGAAGCATGAGCAGCAATATCAGGAGCAGTATGAGCAGCAGTAACAGGAGCAGTAGGAGCAGCATGAGCTTCCTCCTGATGTCCCTATGCTAGTACCCACAAATGCTGATGTCCCAAGTCCCTATTCTCCATGACCTTCTTCGACCCTTCCATCTGAGTCACCTGGTAAAAATTTCTCCCCTGATACTTCTAATCCTCCTGTCTTGCTTCGTAGAACTTCTAGAGTCAATGCTGGAAAACCTCCAACTAAGTTTGGCAGTTACTATACTTACATTGCATACTATATGTCATATGCATCCACTCCACCTACATATAAGTCCTTTCTTACATCATTAGATTCAGTGCTTGTACCTAACAACTGACAGGTAGCTAAGCAAGATTCTAGGTGGTTGAGTGCCATATAGGAGGAACTTTAGGCCAAGAATGACACATGGGAGCTGATACCACTGCTAGCTAGGAAGTATACAGTTGGATGTAAATAGGTTTATACTGTTAAGCAGACTCCAGAGGGCAAGATTGACAGGTGCAAGGCCATATTGGTTGCTAAAGGCTATAGCCAAACTTATGGTATCGACTATGACAAGACCTTTGCTTCAGTCGCAAAGATGAGCATTGTGCGAGTGTTGGTGTCATGTACTGCCAACTTCAAATGGAAACTACATCAGCTAGATGTCAAGAACACCTTTTTATACGAGGATCTCCAGGAGGAGGTGTATATGGAGATTCTACCAGGCTTTGCTAATTCACTAGCAACAAAAAAGGTATGCAAATTGAAGAAGTCTTTATTTGGGCTAAAGCAGTCTCCGAGAGCATGGTTTGATATATTCAGGATTGTAGTCTGTGTTATGGGGTATAGGCAGTGCAATAGAGATCAAAATTTGTTTTACAGGCACACCAAGACTCGTACATTGTTCGTGTAGTCTATGTTGATGATATTGTAATTACTGGAGATGATACTGAGGAGATCCTATGATTGAAGAAAAGGCTTGGAGTAGAATTTAAAGTTAAGAATCTGGGGCAGTTGAAGTACTTCCTCGGAATTAAAATTACAAGGTCACGAAAGGGTATAGTACTTTCTCAGGAAAAGTATGCTCTGGACCTTCTTTCGAAGATAAGAATGCTGGGTTCCAGGGTGTTTTCTACTCCTATCGAGCAGAATCACAAGTTGTGTGCTGAGGGTGGTGATCTGATAAGTAAGGACCAATATCAAAGATTAGTTGGTCAGCTCATATATCTATGTCATACGAGACCTGTTATTACTTATGCCGTAAGTGTGGTGAGTAAATATATGCATGATCCCAGAGAGTAGCATATGGAGGAAGTTCGCAGAATTCTTAGGTATATTAAAGAAAGCCCAGAAAAGGGGTTATGGTTCAGATGTTCTGGATATCTAAGAGTTGAAGGCTACAGTAATGCTGATTGGGCGGGTTGTATAGATGATCGCAGGTCCACTACTGGTTACTGTATTTTTGTTTAAGGCAATCTTATATCTTGGTGCAGCAAAAGCAAGATATAGTGGCAAGGTCTACCGCTGAGGCCAAGTACAGGGCTATAGAAGTTAGCCTGTGCGAGATGATGTGGGTGAAGAGCTTATTGGTTGATATACGTTTGTTTAGAGGAGACTCCCTACAACTTTGGTGTGACAACAAATCAGCAATTTATATTGTAAACAATCCAGTTCAGCATGATCGCACCAAACATGTAAAAATTGATCTGTTCTTCATCAAGGAGCAGCCGAATAAAAAAGTTTTGACTTTGAGCTATGTAAAATCAGTAGAGCAGTTAGCTGATTATTTAACTAAAGGTTTAGGTTCTAAAGAGTTTGATACCTTTTGTAACAAGATGGGGATGATTGATATCTATCGTCCATCTTGAGGGGGAGCATTGAGTTATGGGGGACTTATTTAGTCCCACATCAGATAAAAAATAAGGAGGAGGCTAGCCTCCTCATATATATATGTACCCCCTCTCTTAGAAATAAATTAATAAATTATTTTCTCTCTACATAAATAGAGTTAATTCCGGGGGCAGGACCAATATCTTGAAAGTCCACTAAATGGTACCATCAGAGCTTGACATACTATACCAACATGTAGAAGAGCTGAAGGGGAAGAAGTTTATTCGAACCAGTAGATCACCTTGTGGAGCGCCATTAGTTCTAGTGAAGAAGAAGGACGGGTCATCCCGATTATGTATTGACTACAAACAACTGAACACAGTGACAGTAAAGAACCAGTATCCGCTACCAAGAATCGATGATTTGTTTGATCAATTGAGCAAGGCTAAGATTTTCTCCAAGATCGAACTTCGATTAGGGTATCATCAAGTAAGAGTTCGGGAGCAAGACATACCCAAGACAATATTTAGGTCACGATTTGGGCATTACGAATTCTTAGTTATGTCATTCGGATTGAGAAATGCTTCAGCAATATTTATGGATCCAATGAACCGAATCTTCATGCCATACTTGGATCAAATCATGGTGGTGTTTATAGATGATATTTCTGTCTATTCCAGTAGTAAGGAGGAACATGAAGAACATCTTCGGAAGGTCTTGCAGATTCTAAGGGAGCACCAGTTATATGCGAAACTTAGCAAGTATAATTTTTGATTGGATCACGTATCATTCTTGGGCCATATAATCTCAGGAGCAGGAGTGACAGTAGATCTGAAGAAGGTTAAGGCCGTAGAGATTTGGCCAGTTCCTAAGACAGTAGCAGAGGTGCATAGTTTCCTAGGCTTGGCAGGATATTATAGAAGGTTCGTGGCAGACTTTGTGAGGATTTCAATACCGTTGACTCATTTGACACGCAAGGATGCTAAGTTTGATTGGTCAATAGGGTGCCAGACTGGATTTGAAGAATTGAAGAAAAGAATAATTTTAGCACCAATTCTCATGCTTCTAGTAGGTTTCGGAGGGTTTACAGTATATTATGATGCATCCGACAAAGGACTAGGGTGTGTATTCATGCAACATAGAAAGGTGATAGCTTATGCATCTAGGCAACTTCGAGATCATGAGAATAACTATCCAACTCATGACTTAGAATTGGCAGCGGTAGTATTTGTGCTTAAACTATGGAGGCACTAATTGTATGGTGATTCGGTAGAGATATTTACGGATCATAAAAGTCTGAAGTATGTATTCACTCAGAAGGACTTGAATATAAGGCAGAGGAGGTAGCTAAAATTGATAAAGGACTATGATGTAGAACTTCAATATCATCCGGGCAAGATTAATATAGTAGCAGACGCTCTTAGCAGGAGAGGAAGTGCATTCATGTTGATATCAGAGCAACATATATTAGAGGACCTTCAAGAAACGGGTAATAGGGTAGTTCTTCTGCAGGACGCAGGGATTTTGGCTAGCTTGCAAGTACAGTCTACTTTGGTGGAGAGAATAAAGATGGCTCAGGAAGAGGACCCAATGATTCAAAAGTTACGAGCATAATGTGAGTTTGGTCTCTGAAAGGAGTTGACGATTCATGAAGATGGGACCCTTAGATTTGGAAATCGTCTCTGTTTACAAAGTAGAGATATTCGTCAAGAAGTTATGAGTGAGGCACATAGTTTCCAGTATTCAATACATCCAGTAGGCATGTCACAATGGACTTTGTGACCGGTTTACCTAGATCCCCGACAGGTCTTGATGCAGTTTGGATGATAGTGGATCGTCTCACAAAAGTAGCTCACTTTTTTCCTTTTCGAGTAGTATAGTCTACAGAACAGTTGGCTAAAATGTATATGCGACAGATAGTGAGATAGTACGGTATCCCAGTAAGTATTGTGTCAAATTGAGAACTCGGTTTACTTCATATTTTTTAAAAAGTTTGCATCAAAGTTTGAGCACCAAGTTGAGGTTTAGCACGGCATACCATCCTCAGACAGACGGACAATCAGAAAGAACTATCCAGACATTGGAAGATATGCTATAAGCTTGTACCTTGGACTTTAGTGGGTCTTGGGAAGATTATCTTCATCTTATTGAGTTCTCGTAAAATAATAGTTACCAGGCGAGTACCCAGATGGCACCCTTCAAAGAGTTGTCTAGGAGAAAGTGCAGGCCACCATTAGCATGGGATGATATAGGTGAGCGAAAGACGTTAGGCCCTGAAATGATCACGCAGACAGTAGAGATCATCAAGCAGATTAGAGAACGACTTCGGGTTGCACAAGATAGGCATCGACATTTGGCATATCAGCATCGTAGGCCTTTAGAGTTTTGTGTCGGCGACTATGTGTTCTTGCGAATTTTGTCGACCCATGGAGTCATTAGATTCAAGGTTCACGGGAAGCTTAGTCCGTGATACGTCGGTCCGTTCGATATCCTCGAGCAGGTAGGAGATTTTGCTTATAGTCTCGTCCTTTCGCCTTCTCTACGTAAGGTACACGATATATTTCATGTGTCTCAGTTGCATAGGTATGTTTCGGATCTGAGTTATATCCTCGGTCACTTTGAATTAGTCATTGGTACCGGCTTATCTTAAGAGGAGCAACCCATATCCATATTGGACCGAAGGGAGAAGGTGCTCAAGAACCGGACTATTTCTCTTGTCCGGGTTGCCTAGGGCCATCACTCTCTAGGGAATCGACGTGGAAGCGCGAGTACGATATTAGATCCCGGTACCCGTACCTATTCGATTCATATGGTATATTCTTTCTTACACCTTCATATCTCAGATTCTGTGATCAAGTGATCACCTATGTATTTTGATGTTGCTTTGTTCCATTATGTGTGATTGCTTGCATGTGTAGATTAGCTTGTAGATTAGTATCGTGCTTGTCCTGACTTCTCTAACAATACTTGGATTTGAATTCCGATGACGGAATTTTTTTAAGGTGGATAGAGATGTCAGTTCCCGTTTTCGATATACGTATTTGAAACATATTTTATTTTAGCATGGTTGTATGTGCATAGAGACTAGACCAATTCTTTGGTTTAACCTGGTTCATGGTTTATTTTGTGGGTTGGTTCAAGTCATGAGAACCCATGGTTCAAACCTCAATCGTTCCATATATAACCTAACTTTTTCTCTCTCTCTCTTCACTTCATCATTTCTTCCTCTCTTTAGTTTTCTCTCCCTTTTTCCATAGGCAAGTACACCTTGCATGAGAAATAAAGAAACCCTCTAAATTAATTGATTATTATTTTCTTTGTATAATTTTAAATACTTTTAGAACTTGGAATTTTTGGATTTGGTGGATGTATTAGTGCAGATCTACATTTCTAACTTAGGATTTTTATGGATTTTATGAGTTTTTCTCAGTTTTTATCTATTAAACATGTATTTTTTAAAACCATTTTTTGATAAATGATTAATCTTTCAATTTCAAGTATTTTGGATTTTGGTTCACTTGATTTGGACTTAAATGAGAATTTTATGGCAGATCTAGTCTTATCGAATTCTTAGAGTTTTTTCATGGCCGATCTTGTTGTTCTGGGACAATGGAGTACCATACGGCCCAGCAACATACGCCCCTCCACAATGCGCCCATCTTGTTGGACGCATATTTGCTTGTGCATGCTTTCAAAAGTCGGACGCATAGTACCTTTAACGCATAGAAATTCATTAAGGCCTGACTCCATGATCCCAGAGTCCATGCGTCCAGGTGATTATGCGGCCACGAGCCCTGCGTCTCTTTTTTTGGGCGCATGTCTCGACACGACTTTTGTGTCTCAACACCGACATTATGATTTTGTCCTTTCTCTCTGACATGCTTTATTGCATGTCACATCAGTCACATCAATCACTTTATGTCGCTTCACTGATACTTTATTTATTGGCCATCACTTCGATACTTGTCCCATGGAGTAGACTTTAACCCTGAGCATGCGGCATGGACTTCAAATACGACCAAGTGGTTCATGCGGCCCTGACTTCATATGCGGCCTAACTTCCCAGGTGGACTAGAGACCCATGCGGCCTTGATTATTTTGATTGAATATTTTTCTTATTCTTTTATGATTTATAATTGGGTTAATACTTGTGTTATGATTCTAAGGCAAAATAGATTTAGTAACCAGACCTCGTATCAAACATGACCATGAGCTAAGATTGGCTATGAACATGGCATGAGTTGAACTGAGATTTCAGTATGAACCAGACTAAGTGGATAGTGACTAACCAGCTATGCCCATAACATGAGCCATGTGTCCCAATGTGATAAGGCTCATATGACCAACTGTAAGTTTGGTAATTCGAACCGAGTTCTTGTATCCATGTAATACAATTACTATATGCTATGTGTATATGTGTTATAAATGTGCACTGAGGTACGACATAACTTGCTACGTGCTATGAGATTACATGTTTCGGGTTGTGAATCGAGAATGCCTCTCATACTACACGATATATGATATTATTATATTATTTCTCCAATACGGGCATGGTATGTGGGTCAACTACCAAAACTTGGCTAGGACTTGTTCTTTGTTGCATCACGTTCAGGTGAATCCAGTTTGAGTTATCAAGTAACAAATTGGATATGTATCTAGCGTGGTCGTACTACGGTATGACATATAGGAGGATTGATCATGTGCTCACAATTTGAGGATTTCTCTTATGCATCTAATCTGAGATACCTCAGACTCCACAGTAGCAAACCGTATAATTGATTGGCCATTATATAACTGGACTTGGTTTTGATTGTATTATTTTGTTAGTAGTCTAGGGACATGGATTATCATAGTGTGATGGTCAAGCCCTTGTCCGTGTTTGGTTGTAGGGTTGGGTTATTATGCTAAGATAAACTATGGACCAAAACTACGACACAGAACCTATATTATACCTATCTATTGCTTTAGATTTTATTTCTCTATTTTGTGCTTCCTTTGTGGTACTTGCTATTTGGGGTCTAACCCCACTGGTTTTGCATGGCCAGGTTTTGAGCCAGTTCCAAAGGATTCAGCTTACTTCCCCCTTCCTGATGGCACGCCCTAGGCAGATGGTCGTTGAAGGGCACGCACTAGGCAGATGGTCGCTTAAGGGCACGAGTAGGTTTCTTCTTCCCTGCTCGTTATCATACATTTTACTCTTTGGGGCATTTAGCCACCGACACTTTTTAGCCATAAATCTGGACATTTAGTTTCTTTTACATGATTATAATTAATCAGAATGCAGCTAATCATGGTCATGTACTTTTGCTAGTCTACCAGCTTTTATTTTGCACAACTGATTTCCAGAATATTATGACAGAGCGTTTGGGATGCCTTACATGTTTGTCATATATGTTCTATATTTATTGTTCTTACTTGATTGATTGAGACAATAGATGTGCTGTGTGGCCCTAAGTGACTTGCTTGTAGTATGCATTCCCTTGTCTAGTTATAGCCGTAATCGCCATACGACGTATAATACCTTGTACGGGGTAGCTGGACATGTCCGCCTCCGTATTCCGATACTGGGGCATGACACTATTAGCAAGTGATTTAAATATTGAAAATAATTATAAAAGTTGCTAGAATAATTTTGAAATTTATGGCTTATTGAATTCATTCTTGATTTCGAGGATAGTAGAATTAGCGAGAAATAAAAAAAATTGAATACTAGATGATCTTGACTAATTTATTGGATGGAGTCATTGATATAAAATATAGTAGAGTTTATATAGATTGATCGAAACTCATAAATGATGATATTTAAGGATGGAAATAAAAACTTGATAAAGATCTTTCAAAGGACAAAGTCAAATCATCAAACTCTTGGTAGTTGATAATCAATAATATGGAATCCTAATGAGTAAGAGGATTGGATACCAAAACAAAGGAGGACACCTTGGAGGTCAAAATTTTAGAATTTTATTGACTATGGACATACTGTCACGCCCCAGTCCCAAAATGTCAGGAACTAGGCCACGTGTCACTGGCCAGCTGACACGTCACTAAGGGCTTAATCCATTTTGAATGGACCCAAAGGAACGTGCTACGCTGTCCTAAAATACTACTAGTATAAAACAGGTAAATCTATCTCATCCATAATAAAATGCCAGGGAAATAAGTGCTGAATATATATAAAAACTGAGTCTGATACAGTACACAACTGGTGAGAATACAAGCCTACTACAAAAACTGATAATAGCGCAGAAAAATCAGATAGACTAAGCAGCGTCTATCTGAGAAAACATCTCCATCTCCAGGTAGCAGGCCTCTAGGGTCAAGCATACTCTGAGGGTGTCTCCTCAAGCTCTTCCTCGGTAGCACATCTAGCCTCCTGATCAGGACCGTACACAGTGGGGTAGAAAGCCTCGTCTAGATCTGGCAGGGAACCAGGTCCTCAGTGAGACGTAACAAGATACAGGAAAATGACATGCCATGTAATGTAAAGACTGAATAAATAAATAATAAATACA
Organism: Iris macrosiphon; assembly: GCA_036927795.1. Taxonomy (NCBI): domain Eukaryota; kingdom Viridiplantae; phylum Streptophyta; class Magnoliopsida; order Asparagales; family Iridaceae; genus Iris; species Iris macrosiphon. The sequence continues at coordinate 129,108,155 of JAYESA010000019.1, forward strand.
GGGTACTAACCATCTAAGTGAAATGCAAGTAAAGACCTTATAGTACGCATGGGAATGTGTAGGCTAGACATACGCTGACATAATTCACCAATTGTGGTGACTGGCTAGTATATGTGTCGTATGCCCCCTGACTCAAGGGCACTCTGCAATCGACCATCACTGGTACGAAGGTATAAAACATTATTGGAGGGGGTGTCCCATACGTCTACTAGTTATCTTTCCCATCCCAATGAAACTAAATGTCAAGTTATACTATTCTTGAATTATTCTAATCCGTGATGCGGGTTACACGTATTGGTAGCTAATCAACTATGCAGCTCGCATCCCAACATGCATTGCAACCATGTTGCGTGTTCCCGTGATAGGGTCTAGGAGAATATCAGTATACTCTCACAGTTGTTGGTGGGCCTGTAAAACTAAGTTAATTATACTAATTATCCACTTAATAGTAGACTGTACCCAAGGCAGTCTCAGGTAATCATTGCTATATGAAATTCAGGAACAAGCAGATATCATTAATTAAATTTAAACAGTGACTTGGCAAGGTATACTTGCCTACTCCCTGATAGTGTTGATAACCTGATCTCACAGTCAGGTTTGAGGTTGCTGGTGACAGGGGGTCACTGGCTGTGCTGAAGGTGGTTTCTGTTAAAACAGATAGGGTTCGTGAATATCAGGGTTGTAATAATAAGTATATATATATATAGATATATATATAGTATGTATATATATAGATATAATATATATAGCAGTATCTATAGCATATAAAGAACAGAAAAATGCAGGTATCTATAATAGTAGCAGGGTATATCCACTGCTATATATATAATATAATATTATCAGGGTGTATCCACTGATATATAATAATATAGTAGTCAGGGTATATCCACTGATATATATATATATAATAATATAATAATCAGGGTATATCCACTGATATATAATATAATTAAATTGAAATGACAGTACAGAATTTTAATTATGTATATATAAATAGGCTGTAATATCTAGCACAGTATAATATATAATATCATATATATATAGATATATGTAATTAATTGAAATGACATTGCAGGAATTGAAAATATATATATATATATGTATAAGCTGTATTATCCAGCTGAATATAATATATTACATATAGATAATATATATATATATATATATATATATATATATATATATATACATGCAGTAATTATAATAAGTGCAGAAAATAAAATAAAGGAAAAATGCATAGTATACATAGTAATTATATATAAATATACCTATCATATAAATTTATGTATACATATATTTATATATTACAAATAAAACAGAAATAAATACATATATACATATTAGTAATTATAATATTATATAGTATATATAAATATTCATATACATATACATATTTACATATATAAATATATATGTATAGAATAATAGATATATATACATATATTTAGTAAATATATAATAATAGTATATACAGTATAATATACTGTATAATAACATATATATTATAATATAATATATATATATATAGATATACATATATACATATATACATATATATATACATATATATATATATATATATATATATAGATATATTCATATATATACCTATAGGTATACATAGGAGTATATATATATAAATACGTATATACTAGGGTTTAGTAGTATACCTACTGACAGGTGGGCCCTAGGGGTCGTCGACGGCAGGAGGACGGCGGCAGAGATGGCCGGAGGCGGCCGGAGGAGCAGGAACAGCAGCAGTAGTAGATAGCAGCAGCAGCAGCAGAGTGCGGGGGCTGCCGGCGGCGGAGGAGTGGCGGAGGTGGCCGGGCAGGGTGTGGGATCGACGGAGGAAGGAGGGGCGGTCAGGTTGGTGGTGGTGGCGGAGGTCCACGACGGCGGTGGTGGCAGCTAGGGACGGCTGGAGGTGGAGGGGACCGTTAAGGTTAGGGGTGGCCGAGGGTGCTGCGGGGGCTCTGGCCGGCGGGGGAAGGGTCGTGGGGCGGTGAGGGGGTGGTCGTCGAAGAGAGGAGGTCGGGGCGGTTCGAATGGTAGGGGTGGTGGCGGAGGGTGGCGCAGGGGGTGGTTCGGGTGGTGGTGGCTGCTGTGGGCAGTGAGGGAGTGGGGAGGTTGCGGGGGCTCTGGCCGGCGGAGCAGGGTGGTTCAGGCGGCGGGGCTTGACCGGAGGGGAGAGGGGGTCAGGGCGGAGGGTTGGCCGGAGTTGGGTGGCCGGCGGTGGTCGGAGGAGAGAGCTGTGGGGATTTGAATGGGAGGGGTTAGGGTTTATATAGGGGTTAGGGGCAATGGCATTTTCGTAAATAAAGGGAACTTTGGGGGTATTTTGGTAAATTGATTTTTGGATATTTCTACAGGATTTTTCTGGGTGTTTTGGGTGGGTCCCACACACCTTTTGTCTAGCCAATAGGATTATGCCACCTTGCATGTAATTTTGCATAAAAACCCCCAACTTTTTATAAATTGCATAAAAGCCTAAAATTTGTATTTTGCGTAATTTCGCAATTTACCTGATTTTAAATACTGTTTCCCCGAAATACTGAATTGTACAGAAATGGGGGAAATAGCTGGGGAAAATGTTTTGGACAGTGTGGGGTGAGTCTGGGCAGAGGCAGGGTCTGATTCTGCAGGTGATACGGGTCATCGTATTTATTATTTAATAAATACTGCGCACGGTGTTCACTAATTATTTAGAGGCAATTAGGGTCATAATTTTTCTACGGTGTCAATACGATAATTGTAATACAATTATAGTAGAATATTATCGTATTTTTGGTTGGGCAAAACAGATGTCTACTGGTCCTCAAATCTCTAGGGTACAGAGATGGGTAAAGAGCAAAAATTTAAATAGAAAATAAATACATACGTTTGTAACGATATTTGTGCGACTAAAACGAAGCACCAAACAAGGTTTCTGGAAGTTGCACAAAATACAGAAAAAGTAGTCTAACAAGTCTAGAGCAGGAATGTGAAATTTGTTTAGGTTTAACAGCTAGTGAAATGCCCTAATTAATTGTGTAATGAACAGGTGCACAATCAATAGAATATATAAAAAATAAAAAATTTTAAAAAAAAGTTACAATAATTCTAATTAGTCAAAACTAATCCTAAATTACTGAAATCTGGTCGAGGGAGTTTACAATCTACCCTCCTTAGAATATTTCGTCCTCGAAATAAAAACAACCATATAATGAAAATGAAAGATTGAATTAGGACATGTAATGATTAAGAAAGATTGAGTTTGAAATATTGGACATACCCTGGTTTGGAAATAAAAGGGGATAACGCTGTCGAATATCCTCTTCTCGTTCCCAGGTGGATTCACCTGGTGCATGATGTCTCCATGCAACACGAACAAGAGGAATAGTCTGACCTCGCAATACTTTCTCGCTACGGTCCAGGATCTCTACAGTCTCCTCCTGGTATGATAAGCTCGGCCCGATGGTGATCTCTGAGTAGTCTAGCACATGACTCGGGTCTGGAATGTACCTCCTCAGCTGAGATACGTGGAAGACGTCATGTACTCCCTCCAAGGTCTGAGGTAGAGCTAGCCTGTAAGCAACTTCTCCGACGCGATCTAGCACATCGAAGGGTCCAATGTACCTTGGACTTAGCTTCCCTCTTCCTCCAAATCTGATAGTACCCCGAGTAGGTGAGATCTTCAAGAACACATGCTCTCCCACTTGGAACTCTATAGGTCGGCGGTGAATGTTGGCCCAGTGCTTCTGTCTGTCTTGTGCAGCTCGTAGGTGTCCCTGGATCTTCTTTACTTTCTCCACCGTACGAATAATCAGTTCTGGTCCCAAGATCTGTCTTTCGCCAATATCACTCCAGCATACTGGGGAACGATATCTCCTTCCATACAAAGCTTCAAAGGGAGCCATTTGGATGCTCGCTTGATAGCTGTTGTTGTAGAAAAATTCTACCAGGTGTAAGTGATCTTCCCAGGATCCGCTGAAATCAAGCATGCAGGCTCTCAGCATATCTTCTAGGGTCTGGATGGTGCGCTCTGACTGGCCATCTGTCTGTGGATGATACGAGGTGCTGAACTTGAGGCGGGTACCAAGACTTTCTTGCATACTTTGCCAAAAGTAAGACGTAAACCTCGTATCCCGGTCAGATATTATGCTGACTGGTACTCCAAGCAAACGCACTATCTCCTTCATATACATGTCTGCCAAGAATTTTATAGATTGTCCGACTCTGAAAGGTAGGAAATGAGCAGCCTTGGTGAGTCTGTCTACGATCACCCAGACAGCATTACGACCACTAGGACTTCTTGGGAAGCCCGTAACAAAGTCCATCGTAATGTGTTCCCATTTGCACTCGGGTATTGGGAGGGATTGAAGTAGACCGGCAGATCTCTGATGCTCAGCCTTGACTTGCTGACACACCAGGCACTTAGCCACAAAGCGTGCTATCTCCCATTTCATTCCATGCCACCAATAATATTGTCGCAGATCTCTGTACATCTTTGTGCCTCCCGGATGTATAGAGTATGTTGAGCTATGGGCTTCTGACATCAGCTCATTACGAAGTTTTCCATTTGGAACATAAAGACGATCACCACATCTTAGAGTCCCATCTTCGTGTATGCGACATCCTGTCTGGATTCCAGCCTCTGTTCTTTGACGAAGCCTATGAAATCTTGCATCTGTTGGTAGAGCAGCTTTGATTCTTTCAACCAAGGTTGATTGCAGTTGGTAGTTTGATAATTGGCCGTCAAGTCCTGGCATAATGACCTCTATTCCCAACTTTGCTAGATCTCTCAGCAGATCTGGTTGGGTGATCATAAAGAATGCCGAGGGTCTTCTGCTTAGAGCATCAGCTACCACATTTGCTTTGCCAGGATGGTACTGTAAATCAATCTCGAAATCCGTCATCACTTCGAGCCATCGTCTTTGCCACAGATTTAAATATTTCTGAGTGTAGACATATTTCAAGCTCTTGTGATCGATGAAAATCTCCACCCGTTCGTCGTATAGATAGTGTCTCCATAGCTTCAGGACGAAAATGACTGCGGCAAGCTCCAGGTCATGAGTGGGGTAATTCTTCTCATGAGTCCTCAACTGTCTTGAGGCATAAGCTACACAACCTTCCCATGTTGCATTAAAACACAACCAAATCCTTTTCCGGATGCATCACTATAGATTACGAAACCTCCGGATCCTAATGGTATAGTCAAGATGGGGGCTGTAGTCAGACGCTTCTTCAACTCATCAAAAGCTGTCTGGCATTCTTCAGTCCACATGAACTCCTGCTCTTTACGGGTAAGGCGGGTAATTGGTTCCGCAATTCTTGCAAAGTTTTCTACGAACCTCCGGTAATATCCGGCAAGTCCTATAAAGCTTCTCACCTCTGAGACATTGGTCGGGGTTGGCCATGTCTCCACAGATAAAATCTTTGCTGGGTCCACTGAGATGCCTTCTCCTGTGATAACGTGTCCAAGAAAAGTGACACGATCAAGGAAGAATTCACACTTGCTCATCTTAGCATAAAGGCTCTCCCGTCTCAGCGTCTCTAGTACCAGTCTTAAGTGCTCTTCATGCTCCTCGTGGCTCTTCGAGTACACCAGAATATCGTCGATGAAGACTACTACGAACTGGTCCAGATATTGATGGAAGACTCGGTTCATCAGGTTCATGAATACAGCAGGTGCATTAGTCAGTCCAAACGGCATCACCAGGAACTCGTAGTGACCATAACGAGTCCTGAATGCTGTCTTTGGAATATCTTCTCTCCGTACCTTGACCTGATGATAGCCTGATCTCAAGTCTATCTTCGAGAATACCATGGCTCCTGTTAGTTGATCGAACAGGTCGTCAATTCTCGGCAAGGGATATTTGTTTTTGATTGTCAGAGCGTTGAGGGCTCTGTAGTCAATACACATGCGATATGTCCCGTCCTTCTTTGGTACAAACAGCACTGGTGCTCCCCAGGGTGATGTACTAGGACGAACAAATCCCTTGATCTGTAGTTCCTCCAGTTGAAGCTTCAGCTCGTCAAGCTCCTTCTTCGCCAGTCGGTATACATTGGAGGATACTGGTGCAGCTCCGGGTATCAGCTCAATAATGAACTCTACTTCTCTGTCAGGCGGTAAGCCTGGCAATTCTTCTGGAAATACGTCTGCGAACTCTGCTACAACTGATGGAAGTGTTGTCTCCATCGCCATGTAAGCTCTAGGAGTCTGGCCTACTCCTTGCTCGATGGTACCTCGGACATATTCGAACTCCGGGTGATCTGGGGGTCTAAAGATAATACTACCCTTTCGGCAGTCTAAAATAGCATCGTTCTGGCTTAGCCAGTCCATGCCTAAGATAACGTCAAAATTTGGCATTGGGAGTACCAAAAATCGCGCTCTTAGTCCTCTACTACAAACGATTACCGGGCATGTTTCAATAATATTGGTAACTGGAACAATGTCTCCTCCGGTAAGTATTTTCCAACACTTAGGTAGTGGGGAAGTGACTAGCTTGTGCATGGCTACGAAACTACTGGATATGAAAGACAAAGTAGCCCCAGAATCGAACAATACAGTTGCAGGTAATGATGCAACTAAAATGGTACCTGTTATAGTTTCCCTTTCAGGCTCTTCTGCAACTGCAGCTAACGCAAAGGCTTGTCCGTGCCTTTGCCCTCCAGGTTGTTGTATGGCCTTGAACTGGGCCTCCTGAGTAGGCAAGGGTGCTCCTCGCTGATATCCTCCTGATGTGGAGGGTAGCATCTTCTGGGCTTGTGCTCCTGGCTTCTGCCCTTGCTGAGGTGCTGCATCTCTGCGTTGTGGGCAGTCTCTGGCCATATAATTTTTAGCTCCACATAGCAGGCATAATCCCAGCTTCTTTCTGTAGTCACTGACCCAATGTCCTTTCTTGCCACAAAAGTGACAAGTCGGAAGCTCCTTCTTCTGGTAGGGCCCCGTCGTCTGCTGAGTCTGATATTGGGGACGACGTATAGGTCCTCCTGCTCCTTGCTGGTTCTTGGCCGAGAAGGTTGGATTTGAGCGTCTGGCTCCTCGACCAATTGCTTCCTGCTCCCTCACTTCTGTAAGAACCTCGTTATAGGAGATCCTTGACTGCGTCGTTGTGTACCTCTGGAGCTCGTAGTTGAGGCAGTGGTGGAATCTTTTAGCCTTCTTCAGCTCGTTCGGAATCAGAACAGCACCGAAATGACTCAGTCGGCTAAACTCCGCGTCGTAGGCATCTACCGTCATGTTTTCCTGCTCCAGGTGCAAGAACTGGGAGTATAGGGCATCTTAGACTGTTGCGGGGAAGTACTTGGCATTGAAGTGCTCCAAGAATTGTTCCCAAGTCTGGTCTTTGCCGATGCTACGCTCTATAGATTCCCACCAGTGATGGGCGTTGCCGAGAAGTTGGGCCCTCACAGCGGTCATCCATAGGTCAGGAGTGAGTTGCGATCCTTCCAGTAGCATTTCGGTGTTGGAGATCCAGTCGGAGATCTCCTCAGGAGTTTCGCTGCCTTTAAAGGTCCTCGGGTTCATCTGGTGGAAACCTTTGACTATGCCCACTGGTTGGACAGGTGCTGGTGCCGGGGCAGTAGTTCTCTCCAAGGCCGTCATCAAAGTCTGTCGCAGAGCTTCAGTCTGTTGCCACTGAGACTATCTCAGGACTTCAGTCTGTTGCCACTGATTTTGCAACATCGTTTGGAGAAACTGCAACATTTGAGGTTGACCCTCAAGCTGTGGCATTAGGATAGGCAAGGCTGGAGGTGGAGGCAAAGGTGTCTCCGCCTGCGGTGTTGGTGTCGTCTCCTGGCCAGAATTTTGGTGATTGTACGGGGTTCCTTGGACACTTGGCGAGGTATTTGTGGCTTGGTCAGCCCCATCATTCGCAGGTTTCCTGGGTATGCCCATATTTCTGAAGATAATAGAATAATTAGAAAACACAAAGGAGATAATAGATGATAATCAAGCAAGATGCAATAATAATAATAAAAAATTTAAAGATGGTGTCAGTGTGGATGAGACCTAATGTTTCTATCCTATTGTAGGCTTGCTGGGCATGTCATCATACCACTAGCAATGAAAACTAGACCTACATGGGCCACCACTAAAACCGTGTCACGCCCCAGTCCCAAAATGTCAGGAACTAGGCCACGTGTCACTGGCCAGCTGACACGTCACTAAGGGCTTAATCCATTTTGAATGGACCCAAAGGAACGTGCTACGCTGTCCTAAAATACTACTAGTATAAAACAGGTAAATCTATCTCATCCACAATAAAATGCCAGGGAAATAAGTGCTGAATATATATAAAAACTGAGTCTGATTCAGTACACAACTGGTGAGAATACAAGCCTACTACAAAAACTGATAATAGCACAGAAAAATCAGATAGACTAAGCAGCGTCTATCTGAGAAAACATCTCCATCTCCAGGTGGCAGGCCTCTAGGGTCAAGCATACTCTGAGGGTGTCTCCTCAAGCTCTTTCTCGGTAGCACATCTAGCCTCCTGATCAGGACCGTACACAGTGGGGTAGAAAGCCTCGTCTAGATCTGGCAGGGAACCAGGTCCTCAGTGGGACGTAACAAGATACAGGAAAATGATATGCCATGTAATGTAAAGACTGAATAAATAAATAATAAATACAGGGTGCTAACCATCTAAGTGAAATACAAGTAAAGACCTTGTAGTACGCATGGGAATGTGTAGGCTAGACATACGCTGACGTAATTCACCAATCGTGGTGACTGGCTAGTATATGTGTCGTATGCCCCCTGACTCAAGGGCACTCTGCAATTGACCATCACTGGTACGAAGGTATAAAATATTATTGGAGGGGGTGTCCCATACGTCTACTAGTTATCTTTCCCATCCCAATAAAACTAAATGTCAAGTTATACTATTCTTGAATTATTCTAATCCGTGATGCGGGTCACATGTATTGGTAGCTAATCAACTACGCAGCTCGCATCCCAACATGTATTGCAACCATGTTGCGTGTTCCCGTGATAGGGTCTAGGAGAATATCAGTATACTCTCACAGTTGTTGGTGGGCCTGTAAAACTAAGTTAATTATACTAATTGTCCACTTAACAGTAGACTGTACCCAAGGCAGTCTCAGGTAATCATTGCTATATGAAATTCAGGAACAAGCAGATATCATTAATTAAATTTAAACAGTGACTTAGCAAGGTATACTTGCCTACTCCCTGATAGTGTTGATAACCAGATCTCACAGTCAGGTTTGAGGTTGCTGGTGACAGGGGGTCACTGGATGTGCTGAAGGTGGTTTCTGTTAAAACAGACAAGGTTCGTGAATATCAGGGTTGTAATAATAAGTATATATATATATAGATATATATATAGTATGTATATATATATATATAATATATATAGCAGTATCTATAGGATATAAAGAACAGAAAAATACAGGTATCTATAATAGTAGCAGGGTATATCCACTGCTATATATATAATATAATATTATCAGGGTGTATCCACTGATATATAATAATATAGTAGTCATGGTATATCCACTGATATATATATATATATATAATAATATAATAATCAGGGTATATCCACTGATATATAATATAATTAAATTGAAATGACAGTACAGAATTTTAAATATGTATATATAAATAGGCTGTAATATCTAGCACAGTATAATATATAATATCATATATATATAGATATATGTAATTAATTGAAATGACATTGCAAGAATTGAAAATATATATATATGTATAAGCTGTATTATCCAGCTGAATATAATATATTACATATAGATAATATATATATATATAGATATAGATATAGATATATATATATATATATATATATACATGCAGTAATTATAATAAGTGTAGAAAATAAAATAAAGGAAAAATGCATAGTATACATAGTAATTATATATAACATATTATATATAAATATACCTATCATATAAATTTATGTATACATATATTTATATATTACAAATAAAACAAAAATAAATACATATATACATATTAGTAATTATAATATTATATAGTATATATAAATATTCATATACATATACATATATACATATTTACATATATAAATATATATGTATAGAATAATAGATATATATACATATATTTAGTAAATATATAATAATAGTATATACAATATAATATACTGTATAATAACCTATATATTATAATATAATATATATATATATATATACATATATACATATTAATATACATATATATATACATATATATATATATATACCTATAGGTATACATAGGAGTATATATATATAAATACGTATATACTAGGGTTTAGTAGTATACATACTGACAGGTGGACCCTAAGGGTCGTCGACGGCAGGAGGACGGCGGCGGAGATGGCCGGAGGCGGCCGGAGGAGCAGGAACAGCAGCAGTAGCAGATTGCAGCAACAGCAGCAGCAGAGTGCGGGGGCTGCCGGCGGCGGAGGAGTGGCGGAGGTGGCCGGGCAGGGTGTGGGATCGACGGAGGAAGGAGGGGCGGTCAGGTTGGTGGTGGTGGCGGAGGTCCACGACGGCGGTGGTGGCGGCTAGGGACGGCTGGAGGTGGAGGGGACAGTTAAGGTTAGGGGTGGCCGAGGGTGCTGCGGGGGCTCTGGCCGGCGGGGGAAGGGTCGTGGGGCGGTGAGGGGGTGGTCGTCGAAGAGAGGAGGTCGGGGCGGTTCGAATGGTAGGGGTGGTGGCGGAGGGTGGCGCAGGGGGTGGTTCGGGTGGTGGTGGCTGCTGTGGGCAGTGAGGGAGTGGGGAGGTTGCGGGGGCTCTGGCCGGCGGAGCAGGGTGGTTCAGGCGGCGGGGCTTGACCGGAGGGGAGAGGGGGTCAGGGCGGAGGGTTGGCCGGAGTTGGGTGGCCGGCGGTGGTCGGAGGAGAGAGCTGTGGGGATTTGAATGGGAGGGGTTAGGGTTTATATAGGGGTTAGGGGCAATGGCATTTTCGTAAATAAAGGGAACTTTGGGGGTATTTTGGTAAATTGATTTTTGGATATTTCTACAGGATTTTTCTGGGTGTTTTGGGTGGGTCCCACACACCTTTTGTCTAGCCAATAGGATTATGCCACCTTGCATGTAATTTTGCATAAAAACCCCCAACTTTTTATAAATTGCATAAAAGCCTAAAATTTGTATTTTGCGTAATTTTGCAATTTACCTGATTTTAAATACTGTTTCCCCTAAATACTGAATTGTACAAAAATGGGGGAAATAGCTGGGGAAAATGTTTTGGACAGTGTGGGGTGAGTCTGGGCAGAGGCAGGGTCTGATTCTGCAGGTGATACGGGTCATCGTATTTATTATTTAATAAATACGTATTTATTATTTAATAAATACTGCCCATGGTGTTCACTAATTATTTAGAGGCAATTAGGGTCATAATTTTTCTACGGTGTCAATACGATAATTGTAATACAATTATAGTAGAATATTATCGTATTTTTGGTTGGGCAAAACAGGTGTCTACTGGTCCTCAAATCTCTAGGGTACAGAGATGGATAAAGAGCAAAAATTTAAATAGGAAATAAATACTTACGTTTGTAACGATATTTATGCGACTAAAACAAAGCACCAAACAAGGTTTCTGGAAGTTGCACAAAATACAGAAAAAGTAGTCTAACAAGTCTAGAGCAGGAATGTGAAATTTGTTTAGGTTTAACAGCTAGTGAAATGCCCTAATTAAATGTGTAATGAACAGGTGCACAATCAATAGAATATATAATAAATAAAAAATTTTAAAAAAAAGTTGCAAAAATTCTAATTAGTCAAAACTAATCCTAAATTACTGAAATCTGGTCGAGGGAGTTTACAATCTACCCTCCTTAGAATATTTCGTCCTCGAAATAAAAACAACCATATAATGAAAATAAAAGATTGAATTAGGACATGTAATGATTAAGAAAGATTGAGTTTGAAATATTGGACATACCCTGGTTTGGAAATAAATGGGGATAACGCTGTCGAATATCCTCTTCTCGTTTCCAGGTGGATTCACCTGGTGCATGATGTCTCCATGCAACACGAACAAGAGGAATAGTCTGACCCCGCAATACTTTCTCGCTACGGTCCATGATCTCTACAGGCTCCTCCTGGTATGATAAGCTCGGCCCGATGGTGATCTCTGAGTAGTCTAGCACATGACTCGGGTCTGGAATGTACCTCCTCAGCTGAGATACGTGGAAGACGTCATGTACTCCCTCCAAGGTCTGAGGTAGAGCTAGCCTGTAAGCAACTTCTCCGACGCGATCTAGCACGTCGAAGGGTCCAATGTACCTTGGACTTAGCTTCCCTCTTCCTCCAAATCTGATAGTACCCCGAGTAGGTGAGATCTTCAAGAACACATACTCTCCTACTTGGAACTCTAGAGGTCGGCGGTGAATGTTGGCCCAGTGCTTCTGTCTGTCTTGTGCAGCTCGTAGGTGTCCCTGGATCTTCTTTACTTTCTTCACCGTACGAATAATCAGTTCTGGTCCCAAGATCTGTCTTTCGCCAATATCACTCCAGCATACTGGGGAACGACATTTTCTTCCATACAAAGCTTCAAAGGGAGCCATTTGGATGCTTGCTTGATAGCTGTTGTTGTAGGAAAATTCTACCAGGTGTAAGTGATCTTCCCAGGATCCGCTAAAATCAAGCATGCAGGCTCTCAGCATATCTTCTAGGGTCTGGATGGTGCGCTCTGACTGGCCATCTGTCTGTGGATGATACGAGGTGCTGAACTTGAGGTGGGTACCAAGACTTTCTTGCATACTTCGCCAAAAGTAAGACGTAAACCTCGTATCCCGGTCAGATATTATGCTGACTGGTACTCCATGCAGACGCACTATCTCCTTCATGTACATGTCTGCCAAGACTTCTGTAGATTGTCCGACTCTGAAAGGTAGGAAATGAGCAGCCTTGGTGAGTCTGTCTACGATCACCCAAACAGCATTACGACCACTAGGACTTCTTGGGAAGCCCGTAACAAAGTCCATCGTAATGTGTTCCCATTTGCACTCGGGTATTGGAAGGGATTGAAGTAGACTGGCAGATCTCTGATGCTCAGCCTTGACTTGCTGACACACCAGGCACTTAGCCACAAAGCGTGCTATCTCCCGTTTCATTCCATGCCACCAATAATATTGTCGCAGATCTCTGTACATCTTTGTGCCTCCCGGATGTATAGAGTATGTTGAGCTATGGGCTTCTGACATCAGCTCATTACGAAGTTCTCCATTTGGAACAAAAAGACGATCACCACATCTTAGAGTCCCATCTTCGTGTATGCGACATCCTGTCTGGATTCCAGCCTCTGTTCTTTGACGAAGCCTCTGAAATCTTGTATCTGTTGGTAGAGCAGCTTTGATTCTTTCAACCAAGGTTGATTGCAGTTGGTAGTTTGATAATTGGCCGTCAAGTCCTGGCATAATGACCTCTATTCCCAACTTTGCTAGATCTCTCAGCAGATCTGTTGGGTGATCATAAAGAATGCCGAGGGTCTTCTGCTTAGAGCATCAGCTACCACATTTGCTTTGCCAGGATGGTACTGTAAATCAATCTCGAAATCCGTCATCACTTTGAGCCATCGTCTTTGCCTCAGATTTAAATCTTTCTGAGTGTAGACATATTTCAAGCTCTTGTGATCGGTGAAAATCTCCACTCGTTCGCCGTATAGATAGTGTCTCCATAGCTTCAGGACGAAAATGACTGTGGCAAGCTTCAGGTCATGAGTGGGGTAATTCTTCTCATGAGTCCTTGTCACTACCACATTCTGAAAACAGGGGTATTTTTGACTTTTACAATATTTAATATTATTGTAGTTACAATTATTTAATTTCATGATAATTATTTTAATTTAAATAAATATATGTGATGTGTAATTAGATATAATATTATATACAGTGTACATTTGTGGTTGAGCTAGTAGACTTGACCTAGAAGCCCAGTAGATGACCACCTGTCCGAATTATAAAATTTGGGATTTTTATTATTTATTTAGAATTTATTTATTGGAGCTTGTAATTAATTACCGTAATTTATTTAATTATTGCGCATTGCCTTTGCTTCGATATTTGGAGCAGTATCCTGACTTTTGTCTTCCAACAAATTTCACAATCTTGCCCTAGGCATGCCCGCCTTCCATTCTGCTATTTTTGCAACTCATAATTATGCTCTTTGTGCATTATTTCTAGCCGCACAAAATTTCGTCTCGAACGTTATTTAATAAATTCCTATTTCTGTATCGTTGTGCGTTCCAATCGAAAATTGGAGGCCATCTTGACCTATTTTTCGTGCGGCCCAAATTAGGGTAATATTCTGTTCTGAGTCTTCTTCAATATTGGTATTGATGACTTGATCTGATTTTGACCCCAAGTACTCCTAATTAATTGTTGAACACAACTTGCATTTATTTTTATTTAATTTGAGGATACCATTTTATCTGATTTTAAAATCCCAAATTAATTCCAGTACCCTGCAAATTCAGCCCATACCCATCTTACAGTGCCCCATGACCCTACAAAACATCGGACCCCGAATCGCCCGCCCAATTTTCGTCATTTCATGTGTTTGTGCAATTTCCCGAATTTAAGGGGCTAAGTTGCAATTATTTAATTGTAGGTGCCAACACCTAATTATTTTTAATCAATGAGGGAATCCAATATTTTTAATTAAACTCTCACCCTCAAATCCCCATGAATTATTTCCTCTTGACAAATCTAGACCACTCATTTAGAGGGTCAAATCCTCACCCTACATCACACCCTCTCTCTCCCTATTTAATGATATGTCTACATCCTAAACCCTAATCCCTAGGCAACAACCTAAAAAACTCCACCCTCACAACTCCCTCCCTCCTACGTTGAATTTCCTCTTCTTCTTTTTCTCTTCTTCTTTTCTTCTTCTCTTTCCTTCTTCTTCCTTTTCTTCTCCTCCTTCTCTTAAATTATTTTGAATTTAAATAGCTAAGGGGGGGGGGAAACCTCCTCTGTGCTGTGCTCCCGGCCGAGCACTGCTGTCCGGCGGCCTCGGTCAACTCCGGCGGCTGTTCCAGCCGGCCGAGCCTGCTGCTGTCCGGCGCCAGCAACCCCCCATCTCCTCCTTCCACCATCGTCGCCCATCACCATCTACTCGGCCAACTTCTCCGGCCTCCCTGCCCGCTGCACACCCGTCCTGTCCCCGACTGTACCCCGGCGGATCCGGTCTGCAGCAGATCCCCGCTGCTCATTTCTCCGGCCGGCGAGCATCCCCCGTCCATCGACACTGCCGACTCCCTCTGCCATTCTTCCCTCCGCCTTGCTGCGATACTCCAGCCCCCTCACTCCGACCCCGATCCATCTACTCCGGCGGTCGAGGCCCCGAGCCGAGCTCCTCCCTGCTGTGTACAGCCGGCCTCCTCCATCACCAGTCACCACCACCACCTCCATCTTCTCCATCCATCCATCCATCCCGACCATTGCCGAGTCCCTCTCCCTCTGCGTTCACCACTCCGGCGCAGCCCGACGAGTCCTCCTCCCGCTGTGTATTCCGGCAACCAACCGAGGCTCCGACCACCACGGGAATCTCCTCCTGCCCGCTGCTCCCATTCCCCGCTGTGCTCTTCCTCTCCGCCGATCTTTCCGACGAACCCGACTCCATCTGCTCCGGCCCCCTCATTCAGCTCCGGCCATCCCTCGGCTTCGCGGAGTTGCTGTCCCCATTCCTCGACAGCCAGTCCGGCCATCCTCCTCCTGAACCGACTCCCTGGCCACCCCGAAGCCCCTCGCCGTTCTTCCCTCGACGAACACTACATCACCACCACCGATAGCTCCGACTCCAGTCACTGTGAGCTCCTCCCCTTCTTCCTCCTTCACTATGTAATTGTGTATGTATTTGTATACATTAATTTATGTGTAGATATATACATATGTGTATATAAATACGTATATGTATATTTGTGTAATCGTGTATGTGTATACGTCTATGTGTATGTGCGTATTTGTGTATATAAGTTCGTATATTTTTCTCCCTATATATATATGTATGTTAATGTATAAATACGCGTCGGTATACATATATATATATATATGTATTGGCATAATTTTGTGTTATTATATAAGTATTCATACACATACATCTGTACATGTATGTGTGTTGGTTATTTTGTAAAGTATATTTAATATAGTATAAACTCATTTGGTTTAGTAATTGTGTATTTTGATTATATATATATTATATGTATTAATTTATATAGCTATTCATATATTTTCAGTATATGTATGTAAATATTATTGGTATATATGTAAATACGTACCTTGGTAATATGTTTTTATATATGTACGTATTCGACGTGTATATATATATACACGTAGCTTATATATGTTAATATATTTATACTTGTATATAATAAGTACCATTTGGATGTGTATATATATATATATATTGTTCGGTATTTTGATATATATATATACTTATATACATATATGGTATATGTATATTTATTTAGTGTATGTATATATATACATATTCCTAATAATGGGTGTCATGTATGTTTTATATACATATATATATATAATATATTTCCATTTAATATATATACACTAATACATATTTGTATATACTTTGGAATAACCATATATATGTATTATATTTAATTATTGATATATGTATATATAGATACTAGATGACCCTAGTTGACCAGTGCCCTGCGTTCAGTATCTTATGATTATGTTAGTGTAACATCTGATGCAAATATTATTTTTATCATATATCTATAGGACTATTGGTTCGTCCTGCGAGACTTCAAGGGCAGGACATTGGTATTGACAGCTAAGGACCCAAGGCAAGTACATTCTCTGATTAGTTTCTAATTTATGATATCTCCTATGTTCACTGTATCTAGTGTAAATATCCATGCTCTCGACACATTGGTTACACGGATTGGTATACACGGATCTCGTCATGAGATGTTATTCCTTATTCATGGTGTAGCTTGTACAAGACTTGTTTTCCTTATTATCTTGTGCATGTACAGACACTGATTTCCGGGGAGATTTGCTACCTTCCTAGGGAATCCTGTGCCATAGCGTACCA
This sequence comes from Iris macrosiphon, assembly GCA_036927795.1. Classification (NCBI taxonomy): domain Eukaryota; kingdom Viridiplantae; phylum Streptophyta; class Magnoliopsida; order Asparagales; family Iridaceae; genus Iris; species Iris macrosiphon. The sequence continues at coordinate 129,125,204 of JAYESA010000019.1, forward strand.
TGATTAGATCTACTATACCAGTCGGGGGTTTGGGGAGTACTTTAGTGTAGATATGTGATTATACCCAACTTTATATGCACCATAGCTCACCCCACATCTCACGTCGGGTGCGGCCTGACCATTTACATGTCTCCTCACTGTTACATCGGTTAGCCCTACTAACCCATGTAATGAGTTTACATGCCTCCTCACTGTTACATCGGTTAGCCCTACTAACCCATGTAATGAGTTTACTAGTCCCAAGCCGATCACATGTTGAAGCTAGTACTCACACACTTAGTCATAGGTTTCTTGCTCAGTGACATATGGTTCTTTTCCTGCATTTACTTACAGTATTTCCAGTATTTCTCTCATTGTACATTTCTCGTACCTATACATGCATCTGGTATGTTTCTATCTAGAACTGCTACATAGTTTATGTCATTTATATAGAACTGCTATTTAGAGATGTACTTTGCTCCTTCCTGACTGGAAAATATTTTTCCAGACTGTGACCATAGTAGACTGGTTTCTGACACTTGGGGATTGGAAGTTAAGGATTGCAGGTATGATTATGTTGTCATTAGACTTGTATTGTATTCTTTTATTTCTTCAAATTCCTATCGTGCTGTAGTTGTGATTGAGTATGTTGTTGATATTTTATAGTATCATCCGAGTCTCCTTATGGAGTTGGATACTAGCGTGAGATTGTTAGATAGTACTCGACCTAGACAGCGTTCTACCGCCGATGCTGCGGCGTAGGCTGGACGTACCCACGCATTCGTGCCCCTAAACCGGGTGCGGGTCGTGACACGTTTTTAGTGGTGGCCCATGCAGGTCAGACTTCGCGAGTTGTGCGATGTCGTAGTAGTGTGGCATCCTTGTTATACTACTGCGTACCTGCTATAGAATATATGACATAGGATACTAGGATGAGAGAGGATACTCAATCACAAGTTCTTGAGAGATTCCTGGGATGACCCCTTGAGAATCTTATTACAATTTCCAATTTAAATCCTTCACCTTGTTTTCGTATCCTTCACCTTGTTTTCGTCCGTTCTCACTTATTGATATTGAGTTTGATTCTTGTTGACCAGTTGTTAACTTTAATTCTTGGTATCGTTGTTGAGTTTTGATTTCATATCGAGATGAATTTTACGGGCAAAAATTTACGGTATCATCTGATGACATATATTGATGAGGACAGTGAGAAAGGTAAAACGTCTACTTTGATTATGGAACCTAGAGTTTATTGCAGCCATATTAGCTGTCGTGACGAGAACGTAGGAACCAGACTTGGATGTACATACTGTAGTTATGAAACTTAGAGTCTCTCGCAGCCATATCGGTTGGCGTGGCGAGGATTCTAGATGACATGATTATAGAGTTGCATACCTTAGTTACGGAGCCTGTCGTTTATCGCATCTATGCTTACTGGCGTGGCGAGGATTCTGTGTGTCATGATTTCTGGCAGACGTGTATGATTATCAGGTTGTATCTTAAATTGGTTCTTAAAATATCATCTCAAGACTTATCTATTTCTGTTATTCCAGGACTTTGTTCCGCCGCTTCTTTCTTTACTAGCAGTAAAGATACCTTCTGTCCTCAATTCAGTCTTTGAGCTCCTATTCCTTGAGGATTTCTTGTTAAGTATGATAATTAGTGGCTTGTAATTTTGTTTGTGTCTTGTATTAGTATTGACTGTGTTGCTAGTGAGTTGTAAGTGTTTCTTAGTTGGACATGTGAGCCGTAGGCTTTAATCTAGAGTTAGCCCTTAGCATAGTACCTTGTACCAATGATTTTAGGAGTAGTGTCATTAGAGACTGTGAGTAGAAGGAGAGTATAGAGTATCAGTGATAGTTCAAGAATTAGTATCAGAGCCAACATACCCGTCCTGGATAATCATGATTTTGCCATTTGGATGATCTACGTGAACAATTAGGTATCAAGAAATTGTGTTAAGAATTAATGGATCGTGATTCAATTTGATGATTGATATCAGATATGTTAAAAGTAAAGAAGGATATATGCATAAAGAGTTGTAACGAGGTGTCATGAGTGGAGAAATATCGGAATTGGTAATGAAAATGGGGAGGCGTATCATGGATTAGTTTAACAGGCTATAAAGGGTTAAAGGGAAATACATATACAACCATCGAGATGAGGAACCATATACTTGCCCATGAGAATAAGAAAAAAATGAATGTTATAAAAGGGTACAGCTAATCATGAGTTCTAATGAGCTTGATGAGATAATGCATTAATGAAGCTAGTAATATAATACCAAAAGTGCCGATGATTCTATATCAAGGATTATTAAAAATGGTGCTAGTAACAGTAAGCACTCGGTGTGATGATAATTAGATGATATACCAGTTGACATAAATTGGAATCATGAAAGAAAACACAGTTGATGATAACTTTGATCATTGGAGGTAATAGTACAAGTGATTCGGGCAGTACAATTTTAGTACACAATTATAGACACTAGATGCATTAAGTGCACCTTGAGTATCAGAGACCGTGAGCACTGATATGTACATTGTGGGGTTATAAATTAAAAGGTGGAAATAAGATTTTATTTTAGAATAATTGAGGAGTTGAGATTATGTCATTTAAATTTTTGAGGATTTCAAATGTGAATTCAATAAACAAGGTAAAAGCTATAATGATTTTAAAAAGTGATTAAATTTTTTCGATAATTGAGTATCTGATATTGAGGAGGTATATGCAATATTTTTTAAGTTGACCGAGAAGTTAAACCTTGACGATTATTTTGAGGATTAATTTATGGTAGATAAGAGATGAATATTAATATATGAGTAGATGATATACATGTGTAAGAATCTGATAACTTGAACAGGAATGAGATGGCACCGCAGACTGACTTGGGTGTCCATCTAAAGTTGTATTGGAAAGAGCAGTATTTGGTATGGTGTTGCACTTGACGTATATTTGAGTGATAAGAACGACTAGTATGAACAATTGTAGTAGGAACGGGAACTGACAAAGGGTATGGTACTAAAGAGATAGAGGTATCAACTTGGATGCATTATTGAATCATGGTTATATTAAAGATTCTCGGCATCAGATTTTGGCATTAATAGACAGGTGTGTGCAATACGGATATATTCATGGATTTTGTGGATTAATGATTAGTTGATATGGGTACCAGTGTACGGGAATGAGAATTAGATAGTGAATGTGCTAGAGTTAAGAGTATGTTAGAGATAGGAGATACCGCAAGAAATATGTTAGCAGGTTCTTTCTTTTTCTCATGTTGTTTTGTCTTCTGATTGATTGATTCCCTAGTACCGTGGTTTGTATTTGTGATTTTTGATTGTTTGTAGCTAGTAGTACACCCTGGCAGAGGCTGCAATACCCTGACGAAAGACACATGACCTATATATTTTCTTAGATTGCATGGCTGTAGGTAGAATCTTCTTAAACCATGATCATTGGGGTTTGGACCATAGCAAAGATCTATGACAAGGTTATGACTTGACAAGAGACATGAGATGCTAAAATTTTGGAAGATAAGCATAAAGAATTAAGGATTTATATGGCAGAGTTGATAAATCATTGATTTTATCAAGATTGAGATGTGATTAAATTATCATTAGACTTCGAGGATAAACATTAATTTAAATGAGAGGTTGAGAATTTAATATGGTAGGATTGATGATTATTGATTATGATATATTATCATTAAAATTTTTGAGGAAATTTAGAAGATTATTATTATATTTTATTGGACTGGAAGATAAAGATTTAATGGAAATATTAATGGAGGATTTTGCGAGTGTTATATTATTTGAGTATTGTGAATAAAAAAATAAAAAAATAAAAAAAAAAAAATTTGTATCTAGTGATTTGCTCAAATTCAGGGAGTAAGATGATAAATGGGTTAGTAATTAAACACAAACTTTTTGGACGAGTTTTTATTTGGATTCATGGATTAGTGTTTTGATGGAAATTTTAAAATGTGCATTGTTGGATTAAGTTAGAGGAGTAGACATCAATTCGGGTTTTAATTACTAACATCAGATTCGTAGGAGATTATGATACGAATAGAGTTCGATGATAAATTTGAGGATTTTTTCAGGAATACCATAATTTCAAATTTTTTTGAAATTGTGAAATGACAAGGTAGGTTATTCAGGATTATGTGGATTGGTGAATTTAACTATTGATGAATAATAAAATAATGAATAAACACTACTATGCGGATTTTAAATTTCGAGGACGAAATTCTTTTAAGATGGGTAGACTTGTCACTACCACATTCTGAAAACAGGGGTATTTTTGACTTTTACAATATTTAATATTATTGTAGTTACAATTATTTAATTTCATGATAATTATTTTAATTTAAATAAATATATGTGATGTGTAATTAGATATAATATTATATACAGTGTACATTTGTGGTTGAGCTAGTAGACTTGACCTAGAAGCCCAGTAGATGACCACCTGTCCGAATTATAAAATTTGGGATTTTTATTATTTATTTAGAATTTATTTATTGGAGCTTGTAATTAATTACCGTAATTTATTTAATTATTGCGCATTGCCTTTGCTTCGATATTTGGAGCAGTATCCTGACTTTTGTCTTCCAACAAATTTCACAATCTTGCCCTAGGCATGCCCGCCTTCCATTCTGCTATTTTTGCAACTCATAATTATGCTCTTTGTGCATTATTTCTAGCCGCACAAAATTTCGTCTCGGACGTTATTTAATAAATTCCTATTTCTGTATCGTTGTGCGTTCCAATCGAAAATTGGAGGCCATCTTGACCTATTTTTCGTGCGGCCCAAATTAGGGTAATATTCTGTTCTGAGTCTTCTTCAATATTGGTATTGATGACTTGATCTGATTTTGACCCCAAGTACTCCTAATTAATTGTTGAACACAACTTGCATTTATTTCTATTTAATTTGAGGATACCATTTTATCTGATTTTAAAATCCCAAATTAATTCCAGTACCCTGCAAATTCAGCCCATACCCATCTTACAGTGCCCCATGACCCTACAAAACATCGGACCCCGAATCGCCCGCCCAATTTTCGTCATTTCATGTGTTTGTGCAATTTCCCGAATTTAAGGGGCTAAGTTGCAATTATTTAATTGTAGGTGCCAACACCTAATTATTTTTAATCAATGAGGGAATCCAATATTTTTAATTAAACTCTCACCCTCAAATCCCCATGAATTATTTCCTCTTGACAAATCTAGACCACTCATTTAGAGGGTCAAATCCTCACCCTACATCACACCCTCTCTCTCCCTATTTAATGATATGTCTACATCCTAAACCCTAATCCCTAGGCAACAACCTAAAAAACTCCACCCTCACAACTCCCTCCCTCCTACGTTGAATTTCCTCTTCTTCTTTTTCTCTTCTTCTTTTCTTCTTCTCTTTCCTTCTTCTTCCTTTTCTTCTCCTCCTTCTCTTAAATTATTTTGAATTTAAATAGCTAAGGGGGGGGGGAACCTCCTCTGTGCTGTGCTCCCGGCCGAGCACTGCTGTCCGACGGCCTCGGTCAACTCCGGCGGCTGTTCCAGCCGGCCGAGCCTGCTGCTGTCCGGCGCCAGCAACCCCCCATCTCCTCCTTCCACCATCGTCGCCCATCACCATCTACTCGGCCAACTTCTCCGGCCTTCCTGCCCGCTGCACACCCGTCCTGTCCCCGACTGCACCCCGGCGGATCCGGTCTGCAGCAGATCCCCGCTGCTCATTTCTCCGGCCGGCGAGCATCCCCCGTCCATCGACACTGCCGACTCCCTCTGCCATTCTTCCCTCCGCCTTGCTGCGATACTCCAGCCCCCTCACTCCGACCCCGATCCATCTACTCCGGCGGTCGAGGCCCCGAGCCGAGCTCCTCCCTGCTGTGTACAGCCGGCCTCCTCCATCACCAGTCACCACCACCACCTCCATCTTCTCCATCCATCAATCCATCCCGACCATTGCCGAGTCCCTCTCCCTCTGCGTTCACCACTCCGGCGCAGCCCGACGAGTCCTCCTCCCGCTGTGTATTCCGGCAACCAACCGAGGCTCCGACCACCACGGGAATCTCCTCCTGCCCGCTGCTCCCATTCCCCGCTGTGCTCTTCCTCTCCGCCGATCTTTCCGACGAACCCGACTCCATCTGCTCCGGCCCCCTCATTCAGCTCCGGCCATCCCTCGGCTTCGCGGAGTTGCTGTCCCCATTCCTCGACAGCCAGTCCGGCCATCCTCCTCCTGAACCGACTCCCTGGCCACCCCGAAGCCCCTCGCCGTTCTTCCCTCGACGAACACTACATCACCACCACCGATAGCTCCGACTCCAGTCACTGTGAGCTCCTCCCCTTCTTCCTCCTTCACTATGTAATTGTGTATGTATTTGTATACATTAATTTATGTGTAGATATATACATATGTGTATATAAATACGTATATGTATATTTGTGTAATCGTGTATGTGTATACGTCTATGTGTATGTGCGTATTTGTGTATATAAGTTCGTATATTTTTCTCCCTATATATATATGTATGTTAATGTATAAATACGCGTCGGTATACATATATATATATATATGTATTGGCATAATTTTGTGTTATTATATAAGTATTCATACACATACATCTGTACATGTATGTGTGTTGGTTATTTTGTACAGTATATTTAATATAGTATAAACTCATTTGGTTTAGTAATTGTGTATTTTGATTATATATATATTATATGTATTAATTTATATAGCTATTCATATATTTTCAGTATATGTATGTAAATATTATTGGTATATATGTAAATACGTACCTTGGTAATATGTTTTTATATATGTACGTATTCGGCGTGTATATATATATACACGTAGCTTATATATGTTAATATATTTATACTTGTATATAATAAGTACCATTTGGATGTGTATATATATATATATATTGTTCGGTATTTTGATATATATATATACTTATATACATATATGGTATATGTATATTTATTTAGTGTATGTATATATATACATATTCCTAATAATGGGTGTCATGTATGTTTTATATACATATATATATATAATATATTTCCATTTAATATATATACACTAATACATATTTGTATATACTTTGGAATAACCATATATATGTATTATATTTAATTATTGATATATGTATATATAGATACTAGATGACCCTAGTTGACCAGTGCCCTGCGTTCAGTATCTTATGATTATGTTAGTGTAACATCTGATGCAAATATTATTTTTATCATATATCTATAGGACTATTGGTTCGTCCTGCGAGACTTCAAGGGCAGGACATTGGTATTGACAGCTAAGGACCCAAGGCAAGTACATTCTCTGATTAGTTTCTAATTTATGATATCTCCTATGTTCACTGTATCTAGTGTAAATATCCATGCTCTCGACACATTGGTTACACGGATTGGTATACACGGATCTCGTCATGAGATGTTATTCCTTATTCATGGTGTAGCTTGTACAAGACTTGTTTTCCTTATTATCTTGTGCATGTACAGACACTGATTTCCGGGGAGATTTGCTACCTTCCTAGGGAATCCTGTGCCATAGCGTACCATGATTAGATCTACTATACCAGTCGGGGGTTTGGGGAGTACTTTAGTGTAGATATGTGATTATACCCAACTTTATATGCACCATAGCTCACCCCACATCTCACGTCGGGTGCGGCCTGACCATTTACATGTCTCCTCACTGTTACATCGGTTAGCCCTACTAACCCATGTAATGAGTTTACATGCCTCCTCACTGTTACATCGGTTAGCCCTACTAACCCATGTAATGAGTTTACTAGTCCCAAGCCGATCACATGTTGAAGCTAGTACTCACACACTTAGTCATAGGTTTCTTGCTCAGTGACATATGGTTCTTTTCCTGCATTTACTTACAGTATTTCCAGTATTTCTCTCATTGTACATTTCTCGTACCTATACATGCATCTGGTATGTTTCTATCTAGAACTGCTACATAGTTTATGTCATTTATATAGAACTGCTATTTAGAGATGTACTTTGCTCCTTCCTGACTGGAAAATATTTTTCCAGACTGTGACCATAGTAGACTGGTTTCTGACACTTGGGGATTGGAAGTTAAGGATTGCAGGTATGATTATGTTGTCATTAGACTTGTATTGTATTCTTTTATTTCTTCAAATTCCTATCGTGCTGTAGTTGTGATTGAGTATGTTGTTGATATTTTATAGTATCATCCGAGTCTCCTTATGGAGTTGGATACTAGCGTGAGATTGTTAGATAGTACTCGACCTAGACAGCGTTCTACCGCCGATGCTGCGGCGTAGGCTGGACGTACCCACGCATTCGTGCCCCTAAACCGGGTGCGGGTCGTGACAGTCCTCAACTGTCTTGAGACATAAGCTACAACCTTCCCATGTTGCATTAAAACACAACCAAATCCTTTTCCGGATGCATCGCTATAGATTACGAAACCTCCGGATCCTGATGGTATAGTCAAGATGGGGGCTGTAGTCAGACGCTTCTTCAACTCATCAAAAGCTGTCTGGCATTCTTCAGTCCACATGAACTCCTGCTCTTTATGGGTAAGGCGGATAATTGGTTCCGTAATCCTTGCAAAGTTTTCTACGAACCTCTGGTAATATCCGGCAAGTCCTAGAAAGCTTCTCACCTCTGAGACATTGGTCGGGGTTGGCCATGTCTCCACAGATAAAATCTTTGCTGGGTCCACCGAGATGCCTTCTCCTGTGATAACGTGTCCAAGAAAAGTGACACGATCAAGGAAGAATTCACACTTGCTCATCTTAGCATAAAGGCTCTCCCGTCTCAGCGTCTCTAGTACCAGTCTTAAGTGCTCTTCATGCTCCTCGTGGCTCTTCGAGTACACCAAAATGTCGTCGATGAAGACTACTACGAACTGGTCCAGATATTGATGGAAGACTCGGTTCATCAGGTTCATGAATACAGCAGGTGCATTAGTCAGTCCAAACGGCATCACCAGGAACTCGTAGTGACCATAACGAGTCCTGAATGCTGTCTTTGGAATATCTTCTCTCCGTACCTTGACCTGATGATAGCCTGATCTCAAGTCTATCTTCGAGAATACCATGGCTCCTGTTAGTTGATCGAACAGGTCGTCAATTCTCGGCAAGGGATATTTGTTTTTGATTGTCAGAGCGTTGAGGGCTCTTTAGTCAATACACATGCGATATGTCCCGTCCTTCTTTGGTACAAACAGCACTGGTGCTCCCCAGGGTGATGCACTAGGACGAACAAATCCTTTGATCTGTAGTTTCTCCAGTTGAAGCTTCAGCTCGTCAAGCTCCTTCTTCGCCAGTCGGTATATATTGGAGGATACTGGTGCAGCTCCGGGTATCAGCTCAATAATGAACTCCACTTCTCTGTCAGGCGGTAAGCCTGGCAATTCTTTTGGAAATACGTCTACGAACTCTGCTACAACTGATGGAAGTGTTGTCTCCATCGCCATGTAAGCTCTAGGAGTCTGGCCTACTCCTTGCTCGATGGTACCTCGGACATATTCGAACTCCGGGTGATCTGGGGGTCTAAAGATAACACTACCCTTTCGGCAGTCTAAAATAGCATCGTTCTGGCTTAGCCAGTCCATGCCTAAGACAACGTCAAAATTTGGCATTGGGAGTACCAAAAATCGAGCTCTTAGTCCTCTACTACAAACGATTACCGGGCATGTTTCAATAATATTGGTAACTGGAATAATGCCTCCTCCGGTAAGTATTTTCCAACACTTAGGTAGTGGGGAAGTGACTAGCTTGTGCATGGCTACGAAACTACTGGATATGAAAGACAAAGTAGCCCCAGAATCGAACAATACAGTTGCAGGTAATGATGCAACTAAAATGGTACCTGTTATAGTTTCCCTTTCAGGCTCTTCTGCAACTGCAGCTAACGCAAAGGCTTGTCCGTGCCTTTGCCCTCCAGGTTGTTGTCTGGCCTTGAACTGGGCCTCCTGAGTAGGCAAGGGTGCTCCTCGCTGATATCCTCCTGATGTGGAGGGTAGCATCTTCTGGGCTTGTGCTCCTGGCTTCTGCCCTTGCTGAGGTGTTGCATCTCTGCGTTGTGGGCAGTCTCTAGCCATATGATTTTTAGCTCCACATAACAGGCATAATCCCAGCTTCTTTCTGCAGTCACTGACCCAATGTCCTTTCTTGCCACAAAAGTGACAAGTCGGAAGCTCCTTCTTCTGGTAGGGCCCCGTCGTCTGCTGAGTCTGATATTGGGGACGACGTATAGGTCCTCCTGCTCCTTGCTGGTTCTTGGCCGAGAAGGTTGGATTTGAGCGTCTCGCTCCTCGACCAATTGCTTCCTGCTCCCTCGCTTCTGTAAGAACCTCGTTGTAGGAGATCCTTGACTGCGTCGTTGTGTACCTTTGGAGCTCGTAGTTAAGGCAGTGGTGGAATCTTTTAGCCTTCTTCAGCTCGTTCGGAATCAGAACAGCACCGAAATGACTCAGTCGGCTAAACTCTGCGTCGTAGGCATCTACGGTCATGTTTCCCTACTCCAGGTGCAGGAACTGGGAGTATAGGGCATCTTGGACTGTTGTGGGGAAGTACTTGGCATTGAAGTGCTCCAAGAATTGTTCCCAAGTCTGGTCTTTGCCGATGCTACGCTCTATAGATTCCCACCAGTGATGGGCGTTGCCAAGAAGTTGAGCCCTCACAGCGGTCATCCATAGGTCAGGAGTGAGTTGCGATCCTTCCAGTAGCATTTCGGTGTTAGAGATCCAGTCGGAGATCTCCTCAGGAGTTTCGCTGCCTTTAAAGGTCCTCGGGTTCATCTGGTGGAAACCTTTGACTGTGCCCACTGGTTGGACAGGTGCTGGTGCCGGGGCAGTGGTTCTCTCCAAGGCCGTCATCAAAGTCTGTCGTAGAGCTTCAGTCTGTTGCCACTGAGACTGTCTCAGGGCTTCAGTCTGTTGCCACTGATTCTGCAATATCGTTTGGAGAAACTGCAACATTTGAGGTTGACCCTCAAGCTGTGGCATTAGGATAGGCAAGGCTGGAGGTGGAGGCAAAGGTGTCTCCGCCTGCGGTGTTGGTGTCGTCTCCTGGCCAGAATTTTGGTGATTGTACGGGGTTCCTTGGACACTTGGCGAGGTGTTTGTGGCTTGGTCAGCCCCATCATTCGCAGGTTTCTCGGGTATGTCCATATTTCTGAAGATAATAGAATAATTAGAAAACACAAAGGAGATAATAGATGATAATCAAGCAAGATGCAATAATAATATAAAAAATTTAAAGATGGTGTCAGTGTGGATGAGACCTAATGTTTCTATCCTATTGCAGGCTTGCTGGGCATGTCATCATACCACTAGCAATGAAAACTAGACCTACATGGGCCACCACTAAAACCGTGTCACGCCCCAGTCCCAAAATGTCAGGAACTAGGCCACGTGTCACTGGCCAGCTGACACGTCACTAAGGGCTTAATCCATTTTGAATGGACCCAAAGGAACGTGCTACGCTGTCCTAAAATACTACTAGTATAAAACAGGTAAATCTATCTCATCCACAATAAAATGCCAGGGAAATAAGTGCTGAATATATATAAAAACTGAGTCTGATACAGTACACAACTAGTGAGAATACAAGCCTACTACAAAAATTGATAATAGCGCAAAAAAATCAGATAGACTAAGCAGCGTCTATCTGAGAAAACATCTCCATCTCCAGGTAGCAGGCCTCTAGGGTCAAGCATACTCTGAGGGTGTCTCCTCAAGCTCTTCCTCGGTAGCATATCTAGCCTTCTGATCAGGACCGTACACAGTGGGGTAGAAAGCCTCGTCTAGATCTGGCAGGGAACCAGGTCCTCAGTGGGACGTAACAAGATACAGGAAAATGACATGCCATGTAATGTAAAGATTGAATAAATAAATAATAAATACAGGGTGCTAACCATCTAAGTGAAATACAAGTAAAGACATTGTAGTACGCATGAGAATGTGTAGGCTAGACATACGCTGACGTAATTCACCAATCGTGGTGACTGGCTAGTATATGTGTCGTATGCCCCTGACTCAAGGGCACTCTGCAATCGACCATCACTGGTACGAAGGTATAAAACATTATTGGAGGGGGTGTCCCATACGTCTACTAGTTAACTTTTCCATCCCAATGAAACTAAATGTCAAGTTATACTATTCTTGAATTATTCTAATCCGTGATGCGGGTCACACGTACTGGTAGCTAATCAACTACGCAGCTTGCATCCCAACATGCATTGCAACCATGTTGCGTGTTCCCGTGATAGGGTCTAGGAGAATATCAGTATACTCTCACAGTTGTTGGTGGGCCTGTAAAACTAAGTTAATTATACTAATTGTCCACTTAACAGTAGACTGTACCCAAGGCAGTCTCAGGTAATCATTGCTATATAAAATTCAGGAACAAGCAGATATCATTAATTAAATTTAAACAGTGACTTGGCAAGGTATACTTGCCTACTCCCTGATAGTGTTGATAACCTGATCTCACAGTCAGGTTTGAGGTTGCTGGTGACAGGGGGTCACTGGCTGTGTTGAAGGTGGTTTCTGTTAAAACAGACATGGTTCGTGAATATCAGGGTTGTAATAATAAGTATATATATATATAGATATATATAGTATGTATATATATATATATATAATATATATAGCAGTATCTATAGCATATAAAGAACAGAAAAATACAGGTATCTATAATAGTAGCAGGGTATATCCACTGCTATATATATAATATAATATTATCAGGGTGTATCCACTGATATATAATAATATAGTAGTCAGGGTATATCCACTGATATATATATATATAATAATATAATAATCAGGGTATATCCACTGATATATAATATAATTAAATTGAAATGACAGTACAGAATTTTAAATATGTATATATAAATAGGCTGTAATATCTAGCATAGTATAATATATAATATCATATATATATAGATATATGTAATTAATTGAAATGACATTGCAAGAATTGAAAATATATATATATGTATAAGCTGTATTATCCAGCTGAATATAATATATTACATATAGATAATATATATATATATATATATATATATATATATATATATATATATATATATATATATATATATATATATATATATATACATGCAGTAATTATAATAAGTGCAGAAAATAAAATAAAGGAAAAATGCATAGTATACATAGTAATTATATATAACATATTATATATAAATATACCTATCATATAAATTTATGTATACATATATTTATATATTACAAATAAAATAGAAATAAATACATATATACATATTCGTAATTATAATATTATATAGTATATATAAATATTCATATACATATACATATATACATATTTACATATATATGTATAGAATAATAGATATATATACATATATTTAGTAAATATATAATAATAGTATATACAGTATAATATACTATATAATAACATATATATTATAATATAATATATATATATAGATATACATATATACATATTAATATACATATATATATACATATATATATATATATACCTATAGGTATACATAGGAGTATATATATATATATACGTATATACTAGGGTTTAGTAGTATACCTACTGACAGGTGGGCCCTAAGGGTCGTCGACGGCAGGAGGACGGCGGCGGAGATGGCCTGAGGCGGCCGGAGGAGCAGGAACAGCAGCAGTAGCAGATAGCAGCAGCAGCAGCAGCAGCAGCAGAGTGCGGGGGCTGCCGGCGGCGGAGGAGTGGCGGAGGTAGCCGGGCAGGGTGTGGGATCGACGGAGGAAGGAGGGGCGGTCAGGTTGGTGGTGGTGGCGGAGGTCCACGACGGCGGTGGTGGCGGCTAGGGGCGGCTGGAGGTGGAGGGGACAGTTAAGGTTAGGGGTGGCCGAGGGTGCTGCGGGGGCTCTGGCCGGCGGGGGAAGGGTCGTGGGGCGGTGAGGGGGTGGTCGTCGGAGAGAGGAGGTCGGGGCGGTTCGAATGGTAAGGGTGGTGGCGGAGGGTGGCGCAGGGGGTGGTTCGGGTGGTGGTGGCTGCTGTGGGCAGTGAGGGAGTGGGGAGGTTGCGGGGGCTCTGGCCGACGGAGCAGGGTGGTTCAGGCGGCGGGGCTTGACCGGAGGGGAGAGGGGGTCAGGGCGGAGGGTTGGCCGGAGTTGGGTGGCCGGCGGTGGTCGGAGGAGAGAGCTGTGGGGATTTGAATGGGAGGGGTTAGGGTTTATATAGGGGTTAGGGGCAATGGCATTTTCGTAAATAAAGGGAACTTTGGGGTATTTTGGTAAATTGATTTTTGGATATTTCTACAGGATTTTTCTGGGTGTTTTGGGTGGGTCCCACACACCTTTTGTCTAGCCAATAGGATTATGCCACCTTGCATGTAATTTTGCATAAAAACCCCTAACTTTTCATAAATTGTATAAAAGCCTAAAATTTGTATTTTGCGTAATTTCGCAATTTACCTGATTTTAAATAATGTTTCCCCGAAATACTGAATTGTACAGAAATGGGGGAAATAGCTGGGGAAAATGTTTTGGACAGTGTGGGGTGAGTCTGGGCAGAGGCAGGGTCTGATTCTGCAGGTGATACGGGTCATCGTATTTATTATTTAATAAATACTGCGCACGGTGTTCACTAATTATTTAGAGGCAATTAGGGTCATAATTTTTCTACGGTGTCAATACGATAATTGTAATACAATTATAGTAGAATATTATCGTATTTTTGGTTGGGCAAAACAGATGTCTACTGGTCCTCAAATCTCTAGGGTACAGAGATGGGTAAAGAGCAGAAATTTAAATAGGAAATAAATACATACGTTTGTAACGATATTTGTACGACTAAAACGAAGCACCAAACAAGGTTTCTGGAAGTTGCACAAAATACAGAAAAAGTAGTCTAACAAGTCTAGAGCAGGAATGTGAAATTTGTTTAGGTTTAACAGCTAGTGAAATGCCCTAATTAATTGTGTAATGAACAGGTGCACAATCAATAGAATATATAATAAATAAAAAAATTTAAAAAAAAGTTGAAATAATTCTAATTAGTCAAAACTAATCCTAAATTACTGAAATCTGGTCGAGGGAGTTTACACATACGTAAGAAAATGTAGGACAATGACTTCATTATAATCAAGTGAGTATGAGTAGAATTCATATTCTTTGTAATTATATTTTCTTCTCCTTGAAACCTTTGTCCTACCGGCATCTACCAACTTGACTCTTATCTAGAAACTTGTTACTCTAGCATCACTAATAGGATCGTGTCTTCTCTTTTGAATCTTAGTATCCACCTTACTTTTAGGAATGGCCGGTTGGAATGCTTTGATCATCTAGCACTATAGTAGAAAATTTTATTATCATGTGATATATTTCGTCATGTAATGATACTTTTGACATTAAAATTGATTAAGGAGAAGCGGGACTGAGGATGAAAGCAAAATTAAGTGAATTGTGGTATCATGAGTTTTAAAAATAGTTATATTAAGGAATTAAATTGAAATTAATTAAGGATCAAATATGACATATTGAAGCTCAAAAAGAAAAAAAAATTTATAAAATTTGAGGAAGTAATGTTGGGTCATGCTTGAAAAAAAAAGAAAAAAGAAAACAAAAAGTGGAATGCAAGAAAAGAAATAATTTGAGGATAAGGTGGAAAGACTTGAATTTGAACTGTGGACATAAATTCTGACTCGATAATTATGGATGCTAGTTAAAAACAAAATATTTGGAAAATAAAATTTTATTGCAAGTTCGATAATGGATTACGGGAAATAGCTTTTAGTATTAGTAATTTTGAGACAGGTTGAGTAGCTAGTCTAGAACCCTGATTCTAACCAACTATTCTATCTTCCTATATACTTAATTCTTATCATATCGAATCCATTCTAATATTTTAATATTTTTTCATCTATCCTATTCATTCTTTCTTAAATTTTTAGGATAATTCGTTACAGACCATAATGGTTAGGAAGTCTATGAGTGAAAATCTTGGTGATAACTCTTGATTAATAGTAGGAATGATATATTTTGAGGTTTAAATTTGATAGTGCTAAGATCATATAAATTTTGAGTTTTGTAATATTTGAGAGAAATTGATGGGAATAAAATTATGATAAAAATGATCAATAAGAAAAGTGATTTTGAGTTTTTATAATCATGGTATCTAACTATCATTAAGGTTTGAGCACTCAAGAGTTGACCTATGATACAGAACATGTTTTGAGTCTTAGATATTAACTGAATTGGACTTATGGAATCAATTTAAATATCGAGGATTTGAATAGAAATAATTTGCATTGATTCAAAGGATAAATAAGAATTTTTTTATCGAAACAATGACACTTAAATTTTAGGTTGAGTTGATGAATTATAAATATCCGGGGTTGTATTGATTTTTAAGCCACCTTTAAATATTTGAGATTACAATTTCCTAAGGGAATAAAAGTAATTAAATGAGGGAATAGAGTTAAGACCCTGACTTGAAGAATTTAAGTTATCTGAATTGGAGGGCACCAAATTACGCGATGATAATATACAATCGAACAAGGTTGGTAAAAGTAAACATTGAAGGACTAAGAGCTGCTAAAACATAAAAAATTTGAAATTTTAGAGTACAAAATTGAGGACAAAGATTATGAATACAAATTTGAAGTACAATTTGATTGATGAAATGTTGAGGTTAAATATCGATAAAGGAAATAAATTTTGATCATAATTGTGACATTTAGTTATAATAATTTAAAGGAAAACAAATTGAGGTATAATTCGAGATTAAGATAAAGAAGCTAGAATTTAAACCATGATAAATGATTATACATATATAAGTTCCCGTTTGGATATTATAAAGGTTGTAGAGATGGAAACTTTTATAGATATTAAGTTTGATGATGGATCACAAGATTGAGAAAAGTAAAATGAACTAGGACAAAAAGGAAGCATTGTTTTCAGATGGTAGTAAAGACTACTCTTTTTCCTAGAACTTAAGGAAGTGGTCAGAGGTTTCTTGATTGCATTCTGAAGAATGTATGTAAGTTTCCTAAATCTACTTGTCGATTGTATCTTCTGGATTAGCTATAAATTTCCTATATATATCATTCGTTATATTAGGTTTTCTTGGGTTGGTTACTTTGAAAATGTAACATGCATTATTCCAATTATCTGTCATTTTCAGTGATCGTGCCAACTTCCAAAACTTGAAAATTTCTAGAGGATTCAAGACCGAGCCATGATTCTTGAAAACTATTCCTATCTTAAACCATATTTTTCTTCCTATTTTCTTTCGTAGAAATATTTTCTTCAATGATTCATCATTCTGTCTTTTCACCCAACCAACCAATTCTTCCTATCCTAGCTACCCTTTAAATTTCGAGGACGAAAATTTTCTAAGGTGGGTAGACTTGTAACCTCCAATTTACAGAAATTTCTAAAATATTTACATTTTAATTTAATTTCAAAATATCATGTTTGAAAATTAATTTCTATTGGAATATTTTATTCATGTGTTTAATAAATGTCTTAGAATGTTTCACTTTTAAAAAGTTAGCTTACAAGTATGATTTGGAAAATCATATTTATATTTACTAATAAAAGAAATTATTTTAAAATGGCTATTGGATTATGAATTAGTTTTGGGATTTATTTGAGATTTTGTTTTGGAAGATAGTTATCCATGGAATATTTTCTAGTGTTATGACTAATGGGTTAATTAGCAACTAATTGAAGATTAGTTATTAATGGAAAGCTTTTAAAAGCTTCCCATATTTCTTGTCCCTCTACCTATTGATTATTACTTATTGTGATACCCCATTGTCTTGGAGAGCAAGTTGGGTCAACTTTATATAAATCCTTTCCCAAGATAATTCACCATCCTAAAATACCAACAGCCAACAATTCACCATTCCCATTTTCCATCACAATCATCACCACCACCACCACCGTCACTACCACAGCCATACCACCATCACCAAAAATATGTGTCCTTGTGTCCGTGTGTCTATATTCCTTGTGTCAACCATGTGTCGGCCTCGGGTCTAACCCCGAGTGTCAGCATCACATTTCCTTCATCTTCGTATCAATACAATCCACCGCACCATCCTGTCGTATCTGAAACAACCTAGACACGAATCCAGAATATCCATACCACCCCGTGTCCGACACGACCGGAC
This sequence comes from Iris macrosiphon, assembly GCA_036927795.1. Classification (NCBI taxonomy): domain Eukaryota; kingdom Viridiplantae; phylum Streptophyta; class Magnoliopsida; order Asparagales; family Iridaceae; genus Iris; species Iris macrosiphon. The sequence goes on from JAYESA010000019.1 coordinate 129,143,359, forward strand.
ACCCCCAGATCCACATCAGAAACCAAGTACCATCCATGCGTTCGATATCAAATCGGACACCCCCAATACACAGAATCCTATCTTTCATGTGTCTAACACCGACCTCGGACACATACATAGCAAAATCGACACAAAAATCAACCACAGAGAATCAGACCCTAACATAACCCTAACCCTAACCTTGATCTCTACTGGTGAACCCCTTTGAAACCGTGTATTCGCCCAATTTTCGGTCACTACAGACCTCCTCCGTCGCTCTACACCCTCCACGACGTCATCCAGTTTCCCAGTGTTGGCTCCGTCCTCAAGAGCTTGCCTGACGTATGCTCGAGTCTCCAGATCATCAGATCCGTCATCGAGCAGATCTCACTGTAGCGCCACATCTGCCGACCGTCGCGTGTCTGAAGCCGACGACCCCACACATGGAACCTCGCTGCCGCCTGGATCCGACCACCTCAAAGCCGTCGCCGCTGGGTCCGGACCGATCTCGGTCATTCCGACGCCCCCACGTCCCCGATCCATCGCACAGCGTCCCGAGCTCCGCCTCGCCGACCGGTTCTCGATGCCGAGGAGCGTCTCCGTCGGACGAGCTGTCGAGCGCCGCGCTGCTTTTCTCCTCCACATATGAGGAGCTCCGCCGGTTCTAAACCGTCCCACCGACGAGCTCGGTGAGTCGTTCTCCTCTTTTCCTCTTCCTTGTTTCTTCCTTTCATTTTCTTGTGTTGATGAACCCTTCTCTCTTTGCTGTTTTATTATATAGGTATTAATATTTAATGTACGATTCATTTAGTTAAATTATATTCTAATATATTTAGTTGAGTTAAATTATAGTATATAAATTTTAGTTATATCTAATATGTTTAGTTATATTATATGTTAAAGTTTGGTTATATAAAAATATGTCAAGATTTTGGATTATAGATTAATTATTAGATTTTAATATATATGCACTAATATTTGGAATAAAGCTTTAATAAGAATGGTTTTCAAAAATCATATATTTCTAATAGAAGAAATTTTGGAGTTTAAAATAAATTAGTTTTTTTTATTTTTTATATATATAATCAACTTTTCTTAGCACAACTTAATTAATTAATGTGTTTAGCTTAATAGTTAGAACAAATTTTTTCCTAGTTAGAATTGATTTCTGTTGAACTTAGCTAATTTGTGCATTCTCTTTCTTTGCGGACCATTTCAGAACTGGTATCCTCGTCTCGAACTTCGTGCTGAATCATGATTTTGGACTTCTTTATATCGTTGTTAGCTATTTGGACAGCTCCGAACTCTTTGAGACTATCTGTTACATCATTTGGGATTATCTTGAGTAGTGTAGCATTGTATCTATTCCGTGTCGATACGTTCGTGTCGCGCATGTCGACTTCAACCAAACTGAGGCGATTACGTTCTCTGACATTTTTCGTTATTTCTGATGATTACTATGATTCTAGTTGTAGTGTTATACTTGATTCCCGACACAGTTGATACACGGGCTAGTATCATAGATACATGTCATGAGGAGTCTTAATTGGATCCATCGTACTAGCTGGGGACAGAGAAATATTAGCAAGTTATGTGATCATACCCTACCTTACATGCATCTTTGCTCACCCCACATCTCACGAACGATGTAACCTGACCATATTACATGCCTCATAGCCTGTTATATATGATTAGCCTGATCTTGCTCATATCATAGCTAACAAGATGGTTAGTCTGACCTTACATGTATCATAGCTAATCATATATAACAAGCCTGATCTAGTCCCAAGCCGATCACATAGTAAACTAATATTTTAAAGCACTTAGCTAGTATTTCTATTTCACTATTTCTAGTTCATACATTGCTAGTATTTTTATCTTCTCTTTTCTTTGTTTATCATGTATTTGTGATATGATGATTATCTCTCTAGTTTTTCTTACATTCCAGTATTTCATTCCCTCATGTATATTCATTACTCACTACTTTATAGTCTTCATCAAATTAATTGGAACTGCTGTTAATTTATGTGCTTCGCTCCAATCTTGACTGGATAACATTTTTAGGAATGCAATGCCACACATTCTTGGACTTCAAGATGATGCTAGTTGAGACCAGAATTGATGTACTGCTAACTTGGAGGTGACATTTGCTGAGTTCTAGACTAGTATTTCTTTATTCAGTTTCATGTTCTAGCTTTATTCCATTTAGTCAGTTGTTGGATTACTTTCTTTCTGTATCTCTTCCTTAGTACTGTGATTGAGTTATGATGATTAGATTTACTTGAATAATTGAGATAAATTCCTTGAGGTCTAGATAGCGTTCTCCCGCCGATGCTACGGCATAGGCTGGACGTATCCACGTACTCGTGGTCGATCATCCGGATGCGGGTCGTGATAGAAGATGATAAGATTTGTCGTTGATCGAACTGATGCTCGTCTCGTTCGTCTCCAACGAACCGTGGTGAACCTCAACGAATTCATGGCGGGGAATGGAGAACGTTGCCAAAATGGAACGTCGTGCCTCAGTGGAGGAGAACTGAGCCACGTTGGCTTCACTTGGAGGAGATCATCATTGATCCATTCTCTCGGCTCCGATCTGCCATGACCGATCAAACGCAGCTTAGAGGGAGGAGAAAGAGGATGGGTAGGTGGAGGACGGGAAAGGGCTTCGTCGGGGTGATGGGGGGTGGTTAGAGCTGAGGAGTCTAGTCCTATTTATAGGAGGTGGTCGATGGTGACGTTGAGGCGGTGTCTGACACTTCGAGGCTGAGCGGGAAGCTTCATGATCTTCGTGAAGGTTCAGTTAAGGAGGTGGGGTGAAGGGTCGAGAAGCCTCGGGAAGGTCAGAGAAGTTCACAGGACATTTTGGTTGGAAATGAGGTGGTGGCTTCGTGAAGGTTCAGAAGACCTTCAGGTGGCTAGAGGGATCGAAGAAGAAGGAAAACCGGGATTTTTTTATTTGCAAAAGAATTTGTCAAAGTCATTATACTGAATGGTCAGTCATCTTACTCATGATGGATTAGTACATATAAGTGGGTATTGATGGCCCATAGTTCCGGCTTGGCTAAGTAGGAGCTGATAGCTAAGTGGTCAGGTTTGATCAATTGAGTTAGTCCTAATGGGTTTGGGCTTATAATGGATTGAGTCCAATGGGTTGGGCTCTTTATTAATAATTGTAGGAATAATAATAAATATCAGAAATATTAGTGAAAATTTTATTTAAGGAAGCATCTAGTTATTATTCAGAAAAGGAAAGTAACAAATATTGCCCCCTTGAAAAACTTTGTCCTCGAAATTTCAAGGGTAAAATAGGAAAAATATATCAATCCCGAAACAGGTAAGGGTATTTCTCCATCATCTCATCCTCCCGCTCTCAGGTGGACTCTCCCGGGGAATGGTGCATTCATGCAAATCGAACAAGGAGGATAGTCTGGTTGCACAGCTTCTTCTCTTTGCGATCCAATATCTCCATTGGCTGCTCTGAATATATGAGGCTTGGTCCTACCTCAAGCTTGGAATGGTCTATCACATGGCTAGGATATTCCAAGTATTTTTGAAGCTGGGACACATGGAATACATTGTGTACTCCCTCTAGATTAGGTGGTAGTGCCAACCTATAAGCCACCTCACAAACCCTGTTCAAAATCTCAATGGCCCAATATATCTCGGACTGAGTTTTTTTCCTCTCCTGAAACTGATGGTGTCTGTTGGATAAATCCTCAAGAATACAAAGTCTCCAGCTACGAACTCCAGGGGCCTTCCACTATTGTCTGCCCAATGCGTCTGCCTGTCTTGAGCTCCACTTTTTCTTCATACAAGTAATGCTTCCAAAGTTTTAAGAAAAATATGACCGCTGGAAGCTCCAGGTCATGTGTGGGGTAATTCTTCTCATAAGGCCTTAATTGCTAAGAAGCATATGCTATCACCCTCGTGTTCTACTCTACGACACATCCCAACCATTTTTTAGATGGATCACTGTAGATGGAAAATCCTCCTGATCCTGAAGGTAAGGCTAAAATATGAGCCATAATTAACCTTTTCTTCAACTCATCAAAGGTTGCATGGCATGTTTCAGTCCACACAAACTCTTCATCCTTAATTTTAAGCTTGGTCATTGTCACGCCCCAGTCCCAAAATACGTAGGACTAGAACACGTAAGCATGCCAGCCGTATGTATATGGCAACTCCAATATATGGAAACCATAACATATGCGTACGCTGTATCATGAATATCAATCCACAAGTGGTATAAAACATCTCAAGTTACAGGCATAATCTAGATCTCATCCATAGAATCAATATAATTAAATGATCAGTAGCTATGAAACTAGATCTCAATGAAAAGTATCAAATGACGGTAGTCGGATGGAAACAAATCCACTACCGAACCAGAATATAGATAAACAAGATAAAAGCAATATAAGGATATCAGCTAACACTCACGTCTCGAAGAGAAGATCTCATCGCATTATACGTAGCAAGTCCGGGTCTGCGCTCCTGCAAATACTCAGGAACAATACACCTGAAAAGGGACCAGGTCCTCAGAGAGACATAACAAGATACATAAAAGCATGCCATAAAGTAAATACTGAATAAACTCCAGGGTGACCTAACCATCTAGTATATGGGAAGGTGTAGGCTAGACATATGCTGACGTAATTCACCAGTCGTGACAACCGGCTAGTATATGCCACACATGCCCCCTATAACACGGGCGCAGGAATACAGTAACGTCCAACGTTCTATAGAGTATGGTATCTGTAATATCACCAAGTAACGTCCAACACTCTACAGAACGTGGTATCAGTAATATATATATATATATATATATATATACGTCCGTATTACTCCGTCGAGTGCGGTGTCACTGTAAAGGAGTGGGGTGTCCCATACAACTATTAGTCGTCCTCCCCGCCCAATGATCTAAGCATGTTGTATCCACAACACGCGTCAGCTACTACGCCTCGGCGTCGTAACTCTAGCTCATAGTCTATCGTTAGAGCAAGGGTCCATCCTTACAACCAAACAAGGACAATGATGGGACCATCGTACCACGCTAGTCTATGCTCCACCTACTAATAACTGCTAAGTCTTCTAACATGCATCACTATTAGCAGTTATACCCTAATCGTCGCACGCCTACACGTACAGGTGGCCAACCACATACGCAGGACCGTGCCCTACATGAGACTCACAACACGTGTAAGAAATGTGTTAAGGCCTGGAAAGTCATACCAATAACTCCACAACTTTAGGTGGGTCTACTAGACACTAGGTCAGACACAAGTCCTAACGTCAACGCCTCCGTTGACTGCACCCGAGTCTCTCTCGGACGCGCACAGTCATATAATATAAACTAATAAACATGCAACTAACAATATAACTGAATTTAAATAGTACAACTAAGGCAAGGTATACTTGCCTGGCAAGCGGCTGTGTAGTCCCAATAACCAGCTCCGGAAGTCGCGCAGATAAATTCAACAGATCTTCGGGGTCAGCGTGCACTGGTACGGAAATCGGGGGTGACTGCTGCGGGTTGTCTGGCAAGGGCGACGGGTTTATGATGTCGATGAGGACGAGGGTGACGATGATTGAGGTTGCTAAGGGTGATGGTTAAGGGTGATACTGATCATGGTGATTAGGTGATGAGGTGAGGAGGATGCCGTAGCTGGTGTATTGGATGTTGGTGATGATGAGAATGAGACGATGACGATGTGGATAATGAGACGAGGATGATTACATAGATGGGGAGATAGGGGTGAGGGTAATGTTGACGATCATGATATTGGGGATGGTGACGATGACGAGGACGATGATGTGGAGGATGGTAATGACCAGGAGATGATGATGTGGGTGATTAGGGTTAAGGTATTGGTGACGATGATGGTGATTGTAATGGTGGTGATGGTGATGATGTTGGAGATGATGATTGCGATGGAGCGGTGAAGATGATACGACGATGACGATGATGATGGTGAAAGTGATGACTACGTCAACGATGTCGATAGTGATGGTGAAGGCGTACATAAGATGATGATGGTGTTTACTCGATGGTGGTGGGGTTGACACTCCGGCCAGGGATCCGGCCGTGGGGGAGGAGCTCAGGCCAGGAAAGTCCGGCCAGTGGGGGAGGACCAGGGAGCAAGGGTCGATGACAGGGAGGAGCTGGAGAAGAGGTGGTGGTGTTGATACTCCGGTCAGGGGATCGAGGTGATAGGGAGATGGTGGTGTAGACGGGGGCACCTAGGTTACAGAGGCGAGGGGAGGAGAGGAGGTGGCGCTGTCGGCGGGATTCCGGCGAGGTGGGAAGAGGAAGGAGGTGGGAGATGCTCGGAGGTCGGGGTACTCGGGGATGCTGGTGGTGGTGGTTCTGCGGGAAGATGGCCGGGCTGCTCGTGGTCGAGTTCGTCGGCCAGACGGAGGTGCTCTGGGCGGGTGCAGCGGGAGGTGCGGTGGAGGAGACCATGGCGACAGTGGCTCCGGCGAGGGGTCGGGCGGCGGCTAGACGAGTTGTCTCCGGCGCACGCAGTCAGGCGCGGGGGCGGCTCAGAATGCAGCGGGTGGGAGTCGCGGGGCTGGGTCGAGTCAGTCGTGGTGACGGGGCTGCTCCGGCGTGGGGGGGGGGCTGCGCCGGTGATGGCGCCGATGGGGCTTATCACTATGGAAAGGGATGATGAACAATAGCAGGAGGGGGGAGGGTCGGCTAGGTATTGAATAGGTGTTTTGGGGTTTTGGTTTTCCAATAGAAAGAGAGGAAAACTTTGTATATAAATACATGGAAACTAGGGTTTTGTTGACCTAGGAGTGGGCTTGGTCAACGCTCCTTGGGTTTGGGCCTTGGGCTCCCATGGGGATGTTGGGGACAGCTATAAATTACATTTGTTTAAATGGTATGTCTAGGGTTAGATGAGGGCCGAGGTTGCGCGCTGTACACCCCAAAAATTATGGAAAAATTCATGTGAAGGGAAAATTGGGTTTCTTCACGTATTGTCCAATGGTGGGGATAACTTAACGCGTTTTTGCATTAAAGCCCCCAACAATTGGAAAAATTGTACAAAGACGAAAATTGGATTTAATTGATTTAAAATTACCGCGCACGGTGTTCTGGATTTAATTAGGAGTACCTGGGAATAAAATTAGGTCGGACACAAGCATCTGGGCGTAGAGGTTACAGTGTATAATATTAATAAAATTTGGGTTGTACAAAACGGTCAAGATTATGTCTCCAATCTCGATTGGAACGCACAAGGGTACAAAGTCGGGATTTATTTAGAATTAAGAAATAACGTCTGCGTCGTTTATTGTGCGACTAAAATGTAGCACCAGAGAGCATGATTATAAGTTACACAAATATCAGAAAGGTAGGCGGACACGTCTAGGACAATGTTGTGAAATTTGCAGATAGGCAATGGCTAGTGTAGCGTTCCAATTAACGAAGCAACGGTAAGGTGCGCTACGCGATAAAATAATGTACAGTTAAATCAAATGCCGTGTTCTAAATTCTAATTGGGTTCAAACTAGCCCTAATTCTACTATATAAGCCAAGTAAACCTAATTTCGGTGAGTGGGTTTACAATCTACCCAACTTAAAAATAATTTCGTCCTCGAAATTAAAATAAGGCATAATTGGTTTAACTCCTTCACTTGCGTACGTAAGGCAAGTTAAATCACAATCTCTTCCAAAATTTAACTTATTCAAATCCATCGAAATCTCTTTCAAATTGAACCATTGTTTAAATCGAACGTCAACACATCGCGTTGTCTTCTCCATTCTCAATTTAATAATCCACATCCAATCTAATTCAAATCTCTATGACATCCCAAATTAGAATTTACATCGCAATCTTCAACTGTTAAAATTTCCTCTAGAAAATTATAATCAATTATTATTTCTATCCTCAACTTGTGAATTCCGTACTCTTCAATTTTTAAATTCAATTTATATCCTCAATATTTCAAATAGGTAATCCTGCAATTAAAATTTTTTTTTAATTTAATCCTCAAATTTGAAATTTAATCCGTCCATATCCATGTTTAGAGTTCTATTTATTTTCCTCGAGGTTTAAATCGTTGATTCAACCTTCAATATTAAAATTTTAAAACATATGCTCACGTATCGGTATTTGGTTTGCCATATCCCGTTTTTTTAAAATTTATCAATCCTTTATCATATTAATCATTCTTCTAGAATTCTCAATTTTATAATGACTTGAACCTCTACATCCAATTTTTCTCGATCACAATCTAAGAGAAGTTTCTCTTGAGTTGACAATGCAACTGCTACCCAACTTAGGATCTATCCCTCTATCACATAAGGCTCTTACATTTCAGAAATCTCATTCCTCAATTTTACTTAATCCTGTTACTCAATCCTTAAAAGTTTTAATACCAAATATATTACATGTGATATGCCCTTAGTTACAAAATAATAATCAAATAATGTATTTGGCCCATAGGGTACATCTAATACTATCCGTGTATCAACTTATGCTAAGCACGAGGTTTCGTCTTTCCGAAATAAGGGAAGACGGAAAACAATAATAAAGAGTTCAAGGGGGAGGTAATAGATTAGGAGTATGGGGATCAAGGCGTTTAAAGAATTCAATGGGGATTGTCAAGGCAGTTGTGAATTGAAATCCTATTTTGGTAATTCATATTCACATGCTCGCATCGGTACAATTATATAACGGATACGATATGCTCAGACATATCTAGAGGGCAAGTACATTTGTCTACTAATCACTATATATCTCAATCCACGTAAAATAGTCATGCGAAGGGCGAACCAAGCGCACTATGGTTGATCAGGCCGTAGTACACTGATTCTGAAATGTATTAGTGTACGCGTCCAATAATACATATGTCATGAACAAGCTCGATAAAAGACTGAGCTTGCAAAACTAGGCTGTAACAGCAGCATAAGTCGAGGTAGCACAAAATGTAAGCACGCTAGATTATGATGAGAGAAATTACAAAATAATTTAAGTTCACAAACAAAACAAAAATAAGACTCTATAGTCTCTCTAGTTGTCATACTACTCCTTATCTAAGTCGTTAGTCGACCAAATATGGATAAGGACCTTTAATTTCTACAGTCTGAATAAATACTATCTCCTTATGTAAGTCTAAAGTTGTGTCATCCTATTATACTTCATCAATGGGTCCATAGGGCTACGTGATACTATGTTGTGAGGCATACTACTCAATCTTAAAAATAATAGACTAATACTGTGACAGTCTTGAGGGGATCCTACCAATTAATAAAGTTCCTGTAAATAAGGTACAAATTCTTATTGGGCTATACGAGGAACGGTTCTTAGTACTTATTTGGGTCTCCTATGGTATCATGTAGTTCACGGTCATCTTAAATCTTAATCATAGTGTTCATAGAACAAGTATCAATAGTATGACTGGAGAAGTTACTGGTCTTCAAGGGAAAAGAGGATATAATCTATATTGAGGTGGGGTACAAGGTTACGTGAGTTAAACTAAGAATAATCAGATCACAATCTAAGGGAACAACTCAAACTATCAAATTCTAACTACCATGCACAAAATTCAAAGTTCAAATTACCCAACTATAACCCTAGCAAACTATATATCCTAACATAGAATAAGATCCCTTGGCTTATAATCAGAGGAGTCGAGTGGCACGAGTTAAAAGATGGAGAAAAGAAGAATCATAATTTAATCATCGCGCAATTAGCGAACGCTAAGGTTTTGGAGGAACAAGATATGGAATTAAAATAGAGGGACTCAAGATATTATTATGGTTTCCTAAGGGGAAGGTGGTGAGCAAATCTCCGTATTTGAGGTATGATCAAGGGGAATGTCATACTCGTTGCTCTGGGCTTCCTGATGTACTGTCTGCTAATATCAAGACAAGGATCTATATCCTAACATTATCTCACTATGCAAATTAGGTTCAGTCCCTACATTCGATCTCGGATTTCTATTGGTTCCTCAATACTAGGGTCAAACATTAGGGTCAAATCTCTAACTAGCTCTAGTAGTGCCTATACTACTCTCAAGTTATTCATAATTATATCAAGGAATAATGGTAAGCCATTCTATAGATAAGGGCTGCGAGGGTTTACCGAATATCCTAAACTTAGTGATGTGTCAGGGTTCTAGTTACTCTTACTAGGAAGGTTACCCTACTTATTACCTAAAAACAGGGACTTCTATATTCTAGGAGAAGGCTACACTCAAGGAACTATTAGGGATGCACAGGAATCAAGCAGGGTGCAATTATTCAAATAGAATGGATTAGAAGGAAGATGAGTCATAGTCAGATGTGAATGAGATCCTATATTCTAATCTTATTTGCAGTCTTGCTCGGTACAGTAACGTAACCGATACAATATGCTCTGACATGTCTGGGCCAACACAAAAACATGTCACGCCCCATGTAACACCCCGTTCCGTTCTAGCGGACTGCCAACTCAACCGGCAAAAGTGCAACTGTCCCGACCCCTTTTGCCTCAAAAGAGAAGCAAAGGATATCAAAGACTTGTCCCTACAGGAATTCAGCTTAGGCTTTCAGAGGCTCGCTTGACGTATCGCTCTACCGAGGCGAATCATCGCTAAGGTGGGTAGCTACGGTAAACTTGTCTTTGCTTAGCCATCACACATAAAATATGGAATGTTCATGCTAGTCACTAGGTGAATCACCCCCTGCATGCTAATAAGAATCCAACGTACCTAGCTAAGGGAATAATCCCAACTTGTATTGCTTGCTAGAACATGGAAATGAAATACTGCTTATATTCAGACCCTCGCATGCTAAGTCCCTTACGGTTTTATCTCTCGGCTTACCTTCGGGTCTGAGCAAACGTGTCTGCCTATGTTCCTTAGAAACGCATGCTTGTCTGCTTGAATGTTGTGTTGTTTTCATCCAAATCCCGGAAGACTACTAAGTAGTCGTTCCGTGCCTGAATAAACCTGCAAGTATTCGGGACCGCTAGGTCACCAAGGCAATCTCCGCCCTAGGAGAATTGCATCAAGGCAAAAGACATTCACTGAACAAATAAATCATGCAATACTGCTTGTCTTGTATTCACGTAGCCTTCGGGCGAATGATTGATCACGTAGGCACCGGGCGGATAATCACGTAGCCTCCGGACGGATATTCACGTAGCCTCTGGGCGGATCACGTAGCCTTCGGGCGAATGATTGTTAATGTAGCCTTCGGGCGAATGAATGCTAATGTTTGGATCACGGACAACTTGTGCACAAGGTATAGTTCCTACGGGCGGCTTCTGGGGCACTGGCACCGTTCCGGCTCCGGACGGAACTCACGTTTAGTCTCACGTACTTGGACGGGATGGTATGCGGCGCCTCACGTTCTTGCACGTAGCAAACCATCCTCGTCACAGACTAGAGTCCACTATGGCTATCAAGCCAGTGATCATCATGTATATTTGAACCTGTTGCATGCTTGCTTGTAAAATGATAGATAAACAAGTCATCCTCGCTTAGCGGCTATCCACGTGTGAGTCATTGTATCGCATCAACTGAACACCTGAACGATCTTGAAATAACAGTACTCGTGTTTGCATATGCTATGCCTCTTGAATGTTATACTTGCCCGTGCTTGAATTTATAATGTTTGCCTTGGACATGGAAGGCCAAAGGGTAAGTCTCGCCGTGTTTCCTCCCATATTGCACGGCGTACTGCCACACGAGTTAGGCTATTCAATATTTGCATGAAACTGATCCTAAGGCAACTAGAAAGACAACTTAATAGTTGGTGCACGGAACCTGTATTACGTGTTTGGATTTGTCGAGGGGGCGAGTAGCTTCCCCACCAGTGCATTCAATGTACTGATAATCCACCAGTTTGTATGCAGGGTGCGGGAGAACCTCGTTCGGTGCGGATGCCTCCTTCGTGCGTGCTAAGGTGTGGAGATCACTCCGAAGCAACGGTGCGTCCGGAACTGAAGCACATATACAAGACATAATATTGTGAACATCGCCTGAACATCGCCTGAACAAATATCCATAATTGTAGCCACTTGGCACGCTTTTACTGTTTCAGAGAGAGAGGCTTGAGCGACTTGTAATCTCGGCTAAGCGCCGCCTGTAACACATGTTTATATCAATAAAAGAGTTGTTTTACTTCAACTTGTGTTATTCAAAGCTTCCGCTATATTATCAACTCAGTGAACCTGTTACCGATCGCCTATGCGTTCATGACTCTGCTGCACTCGGACAATCTGTGCGACTCTGTAGCTTAGAACTCTTACCGTCAGCCAATGATTCACAGCCTTGCACGGGCGTGGATCACGCTCGTGCGGCATCACGCCCGGATGGGTCGAAGCGATCGTCCCGCGGGAGCGCTGGCGAGGGTGATTCCAAATCCCGGAAGACTACTAAGTAGTCGTTCCGTGCCTGAATAAACCTGCAAGTATCCGGGACCGCTAGGTCACCAAGGCAATCTCCGCCCCAGGAGAATTGCATCAAGGCAAAAGACATTCACTGAACAAATAAATCATGCAATACTGCTTGTCTTGTATTCACGTAGCCTTCGGGCGAATGATTGGTCACGTAGCCTCCGGACGGATAATCACGTAGCCTCCGGGCGGATCACGTAGCCTTCGGGCGAATGATTGTTAATGTAGCCTTCGGGCGAATGAATGCTAATGTTTGGATCACAGACAACTTGTGCACAAGGTATAGTTCCTGCGGGCGGCTGCTGGTGTCACGCCCCGATTTCGGCTAATCGATAATCGTCCCCCGGGCGTGATGCCGTGCACGCGTAGGGCGCGCGTGCACAAGGCCTTAGGCATAAGAATATTCTTTAGAACAATGCAACAGAGTGGACATATAAGATAACACAAGGTTGAGGCATAGAAAAGTTTCTCTTTTATTCATAATGAACATCTTTTTACATTACTTGACTCAAAAGTATAAAATGCCCCACGGGCTTACAAACTTGGACGCAAAATGAGATAGCCGATCCATACATTATGTCCCTTTACATAGATTTAAAAACGCAAAACCACCTTGGGTGCGAGTAAGCACCATCGCCTTAGCGATATTCAGCAACGGAGAGAGTGAAAGGCTTCTAGCTTGAGCCTCCAAAAGTCTTGGCCACGAACCGCCAAGGATCCCAAAAGTTCTGAGAGAGCTTCAGCTCCTCGCCGCGTTGCCTTGCGCCGGGGAACCTGCTACAACGAGGGTCAGTACTTCGGAAAGTACTGGTGAAGGCTAGCTGCTCAACTTTACCAAGCTCATGAGATGAGATCTAATGAGTATGCTACAATTATGTTCTTAGGTGGGTTTCTATTCTTGCCTAGTTCAGATTTCATTTAGCAGATATGCAAGAACAAAATAACATAACTTCGCATGCCACCGTTCGGTGACTTTACCTGTCCCGTCTGAACCACCTGTACAACTTACCATAGCCTTCCCTGTCACGAAGACATAGTTAGTCTGTACAGTTTAAATATACACAACATCTTTCTTTGTTGTTTAGGAGCCATCATGGGTTTAGTCTGGGCTGGCGGCGACGCTTGCAGCGCGGGTAGCTAGCCCCGCTACAATTCCCCGCTCCCAGGACTAAGAAAGTAGATTCCGCCCGGGTCGAAACGGCCCGGTGCCCCGGTAACCGCTCGCAGGAACCTGGATCCCTTGTGCACAAGAATTCCCATGACCATTTCTATGACTCTACCTCATAGATTTACTTACTAGCCATTTAAAGAACATCATGTACGAAACTGCTTTACTGTACTATCACAATCAACCAACAGTTATATGAAATAACATGCAGCAGTTTATAGAAGAACACTTTGAACTATCAATAAATACCAACCCATTAAACACCCAACGAACATGCATGCATCAATGAATTTATGCAAGATTTGTATGACAAGCAATGGGTGTTCCAAGCCTACTTCTTATCTTATCTTGTTATCCAACTTGTTACTTAATTGGTATCGTTTGATTGAATGCACCACTGAGTCAGTTTTATTATGAACGGAGCCCTTGGAAAGAAGGTGCTTATCGAAATAGAGCCACTCACAAGTTTGTTGAATAGGAAGAAGAAGGAGAGATCCCTAAGACTCCGCTCGCGCGTCGTCTACACGATCACCTGCACGCACCAACGGATGATCAATACCTCCTGCTTCGGTCTCCAAGGCCCGATACGAAATGCGAAATCCTAAGAATGAAAGCAATGAAATCCATTGAAACCGTTCAAGAAAACGCAAGTCATAAAACCAACAAGAAAGCATCCATGCGGCACGAAAACGGACAAGAAACCAACGCAACGGAAAGGCCCCTCTCGACTCTGCCGTCGAGTCCATCCTCGAGGCACAATCCATTGTATATGGGACCTGATTCCGAAGAAACCAATCCATAACGAGGAAAGGATCTTAATTCAATCTGTCCCGTTCGGACGGTCGTAAGTATTTCTTGGCCGCGCTCCCCGAATAGGGGGAACGGGACATTACATCATAACCATCCAAAAGAAAGTTTCGTCCCGAAACTTAGGAATAGAACCTACCACTAAGGAATAATGAGGGAAACCTTTCCCTCATATCAGCTTCAAGTTCCCAGGTCGACTCCTCGACCGAGTGGTTCCGCCACAGGACGCGCACTAGCGAGACGGTTCGGTTCCGCAACTGCTTCTCTTTACGATCCAAAACTTGGACAGGCTCTGCCGCGTACGACAAGTCCGCTTGCAGATTCAACTGACCCAAGTCGATTATGTGGTTCGGGTCGTGTACAAACTTTCTCAGCTGTGAAACGTGAAAAATATTATGTACTTCTGATAGGGCAGGCGGCAAAGCAACTTGATAGGCGACCGGAGTAACCCGTTTGAGAATTTCAAACGGTCCAACAAATCTCGGACTTAGCTTTCCTTTTACTCCGAATCGCATGACTCCGCGCATAGGTGAGACTTTCAAGAACACATGGTCCCCTTCAAAGAATTCAAGGGGGCGACGTCGAGCATCGGCATAACTCTTTTGTCGGCTTTGTGCTGTCTTCAACCGTTCACGAATCAACCGAACTTTTTGGACGGTTTGTTCAACCAGCTCCGGCCCAAGGATTTGCCGTTCTCCGACTTCGTCCCAGCAGATTGGTGACCTACACTTCCGCCCATACAAAGCCTCGTACGGAGCCATCTCGATGCTGGACTGATAACTGTTGTTGTATGCAAATTCGGCCAGCGGCAGGTAGACGTCCCAACTTGACTTCGAATCGATCACGCAGAGGCGCAACATGTCTTCTAGTATCTGATTCACTCGTTCCGTCTGACCATCGGTTTATGGATGATAGGCTGAGCTAAACTTCAACTTGGTCCCCATCGCCAGCTGAAGGCTCTCCCAGAAACGCGAGATGAATCGCCCGTCCCGATCTGATACTATAGAAACTGGCACTCCGTGCAGCCGGACTATCTCGTCAAGGTAGGTCTGGGCGAGGCGATCGGCGCTCCAAGTACTTTTGATGGCAATGAAGTGTGCAGACTTGGTTAACCGGTCGACGATAACCCAGATTGCGTCGTTCCCCCGTTGCGTCCTTGGCAGGCCAACAATAAAATCCATGCAGATGTGCTCCCACTTCCATTCCGGGATAGCAAAATTTTGCATCTCTCCGCCCGGCCTCTGATGCTCTGCTTTCACCCTTTGACAAGTTATGCATTGGGACACAAAGAGTGCGACATCTTTCTTCATGCCGTGCCATCAGAAGGTCGTTCGGAGGTTCTTATACATCTTCGTGCTCCCGGGATGGATCATATAGGCTGCGTAATGAGCTTCCGCAAGGATCTCCTTTCTAAGTTCTGAATCATCGGAGACGCATAGCCTTCCTCTCACCCGCAACGCTCCATTTTCATCTACCGCAAAGTCCTTCGCCTTCCCCGCTAGAATTTGCTCGTGCATCTTCCTTAGGAAAGGGTCGTCTTTCTGAGTAGATGTGACCCGCTCTATTAGGTTGGGTACGAATCGCATTTGAGCGACCCGCGCGCCACGATATCGAATTCGGAGTTCGATGCCCAACTCTTCTAAGTCCCTTCGTAACCTGCGATCGACTGACAGAGACCCAACGAAGATCCGACTCAGAGCATCCGCTACAACGTTCCCTTTTCCAGGTGTGTAGTCTATCGTCAAGTCGTAATCTTTTATCAATTCTAGCCAACGGCGCTGACGAAGGTTGAGGTCTGTCTGAGTGAATAGGTTCTTTAAGCTCTTGTGATCAGTATAAATTCGGCAAGGCACTCCATAAAGGTAGTGTCGCCACAATTTCAGGCCAAAGACAATTGTCGCTAATTCCAGGTCGTGTGTAGGATAATTTTTCTCGTGCTTCTTTAGTTGCCTGGAGGCATAGGCTATCACTCGATCTCGCTGCATAAGTACACACCCCAAACCTTGCCCGGACGCGTCGCTAAATATTTGGAATCCCGAGATCTCGTCTGGTAGTGCAAGTAACGGGGCAGAGGTGAGGCGATGCTTTAACTCTTTAAACGAAGCTTCGCAGTCGGCGGACCACTCAAACGCGACTCCCTTTTGTGTGAGGCGAGTCAGAGGTAGTGCAAGTTTGGAAAAATCCTTCACGAACCGTCTGTAGTAGCCCGCTAGCCCGAGGAAGCTTCGAATCTCGCTAACGGATGCAGGTCGCTTCCACTCGACAATGGCCTCCACCTTCTTCGGATCGACTGAGATGCCTCCCGCAGAAATGATGTGCCCGAGGAAAGATACACTACTTAGCCAGAATTCACACTTACTCAGCTTAGCATATAGCTGGTTGTCCCGAAGAGTTTGTAGCACGGTCCGCAAGTGCTCTGCATGTTCTTCCTCACTCTTCGAATACACCAAGATATCATCGATGAATACTACTACAAACTTATCGAGATAGGGCCGGAACACGAGGTTCATTAAACTCATAAAGGCAGCGGGTGCATTGGTTAGTCCGAACGGCATCACCAGGAACTCATAATGGCCATAGCGAGTTCGAAAAGCTGACTTTGGCACATCGTCTGGCTTGATCTTTAGTTGGTGATAGCCCGAACGGAGGTCGATTTTAGAGTATACCGTGGCAGCTTGCAACTGATCAAAAAGATCGTCTATTCTTGGAAGAGGATACTGGTTACGAATGGTTGCTTTATTCAATTCTCGATAGTCGATGCAGAGCCGCAACGAGCCATCCTTTTTCTTTACGAACAGTACTGGCGCACCCCACGGAGATACACTAGGCCGAATGTATCCTCGATCTAGCAAGTCTTGCAACTGTACTTTAAGCTCCTTCAATTCTGCCGGGGCCATTCGATACGGCGTCTTGGAAATTGGTCGAGTTTCTGGGAACGTGTCTATAGTGAACTCTGTCTCTCGATCGGGCGGCATGCCTGGCAACTCGTCGGGGAACACATCAGGAAAATCCGCCACAACGGGAATAGACTCAACGTTTGCGCAATCTTGCCGAGTGTCTCGAACGGACGCTAAGTACCCTTCGCAGCCGGAGTGAATCATCCGTCGAGCAGACATTGCTGAGATCACCATGCAGGCATTCGACGCTTTCGACTCAGGACTGCACGTGAAGCAAAACTCGATCTCGCCGGGCAAACGAAATACGACTTCCTTTTTCGCACAGTCGATTGTAGCTGAACAAGCGCCGAGCCAATCCATCCCCAGAATAAGATCGTAGTCCCTTATGTCTAGAACTATCGCATCTAATGACAATCTCCGTCCCCCGATGCAAATGTTACCTTCACGACAGACTAAGCGAGCCAATAAATCTACTCCCGAAGGAGTGCTAACACTTAGGTTTAAGCCTAGCGGTGTCATAGGGAATGTGTGTTCGGCGGCAAAATCCGCCGAAATGAAGCTATGTGTTGCACCAGAATCAAACAATACTCGAGCAGGTACATTATTAAAAAGTAATATACCTGACACCGTCGTGTTCGATGCAAGTGCCTCGTCCCGAGTCAAAGCATAGACTCGGCCCTGAGCGTTTTGCGGCGCCTGGTTCGCTCGTTGAGTTTGCCCCTGACCCTGAGCTGAGTCATTATTCTGTTGCGGACGGTGTGAAGATGGATCGTTGGAACGTGTTGGACAATTACGAGCAATGTGGCCCACCTTGCCACACTTGAAATATCCACCTTTGCTCGCGCGACATTCGCTGATGTGGTGTCCTGGCTTGCGGCAGTAAGCACAATTTTGTCCTTGCTTCTTTCCCTGATTCGAGTCTTGGGAGCCGCCGTTGTTGTTGTGGCGCTTATGCGCGTTGTTTCCTCCTGTGTTGGCAGGACGCTTGTGATTGTGATTTTGCACAGCGCCGGAGCTAACTGGAGGATACTGCGACTCTAGGGACAGTGCATGATTCAAGGACTCCCGCATGGTACGATATTGAGTCACTACGACGTGAGCACGGATAGAGGGTCGTAGTCCGAGCTCGAACTTTCGTGCACGACTTTCGGCATCGGCGAGCTGAGACTTGGCAAACTTTGCAAGTCTGTTGAACTCTGAAGCGTATTGACGCACCGTCATGTCCCCCTGCTTCAGTAGCGCAAACTCGTCTTCCTTTTCGCGACGGACGGCGGGTGGAAGGTATTCCTCCACGAAGGCCTTGCGAAACACGGACCAGGAGATAGCCGTTGTGCCACCTTCACTCAAAATAGCTTGCTTGTGCACATCCCACCAATCATGTGCATTTTGTCGGAGCTGAAGCTGGGCACACGCCACTTTCTTGGTCTCGTCTAGGCACAGCGCTTCGAAGTGGTCCTCCAACTCAACCAGCCAGTCCATCGCTAAGGATGGGTCCTCGGTGCCTTTAAACGTAGCACGGCACATCTTCTTAAATTCAGATATCGACACGATTGACCCATTCTCGCCTGAGGGTAAGGTACCCTGGGAATTCTGCGGTCCGGTGGCTTCAGCAACTATAGGCACGGTTGCGGGGGCGGATGCAGAATGATTGTTGGCGACCATATTCGTCACCATTGTTTGCAGACTATTCATCTGCTTCTGTTGTGTATCTGCCTGAAGTCGCTGCGCCACGAATTGAGCTTCAATCCGTGACTCGAACTGACTCTGCCGTAGTTCAGCTTGTTTCTGCTGCGTCTCTATCAAACGCATCATTCGTTCGAACGGATCGGCAGAGGGTGCGGCAGCTGGACTCCCAGAGCTGCCCGAGGTGCCTGAACTACTCGCTTGCACTTGCGCCACCATCTGCGCTTGTGCACCCGGCTCGGAAGTCGTTCCTTGAAAGGAAAGTAACTTGTATTAGTCTCAAGGTATATTATGGACTCACTGTATGGAACGTATCTCATTTTGGCCAAGCGAATTCAAGGGTCTACTCGGAAGGAACAAGGTCCTCTTTAGAAACTTTCTTGTGAGATCAAAGGATCTGAAGCATGCTCTGATACCAATATGTCACGCCCCGATTTTGGCTAATCGATAATCGTCCCCCGGGCGTGATGCCGTGCACGCGTAGGGCGCGCGTGCACAAGGCCTTAGGCATAAGGATATTCTTTAGAACAATGCAACAGAGTGGACATATAAGATAACACAAGGTTGAGGCATAGAAAAGTTTCTCTTTTATTCATAATGAACATCTTTTTACATTGCTTGACTCAAAAGTATAAAATGCCCCACGGGCTTACAAACTTGGACGCAAAATGAGATAGCCGATCCATACATTATGTCCCTTTACATAGATTTAAAAACGCAAAATCACCTTGGGTGCGAGTAAGCACCATCGCCTTAGCGATATTCAGCAACGGAGAGAGTGAAAGGCTTCTAGCTTGAGCCTCCAAAAGTCTTGGCCACGAACCGCCAAGGATCCCAAAAGTTCTGAGAGAGCTTCAGCTCCTCGCCGCTTTGCCTTGCGCCGGGGAACCTGCTACAACGAGGGTCAGTACTTCGGAAAGTACTGGTGAAGGCTAGCTGCTCAACTTTACCAAGCTCATGAGATGAGATCTAATGAGTATGCTACAATTATGTTCTTAGGTGGGTTTCTATTCTTGCCTAGTTCAGATTTCATTTAGCAGATATGCAAGAACAAAATAACATAACTTCGTATGCCACCGTTCGGTGACTTTACCTGTCCCGTCTGAACCACCTGTACAACTTACCATAGCCTTCCCTGTCACGAAGACATAGTTAGTCTGTACAGTTTAAATATACACAACATCTTTCTTTGTTGTTTAGGAGCCATCATGGGTTTAGTCTGGGCTGGCGGCGACGCTTGCAGCGCGGGTAGCTAGCCCCGCTACAATTCCCCGCTCCCAGGACTAAGAAAGTAGATTCCGCCCGGGTCGAAACGGCCCGGTGCCCCGGTAACCGCTCGCAGGAACCTGGATCCCTTGTGCACAAGAATTCCCATGACCATTTCTATGACTCTACCTCATAGATTTACTTACTAGCCATTTAAAGAACATCATGTACAAAACTGCTTTACTATACTATCACAATCAACCAACAGTTATATGAAATAACATGCAGCAGTTTATAGAAGAACACTTTGAACTATCAATAAATACCAACCCATTAAACACCCAACGAACATGCATGCATCAATGAATTTATGCAAGGTTTGTATGACAAGCAATGGGTGTTCCAAGCCTACTTCTTATCTTATCTTGTTATCCAACTTGTTACTTAATTGGTATCGTTTGATTGAATGCACCACTGAGTCAGTTTTATTATGAACGGAGCCCTTGGAAAGAAGGTGCTTATCGAAATAGAGCCACTCACAAGTTTGTTGAATAGGAAGAAGAAGGAGAGATCCCTAAGACTCCGCTCGCGCGTCGTCTACACGATCACCTGCACGCACCAACGGATGATCAATACCTCCTGCTTCGGTCTCCAAGGCCCGATACGAAATGCGAAATCCTAAGAACGAAAGCAATAAAATCCATTGAAACCGTTCAAGAAAACGCAAGTCATAAAACTAACAAGAAAGCATCCATGCGGCACAAAAACGGACAAGAAACCAACGCAACGGAAAGGCCCCTCTCGACTCTGCCGCCGAGTCCATCCTCGAGGCACAATCCATTGTATATGGGACCTGATTCCGAAGAAACCAATCCATAACGAGGAAAGGATCTTAATTCAATCTGTCCCGTTCGGACGGTCGTAAGTATTTCTTGGCCGCGCTCCCCGAATAGGGGGAACGGGGCATTACAGCTGGGGCACTGGCACCGTTCCGGCTCCGGACTGAACTCACGTTTAGTCTCACGTACTTGGACGGGATGGTATGCGGCGCCTCACGTTCTTGCACGTAGCAAACCATCCTCGTCACAGACTAGAGTCCACTATATCTATCAAGCCAGTGATCATCATGTATATTTGAACCTGTTGCATGCTTGCTTGTAAAATGATAGATAAACAAGTCATCCTCGCTTAGCGGCTATCCGCGTGCGAGTCATTGTATCGCATCAACTGAACACCTGAACGATCTTGAAATAACAGTACTCGTGTTTGCATATGCTATGCCTCTTGAATGTTATACTTGCCCGTGCTTGAATTTATAATGTTTGCCTTGGACAGGGAAGGCCAAAGGGTAAGTCTCGCCGTGTTTCCTCCCATATTGCACGGCGCACTGCCACACGAGTTAGGCTATTCAATATTTGCATAAAACTGATCCTAAGGCAACTAGAAAGACAACTTAATAGTTGGTGCACGAAACCTGTATTACGTGTTTGGATTTGTCGAGCGGGCGAGTAGCTTCCCCACCAGTGCATTCAATGTACTGATAATCCACCAGTTTGTATGCAGGGTGCGGGAGAACCTCGTTCGGTGCGGATGCCTCCTTCATGCGTGCTAAGGTGTGGAGATCACTCTGAAGCAACGGTGCGTCCGGAACTGAAGCACATATACAAGACATAATGTTGTGAACATCGCCTGAACATCGCCTGAACAAATATTCATAATTGTAGCCACTTGGCACGCTTTTACTGTTTCAGAGAGAGAGGCTTGAGCGACTTGTAATCTCGGCTAAGCGCCACTTGTAACACATGTTTATATCAATAAAAGAGTTGTTTTACTTCAACTTGTGTTATTCAAAGCTTCCGCTATATTATCAACTCAGTGAACCTGTTACCGATCGTCTATGCGTTCATGACTCCGCTGCACTCGGACAATCTGTGCGACTCTGTAGCTTAGAACTCTTACCGCCAGCCAATGATTCACAGCCTTGCACGGGCGTGGATCACGCTCGTGCGGCATCACGCCCGGAAGGGTCGAAGCGATCGTCCCGCGGGAGCGCTGGCGAGGGTGATTCCCGCCTAGCGGGGACGACCGATTAGCCTGCGGGAGATCGGGGCGTGACACCCCAGTCCCAAAATACGTAGGACTAGGACACGTAAGCATGCCAACCGCATGTATATGGCAACTCCAATATATGGAAACCATAACACATGCGTACGCTGTATCATGAATATCAATCCATAAGTGGTATAAAACATCTCAAGTTATAGGCATAATCTAGATCTCATCCATAGAATCAATATAATTAAATGACCAGTAGCTATGAAACTAGATCTCAATGAAAAGTATCAAATGACGGTAGTCGGATGGAAACAAATCCACTACCGAACCAGAATATAGATAAACAAAATAAAAGCAATATAAGGATATCAGCTAACACTCACGGCTCGAAGAGAAGATCTTATCGCAATATACGTAGCAAGTCCGGGTCTGCGCTCCTGCAAATACTCAAGAACAATACACCTGGAAAGGGACCAGGTCCTTAGAGGGACATAACAAGATACATAAAAGCATGCCATAAAGTAAATACTGAATAAACTCCAGGGTGACCTAACCATCTAAGTGAAATTCAATTTGAGGACAACTGTGAGTATATGGGAAGGTGTAGGCTAGACATATGCTGACGTAATTCACCAGTCGTGACAACCGGCTAGTATATGCCACACATGCCCCCTATAACACGGGCACAGGAATACAATAATGTCCAACGTTCTATAGAGTGGGGTATCTGTAATATCACCAAGTAACGTCCAACACTCTACAGAACATGGTATCAGTAATATATATATACGTCCGTATCACTCCATCGAGTGCGGTGTCAGTGTAAAGGAGTGGGGTGTCCCATACAACTACTAGTCGTCCTCCCCGCCCAATGATCTAAGCATGTTGTATCTATAACACGCGTTAGCTACTACGCCTCGGTGTCGTAACTCTGGCTCATAGTCTATCGTTAGAGCAAGGGTCCATCCTTACAACCAAACAAGGACAAGGATGGGACTATCGTACCACGCTAGTCTATGCTCCACCTACTAATAACTGCTAAGTCTTCTAACATGCATCACAATTAGCAGTTATACCCTATCCGTCGCACGCCTACATGTACAGGTGGCCAACCACATACGCAGGACCGTGCCCTACATGAGACTCACAACACGTGTAAGAAATGTGTTAAGGCCTGGGAAGTCATACCAATAACTCCACAACTTTAGGTGGGTCTACTAGACACTAGGTCAGACACAAGTCCTAACGTCAACGCTTCCGTTGACTGCACCTGAGTCTCTCTCGGACGCGCACAGTCATATAATATAAACTAATAAACATGCAACTAACAATATAACTGAATTTAAATAGTACAACTAAGGCAAGGTATACTTGCCTGGCAAGCGGCTGTGTAGTCCCAATAACCAGCTCCGGAAGTCGCGCAGATAAATCCAACAGATCTTCGGGGTCAGCGTGCACAGGTACGAAAATTGGGGGTGACTGTTCCAGGTTGTCTGGCAAGGGCGACGGGTTTATGATGTCGATGAGGACGAGGGTGACGATGATTGAGGTTGCTAAGGGTGATGGTTAAGGGTGATACTGATCATAGTGATTAGGTGATGAGGTGAGGAGGATGCCGTAGCTGGTGTCTAGGATGTTGGTTATGATGAGGATGAGACGATGTGGATAATGAGACGAGGATGATTACATAGATGGGGACGATAGGGGTGAGGGTAATGTTGACGATCATGATGTTGGGGATGGTGACGATGACGAGGACGATGATGTGGAGGATGGTGATGACCAGGAGATGATGATGTGGGTGATTAGGGTTAAGGTATTGGTGACGATGATGGTGATTGTAATGGTGGTGATGGTGATGATGTTGGAGATGATGATTGCGATGGAGCGGTAAGGATGATACGACGATGACGATGATGATGGTGAAAGTGATGACTACGTCAACGATGTCGATAGTGATGGTGAAGGCGTACATAAGATGATGATGGTGTTTACTCGATGGTGGTGGGGTTGACACTCCGGCCAGGGATCCGGCCGTGGGGGAGGAGCTCAGGCCAAGGAAGTCCGGCCAGTGGGGGAGGACCAGGGAGCAAGGGTCGATGACAGGGAGGAGCTGGAGAAGAGGTGGTGGTGTTGATACTCCGGTCAGGGGATCGAGGTGATAGGGAGATGGTGGTGTAGACGGGGGCACCTAGGTTGCAGAGGCGAGGGGAGGAGATGAGGTGGCGCTGTTGGCGGGATTCCGGCGAGGTGGGAAGAGGAAGGAGGTGGGAGATGCTCGGAGGTCGGGGTACTCGGGGATGCTGGTGGTGGTGGTTCTGCGGGAAGATGGCCGGGCTGCTCGTGGTCGAGTTCGTCGGCCAGGCGGAGGTGGTCTGGACGGGTGCAGCGGGAGGTGCGGCGGAGGAGACCATGGCGACAGTGGCTCCGGCGAGGGGTCGGGAGGCGGCTAGACGAGTCGTCTCCGGCGCACGCAGTCAGGCGCGGGGGTGGCTCAGAATGCAGCGGGTGGGAGTCGCGGGGCTGGGTCGAGTCAGTCATGGTGACGGGGCTGCTCCGGCGTGGGGGGGGGGGGGGCTGCGCCGGTGATGGCGCCGACGGGGCTTATCACTATGGAAAGGGATGATGAACAGTAGCAGGAGGGGGGTGTCGGCTAGGTATTGAATAGTGTTTTGGGGTTTTGGTTTTCCAATAGAAAGAGAGGAAAACTTTGTATATAAATACATGGAAACTAGGGTTTTGTTGACCTAGGAGTGGGCTTGGTCAACGCTCCTTAGGCTTGGGCCTTGGGCTCCCATGGGGATGTTGGGGACGGCTATAAATTACATTTGTTTAAATGGTATGTCTAGGGTTAGATGAGGGCCGGGGTTGCGCGCTGTACGCCCCAAAAATTATAGGAAAATTCATGTGAAGGGAAAATTGGGTTTCTTCACGTATTGTCCAATGGTGGGGATATCTCAACGCATTTTTGCATAAAAGCCCCCAACAATTGAAAAAATTATACAAAGACGAAAATTGGATTTAATTGATTTAAAATTACCGCGCACGGTGTTCTGGATTTAATTAGGAGTACCTGGGAATAAAATTAGGTCGGACACAAGCGTCTGGGCGTAGAGGATACAGTGTAGAATATTAATAAAATTTGGGTTGTACAAAACGGTCAAGATTATGTCTCCAATCTCGATTGTAACGCACAAGGGTACAAAGTCGGGATTTATTTAGAATTAAGAAATAACGTCCACGACGTTTATTGTGCGACTAAAATGTAGCACCAGAGAGCATAATTATAAGTTACACAAAGGTCAGAAAGGTAGGCGGGCACGTCTAGGACAATGTTGTAAAATTTGCAGATAGGCAATGGCTAGCGTAGCGTTCTAATTAACGAAGCAATGGTAAGGTGCGCTACGCGATAAAATAATGTACAGTTAAATCAAATGTCGTGTTCTAAATTCTAATTGGGTTCAAACTAGCCCTAATTCCACTATATAAGCCAAGTAAACCTAATTTCGGGTGAGGGGGTTTACAGTCATGGGTTCCGCAATTTTGGCAGAGTCTTGTACAAAATTTTGGTAGTAGCCTGCTAAACCAAAGAAACTTCTAACCTATTCGGCTAACTTTGGCGTAACCTATGATTCCACAGTTGTAATCTTCTCCGGATCTACAACTATGCCATCTCCTATAACTATATGTCCAAGGAATTCTACCTTGTCTAGGAATTATTTACACTTGGAGAGTTGCCCATACAACTTCTCTTTCCTCAGATTCTCCAGAACTATCCTTAAGTGCTCTTCATGTTATTTCAGGGTGTTGGAGTTTATCAACATGTCGTCAATAAAGACCACTACAAATTTGTCCAAGTATTGGTGAAAAACCTTGTTCATGAGGTTCATAAATATTGCTGGGGCATTGGTGAGTCCAAAAGGCATTACTAGAAACACATACTATCTGTATCTGGTTAAAGGCTATCTTCGGAATATCCTGCTCCTTGACCTCTCTTGATGGTACCCTGACCTCAAATCTATCTTGGAGAATACCTTTGTGCCACTCAACTGGTCGAAAAGCTTCTCTATCTGGGGTAGAGAATACTTATTCTTGATTATGATATTGTTCATGACCCGGTAGTCTATGCACATCCTGACTGTCTGTCACTACCACATTTTTAGATGGGGTTATTTATATTATGTGCTACTAATTATTATATTGAGTTGTGCTATTTAATTATTTGTTAATGGGCTAGCCTATGGTTATCTAGACTTGTCATTAGTGGACCTATTAGTTGTCATGACACATTGAGCCCAATATTAGACTAAGCTTATTAGACCATTTTCCTTAATTAATTAAGAAGATTAGATTAATTTATATTAGTTTAGAGACTTTCCAATATATTTCTTCCTAATTATTCCTCATAATTAACTAGTGGGGGTACATTGGAAAATTGTTGTTGCTTGGGAAAGGAGAAAGAGGGGGCCGACCACCTATAGGGGGTTCTCACTCTCTATCATCTTCATTTTATTTCATTCTAGATCCCCAATTTAGTTCATCCTCAATTCAATTTATACCTCCACCAAATTCAACCTAATTACTCCCATTCTCTCTCAATTTTATCATCTAAGAAGCATTGGAGCTTGGATTACAAGGAGCACTTGAAGGAGGAGGAATTGACAAGGATAATTGTGTCCTAATTGTGTCCATTGAGCATTTTATTGGGAATCCATCCTCTAATAGATAAATTCTGAATCTACCCCTTAATTTAGACTCTAATTCATGTATTTAGACATTAGGAATCATCCCTTGGCTTAGGGCTACCCATAGGATCAAGAACTATGTTCATATGACTTGTATTATAGAATCTACATGGTAATTTGTGTCCAATTAGGAGAAATTTTGAGATTGACATATCAAGTGTATGTCATGAGACCAATTTGATCTAATTAGACTTAGATCGGGGTTGTGGGACAAGTACGTGTCCATAATTGGACACGAGTAGAGCGTATCATAGTATTTTGTGATATGGTGTGATACGAGGCTCATTTTTGAGAAATTTATGTAAATGCTCTTCAATTCCTATTGTAACAAGTTACATTAGTTATGAAATAGTATATTTGATATGTAGAAATGTGTATTGTGGTGTATGATGAGTTTTGACTCTCATTTGGGTATGTATCATAGAGTATCTTGCAAATGCACTATAAGTGTTTGGCTTTATGTCTCTATTGTGTGTTATATATATATATATATATATATATATATATATATATATATATATATATTGGTGTATATATATAAATAAGGGTTGTCCATTGTGTGTTTCACTTGACAGTGAAGTGGGGGAAGCTCGGGTACTTGTTGTCAGTTGCAGCAATTATGTATGCATATGTGTGTGTGTATTAGATCGTATGTGTTGTAGCATGGGCAGGGAGTGAGAAAGAGTTGGGGGTTCAGTTAGTGAGGGTTATGTGTAGTTCATTGTGTAAGAGTGGCACTCTAGTGTAGGCCAGTTAGTAATTGTGTGCTCAGGTGGGGTGCAGTATGGTAGATAAGTCGGGTTTCAAGAGTAGCAGCAAGATGCAGAAGCAGCATACAAGATGCAGCAACAGTAGCAACAGTAACGGCAAGATGCTGCAGCAGTAGCAACAAGATGCAGCAACAGTAAAAGCAAGAATGCAACAGCAGTAACAGCAAGATGTAATAGCAGTAGTAGTTGCTGTTGGTGATGGTGTTTGGGTTGGTGATGGCAATAGGGAAGTCTGATACCAAGTAGGAGGTTGTGTAGGAGCATAAGCATCAACACCCTTATGTGTATCAATAGGTATAGTTTTATATATATGATGTTACTTATGTACATGGACAAGAAGGGGCCAAGTTCATAGCTTCACATATCCTAACAGGGTAAACTTTGTTAATTGGGTGCATGTATATTGTATCAGTGAATGAATGACAGATGAGAGAGTCTAAGTGCAAGATACAATGTTGGTATCAAGATATTGGTACCAAGATGAGAGTTGGTATTAGGAGTGTATAAAGATACAAGGCTATGAGGTAAGTTAAGTACTAGTATATAGTTAAAGTAAGTTTTATATAGTTAAGGTAATAAGTTATAGGCAAATACTAGGAGCTATGTTATATTATGTTATATACATATTATATAATATATACATTGTAGTATATTAGCTAGTGTTGGTTAATATATCTAGTTAACCTAGTAAGGGTACAAGGTATTGTCTAGGTAATGAACCCTTAGTTAAGATATTAACCTAGTTTGACGAGTGACCTAGTATGGACCTAGAAAATTATATTTAGTACATTTTTATCTCATTTATCATTGTTTACACCCATTGACATGATATTCATATTTAGGTGTATATGACACTAGCTCGGATACCGAGATATATTATTTGCTCGGGACCACAAGCGAGTACATTCTCTGATAGTTTTCTTATTTGATAGCCTCTATGATTCATGTACTTAGTATTGAGATATTTGATTCTTGACACGATGGTTTCACGGATTGGTATACGTGGATCTTGCTCATGAGATATTATTGCCGTGGTTACTCAGTGATCGCCATGTCGTGCTCGTGATTACTCAGTGATTACCATTATACCTTAGCGATTATATAGACCGTGATCATAGTGCATGATATTATAGACCGTGTAGCGTGATATATTTGTTATAATGTATCGTGATTTGGATTCGTGTACTAGTCGGGGGTTGGTAAAGTATTAGTGGATATGTGATCATACCTTATAGCCCATGATTTAGTGTAGCCCGTGATAATTAGCAGATCATGCAACTTACCCGTGATCACGCTAGCTCACCTTTTATATATAGCCCATGTTAGGCCCAAGCCGATCACATTATCTTACTAATATTTCAAGGCACATTTATATATTATTTTTTTATTCCAGTTTATTACATTATTTTTTCTCACCATATTGTTCTCAATTCTTGTCATTATTTATCGTCATGCTCTTTCTCGTGATATATGCTAATTCAATTACTTCCATCATTTATTTTTATTGCTATTGTTGTTTCATAGTTTCTGTCAATTATTGGAACTGCTATTTGGGTTATAATTCGCTATAATTCTGACAGGATATATTTTTTAGATGATTCATTAGAGGACTAGTGTCTTTCGCACTACGGGCCACGGGATGGAAAGCCAGTTGAGTTATCACCCGTAGAGCTTGTTGAGTTAGTACCAGCAGTTGATGTGGCATAGTTAGTTTATTCATGATATTGTATATGTCAATTAGACACTTTGGCATTGTACTTTTTATTTGAGATCTTGTGTTGAGATTAGACTTGGACTTGTATGTATTTGTGACTTTATTTCTTTTCTTCTATTCCATTTTGTGCCATATATTCCTCTAGTTTGTTATTATGATTGATTATTGTTTACAATTATCATATTATCCTCCATTTGGGTATTGAGATATCTTGACATATATATATATATATATATATATATATATATATATATATATATATATATATATATATATATATATATATATATATATATATTGTGCGAGATGTTTAGATAGTATTATTTACCTAGACAGTGTTCTACCGCCGATGTCGTGGCGTAGGTTAGACGTACCTATATACTCGTGTCCTTACACCGGGTGCGGGTCGTGACATAGTCCCATCCTTCTTAGGTACAGAGAGGACCGGTGCTCCACGGGGTGAAGCGATAGATCGGATGAAGCCTTTGTCTACTAACTCATCAATTTGTTCCTCCATCTCCTTCAAATCCTTTGGGTTAACTCTATAACAATTCTGAGATACCGGGGATTCTCCAGGGACTAAGTCAATTGAAAACTCTATGTCTCTATCTAGAGGAAGATCGGGTAGTTCGTCTGGAAAAACATCCATGAATTCTGCAATAATTGGGTAAGGCACTTCTTTCTCTTCTGGTACTGCTCCATAGTTGACTCGCTCGATCTTTGCTCTAACTTTTCTCTTGACTTCAAACTGAGGTTCTCCTGATGGCCTAAAGATAACGCTCCCTCAATGGCAATCTATAAAAACAAAGTGCCAGCTTAACCTGTCCATCCCAAGGACTACATCGAATCCTGGGAGTGGCATTACGCAGAGCTTTGCTCTAAATTCTCTGTCTGTTATGGTGATAGGACAATTCCAAATATTGCTGACTGGTACTACTCCGTCGCCGGTCATGATCCTACAGTTCTTCCTAGAGAAGACCGGTGTTATTCTGTGTTTATGCATGAATTCGACTTATATGAAACTATACGATGCACCAGAGTCAAACAAAGCAATAACAAAAAAAGGGTAGAGTATAAGTGTACTTGTGATAACATCTGTTGCAGCCTCTGGCTCCTCCACAGCCATAACAAAGTCCCGTCCATGAGGTGGTGCCCCACACTACTGCTGGTGTTGGGCAAACTTCTACTGTTGGGTGGGCAAAGGTGGGCCCCTCTCCTGTGGTCCTAATGGTCCTTCTGCCCCTTTTGTGCCGATAACAAGTCGGGTAGAAGCCTGACGGCAATCCCTCATCTGATGAATGGATGATCCACAGAATAAGAAGAGTCCTAATTTCTTGCGGCATGCCTCAAAGTGGTGGCCTGGCTTGTGGCAAAAGGTGCAAGTAATAGTAGCCTGAGTCGGCCTCGGTGGCTGGGTTACAGGAACCCGAATAAGAGTACGGTACTACTGAGGTGTTTGGCGCTGAGGTGGAAAAGGTCCTGACTGAGTGTTTGGGTGCTTTATAGTGT
This sequence comes from Iris macrosiphon, assembly GCA_036927795.1. NCBI lineage: Eukaryota > Viridiplantae > Streptophyta > Magnoliopsida > Asparagales > Iridaceae > Iris > Iris macrosiphon. The sequence goes on from JAYESA010000019.1 coordinate 129,174,287, forward strand.
AACGACCCGCTCCGCTCAACCCGGAGGGCCGATTCAAACGGCACAAGTGTAGCTATTCAACCCGCCTTGCTCAGCGAGATGGCTCGTTCGATGCAAAGGCTTTCATGCTGGGATCTTCAATGGAGTCAGACTTAGGCTATCAGAGGCGCGTCCGGAGTCTCGCTCGACCGATGCGATACATCGCTAAGGTGGGTGGCCCCGGTGAACCTGTCTCTACTTAGCTGCACACTAAGAAAATGAATGTTACATGCTAGTTTACAGGCGATAACCTTTGCATGCTAATAAAAGAGATGAACGCACATAGCCAAGGGGATAACCCCGCCTTATCATTGAGTAGAACTTGGAAATCTTACTTGCTATTTGCGTAGTCGGGATTGTTGAGTTGGAATGTAGTAATTTTCTTCATATATGCCATAAAGTAGTGTGAGTTCTTACTGAGGCGTTGCACCGCATGGAACATGACACGGGATGGAGTAAAATCAGGTTGCATGCATAGACGTGGAAGGCTATCAAATAGTCGTTCCAAGTCAGGAGATGGAAGGAAATGAATGTACTCGGGATATGCAGATCGCCGAGGCAGTCTCTAATCAGAGAGCTGCGTAAAGAAGAAAAGATCCGAGTGTAGTCCTCGGCAAAGATAGATCCGAGTGTAGTCCTCGGCAAGGATTGATCCGAGTGTAGTCCTCGGCTAGGATTGGAAGTTGGGGGAGTAGTTGCATGGTCACGGACAACTGGTTGCGCACCAGGTAGAGAGAATCCTCGACACGATTGCTGAGGCATCCGAATCGTGTCGGCCCGGGAGGACGGAGTGCCAGTGTAGTCCTGGCGATACGCTAGCTGATGACTAGCGGGCGAGAGCGAGGCATCCAGCAAGGCTTGCTACCGACCTGGATGGGCGTCGACTCGTTAGACGGCTAGGAGGCCCAGCAAGGCTAGCAACCGAGCTGGGGAGACAGCCGTCCATCGCAGATATTGTCCAATATGGCTAACAGAGCCAGTGACCTTCATATAGATAAGTCATGTTTGCATAGCGGCTATCCGCACTGAGAAAAGGAGAAACGGGGAGGAGTGTGTTTGCACGACATTATGCATAATTAGAATGGATGCATGGTATCACACATAGTTCTAGTAAAATGGGTCTTATGAGGCAGAGGCACGGCATAACACTTGGGTTTTATAGTTGCTTCTTGTTATTTCGTAGATAATTGTTTATATTGCTGCATATGACAGGGAAGGCCGAATGGTAAGAAATGGTAAGGTGAACTCAATTGTTCATGAATATGACACTCTTGAGCTGACACGGAGATTACTTTCTTTATATTGCCATGTAACTGATCCTAAGGCAAAAGAATAGAAAGACAACGGAACTAGTCGGTGCACATAACTAATGAACGTGCTCGTTTTGTGGCGTGGGCGAGAGGCCTCCCCACCAGTGCATTCAATGTACTGATACCCAACCAGTCTGCATGCAGGGTGCAGGGGGAACTCGTACGGATTCGGAGATCGCTATCGCAATGAGGCGCCGGACCGCACTTGGCGTCTTGGAGCGTGGCGCACGGACCTGGAGCTCGCATATATGTGACATAATGTATGGGAACATCATCATCCAGATCGTTTGTATTGGTTCCAAGCCTAAGGGCATATTCAATGTAAGAGAGAGAGAGAGAGAGAGAGAGCATGAGCGATTTGTAATCTCGGCTTAGCGCCGCTTGTAATCTTTACTTCATATCAATAAAGAGCTTAATTTGGATTCAATACTTGTGTTCATTTTATGTTTCCGCTATGACGACTCTGTGAACTAGTTATCAACGGCCGTTTCGGTATTTGCCTTGCGCGGGCGCAACCCTAGGCTCGCGCGGCATCGCGTCCCGATGGAAACGTACGTCCCGCGGGAGCGCTGGCGCGGTGACTCGTGCCTAGCGGGGACGGCCGATTCCGGCGGAAGATCGGGGCGTGACATATTGGTATCAGAGCACGGCTTTACGTCCTTGGAATTCGTTTCGATTCTCTCAGTTTTGAACTTGTGTATTGAAGAAGTGGTAGATGCTCTCTCTCGATGCTTCGATGGATGTCCCATACAATAAGTCTAAATATTTTCGAAAAGCGCGTGTAAATTATACGGTTGCTTGAACGGGATTATGATGCGAGGGCTTTTGTCCCAACCTGTGAAAGACGTTGTGAGAGTAGGCTCGTGTTAATCGGCAAGTTATATGTCGATATGAAAACACCAAGCGAGTAGAGTGCGAGACAGTATATCGTTCAGACAGTGGTCTTTGCACATGGCCTTTTGGCCAAGCTGTGTTGAGTATCGTGCACCAAGACCCTTGGTGCTAGTGAGTTGCAGCGAGATTGGGTATTGTTGGGATGAGAATAAAGTTGACTTGGAGGGAAATCGATAGAGACGTTATCGGATTGCCGCTAAGGCGAGTAATGGGAATCGTGTAGGGAATTTTCAGAAATAGTTTGGACGGTTATTCATAGCGATAAGTTATGATTTGAAGCATAGTCTGTATAGAGGACTATGAATAGAGGTGTGTACGAGTCTAAGATCGCTAAGGCGATAAATAGGGACAGTGTTGGAGTTCTAAGGAACGAATTGGGAATACGAGTGAAGGATGCGAACGCGAATCAGGAGTTATTAGGATAACTCGATTCCTGAGTGGTGTATACGATAGTCCCCTGTTCGATTATGCGAATTGTGGATATAATGAGTTGTAAAGATTCAGGGAGTATAACTCGAACCCTGAGTGGTGTATTGGTCGGCTTAGAAATGCTCAAACGAAGTCGTAGATTCGGAGTTAAGCGAGTCTAGCGGCGAACGACGAGATTGGGTAAAGCCTTAGTATAAATAAACAATGCCTAGCAAGTAAGCGAACTCGGAGAAAGCATGCAATATTTGGTTCGAACGAGTTACAATGAGTTGAATAAGAGATAAGGCATGCATCGAATAGGAATTCAGGACAATTGAAATTGATATCGTGGTCGGGAAAACTAAGAGGATTGTACGAGCGATTTGAGTTGAAACAAGTGAATTAGAAACTTGAGTTGAGATTGAATAATTTGAGATGCGGTTGGAGTAAGTGCAATTGGAAATAATGGAATGAACGAATGAAAGCGTGCATGGAAAATTTAGATTTGAGTAGAATATCGGTCGATAGAGTTCGGTTTGAGTACGAGTGCCATGATTTCAAATTTTGGGATTTTTAGACCATAACAATGGTTGGAAGATAGTGTGGATTGATGCAGGTTAGTAAAATTATGATTTTGGTGGATCGAGTTAAGCGGTAACAGATTTGGCTTGGAGTTTGGAAGAACGATCTTGAAATCAAGTTCGGAGAGATAACATCCGAAATCTGTCCCAGTGAGAACGATTATTCTGCGGGAGCGCCGACGTGGTGATTTCACGTTCGGCAGGGATAATCGAACTCAAGGAAACATGTTCGGTGATTATTCCAAACGAACACGATGAATGGATACGTGTCAAATGGGATAGACTTTGAGTTTTGGATTTGAACTTAGTTGTTTGAGGAATGCTAAGAGTAGACAAAGAAATGTTCAAAATGGTAATATTGAAGTTGGATATTTTGGCTTAGCGAATTTTGATTGCAGTAAGAACGGTAGTTGGAAGAACATGACTTGAGGGATCAATGTACAACTTGGGATAAAACGAAAATTGATGATGAAGTGTCTGTTCGTTCGAGGATAACCATAACGATTGACCTTCTTGTCTTGTGCGGGTATAACTTCTTATTCGTACATGCGTCACGTCCGGATAGGACGATCATTCCGCGGGAGCATTGGCGTGGTGATATCACGTCCAACGAGGATGATTGAACTAGCGGGAGACCGGAATGTGACAATTGAGGGATCATTCTGACTTGTGGTTTAATACGATAAGACAAGTTTCAGGATAAAATGAGTCTAAGGATTTTCTTGAGGAGTTAGTCTAGAAACGTGAAGTAAGAGATGTTGGATGTTTTCATGAACGGATACGTAGATTGTGCTGGACGACTTAGAGTTCATGATATACATCGACGATTTATAATGGAATTGTGGCTTAGTGATACAGGTGTAGAAAAGGATGGATTGGTGAATTCTATCAACGTGATGGAAGAGATAGTGTGTGCGAATCGATGGGTTAGCCCTGAAACATGGGCGTATCATGGGTTCGGTTGGACGAGCGTGTTGGTGTGATAGGATGAACTGTGCTCGATGTTTAGAAATCTGAGTGAAACGAGCTTGGGTAGAATACCCGTGTAAAGGAACAATGGTTTGACCTTAGGGTGTTTGGGGCGAGCGTTGTGCAACGCGGTTGCGCGATGAGTCGCAAACTTGAGTTGTACCTATGACTGTGTGAGCTGACCTAGTGGCTAGGCAGACGACCTTGTGCCTTGAGTTAAACTGGAGTGGCTGACTTCGGAGTATCGTTCGGGAAGAACGATAGAACTGGGGCAACGAGACTTAGAGTTAGAATTCGGAATTGGGAATATACACTAGCAACGTTCGCGTTGAAACAAACGTAATGCAAGATAGGACTCGGGTGATAATTGATTTGGTTGGATAGGTTACGCGACGGTAAAGGATAAGACGATAGCTGGATCGAACAAGAGTTCGGTCATTCATATAGCAGGACGATCCGCATTTCGAAAGATTTTCACGAGTAGCTTGCCAGACTTAGCGATATGCATAACTCGGATGCAGCTGCAAAGGAAAATGTTCGAATTCGCATGGATGAGTGTGGCAACTGAAATGATTTAGCCTCAACCTAAATTTTCATAGAGGAAAGATTGTATCGCTCCTCGTGCTACCGGGATAGTTCTGCGCTAAGGCGCAGTACGAGACTGAGTTTGGGGATGCAATAGTTGAACGAATAGATCATTCGGATAAAATGATTAAGCACTCGGGCGAGCGGAACGAGTAAAAACGAATAGAAAGTTAGGTTCGATTGAGCCAAAGATGCGAAGGACTTGAGCGTACCCCAGGTGGACAATTTAGCTCTGCGCTAAGGCGCAATATAGACTGAGTCAGAAAACGTAGGTGATTGGGTGCGATTTACTTAGCGAGATTGGACGGTGACTCAAAGAGAGTGATGCAAACGAGATTGGAAAATTAGCCCAAATTCAAACCTTTGGTTTAGGCGTAACGATGGGTTTCGATAGGCGACGTCAAGTAAACTGTCGAATGTGTTAGGATGCATTTGGTTCCTATGAGAGGTAATATAACAAGTTGGACAAGTCCACCCAATTGTGAGTTGTAAGTGCCCATTAAGTTATAGAATACCATGTGCTTGGGTATTATAGCCCTACGCGTGCACGGCATCACGCCCCTGGGACGATTATCGATTAGCCGAAATCGGGGTGTGACATATTGGTAGGTGTAGTAGATTTTGAGTCGGGAGTGCAACGAGTGAGTTGAGTATAACTCGATAGCATTGAACGATAGAGTCGTTCGATGAGAATTGGCTAACGTTGGCGTAACGCATGGTGAGAAAGTAAATGATTGTGGTATTAAGACAGTCCTTGGAAGTTAGGCAAGGTGTATAGAGTTGGGTTTAGAAGATGTACGATGGTACGAGTTACGCTCAGGAAGTCTCGAGGACGAGACTTGTTCTGAGTGGTGTATGATGTAACGACCCGCTCTGCTCAACCCGGAGGGCCGATTCAAACGGCACAAGTGTAGCTATTCAACCCGCCTTGCTCAGCGAGATGGCTCGTTCGATGCAAAGGCTTTCATGCTGGGATCTTCAATGGAGTCAAACTTAGGCTATCAGAGGCGCGTCCGGAGTCTCGCTCGACCGATGCGATACATCGCTAAGGTGGGTGGCCCCGGTGAACCTGTCTCTACTTAGTTGCACACTAAGAAAATGAATGTTACATGCTAGTTTACAGGCGATAACCTTTGCATGCTAATAAAAGAGATGAACGCACATAGCCAAGGGGATAACCCCGCCTTATCATTGAGTAGAACTTGGAAATCTTACTTGCTATTTGCGTAGTCGGGATTTTTGAGTTAGAATGTAGTAATTTCCTTCATATATGCCATAAAGTAGTGTGAGTTCTTACTGAGGCGTTGTACCGCACGGAACATGACACGGGATGGAGTAAAATCAGGTTGCATGCATAGACGTGGAAGGCTATCAAATAGTCGTTCCAAGTCAGGAGATGGAAGGAAATGAATGTACTCGGGATATGCAGATCGCCGAGGCAGTCTCTAATCAGAGAGCTGCGTAAAGAAGAAAAGATCCGAGTGTAGTCCTCGGCAAAGATAGATCCGAGTATAGTCCTCAGCAAGGATTGATCCGAGTGTAGTCCTCGGCTAGGATTGGAAGTTGGGGGAGTAGTTGCATGGTCACGGACAACTGGTTACGCACCAGGTAGAGAGAGTCCTCGACACGATTGCTGAGGCATCCGAATCGTGTCGGCCCGGGAGGACGGAGTGCCAGTGTAGTCCTGGCGATACGCTAGCTGATGACTAGCGGGCAAGAGCGAGGCATCCAGCAAGGCTTGCTACCGACCTGGATGGGCGTCGACTCGTTAGACGGCTAGGAGGCCCAGCAAGGCTAGCAACCGAGCTGGGGAGACAGCCGTCCATCGCAGATATTGTCCAATATGGCTAACAGAGCCAGTGACCTTCATATAGATAAGTCATGTTTGCATAGCGGCTATCCGCACTGAGAAAAGGAGAAACGGGGAGGAGTGTGTTTGCACGACATTATGCATAATTAGAATGGATGCATGGTATCACACATAGTTCTAGTAAAATGGGTCTTATGAGGCAGAGGCACGGCATAACACTTGGGTTTTATAGTTGCTTCTTGTTATTTCGTAGATAATTGTTTATATTGCTGCATATGACAGGGAAGGCCGAATGGTAAGAAATGGTAAGGTGAACTCAATTGTTCATGAATATGACACTCTTGAGCTGACACGGAGATTACTTTTTTTATATTGCCATGTAACTGATCCTAAGGCAAAAGAATAGAAAGACAACGGAACTAGTCGGTGCACATAACTAATGAACGTGCTCGTTTTGTGGCGTGGGCGAGAGGCCTCCCCACCAGTGCATTCAATGTACTGATACCCAACCAGTCTGCATGCAGGGTGCAGGGGAAACTCGTACGGATTCGGAGATCGCTATCGCAATGAGGCGCCGGACCGCACTTGGCGTCTTGGAGCGTGGCGCACGGACCTGGAGCTCGCATATATGTGACATAATGTATGGGAACATCATCATCCAGATCGTTTGTATTGGTTCCAAGCCTAAGGGCATATTCAATGTAAGAGAGAGAGAGAGAGAGAGCATGAGCGATTTGTAATCTCGGCTTAGCGCCGCTTGTAATCTTTACTTCATATCAATAAAGAGCTTAATTTGGATTCAATACTTGTGTTCATTTTATGTTTCCGCTATGACGACTCTGTGAACTAGTTATCAACGACCGTTTCGGTATTTGCCTTGCGCGGGCGCAACCCTAGGCTCGCGCGGCATCGCGTCCCGATGGAAACGTACGTCCCGCGGGAGCGCTGGCGCGGTGACTCGTGCCTAGCGAGGACGGCCGATTCCGGCGGGAGATCGGGGCGTGACATATAGGGCCCGAGTGAGTGCTAGCTCCTCCAGAAGTCATCCTTTCTCTCTTGAGCCTGGGATCCAGGTCTCTCTCTACTCCTTGTGCAAAACTGAGAATCTCCTCATAAGTGCGGGCGAGGCTGGTGGTTACTACTGCTCAGAGATCACTGGATAGACCCTTCTTGAACCAATGGACTCGATCTGCGGGGGTACGGACTATGCACTCAGCGAAGTGGCTCAAACGACTGAACTCTGCAGTGTACTCATCGACGGTCATGTTACCCTGCTCAAACCGCTTGAACTGACTCTCGAGGGCCTTTCGAGCTACCTCGGGGAAATACTTCTCTTGGAACAACTCTTTGAAGTCGTCCAAATGAAGTCCTGGAGCGGCAAGGCGAGGCTCGTCATGATACCAAGTGAGGGCAACATCAAACAACTGCATGTTGAAGGCCTCAATCTTAAGGTCTTCAGGGATCTGAGCGATTTTCGGGAGACGTTCGACTTTCTCTATCCACTCATCGGCATAGAGAATGCCCTCGATGTCGTAGAAAGGTAAAGGGTCGAGGCTCTTGAAGTCAGATGCCTTCCCTCTCTTGGGAGGCAGGGTCTCTCGGGTGGGGAGAGCATCGACAAGACTATATCTGAAAAGGACGGCCTGCTCTTGATGGGCATCAATAAAGCCCTGGAAGATCCCCATAAGCTGAGCACCATCCATGATGACAGTCGGGGTAGCAGGTGGAGGTGGAAGCTCAAAGGCTTCGGGAGAAGGATGCCCAATGCTTCCGATGTTCCTGGTATAAACCATCTTTTTCTGTATAACTTTCTATATTACTTCTTGTAGAAAACGTATTTCTATCCTCCAAACCGGGCTGAGGTGGTCGAGCAATACTTTCTTGCCATCATCCAAACTTATCCGTGATGCGATCTACGACCAGAAGGCTCGTGATCATTTGGGATAACCAATCCAACGTTGGATCAAGCCTGAGCAGTGTACTACGATGACGGCTAGATTTAACGATATTAGGTACAAGAAAAAGTCGGAGAACGCGGCCAGGAAGAAGGCGGAAAAGAGGTGTGGTGGGTCGATTCCAATGACGAAACATTTTCGTCGTATGATATGTGTTTCATTATATAGATAGTATTTTAATCAAAGTAGAACACTAACATGGTGACAGTCTTCCTCGCCACCCATAGGAAGGGCGGGGGGCCACGCAGAGCTATGTAAGTATTACTTTATATTTTATTAATTTTAATATAACTTAGAAAATATACAAATAAATATTCATGTAGTTAGTAATAAGTACCTTAGATACATATTAATAATTATGCATGACGAGTGGATAGTAAGTAGTACACTTATCGAGAGATACATATTTTTTATGATGAGTATCTTAGGCTACGTGAGCGGTCGACCCAGCCCACACAGGGAGAGACCGTTAGTTCCTCGCAGTTCCCCGCCCACCCAGCTCCATCGGCTGACGAACTGTGGATGACCGTCGTTGGTGGTCTGTAGAGGGGTACGTACTACGGTATGATCCTACGGCGCCTATATTGCATCACAGTCCTTTAGGACCCCTCTGCTAGTGTTTATACCATACAGCCCTCCCAGGAGTAAGTACGAGCCCAACAAGAGAGGGTTGACCATCAGATTACGTCTTTGCGTGACGAGTTGCTGTAGAGGATTATGTCGCAGCCCACACCGCAGACGGACAATGCGAGATCCTAACACATTTTGATTTGCTTGAGCGTAGCCTGGCAGAGCTGAGGGATCTGGCAACGTCGACAGAACACAACTTAATGGTGCTACAGGGGTCACATGTAGCCTTGGGCAATGCACTAACGAGGCTGTAGATGACACAGGTTCAGATGAGCCAGTCAATGGAGCAGAGTACTGTAAGGATGTTATCTGTCATAGATACTTGCGACGCTCGACTGACAGCGTTGGAGAAGATACGTCCTCTTGGTCCGCCGGTATCGACATCTACATTGACTGCACAGACTCCTCTATCGGGTGCCATGATGATTGCACCGGAGCAGTGGGCCTCGCTGATATCCCATATTCGCGGCGGTGCTCCTCCTCCTCCTCGTGATCAATAATAGTTATTCTTTGGGCATGCTCATCTCCTAGGCTCGCTGCGGTGCTCCTCCTCTGGATCAGCAGTAGTCCTAGTTAGGACAGTTTATTTGTTTTCAGACTTTTGGCCCATGATCTTGGGTCATTTATGTATTGAGATAGTATTTCAAACTTTATTTGTTCACATCCAGTAACAGTTGTGATGCTTACTGGGTATTGTTTTTCAGACTTAGTTTGTATGATGCATGGAAATTTGCTAGATATTTATTTTTAGACTTTATTTATTGAGAATTTGTCTATTTCTTTTAGTTTTACTTCATTATTTATATTGAATGCATGAGAATTTACCGGTGTTGAGTGTTCTACAAAAGGGGTCGGTGAACCCAGAAAATTCAACGGAGGGTTGCTCCGGGTCTGTCCATTTTTATGAACTATTATATTGCAGGGATACCCCAATTTTTATAATTGTTTTTGCAATTTAGCGACATTTAGCAACATTTAGCTACGTTAATATTCGTCGCTAAATACGTCACTAATTATATCAGGATATCGCTATATTTTTCGCTAAACATCGCTAACTTGCTGACATGGCAGTATTTACCAGTTCAGCAGAACGTCGCTAAATGTGTTGAAAAATGTCGCTAAATAGAAAAAAATTAGCGACATTTAGCAACACAAGACACATCGCTAATTTAGCTTTGTTGTGTCACTAAACGTCGCTAATCTAAAAAATATTAGTGACTCAAATATGTCGCTAGTAAACGTCGCTATAACGACATTTTGCAACATTTTTTCTGTTAGGAACTAGCTTAAACGCGACTTCAATAAAACATCGCTAATTACATCGCTAAATTTTATTAGCGATATTTTTATGCCATTTAGCGACGTTTTCATATGTCGCTAATTTGACTTATTCTGGTAGTGGCTGGTATGCTTGTGATACCTAGTCCTACGTATTTGGGACTAGGGCATGACAGCCTGACCCTGCTAGTTTTGTTTGGTCAGATTTAGTGCCAGAGCCTGAGGATCCAGCGTACTTCCTGACCGATGGTGCGCACCTAGAGTATGACCACCGAGGGTCTTAAGTGGGTTTCTTCTCTACGACTCAGATAGCATTTTGTACTCTTTTGGGCATTTAGTCACCGGTACTGTTAGCCGAATATTTTGGACATTTAGTTCCTTACATAATTGTACTTATTCAGATTGTAGCTGACATACAATTATGTACTATTTATTCTGTATTAGCTTATTATTTTATATAGCTAGTTCTATAATCATTTTGATAGAACATCGGGATCGACTTACTGCTTTATCTTACATATTCAGTATTATTGTTTCTTGGTTGACTGATTGAGACAGATGCTCTATGAGATCATAGGAGACTTGATTGTAGTATGCACCCCTTGTCAAGTGACAGACGTGATCGCCGTACGATATTTTCACATCTTGTACGGAAAGCTAGCTGTGTCCGTTCCATACTTACCCATTATTCTGGGTGCGGGACGTGACAAGAAGTTGTATGGATTCAAATATAGAAGATATAAGGATGAGAGCAGTCGAGTTGGTACTGACTCATAGTTAGATAATGGTAATATATATATATATATATATATATATATATATATATATATATATATATATATAGCCACTGAGCCTATAGCCAAGTAGTAGAGAGGAGGCATGCAACCTAGGTAGTCGAGTGATCAAGCCCCCTAGTGGGGGAGTTCACGGTTCTATTTATCCTGGGCCTTTGTGCCCTTTCAAATATATATATATATATATATATATATATATATATATATATATATATATATATATATATATATATATATATATATATATATATATATTATCCTAATTAATTAAATCTAATTTATTCTCTAAGCTTTTTGAGCTCTTTGGACCTGGGCTCTGGACCAGGTCACCGTTATCAGACCTCAGATCCAGGCAATTATACCATTCCACTATGTTACATTCCTTTCTGTTACCATTTCTATTTTTGTTACATTATGTCTATTTATCTACGCGTTCGAGCATGACTCTGGGTGCAACCAACTGTGTACGTTGGTTCGTTACTTTTACGACTTAGGCATTTACTAGACTCCCCTTGCACTCATTAGAGATACACTAGTTTCTTGCAGAACCCTGACACTTACTTTGGATACAGGGATATGATGCAGAGATATAAGATACGCACCCCTGTACCTAACTGATCATCTGTAAGATCGGGATGTATGATGATATATTTCATGCTAGATACTTTTATTTGTATTATATACTGGACCTTCATATTAGGGATTGAACAAGTCGAGGATCCAACCTATTTTAGGTTTAATATGTCACGCCCCGATCCCGAAAGGGTCAATCGTCATCGTTGGATCCTTTACAGAATCGATCATCCTCGCTGGGGCGTGATGTCGTACGATCCTGGAGTTGCGCTCGCATAAGGCAAGAACGTGCAGTGTTAGGAACCCATTTAAAAATACGTTAGAAAACACATTCACAGATAGTTGAACACAAGTATAGGAAGAAACATGCTTTTCATTGATAATTCAGAGCAATTTATATAAAGTTTACATTTGATGCACCTCTCGGCTACTTGGTTTACATTACAAAAAAAAACTCAAAAGGCAGGGCGCGCTCCATCAGATAGTCCTCGTCGTTCATACATTACGCCCTTATATAGATTGAAAGTCCACGCCTCCAAAATGAACTGACTTCAACTATACTTCAAAATAGAAGGGCTTCTAACGCCTTCTCGTCTATCCACTAGCATTGCACCACTTGAGTTCCTGAAATAGTTGCCCACAATGTGGGTCAGTACTCAGTTGTACTGGTGAGCGAGACAAACCCACTCGACTAAATCAACACTAGCTTATTAGGGACGAGCATGCATTAAGATAATCTTTCTATAGAGAACTAAGTGAATTCAGTTCATATCAGTTGCATGTTTTGATAGGAATAAAAATAACATTGAATCCATCAAGTACATCGGTTGCTTACTCAACTGATGCACGCCTTCCCTGCAACGAAACACAAGTATACTTACCATCTGTACAAGACAATAAATTAGCATGTGTTCTATTCTATGCGGTCATTGGTGTGATCGACACCATAGGGACTTATCCAAAGCATTGAGGCACACCCTGTCAGCCCGGGTAGCAAGCCCTACTGAAGGTCCCACAATGCATCGTGACTAGCACGATCAAATATTCCCCCCGGGTCGATACGGTTCCAGTGCCCCGGAATACCATTTTGAGGAAATGCCAAACCTTGTGCACAAGTTATCCCAGACCATGCAAATGCATGAACAGTTCAAATATCATACAATGCATAAAATGAAACAGAAGAAGTAAAGCAGCAATATATATACTTATGCAACAGTTCATATTTTCTCAAGCCATGTTCCGATTTTGGTATACCGTGGGTCCAAAATCTATCCGAGGCACCAGGCCGCAACTAATAACCAAATTTCTTTATAAAGAAGCTCGTGTTTATAAGGTGTGCAAGCATATAATAAGTTAGTCTACAGTCCCATGTTCCTTTCTTAGTGGCTGGCATGCAATATGGCTAAGAATTTCTTAGGCGTTCAGCCGGGCATCATCGATTGAACGTTTGAAATATTAGAGATATGGACGTGAAGAAGTAGGAAAGAGGGGTCCGAACCACTCACTAGTTAAGAAAAAGTGCTGAAAGAAGGAGTCCCACCTAGCGACGATCAAATTCAGTTACGTGGACCTGCAATAGCACGAGCACCGAGTTAGAATCCTTTTCCTATCCATCCTCCGGAACTCCCCAAGAATCAAAGCTCCAAACGAGAAAGCCAACAGCGAAAACCAAGCAAATTGAAAGCAACACCAAATCAAAATCCCAAAGTGACATCAAGAAAAATCAAGCAACAAAGCACGAAAACCATTGGACTTGAGGCACTACATAATAGGTAGGGAGGACATTCACTAGACGTAGGGGCTGCTATTGATATATTTGATATTGACAAACAGCGGCTCGGACGAGCCCCGCTGAGCAAGGATCCCCTATTCGGAGAGCCTCATACGGACGAACATTATTCTCATTGAATTTATAAATAGTTGCTAGAGTACCCCATAGATATTTTATGTTTTATTTCATAGAGTCTTGTATATTATGTATCTTGTTACGTCCCTCTGATAACCTGGTTTTCCCTCAGGTTAGTTGAGTGGGTTACAGAGAACTTTTATTGGATTGTTGATTAGTGCCCATTTTATTTCAGGCACTTTGCTCTTCCATATTATATATTTTATTTATATTATTTGTATTGTAAACTCCCTCACCAAAAATAAGTATTTTGTATATATTTTATATTATTATATTTATTATAGATTATTTTAAATATTCAATTTCCTTATAGTAATTTTATAGTTAAATATAAAATAAATTTCTTAATTTATTTAAATATATAAAATACTTATTTGAAATTATTTCCCTAAACCTATTTTTACTACTATTTATCTTTTGTTAAAATATTATAAAAAAATTTAGAATTTATTTATTGTGCAAATATATTTTTTAAGAATTTTTATACTCTAATTGATATATGTATATATAAATATATATATATATATATATATATATATATATATATATATATATATATATATATATATATATATATATATATATATATATATATATATATATATATATATATATATATATATATATATATATATATATATATATATATATATGGATAATAATAATAGTTTTAAATAAAATATAAGAATTAATTATAAATACTAATAACTAACTCATAAACCAATAATCCTAATACTAATCCTACTACCCCTACCCAACCCCGCAGCCACAGAACCCGCGACCCCCGCGAGGACTCGAAATCCCCCCCCCCTCTCTATCTCGGTATATATATATATATATATATATATATATATATATATATAGAGAGAGAGAGAGAGAGAGAGAGAGAGAGAGAGATCTTAAATCAAAACCCTAACCATATACTCTTCTTCACCTCTCCTCCCCTTGCGACCACTTACCCGAAACCCTAACAGTTTTAGGATTAACGACCTATTTTTGAAGGCAAATATCTTCTGATTGGCTCGACCAAAGTTTGGTTTCCTTTTTCTAATGAAAATTTAATATAACTAGGATTGCAACATGTATTAGTTGCATATTTTTTATCATTATTCCTGTATTAAAGACTGTGTTTAAAATAGGAAAAAACTACAAAAACTATTTTATAGAAAACTTAGAATCTTGCGATACGAAGTACATTCCGACAAACCGGATCACCACGTCACATATCAGTTGCACTGAAAGGCGCGTATGGTATTTTCTGATATGCAGAATTTTGCAGAACTTAATTTGGGCGTGTGTGCACGTCGAAATCAACATGTATCCGTAAAAGTTTCCCCATATCGTATTTTGCAAATTTCTCCATTAGTTGATGTGCGATTGTCAGAATGCAACTAAACTTGTGCCAATGGATCTATAGTATCACGCTGGTCCTATGACCCAAGTTTCATGCAATTCTGAGACAGTTGACCGAATCGCCTATTCGTGGGCCCCACGAGTTGACTTGACGAACGATTTTGTGATTGGCTCACCGGAATCCAAAATTAGACATACCGTTGAGTTTGTATTGACGTTTAGGATTTTTTTTTACCTATAATTTGTCCCACTTAGAGACCTTTACCCCTGACACATATTTCGGTACAAAGTGGCCCATAGGTGGACCCTACTTTGACCTGAAATTACTGTTTCGCCCTGTGTCCAAATTAGACGAAAGGGTAGAGTTTTTTGACTATCTCACTAATTTCAGAGATATTGATGATGTTTATTTCATCATCCGGAGTTGTTCATTCAGATACCCTACTTTACGGTTTCTTGGGATCATCGTCTAGACATCTATATTACACAGCTTGCTTGCCAAGCAAGTATACCTTGACATAGTACTGTTTAGTTACATTTCTTTGTTGTATATTTAATTTATGTTGTTCATTTTCATTAATTTTTTTATATAAAACTATGCATCCAAGAAAGACTTGGGTGCAACGACGGTGACCTCATCTTTTGTCTTTTATTTATATTATGCATGTTGACCTAGTTTTATAAGACCACCCCATGAGTTAAGGCATTATTATGTTTCACTAGCCGTGACACATTTCTTACACGAGTTATAAGTCTCATGTAGGACACAGACTTGCGTGTTCAGCTGGCCACCTGTACGAATAGGTCGTGCGACGGATAGGATATAACTGCTAATAGTAATGCATGTTAGAAGACTTAGCAGTTATTAGTTGTCCAATAACATAGACTATTATGGTACATGGGTTCAATCCTTGTCTTGTTTGGTTGTAGGTTTGGGCTATTGTACTAATAATAGGCTATGAACCGAAGTTATGACGCTGATACTTGCACTCTTTCTCGGCGTAGTAGTTGAAACGTGATATGGATACAATATGTATAGAGCATGGGGGTGGGGAGAACAATAAGTAAGCATGTGTGACTCCTTTACACTTTTTCTTTTTGTAACCCGTACGCTCCGTCGGAGATGTGTAGTGAGATGGCCCTTATATTATTTGCAGGCGGCCTCTGACGTCTGTGATGTTATGCACGTGGTCCCTGGATCTCCGAGAGATCTATACCCAACCCATTAGTTTAGCCAGATAGTCCATACGCGGAAAAATTGTTCTTAAATTGCATATTACATAGACTAGTTAGACGACCATATTGGATGTTCACTTTCAGTTCATTATTGGTATGCTTCTATATATCTTGTTACGTCCCTCTGAGTACCTGGTCCCTTTCCAGGTATAGACGAGCAGGATTATCTGTAGGAGTACGGACCGGGACCTGACGCAACATTCTCTGTCGAGGAGGTCTTACCCTCGGAGTATCCATGATTACTTTATAGCTGATAGGTCTTATAGCTGCTATTTTTCTTATTAGATTCTTGTTTTATATTGGAGTTCCGTCCTCCTCTATCATTTTAGTTGATATAGTCGATTTGTAGTAGATTTGTCTCCACCCGACTATTATTCTCTTAATCCTTCGTACTTGAACATTTAGCTAATTATTTTGGTATTCCTTTACTTGTGATTGTGGATGAGATATAGATGTCTGTGACTTGTGTTGATAATATATATACCACTTATGGATTCTTTATTCATATACAGCGTATGTGTGTATTATGATTTTTTTAACATATTGTAGTGTCATATATATACGGCTGGCATGCTACGTATTCCTAGTCCTACGTATTTTGGGACTGGGACATGACATATTTTTGTGGTGTCACATGCAAGTCAAGAGTATATTGTCTCGGTTACGGTACTTTATCGAGCAAGCCTGTAAATTAATTAGAAAATAGGATCTTATCCACACTTGACTACAACTCACCTTCTATCCAACATGTCCTATTTAAATGCTTGCCTCTTGCTTGATTCATGTACTCTTCCTAATCTTTTGTCCATCTCTTGCAGAGAGATGCATTTTTGTAGCAGACGTGCCGCTACCGGGGATGACCCGTCTCCAGGGGTCAATGGCCAATCACCGGGAAAGGCCTCAACGACTCCTCGACTTACAGGACCAGATGGATAGACTAACAATTCGGTTCCACCAGTTCCTCTCTTAGTGCCTAATGGAGCTCCCCCAGCTCCACCAGCACCCCAAGACGGCCAGACGCAGTTATTCCAATTCTTCCAGAAGATAATGCAGGAACAGAGGCAGCAGGCCGCCACAATGGATGTCGAGCAGAGGCGGGAAGCCGTCAAGATAAGACAGGGATTTCTGGCAGCACTTAAGAGGATGGCAGCCCTAGCACCCGCACCATCTCAAGCACTAATTCCAGTGCCACAAGCGCATGTTGGTTTAGTAAAGGATTTTTTGCATATGGGCCTCAAACCGTATAAAGGCAATGAGACCCCAGAGGAGACCACAACATGGATAACTAGCACCAAGAAGCTATTGGAGGCATCACAATTACCTCTGGACTTATGGATGACAGGCGTGAGGACCCAGCTAGAAGGAAACGCTTATTACTGGTGGGAATCGATGGAGCATCAATTAGGTACATGGCTGACTTGGGAGCAGTTCTTGGAGTACATTGAGAGAAAATATTTTTTGGCCACCGTAAAGGATGCATTGTACGATCAGTTCCTCCATCTAGAGCAGGGAAATAAGAAAGTCGATGAGTACGATTCGGAGTTCAGCTGCCTTAGTAAATATGGTGCCAGTCTGATACCCAATGACTTGGAGAAACCTAAGAGGTTTCATCGTGTGCTAACTCAAGAGCTTCAGCACTATACTAGCTCACAGTCCCGAATCTCGTATGCCAAGTTATTTACAGAGGCCAGGATTCAGGAGGCCATTAGCAAGGGGAAAGGGAAGCAACCAAGAATACAGTAAGGACCACCAAGGATGCCACAAGTAGGGTCTATTAGACGCCCTCTGGTACATCAGCAACTGTCACGCCCCGATCCCGAAAGGGTCGGTCGTCCTCGCTTGATCCTTTACGGAACCGATTCGTCCTCGCTTGGGGCGTGATGCCGTACGAGCCTGGAGTTGCGCTCGTACAAGGCAAGAACTTGCAGTTATAGGAACCCATTTGAAACACAATTTATAAAACACATTCACAGAGATTTGAACACAAGTGCAGGAAGAAATATGCTTTTTCATTGATAATTCAGAGTAATTTACATAGAGTTTACATTGATGCGCCTCTCGGCTACTTGATTTGCATTACAAAAAGATAACTCAAAAGGCAGGACGCGCTCCATCAGATAGTCCACGTCGTTCATACATTACGCCCTTGTATAGGTTGAAAGTCCAAGCCTCCAAAATGATCTGACTCCAACTATACTTCAAAATAGAGGTGCTCCTAACGCCTCCTCGTCTATCCACTAGCGTTGCACCGTCTGAGTGCCTGAAATAGTTGCCCACAACGTGGGTCAGTACTCAACTTGTACTGGTGAGCGGGATGAACCCACTCGACTAAATCGACACTAGCTTATTAGGGGCGAGCATGCATTAAGATGACTTCTATAAAGAGGCAAGTGAATTCAATTCATATCAGTTGCATGTTTTGATAGGAATAAAAATAACATAGAATCCAACCAGTGCATCGATTGCTTACTCAACTGATGCACGCCTTCCCTGCAACGAAACACAAGTATACTTACCATCTGCACAAGACAATAATTAGTATGTGTTCTATTCTATGCGGTCATTGGTGTGATCGACACCTTAGGGACATATTCAAGCATTAGCGGCGCGCCCTATCAGCCCGGGTAGCAAGCCCTGCTGGAGGTCCCACAATGCATCGTGACGAGCACGAATCAAATATTTCCCTCCGGATCGATACGGTTCCAGTGCCCCGGAAAGCCGTTTCGAGGAAATGCCAAACCTTGTTCACAAGTTGTCCCAGACCATGCAAATGCATGAACAATTCATATATCATACAATGCATCGAATTAAACAAAAGAAGTTAAGCAGTAATATATATCTCATGCAACAGTTCATATTTTCTCAACGCAGTGTTCCAATTTTGATATCCTATAGGTCCAAACTCCGTCCGAGGCACTAGGCCGCCACCAACAACCAATTCCCTTTATAAACAACTCAAATTATAAGGTGTGCAAGCATATAGTAAATTTAGTCTACAAATCCCATGTTCCTTTCTTAGTGGCTGGCATGCATTGTGGCAAAGGATTTCCTAGGCGTCCAACCGGGCATCATCGAGTGAACGTTTGAAATATTAAAGATGTTGGCGTGAAGAAGTAGGAAAGAAGGGTCCAAACCACTCACTGGTTAAGGAAAAGGTAGCTGAAACAAAGATTCCCGCCTAGCGACGATCAAACGTCAGTTACGCGGACCTGCACAGCACGAGCACCAATTAGAATCTTGCCTATCCTTCCTTGTCGAACTTCCCAAGAATCAAAGCTCCAAACGATAAAACCAGCAGCGAAAACCAAGCAAATCGAAAGCAACACCAAATCAAATCCCAAAGCGGCAATCAAGAAAACCAAGCAACCAAACACGAAAACTATTGGACTCGTTTCAATAGAGGCCTTTCCATGAGTTGGAAATTATCATCACATTTTGTCCGTGGCAAGAAGATGCCGAAGTTCTATATTATGACTCAAACGGACTAGCCACAAGCCCAATTACGTAGTGCACATCCCGGTCGAATCGGGATTTGAGGCACTACATAATATACCACTAAGAAGAAGTTTCGCCCCGAAACTTAAGAACAAGGTCCTGCCTCCGACTGAAAGAACAATGAAGGGTACTTCTCCTTCATCTCCGTTTCCATCTCCCAGGTTGATTTTCCAGCTGAATGGTTCCGCCACAGCACGCGAACCAAGGACATCGTACGGTTGCGAAGTACTTTTTCCTTACGATCCAGGATCTGCACCGGCTCTTCTGAGTATGACAAGTCCGCGCGCAGTTCCATCTGTTCGAAGCTAACCACATGACTTGGGTCATGCACATACTTTCGAAGTTGGGAGACATGGAATACGTCATGCACTTCTGCCAAGGCGGGAGGTAATGCAATCCGGTACGCCACAGCTGCCACTCGTTCTAGTATCTCGAAGGGGCCAACAAACCGGGGACTCAGTTTGCCCTTCACGCCGAAATGCATCACACCACACATCGGCGTCACTTTTAAGAAGACATGATCCTCGACCATGAACTCCAAAGGTCTTCGATGTGCATCAGCATAACTTTTCTGTCGGCTCTGCGCTGTGCGGAGTCTTTCCCGAATCAAGCGAACTTTCTCAACTGCCTGCTCTACCAGCTCTGGCCCGAGTACCTGCCTCTCGCCGACTTCGTCCCAACAGATTGGAGATCGACACTTGCGCCCATATAGTGCTTCGTACGGTGCCATCTAGATGCTCGATTGGTAACTGTTGTTGTAAGCAAACTCCGCCAAAGGAAGATGCGTGTCCCAACTAGTCTTTAAATCGATCGCACACAGCCGTAACATATCTTCAAGTATCTGATTTGTCCTCTCTGTCTGTCCGTTAGTCTGCGGGTGGTATGCGGTACTGAACTGTAGCTTGGTTCCCAAAGCAGCTTGTAGACTAGTCCAAAAACGAGATAAGAAACGTCCGTCACGGTCAGAAACGATTGAGGCAGGTACTCCGTGTAATCGGACAATCTCATCTATGTAAATTTGTGCTAACCGATCGACGCTCCAAGTAACTTTTATAGGCAGAAAGTGGGCTGATTTGGTCAAACGATCAACTATGACCCAAATCGCATCGTGCCCCCGCGGCGTCTTCGAAAATCCCACAATAAAATCCATAGTGATGTTGTCCCATTTCCACTCGGGAATAGCGAGGTTCTGCAGTTCCCCGCCGGGCCTCTGATGTTCAGCTTTCACCTGTTGACAGGCCATGTACTGTGACACAAAGGTCACCACATCCCGCTTCATACCGTGCCACCAGAAGGTCCCGCGCAAGTCCTTATACATCTTAGTGCTCCCCGGATGCAAAGAATACTTCGCGTAGTGTGCTTCCGCCATGATTTTCCATCGGAGTTCTGGGTCGCTAGGAACACATAGCCTCCTTTTCATCTGTAAGGCCCCATCTTCGCCTGCCACAAAGTCAGACGTCTTCCCCGCCGAGATCAGTCCGCGTACCTTCGCTAAGAACTGATCGCCTTCCTGAGCTGATTTGATTTTATCTCTTAAATCCAGTTCAAGATGGAGTGGTGCCAGCTGCACTCCTTGATGCCGAACTCGAAACTCGATGCCCATCGCCTCAAGATCTCGAAGTAAATGATTGTCTATGGATAACGAGCCCATGTGCTTCCGACTCAGAGCATCAGCAACGACGTTTCCCTTGCCCGGTGTATACGCGATCGTTAGGTCATAGTCCTTGATAAGTTCTAGCCAACGCCGCTGCCGGAGGTTCAATTCCCGCTGAGTGAATAGGTACTTGAGGCTCTTGTGATCGGTAAAGATTTTGCAAGCAACACCATAAAGATAATGCCTCCATAACTTCAGTGCAAACACAATTGCCGCCAATTCCAGATCATGCGTCGGGTAGTTTTTCTCGTGCGGCTTCAGTTGCCTAGAGGCGTACGATATTACCTTGTCCCTCTGCATGAGCACACACCCTAAGCCGAGTCCTGAAGCGTCGCTGTATATCTGAAACTCTTCTACCCCATCTGGAAGTGCAAGAATCGGAGCTGAAACAAGACGCCGCTTAAGTTCCCGAAAGCTGGCTTCGCAGTCATCACCCCATTCGTATGCAATCCCTTTCTGAGTAAGGCGAGTCATAGGCGAGGTCAGTTTAGAAAAATCCTTCACGAACCTACGGTAGTATCCCGCTAGGCCCAGAAAGCTTCGAACTTCGCTGGCTGACGTAGGTTGTTTCCAGTCCACCACCGCCTCTATTTTCTTCGGGTCTACGACGACGCCTTCGGCCGAGATGACATGACCAAGGAACGCCACGCTGTTCAACCAGAACTCACACTTGCTGAACTTAGCGAACAACTTATGTTCTCGTAATGTCTGCAACACGATCTTCAGGTGTTCCTTGTGCTCCGCCTCGTTCTTGGAATAGATTAGTATGTCGTCTATGAACACGACTACAAACTTATCCACAAACGGCCGAAATACGCGGTTCATCAGATCCATGAAAGCTGCAGGGGCATTCGTCAAGCCGAACGACATCACGAGGAACTCATAGTGTCCGTAACGGGTTCTGAAAGCAGATTTTTGAATATCCTCTGATTTGATTTTCAACTGGTGATACCCTGACAGGAGATCAATTTTAGAGAAAACTGTAGCACCTTGCAGCTGATCAAACAAGTCATCTATTCTTGGCAATGGGTACTGATTTTGCACGGTCGCTTTATTCAGTTCTCGGTAGTCAATGCACAGCCGCATGGATCCATCTTTCTTCTTCACAAACAGCACCGGAGCGTCCCACGGAGAAACGCTTGGACGAATGTATCCTCGGTCCAACAGATCTTGCAACTGAACTTTAAGTTCTTTAAGCTCTGCTGGGGCCATGCGATAAGGTGCCTTCGATATCGATCGCGAATCCGGAAAAGTGTCAATGCTGAATTCGATCTCACGATCAGGAGGCATTCCAGGCAGCTCGTCTGGGAATACGTCGAGAAAATCTGCAATGACTTCAGCCTGAGCTGCATCTGCACATTCCCGCCGGGTGTCTCAAACAGAAGCTAAGTACCCTTCGCAGTCCGAATGCAACATACGCCTAGCCGAAATTGCTGATATCACCATTGCCGTCTTCGGTGCAGCGCTGCACGAATAGTAAAAGTCTGCCTCGCCGGGTAGACGGAATACGACTCGCTTCTCCGCGTACTCGATTGTTGCATGGCAAGCACCCAACCAGTCCATCCCGAGAATAATATCGTAATCCTTGATGTCTAGTACAATGACATCTAAGGAAAGCTTTCTTCCTCCAATGCAGATATAACCATCCCTACAGATCGCATGGGCGGGCATGTCGACTCCCGAAGGGGTACTTACGCAGAGGTTCATATTTAAAGCAGTAGAAGCTAATTTATGTTCAACAGTAAAATCAGCAGATATGAAACTATGCGTAGCACCTGAATCGAATAAGACTCTAGCGGGCAATCCACGGTAAAGTAGAGTACCTGTTACAACAGTGTCGGACACGGATGCCTCATCCCGAGTCAGTGCATAGACTCGGCCTTGAGCACCCTGGCGTTGTGGATTGACTAGCACAGCATTGGCATCACTTGCTGGAGGCCCCTTGTTGTGATTTTTGTTGCTCTGATTCGGCTTGCCCTCCCGGCAGTTAAACTGTTTGTGGCCCAGACGACCACATTTAAAACATCCTTGAACCCGACATTCATTCACTTTATGCCTTGATTTGCCGCACCGACTGCAGTTCAGTGATTGGGATTGGCCCCTATTATCAGACGTATGCGAACGCTTCTGTGCTCCAGACCCTCCCGTTTTATGAGGACGTTTATTGTTATTCGTACGGGGGGTTTGCACCTCAGCCTTTGGGAGAGGGCGCCCAAAGATCCGCTCGCTATTCAGGGCTGCCTCATAGCACTCCCTGTAGGTTTGACATTTTTGATTGATGACGTCCCTACGCAACTCATTATTCAAATCTTTCTGAAACCGATAGCACCATGCCTACTGATTAGGCAAGAATTGCCCCGCAAACTTGGCCAGCTTAGCGAACACAGAATCATAATCATCCACAGACAAACTTCCTTGGACCAGATTGTTGAAGTCGTCTTCTTTTTGTTGACGCACGGCCCTGGGAATGTATTGTTCAATGAAGGCTGATTTGAATATTTTCCAAGTTATTTTGCAGTTGGGATTGGCATCGTAAATCCCTTGCTTCGTTGCCTCCCACCAATCATGTGCACGTAGTTCCAGCTGAACCGATGCACATGCAACTCGCTTGGATCTCCGGATGCCAACCAGGTTGAAGAGTCCCTCCAGCTTAGCAATCCACCCCATCACCACGTCTGGTTCTGCTCGTCCATTGAACGTTGGCGGATGCATTTTTGTGAACTCTGCTGCACGGCAGGAGTTCCTTGCTGTAGGCTGAGTCTCTTCTGACTCGTCTTCTACCGCCACGGCCGGTGGCGTGACAGGCGTCGCTGTGGCTGCCCCGTTGCTTGGTACCAGGGATGCAATTAGTTGCATCATTGTATCCATTTGCTTCTGTTGAGAAGCAAACTGCGCTTGTATGTTAGCTTGTTGTTGCTGCGCCTCCATGAGGTGCATAAGCCGTTCCGCCATACCAGTTGAACCCGCTCCTCCGGATTCTCCAGAGCTTGCTGGATTGCTCTGAATGGGTTGAGCACTGCTGGCAGTTGCAGTGTTCTTCTTTGCCATGGCTACAAAAGAGAGTAGCTTGTTAACACTCCAAAAATGATAGATTTTGTATCTATGGGCTCATTGTATAGGCGACTCATCTCATGCAGCGGGCACCGAACGCAACTCAATTGAGAGGCGCATCAAACTCCTTTATAATCTTTTGAAATCCCATGGAAGTAAAGCCTAGGCTCTGATACCAATATGTCACGCCCCGATCCCGAAAGGGTCGGTCGTCCTCGCTTGATCCTTTACGGAACCGATTCGTCCTCGCTTGGGGCGTGATGCCGTACGAGCCTGGAGTTGCACTCGTACAAGACAAGAACTTGCAGTTATAGGAACCTATTTGAAACACAATTTATAAAACACATTCACAGAGATTTGAACACAAGTGCAGGAAGAAATATGCTTTTTCATTGATAATTTAGAGTAATTTACATAGAGTTTACATTGATGCGCCTCTCGGCTACTTGATTTGCATTATAAAAAGATAACTCAAAAGGCAGGGCGCGCTCCATCAGATAGTCCACGTCGTTCATACATTACGCCCTTGTATAGGTTGAAAGTCCAAGCCTCCAAAATGATCTGACTCCAACTATACTTCAAAATAGAGGTGCTCCTAACGCCTCCTCGTCTATCCACTAGCGTTGCACCGTCTGAGTGCCTGAAATAGTTGCCCACAACGTGGGTCAGTACTCAACTTGTACTGGTGAGCGGGATGAACCCACTCGACTAAATCGACACTAGCTTATTAGGGGCGAGCATGCATTAAGATGACTTCTATAAAGAGGCAAGTGAATTCAATTCATATCAGTTGCATGTTTTGATAGGAATGAAAATAACATAGAATCCAACCAGTGCATCGATTGCTTACTCAACCGATGCACGCCTTCCCTGCAACGAAACACAAGTATACTTACCATATGCACAAGACAATAATTAGTATGTGTTCTATTCTATGCGGTCATTTGGTGTGATCGACACCTTAGGGACATATTCAAGCATTAGCGGCGCGCCCTATCAGCCCGGGTAGCAAGCCCTGCTGGAGGTCCCGCAATGCATCGTGACGAGCACGAATCAAATATTTCCCTCCGGATCGATACGGTTCCAGTGCCCCGAAAAGCCGTTTCGAGGAAATGCCAAACCTTGTGCACAAGTTGTCCCAGACCATGCAAATGCATGAACAATTCATATATCATACAATGCATCGAATTAAACAAAAGAAGTTAAGCAGTAATATATATCTCATGCAACAGTTCATATTTTCTCAACGCGGTGTTCCGATTTTGATATCCCATAGGTCCAAACTCCGTCTGAGGCACTAGGCCGCCACCAACAACCAATTCCCTTTATAAACAACTCAAATTATAAGGTGTGCAAGCATATAGTAAATTTAGTCTACAAATCCCATGTTCCTTTCTTAGTGGCTGGCATGCATTGTGGCAAAGGATTTCCTAGGCGTCCAACCGGGCATCATCGAGTGAACGTTTGAAACATTAAAGATGTTGGCGTGAAGAAGTAGGAAAGAAGGGTCCAAACCACTCACTGGTTAAGGAAAAGATAGCTGAAACAAAGATTCCCGCCTAGCGACGATCAAACGTCAGTTACGCGGACCTGCACAGCACGAGCACCAATTAGAATCTTGCCTATCCTTCCTTGCCGAACTCCCCAAGAATCAAAGCTCCAAACGATAAAACCAGCAGCGAAAACCAAGCAAATCGAAAGCAACACCAAATCAAATCCCAAAGCGGCAATCAAGAAAACCAAGCAACCAAACACGAAAACTATTGGACTCGTTTCAATAGAGGCCTTTCCATGAGTTGGAAAGGATCATCGCATTTTGTCCGTGGCAAGAAGATGCCGAAGTTCTAAGTTATGACTCAAACGGACTAGCCACAAGCCCAATTACGTAGTGCACATCCCGGTCGGATCGGGATTTGAGGCACTACAGCAACAACCTCAACAGCAGAAAGCGGGACCCCATCAGCCCCGAGAGAAGTCTCTTTGCCATCACTGTAGAAAATTAGGGCATATTCAGAGTGATTGCATGCTTCTCTTAGGGCAGTGTATGAGATGTGGTTCTGGACAACATATGGCCAGAGATTGTCTCGAGTAGCAGACTTTGGCACTTCCTCAGTCGATACAGAGGCTAGCACTTCCAGCACCACGACCAGCTCAGCAGATGACGAGGCCAGGAGCACCAGGAGCGGGAGCACCTCGACCTCCAGCAGGTGGAGGATTTCAGCGAGGACCACCGCTATCTACTCAGGAGGACCAGTTTGCGAGGGCCAGGCCACAGGGACCTCCACAGAGGACTGGACGGGCTTTTTCTATGGAGATGGGTGACATAAAGCAGTAGATTAATGTTATAGCAGGTATTATTCTTATTTTTACTATTTATGTTGCGACATTATTTGATACAGGAGCCACACAATCGTTCATATCTTCTAGTTTTTTTGTCAAGCACAATATTGTCACTACACCTTTTCCTAGTTATGTTAGAATTCTCACCGGGGGAGGAGTTGTACCTGTTAGCCGTGCTTGTAGATCTTGTTCTGTAGTGATTTGCGGTAGGGAGATGCAGGCTCGACTCTTAGTCTTTCCCATGCCGAACTTTAATATTGTTCTTGGGATGGACTTGCTAAGCAAGTACCATGCTTTCTTCGACTGCTACGAAGGAAGCATTCTCTTTAAGGTACCAGGCCAGCTGGAGCTTAAGTTTGTACGAGGATCCACAAAGGTTCTTGATGGTGTTCAGATGGCATTGGACAACGTAATTCATCACCCTATCATTTCATAGTTTAAGGATGTCTTTATAGAGGATTTCTCGGGATTACCTCTGGACAAAGATGTGGAGTTCTCGATTGAGTTGAGACAAAGAGCAACACCCATAGTATCGGATGTTTACAGATTGGCGAAGAAGGAGATGGATGAGCTGAAGGCGCAGATACAGGAGTTAGAGGAGAAAGGCTTCATTCGACCGAGTACATCACCCTGGGAGCCCCAATGTTGTTTGTACCCAAGATGGATGGGTCTGTGTGCATGTGCATTGACTACAGAGACTTGAATGATGTGACTGTGAAGAATAAGTACCCTCTTGTAAACCCCCTCACCCGAAATTAGGCCTAATTCGCTTAGATAGTGAAATTAGGGCTAGTTTGAACCAACAAGTTTTAGAACACGTCATTTGATTTAATTATGTAATAATTTATATCGTGTAGCGCACCTTACCGTTGCTTCGATAATTGGAGTACCTCACTAGCCATTGCCTATCTACAAACTTCACAACCTCATCCTAGACATACCCGCCTACTATTCTGACCCTTGTGCAACTTATAAGATTGCTCTCTGGTGCTATATTTTAGCCGCACAATAAACGTCGCGGACGTTATTTCTTAATTCGAAATAAATTTCAATTTTGTACCCTTGTGCGTCCCAATCGAAATTGGAGACACAATCTTGACCGTTTTGTACAAACCAAATTTTATTAATATTCTACACTGTCCCCTCTACGCCCTGACAATTGTGTCCCGCCTAAATTTAATCCCATGTACTCCTAATTAATTCTAGAACTTCGTGCGCGTCGATTTAATTAATTAAATCCAATTTTTGCTTTTGTGCAATTTTCTAATTGTTGGGGGGCTTTTATGCAAAAATGCATTGAGGTGTCCCCAGTAGTGGACAATTCATAAAGAAATCTATTTTTCCCCTTCATAGGAATCTTTCCCATAATTTTTTGGATGTACAAGCGCGCAACATCGCCTTTTATTTTAATCCAATTCTTGCATTTAAACAATGCAAATTGTAGCCTCCCAACACCCCCATGTAAGCCCAAGGCCCAAGCACAAGGAATATTGACCAAGCCCTAATCCCTAGGTCAACCCAAACCAAAATTCTACATGTATATAAACACCTCTTCCTTTCCTTTTCTTTATATTATATTTTTCCTAAAAACCTAAATTCCCATAGCCGACACTGTTCATCCCTCTCCCAACCCAATTCAGCACAGACCCCGGCCATCCCGATTCGCCGGAGAAGCTTCGTCGGCCCTCCCGAGTTTACCTCCTCTTCTCCTTCCTCCTCTCCCTTTGCCATTCGCCGGACTCGCCATCCCCATCACCGTGGTCCTCCCCCATGACCGAAGACCCATCACTTCTTCTCCCTCGACGGAGTCCGTCGAGCCACCATCGTCCCCAGTGCAGTCCCGGCGTTCGCCTCCTTCCTACGATGACTCCTTCCCTGTCGAATCAGACCGGAGCCCAACCCCTCGCCAGAGTAGCCGAACACCGGAGCCGACTCGTTCCCGGCCATCCTCGCCATCAAGCCGCCTACACAGCGCTGAGTCCACATCGTCGAGCCTCGACCCCGGCCACCGTTTTCGGCCTGCACCCCCACCATGTGCACGAACCACCACCGCCACCATTGCCATCTCGTCGAGTCCTCCCCGCCGGAGCTGCTCGCAGCCCCGCTCCCTGTTCCTCTCCCCTTCTCGGCGGGAGCCCGACCCCCGGAGCAGCCATTACCACCAGCCAACACCACCACCCCTTCCCTGAAACTCTTCTCCTTCCTCCCATCGACCTCCACCTCTCCCTTCCCTGAATCCGAGCGACCTCCTCCTGCTTCCTGTCCTCCTCTTCCCTGGCCTGAGCACCTCCACCTTGGCTGAACACCCCCACTGGCCGTACTCCGGCAGCACTCACCACCACCACCTACATTATTAAACACCACCATCATTTTATTAACCCCTCTTCACCATCGTTCACCATCACCATCATCATCCTAGTCATCGTCATCGTCTTTGTCATCGTCATCCCCATCATGAGCATCACCATCATCATCGTCGTCGTAGTCATAATCATCGCCCTCATCGTAGTTAAATACCTCCATCATAACCCCCATCATCATCATTGACACCGTCATCATCATCGCCATCGTCGTTATCATCATCGTCGTCCTCGTCATCATCAACCTAGCCATCATCATCCTCGTCGACGTTGTCGCCAACATCATCGTCATCACCTCATCGTCATCATCATCGCATCGTCGTCATCTCATCACCATCATTATCATCAACATCTCGGTTCATCATCATCGCATCGTCGTTATTCTATCACCCTCACCATCATCATCATCTCACCATCATCCCAACATCATCATCATCGTCAACCTTACTGTCGTACTCGTGCACGTACTCCGAGGTATGAACCTGTCTGTCTGCTCCATTTAGGTGTGTTGTGTGCGTTCCAATAGGACAGTAGTATTTCGTTACCACTGTTAGCTGATATTGGACCCTGAGTCGGTGAACCCAGTGCTGCGTACACGAACTCGTACTCGTACGTGTATAGCATCCAATTTGATATATCTATTTATATATTTAGTATATACATACTATTCAACTTGGTATACGTATAATTATTGGATGATATATATGTATATATATATGGTATATACGTATATTGTAATTAAATACTATGCTAAATAATAATTAGGACTATATATCCAGACTGTACGACCCTAGGACACCGTGGACTGTCCCGTACTTACCCTGACCATGTTGACCCTAAGCACTTGTGAATTGTCCGCCTAGCGTACATTAACGTACTGGCTTAGACACCTGTCAGTCGACTGTCTGATTGTGTACAGCACTTGAAGATGAGATCCCGCGTAATTCAACGCGTAATTGACCATGTTAGATGACTAGTGCCACCCCTAGTGTACCCCGAGTCCAGTATAAATATTGTTGTGTGTGTACTAGTGTAATGACTAATGATTTATTTGTATTATATTATATGTACATAGGATGTTGGATTTATTCTGCGCGACTTCTGGAGCAGGTTATCGGTACATTGCAGCTTCCTTGCCAGGCAAGTATACCTTGCCATTGTACTGTCATTTATATTCCATATGTTGCATGCATCTTTATTTTCTGTCTTAGTCATATAGTTTAACTGTTATATAAAATGCACGCGACGTTGTCGTCACGATATATTTTTATTTATGTATTTGCATTGACCTTGTTTATGAGACTACCCTATTATCATGTAGCATCATTAGGTTCATTGGCCGTAACACAGTTGTTACACGGGTGTGAGTCTCATATAGATCACGGACTGCGTGACAGGTCTGGCCTCCTGTACGTATGGGCCGTGCGTTAGGAATAACTGATGTTAGAAACTTTGCATGCTAGTAGACTTGGCAGTTATTAGAGGTGTTATCGTGTCATGGATATGACATGCTTAGAGCATGGGGTGGGGAGAACAACAAGTACCGTATTTGAGCTCCTTTGCACTTTTTCTGTTGCGCCCGGATTCTCCGCTGGAGATACGGATGGTGATGACCCTTATATATATATTATGTACATTGGCGGGCCTCCACCGTTCAAAAGACGACGTGCCTTTGAGGCCCCTGGATCTTCAAAAGAGAACCATGCCAAATCCCAGTTTTCAGCCAGATAGCTCACTTGTGGAGAAAGTTGTTCTTAACTGCATTCACTTAGACGGTTAGGCGACCTTTGGATATTTATTTCAGTACTTTATTGGCATGTGTTTAAGTATCTTGTTATGTCCCTCTGAGGACCTGGTCCCCTGCCAGGTGTATCTGTTCTTGAGTATTCGCAGGAGCGTAGATTCGGATGGTTACGTATGTTTCGATGATGTCTTCTCTTCGAGCCTGTGATGGATAGCTGGTATTCTTATATAGTGTTTATTGTGTTGTACTCATATTTTAATTGCTCTTATATTCGAGTTGGTAGTAGATTTGTTTCCATCCAACTATCATCCTTAGATACTTCTTATTAAGATCTAGTTTCATAGATGTTGGTTATTTAAGTATAATTGATTTTCGTGGATGAGATTTAGATTATACCTTGTGACTCATGACATACGTTATACCACTAGTGGATTTGATATTCATATTACAGCGTATGTATGGATTTGGTTTCCATATATTGGAGTTGCCATATCCATGCAGCTGGCATGCTCACGTGTCCTAGTCCTACGTATTTTGGGACTAGGGCGTGACATATTTTTGTGGTGGCCCATGCAGGTCCAGAGCATATTGTCTCGATTACGTTACTGTACCGAGCAAGCCTGCACCTAGGACTAGAGTATAGGATCTCATCCATAATTGATTATGACTCATCTTTCCTCTAATATGTTCTATCTTGAACAATTGTATCCTGCTTGATTCCTGTACTTCCCTAATAGTTCTTGAGTATAGCCTCCTGCTAGAATATAGGAACCCCTGTTATTAGGATGATAATTAGGGTAGCACACCTATTAAGAATACAACGAGAATATAGACACACCACTAAGTTTAGAATATCTAGTGAACCCTAGAATTTCTTATTTTAAGAATTGGTTTACCATTACCCCCTGATGTATTATGAAGACTTGAGAGTAGTATAGACACTACTAGAGTTAGTTAGAAGTTTACCATAATGGTTGACCCTAGTATTGAGGAACCAATAGAAAACTAAAAGTTGAATATTAGGACTGAACCTAACCTTCGCAGTTAGATAAGTATTGGAGAACTGTAAACTTATATCATTGTCTTGTTATTAGTAGACAGCACCCTAGGAAGCCTAGAGGAATGTAATCAACACTTCTCCCTTGATCATACCTCGAACACAGCAACTAGCATACCACTCCCCCTTGGAAAACCATGATGCTATCTAGAGCCCCTTATTTTAATTTCATATATTGTTCCTCTGAAACCCTAGCGCTCGCTACTTGTGCGACGACTAACCATGTTTTCTCTTCTTCATCTTTTAACTCGTGCCACCTGACACTTCTGATAGTAGGCCAAGTAATTTTATCCTTTGTTAAGGACACATAGTTTGCTAGGATTATAGTTGTAGTCTTGAACTTGAACATTTTGTGCTTGGTAGTTAAAGTTTGATAAGTTTGAGTTGTTCTTGCAGACTGCGACCCGATGATTATTCCTTAGTTTTAAATCGCATAATTTGTACCCTCACCTCGATACCAGTTATATTCCCTTCCCTTGAGACTAGTAACCTTTCTATTCTTGCTATTGACACTTGTTCTATAAGCACTATGACTAAGGCTTAAGACGACCATGACCTATGTAATATAGGAAGATACCCTAATAGGTACTAAGACCCCTTCTCGTAGACCTTAACAGGAGCTTCTACGGTATCCTCAAGGAAATTACAGTAATTAGTTTATTGATTTAAGTTAGGTAGTATACCTCACAACCTAGAATCACATAGTCCTTGACCCATTATTGAAGTGTAACTGAATCACATTAATTATATGCTAGCATAAGACGACAGTGTTTATTCAGACAATAGAATTTAGAAGTCCATGCCCCTATTTGGTCGACTAGCGACTTAGACAAGAAGGTTGTATGATAACTGTAAAGATTGTAGAGTCCCTTTTATTATTATTGCTTATTTTGTTTTTGTTTTTGTGAACTTGAAATAATTTGTACCTCCTTTCATCATCATCTAGCGTACTTATATTTTTGTGCTACCTCGACTTATGCTGCTGTTACAGCCTAGTTTTGCAAGCTCATTCTTTTATCAAGCTTGATCATGATATTGTATTATTGGGGACGCCTACTAGTACATTGTCTAATCAGAATCTGTGTATTAAGGTCTAGCTAACCTTAGTACATTTGGTTCTCCCTTCGTAATACTACTTTACGTGGATTAAAATATATAGTTGACTAGTTGACGAATATACTTGCCCTCTAGATATGTCTGAGAATATCGTATCGGTTACATAACTGTACTGATACGAGCATGCAAATAAGAAACTACCAAATAGTATTTCAATCCACAACTGCCTTGACAATTCCCATTTGAATTCTTTAAACACCTTGACCTCCATACTTTCATTCTATTACCTCCTCCTTGAACTCTTTATCATTGTTTTCCGTCTTTCCTTGTTTCAAAAAGACGAAACCTCATTTTTGGTATAAGTTGATACACTGATAAGTACTAGATATACCCCATAGGCTAATCATATGACTTGGTGACTCCCTTTTATAATTGATTAAGGGCATATCATAGATGATATGTTTTGTGTTAAAAACTTTAAGGATTCAATAAACATGATTAAATAATTTGGGGCATAGCTTTCTTAGATGTATAGCCTTAGATGATAGATGGATAAATTCTAAGTTGGGTAGAGACCGCAATGTTCACTTGAGAGGAATTCTTTAGACTGTAATCAAGTAAGGTTAGATAGAGAAATCCTACCCTAGTTTAATTTCGAGGATGAAATTTTTTTAAGTTGGGTAGATTGTAAACCCCCTCACCCGAAATTAGGCCTAATTCGCTTAGATAGTGAAATTAGGGCTAGTTTCAACCAACAAGTTTTAGAACACGTTATTTGATTTAATTATGCAATAATTTATATCGTGTAGCGCACCTTACCGTTGCTTCGATAATTGGAGTACCTCACTAGCCATTGCCTATCTACAAACTTCACAACCTCATCCTAGACATGCCCGCCTACTATTCTGACCCTTGTGCAACTTATAATATTGCTCTCTGGTGCAATATTTTAGCCGCACAATAAACGTCGCGGACGTTATTTCTTAATTCAAAATAAATTTCAATTTTGTACCCTTGTGCATCCCAATCGAAATTGGAGACACAATCTTGACCGTTTTGTACAAACCGAATTTTATTAATATTCTACACTGTCCCCTCTACGACCTGACAATTGTGTCCCGCCTAAATTTAATCCTATGTACTCCTAATTAATTCTAGAACATCGTGCGCGTCGATTTAAATAATTAAATCCAATTTCTGCCTTTGTATAATTTTCTAATTGTTGGGGGACTTTTATGCAAAAATGCATTGAGGTGTCCCCACCAGTGGACAATTCATAAAGAAATCTATTTTTCTCCTTCATAGGAATCTTTCCCATAATTTTCTGGATGTGCAAGCGCGCAACATCGCCTTTTATTTTAATCCAATTCTTGCATTTAAATAATGCAAATTGTAGCCTCCCAACACCCCCATGTAAGCCCAAGGCCCAAGCATAAGGAATATTGACCAAGCCCTAATCCCTAGGTCAACCCAAACCAAAATTCTACATATATATAAACACCTCTTCCTTCCCTTTTCTTTATATTTTATTTTTCCTAAAAACCTAAATTTCCATAGCCGACACTGTTCATCCCTCTCCCAACCCGATTCAGCACCGACCCCGGCCATCCCGATTCGCCGGAGAAGCTTCGCCGGCCCTCCCGAGTTTACCTCCTCTTCTCCTTCCTCCTCTTCCTTTGCCACTCGCCGGACTCGCCATCCCCATCACCGTGGTCCTCCCCCATGACCGGAGACCCATCCCTTCTTCTCCCTCGACGGAGTCCGTCGAGCCACCATCGTCCCCAGTGCAGTCCCGGCGTTAGCCTCCTTCCCACGATGACTCCTTCCCTGTCGAATCCGACCGGAGCCCAACCCCTCGCCGGAGCAGCCGAACACCGGAGCCGACTCGTCCCGGCCATCCTTGCCATCAAGCCACCTACACAGCGCTGAGTCCACCTCGTCGAGCCTCGACCCCGGCCACCGTTTTCGGCCTACACCCCCACCCTGTGCATGAACCACCACCTCCACCATTGCCATCTCGTCGAGTCCTTCCCGCCGGAGATGCTCGCAGCCCCGCTCCGTGTTCCTCTCCCCTTCTCGGCCGGAGCCCGACCCCCGGAGCAGCCATTACCACCAGCCAACACCACCACCCCTTCCCTGAAACTCTTCTCCTTCCTCCCATCGACCTCCACCTCTCCCTTCCCTGAATCCGAGCGACCTCCTCCTTCTCTCTGTCCTCCTCTTCCCTGGCCTGAGCACCGCCTCCTTGGCCGAACACCCCCACTAGCCGTACTCCGGCAGCACTCACCACCACCACCTACATTATCAAACACCACCATCATTTTATTAACCCCTCTTCACCATCGTTCACCATCATCATCTTAGTCATCGTCATCGTCTTTGTCATCGTCATCCCCATCATGAGCATCACCATCATCATCGTCGTCGTAGTCGTAATCATCGCCCTCATCGTAGTTAAACACCTCCATCATAACCCCCATCATCATCATTGACACCGTCATCATCATCGCCATCGTCGTTATCATCATCGTCGTCCTCGTCATCATCAACCTAGCCATCATCATCCTCGTCGACGTTAACGCCAACATCATCGTCATCACCTCATCGTCATCCTGTCATCATCATCGCATCGTCGTCATCTCATCACCATCATTATCATCAACATCTCGGTTCATCATCATCGCATCGTCGCCATTCCATCACCCTCACCATCATCATCATCTTACCATCATCCCAGCATCATCATCGTCGTCAACCTTACTGTCGTACTCGTGCACGTACTCCGAGGTATGAACCTGTCTGTCTGCTCCATTTATGTGTGTTGTGTGCGTTCCAGTAGGACAGTAGTATTTCGTTACCACTGTTAGCTGATATTGGACCCTGAGTCGGTGAACCCAGTGCTGCGTACACGAACTCGTACTCGTACGTGTATAGCATCCAGTTTGATATATCTATATATATATTTAGTATATACATACTATTCAACTTGGTATACGTATAATTATTGGATGATATATATGTATATATATATGGTATATACGTATATTGTAATTAAATACTATGCTAAATAATAATTAGGACTATATATACAGACTGTACGACCCTAGGACACCGTGGACTGTCCCGTACTTACCCTGACCATGTTGACCCTAAGCACTTGTGAATTGTCCGCCTTGCGTACATTAACATACTGGCTTAGACACATGTCAGTCGACTGTCTGATTATGTACAGCACTTGAAGATGAGACCCCGCATAATTCAACGCGTAATTGACCATATTAGATGACTAGTGCCACCCCTAGTGTACCCCGAGTCCAGTATAAATATTGTTGTGTGTGTACTAGTGTAATGACTAATGATTTATTTGCATTATATTATATGTACATAGGATGTTGGATTTATTCTGTACGACTTCTGGAGCAGGTTATTGATACATTGCAGCTTCCTTGCCAGGCAAGTATACCTTGCCATTGTACTGTCATTTATATTTCATATGTTGCATGCATCTTTATTTTCTATCTTAGTCATATATTTTAACTGTTAAATAAAATGCACGCGACGTTGTCGTCGCAATATGTTTTTATTTATGTATTTGCATTGACCCTGTTTATGAGACTACCCCATTATCATGTAGCATCATTAGGTTCATTGGTCGTGACACAGTTGTTACACGGGTGTGTCTCATATAGATCACGGACTGCATGATAGGTCTGGCCTCATGTACGTATGGGCCGTGCGTTAGGAATAACTGTTGTTAGAAACTTTGTATGCTAGTAGACTTGGCAGTTATTAGAGGTGTTATCGTGTCATGGATATGACATGCTTAGAGCATGGGGTGGGGAGAACAACAAGTACCGTATTTGAGCTCTTTTGTACTTTTTCTGTGCGCCCGGATTCTCCGCTGGAGATACGGGTGGTGATGACCCTTATATATATATTATGTACATTGGCGGGCCTCCGCCGTTCAAAAGACGACGTGCCTTTGAGGCCCCTGGATCTTCAAAAGAGAACCATGCCAAATCCCAGTTTTCAGCCAGATAGCTCACTTGTGGAGAAAGTTGTTCTTAACTGCATTTACTTAGACGGTTAGGCGACCTTTGGATATTTATTTCAGAACTTTATTGACATGTGTTTAAGTATCTTGTTATGTCCCTCTAAGGACCTGGTCCCCTGCCAGGTGTGTCTGTTCTTGAGTATTCGCAGGAGCGTAGATTCGGATGGTTACGTATGTTTCGAGGATGTCTTCTCTTCGAGCCTGTGATGGATAGCTGGTATTCTTATATAGTGTTTATTGTGTTGTACTCATATTGTAATTGCTTTTATATCCGAGTTGGTAGTGGATTTGTTTCCATCCAACTATCATCCTTAGATACTTCTTATTGAGATCTAGTTTCATAGATGTTGGTTATTTAAGTATAATTAATTTTCGTGGATGAGATTTAGATTATACCTTGTGACTCATGACATACGTTATACCACTAGTGGATTTGATATTCATATTACAGCGTACGTATGGATTTGGTTTCCATATATTGGAGTTGCCATATCCATGCGGCTGGCATGCTCATGTGTCCTAGTCCTACGTATTTTGGGACTGGGGCGTGACACCTCTGCCACGCATTGATGACTTATTTGATCAGCTTAGTGGAGCAAGGGTGTTCTCGAATATAGACTTGAGATCGGAATATCACCAGGTGAAGGTGCAGAAGCAGGATATTTTAAAGACCGCATTCAGGACGAGATACGGATACTACGAGTTTCTGGTCATACCATTCGGATTGACCAATGCCCCAGCTATTTTTATGGACTTGATGAATCGAGTCTTCCATCCGTATTTGGACCAATTCGTAGTTGTCATCATAGATGACATTCTTGTCTATTCGAAGAGCCATGAGGAGCATGAGAAGCACCTGCGGATTATCTTAGAGACA
Source organism: Iris macrosiphon (assembly GCA_036927795.1). Lineage (NCBI taxonomy): Eukaryota > Viridiplantae > Streptophyta > Magnoliopsida > Asparagales > Iridaceae > Iris > Iris macrosiphon. Next base: position 129,212,275 of record JAYESA010000019.1, read on the forward strand.
TTGAGAAAAGAGCGGTTGTACGCGAAGCTCGGCAAATGTGAGTTCTTCTTGGATAAGGTCCCTTTTCTTGGGTATGTTGTCACTAGAGATGGTATCTCAGTAGATCCGGAGAAAATCTTGGCAGTTGAGACATGGCCCGTCCCTAAGTCAGCATCGGAGGTGAGGATTTTCCTTAGACTTATGGGATATTACCGTTGGTTCATGGAAAACATATCAAGGATAGCAGAGCCTATGACTCGGTTGACGTGCAAGAACCGAGAGTTTATATGGACGGATGAGTGTCAAGCCACTTTTGAGGAGTTGAAGAAGCAAGTGACCACAGCGCCAATATTGACTATTCCATTAGGGTCAGGAGGCTATGTAATCTACAGCGACGCATCCGGGAAAGAATTGGGATGTATATTGATGCAGCATGGCAAGGTGATTGTGTATGCATCTAGACAGTTGAGAGTACATGAGGAGAATTATCCAACTCATGTCTTGGATCTTGCAGACGTTATTTTTTCCCTGAAGCTATGGAGACATTACTTATATGGAGAATGAGTGAAGATCTATACTGACCACAAAAGTCTCAAGTATGTCTTCACGCAAAAGGAGTTGAATATGAGACAAATATGGTGGCTTGAGTTGATGAAGGACTTCAAGTTAGAGATGCATTATCACCCGGGCAAGGCTAACGTGGTAGCAGACGCATTAAGCCGAAAACCTACGGTGTTATTCTTGACAACACAGAGGGAGTTAATAGAGGACTTGCAAGAGCTCGGCATAGAAGTGGTATTACCCGGATTAGACGGGACACTAGCCAACTTGCAAGTAGAGTCATCGCTAGTAGAGAGGATCAGGGCAGCCTTGCCTACGGATGCTAGATTCAGGAGGTTGAGAGAGAGGACTGAGGCTGGAGAATAGACAGGGTTGCATATTCATTCTAACGGGATATTGATATGTGGTGATCGTCTCTATGTTCCCAATAGAGAGCTTTGACAGGAGCTGATGGCAGAGGCTCATAGTTTGATATATTCCACTCATCCTAGAGGCACCAAGATGTACCGCGACTTGCAACAGCACTTTTGGTGACATGGGATGAAGAGAGAGATAAATCTCTTTATGGCTACATGTTTGGTGCGTCAATAGGTTAAGGCTGAACATCAGAGGACAACAGGGCTACTGCAACCACTTCCGATTCTTGAGTGGAAGTGGGAGCACATCACTATGGACTTCGTCACGGGTTTTTCGAAGAGTCCAAGTAGACGAGATATTATTTGGATGATCGTAGATCGACTCACTAAGTTCGCTCATTTATTACATTTTTGAGTTGGCCAGTCTATAGAAGCTTTGGCTGACTTATACATGAGGCAGATCGTGAGATTACACGGTGTTTCGGTTAGTATTGTGTCAGACAGGGACTCGTGTTTTACATCTCACTTTTGGAGGAGCATGCAAGAGAGTCTTGGGACTCATCTAAAGTTCAGTACATCCTATCATCTGCAGACAGACGGGTAGTCAGAATGTACTATTCAGACTTTGGAGGACATATTATGGGCATGCATGTTGGATTTTAGAGGATCATGAGAGGACCACTTACATCTTATGGAGTTTTTCTATAACAATTGCTATCAAGCAAGCATACAGATAGCTCCGTTTGAAGCTTTGTATGGAAGAAAGTATAGGTCTCCCGTGTATTGATGCAACGTGGGAGAACGTCAGATCTTAGGGCCAGAGTTGGTTGTCAGCACTGTGGAGAAAATAAAGAGGATACAGGGGCACTTACGAGCCATGCAAGACAGGCAGAAGCAGTGGTCAGATATTCATTGTCATCCTGTGGAGTTCAAGGAAGGCGATCATGTCTTCTTGAGGATATCGCCAACTAGAGGTACTATTCGCTTTGGGGGACGGGGCAAATTGAGTCTAAGGTACATTGGACCATTTGACGTATTAGAGCGAGTTGGAGAAGTTGTGTATCGACTGGCACTACTACCTTCACTTGAGGGAGCGTATGATGTATTCCATGTATCGCAACTAAGGCGATATATGGAAGATAGCAGTCATGTTCTCGATCACTCTGAGATCACCATTGGGTCGAGCTTGTCATACCAAGAGCAATCCGTGGAGATTCTTGATCGTCGAGAGAAGGTATTGCAGAATCAGTCCATTCCTTTGGTTCGCATGGCATGGAGATGTCACTCGCCAGAAGAATCCACTTGGGAGCGCGATGATGACATACGCAACCGCTTTTTGTATCTATTCGAAGATCAAGGTAAGCCTTACTTTGTTCTTTTTGACTGCATTGTATTCTTTTTCCTTCATCGTGCGTTAGCTTTAATTTTGAAGATAAAATTCTTGTAAGTTGGGTAGATTGTAAACTCTCTCATCCAAAATAGGTATTTTGTGTATATTTTATATTATTATATTTATTATAGATTATTTTAAATATTGAATTTCCTTAGAGTATTTTTATAGTTAATTAGAAAATAAATTTCTTAATTTATTTAAATATATAAAATACTTATTTGAAATTACTTCCCCAAAACTATTTTTAATATTATTTATCTATTTTTAGAATATTATAAATATTTTTAGAATTTATTTATTGTGCAAATATATTTTTTCTAGAATTTTTATACTCTAATTGATATATCTATATATAAATATATATATATAGATAATAATAATAGTTTTAAACAAAAGATAAGAATTAATTATAAATCCTAATAACTAACTCCTAAACCAATAATCCTAATGCTAATCCTACTACCCCTACCCAACCCCGTAGCCACAGAACCCGCGACCCCCGCATGGACTCAAAATCCCCCCCCTCTCTCTCTCTCGGTATATGTGTATATATATATATATATATATATATATATATATATATAAGAGATCTTAAATCGAAACCCTAACCCTAGACACTTCTTCACCTCTCCTTCCCCTGCGACCACTTACCCGATGTAACGCCCCACAACCGCACGGTGTGTTACGTTGAGTCAGATTGGATAAAACAATAGCTGGTTATATTTGATTTGTTGGATTATGGGGAAGAAGTATTGATTGAGTTGGTTTTATATGAAGATGGCTAGCGGAGTTCGATAGGAATTAGGTGTTCGTTCAGAACAGTACTGAGATAGCTGGATTGGAGCGATAATGCCGTCTTCCTTAGTCCGATCGGTCGGATGATTTGGAGAGCACGGCCTGCTCGTACGGTCATACCAGTTGAGTAGATCGTGCTTTGCATCGGACGACGGGTTCAAGGGATCGGCCGTATCGGCAGGACAGGATGCTTAACAGAATCAAACATTGTGAGTGGGCTCTTTCCCTTCTTCTCTACTCCTTCATGCCTAATAATATGGAAAACACGTAATAGGCTTGAACACTTGGACTGAAACATTGGGAATTACTACACTGAGGCTTTCATAGAGTGTACGTCGTTTGCTTGGATAGGATTGTGGCTTGAATTGATTTGCGCGTGTGGATAGTTGGAGCTAGAGTTGGATTATACACTTGGGGCAGTTGGTTGAATAATTGAGACTATGCTTGGACAGTTTGAATGATACATTGAGGCATTGGGAACATCGGGAATTCGGGCGAACGAGCGTGCATCCGTGCACGAGTATCACTTGGACGCTTTGTCAAGCAAAGCGTGCAGTTGTGGTTCGAAATCGAACAACTGCATCGGCGAGGGCATTGTGCCACTGTTGGGGCATTGTGCCACTGGATTATTCTGAGCGTGGGGTGTTGCACCCAATTTGCAACACTATTTTGAGAAGAGGCATTGTGCCTATGGGATAACTTGAGATTTGGTGCCCTGGGCTATATGTTGATGAATGGTTATGGATATTATGGTTATGGATGTTTTGGTTGGATATTTGGTGGAACGAGTTTAGGATCGTTTGGTGGGGGTGAGAATGTTCGATCCTCTCGTCATACCTACTTGGTGTCTGCATGTCATGGACAACTTGTGCACAAGTTTTGGCATTTCCTCGAAACGGCTTTCCGGGATACTGGAACCGTATCGATCCGGAGGGAAATATTGGATTCGTGCTAGTCGCGATGCATTGCGGGACCTCCAGCGGGACTTGCTACCCGGGTTGATAGGGCGCACCGTATTGCTTGGAATATGTCCTTTATGGCTTGGCCAGTGACTTCATATAGATAGGTGTTGGCTTGCTTTTCTTTTGTTGGTTTGGCTTCGTGTAGGCGCGGCCACCTTGCCTCGGCAAGAGTGTGCATTTTGGTATTGGATTATAATGTTTGGTTTAAGGACGGATATTGAGGCATTGGATTGTTGGTTCGATAGTCGTGTTGCTTGGGTTTGAGTAGGACGGTTTGCATGCTAGTTTCCTTCGGTTGGGTTATATTGCTTGTCGATTGGATTGAGTTGAATGTTTGCATGCTTAAACTGCTTTACAGCTTTTCTTAACATGTCATCCCTATGCCATGAAATGAATCTAGGATTCAACTAGAAAGATCACCATATAACTGTTTGCATTCACTATTTTACTTAGTGTCGGCTTAGATGAGTGGGTTACCCCGCTCACCAGTACGACTGTATACTGACCCACGTTTGTGGGCATTATTTTAGGTACGCAGGTGTAGTGGCGCTGCTTGGATATACGAGACATGATGTATGAACTGTAAGTACTTTGTGGGCTAGAGAAAGAGCAAGAGTATTTCATCGCCTTTGAGGCAATCACCTTTGTGGCATTTTATTTGGACCCTATCGAGAGCTTCGCTGCGTATTACTCTGATGTGTGCTTGGTATACAATACTTGATATTCGTTGTAACTTGGTCGTTTCGATAATAACTTTGGTGTTTGACAACATCGCCATGTACGAGCGCAACTCCAGGCTCGTACGGCATCACGTCCCGATGAGAACGATTATCCTGTGGGAGAGCTGCAACGTGGTGATTCACGTTCAGCGGAGACTATTGAGCTTACAGGAGATTGGGGCATGACAAATTGGTATCAGAGCGCCTGGTTCATTTTCTCGGACTTGGTCCTTCGCTTCATCACAAACTCTAAATAGCTTTCGCGTGTCGTCTTGCTCTTGACTCTACTCGGTACCGCATTGGATGTTTCATGCAATAAGTCTATATATTGCTGGTTGTGGCTGCATGTTGTTCTTTGTTGCGTTACTTTTGTTTTGTTTCGTTAGATCGCTTAGCATCGTTAGGCGTTGTTGCATTCGTGCGGCAAGTTGGGTGGCGTTGTTGCATTTGTGCAACAAGTTAAGAGTTGTTGTGTTGGCTTGGCTTGTCGTTCGGGGAGTTTCTGATTGCATCAGTGGATCAGTTGGTTGGCAGACGAGATTGGTTATGCGGCATGTTGTGAGTAGCAGCATTTGGATGAGAATGGATCATTGCACGAGTTGCTCGTGTAACGAAATTGTTGGACGGTGTTAAAATTTGGCTGGGTGTATCACGGAGAACCTTGCACAAGTTGCCTAACGAGATTGATGGAAAGAGTTGGATGGTTAAAGAATTGGCTGAGTTTTGTGTTAGACTTAAGTTGGGAATGGCAGGATCACACATCAGGGATAGTTCGAGCGAATCTTGGATCAGTGCAAGGAATCATAATGCGAGTAGTGATTTGATTCGGAGTGGTATATGGGATACCACTTAGTGAGCAAGGCATTGAAATATTTTGGATAGACATCAATAGAAATTTGCCTGAACGGACTCGGGTAATAGGAATATAAGTTGGTTGGTGCACATCGGCTGAGTTGGAAAGAATAAAAATGGAGCAAGCGATTGTTGAGTTGAGCAATTGAGAACGGACTTGTGCAAATGGAAGTATCGTTGGACTTGGGTGATGGACGAGATCGGAACAAACAATGGAAAATAGTAATTGAAATTTAAAGGATTGAGGCAGACAAAGAATTTGAAAACAAGTTGAGATTGATCCGATGGAAAGCCGAATATCAGAGTTTCACTTGCATGATTTGGAAGTTCGGTAGAGCATTCATTGAGCAAAGAGAGTTGGGCATAAGGAACGAACAGTTGGGATACGCTTGAGCGAAGCGATTGGTGAATCGGAGGATAGCGAGCACGGACTACGAATTTTGGAAACATATTGGAGCTGTTGGTTGAGCAATGAAACACGATCTTGGTTTGGAGGGGCAATATGATGGATTCGAACGAACTTGAAGAATTTTGGATATTGTTGCTCGAGAAGTCGACTCAGGTTTAGCGGAAGTGGAATTTTGGGCAAAATGGTACAACGATGGTAGACGGATTCTCCGGAAAGACGTGAACGGATTGAGGCAACAACTAAAGGCCAAGAATTATGGCGAACAGACTTTTGGAGATAGCTAAACGTGGGAGCAACGTCGGAGCAAATCACTGTGATGTTTGAGCAAATTGGACGTGCATTATGGAACGCGGCAAACGGATAAGAATTTGAGCAAGTCTTTAGTTTCGGAAATAATTGCAAGTGGTAGTGCAAGAAGTCGAACATGGCAGTTCGAAAATTTTGATGGATTCAGGGCAGAACGATGTATTAATGGAAGACGGTTTCAACGAGCGCAATTCTCGAATTGTTGGCTTGGATAGATAGCAAGACTCTAGGTGGTTAAGCGGCATTTGGTTGACAGATCAAAGGTAGTGCATGAAGTGCTCGGATTCGGAAGTTCGTTCGGATGGAATGGTTGGATTATGGCTCAGATTTGCATATGAGATATAGCATGGTCCATAGTAACTGTCCATCGTGATGACTTACAATTATCGAGCGTAGCTTCGGGACAGCTGACCCTAGCGACTTGCCCGCCAGATCAGAGATGAATATTGTAGACCCATGGAACGACCCTTGCGACGGCACATTTGGGAATGCGTCGAGGGCAGATGTGAGTAGTGTGTGTTGGAGATTGGCCTATTGACTGAGTGTTGGATTTGAGAGACCCTTAGGATAGCCTTCAGCTGAAGATACAGCCGGAAGATCGAAGCGATGGTGGGATTGGCCTAAGTCAACTGATGAGATTCAGAGTCGCAGATTTTTGTAGATGGCATCGCCTCTGACTCATCGTGCCCTGGAAGGAAATAGCATTCATATGAATTGACGACTGTGAAACTAGCTCGTAAAGTTAAAGCAGCGGCTCGTTCAGATCAAATCTTTACGAATACTGGAAGGGACATATTTGCCTCATATTTACAAGATGCATCGGAACATAGTATGGGAAGCATGCTCGTTCGGAAGGCAAAGGTGATATCCTATGCTTCGAGGCAGTGGAAGCAGCGCGAAAAACTATTCCAAGCGCAACCTAGGAATTGTGGCGAGTCTGTCCACGTTGAAATCGTGGCGACACTATCCCTTTGGCGTGGCAACAAAATCTTCGTGGATTACACGAACCTCAATATAGATGTTCACCCAGTGAGTTATTGAGATGGCAGGAAAAGGTGTTTAGTTGAGCTAATAAGAGCAAAGTTTGATACTTGGGTAAGTCGCCTAGTTGGGGTAGTATCAGTTGAGATGATCGTTTGGTGCATGAGATATATTTGGAGATGTTGCTAGTGCAGATTCAGAAATAGTTGGATGGATTGAGTTGGAACACGAACTGATTGAGTCGGTGGGAAATTATCATATTTGAGAATAGTGCTCAAGCGAATATGTTGGAATGGAAATCAGGATTAGTTCAATTGGGAGTAAAGCAAATGGATGCCTCGGACATAAAGATACCCTTGTAACTTGTCCAAATTCGCTATCGCAAAGCTCGGCTGAAATGCATGTATTTTAGGGACGCCTTAAATATCTATACGATCTAAAACTAAGCGATACGAGAAATTCGTATTGAGCTGCAAGGAGGATGTGGGAATATGAAATTTGTACGAGTATTCAGCAGAGCGAGATGCTGAGTCGGGATCGTGAGTATGAGAGTTGCATAGAGCAGAGTTATGAATGGGACAAGCGGCATGTGATAGGAATGAGTACCAGCACGGTTCGTGGATGAACCTGATTCTAAGTGGTATATTATGTAATGTCCCGCAACCGCACGGTGCGTTATGCTGAGTCAGATTGGATAAAACAATAGCTGGTTACATTTGATTTGTTGGATTATGGGGAAGAAGTATTGATTGAGTTGGTTTCATGTACAGATGGCTAGCGGAGTTCGATGGGAATCAGGTGTTCGTTCAGAACAGTACTGAGATAGCTGGATTAGAGCGATAATGCCGTCTTCCTTAGTCCGATCGGTCGGATGATTTGGAGAGCACGGCCTGCTCGCACGGTCATACCAGTTGAGTAGATCGTGCTTTGCATCGGACGACGGGTTCAAGGGATCAGCCGTATCGGCAGGACAGGATGCTTAACGGAATCAAACATTGTGAGTGGGCTCTTTCCCTTCTCTACTCCTTCATGCATATTAATATGGAAAATACGTAATAGGCTTGAACACTTGGATTGAAACATTGGGAATCACTACACTGAGGCGTGCATAGAGTGTACGTCGTTTGCTTGGATAGGATTGTGGCTTGAATTGATTTGCGCGTGTGGATAGTTGGAGCTAGAGTTGGATTATACACTTGTGGCAGTTGGTTGAATAATTGAGACTATGCTTGGACAGTTTGAATGATACATTGAGGCATTGGGAACATCGGGAATTCGGGCGAACGAGCGTGCATCCGTGCACGAGTATCACTTGGACGCTTTGTCAAGCAAAGCGTGCAGTTGTGGTTCGAAATTGAACAACTGCATCGGCGAGGGCATTGTGCCACTGTTGGGGCATTGTGCCACTGGATTATTCTGAGCGTGGGGTGTTGCACCCATTTTGCAACACTGTTTTGAGAAGAGGCATTGTGCCTATGGGATAACTTGAGATTTGGTGCCCTGGGCTATATGTTGATGAATGGTTATGGATATTATGGTTATGGATGTTTTGGTTGGATATTTGGTGGAACGAGTTTAGGATCGTTTGGTGGGGGTGAGAATGTTCGATCCTCTCGTCATACCTACTTGGTGTCTGCATGTCACGGACAACTTGTGCACAAGTTTTGGCATTTCCTCGAAACGGCTTTCCGGGACACTGGAACCGTATCGATCCGGAGGGAAATATTTGATTCGTGCTAGTCGCGATGCATTGCGGGACCTCCAGCGGGACTTGCTATCCGGGTTGATAGGGCGCACCGTATTGCTTGGAATATGTCCTTTATGGCTTGGCCAGTGACTTCATATAGATAGGTGTTGGCTTGCTTTTCTTTTGTTGGTTTGGCTTCGTGTAGGCGCGGCCACCTTGCCTCGGCAAGAGTGTGCATTTTGGCATTGGATTATAATGTTTGGTTTGAGGACGGATATTGAGGCATTGGATTGTTGGTTCGATAGTCGTGTTGCTTGGGTTTGAGTAGGACGGTTTGCATGCTAGTTTCCTTCGGTTGGGTTATATTGCTTGTCGATTGGATTGAGTTGAATGTTTGTATGCCTAAACTGCTTTACAGCTTTCCTTAACATGTCATCCCTATGCCATGAAATGAATCTAGGATTCAACTAGAAAGATCATCATATAACTGTTTGCATTCACTATTTTACATAGTGTCGGCTTAGACGAGTGGATTACCCCGCTCACCAGTACGGCTGTGTACTAACCCACGTTTGTGGGCATTATTTCAGGTACGCAGGTGTAGTGGCGCTGCTTGGATATACGAGACATGATGTATGAACTGTAAGTACCTTGTGGGCTAGAGAAAGAGCAAGAGTATTTCATCGCCTTTGAGGCAATCACCTTTGTGGCATTTTATTTGGACCCTATCTAGAGCTTCGTTGCGTATTACTCTGATGCGTGCTTGGTACACAATACTTGACATTCGTTGCAACTTGGTCATTTCGATGACAACTTTGGTGTTTGACAACATCGCTTTTACGAGCGCAACTCCAGGCTCGTACGACATCACGTCCCGATAAGAACGATTGTCCTGCGGGAGAGCTGCAACATGGTGATTCACGTTCAGCGGGGACTATTGAGCTTGCGGGAGATTGGGGCGTGACACCCGACCCCTGCACGCGGGAGATTGAGCTTGCGGGAGCTTGCGGGAGATTGAGCTTCCGGCCACCCGCGACCGTCGACGACACCGGAAACATCGCGAACCCACACCCTGTTCTGTCGAACACGACAATGTACCCTCCTTCCCAAGTCCTTTTCTTGATACATGCTTGACTAATTCTCTATCTGTTTAATCCTATGGACAACCCACATAATCTAGTTTTTGATCATATAATATTTGAGGATAACTTTTGTTTAAATCGACATAAAAATTGGGTTGAAATCGCAAGAAAAACTGTTATTAAAATCAGTTTTGATTTAACAGTTTTAGGATTAATGACCTATTTTTGAAGCCAAATATCTTCTGATTGGCTCGACCAAAGTTTGGTTTTCTTTTTCTAACACAAATTCAATATAACCAGGATATCAATGATGTATTAGTTGCATATTTTTTATCATTATTCCTGCATTAAAAACTGTGTTTAAAATAAGGAAAAAACTACGAAAACTGTTTTATAGAAAACTTAGAATCTTGCGATACGGAGTGCGTCCCAACAAACTGGACCACCACATCACATATCAATTGTACCGAAAGACGCGTATGATATTTCCTGACGTACGAGATTTTATAAAAATTTATTTCGACGTGTGTGCACGTCGGAATCAACCTGTATCAGTAAAAGTTTCTCCATGTCATATTTTGTAAATTTCCTTATTAGTTGATGTGCGCTCGTTAGAACGAAATGAAACTTACGCCAACGGATATGTGGTATCACACTGGTCCTATGATCCAAGTTTCATACGATTTCGAGACAGTAAGCCGAACCGCCTATTCGTGGGCCCCACGGGTTGACTTGAAGAGCGATTTTGTGATCGGCTCACCGGAATCCAAAATTGGACATACCGTTGAGTTTGTATCGACGTTTAGGATTTGTTTTACCTATAATTTATCCCACTTAGAGATCTTTACCTTTGGCACACATTTTGGTGCAAAGTGGGCCATAGGTGGACCCCGTTTTGAACCAAAATTATCGTTTTGTCATGTGTCCAAATTAGAGGAAAGGATAGATTTTTTTGACTATATCACTAATTTCGGAGACGTTGGTGATATTTATTTCAGCAGCCGGAGATGTTCATTCAGAGTCCCTACTTTTCGGTTCCTTGGGATCATCGTCTGGACATCTACATTACACAGCTTGCTTGCCAAGCAAGTATACCATGCTATAGTACTGTTTAGTTACATTCCTTTGCTGTATATTTAATTTCTGTTGTTATTCCATTTATTTTTCTATATAAAACTCCACATCCAAGAAGACTTGGGTGCAACGATGGTGACGTCGTCTTTTATCTTTTATTTATATTATGCATGTTGACCTAGTTTTACGAGACCACCCCATGAGTTGAGACATTATTATGTTTTATTGGCCATGATATATTTCTTACACAAGTTGTGAGTTTCATGTAGGACACGAACTTGCGTATTCGATTGGACACCTATATTTATAGGTCGTGTGACAGATAAGGTATAACGGCTAATAGTAATGCATATTAGAAGACTTAGCAGTTATTAGTAGTCTAGGAACATAGACTATTGTGGTACAGGGGTCCAATCCTTGTCCTTGTTTGGTTATAGGGTTGGTTTATTGTACTAACGATTGGCTATGAACCAAAGTTATGGTGCCGATACTTGCACTCTGTCTCGACGTAGTAGCTGAAACGTGTTGTGGATACAACATGTATAGAGCATGGGGTGTGGAGAATAATGAGTAAGCGTATGTGACTCCTTTATACTTTTCATTTTTGTAACCCGTACGCTCTGCCGGAGATGTGTGGTGAGATAACCCTTATATTATTTGCAAGCGGCCTCTGACATCCGTGACGTTATGCACGTGGTCCCTGGATCTCCGAGAGATCTATACCCATCCTATTATTTCACCCAAATAGTCCATACGCGAGAAAGTTGTTCTTAAATTGCATATCACATAGACTGGTTAGGCGACCATGTTAGATGTTTACTTTCAGTACATTATTGACATGCTTCTATGTATCTTGTTAAGCCTCTCTGAGGACCTGGTCCCTTTTCAGATATAGACGAGCATGATTATCCGCAGGAGTACGGACCGGGACCTGACGCAACATTCTTTGTCGATGAGGTCTTACCCTCGGAGTATCCATGATTACTGTCACGCCCCAGTCCCAAAATACACGGGACTAGGCCACGTGGCAATGGCCAGCTGGTACGACTCTGTAGGGCTTTCCAATTTAATGGACCCGACAAAGTGCACTTACGCTGTCCACGGTTAAGTGATCCAGTTAATAATCTAATTCTAACATGCAATAACTAAACTAAATCTCAATCCAAGGTAAATAAATCTCAAGAAGGAACGATACGCATAATCAGTCTGCAGCCCAATAATACATCCGTTCAAATAGGCCAAAAGAACAATATAGGCCTATAAATACTAGGCTATAAAAGCAGAATCAAAAAATAGAAAGTAGTACAAGACTGTAATAGCTAAAAAATGTAAAGATACCTACAACGATGTCCAGACTCTACTAGATCAAGCATCATGTAAACAGTACACATAACCTGGAAGGGAACCAGGTCCTCAGAGGGACGTAACAAGATACAAAAAGTACATGCCATAATATAAATACTGAGTAAAGTAAATCAGGATGAACTATCCTCCTAAGTGAATGCAATTTGAGGACAACTTAGTACGTATGGAAAGTGTAGGCTAGACATATGATGACGTAATTCACCAATCACCATGACTGGCTAGTATATGCCATATATACCCCCATCTTAGGGCACTCTGCATATATAATAACGTCCAACTCTGAGGAGCGTGGTATCTGCATAACTAAATATGTCCAACGTTCTCTAGAGAGTGGTATCTACACAACATCCAATACTCCGAAGAGCGTGGTATCTGCACATGTAACGTCCAACACTCCAAAGAACGAGGTATCTGCATAAATATATACGTCTGTATCGCTCCGAAGAACGCGGTATATGTATAAAGAAGGTGGGTGTCCCATACGCCTACTAGTCGTCCTCCCCACCCAAATGCCAATGTACAAATCTCAAGTGAGACGTGGACATCTCGTACTATAATGCAAGTCACTAAAAAAATATACAACTAAGCTAAATACCGTCACACATGCTGCTCACACCGATGGCCAGTCAAGCACGAAGCACGCATCCCTACATGAACTCACTCTGTGACGTGTAATAATATGTGTCAAGGCCTGGGGAGTCATATTGATAACGATATAACTTTAGGTGCGTCCACTAGACACTAGGTCAGACACAAGCCCTAACGTCAATGTCTTCGTTGACTACACCCGAGTCTTTCTCTAACGCGCACAGTTATATAATATTTAAACAATATAACATGCAACTGATAATAACTGAATTTAAACAGTACAACAAGGCAAGGTATTCTTGCCTGGAACTCTGGTGTGCACAAGTAAGGATCCAAAACTTGCAGCCAGGGTAGAATCGTCATGGGTGCCTACGAATAATTAATAATAAATAATAATCACTACATTACACTATGCTAATCATGTACACAAGTATAACTTACGCAACATCATGAGTTACACAGATACTAAACCAAATAAACGTTCTAATTAGATACGCTGGCTAAGGTTGACTAGTCAAGGATCAAGGGGTTAGGGGTACATTTAGTCTACTAGTCCCACTGCATTTTACAAGTCATCGTATGGTATCATTTCTCACATGTTACAATCACGATCACAACTATGATTTGTGTAGGTGCTAAGTTGTACCTCTAACACAAGGGTACCAGGTATTCTACTCACTAAGATTTCCAGGGCACGTCTGATATAGGTAAATATCTAGGTTTTCATGTATGGGTACGTCATGCCTCAGATACCTTGCACAACGAGATAATTAGTTATCAATACTTTACAACTCCAAGTAACGTAATCACTAAACCCATGTCCTAGCTAGTAGGTTAGTGTGCACGAAGACAGTTTTAGTCTAAACACCTAGGTCAACACAAATATATACCAAACTAAATAACCAATTTTGTATGAAGTATATACTAAACCTAATTATTATTTATATATGCACACACATACACACTAGTTATTAGTGTTCACCAATACACAGTGTCACGTAACAACACAATATGAAGGAAAGAGGGTAAGTACAAACTTCATTATGCGCGTGACCGAGGAGGGGTGACGCTTGTCCGTGGCCAATAGAGGTCAGTCTCCGGCGGTGCAGGGTAGTGCTCCGGCGGGTGGATAGCGACGGCAGCAGTGGCAACGGTGGTGGAGAAGCTGATGGTAGTGATCGGGGTGATGGCTGGGGTATTTGGATAGGAGGATGTCGACGGTGAGGGTGTTGACGAAGTCAGGATGGTCGTGGCCGGGGTGTGGATGGAAGAGGAAGTCGGGATGGTGATGGTGAGGGTCAAGATGATGATGGTAGCGGTGGTGATGAGGGTGGCTATGGTATTGGCGGTGGTAAAAGGTGGCAGTATAAAGTCGGGGTGGTCGTGAGGTCGATGATGGAGATGATGATGGTGGAGGTACTGTTGGGTTTGCTCGGGGAAGGAGGTGACGATGATGAAGAGGCTGTTGTTGGACTATAGTTGTGGTGGTGACAGCTGGCTGCTCCGGCGGAGTCGCTTGTTGTGGGTGATTGCTGAAGTCGGGGAAGATGGTCGGAGTTGATGATGAGATCGATGATGGTGGAGGAGAATGGTGGTTGCAGGTGTTTGGCTGTGGCGGGGTCGAGGTGATCGCAGTGGTCGATAATTCGGCAGTGGGCTGCTCGGGGGAGGGATCAGAGAAGAAGAAGATGAAGATGGTGGAGGAGGCTGTGGGTAATGGCGGTTCTGTGGTGGTGGCGAGATCGTGGTTGCTCCGGCGGGATGGAGATGACTGTTGTGATGAGGTGGTCCGGCTGAGGAAGGTCGTTGTGAGGTCGAGGGTGGTTGCTGCTCGGGGATGTGGTCCGCCTGATGTAGGTTAGAAAGAGAAGAAAGGTGGTGATGTAGAGGCGGTTGCTATCGTTGGTGACTGGGGTGGCAGTAGTCGATCCGGCGGTGGAGATGCTGACCGGAGATGGTGGTTGCTCCGACGGTAGAGGACCAGAGAGGAAAAAAATGAAGGAGAAAGGTTTAGGGTTTGGTTTGAGTAGGTTGCAGAAGATGTTGGTTGTAAAAAAATAAAGGAGAAATTAGTTTATGTAGGACAAAGAAGAGGGGTGATGGCCTTGGGATTAGGGCCGGCTATGTGTTTCCTAGGGATAGGGGAGGGTTTCCACATGAAAGAATGAGGGGTGGAGATGGTGTTGGTTTTGAATGGAGGGTGGAGATCATGTTGGGGGAAGTTAGTGTATAGTACACTCCAATGGAGGAAAAACTATGCGTGACCGGTCAACAAGGAGGGGGGGTTTCTTCATGGCTTGACTCCAATGGGAGGTGGACACCTCATTGCATTTTTGCATAAAAGTCCCTAACAATTGGGAAATTGCACAAACAGTAGAATTTGGGATTGGATGAGGAAAAACACCGTATTTGGTGTGATGTAGTGGGTTAAAAGGGTGTGTGGTGTTTAGTATGAACCTTGAGGGTATGAGTGGAGGTTTGGGTTGATGTTGGGTCTAGTTTTGGGTTAGGTTGGGTCCTTACACAAATTTAATTAAAATTAGTGTAAATGGTGTTCTTTAATTAATTGGAAGTGCATAGGGTTAATATTGGGTGGGACACAAGTATCATGGATGTAGTAGACTCAGAATAGAATATTGTCATAAATTGGGTTTCACAAAATGGGTTGAGGTTGTGTCTCCAATTTTGATTGGAACGGACAAAGATACAAAGTTGAATTTATTTGGATTTTAAAAAAGGCGTTTGTAACGAATATTGTTCAACTAAAATAAAGCACAAGAGAGGGTATTTATGAGTTACACAAAGGTCACAATGGAAGGCTGGCACGTCTAGGAAAAGTGTGTGAAATTTATTTGGAAACAAATTCTAGTGTAGCGCTCCAAATATCGAAGCAACGGTAAGGTGCACAAAGTGATACGAATATTGTGTACATTAATCTAAAACACTATGTTCTAATTCTAAATGGCTTCAAACTAACCCTAGCCTCTCTATCTAAGACAGGTAGACCTAAATTTGGTCGAGGGAGTTTATAATCTACCCAACTTATAAGAATTTCGTCCTCAAAATTAAAATAAACACATAATAAGCTATAAATTATCAAGCAATGCTACAGACATACCTAGGACCGGTGGAGTTGGCCTTTGCACTATCTGCTGGGCTCTATTGACATACTGGGAACACTCCTGAGCCTGATGTTGGTTCGATCCGTACCTCAAACACTGTCCTAACCTTCTTCTGCAACTAGGACGGTTAATATCTCAACATTCTTTTATAGGTATAATATCATCATCCTATAATATCCATATTGAAATCCTGCATTCTAACTTCTTACAATCGCTCTTAGCAGCAACAAGTCTAATCTAGCTAGTCAGTTATACCTAGTCTAGAAGCTCAACTCAAACAATTCCTAGGAGAAGTATATGTAATAAAATACAACATAAGTCTCTACTCAATACATAGTAATAAGAATATATAAAAATTATGTAATAAATATCTATTCAATCATTCTAAATACCCTAGAATAAAATATAACAAATACAATAACAAGAATACGATTCCTAAAATTCATTGGCTAGGGCAAATTGGATATAGGTTTCCATAACACCACCTACTACTAAGGATTAGGTTTAGCAAGCTCATGTCCTATTAGTCAAAAGTCTAAATCTCTATACCTAAGTAGTTTATGTGTGATCCACAATATTCAGCTACCATTCTTGTCAGACTTCTATCTTTCATTTATACCCCATACTCATGTGTCAATATATAATCTAAGAGTCTAATGGTAATCCTCCACCAATTGACAAATGAGTCAGCGTGTGATCTAAACCTGTATTTTGTTACTTAAAATTTGTAGCACTTCGAGGCTGATCAACAATTTCTAACTGTGCTAAATCCTCGAAATTTCAAAAGCATTATAATTTAAAAATACTATAATTATTATCCCTCAAGTCTATATCAAAAAATTTCCGTCCTTGTGACTCTAATATATTTCCCTTATCCTTTGTTTCCTACACACCTTCATATCTTTCTAGTATGTTAATCTTGTGTTTAACTCTAAACTCAGTCAAAAGTAAGATGTGAACTTCGTATCTCTGTCAGACACCATACTGACTGGCACTCCATGCAGTAGCACGATCTCCCTCATATACATATCCGTTAAGACCTCTGATGCTCAGCCTTGACCTGTTGACACACCAGGCACTTCGCCATAAAGTGGACTATCTTCCTCTTCATTCCATGCCACCAATAGTACTGCCTTAGGTCTCTGTACATCTTTGTGCTTCCTGGATGAATAGAGTATGCCAAACTGTGTATTTTCTACATTAGCACCTGACAAGGTTCTCCGTTCGAAACATAGAGACGATCTCCACATCTTAGAGTCCTGTCCTCGTGTATGCGCAATCCTGTCTATATTCCGGCATCTGTCCTCTGTCGAAGTCTCTGGAATCTGGCAACTGTTGGCAAGACAGCCTTGATCCTCTTCAACCAATGTCGATTTCATCTGAAAACATTAACAACTAGCCGTCTGCTCCGGGCATAATGACCTCTATACCCAACTTCTCCAGATCTCTCAATAGGTGTTGCTGGGTAGTCAAAAAGAATGCCCTGGGCCTCCTGCTTAATGCGTCAGCTACCACGTTGGCCTTTCTCGGATGGTACTGTAGCTCAGTCTCAAAGTCTTTCATCACCTCGAGCCAACGTCTTTGTCTCTGGTTCAGGTCATTCTCTAAATTAAAAAAAAACTCAAGGTCATGTACTTGTCACGAATCTCATCTTGTTGCCACTCTACCTTTTTACCTCGAACCTGAGGTTTCTCCTAATTTACTCCATGCGTACCCTTCATCTAAACTATATGGGTACCATCTTGTTTATAACTGGACATCCATTATAGGTAGTTCACGATATCCAACTCAAGGCTATAATATCTGTCGATACTCTCATCCTTCAATCTAATTGCTCTATTTTAGATACTAACTCAACAAATCGAGTTATCAATGGTGAAACCACGAGCCTAATAGACACTGACAACCCAAATAAATCGAGTACATCTAATCTAATTTGAAAGCTACAATGTAGTACTCAAGTTGTCTCATCATCCAAATATTGGGTCTAGCAATCTACGTCTAGCAATCTACCTATTTGTTTTAGCTTAGTCATATAATCATCATTATCTAAAGGGTGAAAAATTTTCAAGGTCTTATACTGTAGGTCATAAGGCAACTAGGGATTAAGCTATTTCATACCCTATTTTTATTTGTATCCGATAATCCTCTTCTAGATGTGGGTCTAAAATTCTGTCTTGTCAAGTTCATAATGTCGTTCCTTGTATCACTACCATAGGACTATAATTAATTCCTAGCATCTAGCTATGTCTTTCCCAATTTATTCTAGGGCCTTAGAATTAAACAATCTTTCTAGCTTCTAATACTTACAAATCTCTGCTACCTTAAGTAAGGGTAGGGTCTAGTTTTAAGTCTCTACTTCTATGTCTAATTCTTATGCCAACAGTCTATACTAGCTCTAGCAACAAGAAAGAACTTATCAACCTTCTCTAGCATGGTTAACCATCTACTCAAATATCCTATCAAATATGCCTTCTTCGTCTTGACGAGGATCTCCTCGTGGAGGAAATCACCATGCGCGAGCATCCATATTTCCGAAATAAGATGAGAAACAATAATAACGATGTCGACAGTAAATCAACGAGTACAGTAATGAAGTCCAAAGGCGACAATCGAATACAAGAGGAGTTTTAAAATTAGTTATGGATTGAGATCTTATTCAACATTAATCCTAAGTTGCAGGCTCGTTCGGCACAGTAACATAACCAAAACGATAAGCTCTGACATGTATGGGCCACCAATAAAACCATGTCACGCCCCAGTCCCAAAATATACGGGACCAGGCCACGTGGCAATGGCCAGTTGGTACGACTCAGTAAGGCTTTCCAATTTAATAGACCCGACGAAGTGCACTTACGATGTCCACGGTTAAGTGATCCAGTTAATAATCTAATTCTAACATGCAACAACTAAACTAAATCCCAATCCAAGGTAAATAAATCTCAAGAAGGAACGATACGCATCATCAGTCTGTAGTCCAATAATACATCCGTTCGAATAGGCCAAAAGAATAATATAGGCCTATAAACACTAGGCTATAAAAGCAGAATCAAAAATTAAAAGTTGTACATGACTGTAATAGATGAAAAAATATAAAGATACCTGTAATGATGTCCACACTCCACTAGATCAGCATCGTGTAAACTGTACACATAACTTGGAAGGGAACCAGGTCCTCAGAGGGATGTAACAAGATACAAAAAGTATATGCCATAATGTAAATACTGAGTAAAGTAAATCAGGGTGAACTATCCTTCTAAGTGAATGCAATTTGAGGACAACTTAGTTCGTATGGGAAGTATAGGCTAGACATACGCTGACGTAATTCACCAATCACCGTGACTGGCTAGTATATGCCACATATGCCCCCCATCTTAGGGCACTCTGCATATATAATAACATCCAGCTCCGAGTAGCGTGGTATCTGCATAAGTAAATACGTCCAACATTCTCTAGAGAGTGGTATCTGCACAACATCCAACACTCCGAAGAGCGTAGTATATGCACATGTAACATCCAACACTCCAAAGAATGCGGTATCTGTATAAATATATACATTTGTATCGCTCCGAAGATCGCGGTATCTGTATAAAGGAGGTGGATGTCCCATACGCCTACTAGTCGTCCTACCCGCCCAAATGCCAATGTACAAATCTCAAGTGAGACGTGGACATCTCGTACTATAATGCAAGTCATTAAAGAAATATACAACTAAGCTAAATACCGTCACACGTGCTGGTCACACCGATGGCCAGTCAAGCATGAAGCACGCGTCCCTACATGAACTCACTCTGTGACGTATAATGATACGTGTCAAGGCCTGGGGAGTTATATTGATAACTCCACAACTTTAGGTGCGTCCACTAGACACTAGGTCAGACACACGCCCTAACATCAATGCCTTCGTTGACTGCATCCGAGTCTTTCTCGGACACACACAGTTATATAATATTTAAACAATAAAATATGCAACTAATAATAACTAAATTTAAACAATACAACAAGGCAAGCTATACTTGCTTGGAACTCTGGTGTGCATAAGTAAGGATCCGAAACTTGCAGCCAAGGTAGAATCGTCTTGGGTGCCTATAAATAATTAACAACAAATATTAATCACTATATTACACTATGCTAATCATGTACACAAGTACAACTTACGCAACGTCATGAGTTACACAGATACTAAACCAAATAAATGTTCTAATTAGATATGCTGGCTAAGGTTGACTAGTCAAGGATCAAGGGGTTAGGGGTACACTTAGTCTACTAGTCCCACTGCATTTTATAAGTCATCCTATGGTATCATTTCTCACATGTTACAATCATGGTCACAACTATGATTCGAGTAGGTGCTAAGTTGTACCTCTAACATAAGGGTACCATGTATTCTACTCACTAAGATTTCCAGGGCACGTCTGATATAGGTAACTATCTAGGTCTCCATGTATGGGTACGTCATGCCTCAGATACTATGCACAACGAGACAATTAGTTATCAATACTTTACAACTCCAAGTAACGTAATCACTAAACCCATGTCCTAGCTAGTAGGTTAGTGTGCACTAAGACAGTTTTAGTCTAAACACCTAGGTCAACACAAATATATACCAAACTAAATAACCAATTTTGTATGAAGTATATACTAAACCTAATTACTATTTATACATGCACATACATACACACTAGTTATTAGGGTTCACCAATACATAGTGTCACGTAACAACACAATATGAAGGAAAGAGGGCAAGTACAAACCTCAGTGTGCGCGTGACCGAAGAGGGGTGACTCTTGTCCGTGACACATGGAGGTCAGTCTCCGGCGGTACAGGGTGGTGCTCCTGCGAGTGGACAGTGGCGACAGCAGTGGCAACGGTGGTGGAGAAGCTGATAATGGTGATCGGGGTGATGGCCGGGGTATTTGGATAGGAGGAGGTCGACTGTGAGGGTGTTGACGAAGTCGGGGTGGTCGTGGCCGAGGCGTGGGTGGAAAAGGAAATCGGGATGGTGATGGTGAGGGTCGAGATGATGATGGTAGCGGTGGTGATGAGGGTGGCTAAGGTGTTGGCGGTGGTGAAAGGTGGCGGTGTGAAGTCGGGGTGGTCGTGAGGTCGATAATAGAGATGATGATGGTGGAGGTGCTGTTGGGTTTGCTCGGGGAAGGAGGTGACGATGATGAAGAGACTATTGTTGGACTGTGGTGGCGGTGGTGACAGTTGGCTGCTCCGACGGAGCCGCCTGCTGTCGGTGATTGCTGAAGTCGGAGAAGATGGTCGAAGTTGTTGATGATGATGATGATGAGATCGATGATGGTGGAGGAGAATGGTGGTTACAGGTGTTTGGCTGTGGTAGGGTCGAGGTGATCGCAGTGGTCGATAATCCGGCGGTTGGCTACTCGGTGGAGGGATCGGAGAAGAAGAAGATGAAGATGGTGGAGGAGGCTGTGGGTAGTGGCAGTTCTGTAGTGGTGGCGAGATCGTGGTTGCTCCGGCGGGATAGAGATGACTGCTGTGATGAGCTGGTCTCATTGTGAGTTCGAGGGTGGTTGCTGCTCGGGGATGTGGTCCGGCGGATGTAGGTCGGGAAGAGAAGGAAGGTGTTAATGTAGAGGCGGTTGCTGTTGGTGGCGACTGGGGTAGCAGTAGTCGATCCGGCGGTGGAGATGCTGACCGGAGATGGTGGTTGCTCCGGCGGTGGAGGACCAGAGAGGAAGAAGATGAAGGAGGAAGGTTTAGGGTTTGGTTTTGAGTAGGGTGAAGAATATGTTGGCTGTGAAAAAATGAAGGAGAGATTAGTTTATGTAGGAGAGAGAAGAGGGGTGATGGCCTTGGGATTAGGGCCGGCTATGTGTTTGCTAGGGATAGGGGAGGGTTTCCACATAAAGGAATGAAGGGTGGAGATGGTGTTGGTTTTGATTGGAGGGTGGAGATCATGTTGGGGGAAAGTTGGTGTATAGTACACTCCAATGGAGGGAAAACTATGCATGACCGGTCAACAAGGAGGGGGGGTTCTTCATGGCTTGGCTCCAATGGGAGGTGGACACCTCATTGCACCAATTTAATTAAAATTAGTGTAAATGGTATTCTTTAATTAATTGGAAGTGCATAGGATTAAAATTTGGTGGGACACAAGTGTCATGGATGTAGTAGACTCAGAATAGAATATTATCATAAATTGGGTTGCATAAAACGGGTCGAGGTTGTGTCTCCAATTTTGATTGGAACGGACAAAGATGCAAAGTTAGATTTATTTAGATTTAAAAAAAGACGTTTGTAACGAATATTGTGCGACTAAAATGAAGCACAAGAGAAGGTATTTATGAGTTACACAAATGTCAGAATTGAAGGCTAGCACGTCTAGGAAAAGTGTGTAAAATTTGTTTGGAAGCAAATGCTAGTGTAGCGCTCCAAATATCGAAGCAATGGTAAGGTGCACAAAGTGTTACGAATATTGTGTACATTAATCTAAAATACTATGTTCTAATTCTAAATGGCTTCAAACTAACACTAGTCTCTCTATCTAAGCCCGGTAGACCTAAATTTGGTCGAGGGGGTTTACAATTACTTTATAGATGATGGGTCTTATAACTGATGTTTCTTTTCTTATTAGATTCTTATTTTATATTAGAGTTCCGTCCTCCTCTATTATTTTAGTTGATATAGTCGATATGTAGTGGATTTGTCTCCACCCGAATATTATTCTCTTGATTCTTCGTACTTGAACATTTAGCTATTTATTTTGATATTCCTTTACTTGTGATTGTGGATAAGATATAGATGCCTGTGACTTGTGTTGACAATATATATACCACTTGTGAATTCTTTATCCATATACAGCGTACGTGTGTGTTATAATTTTTCTAACATATTGGAGTGTCATATACATACAGTTGGCATGCTACGTATTCCAAGTCCTACGTATTTTGGGACTAGGGCGTGACAGCATCTTCTTGGTAGCCTAGTATTTGTAGACTCATATTATTTCTTTTAAGTCTATTCGGACAAGTATGATTATTAGATTGTACACTGATACTTATATTTTTCTTTCTTTATATTCTTGTCATATGGATAGAGTTATAAAGATGTTATAGAGATAGCTACATAAATCTAGGATCGTTTATACGTATTCAGCGATGGACTGGAGTCATATTGGATATGTGGCTGGCCATTACCACGTGGACTGCTTGTATATTATATGACTGGAGCATGACGAAAAGAAAGAGTTTATATAAATATATAAATATAAATATAAATATAAATATAAATATAGGGGGGGAGATCAGAAGGAACCCCATGGATGGGTGCCACCTCCCCAATCCATGCCCCCTATCTAAATATCAGTCACCCATCAAGGAAAACCAAGAATCCATTAGACAAAAGGATGGCCCGGTTAGGTTTGCTAACTGGGAAAACTACAGCCTGACGACATATATGCCGGTCTGATAGGAATTGTTTTTATTTGGGTAATTTAGGGTGCTCCGATCTACGTACGAGTTCTAGTACGGGTCTATGGAAGTTCCAATGGATATGCTACAAGTCCAAGATATCATGCATAATTATTTTTGTTATAAAATTAGTAACCTAAATACAATTGCATAAGTTAGTTAATTAGTTATGCCTATCGAATACTCTAGGGGTGAGCTGCCCGCATGGCTCCTGAACTACCATAGAAAAATCAATAACAGGATACACGAGCTCACTAATGGATACATATATTTGCACCATGTGCAAGATACCGTATCGATGTAGGATACATGAATACAAAAATACATAATACAAGAACAAGTAAGTGTATAAATATGAATAACGGGATGGGGAGTGGCAACATGGTGGTGGACACTTGACACAATCATATCCATCCATATAAAGCCCTTGAGGCTATATAAGAGGGTTTGTCGTATTTGTTCCTTACCATGCAAAAGTTTTAATCTCCTCTAGTATAATAAAAGTTTTCAACTATCCATTCTCTTTCTTCTTTGCTCCATATTTTCTCATTCTTGTCTCAGCGGTCTAGCTAAAGTCTTAAGGAAAAGACTTGCATAGATTTTTAAGGAAGAGGTTCATGTGCCGTATAGAACAAGGTGTAAACAAAAATACTAAACCCGTGACACAACTACTGATGTTGATGCATGTATGCATCACATCAAACACCATACACGATGCTCCATTTTCCCATTATGTAAGTTGCCTATCATGTAAGTATCAATGTACATATATGTCTATCATTTCATGGCCATCAATTTATGAATAAAATAAATATATGTTACTATAGAAATATAGTTATTGAATATTAAATAAAAGAAAGAAAGGGGAAATAAAATAGAGAAATTTGAGTTAGTTAATCGATTTTAGACCTATCGATTACCTTACGGGCGATCCATCTGTACGACTCTCGAAACTCTCACAAAAGGGGGTCCACTATCGGATATATATATTAGCAGTACCAGTATAAGATACCGTATCAATATTGGATATAGAAAAATACTAAATATATGATACGAAAATAAATACTTGTATAAATATGGATATTGGGAACGAGTGACATGTACTTCACGCCCTATGTCATGCGATATATCTTCGAGAGGTTAAACACTTGGGTATTTTTAGTACCAATAATATCGAGTCCGGAAGCCCTAAGCCAACGAGGTTGCTTAAAACTAGGGATTCCTCCCCCACCTGATGAATCTATATTGATCTAACTGTTATTAGCCCTAGTAGTTTTATTCCCTCTTCCCGAGCCAAAGATACTTGGCTAATCGACTATAATATCTTACTCAAGAAAGTTGACTATCGTTAGAGCAGAAACAAAATAAGACTCTCCTGACATGAGGTGCTCTGATTTGTCTCTCGTACTGAATCAATACAAAAAGCTTATTTTAGCAATCTCATGCATCCACGAAATAATGTGCAAGTACATATGTGCAATCATGGGGTTCTCGATGCACAATAATCGAGAAAAATTAAGAAAAGTCCAAAATCCAACTAAAGGCTTAAAATCCAAGAATACGACAAAAATACATTATCGATGATCAAGATCATGTACTACGAGGATCATAAGATGCGATCGGTATACACGATTACACGCAAAGTGATCAAAATATTGAAAACATGAAAAATGAGAAAAATGTATAATACATAAGCGTATCTGTATGAAATATCGATATTGGGAAACATGTGTTAAAATTTGCATGGTTGTAAATAATTTCATACTTAGCATTAATTGTGAATATCTAGGTTCTAGAATATTCCAACTATTAGATGGTGGTGGACTCTTGGCATAATCATATCCACCCATGTAAAACCCTTGAAGCTATATAAGAGGGGATGTCTCATTTGTTCCTTATCACGCACTAGTATAATAAAAAAAAAATCAACTATCCAATCTCTTACTCTTTTGCTTCACATTTTCGTATTCTTGCCTTAGCGGTCTAGCTAAGTCTTAAGGAAAAGATTTGCACAGGTCTTTAAGGAAGAAGTTCGTGCAACGTATGGAACGAGGTATATTTTTTTTTTTACTAATTTCGTGACAAAGCTAATGATGTTGATGCATACCCATCACATCAAATACCATATATGATGCTCCCTTTTCCTATTATGTAAGTTACTGTTTTTATAGCAACTATAAAGAGCGAGGAGAGCATAAAGTAAGACAATTTAGAAGAAACAGAACCTGTACCATATATTGACCCATACAATGCATTAAGTCGGGTCAAACCGGTTCAACCAATACTTCAACCAGTAGATTAATCTAAGGGGGCGTTTGGTTCAAATTTTGGAGGCTTGAGAATGTGTTTTAGATTCCTTACCCTTGTTTGGTATGTCTATGATTGAGAATTAGGGAGGAATATGAGAGACTTCTTATTTTTATTATTGTGGAAAAGTATTTCCCAAGGCCCCCCATGAGAATAGTTTTGCTTTCCTAAAAATATTGTTTGAATATTTTGTTTGGATAATAATATCCTTATTTTACTTTCAAAATTTTAACTTCTATTCCAAACATATAAATTTAGATAATAGAAGCATAAAATAATATTTATACAAAACTAAATAAATTAATTTTTTTTCATATTTTTAACCTAACCTAACTAAAGATGGATATAAGAATGTTCAATTTATTTTCCATGAAAATAAAATAAAAAATAAATTTCTATAAATACAAAACCTTCCTCTAAACGACCATAAGTGGTCCAAATTTAATGTACATACATGTCTATCATTTTATGGCCATCAATTTAGTAATAAAATAAACGAATTTTTTCGTTTAAAGTAATAATTTATAATATAATTATAAAAAACGGGAAAAGTTAGGGGGAATTGCAGAGGGGGGGACCACTCGCCAACTTAGTTGGCGAGGTGCTGAGTTGGCGAGCATCTCGCCAACTGAGTTGGCGGGGCACCCTCCTCGAGGGGCCGCTCGCTAACTCAGTTGGCGGGCCATGCATCGTTGGCTATCCAGCCGTTGGGCAACGGCTATATTCCATTCCTATAAACACCCCCCCAAACACTCCTCACACCACATTCTCCTCCTACCCCAAACACTCCTCATACCACATTCTCTCCTATTTTTACAACTTCCTCCTCTTGATATTTACTGGCGATGGCTACCCGCAATGACGGTCGTATTCCTGGCGGACCGACTACCGCGCTTATTATTAAGCAACGTGAAGAGCACATTTCTAGTCAGATATTTACTAGCGAGATAATTTTTGAAATTACAAGTTGCCAACTTTATTAATGTATATGTTTTTTATAATGCCTATATTTACTTTATTAATGCATATATTTTTATAGTTATACGACCATGATCATGCTTTACGAACCCGGATCCACGTACATTGGCGGTCCGAAAGAAATTATCGTACGTGGGAGCTAAATTCGGTTCAAAAGGCTTTGGTGGAATCCTTTGGATTCCACTATATAGATCGTGTTAGATATTTAATTCACGATCTTCATTTAGTTGTAAGCCTTGCGGAGCGTTGGTGGCCAGAACGCAACACTTTTCAACTCCCATTCGGCGAGATGACGATCACCCTTTTTGATGTGGCGAATATACTAGGGTTACCTATTAAAGGTAACGCTATATATTTTGATCCGCACTTGGGATCTGATCTGATCCGGAGTTATCTTGGTGTTAGCCCTCCTTCAGGTCTAAAAGACGACAATTATGTAAAATTTTCATGGCTCCGTGGCAACTTTATAGACCTACATCAAACTATTGATGGGGTGGTTGATGTAGATAAAAATCGGGTATGTATTTTTATTAGTAAATTTGTTTATTACTTAATTTAGTGGTGCAATTCTATATAATACTTAATAAATCCAGGTCATTCGTTGCACTAGAGCGTATCTGCTCTGTTTATGTGGTGCAATTCTATTTTCCGATGCATCAGGAAATCTGGTAAATGTACAGCTTTTACCATTCTTGGATGATCTGACAAAACCTACTGAGCATGCGTGGGGAGCTGCTACTCTTGCATTTTTGTACGCCAATCTGACAGAATTTGTCAGATCCAATCGCAAGAGTATTTGTGGATGTATTTCACTGATACAGGTATGAATGAAAGACCTTAAAAAGTTAGAATAATTTTATACGCAAATTATGTTTGTACTAATGTCATTTTTTTGTTTTATAGTTCTGGTCCTACGAGCACTTTTATATTGGTAGGCCTGTTACCAGCATTCTCAGTAATGTTGGAGTATTTTCAGTTGCTATGCGCTGGCCTACAGACGTAGTGGATTATCAACACTACCAATACATGACTGTATCACTATATCGTAGCCAATTTGATACACTGCGGTATAATCAGGTAAATTTTAAATATGCAATAAATATCTTTAAATTATTTAAGTTTTGATCGTAGATAAACATCACATCTAATTGATACAATATCTTTAAATAGGTAACCTGGTTACCGTACTCATATGAACCTGATGCTCCAGAAATCAAGATGACATCCTATGCATTTAGTTTACACAGATGTCATATTATATATGATTGGTTCACCATGTACCATCCGGCAGACCGTGTTCTTCGGCAATTCGGAATGGCCCCAATAATTCCCGATGATCCACCGACAGTCGGTTATCAGACATCAAATGCATTACAACGAATCATTGGTCTCGTTGCTGACTAGAATAATCGGTTCGAGAATTATAGTGTGAGGGACATGTCTCCCAGACTAAATTCTGCTGAGGAATGTAAGTTATAAGTTACTCATTATTCGTATTGATTTAGTGTAAATAGTTTGCTAAAATTTTGTTTACATTTTGCAGACATAGGTAGCCTCGACTACAGGCAATGGTGGGGATGCCCTCTTATGAGCAACCGAGTATACCACTACGAGGAGCCCAGATTCAAGACTAGATCTGTAGACGATTCTACTCTGCGTGCTTTTGTCGATGGAATACATGATTTGGTATGACTTCATTATACTTTCAAAAATACATATACATAGATATGATAAATATATTAATTTATGTGTTCTTCAAATTTCAGAGTGGTGTATACCAATAATATTTGCAACAACCTGAGACAAACCTTCCCTCACAAGGTCGACTTCTTATGGAGGAACTTGTGACTCGTGTTGAGCATCTGGGTATTGGATGGGAACCCGAAATGCCTCCAGTACAATCCCGTCTTCCACCGGACTATCCGACCGGCTTAGTACGACAGAGACACTCTCGTCGTCGTCGGCGGCGGGATACTGCTGGAGCGGGCCCGAGTGACCAGTATGCTGAAGCGGGCCCTAGTGACCAGTATGCTGGAGCGGGCCTGAGTAACCAGTATGCTGGAGCGGGCCCTAGTTACCAGTATGCAGGAGCGGATCCGAGTTACCAAACTGCTGGAGATGAAAGCTTTGACTCCATCAGCACCGCTGCCTACCCAAACTCAACAAGACGAGGACGAAGATTAGTAGAAAATTTGTAACATTGTATGATTACAATTTTTGTATGATTTGTAATAGTTTTTTATTACAATATTTGGGTATTGAACAATTCTATTTTAATCTCTCGGTTGACTAGTACATCTTCTTCGGTTGTGTCCCATAGCACCACAATTACTGCAACGTAGATCTCTTGTCGATGAATCCCGGGGTTTGATGCGGTTCTTCTTTGGTCTTCCTGCTTTGCGTCTTACATCTGGCACCCCAATTTGTCCTCTTACCAAAGGACCTTGGATTTCGTAGGGAACTGGAATTGGCTCCATTTTATGTGCGTATACAGTTTTCAAGTTTTTCGTCGAAAATACTGCAGGATAAAAAGTATCAATACTAATATTGCAATATCTACAAACAAAACATGCATGTATACATGGTATATAAGTATGGTACCATCTAAAACATGTACAAGATCTGTCAGTTATATGAACAATATAGATTCTACTTGTTGCCCGGTCTATTATTTCAAACTTATAACTATCAATAGCTAATATTTCTAGGTGGTTCTTCTCTTTGATAATAGAAGCCATATTTTTTAACATCTTCGGACAATAATCTGTGTCTATATTTTCAGCAAACTTTCTACGATTGTCATGAAGTGTAATAATCTTGGCTCTAATACCATCGAGAAGTGTTGTTATTGGCTTATCTCGTAATTTCTTAATCCAGCTGTTGAAACATTCAGCAAGATTAGAAGTGTTAATATCTAATCTAGGACAAGTAGCATACGCTGTTATCCAATGTTCAAATCGACGACTTTCATCGTTTACACCAATAAGCCAATCGTACAACACTATGTTCTCGGCTTTAATTATATCAAACACACTCTCTGCATCCGTTTTATTATATGATCTAGCAAGCGAGTCTAACAAGCGTTGAAATACTGGTTCTTTTGTAACTTTTTTCATATTTTGTTTAAAATGTTGAATACAAAAAAAATGAGGAGATGCAGGAAAAATAGCACGAACAGCATTTATTAATCCCTTTTGCTTGTCAGATATAAATAAAATTGAACTCCAATCATTAAAACAACTTTCAAAAGATATTTTAAGAGAATTTAAAAACCAAGACCAAGAATCACTATTCTCACCTTCAGCAACAGCATAAGCTATAGGATATAATTGATAGTTAGGATCGTGAGCACAAGCAATCAATAAGATACCTTGATATTTAGACGAAAGAAATGTAGCATCAGTACTAATAATTGGTAAACATCCACTTAAAAATCTATCAATACATGACTTAAAACAAATAAAAATTCGTTGGAAGCTATTATTTTCGGTAGTTTTAATAAAACATGTACTACCTGCATTTGTCTCCATAATTCTATAACAATACTCCTCAAGACTAGCGTATGCCTCATCATAACTACCATTAATTTCAGCTAATGCTGTCTCTCGGGCTCTCCATGCTTTGGAATAACTAACTTGTATACGGTGCTCCCTATATATATCTTTAACAATTTGTAATGGACTGTATGACTGGTTATCTCTAATAATGTCAATTATCATGGTCTTAATCCATGAAGCGGTAGCTAGTCGATGACGTCCTGTACTAAGTCTTCCTAAACAAGAATGACGATTTTCTAATGTACTAACTTTAACTATATTGCCATTTCCAATAGATTTGACATATACTCTCCAATTATAATTCGGTTGATCACAACTATATATAATTCCACGAGCATTATTCATATCACTAGCTGAACAACTAAAATTATATTTAACTGCTAAATTACTTATAAAGCTTCTAAAGTGAGAACGACTAGGAAATGATTGTCCCTTAAATAATTCATCAGTGATAGCTTTTACAACATCATCATCTACCGTATAATCTACATTTTCAACTAAATCATCACTATTTCCATCGTCGTTGTCACTATCATCATCATGGTTAGATTCATCTGATGAATGACCTTCTTGGATAAATGAAACTATTTGTTGAGAAGAACTAGCACCCGAACTAACATGCTGATATTCAGAAAAATATTCATTATTTCTGCTATCTAAGGTTGTTGCTACTTTAATAACATATATTTTTATATACCGTGATTGTGAATTAATCTCAAGAATATAATTCCATGCATCTTCACTATCTATCAAAAAATAATTAGAACCAAAAATAGACTTCAGAATAAAATCATAATGAATAGAACAACGTTCAATAATATGATTACGTATATTTTCAAAAATAATATTCGGATAAGTTGAAAAAATTATACTTTCTCCTCCTTCGTAATTTAACCCATTTACTGTACCGCCGTGCGAGCATACAATTCTTACGCTACGATCCATGACGGTTGAGAACTTTGGCTACAGAAAACTCAAATGAACTTTAGCTGCGGCCAGAGAGACAGAGAGAGTGTTGGAGACTTTGCTAGAGGGAAGAGAGGAAATAGAGGAAGTAGATTGAGTGTGAGATGAATGGGTTGAGATATGTAATTTATAGAGGGAGATTGTAATAGCCGTTGTTGTTAATAGCCGTTGTGCAACGGTCGGGAAACGGATCCTTACTCGCCAACTGAGTTGGCGAGCAAACGAGCAAATTGCAACGGGTCTAAGCCAACTCAGCATGCCCCCCGCCAACTGAGTTGGCGAGAGGCCTCTCGAGGAGAGCGCCCCGCCAACTCAGTTGGCGAGATACTCTCCAAGTCAGCACCCCGCCAACTTAGTTGGCGAGTTGTCCCCCTATTTGCAAAATCTCTCAACTTTTTCCTTTTTTTATAATTATATAATATTTTATTACTTTAAACGAAAAAATCCGTAAAATAAATAAATGTTAGTATAGAATTTTAGTTTTTGAATATTAAAAGAAAGAAAAAAAGGAAAGAAAGAAAGAAAGGGAGGGGAAATAAAATGGAGAAATTCGAGGCGCATGCCAAACCTCTCATAATTCTGTCCTCTCTGACCCACGCAACCCACCAGGCCACTGGTTTTATTTAACACGCCTATCCTCACCCCCTAGACTTCCGGATTTATCCCTACTGTTTCCTCCTAGTCACAACCAAAATTTTCGTAGGTAAATCAATTCTCCAAGGTCATTTCCGTCATATGGACATTCTATAAAAACTGAACCAAACTCTTCGTCCTTCCTATTTCTACTTTACTCCTTCAGCTGAGAGAGCTAAATAGTAAGATCGAAAAAAGTTTGTATTTATTTATTTTTCTTCCTTTCTTTCGTCAAAGAATTGGAAGAGGAGTTGCGGGAGATCCCCCATGGCTAATTCCCGAGCTCGAAGCCTTGAATATCGTACGAATTAACCTTCTTTAATCGAGCTCCAGATGCCGAGGCGTGGCTTTTGTTGTTGAAGGGAACCGGATCAAAATTTGAGAATCTCCTTCTTTCTTCTTCGGGGATAGAGAAAGGATAGAGAAAGAAAACAAAAGAAATAGTAAATAAAGTTTGATTCTTCGATAGAGAAAGGAGTAGCAGTAGGAAGTAGTAGTACTACTACTACTTTGGAAAAGAAAAGAAAAGAAAGCTTGGAATCGACAAAGGCATCTGGTAAATAAAGCTTTCTTCAATCAATTATTTGATGTCTTCTCTCTCTCTCTCTCTGTGTGTGTGTGTGTGTGTTGATTATTATTATTTGTTGTGAACAGTGGTTCTTGATTTGTCGTGTTGCTCTCTCCGATCTCAAAGAAATGGTCGTTCTTGTGCTTGCTGTTGTCTGAATATTGGAGGAAAGGAGCACTGAAATCTTCATATCTGTTTAGTATATATGGTGACGAAAAGCTCTCTCTCTCTGTCTTCGTCTTCGTCTTGATTTGTTGATGTTAATGGTTAGGAAGAAGAAGAAAACATCATCTGTTGGTATGTCTCGTTGAGAAAAAGTGAAAAACTACTTGATTTGGTAAAGTGGACGCCGAAGAAGACGACGACGATGAGTACGACGACGTCTGGCAACGAAGAGAAGGGAGGGATGGATCCAGGTAAGTACGTGAGGTACACACCGGAACAAGTGGAGGCGCTCGAGAAGCTCTACCACGAGTGCCCGAAGCCGAGCTCGATCCGTCGCCAGCAGCTCATTCGCGAATGCCCCATCCTGTTGAATATTGAGCCTAAGCAGATTAAAGTCTGGTTTCAGAACAGGAGGTATTTATTTATTTATAGATAGATAGATAGATACATTATTATGGTTTTGATTCGTTTGCTGATGTGCTTGTTTGTTATGGTTTAGATGTAGGGAGAAGCAGCGGAAGGAGGCTTCGCGGCTGCAGGGGGTGAACAGGAAGCTGTCAGCGATGAACAAGCTGCTGATGGAGGAGAACGATCGGCTGCAGAAGCAGGTGTCTCAGCTAGTTTACGAGAATGGCTACTTCCGTCAACAGACCCAGACTGTAAGCATGAATTATGTTATGTGACGTTTTCATATGGAGCATGAATAATAAAATTGACCTGTGTTGTTTGTTTTAGGCTGTGTTGACGGCCACAGACACGAGCTGCGAGTCGGTGGTGACAAGCAGGCAGCACAATTTGACACCGCCGCAACATCCACCGAGGGATGCTAGCCCTGCTGGGTGAGGAAAGACTTTTTTTGTTAACTGTCGGGAAGAAACATTCTCCAAGCTAGCATTTAATGAATTATAGAATCAACAAAGAGAATACTCAAACAAAAGTCAGAATGATGTGCCGTTTAGTAAATATTGTGTAATGCTTTGCCTGCAGACTTATGTCCATTGCAGAGGAAACATTAACAGAGTTTCTATCGAAGGCAACTGGAACTGCTATTGAGTGGGTCCAAATGCCTGGGATGAAGGTTTGTTTTCCAACTCGGCTCGAAAGACAATGATTGGCTTTAAATGGAAGTAAGTTGAACTAGCTTATTTCTGAACTTATGCAGCCTGGTCCGGATTCCATTGGAATCGTTGCTATCTCACATGGTTGCACTGGTGTGGCTGCACGAGCTTGCGGCCTTGTTGGTCTGGAACCTACAAGAGTAAATCTATGGGCTATCTATATATCGGAAATTTGGCTGACTTATGGCTATATTAGGTTTATGTTTATGTTTGTTGCAGGTTGCGGAAATCCTCAAGGATAGACCGTCATGGCTCCATGATTGTCGGTCCGTAGATGTTGTGAATGTACTGCCCACCGGAAATAGTGGAACTATCGAGCTGATCTACATGCAGGTAAATGTATATTTATTTTGCTCATTGGAAGTCAAGACTGAAGTAATGTAAGGACGTCTAGAGAAATAAATCTCTGCTGTTTGATTGTAGTTCTATGCTCCAACGACACTGGCAGCTGCTCGTGACTTCTGGTTGCTTCGCTTCACATCAGTTTTAGAAGATGGAAGTCTTGTGGTGGGTATTGAATCACTGTTTCCTGCAGGACTAAAATTTCTTCATTTGTTAGTCAATTCCATGTTGATTTTCAATAAGCATTTTCTGTGTTCCGGCAGTTACCTAACCATCCTAGGCTTGTTGGAATGTTTAAGGTTTGTGAGAGATCACTTAATAGAACACAAGGTGGTCCAAGCATGCCTCCAATGCAACCGTTTGTCAGGGCAGAGATACTTCCAAGTGGGTATCTGGTAAGACCCTGCGAGGGAGGTGGCTCTATGATACACATCGTTGATCATATGGACTTAGAGGTGAGCACTGTATTTCATACTAGTTGGATTATCAACCAATGTAGAGTGATTATAATATTTATTCTTGTGCTTCTATTTTGTCAAATCACTGGTGGGTACTAATTATATCTACTATTGTGATGAAACAGCCTTGGAGTGTGCCTGAAGTAATAAGGCCAATGTATGAATCTTCTACTATGCTTGCTCAGAAATTGACTATGGCGGTTCGTAACACATTCTTCATTTGAATCTTGGTTGAGAGTAAATATTGTTATTATAGTTGCTTCTCTCCGGGAATACCTTCCCTCAACCATTGCTCCATGGCAGTGAACATTGCTGATCCAAAGGAGTGATTGGGTTTAAAATGGAGGGCGAAGAGGAATAGGCATTGAGGTGCTGTAAATCCCCATTAATCCCATAATATTTTGATCCCATGCAGGCTTTACGCCATCTAAGGCAAACTGCACATGATGTTTCTCATTCCAGTGTCACTGGATGGGGAAGGAGACCTGCTGCTCTAAGAGCCCTAAGCCAGCGACTTAGCAGGTCAAGAAGTTCAATTGTTTCACCTTTTGTTTTGCGTTGCTTTTATCCAACTCTATGGCATCTCTTATCCTTGTAATTGTAACTTTTCAGGGGTTTCAATGAAGCTCTTAACGGGTTTGCTGATGAAGGGTGGTCCTTAGTGAGTACTGATGGAATGGATGATGTTACTGTACTTGTTAACTCGGCTCCTAGCAAGATGATAAGCTTAAATCTTGGTTTCTTAAATGGGTTTTCATCCATGAGCTACTCCCTGCTTTGTGCCAAGGCTTCTATGCTTTTACAGGTCCGCATGTGAAACTTTATTTTCTCTTAATCTGCCAAAGTGAAATTTATGAAAAATTAAAGAAGAAGTTGGAAACGTGTAATGTTATTAAATGTACTTTTGTCCTTTGAATGTAGTATTTATTCTGGGAATGTGAAATTTATTGAAAGCAATGGAGATTCAAATGAAATTGTAATTTTTCTTACCTGATGTGTATTATAGTATGCGACATCCAATTTAGTAGAATTATGTTGTGGATGGATGTTAAATTATTAATAGTGGATGATTTATTATTCAGGAGGGAGTACATATATATAGGAGGAGGCTAGCCACCTCCTTATTTCCTATCCAATGTGGGACTAAATAAGTCCTCATAATTCAACACTCCCCCTCAAGATGGGCGATATATATCAATCATCCCCTTCTTGTTACAAAAGATATCAAACTCTCTAGAACCTGAACTTTTAGTTAAGCAATCAGCTAACTGCTCTCCTGATTTCTCATAGCTCAAAGTCAAAAACTCCTCTATTCAGTTGCTCCTTGATGAAGAACCGATTAATCTCCACATGTTTGGTGCGATCATGCTGAACTGGATTGTTTGCAATATTAATTGCTAATTTATTGTCACACCAAAGTTGCAGAGAGTCTTCTCTAAACAAACACATCACAGACAACAAGCTCTTCACCCACATCATCTCGCATAGGCTAATTGTCATAGCCATGTATTCGGCCTTAGTTGTAGACCTAGCCACTACATCTTGCTTCTTGCTACACCAAGATACAAGATTGCCTCCAACAAAAATACAGTAACATGTAGTGGACCTACGATCGTCCATACAACCCGTCCAATCGGCATTATAGTAGCCTTCAACTCTCAGATGTCCATAACTTCTGAACCATAACCCCTTTTCTGGACTTCCTTTAATATATCTGATAATTCTGCGAACTGCCTCCATATGCTGCTCTCTGGGATTATACATATATCTACTCACCATACTCACGGCCTGAGTAATATCAGGTCTCATATGACATAGATATATAAGCCGACCAACTAATCTTTGATATTGCTTCTTACTCACCGGATCACCACCCTCGGCACACAACTTGTGATTCTGCTTGATAGGAGTAGACGCAATCATGCAACCCAGCATCCTTATCTCTGAAAGAAGGTCTAGAGCATACTTTCGCTGAGAAAGCACTATACCCTTTCGTGACCTTGAAATTTCAATTCCGAGGAAGTACTTCAACTGCCCCATATCCTTGACTTCAAATTCCTCTCCAAGTCTTTTCTTCACCCGTAGGATTTTCTCAGGATCGTTTTTAGTAATTATAATATCATCAACATAGACTGCAAGAACAGTGATACGAGTCTTGGAGTGCCTGCAAAATATAATATGATCTCCATTGCACTGCATATACCTTATACCACAGACTGCAAGCCTGAATCTATCAAACCATGCTCTCGGAGACTGCTTTGGCCCATACAAAGACTTCTTCAATTTGCATACCTTTCCAGTTGCTTGTGAAGTAGCAAAGCCTGGTGGAATCTTCTTATAAACCTCCTCCTGGAGGTCCCCATGCAAAAAGACGTTCTTGACATCTAGCTGATTTAGTTGCCATTTGAAGTTGGCAGCACATGACACCAACACTCGCACAGTGCTTATCTTTGCTATTGGAGCAAAGGTCTCGTCGTAGTCGATACCATAAGTTTGGCTGTAGCCTTTAGCAACTAATCTGGCCTTGTACCTATCAATCTTGATCTTTGGAGTTTGCTTAACAGTATAAACCCATTTACATCTAATAGTACGCTTCCCAGCTGGCAGTGGTACCAGCTCCCATGTATCGTTCTTCTTCAAGGCCTGAAGTTGCTCTTGCATGGCACTCAACCACCTAGGATTTTTCTTAGCTACCTGCCAGTTGTTAGGTACAAGCATTTGATCTAATGATGGAAGGAAGGACTTATATGCAGGTGGAATGGATGCATATGAAATGTAATATGCAATGTCAGTATCCCAACTGCCAAACTTAGCTGGAGGTTTACCAACATTGACTCTAGAAGTTCTACGAAGCAAGACATGAGTATTAAAAGTATTATGGGAGGAATTGTTACCAGGTGACTCAGGTGGAAAGGCTGAAGGACCTGGATAAGAGGGACTTGGGACCTCAGCATTTGTGGGTACTGGCATAGGCACATGAGGCGGCTCATGCTGGTCCTGCTGCTCCTGCTGCTCATGCTCCGATGCCACTCTCATTCTCTCCCTCTTTACTAGCATCAGTAGAGCCATCCTCGAATAAGGAACTCAACTCCGTCTTCTCTCCATAAAATGGTTCAACTCCCGGTCCATACTGATAAACAACCTTCTTTCAGTGAGACACCAACACTTGTATCCTTTCTGACTTGATAAGTTGCCCACAAAGATACATTTAACTGCTTGTGGATCCAGCTTGCTCACTATTAACCTGTGATTTCTCCAAAATATGTGCATC
Organism: Iris macrosiphon; assembly: GCA_036927795.1. NCBI lineage: Eukaryota > Viridiplantae > Streptophyta > Magnoliopsida > Asparagales > Iridaceae > Iris > Iris macrosiphon. The sequence goes on from JAYESA010000019.1 coordinate 129,250,308, forward strand.
CAAACAGTCTGGGTGGAACAATACAAATATTAGAGTCCAAGAACATCTCACATTGTGTCTTCATCCCTAATACTCTTGACGGTATCCTGTTGATTAAATAAACTGCTGTTATAACAGCCTTACTCCACAAGAACTTAGGCACACTCATCGTCAGCATCAATGAACGTGCACTTCTAGTAGATGTCTGTTCTTGCGTTCAGCCATCCCATTCTGAGCAGAAGTGTCTGGGCAAGTGGTTTGATGAAGAATTCCCTGACTAGAGATGAAAGTAGCAAACTCCTTGTTGGTATACTCGGTCTCATTATCTGTTCGAAGAATCTTCACATGTACTCCAAACTGGGTCTTCACATACGCCGAGAAGTCTTCAAAATATTTGTACACCTCAGATTTTTACTTCATCATATAGATCTAGGTCATTTGAATCCACTAATAGAAGTAGTAGGACACGGTTCCCAAACATCAGAATGAACAAGTGTAAATGGCTCAAAACTTCGAAGACCAACCATTTTATAAGTGGAACGTGTATGCTTTCCAAGTTCACAATCATTACAAAATAATCTTTTGTCTACTTTATTCATTATCTTAGGTTCTAACTAATTCAAACTATCAAAAGATAAATGCCTCAATCTGCAGTGTTGAAGCATTGCTTCTACCTCTGGTCCTCCACTAACAGTAGCAGCAAGCATTGCAGCCTCCCTGTCCAGGTACCAATGGCCATCATGCCTGATGCCAGTCCCAAGTCTCTTTCCCGTGTCCTTCTCCTGGAAAGAATACATATCCCGATCAAAAAGAACAGTGCAATTCAATTGATCAATGAGGGAGCTAACAGAAAGTAAGTTGACCGGACATGAAGGAAATGCAATACTGATGACAGGGTAACAGATGGTGTACAATGGACCGAGCCAGTATCCCTGATGGGTTGGGATGTCCCATCAGCAGTCTGAACTGTCTCGGGATGCATATGTTTGCTCGGATAATATAATACAAACTTACTAGATGCACCTGTAATATACCTAGATGCACCTGAGTCTATGTTCCAACTAGCATGCGATTTAGTGGATGCAAGTGCCTGAACCGGGATACCTTTGCCCATATGAGCATAACCAGTAAAGTTACCAAGGTAGGTAGTGTCATCCAGACCCTGAGTGGCCTGTCCCTTGCCCTTAGAACTCTCAACCTGAAGCTTGAACTGACGTAGTTCCTCCAGCTCCGTCATCTCAACTCCAGTCATCTCAGTAGTTGTCTCTTCTGCCACAACTAAGTGAGCAACTCCTCGGCCTCTACGTCCCCTGTCTCCTTGACCTGCACATCCACCTTTCTGTCCTCTGCCTCCTCGGCCATGACCAGAATTGCGGGGTTGAGGGAAGTTGTAGCTGAGGTGCCCTTTCTTTCCGCAATTGTAGTACTCCCTGTCATCGCTGATGGGAGCACTAGGTACCACCAATGCCGAGCAGACAACATGTGAGGTCTCGCGTTTCATCACCTTCTGTTTGATCTCCTCTTGCTCCATCGATGCAACAGCCTCATCCAGGGATGAGAGAGATGGTAGATGACACATTGCTGCCGTCCTAGCCTCAAACTGTGAGTTCAGGCCCTTGAAAAGAGCCACACGCCTACACTCAAGGTTCTAATTCCCAAGGAGAACATTTGCCGGGTTCTGCAATGATAGCGGATCATATAGTCTAAGTCCGCCCATAAGTGACGTAACTCCACTGCATACTGGAGTACTATCTTCTTCCCATGTGTGGTAGTATCAATCTTCTCCTCAACTTCCATCATCATCATGACACTCCTAGCTCCAGAGTACATTCTAGCCAATGGCTTCCAGACATCAGCTGTACTGCAGATCGACTTCACCATTCCAGCTATGGATAGAGACACAGAAGTCAGCAACCAAGAAACTACCAGAGAATTAAGGTGACTCCATATGCTCCACTCAGCACTCGTCTTATCCTCTGGCTTAATGCATTCTCCCTTCACATATTTTTCAAGTCCTTTGGTCCGAAGGTTCAACAACTCCCTCCTAGACCAACTTAGGTAGTTTCTCGTCCCCTCAAGTTTGGTGTCATTCCGCAACAACTCTATCTTCTTCATCACCTGCAACTGTTCTGGTGCGGGCACGACTGGTCTACTAGATAAGGTCTTGTCATCACCCGCACCCGGTGTGAGGGTACGCGTATATGGGTACGTCCAGCCTACGCCATAGCATCAGCGGTAGAACGATGTCTAGGTCAACAATACTATCTAACATCTCACACAATATATATATATATATAATGAACCTGTCAATGATATCTCAACTACAAATGGAGGACAATATGGCAATATGATAATCAATACTCAATCACAATAAACTAGAGGAAGATAATGACACGATATAGAATATAAGAAATGAATCACAGTCACAAATACAATCCAAACCCGGGTCTAATAGTCTAAGCACAAATAGTCTCAATATAAATATACATGCCAAAATGTCTAAACTGGAGACATCCAGTATAATAAAGGAAATAGTTAAGTCTCCTCTACAACTGACACTAGCTCATCCTGCTCTAAGGGTGCTATCTCAACTGGCTCGCCAACCTGTGGTCCGTAGTGAGTAGGACACCAGTCCTCTAAACAATCATTTGAAAAATATATCCAGTTAGGATTGGAGCGAAGTACAACCGAATAGTAGTTCCAATAAATGACAGAAGCTATGAAACAGTAATAGCAATGAAAATAAATGATGAAAAGTAACTGGTGTAGTAAACACCACGAAAGGAAATATCACGACAATAAATTGAAATAACTGAGAGTAATATGGTAAGAAAACATCACTGAAATGAACTGGAAATGAAAGAAAATATAACAATAAGTGCCTTGAAATATTAGTACGATATGTGATCGGCTTGGGCCTAACATGGTCTATAATAAAGGGGCTCTAGCTCGACCATACGTGAAGTGCATGATCGGCTAGTTGTCATGGTCTACACTATTGCACGGTCTGTAAGTTATGATCACATATCCACTAATACTTTTTCTTCCCCGACTAGTACACAGATTCAAATCACGACACGTTCTTACACGGTAATCACTATGCACGGTCTGTAACATGCACATTGATCACGGTCTAATCATATAATCACGGAATAATAATAAAGTGATCATAGAGAAGAATATCTCATGACGGGGATCTAAGATGTACTAATCCATGTAACATCGTATCAGGAGTCAAATATCTTAATACTAAATACATGTAACATAGAGACTATCAAATAAGGAAACTATCAGAGAATGTCCTCATCTGTGGTCCTGAGCAAATGGTATAACTCGGTGTCCGAGCTGGTGTCATACAGACCTATATATGAAATATCATGTCATTTGGGTGTAATGAAGTGATAATAAGCTTAAATGTACTAAAATATGATTTTCTAGGTCAAACTAGGTCATACTAGTCAAACTAGGTCAAACTAGTCATATCTAGGTTGTACTAGCCTATACCTATGTTTCTAGGTCAATAACTTAAGGTTATTAGCTATACTAGCTAATGCTAGATACTAGGATACTACATCTACCAAGTATCAATATACAAGTTATAAATATACTAGTTGTATCTAATATTACCTTGGTATATGAGTCATACCAAATCCTTACCATGAACTCATACCCTGTTAATACTAATACCTTAGCCTTATAACTCACTCTTGACCCAAAGCCAATACTTTATATCAATTAATACCTTAGCATCTGATACTTGCTCCTTGCTACCTAACTAATACAATGCTACCTAACCAATAGTTCACTACTTAGACAATACTTTATACAATCCCACTTAACTATATATTAATAGTTATCTTACCTCATAACCTATAACCTTACTTATTGACAGATACTACCTTACTTATTGACAGATACTCTAAAACCCAATACTCTTATACATATTGGTATCTATCCTCACTTGGCATTTGATATCACTAGATATCATATTACCTATACTCAGTGTTCATGAACCCCCAAGTTACACTCAAAACCTTGTACTGATACTCCTAATCACCCTTAGCTGTGAACCTGAACCCCAGCTCTTATGTTCTCCTCATAACAGTGCACCTGATCCCCCCCCCCCCCCCCCCCCCCCCCTTCTTTTACCTGCTGCTTATCCTCTGAACTCCTAGTTGCAGTTTTCCCCCACAACAGAACTGATGTTGCTGTTGCTTTCGCTCGAGGGTTCAGTTCCCAGGTGCACTAACAATGATGTCCATGAACTTGCATATACTGAACTATGCATTGCACTTGACTGCACCCTTACACCAATTCTTCACAACATAACCCCAGATCTCACACTCGAGTACCTCAAGTCCTAATACTAACATTCCAATTGCACTGGACTGCAAGCACTAGTTCCTGAAACACAACAATACCACTGCCACACTGATACCCGAGCACCATCACTCCTATAACTGATACTAGCCTACACTTGCTAATACACCCAAATCAACACAATAGGTTTACACTACTCCTAAGCCCAACTGATGCTGTGTGTTCGTAAGCCATTCATGCACTTCAGTTGGTCCTTCCTTGCCCGAGAAGGTACGGGGCTTGAGTTGGCGGAAATCTGTAATAGATCCCGTCGCTGGTCGCCTATTTGGTGGATTTGCATGCTCAAATGCTGCGACTAGGCTGTTCCTTAGGTTCTCGGTCTCTCGGCGTTGGGTCTCCTGTTGAATCTGTTGTTGTGCCTGCATCATGGCGTAGAACATCTGGAACATTTGCTGGCCGTCCATTGCCTGTCCTGGGGGAAAGACAGGCATCGCAGGAGGGAACTGGGGAGGAGGCGGGATGTCATCACGCCTGAACCTGGAACTTGGCTGGCCAGTTTGATTGCTCTGAGAGGATTGTCCTCTGGTATATGGCGTCGTTCCAGCTTCGCAGGTAAACCCTGCTTCAATCGGTGTACCCAAGGGGGTCTCGTCACCACCTCTGGGATCCATAACTCTGCACCAAAAGGAAACAATGAGAACGCACAGAGGAATCAAAACAGGATGCAATTCAAGCAATTAAATTGAATTCGACATAGAGTTCAAAAACGATTCAATCGATGGATGAGATCCTACAACCTATCTTAGTGCAGGCCTGTCCGGTCCCTAAGTTGAAACCGAACTATTTAGATCTGACCTGCATGGGCCACCACAAAAACCATGTCACGCCCCAGTCCCAAAATGCCGAGGGACTGGAGATACGTGGCAATGGCCAGCAGCACGCACCGATGGATAACCCAATTTAATGGAACCATCAGGACGTACTTAAGCTGTAAATAAGGTCTACTACACAAGTCACACTAATCTCATCCATAAAGATAAAGAAATAAACTGCATACTGAATGGAAATAAGTAGCAACAACAAATCACAGCAAGTCAGTCGGAGAAACAATCCGACTTAAGTATGAATAAACTGGCTCTATAGGCCAGGAACAAAAGAGATAACATGAAATAAATGAGTACTGGAACAGGCACTCAGGAGAAGTCCTCGGCAGTCACCTCGTCTTCAGTGTTCGGTTCAGCTCCAGCAATAGCTTCAGCTCCGGTCCCGTATACCTCGGGATACTGCTCCTCAGCTAAACCTGGGGACATAATCCATTCCAGGTCCTCAGTGGACATAGCAAGGCACAAAATAAAACAAGCCAAATGAATAAGCAGTGCAATAAATAAATGAACAGCAGGGTAAACTAAGTAACCATCTATGTGATATGCAAATGAGAGCAACACTAGTACTCAGGCTGAGACCGCTACAAGCTCTGTGTCGGGGAGCCGGTAGCAGTAATAACACGTAAAGGGTCTAGCTCTGCTGGAGAGTCTACAACCTCACAATAATAGTAGATATATATAGAACAGCCTGTAGCCTGTGTGTCTCTCCCCACCCAATGTAATCACGCAAGCCATGACCATAACGTCTCATGTCCATGTCAGCGGGATTATGACTAATGCAACAAGTCATACTGTCTATAAATAACTGTCCCTGTCAAGTCCTGTATCCTATTTAGAATCACCATGAATACCTCAGGAAGATTCTGTCCATGATAGTGTCAAGTGTCCTGGGTTGTAGGGTACTTGATAGGTCAAGTACAAAGTAAGGGGATCGTAAATCCATCTCTAAATGACGAACCCAACACCGCGTACGGTGTCGGCACCCGACTATGATCGGACAAGAAATCCAGCAGAGTATTTTTTTACAGAAAATATGAAAATAATGACTGCAAGTTTGGCAATGTGCACTTGCCTGATGTTTGGATTCCACTTAGGTCCTGGTTTCGGAAATTTTCAGAGATGTCTCCGAAACCTGAAATAAACAGTACCATCACGCTCAGAAGGTGTCCAACAGCTAGGATCGCCTGTCCTTGGGTCCAATTTGGAGACAAGGGCAAAACGGCAATTTTGGCCCAAAACGGGGTCCGCGGTGGGCCCGTTTTGCACCGAAAAATGTGTCAGGGTCAACGGTCTCCAAATTCACCAAACTTAGTGTCAACAGGTCAGGAACGCTGATACGAACCCAACGGAACTTTCAGATTTGAATTCCGATGAGCCGATCACGAAATCGCCCGTCGAGCGGGGCCTGTGGGGCCCACGACACGCGATTTCGTCAACGTTCTCAGAATCGGACCAAACTTGACCCACAGGACCAGCGTATCGCTACGAGTCCGATGGCGCAAGTTTCGTCTCGATCCGATGTGTGTGCACGAAGTTAGGGTGAATTGCAGAAAAGGCGGATACGGGGCGATGTCCGCGGATACGCGTTGATTCCGGTGTGCACGCACACCCGAATCAGCTTCCGCGAAATCTCACACGTCCGTATCGACGAGGCGCACGTATCTGTGAAGACCGCACGCGACCAAGTCGTCCCGTTTGGCGGGGCGTACTCAGTTCCGGGGTGAAACAGGGTCTGGTTTTTTTCTGTTTTTGGATCGCGGTGTGCGATCACCACAGGACGCGATGCCCCGAGCGGTTTGTCCAGGTACCGAGAGGGTCATACAGGCTTCGCGTAGAAATTTACGGAATCGAATTCCGAGCTACGAGGAGGAAATTAGGAGTACCTGAACAGGGCCCGAAAACCGGGGTCTGAATCGTGTCCGACACGTGTCCGACATGTGTCGGCCCTAGGGTTTCAGTTAGGGTTGCTGTTTGGGTCGCCGGAGCTTTGCCGGAGGGCTCGGGGCACTGCGGCCGAAGGCGGGGAGCGGAGGCGGGTGCAGGCGGCGGCGGCGCTGAGCGGCACGGCGGCGTGCGGCGGAGGGGGAGCGAGGGAGGCTGGGTGCTGTCGGGGGGACGAAGGAGGAGGGAGGAAGGAGGAGCTGCGGGCGGCGGCGTCGGGGCGGCACTGGGCTGCGGCGCTGTCCGGTGGTGGCGGAGAGGCTGCTCGGCGCTCGGGCGGTGGTCGAGGTGGTGGCTGGGACGGCACGGTGGTGGGGGCTAGGGCGGAGCTAGGGGCTTTTATAGGCGGGCGAGGGCTGAGGTGGGCCGAGAGAGGCGGGGCGAGGGCGGTTGTGGCGGTGAGGGGCCGGCCGGAGCGGGCGGCGCGCCGGGCGGGGCGGCGCACGACGCGGGGGGTGCGGGTCGTGGGGGAGGGAGAGGAGCCGGGTCAGTCGGGTGCGGGTCGGGTTCGGGCAGACCCGACCCGACCCGGCAGGGGATGGTTGGGTTTGGGTTCGGCCCAATGGGCCGGGCCGGGCCGCGGGCTGGGTATTAGATAATAAATAATAATAATAATAATTATTTAAATAAACAGTAAATAATAAATAAATAGTTATTTAATTAATAATTAGTTTTTAGGTATTTTAAAATAGGTCCGGGGTCCGATAAATTCCAGAAAAATTACCCTAAGTCCGGTTTTCTATTTTACACCATAAAATCATATTTTTATTTCATTTTAATGTTATTTATTGGCAATTAAAAATTACAAACTCACTACAAGGCCCATGTAAATTCCTGAAAAATTGCATATTAATTCCAAAAATTGATTTTTTTTAAATCTAAAAATATAGGGTGTTTACAATCTACCCCCCTTAAGAGGATTGCGTCCTCGCAATCGAAGGGTAAACTATAAAGGCAAGATTTACAGAATTAAAAAATGCTTAGGTTCTACCTGATTCTGCAAATAGGTGTGGATAACGCTGCTGCATAACATCTTCTCGCTCCCAGGTCGATTCGCCAGGAGAGTGCTGCTTCCAAGCTACTCGAACCAGCCTGATTGTCTGCCCTCGCAGTGTCTTCTCGCTGGTGTCGAGTATACCCACTGGCTGCTCTTCGTATCTCAGGCTAGGTCCCACCGAAATCTCGGAATGATCAACTATATGACTTGGGTCCGTCACATATCTCCTCAGTTGTGAGACGTGGAATACGTCATGCACTCCCTCTAAGGATGGAGGTAATGCAAGACGGTAAGCCACCTCACCGATGCGCTCTAAGATATCAAATGGCCCAATATACCTTGGGCTTAACTTGCCTCTGCTGCCAAATCTGATAGTACCTCTAGTGGGCGAGATCCTCAAAAATACATGCTCTCCTTCCTTGAACTCCAGGGGTCGTCGGTGTGCATCGGCCCAATGCTTCTGTCTATCCTGGGCTGCACGGAGATAATTCTGAATCTGTTTTACTTTCTCCACTGTCTCTGTTACCAACTCTGGACCCAGTATTTGACGTTCGCCAACGTCGCTCCAGCATATTGGTGATCTGCACTTCCTTCCGTACAACACCTCGAAAGGTGCCATCTGAATGCTTGCCTGATAGCTGTTGTTGTAGGAGAACTCCACTAAGTGCAGATGATCTTCCCAAGATCCTCCGAAGTCCAGTATACATGATCGTAGCATATCCTCCATGATCTGAATTGTGCGCTCTGATTGGCCATCTGTCTGAGGATGATAGGCAGTACTGAACTTGAGCCTGGTGCCGAGACTCTCTTGCATGCTTCGCCAGAAGTGAGATGTAAATCTCGAGTCTCGATCTGATACAATACTAACCGGCACTCCATGTAATTTTACGATCTGACGCATATACATGTCGGCTAGTACTTCCGTGGATTGTCCGACTCTGAACGGCAAGAAGTGAGCCGACTTAGTGAGCCGATCCACGATGACCCATACTGCATCCTTACCACTAGGGCTTCTTGGAAATCCAGTGACGAAGTCCATGGTAATATGCTCCCACTTCCATTCAGGGATGGGAAGCGGCTGCAACATACCTGCAGTCCTTTGGTGTTCGGCCTTCACCTGCTGGCAGACTAAGCATTTTGCCACAAATCGGGCAATCTCCCTTTTCATTCCATGCCACCAGTAATATTGTCTCAAGTTCCGGTACATCTTGGTTCCTCCTGGATGAACCGAGTATATGGAGCTATGGACTTCTGTCATCAACTCCTGCCTTAATTCTCCATTTGGAACATATAGGCGATTTCCGCACCTTAATGTTTCGTCCTCGTGGATGCGAAGTCCCGTCTGCAGGCCTGCTTCTGTTCTCTCTTTCAGCCTTCGGAATCTGGCATCATTAGGCAAAGCTTCCTTGATTCTCTCCACCAGCGATGACTTCACTTCTAGGTTAGCCAGCAAACCATTTTGTCCAGGTAGAACAACCTCTATCTGAAGATCTTGCAAGTCTTGTAATAGTTGAGGCTGCTCCGTTAAGAAATAAGCCGAGGATTTTCTGCTGAGGGCGTCGGCTACAACATTTGCTTTCCCCGGGTGGTACTGCAGATCGATGTCAAAGTCCACCATCAACTCAAGCCAACGCCTTTGCCTCATGTTGAGCTCCTTCTGTGTATAAACATACTTCAAGCTCTTATGATCAGTGAATATTTCGACCTTTTCTCCATACAGATAATGTCTCCAGATCTTCAATGCAAAAATCACTGCAGCTAGCTCCAGGTCGTGTGTTGGGTAGTTCTTCTCGTGGACCTTCAGCTGCCTCGATGCATAAGCGATAACCTTGCCATGTTGCATCAAGACACAACCTAGCCCACTACCGGACGCATCACTATATACAACAAAACCTCCTGACCCTGAGGGAAGAGTCAAGACTGGTGCTGTTGTTAGACGCCTCTTCAATTCTTCAAAGGCATTCTGGCATTCTTCCGTCCATATGAACTCCTGATCCTTCCGTGTCAGCTTCGTCATAGGCTCTGCGATCCTTGAAATTTTTTCTACGAACCGCCGGTAATACCCAGCAAGTCCAAGAAAACTTCTCACTTCTGCAACAGAGGTAGGGGTAGGCCAGGTTTCTATAGCAGTGACTTTTTCTGGGTCCACAGACAGTCCTTCACCCGAGATAATATGCCCTAAGAATGGCACCTTGTCCATACAGAACTCACATTTGCTGAGTTTGGCATACAGCTTCTCCCTTCTCAAGGTTTCTAGCACAATTCTAAGGTGTTCCTCGTGCTCTTCGTGGTTCTTGGAGTAGACTAGGATATCATCAATGAATACCACCACGAACTTATCCAAGTACTGATGGAAGACTCCATTCATCAAACTCATAAATACGGCAGGTGCGTTGGTTAAACCAAACGGCATTACTAGGAACTCATAATGTCCATATTTAGTTCTGAAGGCCGTCTTTGGGATATCTTCTTTCTTCACCCTAATCTGGTGATAACCGGATCTAAGGTCAATCTTTGAGAATACCTTAGCACCACTCAATTGGTCAAACAAATCATCAATGCGTGGTAATGGGTACCGGTTCTTAACAGTTACAGCATTAAGGGCTCTGTAATCAATGCACAACCGTACAGTTCCGTCCTTCTTGGGTACAAAAAGTATAGGTGCTCCCCAAGGTGAAACACTGGGCCGGATAAATCCTTTCTCCAGAAGGTCGTCAACTTGTGCTTTCAACTCCACTAACTCCTTAGGTGCTAGCCGATATACCGATGAAGTGATAGGTTCGGCTCCTGGAGTTAGGTCTATTGTGAATTCTATCTCCTGATCAGGTGGTAAACCTGGAAGATCGTCGGGAAATACATCCACAAATTCCGTTATGACTCTTGGGTAACTTGAATCTTCTTCTACAGTCAATACCCTAAGAGTTGGCTGGACCCCTTGTTCTAGAGCTCCTCGAAGAAATTCAAACTCAGGAAGGCTAGGGGGTCTAAATATCACCTTTCCAAGCTGGCAATCCAGTGTCGCATGGTACTAACTTAACCAGTCCATACCAAGTACAACATCGTAATCAGGCATAGAAAAGATCAGGAATTGGGCTCGCATTTCTCGGCCACAGACTACTACCGAACATGATCTACAGGTATCACTAACCGGGATAATTCCACCTCCCGTTAGAATTCTCTTCATCTTCGAGAGAGGTGCGGTAGCTATTCTATGTGTGGCTACGAAGCTAGCAGCAATAAATGAATGCGAAGCTCCAGAATCAAATAATGCTACAGCAGGAATTGAAGCTACTAATATGGTACCTGCTATCACTTCGCCTGCAGTAGCTTCCTCTGTGACTGCTAGTGCATATGCCTGACCTCGTCCTTGAGCGGGACCCCTTTGCTGATGAGCTTGCTGGAACAATGCTGCCTGAGGTGGTAGAGGTGGCCTGGCTCCTCCAGGCCCTGTCTGTGTTGCTCCCCCAGCTGGAAGAGCTGCAGGTGGAGCTGGTCGATTCGGAACTCCCTCTCGACGTTCCGAGCAGTCCTTTGAGAAGTGTTGTCCAGATCCGCAAACCAGGCAGAGCCCCAGCTTGCGTCTACATTCTTTTCAATATGTCCTACCTTGCTGCAGTAATGGCAAGTAGGCAGGTTCTTAGTTGCTGCTCTTGGAGGCGGGCTCTTCTGGGGCCGTTTAGCAGATTCCCCCGGTGATGACTTGGACGGTGCTGAGGAGAAGGGACGTTTCAGGCTTGATTCCCTCCGAGTAACGCGCTCCAGCCGACGTGCTGCAGCTAGGACGTCGGTGTAAGAGGTGGGCGCGACCGATCCGATTAACTTCTGAAGCTCGAACCTGAGCCCATCAAAGAACTTTTCCGCCTTCTCCTCTTCGGTAGGAATTAGCGAAGGGGCGAAGCGGCTCAGGCGAATGAATTCGACGTTATATTCCTCCACCGTTATGTTGCCCTGGATCAGGCGGTTGAATCTGTCTCTGAGTTCTGACCGAGCCACAGCAGGGATGTACATTTCCTGGAAGAGTCTGGAGAACTCTTCCCAGGTAACCTGATCATGTCCGAGCCTTCTTTCTTCGGACAGCCACCAATGATGCGCGTTGTCCGTCAGTTGCATCCTGACGGCAGTCATCCATTTGTCCCTTGGTAGTTCAACGGCCTCCAACTGATGCTGTGTGTTCGTAAGCCATTCATGCACTTCAGTTGGTCCTTCCTTGCCCGAGAAGGTACGGGGCTTGAGTTGGCGGAAATCTGTAATAGATCCCGTCGCTGGCCGCCTATTTGGTGGATTTGCATGCTCCAATGCTGCGACTAGGCTGTTCCTTAGGTTCTCGGCCTCTCGGCGTTGGGTCTCCTGTTGAATCTGTTGTTGTGCCTGCATCATGGCGTAGAACATCTGGAACATTTGCTGGCCGTCCATTGCCTGTCCTGGGGGAAAGACAGGCATCGCAGGAGGGAACTGGGGAGGAGGCGGGATGTCATCACGCCTGAACCTGGAACTTGGCTGGCCAGTTTGATTGCTCTGAGAGGATTGTCCTCTAGTATCTGGCGTCGTTCCAGCTTCGCAGGTAAATCCTGCTTCAATCGGTGTACCCAAGGGGGTCTCGTCACCACCTCTGGGATCCATAACTCTGCACCAAAAGGAAACAATGAGAACGCACAGAGGAATCAAAACAGGATGCAATTCAAGCAATTAAATTGAATTCGACATAGAGTTCAAAAACGATTCAATCGATGGATGAGATCCTACAACCTATCTTAGTGCAGGCCTGTCCGGTCCCTAAGTTGAAACCGAACTATTTAGATCTGACCTGCATGGGCCACCACAAAAACCATGTCACGCCCCAGTCCCAAAATGCCGAGGGACTGGAGATACGTGGCAATGGCCAGCAGCACGCACCGATGGATAACCCAATTTAATGGAACCATCAGGACGTACTTAAGCTGTAAATAAGGTCTACTACACAAGTCACACTAATCTCATCCATAAAGATAAAGAAATAAACTGCATACTGAATGGAAATAAGTAGCAACAACAAATCACAGCAAGTCAGTCGGAGAAACAATCCGACTTAAGTATGAATAAACTGGCTCTATAGGCCAGGAACAAAAGAGATAACATGAAATAAATGAGTACTGGAACAGGCACTCAGGAGAAGTCCTCGGCAGTCACCTCGTCTTCAGTGTTCGGTTCAGCTCCAGCAATAGCTTCAGCTCCGGTCCCGTATACCTCGGGATACTGCTCCTCAGCTAAACCTGGGGACATAATCCATTCCAGGTCCTCAGTGGACATAGTAAGGCACAAAATAAAACAAGCCAAATGAATAAGCAGTGCAATAAATAAATGAACAGCAGGGTAAACTAAGTAACCATCTATGTGATATGCAAATGAGAGCAACACTAGTACTCAGGCTGAGACCGCTACAAGCTCTGTGTCGGGGAGCCGGGTAGCAGTAATAACACGTAAAGGGTCTAGCTCTGCTGGAGAGTCTACAACCTCACAATAATAGTAGATATATATAGAACAGCCTGTAGCCTGTGTGTCTCTCCCCACCCAATGTAATCACGCAAGCCATGACCATAACGTCTCATGTCCATGTCAGCGGGATTATGACTAATGCAACAAGTCATACTGTCTATAAATAACTGTCCCTGTCAAGTCCTGTATCCTATTCAGAATCACCATGAATATCTCAGGAAGATTCTGTCCATGATAGTGTCAAGTGTCCTGGGTTGTAGGGTACTTGATAGGTCAAGTACAAAGTAAGGGGATCGTAAATCCATCTCTAAATGACGAACCCAACACCGCGTACGGTGTCGGCACCTGACTATGATCGGACACTAGGTACGTCATACGTTCCCTAGGTTAAGCAGTTTAAATCAGTTTATATGAATTTGCACAAGAAATCCAGCAGAGTATTTTTTTACAGAAAATATGAAAATAATGACTGCAAGTTTGGCAAGGTGCACTTGCCTGATGTTTGGATTCCACTTAGTTCCTGGTTTCGGAAATTTTCAGAGATGTCTCCGAAACCTGAAATAAACAGTACCATCACGCTCAGAAGGTGTCCAACAGCTAGGATCGCCTGTCCTTGGGTCCAATTTGGAGATAAGGGCAAAACGACAATTTCGGCCCAAAACGGGGTCCGCCGGTAGGCCTGTTTTGCACCGAAAAACGTGTCAGGGTCAACGGTCTCCAAATTCACCAAGCTTAGTGTCAACAGGTCAGGAACGCTGATACGAACTCAACGGAACTTTCAGATTTGAATTCCGATGAGCCGATCACGAAATCGCCCGTCGACAGGGGCCTGTGGGACCCACGACACGCGATTTCGTCAACGTTCTCAGAATCGGACCAAACTTGACCCACAGGACCAGCGTATCGCTACGAGTCCGATGGCGCAAGTTTCGTCTCGATCCGACGTGTGTGCACGAAGTTAGGGTGAATTGCAGAAAAGGCGGATACGGGGCGATGTCCGCGGATACGCGTTGATTCCGGTGTGCACGCACACCCGAATCAGCTTCCGCGAAATCCCACACGTCCGTATCGACGAGGCGCACGTATCTGTGAAGACCGCACGCGACCAAGTCGTCCAGTTTGGCGGGGCGTACTCAGTTCCGGGGTGAAACAGGGTCTGGTTTTTCCTGTTTTTGGATCGCGGTGTGCGATCACCACAGGACGCGATGCCCCGAGCGGTTTGTCCAGGCACCGAGGGTCATACAGGCTTCGCGTAGAAATTTACGGAATCGAATTCCGAGCTACGAGGAGGAAATTAGGAGTACCTGAACAGGGCCCGAAAACCGGGGTCTGAATCGTGTCCGACACGTGTCCGACACGTGTCGGCCCTAGGGTTTCAGTTAGGGTTGCTGTTCGGGTCGCCGGAGCTTCGCCGGAGGGCTCGGGGCACTGCGGCCGGAGGCGGGGAGCGGAGGCGGGTGCAGGCGGCGGCGGCGCTGAGCGGCACGGCGGCGTGTGGTTGAGGGGGAGCGAGGGAGGCTGGGTGCTGTCCTGGGGACGAAGGAGGAGAGAGGAAGGAGGAGCTGCGGGCGGCGGCGTCGAGGCGGCGCTGGGCTGCGGCGCTGTCCGGTGGTGGCGGAGAGGCTGCTCGGCGCTCGGGCGGTGGTCGAGGTGGTGGCTGGGACGGCACGGTGGTGGGGGCTAGGGCGGAGCTAGGGGCTTTTATAGGCGGGCGAGGGCTGAGGTGGGCCGAGAGAGGCGGGGCGAGGGTGGTCGTGGCGGTGAGGGGCCGGCCGGAGCGGGCGGCGCGCCGGGCGGGGCGGCGCACGACGCGGGGGGTGCGGGTCGTGGGGGAGGGAGAGAGGAGCCGGGTCAGTCGGGTGCGGGTCGGGTTCGGGCAGACCCGACCCGACCCGACCCGGGATGGTTGGGTTTGGGTTCGGCCCAATGGGCCGGGCCGCGGGCTGGGTATTAGATAATAAATAATAATAATAATAATTATTTAAATAAACAGTAAATAATAAATAAATAGTTATTTAATTAATAATTAGTTTTTAGGTGTTTTAAAATAGGTCCGGGGTCCGATAAATTCCAGAAAAATTACCCTAAGTCCGGTTTTCTATTTTACACCATAAAATCATTTTTTTATTTCATTTTAATGTTATTTATTGGCAATTAAAAATTACAAACTCACTACAGGGCCTATGTAAATTCCTGAAAAATTGCATATTAATTCCAAAAATTGATTTTTTTTTTTAAATCTAAAAATATATGGTGTTTATAGTAAAGACCCACTTGCATCCGATTGCCCTCTTCCCCTCTGGCAGGTTTACCAGTTCTCAAGTGTGGTTCTTCTCAAGAGCGCCTAACTCCTCGTGCATCGCCGCTTTCCACTTTGGATCGTTCTTAGCAACATGCCAATTGTTAGGTACAGTAATACTATCCAAAGATGCAATGAATGCTCCATGAGAAGAAGAGATGCTATTATATGAAACAAACTGAGCAAGGTCCCAACCATATCTATCAGAAGGATTTCCTGTATTGCTACGAGTGGTCCTCCATACTGATAATGGTGTGGGAGGAGTAGGAAGAATGATATCACCTGAAGGGGAATCTGGTGGTGGTGTAGGTGTCTCAGGAGTTGAAACGGGCGCAGGCAAAGGACTTGGCACTGGCACTATAGGTACCGGTCCTGCAGTTTGCTTTCCTTTCTTGCTGTAGGTAAGTAACTCCTCCTGAGCCGTGGGCCTAACACCTCTCATCGCCTCTCCATGTTCCTCTTCACTCTCCTGCTCCTCCTCGCCTTCTGCTACCAGCATGTTTGCCCGATAACCTCGACCACCACATCGACCCCTACGACCACGTCCATGTCCTCCAAACTGTCTACGTGTGCCACCTGAATCTCTCCTTGGGTGGTTTGATGCAAGCATACCTCAGATGGCCCACCTCCCTGCAGTTGTAACACTGTCGGGGGTCTCCCTTAGGTCATGTGCCACCTGAATTGGCAACTGCCAGTACTGTCTTCACTTCAGGAGGACCACCTGTGATGCAAGCATACCTCAGATGGCCCACCTCTCCGCAGTTGTAACACTGCCGGGGGTCTCCCTTAGGTCCTGTGCCACATAAATTGGCAACTGGTAGTACTGTCTTCACTTCAGGAGGACCACCTGTCCCTGCATGTAGATTGATACGAGTCTTCTCCTGGATCATGGCTGAGATAGCCTCCTCAAGTGTAGAAATCTTCGGTTGGGCTAGAAGTAGTGCTGTCCTCTGAGCAAACACTGCGGCTATCCCCTTAAGAAACTTTATCGTCCTCTCATGCAGACATACACGTCTCTCCTAACATTTCGGGTCCTCACAGCTCGTCTGATCTGAGAAGTGATCATAATCCAACTATAGACACTCCAACTCCGTGGCATACTCCTGTACCGTCTTCTCTCCCTGTACGGTGTCGTCGATCTTCCCCTTGATCTGGAAAACCCTTAAGTAATTTCCCACACCATCGTAGGTGTCACGTCCCGATTCTGTGGAACCGATATTCGTCCCCCGGGCGTGACCGCCGTGCGGGCCTAGGTTGCGCACCGCACGAGGCTAAGTATTTTTGTTTTGCATAGCGAGCACATATTCAGAGTACGCAGATAAATTGAAACACAGATTGAAGCATGGAAAAATTCTCTTTTATTGATAATATGAACATCTATTACAAACTCTTGAACTGAGTCATAAGGTTGCCTCTATGGGCTTACAAAAGTGTTGACACAAAATGAGATAGCAATCCTATACATTACATCCCTTACTAAAACTCAAAATATAGGACCTCCGGTTGGAACGACGGCCTTCCCACGAAGCTGTATATTTGCTTGGGTTGCTAGCTTCTATCTTCAAAATACTTCAAAAGGTGGCACGGATCAAGGCGTGCCTACAGCTGGACTGGATTGGGGGATTGACTTCTGCTCCTCGCTTGGTTCTCCTTAGCGCGGGGAACCTGTTTAAACGAGGGTCAGTACATCGAGACGTACTGGTGAAGGCAAGCTAACCCAACTATACCAATCAACACGTTGTTTTAATGAAGCATGCATAATTTTTGTGATCTTTCTATCTTGCCTTAGTTCATTTTACCGCAAGCAATAGATATAGAAATCAATGAAATAATCCGCCACCGTTCGGTGACATTTACCTGTCCGTCTTAACCACCTGTATGATACTTACCATGCCTTCCCTGCCAAGAAGGCACAAGTTAGTCTTGTAACATGTTTAAATATATACGAGGGGATCACTGGCACGTTGCCATATGGACGGGCTAGTCTCGGGACGGAATGACGCGTGACGCATAGGACAGGAGGCGCCACAAGCCACTCCATCCGAAGCAGGCGACTATCGTGAGTTCCGTCCGGATCGGACCGGTGCCAGTGCCCCAGCGACCGTCCGCAGGAACTAAGACCTTGTGTACAAGTTGTCCGTGATCAACGTAGTACACTAAGTTAGCATTTGAGGCAAATCAGGAAAATATCAGGCACAGAGCAATAACAGGGCAAGATCTACTTTTGCAGTCTTCCCGTTCAGTTTATTGCATTCATGATGAGTTCTATTCATTGCACAATTTAAAGAAGAGTATACATTCTAACTTGTATTTATGCATATGATAAACATTCCAATCGAACAAACATGCAAGTAACCGTTCACAAGTTTGTTGACAAGCAAATATAATCCAAGTCTATTTCCATTTTATCTTGGTCTCTTTTAGTTATTACTTGGTATCGTCTGATCGGGGCAAACAAGCGTCAGCGAAAACTGAGGCAACAAAAGATGCAGCGGAGAGGTCCCTCCTGACTCTGCCGCTAAGTCGATTCCGGGGCACGGTCCACTGAATATGGGATCGATTCCGAAGAAGCAAATCCATAAAGAGGATGGGTTCTTGTTTCAATCTATCCCGATCGAACGATACCGTCTTGTATTTCTTAGCCGCGATCCCCGAATAGGGGGAACAGGGCACCACATCCTACCCAACTAATTGGAAGTTTCGTCCCGAAACTTAGGAATAGAACCTACCACTAGGAAACAATGAGGGGAACCTTTCCCTCATCTCGGATTCAAGTTCCCAAGTGGATTCTTCGACAGAGTGATTTCGCCAAAGCACGCGCACGAGAGGAATCGAACGACTCCGAAGCAGCTTTTCTTTTCTATCCAAAATTTGCACAGGTTGTTTTACATACGTCAAGTCGGCCTGAAGGTTCAGTTGTTCAAGGTCTACCACGTGGCTCGGGTCGTACACATATTTCCTAAGTTGAGAAACATGGAAAATATCGTGTACATTGGATAGGGATGGTTGTAGGACAATCTGATATGCAACTAAGACAACCCGCTTTAGTATTTCGAACGGACCGACAAATCTCGGACTTAGCGTCCCCTTTGCTCCGAATCTGGTGACTCCTCGCATGGGCAAGACTTTGAGAAATACCCGGTCGCCTTCTAGAAACTCAAGTGGTCGTCGATGCATATCCGCGTAGCTCTTTTGACGGCTTTGAGCTACCTTTAGTCTTTCCCGAATCAAGCGAACCTTCTGGACAGTCTGTTCCACAAGCTCAGGGCCAAGGATCTGCCGTTCCCCAACTTCGTCCCAACAGATCGGGGATCTGCACTTCCGCCCATACAATGTCTCATACGGCACCATCTGAATGCTTGATTGATAACTATTGTTGTAAGCGAATTTGGCTAACGGTAGATGCAGGTCCCAACTAGTCTTCAAATCATAGTTTAAAGTATCGGTCGATACCGATCCGATACGGCCGATACCGATACAGTTTGGCATGTCCCGATCCGATATCGACCGATACCCGATATTGACCGATACCGACATTAGAGGTCTTTTTTTTAGTCAATTCGGCAAAAAAATTTGAATTAAAAAGACCAATTAGAAATGATGTAAAAGCATAGTAAGGCTGTAAAAATATATAAAAGATGAAAACTTATCTATCGCACATAAATCAATCGACAAGGATAACTACTATTTCATTCAATATCAAAAATACTAAGAAACAATACTGAAAATACTTTAAATTATGCATAAATGTATAAAATATATTCTCTAAAATGTTAATAATTTACTAATAGTTGTTTGCTTTTCGATACCAAAAAATCCGATACTCCGATCCGAAACCGCCGATACTACCGATACCGCCGATCCCGATACTCATAGGAATGGTCCGATACCGATTCCGATACCGATACTTTGAACCTTGCTTCAAATCCAAGGCGCATAGTTGCAGCATGTCTTCGAGGATCTGGTTGACACGCTCTGTTTGGCCGTCGGTCTGTGGATGGTAGGCGGAGCTGAACTTCAACTTCGTCCCCATTGCTGACTGCAGGCTTTCCCAGAAACTCGATATGAATCGACCATCTCTATCGGAGACTATGGATACTGGCACGCCGTGGAGCCGAACGATCTCGTTGAGGTAGATTTGAGCCAAGCGATCAGCACTCCAAGTAGATTTGATAGGCAGAAAGTGAGCAGACTTGGTAAGGCGATCAACAATAACCCAAACAACATCATTTTTCCATTGCGTCTTTGGCAAGCCAACAATGAAATCCATTGTTATATGTTCCCATTTCCACTCCGGAATAGCGAGGTTCTGCAGCTCTCCGTCCGGTTTCTGGTGCTCGGCCTTTACCCTCTGACAAGCCATGCAATGCGACACGAACAACGCCACATCCCGTTTCAAGCCGTGCCACCAGAATGTCGTACGGAGATCCCGATACATCTTTGTGCTACCCGGATGAGAAGTATAACTAGCATAATGAGCTTCAGTGAGGATCTCTTTTCTGAGGGCCGCATCGTTCGGAACGCACAGTCTTCCCTTCACTCGGAGCATCCCATCCGTGCCTACCGCAAAGTCGGACGCCTTTTCTGCTGAGATAAGAGCATGAATCTTTTACAGGAACGGGTCATCCTTCTGAGCGACCTTAACCTTTTGTAACAAGTCGGGCTCGAGGCGCAGTTGTGCCACTTGCGCCCACTTTTTGTATCTGATTTTTAGAGTAATGCCCAAGGATTCAAGATCTCGGCGCAGCCTATCATCAATAGCGAAACTCCCTACAAACACTCAACTCAATGCATCAACTACTACGTTTTCCTTACCAGTCGTGTATATGATCATAAGATCGAAGTCGCTAAGGAGTTCAAGCCAACGCCGCTGCCGAAGATTTAAATCCTTTTGTGTGTACAAATATTTCAAACTCTTATGGTCCGTGTAGATCTCACACGGTACACCATAAAGGTAGTGGTGCCACAGCTTCAGTGCAAACACTACCGCAGCCAGTTCTAAGTCGTGCGTCGGATAGTTCTTCTCGTGAGGCTTTAACTGCCTCGACGCATAGGCTATCACTTTATCCCTTTACATCAGGACACATCCCCGCCCTTTACCTGAAGCATCGCTGTAAATTTTGAAATCATCCGGTCCGTTTGGTAGAGTGAGGATTGGGGCAGAGACGAGGCGCTGCTTTAACTCCGTAAACGAAGCTTTACAGTCGTCCGTCCAAGTAAACTTTGCACCTTTTCGTGTGAGCTGAGTCAAGGGCGAAGCAATTTTTGCAAAATTTTGTATAAACCTGCGGTAGTAGCCTGCCAGTCCAAGGAAACTTCGGATATCGCTAGCTGACTCCGGCCGTTTCCACTGCATGATGGCTTCCACCTTCCTTGGGTCTACTGAAATGCCTTGTGAAGAGATGATATGCCCTAAGAAGGATATGTTGTCTAACCAAAATTCACATTTACTCAGTTTGGCATACAACTTGTTGTCTCGAAGGGTTTGCAGCACCATCCGCAGGTGTCCTGCGTGCTCATCCCTAGTCTTCGAGTACACCAAGATGTCATCGATAAAAACCACCACAAATTTATCGATGAAGGGCCGAAATACACGATTCATTAAATCCATGAATGCAGCAGGTGCATTCATCAGTCCAAACGGCATCACTGAAAATTCATAATGTCCGTATCGGGTTCGGAAGGCAATCTTCGGCATGTCTTCAGGCTTAATCTTTAGCTGGTGGTAACCCGAGCGGAGATCAATTTTTGAAAACACCGTTGCCCCCTGTAGCTGATCAAACAGGTCATCTATACGTGGCAGAGGATATTTGTTTCTGATTGTGACATTGTTCAGCTCCAGATAGTCGATGCAGAGGCGTAAGTTCCGTCCATCTTCACAAAGAGCACAGGCGCGTCCCAAGGAGACGCTCGGACGGATGAACCCACGATCAAGTAACGCTTGAAGCTGGCATTTTAATTCCTTCAGTTCTGCAGGGGCCATTCTTTACGGAGGCTTAGAGATCGACTGTGTATTTGGGAAGGTGTCTATGGTGAATTCAATCTCTCGGTCTGGCGGCATGCCTGGTAGTTCGCTCGGAAACACATCGGGAAACTCCGCCTCAACGGAAGTAGAATCGACGTTTGCGTAGTCCTACCGTGTGTCCCGAACCGACGCTAGAAATCCCTCGCAGCCTGAGTGTAACATTCGCCGAGCAGATGTTGCAGATATCACCATGCAGGTCCCAGTCGCATCAGTTGCCGGATTACTAGTGTAACAGAATTCGGCTTCTCCAGGCAGGCGGAAGACTCGTTTCTCTGCACACTCTATAGTTGCCGAGCACGTACTGAGCCAATCCATTCCCAAGATGATATCATAGTCCTGAACATCTAGAACTAAAACATCAAGCGATAGCTTCCTTTCTCCAATACAGATGTAACCACCTTGGCATACTGAACAGACAGGTATTTTCATGCCGGAGGGGGTGCTAACACTTAAGTCTAGGTGCAACGGAGTCATTTTTACATTGTTCTCCACGGCAAAATTTGTGAAAATAAAACTATGCGTTGCACCAGAATCAAATAGAACACGAGCAGGTATATTATTGAAAAGCAAAGTACCTGACACGACGGTATCCGAAGCCAGAGCTTCTTTCCGTGTCATGGTATAGACTCGGCCTTGTGCTTGGCGACGCTCTTGCTGAGGCGCCGCTCGATTGGCCTGAGGAGCGGACAGTTGCTAATCTGGTGGGTTGGATCGCCACATCTGAGGCAGGTACCGAGCCGCTTACGACATACGTTCTCGGTGTGCCCCCTTCTGTTGCGGAAGGTACAACGTTGCCCCTGATTGTCTCTTTGACGCCCGTCGTGGTTTGGACGCTTTGCAGCGTTGTTTCCTCTATCGTTACCTTGGCGTTTGTGATTGGAGGTATGCACAACGCCGGTAGAAACGTAAGGATACTGCGGTTCAAGAGAAAGGGCGTGGTTCAAAACTTCCCGCATTGTCTGATACTGTGGAACGACTACGTGCGCATGGATGGCAAGACGTAGGCCTCCCTCGAATCGTCTGGCACGACTCGCTGCATCGGGTAGATAGGAGCTGGCAAATTTGGCAAGTTTGTTGAACTCAGCAGAGTATTGCTTAACTGTCATGCTGCCCTGCCGTAGTTTTACAAACTCATTTTCCTTCTGACGACGTACAGGTGGGGGTATAAACTCCTCCTCAAACGCACCACGGAAGGTAGCCCATGCTATCGCCTCCCCTCCATTCTCAACTGGAAGAGATCATCGATGCATGTCCCACTAATCGTGCGCATTGAGGCGAAGCTGCAGTTGAGCACATGCAACGCGCTTTTCTTCAGGTACTTCTAGGAGTGAGAAGTGATCCTCAAGTTCGGCCAACCAATCTAGAGCCACTATCGGATCCTCAGTCCCCTTGAACGCTGTTTTGCAGACTTTCTTGAAGTCGCCAAAGTCGAAGGCAGTCACTTCCCTCGTCCTTGGTGTTGGTGGTGTCTCGACTTCAAGCACGGGTTGCTCCGCCGGTGTTGTTGCTGTTGCCGCGGACTGGTTGGAGGCCAAAGTCTGCACGATCTGCTGCAGGGTATCTACCTGCTTTTGCTGGACTGAGAATCGTGCGAGTTGCCTCTCCTCCGCTCGCTGCTTGGCCCGTTCATAACGAGCTTCATCCCTTTGTTGGCTGGCTTCCAACATCCGCATCATCTGTTGAAGCGGATCGGCTCGAGACATGCCCCGTTGGCTTCGAGAGCTTCCTGAAGTGCCAGAGCTGCTCTCCTGATCCTGTGTCTCGCCCGGTGCTAGCGCTGAGGATTGCGCTTGTGCCATTCCTTCAAAAGAAAGTAAATTACATTAGGATCATAATGTATTATGGACTCATTGCATGAACGTATCTCATTTTGGCCTTAACGAGTTCAAGAGTTCGCACAGGGATTTATCGTTAAAGAAACTTTTCCCATACGAAGGGTCAAAAAGGAACTTTGAAGCTGCGCTCTGATACCAACATGTCACGTCCCGATTCCGTGGAATCGATATTCGTCCCCCGGGCGTGACCGCCGTGCGGGCCTAGGTTGCGCACCGCACGAGGCTAAGTATTTTTGTTTTGCATAGCGAGCACATATTCAGAGTACGCAGATAAATTGAAACACAGATTGAAGCATGGAAAATTCTCTTTTATTGATAATATGAACATCTATTACAAACTCTTGAACTGAGTCGTAAGGTTGCCTCTATGGGCTTACAAAAATGTTGACACAAAATGAGATAGCAGTCCTGTACATTACATCCCTTACTAAAACTCAAAAGATAGGACCTCCGGTTGGAACGACAGCTTTCCCACGAAGCTGCATATTTGCTTTGGTTGCTAGCTTCTATCTTCAAAATACTTCAAAAGGTGACACGGATCAAGGCGTGCCTACAGCTGGACTGGATTGGGGGATTGACTTCTGCTCCTCGCTTGGTTCTTCTTAGCACGGGGAACCTGTTTCAACGAGGGTCAGTACATCGAAACGTACTGGTGAAGGCAAGCTAACCCAACTATACCAATCAACACGTTGTTTTAATGAAACATGCATAATTTTTGTGATCTTTCTATCTTGCCTTAGTTCATTTTACAGCAAGCAATAAATATAGAAATCAATGAAATAACCCGCCACCATTCGATGACATTTACCTGCCCGTCTGAACCACCTGCACGATACTTACCATGCTTCCCTACCAAGAAGACACAAGTTAGTCTTGCTACATGTTTAAATATATACGAGGGGATCACTGGCACGTTGCCATATGAACGGGCTAGTCTCGGGACGGAATGCCGTGCGGCGCAGAGTACAGGAGGCGCCGCAAGCCACTCCATCCGAAGCAGGCGACTATCGTGAGTTCCGTCCGGATCGTATCGGTGCCGGTGCCCCAGCGATCGTCTGCAGGAACTAAGACCTTGTGCACAAGTTGTCCGTGATCAACGTAGTACACTAAGTTAGCATTTGAGACAAATCAGGAAAATATCAGGCGCAGGGCAATAACAGGGCAAGATCTACTTTTGCATAGTCTTCCCGTTCAGTTTATTGCATTCATGATGAGTTCTATTCATTGCACAATTTAAAGAAGAGTATACATTCTAACTTGTATTTATGCATATGATAAACATTCCAAACGAATAAACATGCAAGTAAGTAACCGTTCACAAGTTTGTTGACAAGCAAATATAATCCAAGTCTATTCCCATTTTATCTTGGTCTCTTTTAGTTATTATTTGGTATCGTCTGATCGGGGCAAACAAGAATGCAAGATTTATAGGTGTGAGGCTTGGAAGAAGGGCCAACTGAATCGAATATAAGCCACTCACTTAGTTTGTTGGAAGGAAGAAGGAAAGAGATGCTTCAGGAGTCCGTTCGAGCGATGCCTACTGCTGGTTCACCTGCATTGCCACGAATAGCTGATCAATACCTCTTCCACCATTTCCAATATCGGAATTGAAGTGCAGTTCAATGAACGAAAACAATGAAATCCATCGAAACCGTTCAAGAAATCTCAAGCAAATTCGAAAACCAACTCAAGACACGAAAGCAACAAGCGACAGCGAAAACTGAGGCAACAAAAGATGCAGCGTAGAGGTCCCTCCTGACTCTGCCGCTAAGTCGATCCCGGGGCACGGTCTACTGAATATGGGAATCGATTCCGAAGAAGCAAATCCATAAAGAAGATGGGTTCTTGTTTCAATCTATCCCGATCGAACGATACCGTCTTGTATTTCTTAGCCGCGCTCCCCGAATAGGGGGAACGGGGCACCACAGTAGGTTCTCCTCAACTTCTCCCAAACGTCTTTCACCATCTCAAGGCCATCCACTGTGGCGGCGATCGACTGGACTAAAGAATTGATGAGCCAAATGTATACCACCATATTAGGGGACTTCCACTCGTCGCGTCCTGCCGAGCTCTCATCCGGCTCTGTCTTCTTTCCTGACAAGAAACCCTTCAGGTTCTTCCCTGCGAGGGTTCTCCTCGCCCGTCGTGGCCAACTCAAGTAGGTGGCCGATCCATCAAGCTTCATATCGATGGATGGAAGCTCCAACTTCGCCAATGTTCATGTCGCGCTCTCACCAGCCGACAGTTTCATCAGCTTCATCAACGTTGCGACCTCCGCCGAGTCCAACTTCTTTATGATCACCTCCATTGATCCTCCTCTTCTCCGATCACCTCACATCCGTCCCACGATTCATGTTCGCCCTCTTCGTCCTCTCCTAGACCCGATCATGTCTCTCCCCTATCAGATCTAGGCCTTCGATGTCAACGTCTGGAATGACCCGATCTCCTCTAGGAACCGCGGCAGAAGGCTCCGCGCGAGTCGCGACTTCGCTGTGGTGGTGGCGGACGAGCGGCGACGGTGGTGGTGGCGGGCGAGCGGTGGTGGTGGCGCGGCAGCGGTGGCGGCGGGCGGTGTGGCAGCGGTGGCGGTGGTGGCGACTAGGGTTTAGGAGGTGATGGCTAGGGTTTGGACTTTGATACCATGTTGAATATTTTGGAGTAATTATATTTTTTATTGATAATCTCTTGGCTATTTATAGCCTTACAACTCTTCATCTTATATTAATATCCCATTAAAACCACCTGTAGAATATTCTAATATCCCAACAAATATACCAAGAATATTCTAAAACATCAACAAATATACCAAGAATATTCTAATATACCAACATCTCTTCAGATTCCTCACCAACTGCAGACCTACCCCTCCCGGAACAGCTACCTGAGCTCACTGAATAACCCACATTGCAGATTTTGCAATGCCTGGTGCATGCCTGGAGCACCCTACCCCCACCCTCTAATTTGCTACTGCCATTATATGCAATGGCTCACTGCTCCAGTAGTGAAACCCCTCTGGCCTGTGCTGCTGCACCCATCTCTGTGCACATGTGCACTAAATGCAGGTCTTCATTTCTGCAGCATCCCCTTGTTCCTTCTCACTGGTCCAGTCAAACCCACTGCTATCAAACATACAAAACTTCCCTCACCACTCATTCTCCCACACTATATATATATATATATATATATATATATATATATATACACAAGTAATACACACATATAAGAATACTACCTCAAGCCAAATACCAAGCACTTCGTGTGCAACACTAAGATACTCATATATGGCTCATGATACGCTTGCGGTACACACAATACCACGATACTCTTCCCCTAGCTCAAGCAACACAATTAAAATACTAAATAGAGTATAAATAACATTCATAATAGCTACTCTAGCATATTGAAGAAATCGACACGCTAGAACCCAAACCACATGAAAATACTCCTTACGTCTCCGTATCACGACGTATCGTGATACACACTCACCGTATCCAATTGTGGACACGAACAGTCTTGTAAATCATGCATCTCACTCTAAAATCACTAAAGAGATTCCAACGAACACATAATGTCCCAATCTCGGATTTTCTCCAAATTAGCCACAAAAGTCAATGTAACTATCACGATATAGCTCCTATGAACCTAGTTCTTCCTCCTATGGGTAGTTCTTAGCCAAGGAAGGGTTACTAATGGTTAAATGCAACAATTAAAATAAAAATAGAGAGGAGATTGAGGGTTATACCTATTGGGAGATAGATTCCCAATGAAATGCTCAATTAACACAATTAGGACACAAGCTTCTAGCCAAATCCTTCATCTCCAAGTGCTCCTTGCAATTCAAGCTTCTAGGCTCCTTAGATGATGGTTAGGGAAGGGAATTAGAGTAATTTGTGAAGGAATTGGTGGAGGGATGAAGCAATTTGGGAAAGAACTAAATTTGGGGAAAAACTTGGAGTGTAATAAATGAGAGGAGAGAGGAGAGAGAAAGACCCCCTCCTTATAGGGCCGATCATGTTCTCTCTTCCAAGCAATATGTTTTGACATGAATGCCCCTATTGGGTTGTCATCAAGAAATGTTTAATTATAGAAAGCTTCAATTCCTAATAAAGGTTTAATCTAATCTCTATTTAATAAAAATGGTTAACTAATTTGGGTCCACTGTGATAAAAATAGTATAATCCACTAACTATTGGTCCAAGTTGTCATGTCAAGTCTAGTTAGGTCCACTAGTGTCATGTCTAATTAAATAGTATAATCCACTAACCAATTTGTTAGTGGATTAGACTATACAATATATTTAATATGCACATTATATATATAAATAAAATATATAACATAATATTTATAATAATGCAAAATAACAAAAATATTTCGATTCTAGAAATGTGGTAGTGACATGTCTTCTCTAATTTGGCCTGAAACACCCTGGCCACCCCCTCCAGTATCTCTTTCAGCTCCTGACTAGTCACAGGTGTTCCCATCTACACAGTTGTACTTATCGCAAACCCAACACAGGGACAAGATCAAACGCAACTCAACCACGGGCCGTTCACCTACACGTAATCACGGCTTTCTCCATCTATCTGTACACCTCCAAGTTCATGCGGCAGGAGGTGCACGATGGGTAGAACTCGTCGGAACAAATGCTAAAAATAGAGATCTGTGCAAAACTTTTCAGGAAGTAGGCTATCTAATTTCACAATTCACGTTGAGATCGAAATCAGAGAATCACACAAGAGTTCCTCTCTGATTATCCACGATCCAACGAATAACTAGCCTATGCTTGCGTACGACGAGGACAACGTCAGCAACTGCGTACCCTGCTTCCCGCAGGTTCGACAGGATACCCTGCTTCCCAACGGGTTCAACGACACCCGCAGGGGGACGTCGATGGCAGATCGACTTCGGAGAAGAAGGGCGGTGGCAGAGAAGAAGGGTGACTGGTGAAGAAGAAAAATAAATTTTTTTTTTTAATGTGGAGAAAGAGATTCAAAATTTTGGCTCTGATACCATATAGACAGGAATAATGGATGATTTATTATTCAGGAGGGAGTACATATATATAGGAGCAAGCTAGCCGCCTCCTTATTTCCTATCCGATGTGGGACTAAATAAGTCCTCGTAGCTCGAACAGACCAGCACAGGATACTATCTCCATCACATGGCTTACTGACTGAATGAAATATTGAAGTTCTTCTCAAACCTTGCCGCTTATGATTGATTTCATACCAGAAGCACAAATCTTGTTAAATGCCTTTCTGACTTGACATTGGACTACCACCTCCATCTTTGGGTCCTACTTTTATTTCATTGGAATCATTAGTAAAGATCATTTTGTTGCTAGTTCAAGTCATATGTATGTTTCAAGATTTTGAAACAATGCTTTTAAAGCAAGAAAAATTTACTGTAAAAATTGTACTTACTGCTGCCTGATATTTTTATATATAATTTGTTGGCTAATAAAGGCCCAAACTTACCTCACTTAAAAAGGTTTACCAGTTCACACACATATTTTGAACTATCTTTCATTTGATGATATCACCTGTATTAGTATAATCTTATGTTTTTATAAGAAAGATCACTTATGTACTTGTTTGTCCTCTCACAGAATGTCTCGCCAGTAATGCTGGTAAGGTTCCTCCGAGAACACCGATCAGAATGGGCAGACAGCAGTATAGATGCCTACTCTTCTGCAGCTGTCAAAGCTACACCTTGTGCTTTACCTGGGTCTTACATTGGAGGGTTTGGGAGTAAGGTTATACTTCCTCTGGCTCATACACTAGAGCATGAAGAAGTAAGTACTTTCTTTACTTCTATACTAAGATGGATCAATTCTTCTGAAATTGGCTGGTGTTACCGTACTTCTATTCCTCTTTATGTGCTCATCACTATTTCCTTGTCACATATGTAACAGTTTCTGGAGATACTTAAATTGGAAAATCTTGGCCATAATAGCGATGTTCTTACACCTAGAGATTTGTTTCTCTTGCAAGTAAGTATACTTTGTCTTTCAAGATCTAGTTATTCTACGAGGTTAATGTTGGGAATGAACGCGGAAAACCGTTCCCCAAACCGTGAGAAATTGTGAGGACCAAAGAAAAACGGAAAACCAGACACAATCCAAAATCCACACACAGAGCACAACACAAACGTGATCGATTTTTACGTGGAAAATTCAGACGAAAAAAATCACAAGACGACCGGAGTCCAATCCGGAAAAAAACAGTCACTAATGAATTAAAGAGATACACCCCCTACAAACTTCTCCATTGACACCGATCCACGCGGATCAACACAACTCTCCAAATAGCAATGGAAATAGATTATAAAGAGAAATAGAGTTACTGGGGACAAAATACGAGAACGAACCGGTGTGGAACTCCTCGAAGCAATATCGTTCTCCAGATCAACCCAAAACTCCAAATCCTTCCTCCTCTCCTTGGTTGAAGAAATTGCACTTGAGAAAACTCTTCTTTCTGATTGTAGAAACTTGAAGATTAGGTTTAGAAAACCCCTATTTAAACCAGCCGACTCCTCCAAAAGATCCGGACCGCTGATCACGATCCAACGGTGATAAAAAAATCACCAAATTCGGGCCTTCAGCCCGGCCAGCGCAACACTGGTGGGTAAACCACTAATGTTAGTTCATTTAATTTGGTAATGCTTAAAATGTAACCTAACTATGAGTACAATGTTTTCTAATCTTTGTTTACTTCATGTACCATTTAAATACATGCCAATTATTAGTCATTATTATCAGTCAGATTTGTTTGATGAATTCCAATTTAACAGAGTAGGTTCCTCATTGAATGACAAACCTATAGTTTGATAGGTTTGTAGCCAATCCCAACAGACGCCCCTAAGAATTAGTTGATGTATCAATTTGGCATAAAGTATACCTTTTAGAAGATAAACCATTTGTGATCTTGTAAAGAAACAGCAATTGCTTTTGTTGTATGTTCAGTTTATAGTCGACTTCTTTTTTTAAATGCCAATGATTTGCATTAAAAAAATTCTTTCTGGAATACAACTTTTTTCTGTTTCCATCTTACATATTAAAATAATCATTTTATTAAACTATTTTGGTAGCTCTGCACTGGTGTTGGCGAGAATGCTATAGGAACCTGTTCGGAGCTTGTTTTCGCCCCAATGGATGCATCTTTCACTGAGAATCCCCCTTTGTTACCTTCTGGATTTCGTATTATTCCCCTTAACTCTGGAATTGTAAGTACAGAATAGGTACATGATGTCTGTCATTGCTTTTGATGCTGATCAGAAATCTATATAATATTTGATACTTGTATTTGCTTCCAATGAGGAAGTTAGTATAAGCGATTTCATCATTTCTTAAAATTTGCCATTTGATGCAGGAGAACTCTAGTCCAAACCGCACTCTAGACCTAGCTTCTGCTCTTGAGGTTGGACCAACAATAAACAGAGTTGCTGGTGATTTTTCTTGTGGTGGCAGCATGAAGTCTGTGATGACGATAGCATTCCAATTTGCTTATGAGAATCACCTCCAAGAAAATGTCATAACCATGGCAAGAGAATACATCCGCAACATAATATCATGTGTTCAAAGGGCTGCTTTGACTCTCTCACCTTCTCGTCCTGCTTGCGATGGTGGCCTCCGGCCACCACCTGGAGCTCCTGAAGCAGCCACACTTACTCGGTGGATTTGTAACAGCTACAGGTTATATCACTTATAAAAATATTATGAAATTTTAGCATTTAAAATAATTATGGAGACCATACTACCGTGTAATCGGCCCATGCATTTGCACATTACTCGTACCTACATCCTTTAAAATTCTCTTAAGTTTTCAATATCATTGATAACGGCATGGTTGTTTGTGGTCATTGAGGTTGCATGTCATGGTTTTCATTTGACACAGCAGAGTATTGTGAAATAGATTTCAAGTCCATTGCTATACATATAGTGGTAAGAAAAACGGACATCATTTAACCGAGTCATCTACCAATTGATTGAGAACCTATCAATTTGCTCTGGTAATCTGGTTGAGTTCCTCCTGTAGTGCATCTTTTTTTTACAACTCCTCTTGCTTCAACACTATTGATATATTCAAATTTTGTCAATTTTCCTTCCATTCTAAGCTATGAAGATATATTGGGATTAAATTGTATATATGGTGATTGGCCCATGTGGCTTAGGCCCAAGTTGATATGTAGATGTATATATATGTAATATCATGATGAATGAAAGACCTAGATTATTCTCTTCTACTACTTCTTCAAATGGTATCCGAGTATGACGGCTAGGGCACGATTTCTTTTTCCATAGCGGCGGCAGCGACAGTGACGGCGATTTTTTCTCTACGACGACGGCGGCGAGTCTCCCTTCGACCGGCGGTATGATGAGCGGTGGCGGCGTCGGCGAGTTTTCTATGTCGGTGGCGACGGCAACAATGATCGATCCAACCTCCCCGTATTACCTTAGTTATAATGACAATCCGGGTAATACAATTACGAAAGTGGTGTTTCGTGGAAAAAATTATGAGGAATGATCGAGATCTATTCGGCTTTATCTACGGGCTCGACGGAAATTTGGGTTCATTGACGGGTCTATCGATAAACCTACGGAGAATGACAAATTGGAGGATTGGTACTGTGTCCAATCGATGCTTGTGCAATGGGTCTTGCACACTATTGACGCTTCGGTGAAGAAGACGATACCGTACTTTGAGGAGGCGAAACCGCTGTGGGATTCGCTCAAGGACCGATTTAGCGTGGGGAATGGCGCTAGAATTTAACAGATTAAACATTCGTTGACAGAGTGTCGCCAAACGAAATCCATGTCCGTGGTCGACTACTTTGGCCAATTGCAGACTCTTTTGGATGAGTTGGGGACTTATGAACCTATTCTGGCGTGCAGTTGCGGGAAATGTACGTGTGATATCCCGAATAAGCTGCAGAAACGGGTTGATGAAAAGCGCTTTCATCAGTTTCTTTATGGGATCAATCAGGAACTCTATGGCAACGTCCGCTCGACTTTATTGGCACAAGATCCGTTCCCTACTTTGGCGCGTACTTATCAATCCATGCTACAGGAGGAACAATTGCGCACGTCCACACAAGTCTTCTATGAACGGGATGAGATTATGGCGCTTGCGGTTAAAACTCCTATTAATCGTGGGCCATCTCGTTTGGATACTCGGAATAAATCGGAGTAGTTTTACAATTTTTGCAAACGCAACAGACATGAAGAAGCCACTTGCTTCGAGAAACATGGCTTTCCAGATTGGTAGGGGGATAGGCCGCGTGGCGGCGGATGAGGGGCTGACCGCGGACGTGGTGGCGGACACACGGTTGGTGGAGTGGACAGGGTGCAGAGGCGCGTGCGGCGGTGGCAGGACGTGGCGCGACGGCTGCGACACAGACACGTATGGCAGCTGATGGTGCAGGCGGTGTTCCGTGAATAACTCCGGACCAATTGCAACAACTTATTTCTCTGCTTGGTAACTCTTCGGTCAAATATCCGGAAGACCGTATGGTGGGTAAGTCTATTGCACCTTGGATTATTGATACAGGTGCTTCAAATCATGTTAGTGGAAATTTGGATTTATTTTCGGGGGTGATGGAAATGGAGGAATGTCCGATTGGACTCCCGGACGAACGGACTGCGGTTGTCTCGTGCTGCGGGCGTGTTGCTCCTGCACCGGGTGTTGTTCTCACGAATGTTCTATTCGTACCTCAATTACATTGTAATTTAATTTCTGTGGCCCATCTTATTGATGATACAAATTGTGTTGTACAATTCACTAAAAAATTGTGCGTAATACAGGACCCCAGTTTGAGGACCCTGATTGGCGTCGGTGAACGGTAGGACGGACTCTACTACTTTCGTATTGTATCGAAGACTCAGGCCTTGGCAGTGACTTGGACGACTTCTCTGGACATTTGGCATCAGCGACTTGGGCATCCTTATGATAAAGTAGTAAGTCTCTTTCTGTTGTTAGTAGCTCTAATAGTTTAGTAAATAAGGCATGTGAATTTTGCCATCAGGCAAAGCAAACTCGAGGTAATTTTCCTGTCAGTTACTCTCGGGTTGTTGTAATTTTTGATTTGATACATTGTGATCTTTGTGGCCGTATCCTACGCCTTCTTCTTGTGGAGTTCGATAATTTTTGACGATTGTGGATTTTTTTTTTATGTTGTTTGGGTGTTTTTGTTGATTGATAAGACTGAAGTATACAAGATGTTCTCGTCATTTTTTTATATGATTGGACGGCAATTTAATTTCAAAGTTCGAATTGTGCAAAGTGATAATGGTACCGAGTTTAATTGCCTGCGTGACTACTTTGCACATAATGATATTTTGTTTCAGACATCTTGTGTGAGTACACCTCAATAGAATGGGAGGGTCGAACGAAAACATAGACATATTTTGAATGTGGTATGTGCTTTACGATTTTAGGAAAATTTGCCAAATTGTTTTGGGGAGAATGTATTTTGGCGGCCGGTTATTTGATCAATCGAACCCCTTCAAGTCTTCCTGGTTTTAAAATCCCTTATGAAATTTTATTTTGTGCTTCTCCTTATTATGATGAATTACGTGTTTTTGGTTGTCTATGTTTTGTCCACAACCAAAAAGCTAAAATGGATAAATTTGCCAGTCTTAGTCGAAAGTGTGTTTTTGTGGGATATCCCATGACAAAAAGGGTGGGAAATTGTATGATCTTGCTACTGGTGATTTTTTGTCTTTCGAGATGTTAAATTTTATGATATTGAGTTTTCCTATTCTGTTGAGGATGATCATGGTGGTACAGTTTCACCTGAGCTTGCGTCTTCTGTCGTGGATGATGATGATTTGGGTTTTGATTCTGTGATCGACAGTACTACGGGGTGTGATTTACCTCATACGGATGGGACAGTCGTATCCCCGGATGGGAACGACGCGGTGGGGGCGGCTGATGGTGAGGGTGGCGCGGCTGAGGTCGCTGTGGAGGATAAGCCGGCGGAGGATGAGGCGGCAGCGGTGGCGCCAGATGGTGAGGGTGTACTGGGGCGTGGAATGTAACGACCCGTTCCGTTCAAGCGGATAGCCGATTCAAACGGCGCAAGTGCAACGACCCGACCCGCTTTGCTCAGCGAGAAGACTCGTTTGAGGCAAATGATTTCCAGACTTGGCCCTTCATGAGTTCAGACTTATACTTTCAAATGCTCGCTTGGAGTATTGCTCGACCGAGGCGAATCATCGTTAAGGTGTGTGGCTGCGATGAACTTGTCTTTGCTTAGCCAGCACACTTAAAATATGGACGATATATGCTAGTCGCTAGGTGAATCACCCCTTGCATGCTAATAAAGAATACAACGCACATAGCTAAGGAAATAATCCCATCTTTTATTGCTTGTGTTAGAACATGGAAATGAAACTTTGCTTATAAATGTACTATCGCATGCTACCTTTGCCTTGTGCAAGTAGACCCCGCTATGCCTCGAGTAGATTGTTGTATACTCTCCTTAGTGCACTGCTTCACTTGTTTACGCTGCACGTCCATAGATTATGTCGCTCGATATGTCCCTTTACGGTTTCACTCATCACTTTACCCTTAGACCCGTGCCAACGTAAATGCTTATGTTTACACAAATGCAATGCTTGCCTGCTTATATGTTAACTTGTACTTGTTGTCTCGTTTTAATGCTTGCCACATGAATCTATGCCACCATCAAGTAACACTATCAATGTCATGCATTCATTTAGTTCTCCCCAGAAGACTATCTAATAGTCGTTCCGTGCAAGTATGAACCTGAAAGTATTCGGGACCGTTAGGTCGCCAAGACAGTTCCCGAACCAGGGGATTTGCACCATGTCAATAATCCAAGAATCACAGCTCGTGGAGCATACTCGTTCTGAACAAGAATCAAGAATCAAGAATCAACATGTCATGAATTCCGTGAATCTGAAATCCTAGACTTGCATGGTCACGGACAACTCGTGCACGAGATAATAACATGGATTCATCGGATGATCATCGGGGCACCGGGATCATACCGTCCTAGGAGGAATATGGGTATTGCGTGACCAAATCGGTAGGATGCTCTCCGGTTTTGGGGCGACGCAATATATTCAGTGGGCGGGCCCTTGGTAATGCATCCTACACTTGGATAACCCGTCTGACTCCATGATCTATGGTAGTCTTTCCATGTTTGGGTGATGGATAACGCCTAATAACTCTTTCGCTACGCCTCATCTCCATCCAAGACTATGCATCATCCTTTATGGCTAAGCCAGTGACCTCATGTTCATATAGATAAGTCATCATCGCTTAGCGGCAATCTGCGTGCGAGTCATTGCATCGCATCCAATAATCTGAAACACCTGAATGATATGAGTATAAGATATCTATACATAAATTGAACAACCTGAGCAATCCATTGAACACTTGAACATCCTTTGCAACATGCCTGGATAATCTGTATAACTCATGCAACTGAAACAGGACCTCGTTCACGACACTTGTGTTTGCTTATGCTATTGCCCCTGGATTCATTTTATATATTCGTTGTTGATTTAACTTGGTTCGCCTTAGATAGGGAAGGACGAATGATAAGTTGGTAAGTCTCGCCGTGTTCCTTTATATCACACGGCGCACTGCCACACGAGTTAGGCTTTTCATTATGCCATGAAACTGATCCTAAGGCAAGACTAGAAAGATAACTTAATAGATGGTGCACGGAACCTTTATAAATGTGTTTGGATTTGTCGAGCGGGCGAGAAGCCTCCCCACCAGTGCATTCATGTACTGATAACCCACCAGATTGCTTGCAGGGTGCGGGAGAACCTCGTTCGGTGCGGAAACCCCCTTCGTGCGTGCTAAAGCGTGGAGTTCACTCTGGAGCCTTGGAGCGTTGCATCCGGAACTGAAGCACATATACAAGACATAATGTTGGAACATCGCCTATGTATCATTCCACAAATGTAGTCCCTTGGCACGCTTTTACTGTTTTGAGAGGGCTTGAGCGACTTGTAATCTCGGCCTAGCACCGCATGTAATACTTGTTAAATATCAATAAAGAGCTCGTTTTACTTCTATACTAGTGTTATTCAATGCTTCCGCTATTGACGACTCTGTGAACTTGTTACCAATTGCCTGTACGTTTCTTATTCCGCTGCACTCGGACTACCTGTGTGACTCTGTGGCTTAGACATCTTACCGCCTGTTCGGATCATGGCCTTGCACTGCCGCAGCTTGTGCTCGTGCGTCATCATGTCCAGATAGGAAAGATCGTCCTGCGGGAGCGCTGGCGTGGTGAATGGCGCCTAGCGGGGACGGTCGATTACCTGCGGGAGATCGAGGTGTGACATATTGGTATCAGAGTATGGCTTTACGTCTTTGGACTTCTTATCGTTCTTCTCAGTTTCGAAAGCTCGTTCATGGGTTATGTGCATGCACTCTCTCTCGTTGACCCAATGGGATGTTCCATACAATGAGTCTAAATACTTTCAAAAGTGCGTGTGAATGATATGATTGCTTGTACGAAATTGTGATGGGAAGGCCTTTGTGCCGACCTGTGTTAGGCTTTATGGGAATAAATTTGTGCTAGAAATTGCAAGTTATGTGCAAACCCGAATACTTATACAGGATTACCCAACTGGTTAGTGTGCGAAATAGAGTTCGAACGGTTAGTTATGCACACAGCCTTTCGGCTAAGTTGTGTTGATTATCGTGCGCCAAGACCCTTGAGTCTGAACAATCCGAAGAGGAACATTTTTCTCTTGAATATCATTTAATAGGGTTTCAGATTGCCTAGTATTCCACCAATTTGTAACTCAAGGTTCCAGACTTTTATTAAATCTACATCATCGCAACTTCGCACATGCATAGGTTATAGTGAGATCCTGGGCCAAACACCATCCTTTTCAGCCCAACTCTGTCTTAATGCCCTCTTGGCAAGATAAGCCGTCAGTCAGCTGTACAATGTAAGGATCACATCCATATCTGAAATGGTAGACACGCGAGACTCAAAATTTTGTGCTAAAGAGCGTGGAGGTTCGAGTCATCTTCAAGGCATAATATTGAGAATGCTCATTGAATGAGCAATTCAGTAACAGATTTTGTATCTAATCAATATTAATATACCGACTTATCTGTTGATGACAGCTGGTGTTGACCAGCTTTGCGATACGGACGGACATGAAGAAGAACACAGGAGACTCATCAGAAATGCAAAAGAGAAGAAGAGAGTTACTGATTTCCGACCCTCAACCACAAATCTGTTGAATGAAGGGGAATGGATTGCTTACTCTCAGCCACTAGTTATAAGGAAATCCCTTGACTTTGCTTATGCTCAGTCAAGTGAGGCGGGCCATTCGAAGTAACGTAACAAGATTTGTTAATGCACCATTTTCAAAGGATCTGGAGTTTTTCGAGAAAAATGTCCCATCCTTCAATATCATGATTGGGTCGACAGTTTTTGGTTATGACAGTAAATCCAGTTTAGCACTTGTGAAAAGTTTAATTATTCGAATCTATCAACAAAATAATTTTTTTTTTCGTGGTTAATGATTCTAACAAAAATTGATTCGTTGGTCACCACTGCAACAATTTTTGTTAGTCCCATTTTTATTCTCAAATGATATCCGAGGGTTTTGCTATTCTTGTAGAAATTTCATTCTCGCCGCGATTAGTATATTAATTCGAAAAAAAAGAAATACCAATATTGACTCTTTAATGCTTCATTCTTAAGGCTAATCTACGACCTCTTAGAGTAAATCAATTTGTTCTTGGTTCGTTCCGTCTTCCCACTCAATGAATGATTAAGATTCGTTTTCAATGGAATCCTATGTAGTCACAGGTTTTGTCGTTTCCATAGCTTCTCTGTTAATGGTTAGGCCTGAAACAATGCGAGATCAGCTCACTTCCCTACCGACTCAATCAATCGGAGGAAACTCAATCCTAAACTTCGGAGTGGCAAGCAGCACGCGTTTCGTTCTTCTTGAATCTCTCGGAAAGAGGAAGAGGCCCCCGGTCGAGCGAATCCGTGTATTTCATTTTCATGGTCCTTCTCCTCTGCTTTTGCTCTGGCCTAGGAGTAGGAGCTTGGGTCAGGCATGCCCTTGATTCTTGTCGCTCATTCCTTTTGCTTGCTTAGTTTAGCTAATCTGCTAATCGTGAATCCCTTGTTGGCTTTGTTCGAGTTAATTTTTCTTCTTTTGTTAAGCGGAAAAATCCTTAATTAAGTCTCTATTTTTGTAAACAAGAAATATGCCCCCCTCCCTCTTCTCTGTTGAGTTTATCTCTTAGAGGGGGACTATAGTTCAATAGTATGGACATTTCTCCTTATAAGAAGGATGGCGTGTTAAAGCCATTGCATAGGGCTCCCGTATAAGCTCCTACAATGATTAATAATAAGCATCAATCCGGCCTTCTGCGGAGAAAAAAGGAAAAAGATATTTCAAATTATATCTATATTTCCATCTCAAGCTCGGTTATTGGCTTGTCCTCCGAAATCGATTATACTCGGAAAAGAATTTGGTTTCAGCCGAGACGAAACAATATGCCGATCGTTCTAGTAAACCAAAACTATCGTTTTCTAGCTATTTTGCTTCAATATTTTCTTTACAACACAAAAATTAATGATCTAGTTACGATTGAAAATAGATTTTTGTATCTTCATCCATAGATCCTTTACTCATACTCATTGAATTGGAAGATTTGATCCAATAAAAAAAATTTGTTTCGCGACTCCATAATCCCATTTTTTTAATTCAATTTCAAATTTACCTTTGGATACAAACCGTGAGGATGTATATGATTCCTTTCTAATTTGAAAAAATGTCAATCAATCCCTTTTCTTTTTCATCATTGGTAAATTCCATACATAAAAAAGTAAGAAACTAAGAAACAAAATAAAGAAAAAAGTAAAGAAAAACTACAAATATTTTTTTATTTCTCACGTCCGGACAGTCTGAGCTGACTGAAACGACCGCTGGAGGCGCACCATAAGCCCAGCTTCTTGGAGCTGCTATTGCGAAATACCGCTGACCCTTACGACTATAAGCAATAGGGGGTAGAAAGGCGACCGGGCCTTATAAAAAAAAGGAAGTAAAAGATGGCATTGAGACAGTTTATGAATTCGATTGATTTTTCGTTACTTGACCAAACAACCTCCAATTCCGTTATTTCAACTACATCGAATGATCTTTTGAATTGGTCAAGACTCTCCAGTTTATGGCCTTTTCTATACGGTACTAGATGTTGTTTTATTGAATTTGCTTCATTAATAGGCTCGTGATTCGACTTTGATCGTTAGCAGCAGTTCTTCCATACCAACTTAGGTGTACGACGCTGCTATTGGCATAACAACCGGTACACCATAGGTTGACCCAACCTAGTCCTCTCGTACTAGGGTTGGCTCCTTGCAGTTCTCCCTTTAACACCAACGGTAGATATGAACCGAAATGTCTCGCGACGTTCTAGACCCAACTCATGTACCACTTTCATTGGCGAACAACCGAACCCTTGGGACCTTCTTCAACCCCAGGATGTGATGAGTTGACATCGAGGTGCCAAACGACTTCGTCGATAAGAGCTCTTGGGAGTCATCAGCCTTATCCCCGGCGTACCTTTGTTGTACTGGCAACTAAGCAAGTTACTGTCACATGCACTATGAATTGTATAGAGATTTCTATCATAATACAAAAGTTTGTTTTTCGGTAATTCGGCAATGACATTTTTTTCTTTCATCAGGTCTGGTTCTGGAGTTGAGCTTCTTAAACCCACAACAGAAGGCAATGACTCAGTTCTTAAAATACTTTGGAAGCATGCCGATGCTATTTTATGTTGTTCTCTGAAGGTTTGCACCTCTTATTTCTGTTTCAATACACCAAGATGCGATTTTATGTTGGAAGCATGCTATAATATTTATAAAATATTATAAATATTTTCGTACAGGGTTAAGGATCACTGCTTTGTAAATTGTTTTCCAACTTTTGAAATTTTAACTACTATAATCTTTTACATACTGTTTTTATTTTATTGTGAAAATCATAAAGAAAATTGTGCCAGAACACGACGCTTGATTCACAGACACATAATTGTACCTTTATATAAAGATGTTTCGCCAATAATATCTGCTTGTGTTCATGGTTCCGTCCAATAGGGGACTAAAAGCCATGGTGCGGATTATTAATGAGTTCGGACACTTGTCGGATTTGTAACTCAACAGAGAAAAGAGCAAGATATACTTCAGTTCTCACAGCCTAAAGAAATACTCCAAATAGAAAAGGGTGTCTACCTGGAAAATATCTGGGTTACGCTCTTTCGCAGGAATGACAAAGTATGGTAGAGTATGTTCAGAGAAGAATAGAGGGATGCCAAGCGCAAAATATGTTGTTTGGAGGAAGAATTGAACTGGTTCGTCGGTTGCAATCTCTTTATTCTTGCTTCATGCTGCAGTCGACGACAATTCAAAAGGTGGACAAATTATGTACTGATGTTGTGTGGCGCGGGGGGCATTCACACGATTGCATGGGCAGATATGTGCCGCCCAAAACATGGAGGAGTGGGATTGCGATCTCTTCAGTCTTCGTGACACAGCAGGCCTGAGACTAACCTGGAACTTCATTGAAGGACGATCATTACGGGCTATATGGATGCAGAACATGTACTTGAAAGAGAGACTTTTGGGTCCAATCTCCGAATAATAACTACTCGGCTACATTTAAGACTATCCTACGAAGTAGATACATAATTAAATCGCTGATATCCAGAGATTTTGGCGGAGGGATCAACACTCATTTATGGTTCGATCCTTGGCTGGAACCCAAAGCATACTCGTGAGAGTTGGCTGGGAGACATGCAACGATGGGAAGAAATGAAATGGTTAGCTATCTTATACGGAACGGGTGGCACCTAACAGATCACTCGATCAGGCGGCAACTAGCAGCAGTGATCGACGGGTTCCCATCAGCCCTATGAAGGAGTCGGACACGTAGGTTTGGGATGTCACATCCTTCTGCAACTTCGAGTTTCATAAAGTTATGAACCGATTCGAACAACTAATCCGCCTGTTCCTCAAGCCGAGTTTATATAGGTTAAAGGCATTGCTATCAAAATATAGTTAAATATGCTCAAATTGCTGCGAGGAAGATTATTAAAACTGGACTTGTTAGCCAGATTTGGGATACGGTTCATGGATAAGGGTGCATGTTATGCCAACAAACCGCGAAAACATTTATACATTTATTCTTCAATGTGATTTTACATAGAAAATATGGAGCAGTCAATACAATAAATTGAACTTAGCACCACAGGGACATGCAAGCCTAGATCGAGTCCATTTCCTATCATCATGGCAGGGGATCACGCTGGTTCAAGCAGGCTCGTGCAAGGCTGTCAACCAGTGATTGTCACATCTGGAGAGACCGGAATAGGCGTATATATGATGAAGGGCTCAATATTGTTCCAGTAGGAATCCTACATATCATAGAGTTTGATGTTAATTGTATGATATAAGTGCTTTCATGAAAGTGTAACAATTTAGTTTCATATATATATATATATATATATATATATATATATATATATATATATATGAAGATCATCCGTAACCCTAACAGCGATGGCAGCAATGATCCTGAGCATGCGGCTCCTTCATTGCCGATTGAAGAGGACCATGCGACGCCTTCATTACTAATTGATGGAGATCCTGGAGGAGGTGGATAGGGGTGGATTGTGGTGCAACGTGGGAAGAAACGTGGAAGCCGTGCTGCCCCTAACCTTATAAAGAGGGTAGAGGTGCGCGGTGGTGGTGGTGGTGGTGGAAGGGGTTGCATAATCCGCAGTTGAGGTCCAAGAGGAAGGAGGGGCTAATCAATGAAGCATTCTGGATAAGAAGTGAGGGGTGCTACTGCTCCCCGCATGGAGAACAGTAGCACTGGAGTTCGGCCTGGTGCGGTTGCGAAGGTATCGTTAACAACGAGTCGGCAACATGCAGACATGGACATAGGCGAACGTTTGCTTCTCCACTCCGACGGCCTAGGATGATGCGACACTAAGCAGAGAAGCATCTTCTTCGATGATTTCTTCTCTGAATGCTCGATGATTTCATAAATTTTTATAAAAATGGGAGGCGACGAGGGTCATTCGAGAAGTCGGAGAAGCTCGGGAGCAGCATACAGGGGAGTGGGGGGCGGCTGAAACAAGCCTACCGATTTCGGACCGAACTCGGTCCCTCAGGCCGAGTTCGGGTCGAACTCGGTCTGGGTGCTCCAGAAGCTCCAGAGAGCTGCTGTTTCATTTACTCGCAAATCACCGACTCCGGCTGAATTCGGTTCGAGTTCGGTCGGCGGGCTGAACGAAAATTTTGAGGTGTTTTATACACCTTTGGATCGTATCCTACGGTCCAGGTTGATTGCGGGATTGGGGAGTATAAGTTAGGTTTTTCCTAACCCTAACACATGCAACAAGGAGAGAAAAAGGAGGCAAGAGTGCCAAATTTGGAAAGGAGAAAGAAGGATTGGAGACCGTTTCGGAGGAGGAGATCAATTTTGGGTAATTTTTTATTGTCTTCTATTTTCGTGGTGTAATCTATTTTCTATTCCTAAGGTTGTGGTGATCCGTGTTGGATCTGGAAGAGCTTGTAGAGTGTATTCTTTTTATTCCATTAATGGAGGTTCTTCAGGGTTGGACTCCGATCGTCCCGTTTTTTCTATCTGGATTTTTCACGTAAAAATCTCTGTGTCTGCGATTTTGAATTGATATTTTTGGTTTGTGCGTTTTGCTCGGTCCTCTCGCAGATACTCTCTGGTTTGGGAAACGGTTTCCATGCT
This sequence comes from Iris macrosiphon, assembly GCA_036927795.1. Classification (NCBI taxonomy): domain Eukaryota; kingdom Viridiplantae; phylum Streptophyta; class Magnoliopsida; order Asparagales; family Iridaceae; genus Iris; species Iris macrosiphon. Next base: position 129,293,855 of record JAYESA010000019.1, read on the forward strand.
TTCGTTCCCAACAAAGTGGTATCAGAGCCAGGTTCTGAAATTCCAGAAGGGTGTCAGGTGTTGATAGGAAAACCAGGGAGGAGAGATGGACGCGAAGCCGGTGCACATGGTAAACCTGAACGGTACCAACTATCATTATTGACGGAGCAAGATGAAGGATTTGTTATTCGTCAAGAAGCTACATCTTCCAGTATTTGCATCCGAGAAGTCCAGTGACAAATCCGAAGAGGACTGGAAGTTCGAGCATATACAGGTGTGCGGATATATCAGGCAGTTCGTTGACGAGAACGTGTACAATCATGTTGCCAATATTGAACACACGAAGACGCTGTAGGATAAGCTGGAATCTTTGTATGCGAAGAAGACCGAGATAAATAAATTGTTCCTGATACGGATGATGATGGGTCTGCTGTACAAAGATGGGATTATGGATCATTTGAGTGAGTTCCAGGGCGTGGTGGACCAGTTATCCTCGATGAGAGTCAAGTTCGACGACGAGGTTCAGGGACTATGGCTGATGTGTATATTGCTAGACTTGTGGGAGACCGTACGAGTGTCTATGATCGCTTTTGTTCCGGAATCCGTGATCAGTCTGGAGTTTGCCAAGAGCGGAGTTCTAAATGAAAAAATGCCGAGACGTTCTCAAGGTACTTCATCCACATCCCACTCAGAGGCATTTATTTCAGAGAGCCGCGGAAGGAGCAAGAGTAGGTCCAGGTGGTGCAGAGACAAGAGCAGGAGAAAGTTCAAGGGTCGGTAGAGGACTCGGAGTATTACCATTGTGGCAAGAAGGGATACATCAAGCAGAACTGTTTTGCTTGGAAGAGAGAAGAAGGACGACAAGAGGAAGCAAGGCGAGAACACTACAGCGGCGGGCTCGGTACATGGAGACGATGTGATCATTGTAGGTAATGAGGTTATCATGAACCTCGTCTGCGATGACAACTCTTGGCTGGTCGACTCAGGTGCTTCAGCGCACATATCTCACAACATGACACTATTTGCTACTTACACAACAGGCGACTGTGGAGTGTTGAAGATGGGCAATGGAGATGTGTCGAAGGCGGTTGCCATTGGAGATGTACATTTGAGGACGAAAACGGGTGCAGTTCTTATTCTCAAAGATGTCCGTCATGTCTCTGATATCCGTTTCAATCTGGTGTCGGTTGAAAGGCTGGATGAGGAGGGATTCTTCAGTCTCTTAGGGAACGGTCAGTGGAAGCTTTCTATAGGTTCGATGGTGATTCCCAAATGAAGCAAGAGGTCCGGACTCTACTATATAGAAGGGAGCGCACAGAGGGCACAAGTGGTGAACACAACTACTGATACGTCTACCGAGTTGTGGCACAGACGGCTCAACCATATCAGCGAGAAGGGGATAAGCTACTTGATTAACAGGAAGGTGATTCCGGGGCTAATGTCTACAAAGATGGAGAGATGTACGCATTGTTTGGCGGGGAAGCAAAATATAGTGTCTTTCGAAAGTCACCCAAGTTCGAGGAAGCCGGCGTTGCTCGAGTTAATTCACTCGGATGTCTGCGGTCCTATGAAGGTAAAGTCCATTGGTGGTGCTTCTTATTTTGTAACATTTATTGATGATTGTTCCAGGAAGGTTTGGATCTATGCCATAAAGACCAAGGATCAGGTGTCGCCTACTTTCAAAGAGTTTCCGGCCTCTGTTGAAAGGGACACGGGTAAGAAGCTACTTTGTGTTCGGTCGGACAATTGCGGCTAGTATACGGTCCTTTTGATGCTTATTGTAGAGAGGAAGGGATACGACACCAGAAGAATCCGCCAAAGACACCTCAGCTCAATGGTGTAGCAGAGCGGATGATCATGACACTGATGGAGCGTGTATGGTGTTTGCTATCAGAGGCAAACTTACCGGACAGTTATTGGAGTGAGACTCTTCACACTGTTGCTTATGTTATTAATTTATCTCCTAGTGATCCTTTGCAGAGTGATGTGCTTGACAAAGTATGGTACGACAAAGAGCCGTCATACAATCACCTGCGAGTATTTGGTTGTAAGGCCTTCGTGCATGTACCGAAGGACGAAAGATCCAAACTTGAGACGAAGACGAGACGGTGCGTCTTTATCAGCTACGGTCGGCATGAGTTTAGCTATAGACTCTATGACCCAGTGGAAATAAAGCTCTACAGAAGAAGGGACGTGATATTCGTCGAGAATCAGACCATGACCAACGCTCAGGATTCCGAGATGCCTTCTGAGGCTGAGGAATTGCCTGAGTGTCATTTCGCTTGGAGCAGTTTTCAGAGGACATCGCAGAGGAGTTATAGGGGAACCAGTTCATGGAGTTGCTCCCAACCTTGATCATCAGCATGTTGATGGTGGTCAAGGTGGCCCTCAGGAGGATGAACATGCCGAGGAGATAGTTCCTGAAGGGGAGGAGGCTGTTGATATACAGCTAGCACTAGTGGTTCCATTAAGGAGCGACAAAGAGCGTTGACCATCTACGAGATACTCACCGGGTGAGTATATGCTACTCTGTGAATGGTGACGCTCGTGTCTCAGATTGAGTTTGCTGCGAACCTTGATCTCCTCTCTGGCCTCGAACTGCTGAAACCAATGTCGCTCCGTGAAGCTTTGGCAAACCCCCCATCGCCAAAACTGGATCCGTGAAGCAACCCCTACTTGGAGACCGATCAGCTGTCATAGGACTAACATACTGACCCTCAATCTTTGGCTCATCACTATTCGTCGCTTTGTCTCGACGAACCGAATCCTCCGTAATCCTCAAAGTATCTCGAAGCCCCTCCTTAGTAAGTTTCCGACGATCCAACTCCTGTTGAATACCCCTCGAGCCTCCATCCGTGTCCGTGGCCTTCCTGTACAACTCAGTGGCTTGAGCCTGTACATGCCACAACATAAATCTACTCGAGCCAGCTGTTGGGAACCCTTCGTAAGCATCCAATCTTTGTCCCCAAACAAACTGCGACAACCATCATCTGCTAGCCTCCCTACCGAAATCAAGTTGTAGCGTAATCTCGGTACATGTCGCACATCCTTGAGAACGAGCTTTTTACCAAGCTCTGTTGTCAAGTGCATATCACCGATGCCTACAACTGCAGCCGTCCCCTTGTTGCCCATCTTCGCACGTCCAAACCTGCCGTCGTGGTATGACGTGAATATCCTCCTATATGGAGTGGCGTGATAGATGTCCCCGTATCCATGACCCAATCGCCATCATGACAAATGCCAGAAGGTTCCTCTGCGTCAGTTGCTGCGATGATGAGATCTTCCATGGCCGTAAGATCCTCCTGATCATCCTTGCCTTTGGCCTTCTCAGCTTTGAGCTTCATGCAGTTCCTCTTGATATGACCCCTTTCGCCACAGTGATAGCAGCCCTCCTTGAGGTCCACAGTCGCAAGATCCCGAGAACTCCCCCCTGTCCTCACCTGTGACTTGGGTCTTCCCTTTATGTAGGAAGCTATCAAAGCGGACTCCTGCGACGATTCCACTTGCTTACGCCGGATCTCCTCGTTCAACAATCTGATTTTGACAGCCTCCATCGTGACAACTCCACCAGGTGCAGAGTTGCTCACCGACACCACCAACTGTCACGACCCGCACCCGAAATTTGGGCATGAGTTGTGGGTACGTCCAGCCTACGCCGCAGCATCGGCGGTAGAACGCTGTCTAGGTCTCAACATATAATATTTCCTGTCAATAATCTCAACTCCGCACGGAGGACAAGGATAATAATCCACAGTTCTATAATATACTCAATCACAAGCTATAAGAAATAATGGCACGATGAGAATAGAAAGGAGTTCTATTAGAAACCAACCACAATAAGTCCAACTCAAAAACCTGGGTCTAGATGACCTCACAAAGTCACAAATAATGAAATACAACTCAGTCTCAGTCTAAAACAATAAATGCAGAAAAAGTAATCTAAGTACAGGCAGGCAAGATCTCCTCTTGGATAGGCAACTCCTCTGGGATTTCTGGAGTGAAATCTCCCTCTAATCCTGGGCCGTAATGAGTGGGGCAAAAGTTCTCCAGGTCCTCTGAAAAATGTTATCCAGTCAGGATTGGAGCGAAGCACAAGCACTAACAGCAGTTTCATTAAATTGACAAAGACTATAAACAGTGTAAGAAATACAAGATGAGGGTAAATGCTGAAAATGAGAAGTACAGGAGAAATGAAATAGGCAATAAAGCATCTAGCAATGAACAATAAACAGTGAATGCTAGAACAAGTGAATATGAATAAAGAATAAACATCTAGCTAAGTGTTTGAAATATTAGTTTATTATGTGATCGGCTTGGGACTAGATCAGGCTGGTTATATATATGATTAGCTATGATTCTTGAAGGTCAGGCTAACCATATGGTTAGCTATGATGCATGATAATGGTCAGGCTAATCATATATAACAGCTATGAAGCATGATGATGGTCAGGCTGCACCCGACGTGAGAAGTGGGGTGAGCTATGATGCATGGTAAGTTTGGATATGATCACATAATCTACTAATAGTTCCCCATCCCCCAGCTAGCACGATGGATTCCAATCACGACTCCTCGTGATGGGATCTAGGGTGCTAACCCGTGTATCCATAGTGTCGGAATCAAGTATGTAATACACTACAATTTATAGAAGTAATCAACAATGAAAACTGTCAGAGAATGTACTCGCCTGTGGTCCTGAGCAATGAATGAGGATCGATGTCCAAGGTGGGATCACAAAGACCTATTTATGGAATATTAATGTCAGATATTGAATTAAAAGAATAACATGTTTAACTCATTTAAATATGAGGCCTCTAGGTCATACTAAAATCTACTGGTCAAAACTAGGTTAACCAGGACCATACTAAGTCTAGACCTTGTTACCCCAGACTTTGTGTTGATACCAAACCATTTACATACTAGGCAATTAACATAAATATAACTCCTATATAGATCCTAAGATATTACCTAAACTGTTAACTCTCAATTAAACTAGTTTCTCAATTTCTCATCTCAACTCATACAGATACTCTAAGACTTTCCCACTCCCTGCCAACCTTACCCTTAACTAACCTTACCATACCAATCTCCCCATACCAACATCCATACCAATACCTGATACTCTATTACCTACACTATACTTGCACTTAAGACACAGTGTACAAGTTCACACTAGTACCCAGGTAATTCTCCATACATGTACCTCTGCCATGCTGCAAGTGTCATGTTGCCTACTGTTGCTAATCTACTGCTTGGGTTTTAATAACAGCTGATATTTCTTGCTACTGCACCTAATACAGCAATACACTCAAGCCTATTAATGCCCAATAAAACTCTTCACTGCACTAATATAATGTATGAGTATAATACTTCTTCAAACCTGAAACCCAAGTGTCTAGGTATCTTACTGTCAATACTTAACCCAAACTCATCAAAACTAACACAGTTAACACTCACTCACACACACACAGTCAATTTAGAACTGGCTGATACTAAGCTACACACCTACACAGCACTATAACCTACTGAATTTCAACTGCTCAGCACACATGCTGCACACAGGGAAACACACACTGTGCTCAAATACCTACACACTAGATCACACTGCACACAACCACAGTTTCCTCACTGCACAGTTCAGGAACCTACTGACCCTCTATGCTCTGTACCTTACCCTATTGTTCACTCACCCCTAACTATTTTACTAGTGCACAGGCATTAAACACACTGATCATACTAGTTACTGATACTCAATTAAACCCCTTACATTCACATAGTTCCTACTATACCACATATAAGTTACTGACACAACACAACACAGGCATATACTGGCACTTGTATACATTGACACTTACACACACAGTCACACACTAGAATGCACATAGGACTCACTGACCTGGGGATTTATGGGACACACACACACAGAATTCACACTGGCACATACACAAGTTAAACTCTCACCTAACTGATACACCTATGTACACACACTCAGGCACTGCACCTAATACACAGAGATACACATAACACAGATATCTCACCTACAGGCACATACTCAGATTTCTGGGAAAAATCTGAGTCACACACACACACACAGTTCTGAACTGACACACACCCACATATGTGCACTGCTCTTCACACAGGTATTGCACACTCTGGTTGGTCATCTACAGCTCACTCACACACACTTAAGTACTGGACTGAAGCTCCTCACTGAGACACCCCTAACACATCACTGATACATACAATCTCAGGCACACACTGACACCAAAATACTGATACACTAATTTCACATAGGAACCCTCACAGACTGCACACACACAGGTAACCTACTGAAATTGATACCTAGGGATACACAAACACCCAGGAACATATGGACTCTGTTTACTGCTATCCCCAGCTACACACAGTTCTAAAGCACTGAACTCACACAGGGAACATATAGCCACATACACAAGTTACTGATACTAACCATACTGACACATAACTCACAGACCTACAGTTCTCACACACTCACACAGATCTGTTTCCCCCTTTACTGAGAACACACAACCAAAAATCTGCCATACATATCACAGTGCACATCTAACTTAACACCCTACTCTCACTGGTACACACAGGCACAGTTTACTCACAAAATACACAGGCACTCATCTCACATGTATTTCTGATACATAAAGTCCTGACACTGATACTAAACCCAAAACCTAGACACTGATGCAAAGACACACAGGCATATTCTGAGACACTGGTTCACAGTATCAGGGAGACACTGCACACACCCAACACAGTCCAACCCGACTGTGCACAGGGAAGATCCCCCACAGTCCTCTTCTTCCCCAATCACACGATATATATATATATTCAATACATATGTAAATATATGTGTATATATATATATATAATTTAAACATGCAGTATTAAAACACATAGATAGGTAAATCCCTAAGGCATTCCTACAAACATCTAGGGCTGAATCGGGTTTCACATTAGAACCCATGAATTCTCAAATCAAAAACCCTAAAAATCGAGTTCAACCTACACATATGAGATGAAATCAGTCTACATACAAATACCTAGGGTTAGGGTTCACGAAAAAATTGGGAATAACAAACTTATGAACACCAAAACCTAATCAAAACCCTAAAATCGAAATCTAAATCTCAGGGCGGTTTCCTAATGGCATTAACATCAGAAAAACAGAAATAAAAGAATAAAAATTCGGATTTACCTATAGGGAGATGGTTTCCCTATGAAGGTTCTTCTTCCCCAAGGTTCCTTGACCCAAGCTCCTTGCTTCCCTTGCTTTGGAGGAGGAAGATGGAATCATAGGGTTTTAATTCCGAATTTGGGGTGAGGAAGATGGCTTTCTTGATGGAGGCTAGGGTTTCTTCTTTCTACATGAAGAATGGGTTTGAGGGAGGCTCCCTTTTATATTAAAACCAAGTTAGGGTTTCTAATGCATAGTTTTAAGTTAAACCCCCCCCCCCAGGTTAGGTCATGTGGAACTCAATTAACTCAGGTTTAGTCTTCTCTAGGGTTTGAGGTTCCACCCTAAAATTAGAATTCTAGGGTTTCTCTAGAATTAGGTTTTCAAATTAGGGTTTAGTCATTAGGGTTTGTCCTAATGAGTTCTAGGGTTTGACCTAAAACCAAATATCACTAACAACATATAAATAGTTTTAAAAACTCAGCAGATAAATTAAACACATAATTATTCAAATAGTGAAATTACACAAATGCCCTAATCTGGAAATGTGGTAGTGACACCAACATCTTCCAGCTTTCCGGCAAAGAACTCAAAAGCAAAAGGGTCTGAAGTTCATCGTCAATCACCATCTTTATCGCAGACAGCTGATTGATAATACCCTGAACCTCGTTCAGATGTTGTGCCATTGGGGCACCCTCCGTGTACTTCGAGTTGACGAGTTGGCGAATCAGAAACACCTTGTTGCCAGCTGTCTTTCTTTCATACATCGAATGCAGCTTCTCCTACAATGCTTTTGCCAAACTCTCCATGGACACGTGGTGAAACACCGAGTCGTCCAGTTATTGACGGATGAATCCAACGGCCTTCCGATCCAGTTGTTTCCAGTCTTCAGCAGCTTTGTCTGATGGCTTAGTGTTGTCGCCCTCCAACAGACTATGCAAGTCCTTGCACCAGAGTAGATTTTTCATCCTTGCCTTCCAAATCGTCCAATTTCCACTGTGAGGGTGATCATACGAGTATTCATCTGCTCCATAGACATAGTTGCCAAACCAAAACCAGTAGCTCTGATACCAGATGTTGGGAATCGGATACGTCCTGCAAGCGTTCCGACATCGTGTCTGAGAGTGACTGCAGCGGAAACTTTAGGCCAACCCACCTGAGATAACCAACCCGTCTCTAACGAACACCAAGCACAGATAAAGACAAGTATATGTCGGTGACTATGTCACCTGGACAAATCCCAACCTTTATAACTCAGGTAAAATTACAAGATTGACAAAATCAATGTTGAACCCTTTGACCTAATAGATTCAACCCCCTCACCATACTCAAGAAGAAAAGAAAGATATTATAATTGAAATCACTCACCAACCCGTAGCAATTTATCTGAGCGAAGGCGACGACTCCTCGATCAGATCTCTTTCTTCCTTCTGTCTTGGATGACGAAGTCCTAAGAGCAAAGCACGGACTTTATCTTAAATTTTATGTGGACGAGTATCCCGAATCTCCAACTTGTGCTTTGCTTTGTGTCTCCACCCTCCTCCTATATTTATAGAATGAGAAATCATATTTTAGGTCATAATATGATTTCCTAAATAGAAAACCTTAAAATAAGAAACATATTCCACCTAAAATATCCCAACACCAATAATGGACGTCCAAAAATGGTCAAATTAAATATTTGATACAAATTTGAAATCTAATCAAATCTTACATTTAATGTAGATTTTCAAATTATATCGAATCAAATATTTGACCATATTTTGGCTCCAAAATTCACCAAATCCAGACTGGACCCCAACAACTCAGTCTCAATCTCGGCTTGGCTCCAGTTGAAAACAAGTTGAGTTTCAACCCTTGACACACACACACCCAAACAACACTAGACATCTGCTGCGCTCCTTGCCTAGACAAAGTCCCTCCGACTGTATCTTGTTTGTGCTTTGTATGCTCATACCCTCGCAGCTGCGTGGATACTCTCAATCCGGTTAGGCAAAAGAACCGATCATATTTCCTTTCGTGATGGATCTACAGTGGAATAAACTCGTACAAGACTGTCATTGCCACCAGGATGAGGATGGCCGACAACTACTACTATCAACTATGTAGGAAAAAGAACCGACTGAATAGGCACTGATGTATACGCCATTTCCTCTTTAGACAGATCCATCAACCTGGAATCTGGTGCTTCACGTAATATTTCCAGAACCTCCTCTGTATCCTCTCTAGAGTTGAGCTGGATTCATGTTGCGGTATACTTTTTTGTAAAATCATAAATTTTCTTCTTTCCAAATATACTCTTAAAATGTGTACAATAGAGAGAAATTGAACGTTTCTCTAGTACCATGTTAAAGTTCCTACCGCTACACTAAAACCCTTAATTGTTGGCGAGGGATGAGTTTAAAAATATATATTATTCAACAACTTTTTGCAAATAACTTTACTAAATTACTCAGGAAGAAGTCAATAGACATGTGAGAGAAAATCTTTCGTATCTGTTACAAAGCCCAGAAGAAGGGAGATTGCATTTAAGGTTGCTACAACTAACATAAGACATCATCAGTTCTTTATGAGATAGCCTTGTAGAAGAAAATAATTTCTACCTGACCTCAATTAATACACTTTGTTATACTATCAACTTACATTATTTTCTCACTTCTCTAGTAGTATTGGCAAAGATACTCATGTCGTATTTGGTCCTGTGTTCATATTTTGCAGGCAATTCCAGTTTTCACATTTGCAAATCAGGCCGGACTTGACATGCTTGAGACAACACTGGTTACCCTGCAAGACATTACACTAGAAAAGATATTTGATGACCAAGGAAGGAAGATTCTCTGCACAGAGTTCCCACATATAATGCAGCAGGTTCATAACACATTACATTTTTTGAAATTAAGGCTCATAACTCATTATAATATCTTTACATGCAGGTAATGAGTAATTAAGGTTCATAACACGTTACAATATCTTTACTGTATCTTTGCTTGCACGTAATGAATCAGATAAAAGGTCATAGGAGTGGAAATATGTTGAGTTATTGGGGACTTATTTAGTCCCACATCGGATAGAAAATAAGGAGGCTAGCCTCCTCCTATATATATGTACCCACTCTCTTAGAAGTAAATCAATCAATTATTTTCTCTCTACATGGTATCAAAGCCAAAGCTCTGAATCATTTTTCAAATTTTTTTTTTTTCCAAAAGAACAAGAAGAATTTTCTTTCCTCACCCGATCCCCCCCTTCCTCTACTCGGGTGGAAGCCCCCACCCACCCACCCTCGGGTGTCGTCAACGTTCCCTGCGGGTTTGCCTGCGGGTGTCGTCAAACCCGTCGTTGGATCGTGGATAATTAGAGAGGAACTCTTGTGTGATCCTCTGATTTCGATCTCAACGTGGGTTCTGAGATTAGTGAGCATACTTCGTGTGAAGTTTTGCCCAAATCTTTATTTCTCGCCCTTGTTCCGGCAAGTTCTATCAATCGTGCATGTCTCATGCCGCACGAGTTTGGGGGTGCACAGATAGATGGAGAAAGTCGTGATCGCATGTAGGCGCACGACACGCGTTTGAGTTGTGTTTGACCTCGTCCCTGTATGCAACTGTGGAGATGGGAACACCCGTGACTAGTCAGGAGTTGAAAGAGATACTGGAGGGGTTGGCCAGCAGGCCAAATTAAATGAGACCTCATATATTAGGGCAGTCGTGCCCGCACCAGAACTGTCGCAGGTGATAAAGAAGATACAGTTGCCGCCCAATGACATCAAACTTGAGAAGACGAGAAACTACCTAAGTTAGTCTAGGAGGGCGCTGCTGAACCTTCGGACCAAGGTGCTGAACCTTCGGACCAAGGGGCTTGAAAAATATGTGAAGGGAGAGTGCACTGAGCCAAAGGAAAAGACGAGTGCTGAGGATAGCTGGTCAACCACAACCTTCGGACCATGAACCTTGTCGTCGAACTTGACTCCCATCGAGGATAGCTGGTCAACCACGTCCTGGAACTCACTCAAGTGATCTGTATTAGACGTCCCATCTTTGTACCGCAGATCCATCATCATCCGGATCAAGAACAATTTATTTACTCCGGTCTTCTTCGCATACAAAGTTTCCAGCTTATCCTACAGTGTCCTCGCGTGCTCAATACTGGCAACGTAGTTGTACACGTTCTCGTCAACGAACTGCCTGATGTACCCACACACCTATATATGCTCGAAATTCCAGTCCTCTTCGGATTTGTCACTGGGTCTCTCGGAAGTAAATAACGCCAGATGCAGCTTCTTGACAAATAGCAGATCCTTCATCTTGCTCCTCCAGTAATGATAGTTGGTACCGTTCAGGTTTACCATGCGCACCGGCTTCGCGTCCATCTCTCCTCCCTGGTTTGCCTGTCAACTCTTGACACCCTTCTGAAATTCCAGAACCTGGCTCTGATACCACTTGTTGGGAACGAAAGTGCGGAAACTGTTCCCGAACAAGAGAGTACTTGCGAGAGAACCGAGCAAAACGCACAAACCAAAAACGCCAAACACAAATCGCAGACACAAAGATTTTTGACGTGGAAAACCCTTGCAGGAAAAACTACGGGACGATCGGAGTCCAACCCTGAAAAGCCTCCACTAATGGAATAAGAAATACACCGACTCCTTACAAAATTTTCACCGATCCAAACGGATCACCACAACTCTTTTGGAACAAAAAATAGATTATAACCACGAAGAAGAAAGACAACGAGAAATAACCGAAACTGATCTCCTTCTTCGAAACGGCCTCCAATCATTCTTTCTCCTCTCCAATGTTGCAATGACACTCTTGCCTCATTTTCTCTCCTTGTTGCTATATATATATATATATATTTTTTAGAGAGGTATATTTTAGGGCCAGGAGACACCTATATATAGCCTCAAACCCACAACTAGCATTCCTATTATAGATATGAATATCCAATCCAAATCCATTGAGATATTTCTATTATATTTAGGAATATCCAATCCAAATAAATTGAGGTATTTCTATTATATGTAAAAATACTCAATCCTACTCCGAAATATTTTCCGCATAGGTTGGGAACCCCACCCACTCCAACACTTCATAGTCTCTGACTTCATTGATGACAACCATTAACTTTTATTTTTCTCATATTCAGAGAACCAGTCATAATAGTTGGAAAATTTTGTGAAATTATTGTCTGGAGCATTGATAGACCCACGAAGATATTCTATCTTCTTCCTTCCAACAATGTGTTTGACTGAGAGTAGTCCATAAATCGTAGTTCTTCTCATCAAATAACATACCAATATTAAAATTATTGTCTGGTTGTACCATAATTTGAGCAACGGACAACTTAACACCATCTTCAATTGCTAAGGACGTGATGAAATTCTGTGTACAAATGTCGCTCGCTGTTTGGTTCTGATTCGGAGAGAACAAGAACAACAATAAGTTGCTCGCTAATCAAGGGAGAGACGACAATGACAAGAAGTCACTAGCTAATCAAGGACACGACATCGAGAGAACAACAATTACAAGATGTCTCTCGCTAATGAAAGGCATGATGTTGACAAGACAACGACAAAAATTTGCTCGCTAAGCAACAAGAAGTCGCTGGCTACACGCATCACAACTTGTTTTCAAAGATAAAAATCCAGCCTAAAAAAAGACAGCTGTTAGCCCATGACTAGAGCCTTCGACAATTTTACACGGAGGGAAGAATTTTTTAGTTAGGGTTCTCTCCAAATTTGTATAGGTCTGATACCATGAAGAATCCATAGAGAACTCTAATTTTATTAAAATATTTAAAACATGTGAAGCTTTGGTACATTTATAAGATCAAATCATGACATCCTCTTTTAGCGCAAGCGATGTGGGACTAAAGTGAGGTATACAATAATAATAATAATTACAAAGATTACAAATCAACAACCCCACAGCTAGTACCAGAAGTGGCCCTATGGAAGAATAATAGTGGGGATCCAGGTTGACGTGCTTTTCCAGAGATGCTTGAGATCACAAACTGGCTGATGGAATCATTATTGAACAACCAATAGAGAGTACACAGTGGAGGCCACCTGTGTGCTATAAGTGCTAATGCTTTGGGCATCTCCTCAAGCAGTAGTGCCCAACGGTAGAAAGAGAGACTAGGCAAGACGAGAAGGAGCAGACTCCAATGATCCAGGCCAAGGAGATGATCAAGGAGGAGCTCCAGAGGATAGCAACAACATCTTGGAAGCTAATAGGGATACTACCCTGTGTCAGGTTCTAATTAGGAGTTGCTCACCTAGCAACGGCTGCTCACCGACGATGACGTTGATGATCTCGATCTTGATCTGATGGAGCAGATGACACGACTTACCGGTCAGAAATCTCTTATTCTCACTTGAAGTGCAAGATCCTACGGGAGCACGGATCTCTCATAGAAGTGGAATCTTCCTTGAATCTCTTGAGAGCATACCAATTGAAATCCCCCTTTATATAGGAGTAAGCCGAACAAATCTGGACCGTCGAGAAACACATCAAAAATCCAATCTGCTCTGAACCCGCCTATAACTAGAATTCTGGTTCGTCCAACCAGAATTCCAGTCCCCTGCACATCCTGGGCTCGGGTAGAACCAGAATTCCAGTTGTCTAGAACCAGAATTCCGGCTCTGCAGTTTTGGACAAAATGCCCGTAGGCTGGATTCCCAACATGAACCCCTTCCAAATTTACACATTAGCTTGAAACTTGGCCTGTGTTTAAAATTCCATTCCAATTACTAAGCCCAAGTCACCTCCAAACACAACCTTTGCCTGGATTGGGGTTGGCCTATTCACCAGCCTCAAACTCATGTAAAGTTTATTTACCCATCATGAAAGTGCCAAGTCATGGTGGAACTCAGTTTTTTCGTTTCATAAAATGAGTGCATTCTTCACCATATACCTTGAGGGCTGCATTTTCACAGGCTTCCTGTTATGTTATATATATATATATATATATATATATATATATATATATATATATATATTTGGTCGTACATTGATTTTCTGGTTTAATTTTCAATTTGCAGGGTTTTGCATGCCTTCAAGCTGGCATCTGCATTTCAAGCATGGGAAGGCCAATCTCTTACGAGGGGGCAGTAGCATGGAAGGTGTTGAATGATGAAGAGGAAGCCCACTGCCTATGCTTCATGTTTGTCAACTGGTCCTTTGTGTAGATTGAATGAATGCCTGCACGAGTACTACATCTGCAAAGTTGGGAAGTGAAGTTATCGTGTGTATGTAAATATTACTCCACTCCGGGATAAAACTGTGCGATCTTATGTTACTCAGGCTTCACCTTGCAACTACTGGTCTCATGTTTGACACAGTCAAAAAAAATATTACAAGGATGTTATGCCTATCGTTAAATTCCACTTTTAGCTGCTGAAGAATCAATGTCAACTATATCTTATCTGTGGTATCTATATCTCATATTCAGAGATAACATCCTATGTGATAGTGCCTTGGACATTCTGTTGAGTTATAGGGACTTATTTAGTCCCACATCGGATAGAAAATAAAGAGGATGCTAGCCTCCTCCTATATATATGTACTCACTCTTGAGAAATAAATCAATCAATTACTTTCTTTCTACATTGTATCAGAGCCAAAGTTCTGAATCCTTTATTCACAATTTTTTTTTTCCTTTTCCCTATTCTTTGTCCGAGTGGAAGCCTCCCCCACCCCCCTCCTCCTCCAACCTCCCTCTGTGAATGGAAGTCCCCTCCCCCCTGGCTCCCTCTCTCAGTGGAAGGCCCACCCTCGGGTATTGTTGAAGTCCCCTGCGGGTGTCGTCAAACCCGTCGGGAGACGGGGTACACTGCAGCCGATCTTGTACTTGTCGTACACTGGCGTAGGTGAGTTTTATCCATCGTGCACCTCTCCTGACGTATGAACTTGGATGTGTATAGATAGATGGAGATAGCCGTGATCGCGTGTAGGTGTACGGACGTTTTTAAGTTGCGTTTGATCTCGTTCCTGTGCAACTCTGAAGATGGGAACATGTGTGACTAGTCAGGAGCTGATGGAGATACTGGAGGGGATGGCTAGGGTGTTTCAGGCCAAATTGGATGGGACCTTATCCAATAGGGCAGTCATGCCCATACCAGAACCGTTGCAGGTGATGAAGAAGATATAGTTGCTGTCCAATGACATCAAACTTGAGGGGACGAGAAACTACCTAAGTTGGTGTAAGAGGGCGTTATTGAACCTTCGGACAAGGGACTTAAAAAATATGTGAAAAGAGAGTGCACTGAGCCAGGGGATAAACCGAGTGCAGAGTGGAGCATATTGAGTCACCTTAATTCTCTGGTGGGTTTTTGGCTGCTGACTTATGTGTCTCCATCCATAGCTGGGATGGTGGATCGATATACAATGTAGCTGATGTCTGGAAGACATTGGCTGGGATGTACTCTGGAGCTGGGAGTGTCATGCTGATGATTGCAGTTGAGGAAAAGACTGATGCTACCACACAGGGGAAGAAGATAGTACTCCGGTATGCAGCGGAGCTACGTCACTTATGGGCGGACTTGGACCACTATGATCTGCTAATATTGCAAAATTCGACATGTGTTCTCCTTGGAAAGCAGTACCTTGAGCGTAGGCATGTGGCTCATTTTCTCAAGGGTCTGAACCCGTAGTTTGATGCTAGGAGGACAACAATGTGTCATCTGCCATCTTTTCCATCCCTGTATGAGGTTGTTGTATCGATGGAGGAAGAGGAGATCAGACATAAGGTGATAAAATGTGAGACCTCACCCGTTGTCCGCTCGACATTGGTGATTCCTAGTGCTCCCATCAGCTACAACTGCAGGAAAGTATGCTACAATAGGGAGTGCTACAATTGAGGAAAAATGGCACCTCAGCTACAACTGCCCTCAACCCCACAATTCTGGTCATGGCCGAGGAGGCAAGAGGATAGAGAGGTGGACGTACAGGTCAAGGAGGAAAGGGACGTGGAGGACGGTGAGTTGCTCACCTAGTTGTGACAGAGGAGACCACTTCTGAGATGACTGGAGCTGAGATGACAGAGCTGGAGGAACTACGTCAGATCAAGATTCAGGTTGAGAGTTCTAAGGACAAGGGACAGGCCACTCAGGATCTAGATGACATTATATACCTTTGTAACTTCACTGGTTATGCTGCTCATATGGGCAAAGGTATCCTGGTTCAAGCACTTGCATCCACTAAATCTCATACTGGTTAGATCATAAACTCATGTGCATCTAGGCATATCACAGGTGCATCTAGTGAGTTTGTATTATATTATTCGAGCAAAAGCATATGCATCCCGAGATAGTTCATACTGTTGATGGGACATCTCAACCCATCAGGGATACTGCCTCGGTCCATTGTACTTCATCTATTACCCTGTTATCTGTATTGCATGTTCTTTCATTTTTAGCCAACTTACTTTCTGTTAGCTCTCTCATTAATCAATTAAATTGTTGCCACTATCACATTTCTAGATAGGGGTATTTTTGTCCATTCATATTTTTATATATATTGTATTGGTATTAAATATTAGATATAGTATTTTATTTAATGATTAATGGACTAGCCTATTTATTGGACTTGACCCTAGTGGATCTAATTAGACTTGTCATGACACTTGAACTCAACCATTGGGCTAGGCCTATAGACTCAACCATCTTCATTAGTTAAGGGATTATAATTATTCATTAGAATAGAAGCTTCCTAATTAAAGACCTACATGACAAATAGTGGAGGCATTTTGGACTTTGCGTGGTTGCTTGGGAGAGGGGCAAGGGACCGACCACTATATGAGGGGGTTTCTCTTACTCTCTCTCTCTCCTCACATTAATTAATTCATTATAGATCCCCAATTGTGTTCTTCCCCAAATTATTGTATTCCTCCACCAAATTTAACCCAATTCACTCTCATTCCTTTCAATTTTCATCAATTAAGGAGCATTGGAGATTGGATTGCAAGGAGCACTTGGATAGAAGGATTTGGCAAGGAGATTATGTCCGGATCGTGTCTATTTAAGCAATTGATTGGGAATCCATCTCCCAATAGATATAATTCTGAATTCCCTTTCTTTCTAGGCTCTAATTCATGCATTTGACCATCAGGAATCCTTTCATGGCTTAGGGGTACCTATAGGAGGAAGAACTAGGTTCAATTGACCTCTATTGTGACTTTTACATAGATTTTTGTGTGCAATTAGGAAGAATTACGAGATTGATGCATCAATTGTGCATCATGAGACCAATTTGGTCTAATTAGACTTAGATCGGAGTTGTAGGACTAGCTACGTATCCATAATTGGATATGAGTAGGTCGTATCACGATACTTCGTGATACGGGAGTCCAATTTGGGTATTATGCATGGTTAGTATAAATTCTCTTCAATTTCCATTTTAAATAGTTGCAATATATATATATATATATATATATATATATATATATATATATATATATATATATATATATATATATATATATATATAATTTATTGTTATTGGGAATTGGTGAGATTTGGTTGAGTTTTGGATGCGTATCATAAGCGTATCCTAGCATATCCTTATCGTGCACCACAAGTGTTTGTTAGAATGTCTAGTTGATCATTTTAGTTTAGTATTCAGTTTTCCATATATATATATATATATATATATATATATATATATATATATATATATATATATATATATATATATATATATATATATATATATATGTATTAGTATATTCGTTATTAATTGATAAGGTGCGTTAGTGTATCTAAATATTAAGGCTATGTGTGTGAAGTACATGGGTGTATGTGTAACTGAACTATCTCAGTGAGGAGTACATCAGTGGTTGTGCATTATGTTGAGGTGATGATCATTTGGTTTTGGGGGAAAGTGACTGTATGTGAAATAAAGGATTGGCATGAACCAAGTATATTGTTGTGTGCAGTGTGTATCGAGTGTGGGAGATGCTGATTAGAGGAGCAGCAACATTCAGTTGCAAGGAAGATTCAGAGTTCAGTGAAAACTAAACATTAGTTGATGCATATAGAAAGGAGTCGGGTTATGAGAACCCAGGTGACATCAGTGTATTGAGTACACTGAAATAAGCATTTTCCTGCAGCAATGTTATGATGCACTACAGTCTTGGCAGCAACAAATGCATGCCTGAGTAGTAGCAGCAATAGTGTTTGCTTGAGGTTAATACTGAGAGCATCAGTATCATACTATATTATGCAACAGAGATCAGTTAGCAGTAGTGATTATGAGAGGCAGTGTATCAGTAGGTATGAGTATCAGATATTGTTTAGTAGCTATGATAGGTATCACAGTTGGATCTGCAAGTAGGGGGGAGGTACTTGTATCAGATTTATGAAGCATGTATCAGCAGCAGCAGTAGGGATTTAGGTGGGGAATCGAGCTTATGGTGTCAGTGCTATGCACAGTTGGGGTTGGAGTCTAGGACTGTGTATGAGTATCTTGGTGGCTCAGTTACAGTGGTATGTAGGAAAGTTGTGTAGTTAGTATGGTTAGTTGAAGTATTGGGTAACACCTTATATTAGCAAGGTATTAAGATAACTAAGGTATGTAAGGTAATAGTTAAAGTATTGCAGGTATCCTAAATGAGTGTTAATAAGTGAGGTATCCTAGTTAGGCTAAGATATTAGTTAAGTAACAGGATATTAATATGTTGCATAGGATATCACAGTAAATAAGCTATATAAATACTAATTATAGCTAGTTAGCTAATACCGTCAAGTTATAAACCTAGAAACCTAAGTATCAACTAGTATAGCCTTGTTTTGGACCTAAAATCAAGGTAACACCTAGTTGAGGCCTAGTTTGACTAGTATGACCTAGAAATGGTCTAAAAAATATATTTTAACTTATTTAGCATGATTATCACTTTATTACACCCAAGTGATATGATATTCATATATAGGTCTGTGTGACACCATCTCGGATACCAAGATATACTATTTGCTCAGGACCACAGGCGAGTACATTTCTCTGTTAGTTTTTATTTCATGATAATGTATATATCACTTGTTCTAGAACTGATATACCTGATTCTGATACATTGTTACACGGACTGGTACTATATGGATCATGTCATGAGATGTTATCCCCTTACCGTGTTCAGCGGGTACTCCTTACACATGTATTTCGTCGTGTGCATCGGGTATTATTTTTTATGTACTTCATGTTCTCTCACTATCTCATGTGCTAGTGTGCTTATATTATAATCATGTGCGTAACATATCGTGATTGGATCCATGAGTATTGGTTGGGGGGGAGGAGTAGAAGTTGGTTATGTGATCAATCTCTTAGTGTAATCATATGTATGTTACCTTAGAATAATTATGTGCAACCCAAGCCAATCACATATCGAACTTGTGCTCTAAATCACGTAGATTGTATTCTAGTTTCTCTTACTTACAGTTCATTTTATATTTTCTATATTTACCTTTCCAGTACCTATGGTATTTATTTGCATGTTTCAGCTGTATTTCCACTTCCTAGTGCATTTTGTATTATTTTGTATTGTTTGTCATATATTTTCTACCATGTATTTGGAACTACTTTCAGAGTTTGTACTTCTCTCCAATCCTGACTGGATATATATTTTTTCAGATGATTACTTAGAAGAGTTGTGTCCCACATACTATGGGCCACAGGATGGCGAGCCATATAAGATTGTACCTTTATAGCAGGATGACATAGTGCCAACTGTCGAGGAGATTTAGCTATTTTATTATTATATTGGATGTGACCATATCTTAAACATTTGATGTGTTGTATATATATATATATATATATATATATATATATATATATATATATATATATATATATATATATATATTTTTTTTTTTTTTTTTTTTTTGAGACTTCGTATTGTGACTTGTTACTCTTTTCGTCTATTCTATATCGTGCCATATCTTCCTCTAGTTTATGGTGATTGAGTATTGATTATCATATTATCATATTGTTCCTCCATTTAAAGTTGAGATATCATTGACAGGTACATTATATATATTGTGTGAGATGTTTAGATAATATTGTTGGCCTAGACAGCGTTATATCGCCGATGTTGCGGCACAGGCTGGACGTACCCACATACTCGTGCCCTTACACCTGGTACGGGTCGTGACACATTTTTGTGGTAACCCAAGCAGGTCTAGGTAGTAGCGCTCAGACTTAGAGTACTACTACAAGCCTGCTATAGCATATATGACTTAGGATCTAGGATGAGAGTATACTCAATCACAACTATGAACATTTTCAATCTATTGATTTTGCTATCTTTATCATTCTAAATATTGATTTTATTGAATGTTATTGTCCTTCTTTGGTGATATCGTATCTTGCATAGTATTGACTTCTTTTGTTTCAATCTGTCTTCAAGATGCCTCCGAAGATAAGGTTTATTTGCTCGGGAGCAGCTGCAGCTTTCTCAGCTACTTCACGGCCTGCTGCGGAGATGGCAGCAGCTACTACTCATTCTTCTCCAGTTCAAAGAGTCGCCTCACCGGCTCAGGTGGGAGCTTCAGCAGTTTTTGGGGGTGCTCGTCCTTCTGTTCTGAAGATAGTCCTAGCTGTTTTCGAGGGACTTTCCCCACCACCTCCAGTGCCAGTTGATGCTACTAAGTTACTTGTACTTTTTTTAGAGATGATGGAGGCCCAAAGGGCCCAGGTAGATGCATAGCACCGACAGTCTGACGTGATGAGACAGGGTATTGAGAATGACCATCAGGTGGCCATTGTAGCAGTCGAGAGAGGGGCTCCCCCGCAGCCACAGGATGCACAGCCCAGGCCGAGCCACATACAAGACTTTAAGAAGTTGGGTCCCCGCGACTTCAAGGGGACAGAGGATATTATATATGCTGATAATTGGTTGGAGAATATCGAGTACGTCATACGTTTATCCCGCATAGTAGAGGATCTGAAGGTAGAGGCGACGTAATTGCATATGTTGGACATCGCTAGCACCTAGTTTCAAAATGAGCCGCAGATGCCAGATACAGGGCTGACATGGAAGGCTTCAAGGACTTGTTCAAGAAGAAGCTCTTTTCGCCTACAGAGAGACTTGACTTGGAGCGACAGTTCCAGAACCTTCAGCAAGGGAACATGTCGGTTGAGGAGTATGCCGCAGAGTTCGGCAGGTTGGGCAGATTTGCAAACTACATGCTACGAGATCCTGAGACTGAACTGGGAGATGAAGGCTCGTATTTCCTCGAGCCATGAGATATACGCATCTATCCGAAAGGAGGCCCGCAAGGTCGAGAGAGACCTGAGTTTGAGGCCCAAGAGGGATCGAGAGACCTTTGGTGGCAGCAGCAGTGCTGGTCCAGCCAAGCGACCCTATTTCCAACAACAGAGACAATAATTTCCTGCACACCAGATGTAGAGGCCAGTCCACCTTGGTACATGTTCTCCTCGGTGCACCTTGGTGCACATTGGTTTCTAGCCCGGCCATTGTTTAGACCGGATCCGAGAGTTGTGGAGAGAGTGGGTTTGGTTGGGTTGGTGGCATAGGTGGCTTAGATGGATTTGAGTGATCCAACGGTCCACATGTCAAACCTAAACCTATATATATATATTTTAATTTCTCTCTCTCTCTTCTTATTATCTTTCCTTTCCATTTTCTTTCCCTCCGTAGGCAAGTACATCTTGCACAAGAAGAAGAACCATGGATTTATGCATGCTTTCTTAATATTTTCTATTTATTTCTAGGTTATATTGTTGTGACTGAGCACCCCTTCATCTTTAATACTTGTTGTGCTTGAATTTTTTTCTTGGTTGGAATTGCATGGACCTGAGTTTGGGTCTATGGGTTCACTTTTATTTTTCTCGGGTTTAATCTCCCAAAAACTGTGCTTTACAAAACTAATTCACTCATAGTGTCGAGCACCATATTTTATGTAACTTTGCTTTTGGCCATGCTTATTTTTGAGTCCAGCTAAGTTCAGTGTTGAAACTTGATATAATATGTATACCAAAATAGATGATTGGAGAAGAAGAACAGTGCTCTTTGAAGAGTATGCAAGATGATCCTTTTTGGCGTAGAAATACGTATGTTTTACTTTGGACGCATTGATGTGTTGTCCTAATTCTTCGTGCGTACTAATCATACTACACTCAGTCTCTTAGCAAAAGTGCGCCAGTCACACTCCTTCAGTCAGTAGACTTTTGAGAGAAAAACTCAGTTGGCGCACTTTGGTGCATATTCAAATCAAAGTTCTCCTTGAGAAACCAAGAGAAAGTGAGCCACAGTCAGTCAGGGCATTTTCTTCGTGTTTGGCAATATGGCGCACTTTTCCTATGTTTGGTCAGCCAGTGCAGTTTTTTTACGTTGGTCTGCTCACGCATTTTCTTCCCTCTTAGTTTTCTTAGGGACGAAGCTTTGGTTTATTTCTTGTTTTCTGTGTTATTGATTTGTGTGCTCCTCGACTGACGAGTTTCTCGACTGTCGAGATTTGACCTCGGATTGTGTGTTATCTTTTACGTGGCTGCTCGCGTACTTTCTTTGAAAGCACGCCTTAGTTTGGTCCACGCACTTTTGTGAAGTGTGTCGTGTTGGTTTACTTGACAAAGTGTACCACCCACTTTGTATCTTGCGCACTTCTTGCAAAAGTGCACCAACCTTATTTCTGTGAGTTTGTGTGCCAACCTTATTTTCGAGACTTTATGTCCAGACCTTCATGCGTACATTTTTATGTGTATGTTATCCTTGGTGACCCCATGCGTGCACGTAGTGCTTTCATTATGGGAAATTCATATTAAACTTCCATGGATTTGCATCTAGTGTGCCCGTACTTTGTACGACATCTTAAGAAAAATTCTCATATGACCATGCCTTAAGATTTTTGAATGCAATATAGGGTTAATAAAGCAACTAAAAGTGGTAGTAACATGAGGAAAAAACGGTATCCCGAGATCATGCCAACGAACCTTCCCACATCTAGTGCGTTGTAGGATAGCCACCACAGATACTGTATATCATCTGCCTTAGTGCAGTGCAATATCTGACCTATTATATATACCGAGCCACTGTTTCACAATAGAAATATTAGAACCGCTAATACCGTATTTTTAGCACAGTGGCCCTACTGGGAACTGGTGCATCTCGTGAAATACCTGTATATTCATCTATTGGCTAGGTTAGCTCATGTTCAGCATTGGCATGATCTGAGGATACCTATTATTCATTATTCTGAGATAACTCCTGACTCCACAAATAACAAGCTGTACAAGTGTTTGGCCTATTTTATAAATTGGACTTGGTTGTGATTGTATTATTCTGTTAGTAGCCTAGGGATATGGACTATCATTGTGTGATGGATTCAACCCTTGTCCTTGTTTGGTTATAGGGTTGGGCCTTTATGCTAGAATATGCCATGGACCTACGCTATGATGCAGAACTATATATATATATATATATATATATATATATATATATATATATATATATATATATATATATATATATATATATTTATTTATTTATTACTTTGGGTTTTGTTCTTCTTTTTGTGCTTCCTTTGTGGTACTTTCTATTTGGTGTCTAACCCCACTGGTTTTGCCATATTTTGAGTCAACACCCGAGGATCTAGCGTATTTTCTTCCGACAAATGGCGCGTAACAGGAACATGGTCGACAAGGATAATGCGTGGGTTCTTTTATTCACTTCGTATTCTTTTGTAAACTATATTCTTTTGGGCATTTAGCCAACCAACACATGTTAGCCAGCAAATCTGGATACTAGTTCCTTACATGACTGTATATATTTAGACTGCAGCTGGCTCACTGTCATGTATACTTTGATCTTTTATCTGGCACATCATTCTGTATCGCCAGATCTCTAAAGAACATTCTGATGTGGTATTTGGGATGCCTTACTGGTTATTCTGAAATATTTTATATTATTGCTTCTTGTTTGAATGATTGAGACAGAAGTTCTTGACCCTAGGAGACTTGATTATAGCATGCACCTCCTTGTCTAGTTACAGCCGTGATCATTGTACGACGTATAGTACTTTGTACTGGGTAGCTGGCCATGTCCGTCTCCGTATTTTGGTACTAGAGCGTGACAAAATTTTAGTGGTAGCCCATGCAGGTCTTTTCTACAGACTTGTGGGGTGTTATGGTCATAGAAGTCTTAATCAAATATGATTCTTCTTAAAATTCTGAATTAGTCCTCTTTGATATTCAGTTTAAAATTTTCCATATTGGTTGCTTCTTTTTTCCTTCTCGTTATATACTCGATGTTTCTTGTGCTCTTCTTTAGAATTTCCCCTCCTCCAGATATTACCAGAAAGGCAGAGATGCCAGTGGAAGGAGGTCCTGTAGAACCCCAGCCACGGATCCAAGTTGAGCCCACGATAAATGTGACAGCGCAGCAGGCTCCAGGTGTTCCCGTACCTCCCGTAGTACCGACAACACTAGATACACTGACCTTGCTAAAAATTATCCGAAGAATGTTGGCTACCCAATAACATCAGATGGTGGTTCAGTAGCAACAACATCAAGAACAGCAACGTCAACCGTTTCAATAGTAAGAACAAAATGTCCTGTTCAACCTAGGGTTACAAACGGCCCTGGAACAAGGCAGAAGAGTAGATTCTGGGGCATCTATTAGGTTTTACAGATTGAATCCAAGATATTTCGATGGCACGGGGGACGCCATTACAACAGATGATTGGCTCCAGGATATTGAGACCATTTTGGCAACCGCTAAAGTTTCGGTTGAGGAGCAGGTTGACTTGGTTCGCTTGCAGTTCTAGGATCTTGCAAGAGATTGGTGGGCCACGATGGAGATAGGAGTGAGGCGTACTATTTTGTGGGGCAATTTTAGGACCCGGATCAGGGTAAAGTACTTTTGGATTGTGGCTCAGTGTGAGCTACATTAGAGATTTACCAACCTTAAGCATGCTGGAAGGACAATAAATGGTTACGCGACAGAGTTTTGCCGATTGAGCAAGTTTGCTCCGACCATAGTGGCGACATAGTTGGAGAGATCAATAAGGTTCCAGCAGGGACTTCACTTGGAGATCTTACATATAGTAGAGGTGCATGACTACCAGATCTTCGAGACAGTATTAATAGCGGCTAAGAGGGTTGAGCTTACCTCTCAGAGGATTGGCAGAAAGAAGAGTAGATCGGAAGAGGCCTCTTGGAAAAAGTAGAGAAAGAGGACTAGTACCGTGGACGTCATCACCATCCCATGGCATTTGCATCCAAGATGTGACACAAAGGAGGCCAATGACCACGACAGTGATAGCACATACTCGACAGCAGCAACCGAGGCAGCAGTAGCAACAACATCAACAACGACGGAGAGGGCCGACGGATTGTACATATTGTGGCAAGGGAGGTCATATCCAGGATGTTTTTCGGCCAGCTAATAGACTATGATTGAGATGTGGAAGCCCCGATCATAAGATTGCCACTTGTCCATTAATGTAGCGGCCTGGAGGGCCAGCACAACAGTTTCTTACATTACCAGCTCCAAGGACAGTGTAGCAAGGAGGTCCAACAGTAGCGGTGCGGCCTGTAGCTGAGCATATATTGTTGATGTAGGCTCAATTATACTAGCAACAACAGCAGCGAGATCAACAGAGACCGCAACAACAATACCAGGGAAGGCAACAGGGAGCTGGACAAGGCCAAGGGCAGGCGTTCACCTTATCTCTGGAAGAAGCTATGGCTTCAGGTGACGTAGTGTCAGGTACCATTCTTATTACATATTTTCCTTCCATAACATTAATTGATTCAGGAGCATCACACTCATTTATATCTGCACAATATGCGACAAATATTGGATTAAAGTTTGAGGTAATACCATAGAGGCTGAATATACTTACTGGCAATGGGATCATATGAGGTAGTAGAGTATGCTTAACATGTCTAGTCATAGTATGCGGGCATTTATTACCTGTAAAGTTAATCGAGTTTCCTATGGGCAACTTTGACGTTATCTTAGGTATAGACTGGTTGAGAGACAGTCATGTGATGATAGACTGCCATGAGGGTAGAGTGTTATTTAGAGTCCCTGGTCTAGAAGAGTTTGTTCTTAGAAGAATAGTCGGAGACCAGCATAAAAGGGAACTGCAACAGTAGCTAGGTCTATAGGTGAGGCCGAGTATAGGGCTATGGAAGTTACCCTGTCCGAGATGATGTGGGTAAAGAGCCTGTTATTTGAGATACATTTGTTTAGAGAAGATTTTCTGCAACTTTGGTGTGACAATAAATCAACAATTGATATTGCAAATAATACAGTTCAGCATGATTACACCAAACTTGTAGAGATTGATCGGTTCTTCATCAAGGAGAAGCTGAATCGAGGAATTTTGACTTTGAGCTATGTAAAATCAGCAGAACAGTCAGCTGATTGTTTAACTAAAGGTTTATGTCCTAGAAAGTTTGATATCTTTTGTAACAAGATGGAAATGATTGATATCTATCGTCCATCTTGAGAAAGAGTGTGGAGTTATAGGGACTTATTTAGTCCCACATCGGATGGAAAATCAGGAGGAGGCTAGCCTCATCCTATATATATGTTGCATATGTATATGTTTTTTTTGGTTGGTTGTATATGTTGCATATGTTTCAGATTAGGTACAACTAAGAGAGACTTTTATTAGGATTTTGTTCATATTTAGTAATAGTAATAGTAATAGTAATAGTAATAGGATTGGAGCAAAGTCTTAGTTCTACCTAATCAATAAGATTTTTATGCCATGTCTATATACGATTCAATTTCTATGTATGAACACATAACGTGCTATAAAATGAGTCTAGAGTTCCTTGTGTAATAGATGTTGAGTGCTCAAAGAAATGTGTTGGGTAGCCACCAATAGGTTGAGATAAAGAAAGAGATTTAAGAAAAGAAAATTGTATTCACATATCTTCAATGGTGTAATCTTTGGAGTTTTTTTAGATTCTTTTTGTGTACTCTCTCTGGTAGTGGGGGTTACGAAGTTGTAATGATCTTGTAAAGTCTTGTAACCTTATAATAGTAGTGATCTCGCTCTCTCAGACTGGTTAGAATTTTTTACTAAATTGTCTTTGTCTTAAATTTGTGATATTTATTGGTGGTCTCTTAGTTTTGCTATTAGCCTTTGAGTGAATCTCCTCCAGAATATTTCAAAATTTATCCTTTGGACCGTCTAGACATTTCACAACAGGAGGCAATATGAGAAACTGACAGAATAAATTCAGAGCTACATTCCTTCTTGCATAAGTCTCATTTTAAACATGACTCTAGTCAAAGCAAAATATCGTGTTTTCAAAAGAACGATCAATGTGCCTACTATTTTTAGTCATCTGGAAGCTCCTCACTTGGTGGGTTGACTCTCAAGGAAACGATGAGGATATCCTATGGATGCCAACCTTGTTGGCTGAGTCGGCTTCAGTGTTGTACGTTCCTATGCGTGTGTCTAGGGCTCCATAATTAATGTCCTTCCCATATATTATCTGTGCAACAACAAATAAGCAATAATTATGGAACAAGAGCAATAAAATTTGGAAAGTATTTGCTTGTACCTAGGTCTCATAATTAATAGGGCCCCCATATGTTACAGGTGCAGCAATAAATCGACAATAATTATAGAGCAGGAGCAACAATATTTGGACTATTTCCATCTTGATGCTATTATAGAAAAAGTAAAGCTGCTCAATTAGGTAAGTCTCTATTCCATTCGGCTTTCCCTAAGCAATTATATAATGTAGTATCCGTTGGAATTTGGTAAGTCTTTACTCCCTTCCCTAGTCACGGTCCACGAATAGCTTGCCATATGCATACTTTACATTTTTTTAAAACAACAAAAAGTGGTACAATCTTAATTTCGAAAACTTTAATAGGGAATTACTAGGCTGATTTGAGAGATTTTTTTTCGAAAATTTCAAAAGACAATGACAACTCTATTTAATTGATAGTTAAACCACTCCATACAAACATCTCTCTCTCTCTCTCTTATCTCACACTCTTAGACCTATTTTAATTTACTTTTCTACTTGTTTGGGCAGTGGAATTATACTCTATATTCAATTGAGATTTTGATTAATCTTTGATAAATATTGTATCTGTTTTAATTATATTTTTCAACTTTTCATACTATTGTTACACCAACTGATTAATAAATTATTATTTTTATGTTAAAATATTCTCCCGAAATTTTGGGTGATCAATTTCACAAGTTAGGTTTTATTATTCTTTGCTCTTTCCTATTTTGTTATTTTAATTTTGTCACGCCCCTGTTTGTGGTAATTAAACGAAAGAACGAAATGTATATAATGCGAAGTTTGCACGAAACCCGCCTTCTTCGGTTTACAAACAAACTTGTACAATTTGATCATATACGAGGATGTGGGAGTACAATTTATTTAATCTGGGTAGATGATTGCTATAGGTGTCTGATCTGCAGTCGATCACTTTAGCCCTTGGACTACATGATGGTGAAGAAGTGTCGTGGAAGACGGAAAGCAGCTTCGTAGGTGGCGAAAGAGGATGGATGCACGAGGCCAATGTCGTCGATCGCTACTCTTCGCCTGAGCTCTGAATGCTTCTCTCTCTCTCTCTCTCTCTCAAAGACTCTCCGATCTCTCCTCAATCTCCAATGTTTCGACCCGTGGTTCGATCCTCTTTCAAAGTTTCGACCTTGTTCGATTTTTAAAGTCTCGACCTTTGTTCGATTTTCTCGACCTTCTCCTCTGTTGATAGAGGTCTCTATTTATAGAGTTTTGGTGACAGTGACCACTCAATCGGTATGGAAACTGAGTAGTGGAAAGTAT
The DNA here is from genome assembly GCA_036927795.1 of Iris macrosiphon. Lineage (NCBI taxonomy): Eukaryota > Viridiplantae > Streptophyta > Magnoliopsida > Asparagales > Iridaceae > Iris > Iris macrosiphon. The sequence continues at coordinate 129,322,815 of JAYESA010000019.1, forward strand.
AGCACCCTTTTACACAACGGTTAAAATAACCAAAGCCTGCGTATAGATGATCTTTTGAATGAGCGTGTGACGCGGGTCCAACTAAAGGACAAAACGCGTATAGTCGCTACAAAGATCACGGCGTAGAAGCCACGTAGGTAGGTATCCCCCGTGTAGAAGAGGTTGGCATAGAAGCCAATGTCTGTCACCATGACGTAGAAGCCAAGTAGGCATAGAAGCCGAGTAAGCGTAGAGGCCTGATGGCATAGAAGCCGAATAAGCACAGAAGGCCGAATGACCATAGAAGCCGAACGAGCATAGAAGCTGAATGGGCGTAGAAGCCGAATGGGCGTAGAAGCCGAATGGGCGTAGAAGCCGCTGCGTAACGTGCCAGAGTGGTCGTAGAGGCCGAGCAGTCACAAAAGCTGAATGGGCGTAGAAGCCGAGGCGATGTGGATGTCTTTAGCCGAAATCACGGCTCTTGGAGATATAATCAAATCTCTCGCATTAAATGCAGAGATTCGCCATCATCATTAATTGCAGAGACGTGTTCTGAAGGCCTGCCACCGTTCTGAGCATTCGGTGCAGAGACGTGCCTCGAGCCATGTACGAAGAGCAGCTTTTGATGTGGCAGTCTGTTTGTCTTCTACGGAGCGTAAATAGTTCGTGTTTGCCTATGTAAAATAAGGCAGCGTATCCCCTTGTATGCATAAAAGCAGTCTCCGCTGAGGGGATGTCAGTAAACGACGGTTCGGTGATATTTAATCAAATTCTCTGCATTAAATACAGAGATCCGCCATCATACTGTGGGGCGCGTCTCGAGTGGTCTGCCATCTTTTCAGCTGTCGTCTGGGTAGTCGTGCAGCACTTTTTGTCAGGAGTCAGATGTCAGGTTCACTGCGTGACTTGACAGGTTCATTTCGGGGAAGACGAAGCGTTCCTCGTACGCTTTAACGCTGCTCTGAAAGCGGATGAGTTTTACGCCATGGAGGCGATGAAGCACCCCGTCTAAGCTGAAGCAGCCTGGACATACAGCATCTTACGCGGATGGTCCCATCATATTTTACGTCGTGCTTAGCGAAAAAGCTCCGCTGCACTCTTGATGGCCTTGAGGTCCCCTGCTTATGCTGCCCTGCATCACCATGTTGCGTAGAGCCATCCAGCGTATTTTTCATGCTTCTACAAGACCCCCTTCAAAGCTTTCAAATTTCTTCGGAATTTGGAACGCTTTGAATGAAGCATGAACCGCTCCTCGTAACTCGAAACGTTTCTGAATGGAGCGTTGAAACGGTCGATGCTGACTTTATGGCATATTTATTGGGGACCGGTGTGACCTCTCTCGCCTATAAAAGGCTGAGGAGTTTAACCTGTTCTTCCCGTATTCCTTTCGCCACACAAGGATGATCGCCGGAGTCCGTCGGGTCGATCTGAGAAAGAAGAAGACCATGTTCTTCCAGCATGTAAGGAGCCGAAAAAGACGGCGTCTTCGAGCAAGTCTCATCTGCAACGATGGATCATGGAAGGATATCATAGCCTCCCTTGCTCGGGATAATCAGCAACTTTGTATGGCGGTTCTCCGGAGAGAGGAAGGGTCGTTTTAGACCATGGCGCTTGCAAGTGGCGCCTTCTTCCGTTACCTCCGGTGACGAGAGTCAGACAGACTAGCTCTGTCTCGGCTTGAGCGGCGGTGGTCTGTAGGACAGCAGATTTACCCTGCTTTCCTTCTGTTGGAGGATGGGTCTATGCCCATTTTTGTATCCTCCCGCCACTGATCATCTACTTGGAAGAAGAGGAAGACCTTCACCAATTTGAGAACCTGTCAGAACAGCTTCTCGGTGCGATTTTCAGACGATGATGAGGAAGCCCTTTGTAGACGGGGTTTTCCTCAAATGTAATCATGAAAATGAAGAAAAACATTTATAGATTGGATTTCCCTCATATGTAATCATGACTTTAATCTTTAATAAAATCGTCTTGCTTCTTCATATGATCATCTTGCCATACTTTACTGTGAAGTCTGAATATGTGTAGCTTCGACACATCTGATTCTTTACGCCGACTCTGTTTAGAAAGAGTACTAGGTCATGTCCTGTCTTTTACGCATAACTAAAGATGCGTAGAAAGCCGTTGTAGCATTCAAGTGTTCGAACCGTCCTGCTATTTTAGGAGTGAGGAACCGCGTAGAATTCTGAACTGCTGCTTCTGATGAACATAATTTCTTTGTTCAGACATCATCTTCAAGAATGATTTCTCGAAAATCCCTTGGAACAGGGTCGAGAAATGGCTGTCAAACTGAGTTGCCATCTTGATAGATGAAATATTCAGACTGGAGTCTGGATGAACTTCGAATCGACCCATGAAGAAGAGTAGTTTTTCAATGTTGAACTCTGTATGCTTCGGGTACTTGGGATATCTTGAGGTCAAGAACGAGTATCTTCTGCGTGAACTCTTTGCAATTGACCGCTTTTGAGGACTGTTCAGATGTACGCGTGATCTGGTCGACATATCCTTCAGATGTGCGGCAAGTCGTGGAGCGTAAAATCATTAGTCTGCAGCTTCTGAGCATAAACTAAACACCATCGAGCGTGAAATCATAGACTTGTAGTTCCTGAGCGTGAAGTCGTAGGTTTGTAGCCTCTCGAGCATAAAAGCTACTGAGCACAAAGGCATCTGGACGTAAAACCCGACTTGTAGCCGTCGAACGTAAAGCCGTAGATTCGTAGCTGTCGGGCGTAGAAAGCTCTTTAGCGTAAAACTGTAGATTTGTAGCTTCTGAAAAGAAAAAAATTTCGAGCGTGAAGTCGCGGATCTGTTGCTTCTGAGCGGAAACTAAGCACCACCGAGCGTGAGATCATCGATTTGTTATCTGCTGGCATAAAGTCGTAGGATTGTGGCCTCTCGAGTATAAAAGCTACCGAGCACAAAGGCATCCGGGCGTAAAACCATAGACTTATAGCTTGCGAGCGTGAAACCATAGATCTGTTGCTGTCGAGCGTAGAAAGCTCCTTAGCGTAAGAACTGCTGACCTGCTTTACGCGAAAAACTTTTCGTATTCGCTGACTGTCCGCCTTCTCTGAATAATAGGCTGACGTAGGACCCAATCATAATCGAATATTAATTAGGAGATTTGGTTCAGGGTCCGAGGAGTCCATCCGAACTCTATATATATCCCAAGTTTTCTGAGGGAAAATTTTTTTATCCGTCTTCTGCGAAAGAAAGCCTCCGACTGTTCGAGCTCTTCTCCGAGTCTTCTCTGAGTCTTCAAAGTTTCCAGTAATGGCCTCTAAGCAATCCTCCTCCTCTAAGGGAAAGAAGATTGATTCCTCTTCTCGTTCTTCTGCCTAAGCAGGAGTGCCTCCGGTTGGACAAGACGAACCCCATTCTGAGCCGAGCATCCCGCCGACGATCAGTGCACCCGGGCTGATAGGTAGAGCTTTTGGGACGAATGAGAACGACTGAAAAATCCTTCGCACACGTTGAACGTGACCGCGCTAGGTCATCTTCTGTGCTGATAGCCTCTTTGAGGAAGATGATGCACGGAGACGTTTTATCTTTTACGCCCACATTCCTAATGTGTTAGCGTAAAAACTCCAGATTTTCGCAGTTGAGCGTAAAAAGCTTTGACTGCCGAAAACTTGGTGTATACTATTAAAATTTGAGTTTTATGCTTGTGGATGGAAATCCTGGCGTAATAACTCAATTTAATCAATCTGGCGTAAAGCACAGACCGTATACTGCCAACCTTGAATTTTATGTTTTTTTAAGGAAATGGATTCCAGCGTAAAGGCTCAAGTTTCACAGTCTCGGCGTAGAGCACGAACTGTTGTTTTTTCTTTTTGCGGATGCTGCAAGTCCCGAAATGTCTAGTTAGGAACTGACGTATTTCTTCTGGTGCTTTTGCAGTTAACTTGCATGAGTCTCCACTGGCTGAAGTGATGGGCTCTGCCGCCGGGATGCTGCACTCCAACTATTTGGAGGATCTGTCACACGTGACATTTCCTATCTCCGGACCCCAATATCCCAAAGGAAGGGAAATCTTGATATCGGCTCAGGACGAGCGAACTCTGCTGAACATGATTATTGGAGAGCCTTTGACGTATGTAGACGGGGACCATTATATAAAGCCGGCCTTTCTTTTCGGGGACATGATTAATAAGCAGTCCCAGACGAAGCCAAAGAAAGAACTCTGGGTTTTCCCTGCCGGGAAGTTGGTCTTGAGTCTACCCAAGATGCCGAGAGATTATCCTATCTCGGCATTCTCCCATGCTACTCATCCCAAGAGGATGTCGTGGACGCTGACTCCCGATCTTCACGGTAGGCCGGGGAAGATCTTCTACCAGAAAGGATCTAGCCTATTTGTCAGCTGCCCTTCAGGTCATGTAACGTTGTTCAGGGGACTGTACCCGGGCAGTGTCCCTAGTGAAGACAGCTTGGTGCTCCAGCCGGTGCAATTGCCGACCTTCTGTAATGATTTCATGGGGCGCGGAGGAGTATACCCCAAGGAGAATCCTCGATGCAATGGGTGGATGACCCCAACAAATCTTCGATGGGCTCGCTTAGTTGATTGGGCCCTGGTGCATTTTCGGATCGAGTTGGAGAACATCGGTCTGTTGGCAGCTGTGAGTGCCACCAGCGTTGGGTTACCTCCTAACTCTAACCTGTTTTTGGCACTGATGGAGCGATACATTCCGCTCACCAGGACTTTTGCCACTCTGCTGGGAGAGTTGGGACTGGCCCTTCATGAGATGGCAGAGATCTCGAGACTGCCGATGGGGGATACTCCGTACGAAGAGTATGTTCCCACGAACCGGGAGTTGGGAGATTCAGACCCTCGGGTAGTAGAAGTGTACCAGGAGCTGATGTGCCACTACCTTGCTTGCACCGCCTTCTATGCGGAGCCTTCAGATTTGGCTCACACCAGTAAATGGACGTCCTATCTCTTTTTTCACCGGGCTAGGGCTGCTCAGCCGGAGAAAGTCTTGGAAGTCAAGGATGAGCCTGTGAATCCTCTGAGCGTGCTGACTGCTCAGGAAGTCGAAGATCTCCTGGAAGAAGCTAGGGCTCCGGATCAGATCCTCGTCGAAGGGATAGGAAAATATCCTGCAGGTACTAAGGCCTACAGCTATCTGAGGCATTGCCGCAGGGCTCTATCCAAGGAAGCTCAACTGGCTGGCTTCCTTTCTATATGGCTGCGCCGACTGGTGGTACCCGGCATCGCATCTGCGGATCGTATTCACCGCAATATCTTGTGGCCTGCAGTGCGTCTGGTGTTTGGGGCGAGACTGTGCTTGCTCTCTGCCATGGTGTGCCGCATACAAGCTGGCCTGAGGGCGATGACTGAGGCGCTGCTTGCTGATGAAGCTCGACGTGAAAGCTTTTCCCGGGTGGAATTACCATACCTGTATTTGATGGGATGGTTAATTATCCATAACCCCCGGGTGATGTCTCCCGGTTCCGGCAGTAGCTTGGGGGGGAGTTTCTTGCTGAATTACAAGAAATCCTCTTGGAATGTGCTTACAGTTTTAGACTGTCGACGGGTGCTGCATTGCGGTCACAGCTGGAAGCTCCTTTGTAGTGTCCCCTCTGTTCATTGCAACCAATCGGGGAGTAGGCTTGAGGACTCAGGTAGAGATAGGACTACTCTTTCTCCTGAAGCCTTCAATTAGTTGGTCTGCATTAGACCTTCCCACCTACTGTACAGAAGTAAAGATCACTGCTTCTTCGAACCCTACCTGCTTAGTCGGTTTGCCAGGCAGTTTGGGTATGATCAGTAGCATGTGGGCAACGCCGTCACCAACTTCAGGTCCAGAGGTGGACTCATCGATGGAGTGAGGGGATGGCGATATTTTATCATGGGCTGCACCAGGGAAATTTTTATTGTGCCCTTCGTCACACATTCCACGGAGCTGCGCATCCTACATTCGTATGCCCAGATCTATGTGGCAACGAACACCTCCCATCGTGATTTTGATATGGGTAGAAGTTTTAGGGTGCCCTCTTCCAAATCTGGGGGAAGGGTTGAAGTCCCCTCGATTTCTTCTGACGAGGGTGACGAGTCCGCTACTCCGGATGAGCCTCTCGTATCGGTACCGAGGGGTGAAATACCTCCGCCTGCAGGGGCGTTGGTAGTCTCCGGGAAACGAACGGCTTTCGCTCTGAAAGAGGCTTCCCCTCGTAAGAGGATGAAGAGGATGGTTGCTCGTCCTCTCCAGATTCCTGGCATTGAGGCTCCTGGAAGTGAGCCTGCTTCTCCCTATGTCGGGGATGATTCTTTGATTGGGGGTTCCTCGCCTTTTAGAGAGGAACCTTCTACAGCCTCGGCCGGTGGCGTCGGAGAATCTCAGCTGGAGGCTGCTACCGCTGCTACTGCTTCAGGTAGTGGAACGAAGTCGCCTTCGAGGATGGTTATAAAACTCCATATACCTTTGTCCGAATCAGCATTAGGAGAGGCCCCTGCCGTGCCCGTCAGCGCTTCTAACGAGATTCCAGTTGACGAGCCTCAAGTGGATCTTGGCGAAGTCCTGGAAGAGTATTTGCCAGTGTCAATTAGCAGGCCCTTGTCTCCAGGTATGATAGCTTGCCTAGCATCACTGTCGTCTTTTTGTGCCTCTTCTTTTAGGAAAATTAACATCATGTTTGACATTAACTTCCTCTTGTCTTCTTCTCAGGGGACGACCTCTTCGGGGAGGGCAATGTTTATGCGTCCTTCGGTTCCGCGTCAGGTCCTGGCGTTGATACGGAGGTGCCTGGTTTTGAAGGGGAAGCCTCTTCGGGTGCCGGCTCGCCTGCCGACGAGGCTTCGATACCTCAAGAGGATGACCCTATCGTTGCGACAATGCCTCCTTCGAGTATGCTGGTTGGTGCTTTCTCTTTTGTCGCACCCCCTGTCGAGACGAGGATTGTGGCCACGTCGATTGCGGTCGCCTCTGGAGCGCGGTTCGACAACATTACAGGCACTCCCAGCGTGCATTCGGGCCTAGCTGCGCTGACCGAGCAGTATACCAGTATCTTCTATAACACTTTGAAAACGCTAATATTAATGGTATTGGAGAAGAATCTGAACTTTGAGCGCCTGAAGAGGTCCTCTCGGTTTTCGATAGAGGCGATCAGGGACCTTGGCGATACTAGTTTAGCTGACGCCCTGGCGGAGGTAGTTAATGGTTTGGAGCAACCCATTAACGAATACTCGCAGCTATCCCAAGGTAGTGTTGACGATTTTGTCCAGGATGAATACGACTCGTTGACTGCAAGGCTGGGAGAGTTGGAAGCTCTGAGCAGGTCCCTAGAGATGCGGCAGTAGGAGATGAGCGACGAGCACACCCTCTTAGAGTGTGTTGTTCCCCAGTTGGCCAAGAGTAAAGCTGAACATGAGAAAAATGAAGCGAGGGTCCGTAAGTTGGAGGCTGAGCTCGCTTTAGCGAAGGAGTGGTCTCGTGCTTCAGCCGCCGGAGTGCATGTGTTACAGAGCCAGATGGAAGAAGCTCAACAGAACTTGGCACATGCGAGTGCCATGCACGCCGATCTTACATATTCTCTGTCCGATTTATCTGGCTTGAATGATGAGGAGACGAGATACGAGCGAGCTCGAGCTGCCATTTTGGACTCCAGGAATGCGAAGATGGCCAGACTGGCGCAGCAGATTCGTGATTTGGCCGCTCCTCCTTCATGATGTACTTTGGCTTTTTTGCTCTTCAATGTACTTCCATTCTTTTTTTTTGGAATAATAAAGAGGCTTTTCATCTGACTTTGTGGACCCGTCATTTCGGAATGTAAATGACGGGTTTGGGTGAGAGTAATATCAGAGGTAGTATGGACGTGATAGTCTCTCGGTAAACCCTTTTTAGCAGGGCGTATCTATTCAGAGGTCATATGGACATGATAGAGTACGATCCAACTAGTTTCGTTTTGGAAGTAGTTTTATCATAATGAGATTTTTGCCTTTATTCCACCTGAGCAGAGGAGGTTAAGCATAGTACCTTTTCAGAAATTTTCCATTGATAGGAGCCATTAGTAGGTCTCCATTAGGCTGGGCTAACCTGTAAGCGCCGTTTGAGAACGTTGTCTCGATTACGTAGGGGCCTTCCCATTTGGGCTGAAATTTGCCCTTGCTTCTGTGAGTGAGAATCATTGGCCTTAGCTGTATTACAGCTAAGACTAGCTCGCCAACTTTGAACACTCTTTCCTTTACTTTTTGATTAAAAGCTCTGGAAATGCGCGCATGGTAGAACGCGATGCTCTTTTGAGCTTGAAGGCGTTTCTCGTCTAATCCTTCTAGCTCTTGAAGCCTTAAAAGGTCATTCTTTTCCCGAGTTAACTTATTGGCGACTGCTATCCTGAGTGATGGAATTTGGATTTCGATGGGAAGAACTGCTTCGCTCCCGTAGACCAGTGAGAACGGGGTACAACCTGTCGGTGCTCGGACCGTTGTGCGGTATGCCCAGAGATATTCTCCCAGCTTCTCGTTCCAATCTTTTTTGCTCGAAGAGACGAACTTCTTCAAGAGTTTGATAATGGTTTTGTTGAAGGCTTCGTCCAAACCATTAGCAGCTGGATAATACGCCGTAGAGGCAACATTTTGTATCCAATTTTTATCGCAAAATCGATGAAACGCTTGGCTGATGAACTGAGGCCCATTGTCATAGATTATCCTTCGGGGAATCCCAAAGCGATAAATGACGTGATGCTTGATGAAGCTGATCATATTGGATGTTTTTACCTCAGCGAGAGAGATCGCCTCTGCCCATTTGGAGAAGTAATCCGTGATGGCCAGTATGAACTGGTGACCTCTGGAAGAAGACGGGTGAATAGGACCAATGATGTCCATACCCCATGCTTCGAAAGGCCAGGATACAACCGTGGGATGTAGATGTTCAGATGGCTGGTGTATGAAGTCTGCATGGACCTGACAGGCCTTGCATCGTTTGGCATACTTGATAGCGTCTGCGATCATAGTGGGCCAGTAATAGCCCATTCTCCTGATACGATCCTGTAGCTTAGGACCGGGTTGATGCGCCCCGCATACGCCATCGTGAGCTTCGCGGATAATCTGCTCTGCTTCGTCATTAGAGAGATATCTCAATAGCAGTCCGTCGTAGGTCCGGCGATATAGGCATTGTGAAGATGCATCGAAGTAGAAGCCTAATGATCGTCTTTTGACGGATGCTGCTTCTTTAGGGTCCTCTGGCAAGATTTCGTATGCCACGAAATCTATAAAGGGACTTCTCCAATCTCTCGTAGGAGGATCGGTGTTCACAGCGTAACTGCGTTCGATGTGAGCGTTATTCTTCACGCAAAATAGATCTCTGTTAAGAAGGATTACCGAATTCTGCCTTCTTATAGGAGTAGCTAAATCTGCAGCTAGACTGGCTAGGGCATCGGCTTCCAGATTCTGATATCGAGGTACATGCCCTAGGAAGAACCTCTTGAATATCATGGCTATCTCGACCGTTGTTTGGTGATAGGGGATGAGGTCTGGATTCTGGACTTCATATATTCCCCTGACTTGATTGACGATAAGCAGAGAATCACCAAAAGCTTCCAAAGATTCGACCCCCAGCTCTTTAGCGACTTGGAGCCCGATTAGTAGAGCGTTGTACTCCACCACATTGTTGGAACAGGGCTCGTTAAGAGAGTATGCTCGATAGATGATGAGTTTATCGGGAGTAACCAGGACAATTCCTACCCCTGAAACCATGTTTCCTTTGGGACCAGTCCTGGAGGCGCCGTCGAAGAACAGCTGCCATGCGTCACTTTTCATTGCGGAACTATATTCTGCAACTTCGTCGGGAATGTCCTCGTATAATTTGGAGGCCTCCGGGATCGGATGAGCAGGTAGGAAGTCAGCCAATGCTTGGCCTTTGATGGACTTCTGAGGGACGTACACTATGTCATATGGTGTCAATAACATCGTCCAAGTCGCGAGTCGGGAGTTAAGAACACTTGGCTTGCTCATCAGTACCCGAAGAGGATTGATCTTGGGATGATGTGAATAGTCTGGCCGGTGACATAGTGCCGCGTCTTTTGGATAGCGAACATCAGAGCCAAACATTTTTTTCTACCGGATTGTACCGGTGCTCAGCTCCGATCATCATTCTACTTAGATAGTAGATAGCCTATTCATGTCCCGCGTCGTTCTTCTGCGCGATAAGAGCTCCCAGAGAATGGTCCATCGCTTGAACGTACAGAAAGAATGGTCTTCCTACGACGGGAGGCACCAGTACTGGCGGACTAGTGAGGTAGCGCTTGATATCCCCGAACGCTTGCTGACAGGCTTCGTCCCATATGAAGGATATACCTTTCTTCATGAGGCGAGAAAAAGGCTGGCATCTTCCAGAGAGGTTGGATATGAATCTCCGGATATAGGCCAGACGACCTTGAAACCCCCTGAGTTCCCTCAGATTACGGGGTGGTCGCATTTCCAAGATGGCCTTGACTTTATCGGGGTCCACTTGAATGCCTTTGGCGGTAATGACAAATTCTAGAAATTTGCCACTAGATACACCCAGAAAGGACTTTGTAGGATTCATTTTGAGTTGATGTTGGCGCATCAGCTCAAATACCGTCTTTAAGTCTTGGATGTGATTGACCCTGAGGCGGCTTTTGACAGCTATATCGTCTACGTAACATTCCACTGTCTTGCATAAATGCTTGTGGAATATGTTACTCATAGCCCGTTGGTAAGTAGCTCCGGCATTCTTCAACCCGAAGGGCATGACCGTATAGCAATATACCCCCAGTGGTGTCCGAAAGGCAGTATGCTTCTCGTCTTCAGGATGCATCTTGATTTAATTGTATCCTGAGAATCCGTCCATGCAAGACATACGTTCGAAACCGCAGGTATTGTCGATCATGACGTCTGTGATGGGAAGAGGAAACTCGTCCTTGGGGCAGGCTGCGTTCAGATCTCGGTAATCGATGCAGACTCGCACTTTTCTATTCTTCTTCATGACCGGGACAACATTGGCGACCTAGTCGGGATGTTGTTCCTCCCGGATGAAACCGCAGGCTATCAACTTCTTGACTTCAGCTTCAATGCCGTCCATCATATCCGGGCGGAACCGGCGTTGGTGCTGCTTCACAGGCTTTGAATCGGACAATATGTTGAGTTTATGAGTAGCCACCTTTGGATCAAGTCCTGGCATATCCTCATAATTCCACGCAAAGACGTCGATGTATTCTCTTATCAGTTGAATGACTTCTTCCCTATCAGCTGGGAAAAGATTGTTACTGATAAATATCGGCTTTGGTGAAAGTTCATCCCCAACATCAATCTGGATAACTTCATCTTTGGTGGAAGGTTCTCTCTGCTCGAAGCAGAATTTCCACTGAGTATTCATTTGCTGAGCCCAAGCGTCATTCTCAAATAGTTCGAATTCTTGTTCGTCTGATTCGAAGGGATCCGTCAATACCATATTTACTGGTAATATTTGCTCGAGAGCACGAGATGAGTTGGAGGGCGACGAGCCGTTTTGAAAAGGGGAAAAGGTGTCCTCATCTGACTTAGAAGTCGTAAGGGAGGTGGCATACCCTAACCCAAAACGAGTTCGTTGATAGTGGGGATTGCCGCGCGGCGGTATTCGTCTGCCTTTCCCATAGTTAAGATCTGGCTTCAGTTTCAAGTCATAACCCATATTTTGCATGATCTTTAAGGCTTGCGGGCTATACCTGTGAACTTGTACTTCACCAGCATCGTCATTGAAGGAATCTTCTCGTATAGTCGATTCGTTGTGCGTTCGGCTGAAGACTATTGAATGCTGAATGCTGTGGGCAGGCAGAACAATGAAGATAGAGTCCTCATGTGGTCCATATGTCGTGACGACATTGGATGATGATGCTACTTCCCATATGTATGGATGATAGGAATCTATAGCTTCCAAGAATTTTTGCGCTATAGGTTCTATATCGTCTTGGGGAGAGGATTCCTGATTTGGAATCCGAGCATCGATATACTGGAAAAGAGGATGTTTATTATCATCTGGAACTCCGTTCCTGGTTGCATTTACATCAGTCGGCTGCTTGTTGCGCCGAAGGTTGACGACCAAGGGTGGAGGCTTCTGGTTCAAAGTGATCACTAGAGGATCACCCCCTTTTTTTGACCTGGTTTTGTTCAGGTGGATAGCCATAGGCTCCATGACTTTTGGACGAGTAGTTTGCCCTTTCACTCTGATTGACAGTGGTCGTTCGGCAGAGGGTCCTTCAGGCTCCCGGTGGGATTCCTTCTCTGCTTGGGCTGACACCTCCTCCGCGTAGTCTTGAGAGTACAATACGATATCGGAATAGTATGATTCTATTCCTTTGAATGGATTTAGGTCAGCAACCTCTGTTTGTACTGTTCCTTGGGCGTCTACATATTTAAGGCATTGATGTAGAGTTGAAGGAACGATGTTGTGGTCGTGGATCCACGGTCTACCCAGCAAAATATTGTAGGATACCTCTGAATCGATGACATAGCATGTAGCCACTGATCTGAGGTTGCCAATCTGGATCCTCAGGCGAATTTTCCCCAACGGCTTACTTCTTCCGGCATTGAAACCCACGATTGTAGTGGTGGTGTAAGCCAATTCGCTGGTAGGAATCCTCAGCGGTTTGAGCAGACTATGAGGAATGATGCTGATTGATGATCCCAGATCTATGTGGATCCGGTCGACCTACATGGAATCGACGTATCCGGTATAATAGAGGGGTCTGTCATGCCTGTTATGTTTTAACAGCATGTCATCTTGTGTGAAAGTGATGTTCGGTACCACCTCCATCACACTGTGGCATTGAGGACACGCCACTGGTTCCTCGTCAGGGGACTTGAGCTGGGCCAAGTATGCTTCCGCCTGTATCAGTGCTTCACTCAGGGCTAGACGAGTGTCTTGGGAGAGCCTGAGTAGCTCAAAGATGGACAACCTGGCTGGTGTATTGGCTAGTTGGGCCAGGATGTCGAAGTTGTATGGCTTCTCTAAACCTTTGTTTTGAATGTTTTTCATAGGTTTATCGAAGCGTACTTCTTTCTGCTTCCCCTTGTCCGCCGAAGTCGATCTTGCAGGATCGGTCTGTGGTATGGCGGGCTCTGTAGCTGAAGCGTCTGCCGGTGCATCTTCCGGACTTGCTCCGTAGTCCTTGAGGTAAGATTTCCCTGAACGGGTTACGGCCAAAGCCTCGTCTTCGTCTGATGGCGAAGAAGTTGCAACCATATGGCATGGCTTGCATTTGGAGTTCTTCCTAGACTTAGCCTTAGCAGCATTAGTCTCTTCCTCGAGCTCCAATACTAAATCCGGATGAACCCACATGATCTTGCCCCGCCGGGTGGTTAAGGGTACCAGGTTATGATTTTGACCCCTAGCCGGGGGAAGATTGACGATGTTCATCGTTGTCCGGAAAATAGGTGTCACACCGTCCGGGACTTCCTGGGGAGGCAGATTGCCAAATTGCAGGGAGATCATATTGGCCGTGACCGTCTTCTCGGTGTTATGTAGAGTGATGGCTTTAGCATCGATCAGCCCCTGGATCTTCCTTTTCAGTATGTAACACGCCTTGGTCGGGTGGTGTACGTATCTGTGGAAGATGCAGTACTTGGGGTTGTTGGCACTGCCGGCTTCACTGGGTCGCTTCTCCTCCGGAAGGGTGATATTGCCACTCTTGACGAGATACTCGAATATACTCGAAATATCGTCGTCGTCGAAAGAGTATACTTCGACGGGCCTGGAACTCCCAGGTTTCGTCTGCGTGGTTGCCGTAGTCTTTTGTCTGGACGTATTGATTGCCAGAGCTTCTTTTCCTTTGGAACTGCGAGGATGATCGCCATTGGGGATGACCTTTTGCCTCTGTCGGAGGTAGAGATCATAATGCCATTATCGCGCGCCTTGCGACTGTTGTCATCGGCGGCCACTGCTGAGATGATGAACGAGGGCCAGTCGTGGAACTGATATGGTCCTGTGAACACCGAGACCATGGGAAGGAGGTTCTTCCTGCAAATGTCCACCAACGCAGAGTCTGGAACTCCTGGAGGCATCTGTAGCGTGGCTTGACGAAAACGTTCGATGAAGGTACGAACGTCCTCTTTTTCCCTCTGCTTGACTTCGATGAGAGAGGACATAGACATGTCCATTCCTCCCTCGTAGAATCGTGTGAAGAATAAATCCTTGAAGTCTTCGAAGGAAGTAATGCAGTTGTCCGCCAGGCTGCGGTACCACTGGTAAGCCACTCCTGAGAGACAGCCCTTGAACACCCGAGTGAGGAGGGCGTCATTCCCTTGTAGCAACACCGTCATCATACTGAAATAGTTCATGTACTGACTTGGCGATGTTTTTCCCTCGAACAGAGCCATAGTCTGAGGTTTGTATCTCGGAGGAAAAGGGACCTCTTCCCAGATAGCCGGGTAAGGCTGGTTGATTCCCAATTTCTTGAGCTGCTCTTTGTGCTTCAAGGCATCGAATTGGGCTTTCAACTCCCGTACTGCTTGCATCGAATTTTCAGCCGATAGCGAGACCACGGATTGGTGCAGAGTTGGTTGTATCGCGACTCCCGCAGGAGGCAATACATTCTCCGAGTGAGGAAGTGGAGGACCAGCTGACTCTTGATCTAGAGAAGGTTCTTGGACCGTGTTGGATGGTGGCAAGTCCACCCCCACACGTATCTGTGCTGGCGGGACTAATGTTTGAGCCATAGCGGCCGCCTGTTGAGTTAGCATCATCTGGTGCATGCTCTCCATCATGGATTGTATTTGTTCAGAGACGTCTCCTGTGTAGTGATGCGCTGTTCCTTGCTCCCTGACGGCGAAGCTTCCTCGTGTTCATCTCCAATGGCGTATACTCCCATTTCCCTGGGCGTCGTTGAAGGATGTGTATAGGTTGCTGCAGAAGTTGACTCTATACTCTCAGTATTTGATTCGGGAGAATGGCGACCCCCAGCGTCGGAATCAGAGGAGTACGAAGTCAGTTGTTGTGACCTCGAACGAGTGTTCTGGAACACCCCATCTTCAGTGTCTCTGAGGAGCATGTTGAATCTCCTTCGGCTCGGAGTTCTAGAGGACGGACGTCTTGAGCCTGAGTTTCCTCCAGGTATATGTGAATCCATGTTCACAGATGCATGTGTGGGCTCTTCTTCTAGGAAAGATGGAGAGTAGCTCAGTCGGTCGAAAACTGGTCGTTTTGCTTTAGAACAGCAGCAATTAATTATAAACCTGTGACCATTACAACAGTGCTCGCTAGGAGGCGTAATAGCCATGCTGGAAGATTCCCTCTCCTTGCATCTCTGGATTAGATATTTGCGCAGGTCAGGAGAAGTTGCAGAAGAAGAAGATGATGGCTTGTTTCTCCTGTTCCCATTGGTAGGCGTGCGGATGATGGGGATCATAGTCTTCCTTGTGCCACTCATATACAACAGATTGGCCATCTGGGTGGCGGATAATCTTCGAGGAGCGCATCTTTCCGTCAATCGAGCCTTCTGTACGCTTAGGGACTTCGTCTGGCGTAATTTCGAGCTTCGCTCTGGTTGGCGTAAGGCTGAGGATGTCCTCAGGCGGCCATCAGCTTCTCGCATAATTTGGAGGGCGGGTAGATTGTTTCCTTGCTGGCGTGAATGCCGAAAAGTTAAGTAGCTCGCCGCTTGCTTTCTCTTACGGAGATCACGGGTGTCATCTGGTTCCCCATCGAGGTCAGATGTTGTCTTACGCGCAGAGCGTATTTTGTGCTTCCGATTTGGCGCTGAGGCATCATCAGAAGTTTTGTCTATTCCGACACGGACGGGAGACTGGTTTCTACGCGTAGAGCGCAGTGGATACCTCTGGGTTAGCGCTGAGGCTTTGCCCGAAGATTTGTCTGTACCACGCGTAGAGACTGGTTTCTACGCGTAGAGCGCAGTGGATACTTCTGGGTTAGCGCTGAGGCTTTGCCCGAAGTTTTGTCTGTACCGCGCATAGCGGGAGACTGGTTTCTACGCGTAGAGCACAGTGGATACTTCTGGGTTAGCGCTGAGGCTTTGCCCGAAGTTTCATCTGTACCGCGCGTAGCGGGAGACTGGTTTCTACGCGTAGAGCGCAGTGGATACTTCTGGGTTAGCGCTGAGGCTTTGCCCGAAGTTTCGTCTGTACCGCGCGTAGCGGGAGACTGAATTTTACGTGCAGGGCACGGAGGGAGCAATGCTACAACCTCATTGGTCGGAGAGATCGGAGAGTCCATAGGAATGGTAGAGGATGTCTTGGGCATCCAGACCTTGCGTAGCTTCTTGTTGTTTTATAGAGAGAGAGAGTGAGAGCTACCCCCCATCCGAAGCATGTCTTCGTAGGCAGACTGGTCGAACTGGACGACCAGTGTCTTCTTCACGGATCCCACGGATACCGCATCGTGTTAAGCAATCGCTTCCTCATCAGAAGAGAAAGATGTCCCCAGCAGAGCCGCCATCTTGTTTGTGGTAATTAAACGAAAGAACGAAATGTATATAATGCGAGGTTTGCACGAAACCCGCCTTCTTCGGTTTACAAACAAACTTTTACAATTTGATCCTATACGAGGATGTGGGAGTACAATTTATTTAATCTGGGTAGATGATTGCTATAGGTGTCTGATCTGCAGTCGATCACTTTAGCCCTTGGACTACACGATGGTGAAGAAGTGTCGTGGAAGACGGAAAGCAGCTTCGTAGGTGGCAAAAGAGGATGGATGCACGAGGCCAATATCGTCGATCGCTACTCTTCGCCTGAGCTCTGGATGCTTCTCTCTCTCTCTCTCTCTCTCTCAAAGACTCTCCGATCTCTCCTCAATCTCCAATGTTTCGACCCTTGGTTCGATCCTCTTTCAAAGTTTCGACCTTGTTCGATTTTTAAAGTCTCGACCTTTGTTCGATTTTCTTGACCTTCTCCTCTGTTGATAGAGGTCTCTATTTATAGAGTTTTGGTGACAGTGACCACTCAATCGGTGTGGAAACCGAGTAGTGGAAAGTACAGCACCCTTTTACACAACGGTTAAAATAACCAAAGCCTGCATATAGATGATCTTTTGAATGAGCGTGTGACGCGGGTCCAACTAAGGGACAAAATGCGTATAATCGCTACGAAGATCATGACGTAGAAGCCACGTAGGTAGGTATCCCCCGTGTAGAAGAGGTTGGCATAGAAGCCAATATCTGTCACCATGGCGTAGAAGCCAAGTAGGCATAGAAGCCGAGTAGGCGTAGAGGCCTGATGGCATAGAAGCCGAATAAGCACAGAAGGCTGAATGAGCATAGAAGCCGAACGAGCATAGAAGCTGAATGGGCGTAGAAGCCGAATGGGTGTAGAAGCCGAATGGGCGTAGAAGCCGCTGCGTAACGTGCCAGAGTGGTCGTAGAGGCCGAGCAGTCACAAAAGCTGAATGGGCGTAGAAGCCGAGGTGATGTGGATGTCTTTAGCCAAAATCACGGCTCTTGGAGATATAATCAAATCTCTCGCATTAAATGTAGAGATCCGCCATCATCATTAATTGCAGAGACGTGTTCTGAAGGCCTGCCACCGTTCTGAGCATTCGGTGCAGAGATGTGCCTCGAGCCCTGTACGAAGAGAAGCTTTTGACGTGGCAGTCTGTTTGTCTTCCGCGGAGCGTAAATAGTTCGCGTTTGCCTGTGTAAAACAAGGCAGCGTATCCCCTTGTATGCGTAAAAGCAGTCTCCGCTGAGGGGATATCAGTAAACGACGGTTCGGTGATATTTAATCAAATCCTCTGCATTAAATACAGATATCCGCCATTATATTGTGGGGCGCGTCCCGAGTGGTCTGCCATCTTTCCAGCCGTCGTCTGGGTAGCCGTACAGCACTTTTTGTCAGGAGTCAGATGTCAGGTTCACTGCGTGACTTGACAAGTTTATTTCGGGAAAGACGAAGCGTTCCTCGTACGTTTTAACGCTGCTCTGAAAGCGAATGAGTTTTACGCCATGGAGGCGATGAAGAACCCCGTCTAAGCTGAAGCAGCCTGGACATACTGCATCTTACGCGGATAGTCCCATCATATTTTATGCCGTGCTTAGCGGAAAAGCTCCGCTGCACTCTTGATGGCCTTGAGGTCCCCTGCTTACGCTGCCCTGCATCACCATGTTGCGTAGAGCCATCCAGCGTATTTTTCATGCTTCTACAAGCCCCAGTACCGGAATACGGAGACGGACACGGCCAGCTACCCCGTACAAGGTACTATACGTCGTACGTCGATCATGGTTGTAACTAGACATGGGGGTGCATACTACAAGCAAGTCACTTATGGTCACACGAAGATCTAATGTCTCAATCAGTCAATTAAAAATAGTAAACATAGAACATATATGACAAGAAAGTAAGTCGTTCCAAATGTCCTGCCACAACGTTATGGAAACTAGCTGTGTAAAATGAAAAGCTGGTAGAGTAGCAAAAGTACATGACCATAATCAGCTGTAGTATGATTAATTACAATCATGTAAAGGAAACTAAATATCCAGACTTGCAGTTAACATGTGCCGGTGGCTAAACGCCCAAAAGAGTAAAATATAATAACGAGCAGGGAAGAAGAAACCCACTCATGTCCTTTAGCGACCATCCGCCTGGTGCACGCCATCAGAAAGGAAAAAATAAGCTTGATCCTCCCGAACTGCTCAAAATCTGAAAATATAAAACCAGTGGGGTTAGACCCCAAATATCAAGTACCACAAAGGAAGCACAAAATGGTGAAACAAAACCCAAAGCAAAAGATAGGTACAATATAGGTTCTGCATCATGGTTTTGGTCCATAGTTTATCTTAGCATAATTGCCCAACCCTACAACCAAATAAGGACAATGGTTGAACCATCACACTACGACTAATCCATGTCCCTAGACTACTAACAGAATAATACAATTACAACCAAGTCCAGTTATATAACGACCAATCAATTTTACGGCTTGCTACTATAGAGTCTGAGTTATCTCAGATTAGATACATAAGAGAAATTCTCAGATCGTGAGCTGTTTAGCGGGGCTAACCGAGCCATAGAAATTATATAGCACTTGTATATTATGCACCGGTCCTTCGTAAGAATACCATGCTAGATCATATAGAACACATGTACAATATAAGTATTTAGATATTGCCCTCCACTAGTGCGAACGTGACCAATATCCATGGGGGCCAGCCTTGTATGTCATGACAGTTGTCTGAGGTGGCTAATGTGCACGATCTCAAGATTTTATCTTTCCCAATGCTCTACCAATTTTAGTTGCCTAAATTAGCCCTATGGTCATGTTAGGAATCCCATGGCTTGGTCACATGATCAATCCTCTAATATGTCATACCGTAGTACGATCCACGATAGATATGAACCCACTTTGTTACTTGATAGCTCAAATTTGATTCACCCGAGCGTGATGCAACAAACAACAAGTCCTAGCCACGCTTTGGTAGTTGACCCACATACTATGCCCGTGCTGGGAAAATAATATAATAATATCACATGTCTCGTTGTATAAGAGGCATTCTCGATGCACAACCCGAAATATGTAATTTGATTGCACGTAGCAAGTTATGTCGTACCTCACTGCATATTTATAAAACATGTATACGTAGCATATAGTAATTGTATCATCAAAGATACAAAAAATTGGGTCAAATTACCAAATTTACAGTTGGTCGTATGAGCCTTATCACCTTGGGATACATAGCTCATGTTATGAGCATAGCTGGTTAGTCGCTTATGACATAGTCAATCCTAGGACATGGTCATGTCTTGAACAAGGTCGGGTTACTAAGTCCATTCTTCCTTAGGATCAGTCACAAGCAATCGTCAGGACTAACCATTTAGAACAAAGAAATATTCCAAATAAAATGGCTAAGCCGCATGCACAACTTGGCGCATGAGACAATTGCCGCATGGACTGTCGGCCGCATGCTGCCCTAGGCCACATATGGCTCCAGGACGTATGCTCCTCCAAGCCGCATGCTCCAGTCAAAAGTCTATTCTCTTGAACAAGTTCCGAAGTGATGTGTGTGTCAGAGAAAACTGACTAAAGTGGTGGATGTGACAAGCCATAAATTGTTAGAAAGAAAAGACAAAACCATAAAAAGATGCGCCAAACAATCAGAGTCATGCATTCGAAGAAAAGTGGTCGTATACTCTGCTTGCCGCATATGACACTCGGCCGCATATTTCTCTTTGGGACTTAGCAAATTTCTCATTCATTTTACGAGTAAAAACACAAGGAGTTCAAGGATTCACCCAAGAACACTTGTGTGATGGCAGTCATGCGTACAACAAGATGGACGCATGCGGTAAAAGCTCAGGCCGTATAGCCCTTTCACGCCGCATAGCACTCTCAGCCGCATAACTCTCAGGCCGCATGAAGACTTCGTCTTCTCCAAATAGTACGTTCGGCCATGGCAAAATCTCCAAAAACTAAAATTGTTTCGTCCATAAAATCCTCATTTTAAGTCCAAATCGAGTGAACCAAAAAGCCAAAATGCTTAAAATTGAAAGATCTACCATGTAACAAAAACTGGTTTTTAAAAATACATGTTTAATTAATCAAAACCAAGAAAAACTTATAAAACCCATAAAAACTCTTAGTTGGAAATATAAATCTACTCAATTACACCCATAAAAACTGAAAACTCCAAGTATTAAAAGTATTTAGAATCACATTACACATATACTAGACTAATAAATGCAGGGAAAGAACAAGAATCAAAATTAAGAGGTTTTTCCATGTATTGCAAGGTGTACTTGCCTAAATAAAGGAAGCAGAAAAAAATAAGAGAATGGTAGAGGAGAGAAAAAGAAGTTAACTTATATATGCTAGGATTGAGGTTTAGACCATGGGTTCACTCATGACCAAACCAACCCAATAATTAAACCATGAGTCTAATTGAACCAAATAATATGTTTAGTCTCCAAAATATGCAAGCTAATTACCATGCAAGCAATAAGTAATATAAGAAGAAAAACTAATATGTTCCAAATACGTATATCGGGAACGGGGTGTGACATTTCTATCCACCTTAGAAAAATTTTGTCATCGAAATTCGAATCCAAGTAATAGCTAGATAAGTCGGGATAAGCACGATACAAATCTACTAGCAATTGCAGATGCAAGCCATACCATCACAACACACAGGTGATCACCAGATCACAGAATTCAAGATATGAAAGCGTAAGAAAGAATATACCTTTCGAATCGAACATTTACGAGTACCGGGATCGAATATCGTACTCGTACTCCCACGTTGATTCCCCTAGAGAGTGATAGCCCCAGGCAACCCGGACAAGAGAAATAGTCCGGTTCTTGAGCACCTTCTTCATTCGGTCCAATATGGATATGGGTTGCTCCTCGTAAGATAAGTTGGTACCAACGACTAATTCAGAGTGATCGAGGATATGAATCGGATCAGAACATACCTACGCAACTGAGACATATACAATACATCGTGTACCTCTCATAGCGAAGGCGAAAGGGCAAGACAATAAGCAACATCGCCTACCCGCTCGAGAATATTGAACGGACCTATGTATCACGGACTAAGCTTCCCGTAAACCCCGAATCTAATGACTCCATGGGTCGACAAAATCCATAAGAACACGTGGTCGTCAACACAAACCTCTAGAGGCCTACGATACTGATTTTGCCCAATGTCAATGCCTATCTTGTGAAACCCGAAGTCTCTCTCTAATCTGTTTGACAACCTCTACTGTCTGTGTGATCATTTCAGGGCCTAACATGTTTTGCTCAACTATATCATCCTATGCTAATGGTAACCTTCACTTTATCCCGTATAACGCTTCGAAGGGTGCCATCTGGATACTGGCCTGATAACTGTTATTGTACGAGAACTCAACAAGATGAAGGTGATCCTCCCAAGATACTCTAAAATATAAAGTACAAGATCGTAGCATATCCTCTAATGTCTGGATGGTTCTCTATGATTGCCCATATGTTTGAGGATGATAAGTGGTACCGAATCTCAACTTAGTGTCCAAACTCTGATGCAAGATTTTCCAAAAATGTGAAGTGAACCGGGTGTCTCAATATGATACATACTCGCTGGGACACCGTGTTGTCTTACTATTTGTCGCATGTACAATTCTGTCAACTTCTCTGTGGATTGTCCCACTCAGAAAGGAAGAAAATGTGCCACCTTTGTGAGTCGATCCACTATCACCCAAACTGCATCTCGACCAATCGGTGATCTCGGTAAACCGGTTATAAAGTCCATTATGATGTGATCCCACTTCCACTCGGAATAGGTAATGTTTGTAATAATCTTGTCGGTCTTTGTTGTTCGGCCTTCACTTGTTGACATATCAGACACCAAAAAATGAATCGTGCTATCTTCCTCTTCATCCCATTCCACCATAAATATTTTTTGACGTTTGGATACATCTTGGTACCTCCTGGATGTATTAAATATTGGGAACTGTATGCCTCGGTCATAATTCTTGACAAATATCTGTACTTGGTACACATAGACGATTTCTAAATCTAAGGGTCCTATCTTCATGAATCGTCAACTCCTTCCTGAGACCAGACTCACATTATGTCCGTACCTTTTGAATATTTGGGTCCTTTGTCTAAGCCGTCTTGATTCTCACCACCAAAGTAAATTGTATTTGCAAGCTAGCCAAAATTATTGTGTCCTGCGGAAGTACTACCTCAATACACATTTCTTGAAGATCCTCTAATATATGTCGCTACGATGTCAACATAAATATGTTGCCTCTCCTGCTAAGTGCGTCTACTACTATATTAGCCTTGCTCGGATGATACTGAAGTTCCATATCATTATCCTTCATCAATTCTAGCCACCTCCTCTGCCTTATATTCAATTCCTTCTAAGTGAATACATATTTTAGAATTTTATGGTCCATAAATATCTCTACCTGATCACCATATAAGTAGTGCCACCATAGATTAAGCGCAAATACCACTGCTGCCAATTCTAAGTCATGAGTTGGATAGTTCTTCTCATGATCTCGAAGTTGCCGAGATGCATAAGCTATCACCCTTCCATGTTGCATCAATACACACCCTAGTCCTTTGCTGGATGCGTCACAATATACTATAAACCCTTCGAAACCTACTGGAAGTGTGATAATCAGTGCTGAAATCAGTCCCTTCTTTAATTCTTCAAATGTAGTCTGACACTCTGCTGACCAGTCAAACTTAGTCTCCTTGCACGTCAAACGAGTCAGTGGTGCTAAAATCTTTGCAAAGTCTGCCATGAACCTTATGTAATATCCTGCTAAGTCCAAAAAATTATGTACCTCTGCTACGGTCTTAGGAACTGGCCAACTTTTTATGGCCTCAACCTTCTTTGGATCTACCGCTACTCCTGCTCCCGAGATGATGTGACCCAAGAATGACCCGTGATCCAACCAAAACTCATACTTGCTGAGTTTCGCGTATAACTGGTACTCCCTCAGAATGTGCAAGACCTTACAAAAATGTTCTTCATGTTCCTCCTTGCTACTGGAATAGACAAGAATATCATCTATAAACACCACCATGAACCGATCCAAGTATGGCATAAAGATCCAGTTCATTATATCCATAATACATTGGAGCATTTGTCAGTCCAAATGGCATAACTAAGAATTTGTAATGCCCATATCGTGACCTAAATGTTGTCTTGGGTATGACTTGCTCCCGAACTCTTACTTGATGATACCCTGATCAGAGGTCAATCTTGGAGAAAACCTTATCCTTGCTCAATTAATCAAACAAATCATCGATTCTTGGTAATAAATACTTGTTCTTCATTGTCACTGCATTCAGCTGTCTGTAGTCGATACATAACCGGGATGACCCATCCTTCTTCTTCACTAGAACCACTTACGCTCCCCAAGATGATCCACTGGTTCAAATAAACTTCTTCGTCTTCAGCTCTTCTACTGTTGGTACAATATGTCTAATTCTGATGGTACCATTTGGTGGACTTTACAAGATATTGGCCCTGCTCCAGGGTACAACTCTATGCAAAACTCTACATCCCTTACTGGGGGTAAACCTGGAAGTTCATCAGGAAAGACATCTAGAAATTCTTGGACCACCTCGGGAAACTGCTCTTCTTCTACTACTGCTACTATTACAACTCTGTCTTCACGTCAGTCCCGCATAATTCTTTCAAGGACAAAATCCTCCGTGCCTGGGATACTAATAACACTCTACCCCTATGGCAATCTATCGTAGCATGACTGTCTCTCAGCCAGTCCATGCCTAGGACTACGTCAAAGTTATCCGTAAGGAACTCGATCAACATGGCGGGTAAGAAATGCCCATACACTATGATTGGATATGCTACACACACTTTACTAACTTCTATGAGCCCATTACCGTTGAGTATATTCAACCTCTCTAGCAATGTCCCAAACTCCAATCCAATACATGTCATAAATTGTACAGATACAAATGAGTGTGAAGCTCCTGAATCAAATAATACTATTGTAGGAAAAGATGTGACAGAAATGTTACCTGCCACTATATCACCTGATGACAAAGCCTCATCCAGGGACAAAGTGAATGCCTGCCCTTGGCCTTGCTATGCTCCTTGCTGCTGTCTCCCTTGGACATATTGTTGTGGCCTCTGCTAGCCCTGCTGCTGGTCCCTCTGCTGGAATATTTGTGCCTGCGTCAATAATGGACGCTGAGCCACTAGTCATGCTGCTACAGTTGGTCCTCTGTACTGTACTGCCCCTGGTGCTGGCAGTGCCAGAAATTGTTGGGATAACCCTCATTGCCTCGGCATTATCGGGCAATAGACAATCTTGTGGCACGGATCACCATACCTTATAAAAAGCTTATTTGCCGCTCTGCATACGTCTCTAGTATGGCCTCCCTTGTCACAGTAGGTGCAACATACCGGTGCTCCCTGGCATTGTTGTTGTTGTTGCCTCGACTGTTGCCAAGATGGTACTGTCACTGTTGAAACTGCCGTACTCCGCTGTGCTGAATCATGGATACGAACGCCAGGTGATGGTGCTGACTTTCAGGGTACCCCTCCACCGCCTCCTTCACTTTGAGCATGAGACCTCTTCTAGCCTCCTGTCCTTTCTGACAACCTCTGCATGGTAAGCTCGTGCCTTAGAGCTGCTATAAATACTTCTTCATAAGTCTGGTAGTCGTATCCCTCTACCAGCTATAAAATCTCTAGGTGAACCTCTGATGTTGGATACATATTTAGTAATAGTAATAGGATTTGAGCAACGTCTTAGTTCTACCTTATCAATAAGATTTTTATGTCATGTCTACATACGATTCAATTTCTATGTATGTACACATAACGTGCTATAACATGAGTCTAGAGTTCATTGTGTAACATATGATGTGTGCTCAAAGAAATGTGTTGGGTAGCCACCAATAGGTTGAGAGAACGAAAGAGATTGAAGAAGAGAAAATTGGGTTCTCATATCTTCAATGGTGTAAATCTTTGGAGTTTTTTTAGATTCTTTTTGTGTACTCTTTCTGGTAGTGGAGGTTACGAAGTTGTAACGATCTTGTAAAGTCTTGTAACCTTATAATAGTAGTGAACTCGCTCTCTCAGACTGGTTAGAATTTTTAACTAAATTTTTGTTTTTCTTTGTCTTAAATTTGTGATATTTATTGGTGGTCTCTTAGTTTTGATACTAGCCTTCGAGTGAGTCTCCTCCAGAACATTTCAAAATTTATCCTTTGGACCATCTGGACATTTCATAACAGTAGGCAAAATGAGAAACTGAACAAATTCAGAACTATATTCCTTCTTGCATAAGCCTCATTTTAAACATGACTCTAGTCAAAGCAAAATATCGTGTTTTCAAAAGCACGATCAATGTGCCCATACTTTAGCCCTCCCCATAGATTATGGAACAAGAGCAACATAATTTGGAAAGTATTTGCTTGTGCCTAAGTCTCATAATTAATAGGGCCCCCATGTTACGGGTGCAGCAGCAAATCAACAATAATTATAGAGCAGGAGCAACAGTATTTGGACTATTTCCATGTGGATGCTACTATAGAAAAAGCAAACCTGCATAATTTGGTAAGTCTCGATTCCATTCGGCTTTCCCTAAGCAATTATATGATGTAGGATCCGTTGGAATTTGGTAACTCTTTACTTCCTTCCCTTGTCACTGTCCACGAATAGCTTGCCATATGTATACTTTACATCTTTTAAAAGCAACAAAAAGTGGTACAATTTTAATTTCGGAAAATTTAATAGGAAATTACTAGGCTTCTTTTGAGAGAGTTTTTTTTTTCGAAAATTTCAAAAGACAATGACTACTCTATTTAATTGATAAGTAACCCACTCCACAAAAACATCTCTCTCTCTCTCTCTCTCTCTCTCAAATCTCACACCCTTAGAACTATTTTAATTTACTTTTCTACTTACTTGGGCAGTGGCATTATACTCTATATTTAATTGAGATTTTGATTAATCTTTGGTAAAGGTAGTGCTTGTTTTAATTATTCTTTTTTTAAATTTTTTGTACTATTGTTCCACCAACTGATTAATAAATTATTATTTTTCATATTAAAATATTCTTCTAGAGTTTTGGGTGATCAATTTCACAAGTTAGGTTTTATTGTTCTTTTTTTGTTATTTTTAATTTGCAAAATTGATTTACTTTATTCTATGAAATATTAATATTTATATAAATGGCGACTAGAAAACATGAAAGTGGATCACAAAAGCGATAAAAGAAAAGTAGACGAGTTAATTCAACCTCAAAAGAGAGCCTTAGAAAAAAATGTTGTTAGTATTAAAAAGACAAAAAGAAATATTAGAAATGATAATTTGGTTAATAATGATCATATTGAGAATTTATAAGAATAAATATTGTTGGTTTTGGTTTTGTTCTCTTGCAAAAGTTCAATTCCCCTTTCTTTCTTTAGTCCCACATCGGATGCACCAAAGCCCTCTTGTGTACATATATTACTTTCTCTCATTTGCTCTATTAAGTTGTTGTGTGGGGAACCCCTTGGGCCACACGCGCGCACCGCCGCCTGGCCCGGCCCGGCTCGGTTCGACGCGCGTAACGGGTGCGGGTACGCGCCCACATCTGCGGACGCCGAATGCCGATCCGATTTTCTCTTCGGGTTCGGGCTGGGACCCTAAAATTTTTTTTGCTCCTTTTTCTTTCTTTCATTTATTTTTTCTTAACGTTACAATTGTTTGAACGTTACAATTTTTCATGTCCAGATTCATTCGTTTAATTCTCATGTGTAACGGCTGAATTAAACGTAAATTAATTCTGACCGTTACACAACAGTATTATATATTCGACTGTGTTTCATTGTAATCTATTCAGAAAATTTTCTTTACGAAAAACCTCTGTCAACATTCTGTTCGTTCTTCATCGTCTCCAAGCTCTGGGCAGAGCTAAGTTCTAGTCGTTCTCTCCAAGTCGTGTGCGGCAACGAGATACCGGTAGTGCGGGGGTTTTACCACTAGGAGCTTCGGGAACGTCTGCACACAGATCCCGAATAAACTCTTAGGGCAGTGCTTCGTGCACGACTTTCCCAGAGGCCGGTAACATCTGTTTAATTTTATTTTGTATTCTAAATTTTTCAGAAAAAGAAGACATCAAATTCTAACAGTCTAAGAGTTTATTCTTATCATTCTGCAAATTAAAACATGGTTGGAAATATGTGCTTATAAATTTATAATCTGTACATGTTTCTTAGCATGATTATACCTTCAAATTTTCAGATAGTTTCGACTATCAGACCATGTACAATCTTTGTAGTTTTGTGTTTGATCGGTGGCAAGATAGTATTCTAAAACCAGTCTAGATTAATAGTCTGTTTCGGTACAAAGTAAAATTACTGCGATCAACTTTCTTTGCCAATACCAATAATCTTACCACATGGCATGTATGTGAACCATGCTGGCTATTATTGAATTTTTTTTTTACACGATCCAAACATCACTACAAGAGTTCCTATACCAAGTCAATTTTTTTTTTGTTATCCATGGGAGGAGACACTTCCTTAGTTATCATGATAAAAGATGATGAACCACTTTAAGTTTTGCATGTGACCTATTCATGATACAAGAGGTGTATATATTTGCCTAGAGCAAGCAACTGGTCTTATCTTGTTTCTTCCATCCGACTTCGTCTTAATTTGGAAGATCTCAAGAATTCAAACAATTAATTTGTTCTGTTCTATTTTTTTTTCTTTCCAAGAAAATATGTCATATTTGGGTAATTTTTATTTGTGTTATAGATAGTCTAGTGGAGCAATATTGTAAAACATATCTATATTGGTGCATATCATTCTGAAGCAGAATTATTTTGCGGTTGTATTTGCTCTTGTTTGAACATATCTAGGAAAATACTTTGTAAATGACCAGCTTTTAAGTACGAACTTTGTTTTGTTCTCGTGGATAA
The DNA here is from genome assembly GCA_036927795.1 of Iris macrosiphon. NCBI lineage: Eukaryota > Viridiplantae > Streptophyta > Magnoliopsida > Asparagales > Iridaceae > Iris > Iris macrosiphon. Next base: position 129,351,115 of record JAYESA010000019.1, read on the forward strand.
CATCAATTTTGCAAGTATCTTTCATTTTGATCAGAATAATTCTTTGTGATTATATTGAAACACTAAATTTATTCTTTGTGTTAAGGCTCAAATAAGATGCAGTGTATTCCCGACAATACTTATTACGGAAAAAAAAAATCTGATAACTTATTCTACACAGAAAAGTAAAGTATATGAGGAATATATACTGTGATTTTTTTTCCCTGTTGCAATGGAGAGGATAATCACCTTCATAGTTTTATTCATATACATCATGGTTTATCTATTTCTTCTACTATTCTTAATTTTTCAATATTGTCTCCTTAAAACAAATGGTCTTTAAGGATTGCGGTCATATTTTCAAATCAGACGAGTTCTATGCAAAATATGTACCATAATGTATTGAGTGAATGCATCTTTATCAGAGAAATAACTGGTTCCATATAAATTCTAGCAAATAGTGATTTATTGTTTTGAAACTTCACGAGACAAAATGATGTTCTACCATAAGATATACAATGCAACTCTTTAAGGTTACGGGCCCACTCCTATTTCTTTCATATTTTTTTTTATTTTCTGTTGTGATGGTCTTTAAGATATCTAGATCTTTTCTTCTCCGCATCTATATAATGTTTAAGTCATGTTGGTAAAATATTGTGTGACAAAACCAACATCATTCCTGCAATTTTATTTTTGTAAGAAATATGTTGTTGGATGTTTCCAACTGTGCATGTTCTATGTTGCTATTATATGTTCACTCAACGCATGTATATTAAATGATAGTTGCTGCTTCAGAAATTATATTTAAATACAACAGACATCTATCACAGTCTAATATACTTATTAGTTGTGTATGTTGAGGAGATCCCTGTAATTGAATTTTCTATAGCATTAGTGGCATGTATTGTAAGGAGAAGAAGTCAGCATTCAATGATATCATGTGATAATCATCTTTTAAATTGGATATCATAATGTTAACAAAGATTGTTTATTAGTGTTTGCATTTCATATATTGTTGAATTATTTTTACTATTAAAAGTCATGGTTAAATTATTTTGTTGTACTAGAATGAACAAGTTGTGAACCTTTTCAAATTATATTTCTTATTACAAGTTATATTTCTTGCAAACTAACTTCCTCCTTATTCTTTTGTCCCTCTTTTGTTAGCTCTTGAATGATCATTTATTTTTATTTATTAGCTATTTATTTTGCTAATCGTATTCTCCTTTATGGCTGGTAATGGCCATACTTATTAGCCCCTTAAATTCTAATTATGCCTATGGTTGGTTGGTATGTTTGGGTTAATTATGGACAGTCATTGGGTTTTAATAATTGTCCATTTAACTAGTGAAAACAAGGACACTGTGTGCATTTTCTTCCCTTTCATGGTCTTATTCATATGTGTTAAATAATGTGAATATAGTATGATATGCTAAAAGTTGATTATGATGCTGACATCAAGGGATCATGTATATATGCTCGCCAAAATTTGTCACCGCCTAATAAATCTTATATTTTATTTTATATCACTTGTTTGCAATAAATAAAACAATTCAAATGATTGATGGTAGACTATATAAAGTTTGTAACCATGATCTACATAAATTGACACATCATAGATCAGACGTTTATGTGTTCTGATGCACCTGGACCAATTGTGTTTATACAACTACTTATCTTGATATGGAAACACTCACTTTGGTGACTACTACATCTTTACAGTTTAGACACAAAGCTCTATATATCTGATTTAGACTTTTGATATTGTTAAATCGACATAATATGCATCCACAATTTTTGGGTGCATTACATCTACAATACTCAGTTATTAGTTCAAATCATACTATGCTGGATTTGAGTGTCGACAATTTTTTTTTTAACTTAATCCGGACCCTCTCCCATAGAATCTTTAGAGATATTTTAGGAAAGGAGCAACATGTTAGCAGTGATGATAATACAAATTTATTTATTTTGTACTCCCTTATTCTTAACATGATCTTTGTAATATTCTCTCTTTAAGTCAGAAAGATCAGAGATTGTGACAAGTTAGAAAATGAGCAAACATACTATGGGTGAAGGTAAGTAATACACAAGTTCTTCGCTTTATTATTGTAAACTTGATGTCTGCAAATTCTTTTTCCAAATTCTTGTATACTAATGAATGTTTAGCAAGAATAATGGAACTATTTAAAATTATGTACAAAATGACATATTCTCTGGAGTGCTTACTAAGCCGAAATCAAGAAGTATAAAATTTCTTCGATCATATGAAAATATATCTTTTATAATTTTTCAACATGCATATTCTATTCTTTTTCTTTTTTTTTTCTTTTTCAGTTTAGTTGGACAAATATATATTATTGATTCTTCGTTTCTAAATATAGATTATGGTGATGTTGAATGATATACTATTATTTTCCTAATTGGTTTGCATGTTTGAACCTTAAATGACTATTTTGTCACAATAGTAAAAAAATTTAGTCAGATAAAGAAATCAATATTGTTCTGTCACAATATTTTGATTATGATAGACACACATTGGTTCAAAATATGTGACATTACTATTCTGTTTGATACATTCAAATAATTAGATTAAAGGAAATAGTTTAGTGATATTGCAAATCTCTTTAAATCTAAGTTTTGAAAGAGATTAGTTTGGGTACAAGCCGAAAGGGTCCTTCTGTCAAAAAGGGTGTAAAGAGGCCTAAGCGATACGATACTTAAGTATCTTCGGACCACCGCTAGCTGGAAACCGGCCTCTACAGCTAACCCAAGTTGGTCAAAACTTGATAACTAAATATTTGTTAAGGTTGATTAGCAAAAGTCATTATTATCATGGTTATCTAGACTGTCATATTTGTAAACATGATTGGTAAAGATGAATCATCTAATGCCAAGCATAGAAAATTTATTGGTTATTTCATCAAGAGGTGGTATCGCCATATGTGTTTTTGGCACACTATCTTGGGACTGATATTAGCAATTGATGGAATCACATATATTAAATGATTCTGATGACATAAAGTCTGATTTAGGAATAACTTAAACATCTGGTTTAGTCAAACGAACCCTTAAATTTTTTTTTTGTGACTATTGTAAACCCCCTGATTTTTTAAAATTTTTAAAACTGGATTTTTTACAATTTTCTGGAATTTTCTGGGAATTTTCTGTAATTAAAAACAGGGTTTTAATTATTAAATAATTTTTAAATGATAATAAATAATATTAAAATATTATGGATATAATATTTTTGGGTGTAAAATGAAAAACTGGACTTAGGACAATTTTTCTGGAATTTATCGGGCCCCGTACCTATTTTAAAACACCTAAAAAGTATTTTATCTATTTATTTAATTAATTATTTATTATTATTATTATTATTACTATTATTATTTATTTGAACCCGGCCCACCGGGCCCAGCCCCAACCCGAACCCGGCCCAGCCCAAGCCTAGAGGGTCGGGCGGGTCGGCCAGACCCGCTAGCCCAGACCCGGCCCGCTCCTCTCCCCCTCACCCACGACGACCCAGCCCCGTGCCGCATTTTCCGCCGCCTCCGCCGCGTCCTCCGCCCGCTCCGGCCGCCCACGCCTCCACGTCCACCCCCTCGCTCCGCCCGTCTCGGCCCCCCAGCCTCCTCTCTCCCTATATAAACCCTCCCCTCACCGATCTCCCCCACCGCCCGCTGCCAGCTACCCCCGACCACCACTCCGCCGCCATAGCCACCACTCGCCGCCACCGTCCCGCTCGCCGTGCCCCACCGCAGCACCTCCGGCCCCCGGCCTCTCCTCCCTCTTCCCCTCCTTCCTCCTCCCCGCTCGACAGCAGTAGACAGCAGCCGCAGCGGCAGACTCCGGCCGCCCCGCGCCTCCCCGCGCCGCGCCGCGCTGCCCCCGGCCGGCCTCCCCCACCCTGAGCCGCCGCAGAGCCACCGGAGCTCGGCCTGAAACCCTAACCCTAGTTTTTCTCCTGTGTCCGGACACGTATCGGACACGTGTCGGACACGATTCGGACCCCGGTTTTCGGGTCCCCTTCAGGTACTTGTAACTTTTTGTTCGTAGCTCGGATTCCGATTCCGTAAATTGTGTTGTGAAGCCTGTATGACCATCTCGGTGTCCGAATAAACTGTTCGGGGCATCGCGTCCTGTGGTGATCGCACACCGCGATCCAAAAACAGGAAAAAACCAGACCCTGTTTCACCCCGGAACCGAGTACGCCCCACCAAACGGGACGACTTGGTCGCGCGCGGTCTTCACAGATACGTGCGCATCGTCGATACGGACGTGTGGGATTTCGCAGAAGCTGATTCGGGTGTGCGTGCACACCGGAATCAACGCGTATCCGCGAACACCGTCCCGTATCCGTACTTTCTAGAACGTGCCCTAACTTTGTGTACACACGTCGGATCGAGACGAAACTTGCACCATCGGACTCGTAGCAATACGTTGGTCCTGTGGGTCAAGTTTGGTTCGATTCTGAGAACGTTGACAAAATCGCGTGTCGTGGGCCCCACAGGCCCCGCTCGACGGGCGATTTTGTGATCGGCTCATCGGAATCCAATTCTGGAAGTTCCGTTGGGTTTGTATCATCGTTTCTGATCTGTTGACACTAAGTTTGGTAAATTTGGAGACCTTTAACCCTGACACCTTTTTTGGTGCAAAGCGGGCCCGCATGTGGACCCCGTTTTGACCCAAAACTGCCGTTTTTGTCCTTGTCTCCAAATTGGACCCAAGGACGGGCATTTCTAGCTGATTGATATTTTCTGGATCTGATGGTGATATTTGTTTCAGTAACCGGAGTACCGCCTGCAAATCCAACTGAAGTCAGAGCCGAAATCAGAGCCGGAACCACAGGCAAGTGTACCTTGCCAAACCCTGCAGCTTTCTAATTATTTTTCTGGACTTAATTATGCATTAGTGGGCAAGTAAAGCTTGCCAAATCTCAGTAATTCTTGACATAGTATTTTACTTGATTTCTTGTGGAATTAAATATAAACTTGTTTTAACTGCTTAACCTAGGAAGCGGGTGACGTGCTTAGTGTCCGATCATAGTCGGGTGCCAACTCCGTACGCGGGGTTGTGTAACGTCACATAGACATGGATATCGAGACCCGATAATTCACGTACTTGTCCTATCAAGTACACCAGAATCCAGGACACTTGACACTATTTCATGAGACAGAGTCTTCCTGAGACATTCAAGGTAATTCTTTATAGGATGCATGTTTTATGACATAGACTTTACATTCTTAGACATTTGATTCATAGCTATCAGACTTGCTGCATTAGTTATAATCGTGCGTGACATGGACATGAGGCATCGTGGACATGAGACGTGGGATTACATTGGGTGGGGAGAGACACACAGACTACAGGCTGATATTATATATATAAAATATAGTATATAATATAGTGTAGTTCATAGTTATTGCCGCTACCGGCTCCCCGACACAGAGCTTGTAGTGGCTTCAGCCTGAGTTCTAGTGCTGCTCTCATATTGCATATCACTTAGCTGGTTATATAGTTACCCTGTTGTTTCATTTATCGCTGCACTCCATATATTTTGGCTTGTATTTTCTGTACCTTGTTATGTCCCCTGAGGACCTGGAATGGACTATGTCCCCAGGTATAGCTGAAGAGCACTACCCCGAGGTGTACGGTACAGGAGCACTCCTTGGAGCAGAACCAGGAACAGAGGACGAGATAGTGGCAGAAGATTTCTCCTGAGCACCGGCTTCATCTACACAGTATTTCCATTTTCACTATTTTATTTTCTGTCTATTCTCATTAAATGTAACAGACTAATTCTCGGATTATTTCCCGAGATAAGATTATTTGATATTGCTCATTTATTTCCATTGCATTATTTCTGGCATTACTCTGTGTTATTCTGTGGATGCGATTGGAAATACCTGAGACTTGTAACACATTACGGCTAGGCTACAACTTAAGCATGCCCTGATGGATCCATTAAATTGGGTTGTCTATCGGTGCACCATTGCTCACGTGCTCAGTCCCTCGACATTTTGGGACTGGGGCGTGACATGGTTTTTGTGGTGGCCCATGCAGGTCTACGACTAAATTGTTCGGTTTTAACTTAGGGACCGAACAGGCCTGCAATAAAGAATAGGATAAGTTTTTAGGATCTCATCCACTTGCTTGAATCGTTTTTGATATCTGTATCGTATTTGAACTAATTTTGACTTGCATCTTGCCTTGATTCCTGTGCGCCTCTTATTAGTTATTTTGGATATAGGGAAATGGACCCACAAGAATGCACCGAGACTCCCGCCGGAACACCACAAGCTATAGGTGTCACCTATGACGACGAAGTGACACCAGTCGGAGGAGTTCCCTCAACTCAACAAAGCCAGCAGGCAGGTCCACCTACCTCCCGATTCCGACGCGATGACATTCCACCTCCGCCGCAGTTCGTTCCACCAACGCCCGTACTCCCACAAGGACAGCCAGCAGATATTCCAAATGATCTATGCGATGATGCAAGCTCAACAACAAGTCCAACACGAGGCTCAGTGTCGCGAAGCTAACTTCTGGAGGGACAACATCGTAACTGTACTGGAGCAGGCCAACCTACCAGCTCGACGGCCATCTACAGGCTCTATCACTGACTTCCGCCAACTGAAGCCCCGCACGTTTTCGGAAAAGAGGAGCCCACAGAAGTTCATGAGTGGCTCACCAACATACGACATCAACTTGAAGCAGCTGAGCTTCCACGGGAACGCTGGATGATGGCCGTCCGAATGCAGTTGACAGGCAACGCGCACCACTGGTGGTTGTCTGAGGAGGCACGACTCGGACCAGACCGAGTCACTTGGGAAGAGTTTTCCAGGCTCTTCCAGGAGATGTATATTCCGGCTATCGCACGATCCGAACTGCGGGACAAGTTTAATCGCCTCACCCAGGACTCTATGACGGTGGAAGAGTATAACGCAGAATTTGTTCGTCTGAGCCGCTTTGCCCCAACCCTGATCCCGACAGAGGAAGAGAAAGCCGAGAAGTTCTTCGACGGACTGAACTTTGAGCTACAGAGACTCATCGGATCCGTTGCACCTACCTCCTACTCAGACGTTCTCGCTGCAGCCAGACGCATGGAACGCGTCACCAGGAGGGAGTCTCGCCTCAAGCGGCCAATCACCTCAGCACCAGACAGAACATCACCGGGAGAATCTGCAAAGAGATCTCACACGAACCAGCCACCCAGGATAGCTTCGCAGACCCTTCCTACCTGTCACTACTGCGGCAAGATAGGCCATGTCGAGAAGGACTGCAGGCGCAAGTTGGGATTATGCTTGATTTGCGGCACCAATCAACACATAGCCAAGGACTGTCCTCAGCATCGAGATGGAGCACGAAGGGCAAACCAACCAGCTTTGCCAGCACCGAGGCCACCTCTGGCACCTCAAGCAGCACTTTTTCAGCAAGCCCAACAGCAGCAGAGGAATCCACCACAAGGACGAGGACAAGCCTACGCGATGACTGTGCAGGACACTGATGCGAGTAAGTGATTCGTAGTTATCCGTTTCTAGTCTTGTTTAGCTCGTGCCTCTTGGTTCGTGACCTCAGCCCCAACCTAGTAATTTACAACTTGTTAATAATAACCTGGTTTTTCTAAAAAGTTGTAGTTTTCTTGCTTTAACTAGATTTTCTCTGGAAAGTACATAACTTTCATTTTTAGGGAAACGATCTTTCCCTAAGTATCTTGTGATGTGTTTCGAACGATACTTGCAACCGGGTCATCTCTGTTGGCTGGTGATTCTTTTGATTGCGAGGACGCAATCCTCTTAAGGGGGGATAGATTGTAAACCCCCTGATTTTCCAAAATTTTTAAAACTGGATTTTTCACAATTTTCTGGAATTTTCTGGGAATTTTCTGTAATTAAAAACAGGGTTTTAATTATTAAATGATTTTTAAATAATAATAAACAATATTAAAATATTATGGAAATAATATTTTTGGGTGTAAAATAAAAAACTGGACTTAGGGCAATTTTTCTGGAATTTATCGGGCCCCGGACCTATTTTAAAACACCTAAAAAGTATTTTATCTATTTATTTATTTAATTAATTATTATTATTATTATTATTACTATTATTATTTATTTGAACCCGGCCCAACGGGCCCAGCCCCAACCCGAACCCGGCCTAGCCCAGGCCTAGCGGGTCGGGCGGGTCGGCCAGACCCGCTAGCCCAGACCCGGCCCGCTCCTCTCTCCCTCACCCACGACGACCCAGCCCCGTGCCGCGTTTTCCGCCGCCTCCGCCGCGTCCTACGCCCGCTCCGGCCGCCCACGCCTCCACGTCCACCCCCTCGCTCCGCCCGTCTCGGCCCCCCAGCCTCCTCTCTCCCTATATAAACCCTCCCCTCACCGATCTCCCCCACCGCCCGCTGCCAGCTACCCCCGACCACCACTCCGCCGCCATAGCCACCACTCGCCGCCACCGTCCCGCTATCCGTGCCCCACCGCAGCACCTCCGGCCCCCGACCTCTCCTCCCTCTTCTCCTCCTTCCTCCTCCCCGCTCGACAGCAGTAGACAGCAGCCGCAGCGGCAGACTCCGGCCGCCCCGCGCCTCCCTGCGCCATCAGCGCCGCGCCTCGCCGCGCTGCCCCCGGCCGACCTCCCCCGCCCTGAGCCACCGCAGAGCCACCGGAGCTCGGCCTGAAACCCTAACCCTAACCCTAGTTTTTCTCCTGTGTCCGGACACGTATCGGACACGTGTCGGACACGATTCGGACCCCGGTTTTCGGGTCCCCTTCAGGTACTTGTAACTTTTTGTTCGTAGCTCGGATTCCGATTCCGTAAATTGCGTTGTGAAGCCTGTATGACCCTCTCGGTGCCCGGATAAACTGTTCGGGGCATCGCGTCCTGTGGTGATCGCACACTGCGATCCAAAAACAGGAAAAAACCAGACCCTGTTTCACCTCGGAACCGAGTACGCCCCGCCAAACGGGACAACTTGGTCGCGCGCGGTCTTCACAGATACGTGCGCATCATCGATACAGACGTGTAGGATTTCGCAGAAGCTGATTCGGGTGTGCGTGCACACCGGAATCAACGCGTATCCGCGGACACCGTCCCGTATCCGTACTTTCTGGAACGTGCCCTAACTTTGTGTACACACGTCGGATCGAGACGAAACTTGCGTCATCGGACTCGTAGCAATACGCTGGTCCTGTGGGTCAAGTTTGGTTCGATTCTGAGAACGTTGACGAAATCGCGTGACGTGGGCCCCACAGGCCCCGCTCGACGGACGATTTTGTGATCGGCTCATCGGAATCCAATTCTGGAAGTTCCGTTGGGTTTGTATCATCGTTTCTGACCTGTTAACACTAAGTTTGGTGAATTTGGAGACCTTTAACCCTGACAAATTTTTCGGTGCAAAGCGGGCCCGCATGTGGACCCCGTTTTGACCCGAAACTGCCATTTTTGCCCTTGTCTCCAAATTGGACCCAAGGACAGGCGTTTCTAGCTGATTGATATTTTCTGGATCTGATGGTGATATTTGTTTCAGCAACCGGAGTACCGCCTGCAAATCCAACTGAAGTCAGAGCCGAAATCAGAGCCGGAACCACAGGCAAGTGTACCTTGCCAAACCCTGCAGCTTGCTAATTATTTTTCTGGACTTAATTATGCATTAGTGGGCAAGTAAAGCTTGCCAAATCTCAGTAATTCTTGACATAGTATTTTACTTGATTTCTTGTGGAATTAAATGTAAACTTGTTTTAACTGCTTAACCTAGGAAGCGGGTGACGTGCTTAGTGTCCGATCATAGTCGGGTGCCAACTCCGTATGCGGGGTTGTGTAATGTCACATAGACATGGATATCGAGACCCAATAATTCACGTACTTGTCCTATCAAGTACACCAGAACCCAGGACACTTGACACTATTTCATGAGACAGAGTCTTCCTGAGACATTCAAGGTAATTCTTTATAGGATGCATATTTTATGACATAAACTTTACATTCTTAGACATTTGATTCATAGCTATCAGAATTGCTGCATTAGTTATAATCGTGCGTGACATGGACATGAGGCATCTTGGACATGAGACGTGGGATTACATTGGGTGGGAAGAGACACACAGACTACAGGCTGATATTATATATATAAAACATAGTATATAACATAGTGTAGTTCGTAGTTATTGCCGCTACCGACTCCCCGACACAGAGCTTGTAGTGGCTTCAGCCTGAGTTCTAGTGCTGCTCTCATATTGCATATCACTTAGCTGGTTATATAGTTACCCTGTTGTTTCATTTATCGCTGCACTCCATATATTTTGGCTTGTATTTTCTGTACCTTGTTATGTCCCCTGAGGACCTGGAATGGACTATGTCCCCAGGTATAGCTGAAGAGCACTACCCTGAGGTGTACGGTACAGGAGCACTCCTTGGAGCAGAACCAGGAACAGAGGACGAGATAGTGGCAGAAGATTTCTCCTGAGCACCGGCTTCATCTACACAGTATTTCCATTTTCAGTATTTTATTTTCTGTCTATTCTCATTAAATGTAACAGACTAATTCTCGGATTGTTTCCCGAGATAAGCTTATTTGATATTGCTCACTTATTTCCATTGCATTATTTCTGGCATTACTCTGTGTTATTCTGTGGATGCGATTGGAAATACCTGAGACTTGTAACACATTACGGCTAGACTACAGCTTAAGCATGCCCTGATGGATCCATTAAATTGGGTTGTCCATCGGTGCGTGCTGCTGGCCATTGCTCACGTGCTCAGTCCCTCGACATTTTGGGACTGGGGCGTGACAACTATAATTGGTTTCACAAAGTTTTAAGTACTTTATCTGGGTCATTATATTAATTATTCTTTGAATATAAAAATACTAAAGAACCATGTCATGCGTTGGAAGGAGTATGAGGGTTCACATGTGGAACAACTTAGATACTCATAAGATGATAGGTCTATATGACAAACTATCATCACTAGAAGTATCATATACTTTAAAATAATATATTTAAACATAGCCTGTGTTGGAACTAAATGGCTCATAATCTTATTATGCATATACAAATATTTGTACCTGTCAGCTTTTATAAATTGTCATAATCAATCTGATACAAAACTACTAAAGCATGATTCTGTGAATGCTAAGATGAACAGGCACCTGCAGCTGCGCTTCAAGTCAATCAAAAGCCTACTAGGCAAATATGTGGTTCTTGACTATATAAAGTCAGAAAAGAACCTTGCAGATCACTTGACGAAGGGTTTGTCTAGGACTTTGATCCTAGAATCATCGAGGGGGATGGGGTTAAGCCCATAAGTTAGTCACCAGCAGTGGCAACCCAACCGAGTCTGACTGGAGATCCCAAGAAGCCGGTTCAATGGGTAGAAACAAGCTGAACTTAGGTGACTTTATGGAACACTGACTCGAGATTAAAGTCTTATTAAAATAAGCCTAAGTGGCTGTACATGTGTACAATGACTCCCCATCCCTATGGTGACAGTGTTCCTGTGTGATATGGTTAGGATGAGTTTAAAACTCTTAATAGGTCCAAGCTGTAATGCTGGGTTGATTCATATCACCAACCATTAAGGACTTACCTATATGAGAGGTCGTGAAGGCCGCGACTATGGGACAGGGCGATCCCAGACAACTCTCATGAATGTGGAAAGTGCGCATGGCCATTTAAAAGTGCCACCCGATAGACCAAGGACCTCTAGCGTACTATGTGTGCTATTTTTCTAAATCTGGTTCAAGAAGTCTGATTCAAGGCATAGTCCATCAAGCACTTCTTCAGATTAAGGCAATAGTCACTACGTGAGATTCAATGCTTAGTCCATCTCATCTATGCATAGTATTTTACTGCCTAGATGCTCTCTCTCTATTTACTTCACTCTTATCTCTGTTTCGGAACTTGACCTTTTGGGGGGGGGGGATTGTTGGTTTTGGTTTTGTTCTCTTGCAAAAGTTCAACCCCTTTCTTTCTTTAGTCCCACATCGGATGCACCAAAGCCCTCTTGTGTACATATATTACTTTCTCTCCTTTGCTCTATTAAGTTGTTGTGTGGGGAACCCCTTGGGCCACACGCGCGCGCCGCCGCCGCCGCCCGGCTCGGCTCGGTTCGGTTCGGTTCGGTTCGGCACGCGTAACGGGTGCGGGTACGCGCCCACATCTGCGGGCGCCGAATGCCGATCCGATTTTCTCTTCGGGTTCGGGCTGGGACCCTAAAATTCTTTTTGCTCCTTTTTCTTTCTTTCATTTATTTTTTCTTAACGTTGGAATTAATTTCTGAACGTTACAATTGTTTGAACGTTACAATTTTTCATGTCCAGATTCATTCTTTTAATTCTCATGTGTAACGGCTGAATTAATCATAAATTAATTCTGACCGTTATACAACAGTATTATATATTCGACTGTGTTTCATTGTAATCTATTCAGAAAAATTTCTTTACGAAAAACCTCTGTCAATATTCTGTTCGTTCTTCATCGTCTCCAAGCTCTGGGCAGAGCTAAGTTCTAGTCGTTCTCTCCAAGTCGTGTGCGACAACGAGATACCGGTAGTGCGGGGGTTTTACCACTAGGAGCTTCGGGAACGTCTGCACACAGATCCCGAATAAACTCTTAGGGCAGTACTTCGTGCACGACTTCCCCAGAGGCCGGTAACATCTGTTTAATTTTATTTTGTATTCTAAATTTTTCAGAAAAAGAAGACATCAAATTCTAACAGATACAAAATGAAAATGGAATGAAAAATAACAATAAGAATGATAATAATTTAAAAAATTGTATTGATACTGAAATTGATCCTAATGTAGAAACACATGAGAACTTAAATTAAAATGAATCACAATAGAGAATGATGACCATGTTAAAGAATTGCATACAAATCTCAATAAACAACCACAAATATCGATTTCAAAAATTGATGACCCGGGATATTGGGATAAAATTTAGGCAAAATTAAGAGAGAGATTAGTTGAAAGAGGTATAATTAGAAAACAAAATTTTGGAGTATCCTATATAATGAAAATGCTAAAAGATTTTCAAATACATATTATACTAATATATTACTAAATAGAGAGACAAAATAGAAAATGGTTAATATATTCAAAAGATTTTGATATGGTATTATGCTTTTGTTGTAAACTTTGTAAGGATCTTTGGTTTGATCTAGAAATAAATTAAAAAAAAACACAACAATTGATAATGATATGCAGGAAAAAATTAATAAAGAAAAAGAACATCGAAGGAATCTACTAGTAAGGATTCTCAATGTCGTTAAAACTCTCGTCATAACCAATATGGCATTTCATGGTTCTAATGAAAAACTTTATCTAGTAATAATGAATTTTTTTTAAATTTATTGAAATGATTGCTGAATTTGATCCAATATGCTATAATATGTTCGTCATATAAAGAATAATGAACTAATAATCACTATCGTGATCATAACATACAAAATGAACTTATACAATTGTTAGCATATGAAATAAAAAAATACAATCTAAAAAAATTAAGAGGTAAAATATTATTCAGTTAATGATTGTACTCCTGACATAAGTCATCATGAACAAATGACTCTTATAATAAGATGTGTTAATATTTCATCACCTCCAATAAAAATATAGGAGTATTATTTAGAATAAATATAAATATTACAACAGAAAAATGACTTTTTGATGAACTTTTAAATACTTTAGTCTTAATTTAGTAATTTCAGACATGGCAAATTTGTGCTCAAAAGTAGTCTCCTTTTTTGGATTGTTACAATTAGTATATTGTCTATTTTCTTCATTATCAAAGCGATGGTCAATTTTACCGAATTAGATAAAAAAATTATTTGTTAAATCTTTATCACAAATACATTGGAATATTCTCGTTAATAGTATTAAAGCTATAAGAAATCAAGCACCACAAATTAGACATGCTTTACGTGAACTAGCAAATTCTAGTGACATGGATCAAAAATCAAAATTTGAAGCTGAAAACTTGGCCATTAATGGTTTAGAAAATTATGAGTTTTTATTGCGCATGGTAATTTTTTATGATATATTGGTTGATGTTAATGTAGTTAGTAAGAAATTATAATCACAAGATATGCCTATTGTCACATAACAATTGACCTTTTGAGGTCTTGTCAATTTTTTTGAGAAATATATAAAAGAAGGATATGAAAAGGCTAAACATTTGGCTATGGAGATTGCCCATCAAATGGATATTGAACCAACATTTCCTGAGAAAGGATAATATGATGAGAATGTTAATAATGAACACATTCTAACACTAGTGGATGTTGGGAACCCGTGTGTGACCTGAACTGGATTTAGTCACATACATGGACGCAGATGCGATGCCAACCCACCTGAGCTAACGAACCCCTATCTAACGAACGCCAGGCACAAATAAAGATAATGTATATGGCGGTGACTATGCCACCTAGACAAATTCTAATCTATATAACTCAGGTGAAATTACAAGATTGACAAGAACCAATGTTGAACCATTTTTTCTAATAGGTTCAACCTCATCACCACACTTAAGAAGAAAAGACAGAGATTACATTAAAACCACTCACTCTACCCATAGCGATTTTTCTGAATGAAGGTGACGACTCCTCGATCAGATCTCCTCTTCCTTCTGTCTTGGATGATGAGTCCTAAGAGCAAAGTATGGTCATTCTCTTAGATTTTATGTGAAAAAGCATCCTGAATCTCCATCTTGTGCTCTATTTTGTGGCTCCACCCTCAACACATAAATAGGACTAGAAACTTAGTTTTACGGTTTAGAAAACCCTAAAATAGTCCACCATCAGATCAGGCCGTCCACCAAGCAACCAACGGTGTAGATTAGAACCTAAAACACATCAGCCCCGCAAAAAAACTGAACTTAGGCCGAGATTCGAACCGAACTCTGTCCCTCTTTCATAGACTTCAGTCTAGCAGAGGAGTATTTTATAACAAGTTATTTTATAGTTTTATAGACCATGCCCTTTCCTCAATTAATAATAGATTTTAACAATTTAAAATTTATGAAAAAAAATTTGGCTTCTTATTTTATAATAAATAATTAAAAGAAATAGATGATGATAATTTATAAAAGTATTGTATGAGTCTTGAATGTGTATTTAGTTTTGAAGAGTGTTGTGATATTGATGGTAGGGATTTATTTTCTGAGTTAAAACTTTTGAGAGAATTTTTAAATTAACCAGATATAAAAAATGCAGTTGAGGTATTGAATTATTTGAAACAAATTGATTCTTTTTCCAATGCATTTATTGCGTATAGAATATTATTTACTATACTTGTGACCGTCGCTTCTGTGGAAAGAAGTTTTTCAAAACTAAAATTAATAAAATCCTACTTAAGATCTACTATGTCACAATAAAGATCAAATGGATTAGTGACTATATATATATATATATATATAAAGTGATATTTTACAAAATATTGAATGCAAAAACTTAATTAGTACGCTTGCATCTAAAAACGAAAAAAAAAATATTAATTATTTTTTTATTAAAATAAAGGGCCACATTTAAATGATTTGTCTATACCGCCCAAATGTTTTGAGATGACTCTGTTTGGTAGGATGTCTTGTTTCAGTATTTTCTATAGGCCCATTGGGGAGAGCAACGCATTCCATCTTTAGTTATTCTAAGGTGGACCCCATGACTTGATCCCCTAGCGTGGATAACCGACCAACCCTTATGGGGTGGGGTACGTAGGCAGTCTTGACAAATTGAATATTTGACAAGATTTCGTTTCTTAAAAAAAGAAAGAATTTTTTGATAATTTTTTTTTGCACAAATTAATCACCGTGTTGTTACATATCTGTCCGTCGCGGACGTCCATCTTGAGGATTAGTCTCTGCTTTTATTCCTAACATATTTCTCTTTGTCAACATGTTATGCCTGCTGTTTCTTCAAAAATAAAAAATAAAATAAAATAAAATAAAATAAAATTATGCCTGCTGTGTTAAATTCAAAGTAAGGTTAACAATGCTGTTTTGGCTAGGTTATTAATAATTGGAAACTATTCCATAATGTACATTTTCCTGTGAATAAAAATACATTTCACCCACTCAAATTTTAGACCTTTAAAGAAACTCCTTTGTTTTTAGTAGCAGCTGAGAGCCTGACACACTATTGAAGTCCATTAAGCCCTACTGACACGAAAATGTTGAACACTTCAATGTTATATGTATAGAGTCATACTTAACTGAACATAAATAGTTTTATCAGTTTTAGCATATATATTTACCATAAATGTTAAGTTACATGGCCCTTGGTTATTGTAGTGTAGCTTTGGACTTGAATTTGGAGTCGTCTTGGTGCAGTATTGCTAGTATTTTGCTTCAACGGGTATTGTACTTAATGGCAGACGGATTGTGGATAAATGCTTACGTGACAGTTTAATTGATATTTTATAGTGTTAGGACAAGCCAACAGAAAAAGTAGCAAGCTTATTAACCATGGGCTCTTTCTCCTTTCAGCGGGGAGGGACGTGATAATTATTAATCTATGACATAGGGAAACATGTTGGATATGGCTCATGTCGTGCAGAAACTGAGAAGTGACGACGCAAACAATACCTTAGACAAAAATAGCAGAGTTTTGCCGACTTAGCAGGTTTGCTCCGACCATGGTGGCGACATAGTTGGAGGGAGCAATGAGGTTCCAACAGGGACTTCACTTGGAGATCTTACATATGGTAGAGGTGCTTGACTACCGGACTTTCGAGGCAGTATTAATAGCGACCAAGAGGGTTGAACTTACCTCTCAGAGCATGGCAGCAAGAAGAGTAAACCGGAAGTGGCCTCATGGACAGAGTAGCGAGAGAGGACCGGTACCGTGGACGTCAGCATAATCCCCTGGAATTCGCATCCATGACGTGACACAAAGGAGGCCAGTGACCTCGACAGTGATAGCACATACTCGGCAGGAGTAGCAACAACAACAACAGCGACGGGGAGGGCCAACGGGTTATACATATTGTGGCAAGGGAGGTCTTACCCGGGATGTTTGCCGGGCATTTAATAGACTATGCTTGAGATGTGGAAGCCCCGATCATAAGATTACCACTTGTCCATTAATACAGAGGCCTGGAGTGCCAGCACAACAGTTTCATACATTGTCGGTTCTAAGGAAGTGCAGCAAGGAGGACCAGCAATAGCGGTACGGCATGTAGCTCAGCGTCCGTTGCCGACGTAGGCTCAATTGTACTGGCAACAACAGCAGCAGGATCAGCAGAGACCGCAACAAGGACACCAGCAAAGGCAGCAACAGGGAGCTGGACAAGGCCAAGGGCAGACGTTCACCTTATCTCCGTTCACCCGGGCCGACTCCTCCGCCGGACCCGAGCAGCACCCTCACCATCGTCATCAGAGCTCCCCCATCGGAGACGGCACTCCTCCCCGTTCCTCCCCATCGAGCCCCATAGACCCGACGCCGGAGTAAAACCGAGTCGGCCACCCTTCCTCACGAATCTCGCCGACGTCCTCCTCTATTGCACGAGCCGCTGAAGCTTCCTCCGGCCATCTCCGTCCATCCTCCTCTCCTCCATCTCTTCCATCTCCACACACAGCCGAACTCCGACCCCATCCTCCTCCCTGCATTACTCCCTACAACCCGCTCCCGGCCAGCCGGCCTGCTGCTCCGGTCACACTCCGACCTGACCCCGAACATCCTCCCCTCGACTCCACTGCACTCTCCAACCATCCCTAGCAGCCTCGACCTCACTCCCCCGTCGGCCATCGTCGACCACCTCCCTCTGCTCTTCCCTCCTCCATTCGCCACCACCATCATCATCACACTCCGGCACCACCACCATCCTCATCACCTATCACCACCACCAGAACTACTACAACCACCACACAGCCCTCCTCTTCCCGAGCAGCACTCCGGCGAGCTGCCACCTCCGCAGCTGCAGCCCAACTCCCTGCCTGTCCGGCCATCTTCCTTCGGCGACCGTGCACTCCGGCCACCCCCCGGTGAGTCTCCCTTTTCCTCTTCCTCTTCCCTCATTCATTGGTAGATAGATTAGTGGTATACGCATGTATAGTATATATGTATACGTGTATATATATTCATATATATACATGTATGTATATGTGTGTGTGTATATGCGTAGGTGCGTATATATGTATGTGTGTACATATGTTCATATTTATACGCATATATGTATATATATAGATATATATACATATAAATATATCGTGTATTCTTTATTTTATATATACGTATTCAATGTATGTATATTAATATATATGTATATATATATGTAAAATGTAGTATTAATATATATATATATAAACGTAATTTAGTATGTATATATATATCTGTATATAGTATATGTATTATTTGGTATATATTGATATATATATATATATATATATATATATATATATATATATATATATATTCAGTATATATATATATATATATATATATATATATATATATATATATATATATATATATATATATATATATATATATATATATATATATTCTGGTATACGTATAAATATTGGTTGTATATATTTATAATATGGTATGTGTATTTTAAATATAAAAAAATATATATGTTATATACACACTTATACCTATTTTGTATGAAATTATTGATATACACTTATATATATTATGTACGTATTTAATTGGTATATATATTATGTGTATAATATGTATCTATATATAGGTACTAGGTAACCCGAGTGTAAATACGGATACCCCGTAACTACACCTGACCTTGTGACCCTGTGAACTGTTAGCAGACTGCCATATGTACTTCAACGTATTAGCAAGACCCGTTTCACCGACTGTCGAATTGCACAACAATTACAGACATGACGCCCGTACAACTTGATGCACACTGACCCTAGTTGACCAGTATCATACCTAGCGTAGTCCCGCATTCAGTGTATTTGATTGTGTGATTAGTGTAATGTCTGATGCAATATTGTATTATTTTATTATGTGTGTATAGGACTATTGGATCGTCCTGCGAGACTTCAGGAGCAGGATATTGGTTTTGAAAGCTAAGGACCCAAGGCGAGTACATTCTTTGACAGTTTCCATTATGTTGATTATTTCTATAACTCTTGTTGTATAGCGTACATGACTCTGACACCGTTCTTACACGAGTTGGCATCATTGAGACCGTCACGAGGAGTCGTGACCTAGAATCCATCATGCTAGCTGGGGGAAAAATAGGGAAATATTAGTAGCTTATATGATCATACCCAACTTTACATGCATCATAGCTCACCCACGCCTCACGTCGGTACAGCCTTACCATTACATGCCTCATCACTGTTACATGTGGTTAGCCTGACTATTACTCGCATTATAGCTATCCGTATGGATTAGCCTGACCTCAGGGATGATCGCTAACCAATGTAATGAGTCTTATCAGTCCCAAGCCGATCATATGATATGCTGATTTCACACACTTAGTTAGATGATTCTTGACATGTATCTCTAGTGTATTGATCTAGCCTCCCCACATGTTCTAGTTTTGTTCTTGTACACCTTTACATACCAGTTCATTATTCTAGCGTGTACTTGGATTTCTATTTCATTTCTAGATGTACATTATATGCTCCAGTATTCCTTTATTTCAGTATTTCTGTTTTCAATATATCCATGCTCGTCAATATTCCTTATTGCCAGTTTTTATATCTGTTTGTATTTCTTTACACTGTATTATAGTTTTATCAATATATGTGAAACTGCTGTTAGAGGTGTATTTCGGTCCAATCCTGACTGGATATATTTTTCCAGACTATGCCTTAGAGGACCGGTATCCGACACTTTATGGACCACAGGGTGAGTAGCTGCAGACTTGGAGTTGGTAGTTCAATCGTGATTCCGGAAGGTTTAGCCGGAATCACTAGTTATCTAGTTAGTTTCTTAGTTGTCTATTTTGGGTACCGGATTTGTCTCCGGCAATCTTATTTGAGACTTGGATTATTTTGTTGAGTAGACTATTTCTATTTGAGACTTGTGTTGTATCTTACTTGTTTCTTCGAGATCTTATCATGCTGTAGTTGTGATTGAGTACATTGTTATATTATATTGTGGTATCCGTGTCTCCTTATGGAGTCGGATGCTCGTGTGAGATTGTTTAGATAGCATCAAGACCTAGACAGCGTTCTACCGCCGATGCTGCGGCGTAGGCTGGACGTACCCACGCTCTCGTACCCCTATACCGGGTACGGGTCGTGACACCAACCATATCTGTTTGGAGGATTTCCTGTATTGCTGCGAGTGGTCCTCCGTACAGATAGTGGTGTGGGAGGAGTAGAAGTAGGAGGAATGATATCTTGTGAAGGAGGGGGTATCACCTGAAGGGGGGTTAGTGTCGGTGCCTCAGGAGTTGGGACGAACACAGGCAAGGGACTTGGCACTGGCACTGTCGGTACTGGTCCTACAGTTTGCTTCTCTCTCCTGCTGTAGGTAAGTAACTCTCCCTGAGCCGTAGGCCTAACACCTTCACCTTCTTGTCCCTTCTCCGTGCCTCCATGCTAAACTTCTAAATCGGTTACCACCAAGTTCTCCATCTCCCCCTCTCGCCTAATATTGGCAGTATTAGGCGTGTTGTGTGAAGTTCCGTCCTGGCGGTAGTATGGCTCATGCTCCCGAAAGTGGACATCCATACTGACAAACTTCTTCTTCTCTATTGGACTCTAGCACACATACCCCTTCTGGGTCGCCGAGTAGCCTACGATGATGCATTTGACCACTCTAGGGTCAAGTTTCCCAACTGATGGCCTGTTGTCCTTCACAAAACACACTCTCCCAAACACCTTTAGTGGGAGTATCCCACTATTATTGCCTTACAATACCTCACATGGGGACTTCCATCTGAGAACCTTCGAGGGCATCCTGTTGATGAGTTGAGCTGCTATCAACACTGCATGCCCCCACAAACTCTGTGGGACATTCATGTCGATCATCATACTTCTTGCGACCTCCAGAAGGTGTCTATTTTTGCTTTCTACAACTCCATTTTGTGCTGGTGTGTATGCACAGGTGGTCTGATGGTGTATTTCGTGTGCTGACAGGTATTCTGCAAGCGTCCTGTTGGTATACTCCGTTCCATTGTCAGACCTCAGTACCTTCACAACTGCTTTGTACTGAGTCTGGACATGCTTATGGAAATCCCGAAAACAAGCAGGTACATCATTCTTATTTTTCATCAAATATAATCAGGTAATACGAGAGGCACACTCAATAAAAGAAACAAAGTACTTATAACCATTCATAGTGTTAGTAGCACATGGACCCCAGACATCAGAATGTACTACCTCAAAAGAAAAAGTGCTCCTATGACCCGTGCCAACATATGAGCTCCTAGTAAGTTTTCCTAACTCGTACGCATCACATACTAATTTCTCTTTATTTGTTTTTGCATAAATCTCTGGATACAACTTACTTAGAGTATCAAAGGAAGAATGTCCCATCCTCCGATGATGGAGTATCAAGGTATCCTCAGTCCTCTGCTGCAGTCCTTCCATGCCAGCCTTCTCTGCCATAGATACCAATGCTGAGTCCAATCCTTCTCGATCTAGGTACCATAGTCCCTCATGCCAAGTGCCAGTCCCAAGTCTTCGTCCTGTCCCTTTCTCCTGGAAGGTCACCTTAGGAATATAAAAAAAAATAATGCATTTAAGTTGGAGGATTATAGAACTAATGGACAAGAGACTGACTGGAAAGGATGGAGCATGTAAAACATTGGATAATCTTACTGAACCTGTACAATTAACAGTACCCTTACCGACCACTGGCTGGAAAGTGCCATCAGCTGTCTGAATGCTGTCTGTTGATGCTAGGTGAGTGTAGGAAGAAAACTCACTAGCATTCCCCGTCACATGCCGAGATGCTCCAGAGTCGATAATCCAGTCAGAAACCCCTCCATATTTTTTCCTGCGAGGGTT
The DNA here is from genome assembly GCA_036927795.1 of Iris macrosiphon. Lineage (NCBI taxonomy): Eukaryota > Viridiplantae > Streptophyta > Magnoliopsida > Asparagales > Iridaceae > Iris > Iris macrosiphon. The sequence continues at coordinate 129,373,023 of JAYESA010000019.1, forward strand.
CTTCTCACCCGCCGTGACCAACTCAAATAGGTGGCTGGTCCATCTAATTTCAGATCGATGGAGGAAAGCTTCAACTCCGGCGACGTTCGTGTCGTGTTCTCACCAGCCGACATCGTCAACAACTTCATCAACGTCGCCACCTCTGCAGAATCTAGCTTCTTGATCTCCTCCATCGATGCGTCGTCTATCCAATCACGTTACGTCCGCTCCACGACTCACGCTCGTCCTCGTCGTCCGCTCCTAGATCCGAACATGTCCCCCTTTTTTTCAGATCTAGGCATCCCTATTAGGCGCTGTCTCGTGCTGGTGCGGAGGAGGCGGCAGCACGCATGTCATAGCCGCCGTCGCAGCAGCAGCAGCAGTCGCAGTAGCCGCAGCAACAGTAGTAGCCGCAGCAGTAGCGCGACGGGGCAGCAACAGCGAAGGGCGGAGAAGGGAAGAAGGGGGGGCATGGAAGAGTTCGGTGGAGGAGATCTAGGAAATCCTCTTGTGGTTTTGTGGAAGCTTGGTGACGGCTAGGGTTTGTGGAAACTTGGCTCTGATACCATGTTGAAATTAGTTGATTATTTTATTGATTGTCTCATTGGCATTATATAGCCTTACAGTCATTAATACAATGATCTCAATCATTATGACAATAATCTCATAATGGAATATCCTGTGACATATTCTGACATCCCAAATATGTCCTCAGGATATTCCCATGTGCTTATATTATACTTAAATATGACAGCCAACATACCATATATATATATATATATATATATATATATATATATATATATATATATATATCAAAAGTGATATTTTATAAAATATTGAATGCACAAACTTAATTAGTACGTTTGCATCTAAAAAGGAGAAAAAGTTATTTATTTTTTATTAAAATAAAGTGCCACATTTAAATGATTGTCTATACCATCCAAATGTCTTAAGATGACTCTCTTTGTGGATGTCTTGTCTCAGTGTTTTTCTATAGGCCTATTGGGGGAGAGAAACGCATTCCATCTTTAGTTATTCTAAGGTGGACCCCATGACTTAATCTCCTAGCGTGGATAACCGACCAACCCTTATGGGGTGGGAGGCAGTCTTGACAAATTGGATATTTGACAAGATTCCGTTTCTTAAAACAAAAGAAAGAATTTTGTGAATTTTTTTTTTGCATAAGTTAATCACCGTGTTGTTGCACATCTGTCCATCGCGGACGTCCATCTTGAGGATTAGTCTCTGCTTTTATTCCTAACATATTTTTCTTTGTCAACATGTTATGCCTGCTGTTTCTTCAAAAGTAAAAAATAAAATAAAAAAAAAAAAAAAATAAAGTAAAATAAAATAAAATAAATTAAAATAAAATTATGCCTGCTGTGTTAAATTCAAAGTAAGGTTAACAATGCTGTTTTGGCTAGGTTATTAATAATTGGAAACTATTCCATAATGTACATTTTCCTGTGAATAAAAGTACATTTCATCCACTTAAATTTTAGCTCTTCCAAACTTCAACCTAAGGAACCATCTTAATCGAGGCCAACTTTAAATTTGATCTGATTAATCTGAACAAATTCTGGCCCGACGGTATGCTGCTGGTAGATTGTCGAAATTCACATTTTTCGTCATAAACTTTCATAAACATGTTGGAAGTTTTTGACACTTTTAAGTATGTCACCGACATACATACCGGCAATATGTTGCCAGGTTGATACTTACAGAAATTTTGTCTAGTTTTGATTCCTTTCAGACTTCTCCAACTCCTCGGACAATGCCTATAGTAAGCTTATAGTACCCAAGTCATATCTAACAATCTCCACCTTGATGAGATGTTCCTCATGCCACTGTATGAGGTAGCTTCGATACTTCATGCTCTCTTTGACCATATGTTCAGATTTTTAGATTTTCTTTCCACTAAAAGGGTTTTTAACGGGAACCAAGAAACTATACAACTCTATGTCATGCCCAAGATTGGATATGGCCACTGACACGATCTTGTACCTGAAATCGAGAAACTGTCACTATCGCGATCTTTTTTTCCGAACCACAAAACTGCCACAACCTTCTACTAACACTGAAAACTGTCATCTAATAGAGGTACTTGAATTAAATTCAAAGCTGACTTGAACTTATCAAACTTGATTTACTTAGTATTAGTCTTTCGAAGATTTATTTCCTTGTTGCACCATTCTCATATCTTGTGAAACCTAGACGTATCAAGTGGGTCAGACCAGGCCGACACAAAATTTGAGTAGACCGGGATGTGCCTTGGCCGAGCTTATCAGCAATGCACTATAGCGGGCCGGGCCAGACTGGCTCTAAGCATGGAAAACAACAACTTAGCATGACTACATGTGGCCCATGGCACGCGAGTTGTTCCTGGAATGGGATGTGCTTAAGCCATGGGCCGAGGGGGGATTATCGTGCCTAAGGCACGTGGGCTTGCACACCTAGATCCAAGATCAATAAGAAAGCACACATTTTAAATTTTGCTGCACACTCGATTCTTTAAGACAAGCAAATACTTCATTTTCAAATATTAACTGTTAAATCCTGATAATCACATATTGCTTACAAAGTAAAAAAAACTCTCTAATTCAAGTTCAAATCCACACATGTTAACATGGACCTGTAAAGCCAATTATGCTCTTGAATGCCAAAAATACCTTGGCAATGATGGAAACCAGCAACACTGGCCACAAAACGACATCCTGGATCGACGTGCCAAGAGATCTTCTGCATTAAATGACCTTATCTCCGACGTCAGTCCATCAGCAGTCAAGCACGTCTTTCGAGAGAGGCTTTGCTGCTCTCTTTGTACGCCGCCGCCTTCTCTGCAAAGGACAATGTACGCCAAGAGTTGAATGAAGAAATGAAGCAAAGTGCGCCCTGCTTCAAAAATTCTGAAAAGTGCGCCTCCTCCTCTCTTTGACTGAGTATATGCCTGTACGTATTTTCTACGCTTCTACAAGACCTCCTTCAAAGTTTTCAAATTTTTAAATTCAAAATACTTTGAACCTAGAAGCATGGAAAGCAGTTCTGATTTTGTGTGAACATTTGGAAAAAATCTTAACAGCTTGCTGACGTGGCTTCGTATTCTCTACGGTGTCATTAATCACGGTTTTCAAGTCCGTGATCTTTGGCTTAATTTTTTGCATGGATCCTGAAGGGCTTACTCATTCTCTATAAATAGTCAGGTTCAGGAGAGAGAAATACTTTATGAGCTCTCCAAACTCTTCGTGTTCTTCAGAAACCCTAGCCCCAAGCTCTCGGCTTCAATCTCAAACTTCTGCAATGGCACCCAAGTCTTCTCAGTCGGTAAGGAAGGAGGGAAAAGGAAAAGGACCAGCCTCCTCTTCATATGCTGTTGTGGCTTGACCCGCGGTGGGGCACACAGTGGCTCAGTCCGCTGGTGAACGTCTGAATATGCCGCAGGGAAGGGTCATCCCTCGTGAGAAGGCTCACCCAGCAGTGTGGGTATGGGAGAATGTTCCCCTATATGTTTCCCCCTTTTTTTCTTTTATTTAAATTTTTACATGTACATTGTAATCTCTGAGAAAGAAAAGAATATGAGAGAAAAAAGAGATAGTGAAGAGACATAGAACACAGAGACACGCGTGCACGTGCACAATTTCCTCTTTCAGAGTGAAATTTCCATCCTGTGCACTTTTCAGGTTCCAACGAATTTGTGGAGCTCGCACACTTATCCTCTTTCAAAGTGAAATGAACCATCATTCGCACTTTCCAAGTTCTAACGAATTTAGGGACTTGCGTACTTTTCCTCTTTCAGAGCGAAACTTATACTTACATTTTCAACCATTCCTACGAACTTAAAGTGTGCATAATTTTGACTTTCTCGTGCAGAGTGAGAAGTTGATGCGCATATTTAAAAAGTTTCTGGGAACCTAAAAATGTGCGCATAAGATGATTTTTCTCATGCAAAAAGACTTATCTTGTGCGCACTTTCCAAATTTTCTATCAACTCAACTATGTGCATAAGTTTATCTTATTTGTTTAGGAGGCCATTACTTTTTGCACGTATTTCTTCATGAATTTTTTACTTCAGGTTTATAACTTTTGTAGTTGATTTATCAATAGATCCCCTTGCTGACATGCTGGAGTCTATTGCTGGCCTGCTGTATACCAACTATTTGGAGGACCTATCATATGTATCATTTCCCCAGTCTGACAAAAACCTACCAGAGACTAAACAACATTTGATTGCCTCCCAGAGTAAGAGAGTGCTGTTATGCTTAATGAGCAATGACCCCTTCACTTCGCTAGAGTATGAACAATACCCATAAACTGCTTTCCACTTTAGAGATGCCATCAGCAGAGCATCACAGATGAAACACAAGAAAGAGGCATAGGTTTTCAAAGTCGGTGATATGGAGATGTACCTCCCCAACAAGGCATAGGATTAATATGGCAACCACACGACCCTTTTTCACCAACAGTGGTAAAGATCAATATCCGAATAGGCCACCCCTATTTGATGGCACTGATTATATTCTCTGAAAAGCACAAATAAATATCTTTCTGAAATCACTTGATTATGATTTATGGTCTTATGTCATTAACGGTTGCAAAAAGATTGACAAGGCAGATAAAGATTATATTGAAAAAGAAAAGAAAATAGCAAGCTATGATGCAAATGCAATGTATATTCTTTACTGTGCTTTAGACAAGAAGGAGTTCAATCTCATCTCCATGTGCAACACATCGCATGAGATATGGAAACTACTGGAAGCGACTCATGAAAGATACGAAGAAATGAAAGCAAGTGACTCTAAAGAAGAAGAACGTCCTCATAATGCTGCAAGCTCGTGTCCAATGGTCTTAAATGAGAGAGTTAAATTAGAGAGCAGTAATCCCATAAAAAATTATTTTGTGCGAGAGTAAAGCTAGCAAGTCAAATGAGGAAAGCCTTCGACATACTACAGTTTTATGCTTAATGGTATGCGAGATAAATGATAATCCTTTATTTAAGGAGTATTTTTATGATGAATTATCTAATGCTTTCAACGATTTATTTGAATAATACAATAAGCTTAGGAGTAATTATAAGCAAGATAGAAAAGATATTAAGTATTATTGGCTTGAGAATGAAAATCTTACTTGTTTACTAAATGAAGATAGATATAATTCCTCTCCTGACAACTCTATTGATATCTCTATACTTAAGCTTAGCCTATAAGAATCACTCGACTGCTTTGATGAAAGCAATCAAGAAAATGCTAAACTTAAGGAGGATTTAGAACAGAAAAGGAAGAAGTACTCTGATCCCTCACTTAGAATAAACGATCTTGTTTCTAAATATGATGATTTGTGCGTTGTTAACAAAAGATTGGAAGCTCAACTGGGTAAACCGATTATTAAACATGTTACTCAATCTGTGGTGGCCCATGCAGGTCAAGAGCATATTGTCTCGGTTACGTTACTGTACCGAGCAAGCCTGCACCTAGGAATAGAGTATAGGATCTCATCCATAATTGACTATGATTCACCTCCCTTCCAATCTGTTCTATTTGAATAGCTGCATTCTACTTGATTCATGTGCTCCTTAATAGTTCCTAGAGTATAGCCTTCTCCTAGAATATAGAAGTTCCTGTTGTTAGATGATAAGTAGGATAACCCTCCTATTAGGAGTACAAATAAGATAATGGCACATCACTGAGTTAGAATACTTAATGAAACCCTAGCACCCCTTACATATAGATTGATGTACCGTTACCCCTTGATATATGTATGAAGACTTGGGAATGGTATAGACACCACTAGAGTAGCTGACCATGAGGTTTGACCCTAGTATTGAAAAACCAATAGAAACATAAGGTTAAATATTAGGGCTAACCTAGCTTTTCATTGTAAGATAGTATTATAGAACTATACATTTAGATTCTTGTCTTGAGATTAGCAGGCAGTACTTTAGAAAGCCAAGAGCAATGCTTAGAATATTTTTCTCGATCAAACCTCGAACACAGAGATTAGCATACCATCTTTCCCTTAGAAACTATGATGTTATCTAGAGTCCTTCTATTTAATTCCACATTCGTTCCTCCGAGACCTTAGCGCTCGCAAATTATGCAGCGACTAATTATGTTCTTCTGTCGTGCCACCTAACGCTTCCATTCTTAATGTTAACCCTTCTGTTCTATGAGCACTATGACTAAGACTTAAGATGACCATGACCTATATAATAGGATACTCTAATAAGTACTAAGACCCCTTCTTATAAACCTTACTAGGAATTCCTACATTTTTCTTAAGGCATTAGCGTACTTATTTATTATTTTAAGTTGGATAGTATGCCTCGCCCCCTAGTATCACACAGTCCTCTTAACCCATTGATGAAGTATAACCGAATGACACCGACTTTGTAGAAGCATGAAAAATACGCTGGATTGCTATACACAGCATTTTGATGCAGGACAGCGTAAACAGATAACCTCAGAGCCATCAACGTGCAACAGAGCTTTTCCGCTGAGCACAACGTAAAATATAAACTCAAGGACCATCCGCGTAATGCAGTATGTCCAGGCTGCTTCTGCGTAAAAAGGGTGCTACATCGCCTTTATGGCGTAGAACTCATCTGCTTTCAATGCAGCATTGAAGTGTACGAGGAACGCTTCATATTCTTCGAAATGAACCTGTCAGATCATGCAATGAACCTGACGTCTGGACTCCTGACAAAGAGTACTGCACGACTACCCAGACGACGGCTATAATGATGGCGCGGCACTGCAACCCAGGCTGTCATTTACTGCCATTTTCGTTGCGTAAACCGCTTTTACGCATACAAAGGAATATGCTGTCTAGCTTTACACAGGCAGACGTGAGTTGTTTATGCTCCACAGAAGACAAACAGCCTGCCACGTCAAAAGCTGCTCTTCGTACAGGGCTCGAGGCACGTCTCTGCATTTAATGCGCAGAGTGATAACAGAACTCGAGGCACGTCTCTACATATAATACGCAGAAAGGATGGCAGACCTTCAAAACACGCCTCTACATTTAATGCGCAGGATAATGGCAGATCTCTGCATTTAATGCAGGAGATTTGATTAAATGTCACCGAACCGTCGTTAAGTGACATCCCCTTTGCGTAAGCTGCTTTTACGCAAACAAGGGGATACGCTGCCTAGTTTTACACAGGCAGACGTGAGCTTCTTACGCTCCGCAAAAGACAAACAGACTGCCACGTCAGCAGTTACTCTTCGTACAGGATTCGAGGCGCGTATCTGCATTTAATGCGCAGAATGATGGCAAATCTTCAAGACACGCCTCTGCATTTAATGCGCAGGATGGGGGCAGATCTCTGTATTTAATGTAAGAGATTTGATTATATCTCCAAAAGCTGTAATTTTGGCTAAAAACGTCCACATCATCTCGGCTTCTACGCCCACTCGACTTCTACGCCCACTCGGCCTCTATGCCCACTCGGCTACTATGCCTACTCGACTTCTACGCCTACTCGACTTCTATGCCTACTTGGCTTCTATGCTATGGTGACAGTTATTGGCTTCTACGCCAACCTCTTCTACACAAAGGATAACTACCTACGTGGCTTCTACGCCGTGATCTTCGCAGCAGTTATACGCGTTGTCCCTTAGTTGGACACGCGTCGCACGCTCATTCAAAAGGTCATCTATACGTGGGCAATGGTTATTGTAACCGTCGTGTAAAGGGTGCTGTACTTTCCACTACTCGATTTCTATACCGACTGAGTGGTCACTGTCACTAAAAACTCTATAAATAGAGACCTCTATCAACATAGGTCCAGGTCAAAAAATAGAGATAGGGAGAAAAATTGGTCGAGAAAGGGAAGATTGAAAGGTCGAGATTTGGTCGCAGATTTCAAGAGAGAAGAATCCAGAGAGCTCAGGCAAAGTGTAGTGATCGACGACTTTGGCATCGAGCATCCACTCTCTTCAGCAACCTTCGAAGCTGCTTTCTGTCTTCTACGGTACTTCTTCATCATCGTGTGGTCCAAGGGACAAAGTGATCGACTGCAGATCAGACTCCTCTAGCAATATTTACCCAGATTAAAAAATTATACACGACATCCTCGTATAGGATTAATTGTACTGCTTATTTGTAAACATAAAGAGCGAGTTTTCGTATAAAGCCTCGTTTCCATATCTTTCGTTTATTTTATCAGACAACAAGATGGCGACTCTGCTGGGGACATCTTTCTCTTTTGATGAGGAAGCAATTGCTCAACACGATGCGGTATCGGTAGGATCCGTGAAGAAGACACTGGTCGTCCACTTTGACCAGTCTGCCTACGAAGATATGCTTAGAACAGGGGGTAGCTCTCACTCTCTCCCTGTCCAAGGCAACAGGAAGCTGTGTAAGCTCTGGATGCCCAAGATATCCTCTACCATTCCTGTCGACTCTCCGATCTCTTCAATCTCTCCGACCAACGAGGTTGTAGCATTGCTCCCTCCCTGCCTTACGCGTAAAATTCAGTCGCCAATCTCTGACAGGGCAGACAAAACTTCTGGCAATGCCTCAGCGCCAACCCGGAAGTATACTCCGTGCCTTGCACGTAAATTTTAGTCGCTTGTCTCTGACAGGGCAGACAAAACTTCTGGCAATGCCTCAGCGCCAACCCAGAAGTATACTCCGTGCCTTGCGCATAAAATTCAGTCGCCTGCCTCTGACAGGGCAGACAAAACTTCTGGAAATGCCTCAGCGCTAGTCCAGAAGTACACATCGTGCTCTGCGCATAAAATTCTGTCTCCCATCTGTGACAGAATAAACAAAATTTCTGATAATGCCTCAGCGCCAAATCAGGAATCCCAAATGCGCTCCGCGCATAAAAATGTATCTGCCTTCCGTGGAAAAGCAGATGATCCCTGCAATCTACGCAAAGGAAAGCACGTGGCGGACTACTCAACTTTTCGGCCTTTACGCAGCAAGGGAACAATCTGCCCGCCCTCCGGATTACGCGAGAGGCTGACGGCCGACTGAGGACATCCTCAACTTTACGCCAACCAGAGCAGAGCTCCAAATTATGCCAGGAGAAGCCCCTCAGCGTAAAGAAGGCTCAATTTGCAGAAAGATACCCTTCTCGGGGATTATCCGCTACCCAGATGGCCAACCTGTTGTATATAGGTGGCACAGGGAAAACTATGGTTCCTAACATCCGCATGCCCACTGATGTAAACAGAAGGAACAAGCCATCTTCTTCTTCTTCTTCTTCTGTAAAAACTCCTGACTTGCGTGAATTTCTGATCCAGAAACGCAAAGACAAGAGTCATAAACAGGCTTCAATTCTCCTAACGGTCAAACGCGGGGAGATCTTGTGGAAAGATGCATCAACATCAAATATCATCATGACAGGTGGGCCACATGAAGATTTTATCTTTATTATTCCTCTAACTCATGACGACCAGCATCCAATAGTCTTCAGTCGCATGCGGAGCAGCCCGATTGTACAAGAAGAATTTCGCGAGTCTGAGGGTGGCCAAATACAAATCCACAGATATATCCCACAAGATTTAAAGATTATACAAAGCATGGGTTATGATTTGAAGTTGAAACAAGGCCTCAACTATGAAAAAGGCAGACGAACACCATTGTATAGTAATCCTTACTGTCAACAAACTCGTTTTGGGTTGGGATACACTGCATCTCTTGCAAATTCTAAACCTCCAGAGTCTAATCCTGCACAACTAGAGGCAGCTCCTTCTAAATCAACTTTAGGGATCAAATGCCATGACTTTTCTGGGGGTAGCTTACCTCGACAGAGCAAGGCACCATCCGAAAAGGGGGGTAGAATTCCTTCAGAATTCGAAGATGATACAACGGTGGCGATCTTCCCGGAAGGACGTAAAACTCAGGCATCGGGAGTCGGAAGGCCGAAAGGGGCTTTCTCCTTCAATGAAGATGACATCATTGAAATCTTCAATATATTGGTGAAGGAACACAAACTTCGGCTACCCAACATCAGATACCCTGAGATGGCTAGCAAAGTTGATGACCCAGATTATTGCCTCTTTCATCGGTACATTCATCACCCTACAAGGGCCTGCTATGTATTGAAAAAAAGAATTCAGGAGTTGATCGATGCCAAAGTCATCACTTTGTACCTGTAAACGAGGGAAAGATCACTGCAAATTGATTTCACTATTAACGTGATAATTTGCTCCGTCAAGAAGATACCGGATGATGAGTCCCTAAAGTTTCCCCAGTGGATTCTTCAGGTCTATCCCCATTCAAGAAAATTACTCCACAGTGAATTTTTCGGACAGGAGTTCATGTTCATATTACCTCTGAACTGTTGTCCAAATATTTCATTTCTTTCCCCAGAGAGTTTGTCATTTCATATTACCTTTGAACAAACTTTCTGAGTTTTTGGCTATCGATTATCATGTCCATATTACCTCTGATATCGGTTGTCATCTCAACTTAGCACCCGTACTTAACTCTAAGTATGCCAGTGGTGTTGAGTCCACAAAAACTGTCATGTCCATATTACCTCTGAGCAGATATGTATCTCCATCCCCAATGGAGTCACAATCGAAAAGTTTGTCATGTTCATATTACCTCTGAACAAACTTTTCAAGTTTTTGGCTATCGATTATCATGTTCATATTACCTCTGATATCGGTTGTCATCTCAACTTAGCACCCGTACTTAACTCTAAGTACGCCAGTGGTGTTAAGTCCACAAAAATTGTCATGTCCATATTACCTCTGGCAGGGCTTGTCCCAAACCTATTGTTTGCACTCTCGTATGCAAGAAATGATAGGTCCACTAAAAATCCCCCAGTGGGATGTCCTCAACAAATACGGTACCGTACTACGTCCATATTACCTCTAGTACAATATTCAAAATTTGTGCAGACAGTCATAAAGCAATGAGAGGGTCCTTATATGATTGCAAGTGGCGCTTACAGGTTAGCCAAGCCTAATGGAGACTTGTTAATGGCTCCTATCAACGACAAATTCTTGAAGAGGCACTATGCTTAACCTTCTTTGCTCAAACGGAGTATGACGAAGATCTTATTCTGACGATACCATACACAAAGGTTAGCTGGATCATATTTTATCAGGTTCATGTAACCTCCGAATAGATATCCTTAACTAATTTGTAAGCCTGTCATGTTAATGATACCTCTGATAGTGCTTAGTATACAAATTTAGTTGGATTATATTCTTTCAGGTTCATGATTAAACTCTGAATAGATTTATATTTAGCAAAACCTTAATGAAAGAATGTCATGTTAATGATACCTCTGATATCACTTTCACCCAAACCTGTCATTTATATTCCAAAATGATGGGTCCACAAAGTCAGATGAAAACCTCTTTATTATGCCCAAAAAGAGCAAAAGTATATTTAAAAGCAAAAAAAGTACATCATTTGGGGGGAGCGGTTAGGTCGCGAATCTGCCGTACCAGAGCAGCCATTCTCTCATCCCGGGAATTCAAGACGTCGGCGCGAGCCCATTCCAACCTTGCCGCATCGTTGTTCAAAGCAGCTAGCTTAGACCGAGCTCGCACAAAACTTGAGTGGAAAGCACCCACACGCATCAGATTCTGCTAAACAGTCGCCCGTCGCTCCTTCTGCACATCTCGGGCTGCTGACAAAGAGAGAGCCTTCACCTCTACTCGAACGAGCTCATCCTTCAATATGCGGGCCTTCGCTGCCACTTCCTCATATTCGGCTTCATACTGGGTCAACTCGGGAACGACATACTCCAATTGGACACGCTCATGATCCATCTCCTGCTGCTGAGCCTCGATAGAATTATTCAGAGACTCCATCTGTTCAGCAAGTTGCGCAGTCAGGGAGTCGTACCTAGCTTGAACGAGACCGTCAATGTTGCCTCGAGCTAGCTGCAAGTATTCTTTAATGGGTTGCTCCAAACCATTAACTATCTCCTCCAGCGTGTCAGCTACCCCAGTGTCGTTGAATTCTCGGATCGGCACTATCGCGGACTGGGAGGACCTCCTCAGCGCCCCGAAGCTCAGATTCTTCGCCAACACCATTGATATTAACATTTTCAAGGTGGTGTAGAAGATACTAGTGTACTGCTCGATCAACACAGCTAGATCCGAATGGACGCTGGGAGTAGCCGCGATATTGGCGAATCCCCTCCAGGAACAACCGCAGACGATGTTGCCACGGCCGTCGCCTCAACAGGTGGTGCGACAAAAGAAGAAGCGCTAACATCGGACGAAGTAACCGGCGTACTTAAAGGAGGCATTATAGCAATGACAGGCTCGTCCTCCTCTTGAGATATCGAAATCTCTTCGACAGGCGAGCCGGCACCCGAAAGTGTCTCCTCTTCAAAGTTAGGCACCTCCGTGTCGCCGCCAGGACCTGACACAGTGCCAAAGGGCGCATCTACACTGCCCTCCCCGAAGATGTCTTTTCCTGAAAAGAAGACAAAAGGAAGTCAATATCGAAATGATGTTAACTTTACTAAAAAAGAGCCGTAAAGACGATATTTACCCATGGCCGATGGCGTATATGTCGCGTCCACAGCCAGTACAGCTAAATCATTTCTTAATGATGCTAAGCAAGCTGTCATACCTGGAGAAGGTGGTGTGTCAACCGACACTGGCAAATATTTTTCCAGGTCCTCGTCAAGTTCCAACCGAGGCTTATCGGCTGGAATCTCGCTGGGTGCACTGATGGACACGGCAGGGGTTTCTCCCGATGCTGATTCGGATAAAGATATCCTTATTCGGCTCGGCCCTGAAGGCGATCTCGTTCCATTACCTGAAGCGGTAGCAGCGACAGCAACCTCTAACAAGAATTCTACGACATCACCAGCCGGAACATTAGAGAATCCCTCTCTAAAAGGCGAGGAACCTCTAATCAAAGAATCATCCCCAACAGGGGGAGATGCAAGCTCACTTCTAGGAGCCTCATTACCAGGAATCCGGAGAGGACGATTAACCGTCTTCTTCTTCCTCTTGCGAGGGGAAGTCTCCTTCGGAGCAGGAGCCCTTCGCTTCCCAGAGATTACCAAAGCCCCTGCAGGCGAAGGTATTTCACCCCTCGGCACCGACAACAGAGGCTCATCCGGAGTAACGGACTCTTCACCCTCGTCAGAAGAAATCGAAGGGATTTCGACTCTTCCCCCAGGCTTGGAAGAGGGCATCCTAAAACTTCCATACATATCAAAATCGCGATATAAGGTGTTGGTTGCCACGTAGAACTGGGCATACGAATGGAGAATGCACAGCTCCGTGGAGAGTGAAATGACAGACACGGTAAAAGTTGCCTCAGTGCAACCCATGATAAAATATCGCCATCCTCTGGCTCCATCAATGAGTCCACCCCTGGACCTGAAGCTGGTGACGGCATTGCCCTCATGCAACTGGTCATACCCGAACTGCTTGGCAAACTGACTGGGCAGGTAAGGCTCCAAGAAGCAATAGTCTTCGCTTCTGTATAGTAAATGGGTAGGTCTAATGCAGACCAACCAATTAAAAGCCTCAGAAGAAAGAATGGTCTGCCCGTCGCCTACATCCTGAAGTTTGATCCCCTATTGATTGAGATGTACAGGGGGGACAGTGCAGAAGAGCTTCCAGCTGTGACTGAAATTCAGCACCCGCCGACAGTCTAAAACCGTGGTCACGTTCCAGGAAGATTTCTTGTAATTCAACAAGAAACTACCCCCCCGAACTACTGCCAGAGCCAGGAGACATAACCCTGGGGTTATGGAGAATTAACCACCCTATCAAGTACAGGTATGGTAATTCTACCCTGGAAAAGCTATCACGCCGGGTTTTATCGGCGAGCAGTCCATCAGTCATGGCCCTCAGGCCAGCTTGTATGCGGCACACCATGGCAGGGAGAAAGCCCAGTCTTGCCCCGAACACCAGACGTACTGCAGGCCATAGTATATTGCGGTGAATGCGCTTCATGGATGCAATACCGGGTACCACCAGTCGGCACAGCTATATAAAGAGGAAGCCGGCCAGTTGAGCTTCCTTGGACAGAGGCTTGCGGCAATGCCTCAAATAGCTGTAGGCCTTATTGCCTGTGGGATATTTCTCTATCCCTTCATCGAGAATCTGGTCCGGAGCCCAAGCATCCTCTATAAGATCGTCGACTACCTGAGCAGTAAGCACGCTCAGAAGATTCAAAGGCTGATCCCTGCTATCCAAGACCTTCTTCGGCTTAGCATTTCTGGCCTGGTGAAAGAAGAGGTAGGACGCCCATTTATTGGTATGAGCCAAATCTGAAGGCTCGCCATAAAAGGTGGTGCAAGCAAGGTAGTGGCACATCAGCTCCTGGTACACTGCCACTACCCGAGGGTCTGAATCCCCCAACTCCTGGTTCGTGGGAACATACTCTTCATATGGAGTATCCACCATCGGCAGTCTCGAGATCTCTGCCATCTCTTGGGGGGCCAATCCCAACTCTCCCAGTGGAGTGGCGAAAGTCCCGGTGAGCGAGATATATCGCTCCATCTGAGCCAGAAATAGATTGGGGTTAGGAGGTAACCCGACACTGGTAGCGCTCACAGCTGCGAACAGACCAATGCTCTCCAGCTCAGTCTAAAAATACTTCAGGGCCCAGTTAGCTAAGCGAGCCCACCGAAGATTTGTTGGGGTGACCCACCCACTGCACCGAGGGTTCACCTTGGGGTATACTCCCCCGTGCCCCATAAAATCATTACAGAAGGTCAGTAATTGCACTGGCTGGAGCACCAAGCTGTCTTCACTCGGGACACTGCCCGGGTACAATCCTCTGAATGACATTACAGAGCCGGAAGGGCGGCTGACAAATGACCTTAGGCCAGATCCCTTATGGTAAAATATCTTCTCCGGCCTGCCGTGAAGATCGGGAGTCAGCGTCCACGACATCCTCCTGGGATGTGTAGCATGGAAGAATGCCGAGATGGGATAGTCTCTCAGCATCTTAGGCAGATACAGGACCAAGCCCCCGGCATGGAAAATCCAGAGTTCTTTCTTGGGCTTCGTCTGGGACTGCTTGTCAATCATATCCCCGAAGAGAAAAGTCAGCTTTATGTATTGGAATCCGTCTATGTACGTCAGGGGCTCTCCATTAATTATGTTCAGCAGCGTTTGCTCACCCTGAGCCGATATCAAAATTTCCCTTCCTTCGGGATACTGGGGCCCGGAGATAGGAAATGTCACGTGCGACAGATCCTCCAGATAGTTGGAGTACAGCATCCCGACGGCAGAACACATCATATCGGCTAGCGGAGACGCATGCAAGTTAACTGCAAGAGTACAAGAAAAACACATCAGTTCCTAAAACTAGACATTACAGATCTTGCAGCTTACGCCAAAAATCAAAGTCTGTGCTTTACGCCAAGACTGTAAAAACTTGATCATTACGCTGGAATCCATTTCCTAAGACGTAAAATTCAAGGCTAGCAGTATACGCAAAGTTTTGATAGTCTGTGTTTTATGCCAGACTGCCAAAGTTTGAGTTATTACGTTGGAAGCATAACACTCAAATTTATAGTATACGCCAAGTTTTGACAGTCTGTGCTTTTACGCCCGACTGCGAAAATATGGAGTTTTTACGCTGACACATTAGAAATATGGACGTAAAAGATGAAACGTCTCTGTACATCATCTTCCTCAAAGAGGCTATCAACACAGAAGACGACCTAGCGCGTTCACGTACAACATGTGCGAAGGATTTTTAGTCATTCTTTTTCGTCCCAAAAGCTCTACCTCTAAGGTCGGGTGCACTGCTCGTCGGCGGGATACTTTGCTCAGAATGAAGTTCGTCTTCCCCGACCGAAGACGCTCTCGCTTGAGCAGAAGAACGAGAAGAAGAATCAACATTCTTTCCCTTAGTGGAGGGAATTTGTTTCGGGGCCATTACTGAAAACTTTTAAGGCTCGGAGAGGAAACGAAGAAGAACTCGAACAGTCGAAGACTTTCTTTCGCAGAGGACGGATGAAAAGTTTTTCTCTCAAAAGCTTGGGATATATATAGAGTTCGGATGGCCTCCTCGAATCCCGAACCAAATCTCATAATTAATATTCGGTTATGATTGGGTACTACGTCAGCCTATTACTCAGAGAAGGCGGACAGTCAGCGAATTCAAAAAGTTTTCGTGCAAAGCAGATTCGTTGTTTTTACGCTAAGGAGCTTTCTACGCTCGACAGCTACAGATCTACGGTTTTACGCTCACAGGCTATAAGTCTATGGTTTTACGCCCGGATGCTTTTATGCTCGATAGCTTTTATGCTCGAGAGGCTATAAACCTACGACTTCACGCTCAGCAGCTATAAATATATGATTTCACGCTCGGTGGCTTTTACGCTCAGAGGCAACAGATCCACAGTTTTACGCTCGGAAGATTTCCTTTTCAGAAGCTACAAATCTATAGTCTCTACGCCCTGATGCTCTCATGCTCAGCAGCTTTTACGCTCGAGAGGCTACGAACTTATGATTTTATGCTATGACTTTTTGCACATCTGAAAGATGCGCAGGCCAGAGTACGCGTACATCTGAACAATTCTCAAGGCGGTCAATTGCAAGAGTTCACACAAAAGATACTCCTTCTTGACCTCAAAATATCCCAAGTACCCGAAGCATACAGAGTTCAACATTGAAAATTACTCTTCTCCATGGGTCGTTTGGAAGTTCATCCAGACTCCAGTCTGAATATTTCATCTACGAATTCAAGATGGCGACTTAGTTTTTGACAGCCATTTTTTGCCCTGTTCCAAGAGATTTTCGAGAAAACATTCTTGAAGATGGTGTCTGAACAAGAATTCTGTTTATCAAAAGCGACAGTTCAGAATTCTATGCGGTTTCTCAATCCTAACAGCAGGACAGTTCGAATACTCGAATGCTAAGCGGCTTTCTACGCATCCCTAGTTATGCGTAAAAGACAGGACGGGACCTAGCACCCTTTCTAACAGAGTCGGCATAAAGTTACCAAACGTGTCGAAGCTACACATATTCAGACTTCACAGCAAAGTATATGGCAAAATAATCATATGCACAGAAGAAGACAATTTTATTCATTTTCATGATTACATATGAGGGAAATCCAGTCTACAAAAGGGTTTTTCTTCATTTTCATGATTACATATGAGGGAAATCCCGTCTACAAAGGATTTCCTCGTCGTCGTCGGAAGGCCACCCCCAGAGTCTGTTCTGCCAGGTTCTCGTATTGGTGGGCTTCTTCATCCATCTTCTCGAGCAGTTAGTCGGTTTTCGCAACCGACTAACAAGAAAATGATACATGGCGGGAGGATACAGAACTGGGCATACATAAATAATGCAGATCCCATGCTTCGTATGCCATGACAGATTGAGTTGAGGTATTTCACCCAACTCAATACTCGAGGACAGAGCTAGTTTCTGCTCTGGTCCACGAAAGTATCAGGAGAAGATACAGCTTGCAAGCTGTGTAGTCAAATATGACCCTTCCTCTCTCCGGAAGAACCGCCATACAAAGTTGCTGATTATCCAGAGCAAAGGAGGCTATGATATCCTTCCATGATCCATAGTTGTAGAGGACATTTGCTCGAAGATGCCGTCTTTTTTGGCTCCTTACATGCTGGAAGAACATGGTCTTCTTCTTCCTCAAGTCGACCCGACGAACTCTGGCGATCATCTCTGTGTGGTGAAGGAGATGTGGGAAGAAACAGGTTAACTCCTCAGCCTTTTATAGGAAAGAGAGAGCCCTCCGAATCCCAACGGATCTCCAATAACTCTGCCATAAAGTCAGCCTTGAAGGACGTGTCAGACTTGACTGTTTCATGCTTCATTTAAAGCGTTTTAAATTACGACGAATTTAAAAGCTTTGAAGGGGGTTTTGTAGAAGCATAAAAAATATGCTGGATAGCTATACACAGCATATTGATGCAGGGCAGCATAAACAGATGACCTCAGAGCCATCAACGTGCAACAGAGCTTTTCCGCTGAGCACAGCGTAAAATATAAACTCAAGGACCATCCGCGTAATATAGTATATCCAGGCTGCTTCTACGTAAAAAGGGTGCTACATCGCCTTTATGGCATAGAACTCATCTGCTTTCAATGTAGCATTGAAGTGTACGAGGAACGCTTCGTATTCTTCAAAATGAATCTGTCAGATCATGCAATAAACCTGACGTTTGGACTCCTGACAAAGAGTACTGCATGACTACCCAGACGACGGCTATAATGATGGTGCGGCACTGTAACCCAGGCTATCATTTACTGTCATTTCCTTTGCATAAACCGCTTTTATGCATACAAAGGAATACGCTGCCTAGCTTTACACAGGCAGACGTGAGCTGTTTACGCTCCATAGAAGACAAACAGCCTGCCACGTCAAAAGCTTCTCTTCATACAGGGCTCGAGGCACGTCTCTGCATTTAATGTACAGAGTGATGACAGAACTCGAGGTACGTCTCTGCATTTAATGCGCAAAAAGGGTGGCAGACCTTCAAAATACGTCTCTGTATTTAATGCGCAGGATAATGGCGGATCTCTGCATTTAATGCAGGAGATTTGATTAAATATCACTGAACCGTCGTTTAGTGACATCCCCTTTACGTAAACTGCTTTTACGTATACAAGGGGATACGCTGCCTAGTTCTACACAGACAGACGTGAGCTTCTTATGCTCCGCAGAAGATAAACAGACTGCCACGTCAGCAGTTACTCTTCGTACAGGATTCGAGACGCATATCTGTATTTAATACACAGAATAATGGCAAATCTTCAAGACACGCCTCTGTATTTAATGCGCAGAATTGGGGCAGATCTTTGCATTTAATGCAAGAGATTTGATTATATCTCCAAAGCTGTAATTTCGGCTAAAAATGTCCACATCATCTCGGCTTCTACGCCCACTCGGCTTCTACGCCCACTCGGCCTCTATGCCCACTCGGCTCCTACGCCTACTCGACTTCTATGCCTACTCGGCTTCTATGCCTACTCAGCTTCTATGCCTACTTGGCTTCTACGCCATGGTGACAGTTATTGGCTTCTACGTCAACCTCTTCTACACAAAGGATAACTACCTACGTAGCTTCTACGCCGTGATCTTCGCAGCAGTTATACGCGTTGTCCCTTAGTTGGACACGCGTCACACGCTCATTCAAAAGGTCATCTATACGCGGGCAATGTTTATTATAACCATCGTGTAAAAGGGTGCTGTACTTTCCACTACTCGGTTTCTACACCGATTGAGTGGTCACTGTCACTAAAAACTCTATAAATAGAGACCTCTATCAACAGAGGTCCAGGTCGAAAAATAGAGATCGGGAGAAAAATTGGTCGAGAAAGGAAAGATTGAAAGGTCAAGATTTGGTCGCAGATTTCAAGAGAGAAGAATCCAGAGAGCTCAGGCAAAGAGTAGTGATCGACGACTTTGGCATCGAGCATCCACTCTCTTCAGCAACCTTCGAAGCTGCTTTCTGTCTTCTACGGCACTTCTTCATCATCGTGTGGTCCAAGGGACAAAGTGATCGACTGCAGATCAGACTTCTATAGCAATATTTACCCAGATTAAAAAATTGTACTCGACATCCTCGTATAGGATTAATTGTACTACTTGTTTGTAAACATAAAGAGCGTGTTTTCATATAAAGCCTCATTTCCATATCTTTTGTTTATTTTATCAGACAACAGACTTAGACTTGCATAAGAAGATAGCATTTAGACTTTAGAAATTGGAGGCCCTATCCCTATTTGGTCGACTAGCGACTTAGACAAAGAGTTAATATGACAACTGTAGAGATTGTAGAGTCTTATATTTTTTTTTGTTTTTTTTTGTGAACTTGAATTGTTTGGTAACCTCTCTCATCATAATCTAGCGCACTTGTAATTTTTTTACTACGTTGACTTATGCCGCTATTATAGCCTAGTTTTGCAAGCTTATCATTTTATCAAGCTTGTTCATGAGAGATGTATTATTGGGTCGACACACTAATATAATTATCTATACAGAATCAGTGTATTACGGTCTGATCAACCTTAGTGCATTTTGGTTCACTCTTCGCACGACTACTATACGTGGATTGAGATATATAGTTGACTAGTAGACGAATATACTTGCCCTCTAGATATGTCTGAGCATATCGTATCAGTTACATAACTGTACTAATATGAGCATGCGGATAATAAATTACCAACTAGGATTTTAATCCACAACTACCTCGACAATTTTGATTCAAAATCTTTAAACGCCTTGATTCCCATACTTCTATCCTATGACCTCCCCCCTGAACTCTTTATTATTGCCTTTCCGTCTTCCCTTAATCCGGAAAGACGAACGCTCGTACCGAGTATAAATTGATACACTGATAAGTACTAGATATACCCCATAAGCTAATCATATGACTGGGTGACTTCCTTTTATAGTCGATTAAGGACATATCATAGATGATAGGTTTAGCATTAAAACTTTGAGGATTAAATAACATGAGTAGATAATTGGAGGAATAGCTTTCTTAGATATATAGCCCTGGATGATAGATGGGTAATTTTTAAGTTGGGTAGAAACCGCATTGTTAAAACTCAAGGTGAATTATTTAGACTATGACCAAGTAAGATTTGATAGGGAAACCCTACCCTATTTTAATTTTGAGAACGAAATTATTTTAAGTTGGGTAGATTGTAAACCCCCTCACCCAAAATTAGGCCTACTTGACTTAGATAGTGAAATTAGGACTAGTTGAAAACCAATTAGAATTTAGAACACAGTATTTTTATTTAATTATGCACTATTAATATTACGTAGCGCACCTTACCTTTGCTTCGATAATTGGGGTACCTCGCTAGCCACTGCTTTTCTATAGACTTCACAACCTTGTCCTAGACATGATCGCCCACCATGTGACCTCTACGTAACTTATAATCATGCTTTCTTGTGCTATATTTTAGTCGCACAATATTCGTCGCAAATGTTATTTCCTAATTCTAAATAAATTTTAACTTTGTACCTTTGTGCGTTCCAATCGAAATTGGAGACACAATCTTTACCGTTTTATACAACCCAAATTTTATTAATATTCCGCACTATACCCTCTACGTCCCTAACACTTGTGTCCCACCTAATTTTATCCCATGTACTTCTAATTAATTCCAGAACATCGTGCGCACTATTATTAATTAGTTAAAATCTAATTTCTGCCTTTGTGTAATTTTCTAATTGTTGGGCATTTTTATGCAAAAAGTGCATTGAGGAATCCCCACCATTGGACAATTCATGAAGAAATCCAACTTTCCCCTTCATAGGAAAATTTTCCATAATTTGTCGGAATGTGCAACGAGCACATCGTCCCCCATTTAAATTCTAGCCTTGTATTTAACTAATGCAAATTATGGCCCTCCAAACATTTCCAAGTGAGCCCAAGGCCTAATCCCAAGGAGTGTTGACCAAGCCCTAATCCTAGGTCAAACCCCAAACCTAAAAATCCCACATGTATAAATATACTTTTCTCCACCTAAAATAAAACCACAAAAATACTAAAATAAAACAACCCTTGCCGACCCTTTACTATTCATCCTTCTTCCTCCTCCCGCTGCCATCCCGTCGACGAACCCCTCGTCGAGCCGTCGATGCCCTGCTGTCCACCTGAACGCCGCTGCACTCTTCTCCTCCAGTACCATCGCCATTGATCTTCCCCTTCCATCGTCGACCACCCCGGTCACCATCACCATCGTCTTCCTCATCCCGACGTCCCTGGCCGAGAACACCCCGAGCAGAACCTCCACCCCCTCTGACTTCTTCCCTATTTCTGACCTCCTCCCTCTTCCTTCCCTCGACGAACCCCTCGCCGGAGATACCTCGTTGACATGCTATCTCCCTCTCCTTCGCCTAGCTGCTCGTCCACGCCGAGCCATCGACGTCCTCTGTTGCACCCCGGGGCAGCCATGCCCCGCTACACCCTCGTCGACGACCCCACAGTGCCGAGCAGCCCCGATCTCTCCCCGATCTCCTTCTCCCCTTCCCGGTCCACCACGACCGCCTGACCGACCCAAACTTTGCCTGAACGACCTTCCCCCTCGACCTCCTCCTCCCTTCTCAGCCTCTCCCTGGCCGAAGCAGCACCGGGCCACCTCTCCTTGCTCTGCTTTCCTCCTCGACCACCCCCTGGCCGGAGAGGCACCATCTCACCACCATTACCATATCCTCTTTCACCACCCTGTCCCTCTCCTCCTCCTCCTCCTTCTGGCTGGGTCGACCTCCCCCTCTGGCCGGAGCAAACACCATTGCCATCATCATCACCACCAGTAAACTCCAGTGCAGCCACCACCCAACGGCTCCCTGACCTCCACTCCTCCTTGAACTCATCCCCCTCGACCTCCTTGTTCACCACCCATCACCGCCACCGTTCTCCCCTGATCGGATCCCTCGCTGGCCGGAGTTCAGCAGCCACCACCAGCATCATTATCATCATACTCATCATCATCTTCACCATGAGTACATCAAAATTATTACCAACACCAACCCCAATCACTTGTTTATCATCCTAGTCATCATCATCATCGTCCTTGTCATCACCATTGACCACGTCATCGTCCCCATCGTCATCTTCACCTTCATAGTCATCGTTGTTATCATCGTCATCACCATCGCCATCATCACCAACATCGTCATCATCCCCATCATCATGATCGTCAATATTATCATCATCCCTATCATCCTCATTATCGTAATCATCATCATCTCATCATGGTCGTCATCATCATTAGCATCATCGCCATCACCATCATCACCATCATCCCAGCCACCACCTATAGCATCCTCCTCAACTCATCATCTAACCACCCTAGTCATCATCACCCTTAACCATCACCCTTAGCAAACCTCATCATCGTCATAACCCTCGTCATCATAGACCCATCACCCTTGCCAACCAACCATAGCAGACACCCTGATTCCCGTACCTATGCATGTTGACCCCGAGGACCATTGGATTATTCTGCGCGACTTTCGGATCAGAATATTAGGGCTATGCAGCCTTCTTGCCAGGCAAGTATACCTTGCCTTGTTGTATTATTTAAATTCTGTATTATTTACATGCATGTTATTATTATAATTGTGCGCGTTCGAGAGAGACTCGGGTGCAGTCAACGGAGGCATTGACGTTAGGACTTGTGTCTGACCTAGTATCTAGTTGACCCACCTAAAGTTGTGGAGTTATTGGTATGACTCCTCAGGCCTTGACACATTTCTTACACGTGTTGTGAGTCTCATGTAGGGCACAGACTTGCGTATGCAGTTGGCCACCTGTACGTGTAAGTCGTGCGACGATTAGGGTATAACTGCTAATAGTGTTGTATATTAGAGACTTAGCAGTTATTAGTGGTCGGAGCATAGACTATTGTAGTATGAAGGTCCAATCCTTGTCCTTATTTGGTTGTGAGGTTGGACTATCGTTCTAACGATAGGCTATGAGCCAGAGTTACGACATCGATACTTGCACTCCGTCTCGGTGTAGTAGCTACTACGTGTTGTGGATACAACAGGCATAGATCATTGGGCGAAGAAGACAATTAGTAGGCGTATGGGACATACATTTGGTTGTCGTAGTTTCAGAGTAAACTACGGGGCCGTGAGCCTCAGTGTTACCCGGTTATGGGCCAGTGTTACCCGGTTATGGGATCAGTGTTACCCGGTTATGGGCTAGTGTTACCCGGTTATGGAATCAATATTGCCCGGTTATGGGAGTATATGCTTGTCGATACATCCGGCAGAGGTTACTAGCTGCGCGCTATCATGATCGATGATGTAGTCAGCATATACATCTGGTATCCAGTTTACAGCTAATGTCAGATACTTAGCCTCTGGCTTGACGCTATGCTTTACACCTTTCACCTACCCATACGTACCAAGGTTGTCTTCAAAGTACATTTCACTTAGCTGGTTGTCCCTCTGAGGACCTGGCCCTTCCAGGTGTGTTGTTCATGAGTATTCGCAGGAGCGCAGATCAGGACTTGCTACATATATTGCGATGAGGACTTCTCTTCGAGCTCGTGATTGGTAGTTGATATTCTTATTTTGTATTTATCTTGTCTATTATATATTCTAGTCCGGTAGTGGATTTGTTTCCATCCAACTACCATCATTAGATACTTTACATAGGTTATTCATTTATATATGATTTCTGTGGATGAGATTTAGTTATGCCCTATGACATATATGTTTACCACTAGTGAATTGTTATTCATATTATAGTGTACGTGTGATATGGTTTTCATATATTGGAGTGCCATATTCATACGGCTGGCATGCATACGTATCTTGGTCCTACGTATTTTGGGACTGGGGTGTGACACAATCAAACACCAAATACGTGACTAAACACAAAGTCATCCACGATACATGAAAAGAAAACAAGGATAAATGGCGTGCTGTCGTAGGCACCCAAAAATAAAACCTTTACTCTTGAAATAATATGTAGTAGTGAGAGTAAGGATCGTTCCCACGAAGAGTAATTAGTTTGATCTTTATGCTATGTGAAATAAGATAGGGGGGAAGTTTTGGATCAAAGCAAATTCTATAGAGCTAAAAATAATTAAAGTATTAAAACAATCAAAAGAAAAAAAATGTTGGTCTCAGTCAACATCCACTATTGGAATCTTAAAATTGATCATTGATGCAAACATAAATTATCATACTTTGAATATTCACCGTTGGAAGTATTTCCTATCTCTCTTAGGCTTAGATAATTAGAAACAAGCGATCTAATTAACTTTAATTACTAAATAATCCAAGACAAGCGCTGAAGATTTAATCTAGTAATTTCTTAAAGAACAAAGAGATCGATGAAGCAAAACAACACAAGCACAAGCGGTTGCATTTAATTTTGTCAAAAGTTTTTCTCCTAAGATCTAATAAAACAAAGCAGTTTATTAAATCTTGGTTGCTTCATAAATTAGAAAAATCAAACAATTACGGATTTGATGTCTAATTTAGCAGTAGATCGAAATGGATAATAGACTAGTAGGCCTCCTAGTAATTAAATAAAACAATCATGAAAGTAGGCATAGAAAAACATTCAATACTCAAAGCATAAATCAAACATATAAAATAATTTAGATCTCACAATTTTATTGATTCCAAGGCTTCTGTTTTCTTTGACCAACAAGACTTTTAGCTCCGCACGTTCATGAAAACTTCAAATGAATATTGGAGAAGAAGAAGAAGAGGAGTTGTGTGTTGTTCTCCTTTTTCCTCTTGATCTCTACCCCTTTTATACACTCTAAATAAGTGTTTGAAGATCACAATATCTTTCCAAAAATCCTCTAAGAGTTACAACAACCCAACAATAAAATAAAATCTTTGAATAAGTTGGGAAATGGTTATATCAACTCCACTTTTTGTGCACAGCATAGTTGTCTCAACTTCAAGCGTGATTTGGTCTATGATGTAGCCAGAATCTCGGGAAAATCAAAACAGCAAAATTGTGCCTCTATCACTTATCTTTCCGAATCAATTTGGATCAGCTCAATTGGACTTCGGATGAGCAAGTTATGACTATTTTTCTACAAGGTGTCAGAACTGTCCAGAATTGATAATTAGCCCCATTTTGCTTTTAGTGACTCCAATTGTATCTTAGATCAAAATATAAAAATAATGAGTATATTTAGACATTAAATGAGCATAAAGGAGTATACATTAAGGAATAAAAATATGATATTTTATGTTCTCATCAATAAAGCCCCACACAATCAAGCTTTTTACTACAAGTATCCAAGGAAGACACAATATTGCATTACACACATTCATATCCTTACACCTAGCATAAATGCTTTTACTACATGTCATTATTGTGGTATAAAAGGACACATTTTAAAATAATGCACGATTAGAAAAATGGTTGATATGAACATGTATATTTGGGTTCCCAAACCTAATAACTATGGATCCAAATTTTGGATTCTAAAGTCTTTACTTAATCATGTAGGAGGAACACTCCGCTTCAAGACGTAATATCAAGGAGTACATTGGTGATTGCAAAAGCTACAAAGGTCATCTTCATAGCAATTGAAATAACATAAATATGACTATTAAAGTCATTTGGTAACATGCTGAAACAATTATTGTCAATTAGCATCTATTCAGCATCTTAATGCTTAGCCATTAACTATTACGTTATTTTTATAACTCTATATGCTTGCATGAATCCTTTTGTTTAGTTATTCTGATATTGTATGGAGAAATTCATTTTTTAAAATTCTTTTAAATCTGAGCTCTTTAAAGTTAAAATTATTTTGGTAACAAGCCAAAATGTTTCTTCTGTCAAAGAGGTGTAAACAACCTTAAGTGACATGGTACTTAAGTGTCTTCGGACCACCGCTAGCTGAAATCTGCCCCTACAACTAATCCAAGATAATTGAGACCTTACTGAGTAACGATGTTATTTCTAAAATATACTTATTAGCATCATTAGTCTTATGAGTCTAAAATATTTTTGAAATAATATATTCCTTAAGGATTCATTCCACGAATCATATACATTTCACGATCACATCTTTGTAATCATAGTAAATAATTTATAGCTGCATGTCTTGAATCTCTTCATTATTTCTATCAGGCATTCAATACTCATTTATTATGAGATATATGCTGATTAAAATAGTTATTGCTATTTTGAAAGTCTATTGTTTTGAATAAACTATTATTCATATATATATATATATATATATATATATATATATATATATATATATATATATATATATATATATATATATTTCCATAATTACATATGTATATGATACACATACTCTACTATTAAATCTTTTATATACCCACGAGTATCCGTATCATATCAAGATCTTAATCTTATTTCATATATCTTTATTTATTAATTTGATTCATAATTTATTTATATACTTAACTAGAAAGAAGCATAGCATAGAAAATGATCACCTCTACAACAGGGAGACAGAACTCGAACCAAGTTTGGCCCTTGACCGAGTTCGGACCGAATTCGGTCGGGCTATTTCCAGAAAGTTGGTTTAAATTTGTTGCCCTCTTTTAACCTATCATCCTTCTCTCTTTCACCAGAAAACACAACAACCCCCTCTCTACTTTTTCATACTCCAAAAACCCTAACCCTAGGTTTTGGCTCTAATTCATTAAGGGATCTCTTACCTTCATCTTTTGGATCTAGGTTCTCATCAAGCTTCTCCACCTCTCTCTCAATTTTTGTGAGGTACAACTCTCTCATTCTCTCTTATTTTCCATGGCTCCCAAATTGTTTGGAAGGAAGAAGAGAAAAGTTAGTGAGGACTCATCTTCTCATCCTTCTCATGAAGATGTTCAACCCATCTATGCTCGACCCAAATGAGTTTGATGACTTCATATTTACTTCTTTTGATAACTCTAATGCATGGTTTAGTGACTTTGTAAATGGAATATATGCTCGGGAAGTCCTATCAATTTTACTATATTCCATGAATTCAAAACCATGTTTGTTAATTTTTAACTCCATGATCTTGTTTATACTAGAAAGCCTATTTATCTTAATGCTATTAGAATTTTCTATTGCAATTTATCCTATGATAGAGGTACCATTACCTTAAGGGTTGGTGGCATCAATATTGAGTTTGATGATGAAGAATTAGGCAAAATCTTCAACATTCCTAATGAGGGTGAAGCCCTACTTATCATCACAAAACTCAATTTTGAGGACGTTATGACCTATGACTCTTTCAAGATATCTTGTGTTCCCCTTATCTTTGTCCTTTTGGGAAATTCCTTTTCCACTATCTGAACCAACACTACTATGAACTTCACTGGATTATCTTTTCTGCTATTCTAATATTCTACCTAAGAAATCCTCGACTGATGGGTTTTTTATCTTGAGATGTCTGCGTTGTATTATTTCTATGCCTCTATACCCTTCAGTCTTCCCAAGACCATTATCAATCAAATGTTCAACTGTCGCAGGACTGGACGTAAACTCCTTTACGCAATGTACCTGCCTCTTATCTTTGATCATTTCTCAATTCCTATGGAAGAGCCTACATATCTTTTTGAGCCGACCTACTTAGTCAAAGCCCGCAAGACTGAGCCTACCTTTCCTTCTGATGATGATGAATCGTCATCCTCTCATTCTGCTCCTGTTGATCCTCCTGCTGATCTTATTGATCCACCTCCTGCCATATCTGTACCAACCTCATCAACACTAGCTGCATCTGCCCCTCTTACTACCTTGGATTCTATCCAAGATAAATTTTATGAGCAGTTCCGACTGCAAAATGAGATAATTGCTGCTCATTTCGGTAAGCAGAATACGATAATCATTACTCATCTTCGCTACCAGGACTACCGCTCGATCATTCAGGCCTATACTTTGGCCAATACCATGGCAGATCTTCAGTACAGCCACGCTCATCATCCTGCCACACCTTTTCCAGTGGCTCATGACCCTTCTCGTTCAGGATACCAGATCGACGACTCCTATGTTCATATATACTTTGATTCGACTGCAGCCTACTTTGACGCTCACCAGCCAATTGAAGATCCTACAGATGGTGATGATCTGTAGCTTCTACAGTGCTATGATGCTTCTGGAGTTATTTTTCTACCTATGTTTTTAGTTATTTTGGACTATGTATGGATCTATGTTTTTATTAGTTCTATGTGATTTTATTTTCAGATGATTGTACTAGGAACTATGGTTGAAGCATTATCTATGATGTTTTATTTTCTCTGATTCTGATTCAAATGGTTACAAATTTTTAGATTGATTGTAGTAATTCATGCCTAGTTAGATACAAAATGTATGCATCTGACTATTAGCACTATTAGACTTATTCATTCTTATTCATGTTTTTACTCATTCTTATAGTGATGACTATTCAAGCTTGTAAAAGATAAATGTCTTAATTTTTTTGAAAAATAGTATTTATGCTTAGTATGCTCATTGTCATTTCACATTTTCTCTCTTTTTATCTTCGTCATTTATTTCAGGGGAGCTTCTTCCATTATGATTAAATGACAAAGGGGAAGAAATATCAATAATACAAGAGTTATTCACAGTTTACAGAAACAACAACCTTCAGCTTTTGAACAAATCAAAGGAAACATTTACTTATGGGGAGCTCGTCTCTAAGCTCACATACCATATCAGATCAAAGGCTACCATATCAAACCTAGTATCTGATTTGTATTGGCATGGTTTGTCAATTTTCTTAATAGGGAAGATTGTTGACACAAAATGGTCACGGTTAACCTGATTCTGATAATCGACAAGAACAAGTCTAAATACAAAGTACAAGTACTAGAAAGTGAAGGATGGCTACTAAAGTCAGGCCACATTGCTATCGAAGACATGCATCCACACTAATCATCTGGATCTTATATTGTCTAGTCTTTTATTGTTTCAACAATATAATTTGATATATTGAGTCTAGGACTTATGACTTATGTACATCGAGTCGCACTGGCATACTAAAAAGTCTACTCAAAATAGCCTGAAATCCATCCACAAAAATAATCCCAAATTCAGGACTAAAACTAGCTTGACCCAAACCTAGCACCTTCTGGAATGAGGCCAACGGAACTCGGTCCAAACTCGGTTGGATATCGAACTTGGACCGAACTCGGTCTGCCAAAATCATAAATATTGCTAGTTGTGTAATCCCTAGTTTTGTAGTTCCAACGGTCAAATTTTTAAATGCTTGGTACCGAATTCTGGCCGATCTCTGTTTTATTAAAGCCTATAAATAGACTTGAAATTCTTTATTCCAAATCATCCAACTATCTTACTCATCTTCTCTCATCTTTCTATCCTTTACTAAGCAAATACCCAGAGCCTTAAACTTCTCCATCTCCAAAACCAACTCCCCATGTCACTACCATATTCCAAAAATATGGGTATTTTTGACTTTTTATATGTATTTAATATTGCATGTATTTAATTCAAATAATTGCATGAGATGTATATTATAATATTATGTACAGTGTTCTTAATGTTGAGCTAGTAGACTTGACCTAGAAGCCCACTAGGTGAACACCTGACCGAATTATAGGGTTATGTATTAATTTATATTAATTAGAATTTAATTATTTGGGATTGTGATAAATTACCGTAATTTTATTTAATTGTTGCGCCTTATCGTTACTTTAATATTTGGAGCGCTACCATATCTTTTGCCTTCCAAAAATTTTTACAACCTTGCCCTAGACGTGCCCGCCTTCCATTCTGACCTTTTTTGTAACTCGTAATTATGTTCTCTTGTGCTTCATTTTAGCTGCAAAATATTCGTCGCGGACGTTTATTTAATTTCTAAATAAAATTCGACTTTGTATCGTCGTGAGTTCCAATCGAAATTGGAGGCAATCTTGACCCATTTTTCGTGCAACCCAAATTAGGGTAATATTCTGATCTGAGTCTTCCTTCACTAATGATAAATGTGACCCAACCTAATTTTGGCCCATGTACTCCTAATTAATTTTAGAACACCGCTTGTATTTATTTCTAATTAAATTGGGGATACCATTTTTGACTAATCCTGTTTAATCCCGACTTAATCCAAATACCCCACTAATTAAGCCCATACCAAACACACAACGCTCCTCACCCTATAAAATACCAAACACCAAATCGCCCACCAATTTTTCATTATTTCATGTGTCTGTGCAAATACCCAAATTTTAGGGGACTCATTTGCAAATATTGTATTAGGTGTCAACACCCCATTGTTTCAAACCAATGGAGAAGCCCTAATATTGACTAGTCAACCCAACCCTCACCCTTGTATGAGTAATTCTCCATATCAAATCCTGACCACCCATTCAAAATGGGTGCATCATCACCACTCCATTTCCCACTCACAATATCCTATTTAATGTCGCCTCAAGGCTCTCTTCCCAACCAAGCCCTAATCACCCAAACCTAGGGAAGCCCCCACCACTCTTTCCTCTTCTCCCTCCTCACAAGCCCCTAACCGTAGGAAATTTCTAATTTTTCTTTCTTCTTCTCTTCTTCTTCTTCTTCTTCTTCTTCTTCTCTTCTTCTTCCTTTCTTCTTATTCTCTTTTATTTATATTAGAGAGAGAGAGAGAGAGGGAACATCAACCACTCCCCTCACTGTTCACCCGCGCCAGCTCCGGTCAGCAGACCCCAACCCCGACGAAGCCCTCCATCCTCAGCTCCACCCTCCTTCAGCCGGCAACCCGCGTCAAGCTCAGCTGCTGTAAACCGCCGCTCCGCCACTGCAGTCCGGCTACTGCTGTGGTCAGCAGTCTCGACCCCCGCCCGTTGTCCCGGCGTCGACCCCCCGACCCCCCCACTGCTCTGGCACACTCCTCGACCTCACTCCTTTCTTCCCCGACGATCCACTGGACCCACGACGAGCCGCATCCCCTCCGGCCTCTCCTCTTCCCGAGCCGCACCACCTCCCTCTGCTCGTTCCCTGGCGGCCAACCCGAACTATCACCACCACCCCACATCCAACCACCACTCTCCACCAGTGCCGCAACCTCCTCCGCCGACTACACCATCAGGTCAACCCCGAGCTGCCCCTCCGTCGACCCCTACTCTGGCCATCAACTTCGGCAATTTTCTCCGTTTCCCAGTCGACAACAGCCTCCGAGCAGCCTCGATACAGCAACCTTCGTCGTCATCTTCTTCGCCGTCTTCGCCACCCTCGTCGTCGTCTTCGCCGTCGTCGTAGACGTGCTCGGGTACAATTTCTCCCCTCGCGTACACGTACGCGTGTATGTGTGTATGTATGTTTCATATATTTATACGCGTATATATATATATATATATATATATATATATATATATATATATATATTCAGTATATATATATTTTCCTTGTAATATATATATATATATATAATATATATATATATATATATATATATATATATATATATATATATACATTTATATATACCAATTTAATACAACATTAACATATATATATATATATATATATATATATATATATATATATATATATATATATATATATATATATATATATATATATATATATATATTCAGTATATATATATTTTCCTTGTAATATATTAGTTGTATATATATATGGATTTTTGGTATAAATACAATATATGTTTAGTAAATAAATATTTGATATATATATATATATATATATATATATATATATATATATATATATATATATATAATATATATATATATATATATATATATATATATAGCATGTTGTACTTTAGTATGTTATATATAGTATATGTATTAAGATTTGGTATATATATATAAATATGGTATATGTGTAATTTCACTTAGTATATATTAT